>CM046882.1:445092774-446360238 GCA_025667525.1 Glebionis coronaria | reverse complement strand
AGCTTCCTCTTTTAGTTACCAAAAACGATAAATCCATCCTAAACTGTGATCAATTCGAATTGAATCGAGTACGAATAACATACACAAAAAGAACCATATTAAAATCAATAAAAACTAATGAAGGAAAATTAATAAAAAATTTATAGTAACTCTCGTAGAAAATTATTTAAACAGAACTTTCGTAAGAATTTTTTTTATTTTTTTTATTATAAAACTTTCGTAGATTTTTTTTCACTTATAGACTTTCGTAACTTTTTATAATTTGCAACTTTCGGAACTTTTTATGCTAAAATAACTTTCGTAAGATATTTTTAATCTAAACTTTCGTAACTTATATTTAAAACAACTTTCGGAGATTTACCAAAACCTTCTTACGAAATTTGGCTAAATCTAGACTTCGTAAGATCTAAAAAATACAGTACCAAAAAAGCTACAAATAAGCCAAAAAAAAAATTTTGAACGGCAAAAATTTATTAAAACTAGCAAGATGCTAGAACATTACAAGGATATACAATACGGGTTTTTAAGCCAATCTATCCAAGAAAAGGAACTACGACAACGAGTGGAACACCAATTAAAAGAACAAAGGACTTATCGTCGAACACCTCAGCACGTTTAGGAGTAACAACGTCGAAAAGAAGACGATTACGAAATCTCCAAATAGACCACCAAGCAACCAAAAAAACTCCTTCCAAAAGAGATTTAATATTTATAGGCAGTCGAAGAGAGAGTAACCAAATTTGCCAATCCTAAAAAGAATGCCAATCATGCGCATCTAAATTCCACCATCTGCATATTCTTTGAAGAATAGCCTGCGCAAAGTCACAGCAGAAAAAAGGTGGTTTACATCCTCCTCGTTGGTGTCACAATTCGGACAAGACATGGATTCAATATCCACTCCTCTTCTTGCCAAATTGGTCCTCGTAGGGAGACAGTCAAGTCTAGCACGCCAAGTAAAAATGTTCACCTTGATAGGGATGAACTTAATCCATCGAGTAGGATTCGGACTTGAAGGAAGCAAAAGATCATCTAAAAAGTTCCAAATGTCCTTAACACAAAACGAACCATCACCTGAAAGGTTACACACCCAGCGATCCTCTGAATTTGAAAGGATAACCGTCTGTATGAGATTGCTAAGAACCTCAAGTTGTTGAGATTCAATACCGCCACGAACAAGACGCCGGAAGGAGTTCGTTAAAGATCCACTCACTTTGTCCGCAATTGTTATGTCCTTGTTTGTTTCCAGCATGAACAGACGGGGACATACAAGCTTTAGAGGTTGGTCACCTATCCAACAGTCATGCCAAAACCTAGTATTAATACCATTACCAACCTTTTGTTTACAATAAGACCAAAAATCAAAGCCTTTTGTTTTCAACGCTTGAACTTCTCGCAAAATAGCACACCAATTTGAAGCAGTGTTAACCAAGTGTGATTCAATCCGAAAACCATGAATAGCTCGAATGACCTGAGACCATAGGGATCCATCATTAGAGACAAACCTCCAAACCCATTTAAGGAGTAAAGCACGATTAAGAGCAAAATAACTGGAAACGCCCAGCCCACCGTGTTTCTTGGATGCTAAAACTTTTTTCCACGTCACCCAGGCCAACTTACGATCATTGGGGGACGCACCGTTAAAGAAACGCCCCCTAATACTTTCCATTAAATTCAAAACTTCGTATGGAACCTTGAAGATAGACATGTTGTAAATAGGAGCTGCACCAAGAACGGATTTGAGGAGAGTAAGTCACCCTCCTATAGATAAAGTATGCACCTTCCATTTCGATAACCGCGCTTTAAGTCTTCCCAAAATATCCTCCCAAGCATTGATACGAGATGATCGTTGTCCAACCATTACTCCTAGATATCGAAATTGAGTATCCATAACAGAACAACCAATAGAAGACGCTGCCTGATCGACTTCCCTTTTTGAAATACCTACTCCCAAAAGTTGACTCTTGGAAATATTAATACGAAGACCCGAATCAAGGAAGAATCTTTTCAGAATATGAATGATACCTTTAATATTATCTTCAGACCATTCACCTAAAAATATGGCATCCGCGTAAAAGAGATGAGATATGTTTGTCTGATTTGGAAGTTGGATGCCTTTGTATAAGCCAACAGCTATCACCTTTGCAAAAGAAACATGTAAGGCTTCCATTACAAGAATGAATAAATAAGGAGCTAGAGGATCCCCCTGTTTAAGACCTCGCCAACATGTGAACTCATTGGATGGACTTCCATTGATCAAGACAGAAGCCCTTGCGGAAGAAAACACTCCTCGGATCCATTTGCACCAGTTCTGACCAAAACCAAAAGCGTCAAGAACATCAAGGAGAAAATCCCATCGAACAGAATCATACGCTTTTGCAAAATCAAGTTTGAAAAACATTGCATTCCTTTTCTTCCTTTTACACCAATTAAATATCTCGTCTAGAATAAAAGGACCGTCTAATATTTGGCGACCCGCCACGAAAGCAGATTGAGAATCAGACACTAGATCCGTAATGACTGATGATAATCTATTTGCAAGAATCTTGGTAATTACCTTGTAAACGCTCCCAATTAGACTTATAGGTCGAAAGTCATTCACAAATTTAGCATCTATTACCTTTGGGATCAAGGCAATGAAGGAGGAGTTACAACCTGTAGGAAAAATACCATGCCGAAAAAAGAACTCCACAGCCTCACAAAAATCTGACCCAAGAAGATTCCAAAATTTTTTGAAAAATTCAAACGTATAACCATCCGGCCCTGGAGACTTATTGTCACCACACCCCCAAACAGCAACTCGAATCTCTGCACGGGTAACATCACGATCTAGCAAATTAGCTTGGGCACTCGACATTTTGTTTTGAAACTGATAATTAATTTTGAAACGGGAGAGAGGAAGTTTATCAAACCGATTAGCAAAATGATCATGAAAAGCTGTTTTAATAGTGCCCGGATCAGTATGCCACGAACCATCTACAAAAATCCCTCGAATAGCAAGTTGGGATCTCTTCTTGTCAATAATCCCATGGAAGAATTTTGAGTTATCATCTCCTTCCACTGCCTTTTTGATTTCTGAAGAAGATCTTTTGTTTCCAAGCTGTTAGAATTAATAAGATAGCGCTTCAGCTCTATATGACGTTTCCGCAGCTCATTATCATCATCGCCCTATCAATGGCTTGATCCAACATCTGTAACTCATTGATAATAGTAGCTTTGTTTTCCTTAACACCTTTCCGTTTATCTTTTACCGATTGACGGATAATAATTTTAAGATCTTGTAACTTCTTTTTAAAACGAATCATAGGATTAGGATACGAATGAGAGAAAGATGACCAAGCCTGAGTAATAAGATCATCGAATCCTACAAGATCAAACCAAGAATGATAAAACCTAAATGGGGTAGGACCAAAATCTACCCTTACTTCGTGCATCAAAATCGGACGGTGATCAGAAAGGTGCCTATCAAGACAAGTTCCTGTAATAGAAGGAAAAAGCTCAAATATACCATCCGTGACCAAAAATCTGTCTAGCTTACTCATTTTAGGTGCCGAGGGGTAGGACCAAGTAAAGTTATACCCTTCCAACGCAAGATCAGTGAGACCGGATTTAATAATAAAACTGTTAAATTGTCTAGCTTGATAAGGATTGAAACATGTACCATACCGCTCAGCTGTTGAGCGAACGTCATTGAAATCACCCATAATTATAGATTCCCCGTTCCATCTAGTAACAGTAGAAGAAATGTAGTCTCAAAGCATCCTCTTATGCACAATATTTTGCGGCGCATACACTACAATAAAAAGAATCTTGGCGTTGTTAGGAAGCCAAGTGCCGTATATAGCTATAAAGTTATCTGAGATTGTAACGTTATCCTTCTTAAAAATGGACGCCTCCCAAATGCACATAATACCTCCCGAGAATCCAAGAGAATCACTACATACAAAATCATAGTTCGAATTACCCCATAATGATTTAACCTCCATATGTGATATATTCTCCAGCTTAGTTTCCTGAATGCCTATGAAATTAAGCTTATTAGAATTAATCAACTCCTTTACCCACTCCTTCTTAGTCTTGGAACCAAGACCTTGGACATTCAAGGAAAGAGCATTCATTTAACAATGTTGCCTCCTCCTTGTTGACTGATAATGCGTTCCAAATCTGAAGTACATCCTTCCATAGAGGCGCCCATCGTTTGCCCAAACCGAATAACGTCCTCAATGACTCCCAAAACTGATCCGCCGTTATGTTTAACATTGTGAACTGAATTAACACTTACAGAATCCTCGTTAACCTCTTGTGATGCATTCATGACTTTAGCGTTAACCTCCTTTTGAGGACCAACCAGGTTCTCCATATTTGTTGCATCTTCAGGAGGGGTGTAACCTGGTGGATGTGGGATAGATGGACTTTGCTGCGGTATAACATTTGCTGCCTGCTCGTTCATTTTGTTCATGTGATCATAAAGACCAAAAAGATCTGGAGATGATGGATCCGCTGAATCATTAGTTGCACACCCATTCGGATCTGGAGAGGTTGTAGAGCCAAATGTAGTTTATGGAACTAAATCATCGTCACTATCAAAATCGTCTCTAGCCGCCTCACCTGTACCACCAAAATCAGTGGGGGACTCATCATCTGACTGTAGTTCGTCCTCCTTATCAATGGCAAATGTGGGATTCCAAGTAAAAAGCTCCTTCGCACGAACCATATATACCCGACCTTTAATGATGATCTTGAATGATTCCAGAATTGATGTCGGGTATGATGTCAGAATACATACTCGTTTCCTGCTAAAGGACTCCACATTGTCTTCCATATCCAGAATAGTTCCCCAACGTTTACCTATCCTAGTAAACGTCTGTTTAGACCAAGCTTTAATAGGCACACCTTCAATATCCATCCAAACGATACGCTCCAGACATGAGAAATCATTGTTGGCTGCTTGAATATTGTCAAACCAAGATTTAACACCCGTGTGTTTTAAAAATTTCTCCTTGGTAGCCATGTTATCAAGTTCTATTAAAATCCAAGCCCCTCCAAGATGAGAGATCTTAACAGCAATAAAACCTTCTTTCTTAAGGATGTTATACATATTTGGCATGGATAAGAAATTGTTCACCTTCCCCATGACATGTAATGAAAAGTCGCGTTCCACAAGATATTCTTCGTCCAGTACCATAGCAGGCAACGAAGAACTAGAAGTCCTTTGAGGGAGACCACCACTCACAACCTTCGCATAAGAATTAGTATGACCATGCGGTTTAGATTGCGAAACCTTAGGGTTACCTCCTAATACATTCTGCCCCGAAGTAGTCTTAGCAGGTCTCTCGTATCTAACTTGATTAGCATACAAGTGATGACGCCCTATCCAGATTGTACATAAATTCTCCACCAACCTAGATAAATTAGACACCTTGATAAATCGAACAAAAGCGAACCTTTTCCCATTCTTAGATTTCTTAAATGGGATAAACACATCCACAACAGACCCGTATGCACTGCAAGTATTCCAAAGGTCACGTGAAGTAATAGTATCCGTAAAATTGGTGACAAACACTGATTGAGAAATTTTCTGCGCCTGATCTTCACTAGAGGAATTAGGGTTTCTATGAAAACGAGGAGCCATAATGGAAGATCGGATCCCTATTAACAAGAATGCTAACGTATAACAAAGCTCGTTCTTAGGGTTTGTGACATTCGTCAAATGTCCATCTTAATTTATTCATGTAGTACGAGTATTTTAACTGTTTACCGACTAGTTGTCGACATGAACGTGTTAATCATTTTGCTTTGCGGACAAAGCCCTTTTTAGGGAGAGCATATGTAACATCTCGAGTATTCGCGAGTATTAAGTTGAATGCAATACACAAGTTTGTGAGCATTTTATGTTTTGCCGTACGTTTACTTGGGATATTTACTAGATTACGTGACGTCTCGCACAATCGTTTTGTTTTGGGATCGCATGTCAAACGGTTTTAGTATCGTGTTTATTCAGTCGCGTCTAAACTTAACCATTGTGAACCCGAGTCGAGTGTATAAGCTGTCACAGCAGGTACATATACTGAGTATAAACCATCACTTATTTTTATTACCAAACTTGTCTTACAAGGGTCTCAAAAATCAGTCACATGTCTTAACTACATATAAACCTCATAGTTTATTGCCTCACTAAAGGACAGCACACATGCCTAGTTTACCCCTTTTGGGTATATCACAAGTTAACATTTTCAGATTTACACTAACCCTAGACTAACAATACAAGTTTATATACAAACCCAAAGTTATCCAATGTCCAAATACAAGTTTATCTCAGTCCAAAATTACAAACACAAAAATCTGCACAAGTCATTCAAATACAACTTCTGGGTAGAGTGAAGGTTAAGTCCAGCCGACCCACACGTCCCGTCCGAACCTGCACAACCGAGAGTCTTTCATCCCGTCCGAACCTGCAAAACCGAACATAGCATCCCCATTGTGAGTCTTTGTCTTTTCGTCTTTCCTTATGAAGTCTAGATGTGCTTGTTTTGTACGAACCTGCGAATAAACGAAACAATGGTTAGTCATTGTAATGGTCTTTTACATTTAACTAAAAACTGAAATTGTTAAACTTTAATAGCTAATACTTCAAACATGTTTATGTTATTACTTTGCTGTCAACCAAACCGAGACCCAATTTAGACCAAACCGAGACCCGATTGAGACCAAACCGAGACCCGACTTAGAACCAAACCGAGACCCATGTCCAACCAAATCAAGACCTTAATCAAGAACCAAACCGAGACCCATGTCCAAACAAATCGAGACCCAATCAAGAACCAAACCGAGAGCCTAACCAAACCGACCCAGTTCTACTTTCTGCCAAAAATTATCAACAATTATTACCAATCAATCCAAATGTCTTAACCAAGTTTTACTTCACAGAAACATCCTAAAAATCATTAATCATGCCGCGGGTATAGAAACCTCATTTCAATCGAAACCCTAATTATTTAAACACCTTTTTAAACATTAAATTAGTACTTTTCATCTTTCAAAACATCACATAAACATAAGAATCAGTCGAATATATAAAAACCCCCAATTTTATGAAAACCCTAGATTGACTTTTTATTAATTAAAACGTTAATTAAACCTAATCTAAACCCAAACCCCATATTTAATTTAATTAAAAACGTGATATGCAAAAACCCCCAATTTACCGAAACCCTAATTTTTATAAACTGTTTATATATTGAAATTAGTTTAATTTTATAATAGAAAACATAAATTAATTATGTTTAAACCCGAGTTTGACGAAAACCCCCAAATATTTCAAAACCCTAAATTTATTGATTTTAAATCCGAGAATCATATGATTCACAACAAGTTTATACGAATCAAATAAACCCACTGACCTTTATTAAATCGAAAATCAAATAAACATTTAAAAGAAAACAAGGAGAGCAAACTTATCTTTGATCTTGGCTATTGATTCGCGTAACCGCAAGGGAGAGCACATCAGAAAACCAATCGGTTTGATGTGGGGATTAAACCCCACATCTCACGCGATATAGAACCTCAGACCACCCATATTTGATTTCTATAACTCAAACTGATAATGATAAATAACCATGGAAGGATTGAACCGATCTAGATTCAAGAGAGAGAGAGTTTGGGGCGGTGGAGATAATATCGAGAGAGGAGAGAGAGTTAACTCCCTGATATGGGAAGTTGTGTGTGATAAACACACGTTATTACTCCCTCCGTTCCTTGTTTACTCCGCCAGTGGGCCGGGCCGGGTCTAAGGACCCTTGGGCCGGTTGGTGTGTAATGAGTTTGGACCCAACTTGGGCCTTATGTGTTTATTTGTTTAGTTATAAGCCCAAAACGAATTTTTGTAAAATTAAGTTATAACTTAACCCGTGAAACCCGACCGTTTAATAAACCGACTTTATTTATCGTACTTTTTTCCGTAAATCGTACTTTTCATAAACGTATGGTTTCGTCAAGCACAACTAGGGTGTCGAGTCATTTAATAATATAATTATTCGCATCGTAACTCGATTCTCATAATTAATTAGGTCGCGGCTAGCGTAACCGTACTCTCGAGCTATTTTATCTACGTTCTCTTTGCTGAATTTACGAGGTGAGTTTATAGCCCCATACTTTACTATTTTCACTGCTTTTTGGGGTGAGACATTGCTTGATTTTAACGTGTGAACACAAGTGCATTTACTGATTTATATATTAGTCTAAGTCCCACTAAAAACCCAGTTGCTTTGGCCCGTGAATCGTGAACCGTTAATTACTTTGTGTAAGCGCGAATGTAATGGATAGATCTATCGGGATTGACGTCCCTGTCTGTCTTGTCCAACAAGGGGACAAGCGGGCACAGTTTCATTTGAATCTGATATAAGATGTCGTGGGTTTAGGCATCTAGTTTGGGCTACATTTATATGATTATACTGCCGGTGTTGTTAACGCTTCGGTGTCACGAGCTTAGACTGTAATAAATACTCTTGGGATGACTTTGTATCTGTTATATTGTCATCACATTTGGGAAAATCTTGTGGTTCATTAAACATTTCAAACTAACTAAACCTATGAACTCACCAACTTTATGTTGACACTTTAGCAATGTTTTTCTCAGGTATTAAGAAGGAAGATGCTAAATGAGGTCTCATGCATTGCCGTCATTTCTTTGAAACAACGATCATTTGTACCATTTGAGAAAACTATGTTTTGTAACCGTATTCAGTTTATGCTTCCGCACTTTGTTAAAACTATTTATTTTATTAATTACAAGTGATCTATTTTCCGAACGTCTCATTTAGGGGTCGTTCTTTGTGACTTTGTGCGTATGATAATCATGACGTCACCACTCCCTTGTCGCCATTATACTCTGATATTTTGGGAGTGTGACAGATTGGTATCAGAGCACTAGTTATAGAGAACTAGGTTGCATTTAGTAACTCTAGACTATAACTGCTCTATGTTTAATCGATTATCATATAGATTGTAAGTATTAAGTATATGTAGATACATAAGTAATAAATGGGATACATGTGAATTAACAATTACGAGGTATATTTACGTGGGTTACATGTGCAACAACAAAATCTGAATTATGTTATATGGGATACATGTGGATTCAACAATGATTGCTATGCTATGTTAATGTCCTTTTTACGGACTAATTTTATAAGATATTTACACACATTTATTTTGTTTATGGTTACAGCGATGTCTTCATCCGATGATTCCACGTCTACAGGAGCGTACTACAACCGTAGTTCACAGTCGACCATCAGTTCATCAGTAGGACTACCTAGAGGATCGCCGTCAGGATATCCGTGGTACCGGATGGTTTCAGATGACGATATAGAGAGAGAGGCTGAGGAGGTTCGTCATTCACCGATCCGTATTCCTGACGCATCAGCTGACGATGTGCTTAGCCTAGAAGGCGGAGGAGAGGATGACTTAGACACTGACGTGGTGCAGTCACCAGGTCAGACATCAGTGACTGGAGATGAGACGGTAGAGGAGACAGAGGATGATGAGATGGAGTTTACAGATGGGGAAGGAGAGCCTATGGAGGTCACAGACACTGAGGACCCTCCTACTGCATATGCCGCTACTCCTGAGGTTTCCCTAGCACACATCTCCTCATCTTCATCTGAAGACGAAGGAGAAAGGACTGCTATTCCTGCTCCAGCACCTGGTACTCTACCTTTCTACTATGTGAGACGACGTCTTCGGGGGAGAGCTGCTCGACCACCACTTTCACCTTACCGACCCCTCATACCTTTCACTGCCACTGACAGGCATGCAGCCCGCACACCTGCCAGTTCTGTCCCAGAGACACCATTACTACTACCACCACCAGAGACGGTACCTGCAGTATACCAGGAGATGCTCACTGACGCTGGTATCTCTACAGGACCGAGAGCTACGACTCCTCTTCCTAGGAGAGCTACGTCGACGGTGGTGATGCTTGGGGCGGCAGATGGATGTGTGACGACACGGCTGAACAGGTTGGAGGATGCTGTAGAGGCTTTAGGTGAAGAGTACAATGAAGTACAGGATAAGTTAGAGGCACTGGCGAAGAAGAGTCCAGTTAGGGATGAGACAGTGTTGACAGTATGTGTGACCCGTCTACGAGGACAGCTTCTTACTGTTCTTGACCAGATGGAATCCATGCCGAACGCTCGTCTTGAGGAGATTGAGAGCCTGATGACCCGTTGGGGAGTAGAGCCATTGGTGGAGACAGGCGGACTAGAGGCACCAGTGGATGACCCTGTTGCAGACTTGGATAAGAGGTTTAGAGCCGCTTGTCATGACACCGATGTTAGACTGAGAGATTCCCAGGCTCGTGAGCTAGTGGTTGAGAGGAGGTTAGCAGAGTTGGAGAAGGAGCTTCATCAGCGTCGTGAGGGCACTAGTTAGATTTATCTTGTACCATCGACCTATCCCTGTATGACCACTAAGCTTTGAAGTTTGTCTTAGCTAGTTGGTATTTTATTTTCTTTTATTATGTTATGACAAACTATGATGTATTATCAAACGATTCTATGAATGATATTATGGGTTACAAAAATTGTGAGATCATTTTATATTGTGTATTATATCTTGGAGCATTTCATAATTGTGTTGTGTATGCCATGCATGTTATGTCTGGCAAAAACTCATTATCCTATTACCTTGTTAGATTATGGCGCCAGTTAGAAGATCCGAAACGCAGAATCCGCCAGCCACTACCGGTGGAATTGACACCGCCCTGTTAAGCCAAATGATAGCCGAACGAGTGGCCGAGGCACTCGCGACCGCTGAAGCAAATCGTACAGCTAGCACACAGGAAGAGACCAACCAAGGAGCTACTAATGCTATTGCACGTACTTGTACCTACAAGGAATTTCGTGCAGTTACGCAAGTAAGTTTCCGCGGTACTGAAGGAGCAGTAGGATTAACCAGATGGTTTGAGAAGCTAGAATCCCAATTTGGGATTAGCAATGTCGCTGAAGCCGACAAGGTGAAGTTTGCGTCAAGCACGTTAGTGGATGGTGCTTTGACTTGGTGGAACGTCTATGCTCGTGCAGTGACCATTGACGTTGCCCAAGCGACGCCCTGGAGTGAATTTAAAGCTATGTTTGTGAGGAAATACTGCCCACGAAATGAAGTCAAGCAGATGGAAGTTGAGCTGTGGAACCTGAAGGTCAAGGGTACTGCTCTTACTGCTTACACTCAGCGCTTTCAAGAGCTGATCTTGTTATGTCCTGAAATGGTGCCCAACGATGACCGATTGTTGGAGCGCTACATTGAAGGACTACCTTTGAGCATCAAAGGGAATGTGACTTCATCCAAGCCGACTGATTTGCACGAGGCAATCGACATGGCCCAGAGTCTGATGTACCAAGTGGTACAGGAGTTGGGAGAAAACGCTGGGGATAAAAGAAAGTGGTCTGGCAACCACTACAACAACAATACCAACAACAGCAACAACCCAAGCAACTACAACCAGAACAAGCGACAAGAAGTAGCAAGAGTGTTCACTGCTGGACAAGGAAATACTGGAAACTACGCTGGAAGACTACCTTTCTGCGGAAAATGTGGCCGACACCACGAAGGAGCATGTCCCCCTACGTGCTACAATTGTGGGAAGGCGGGACATAAGGCAAAGGAATGCCGAGCACCACCTCGTCCTACTAACCAAAGAGGACCTGGAACGCAAGGTGGCCAAGGAGCAAATGTCACTTGCTTTGGATGTGGAGAGAAAGGTCACTACAAGAACAAATGTCCAAGCAGTGGGAACCAAGGTCGTAGTAACCAGATTCGAGGGAATCAAAATCAGAACCAAGGGAACCAGAAGCAGAATCAAGGGAACCGAGGAGGGAATAACCGAGCCACAACTAGCACTCCTGGAGGATTCACGGCACCTAGCAAAGTGTATCATCTCTGTGCTGAAGCTGCTGTGCAAGACAACAATGTTGTGACTGGTACGTTTCTAGTCAATAACAACTATGCTTCAGTACTATTTGATTCTGGTGCAGATAGGAGTTTTGTGTCGTCTATATTTAGTGAACGCCTGAATATTACCCCTACTGTGTTAGACGTTAAGTATAATGTAGAATTAGCCGATGGGAAGTCAGTAACCACCGACGTTATTCTGAAAGGATGTAGTGTAAGGCTACAAGGTCGTTCGTTTAGTATCGACCTACTCCCTATAGAATTGGGAAGTTTTGACGTCATCATTGGAATGGATTGGATGTCGAAGCATCACGCGGAGATTGTATGTCATGAGAAGTGTGTCCGTGTTCCTTATGGAAACGACGTACTCATCATACAAGGCGAAAGAAGTGGTGTGAAGAATGGATCAAGACTGGAAGTCATCTCATGTATCAAGACTCAAAGATACATTGAGAAGGGATGTTCGGTATTCTTGGTTCAAGTAACACAAAAGGAAGGAGAAGAAGAACGCGAGAAGAAGGTAGAAGATGTACCGATCGTTAGAGACTTTCCGGACGTATTCCCAGAGGACTTACCCGGACTACCACCAGCACGGCAAGTGGAGTTTCACATCGAGCTTACACCAGGAGCCGCGCCTGTTGCTAGAGCCCCATACCGTCTAGCACCGGCCGAGATGACAGAGTTAGCTGAACAAATAAAGGAACTTTCTGACAAAGGTTTCATTAGACCAAGTTCCTCACCTTGGGGAGCGCCGGTCTTATTTGTCAAAAAGAAAGATGGATCCTTTAGAATGTGTATCGATTACCGAGAATTGAATAAGCTGACGATAAAGAACCGATACCCATTGCCGAGGATTGACGATCTTTTCGACCAATTGCAAGGATCTAGCATATACTCGAAGATCGATTTAAGGTCAGGATATCATCAACTAAGGGTTAGAGAGGAAGACGTTCATAAAACGGCTTTTAGAACCCGGTACGGACACTACGAGTTCCAAGTTATGCCTTTTGGTTTGACAAACGCACCTGCGGTATTCATGGATCTCATGAACCGAGTTTGCAAACCATACTTGGACAAGTTTGTGATTGTATTTATCGATGATATTCTCATCTATTCTCGTAACGAAGAAGAGCACAAGGAACATTTGAAGACCATATTAGAGCTGCTAAGGAAGGAGAAGTTATATGCAAAGTTTTCCAAATGTGAGTTTTGGATAAACACAGTGCAATTCCTTGGGCATGTGATCGACAGCAGTGGTATTCACGTTGATCCTGCTAAGATCGAGGCTGTAAAGGATTGGGCGACTCCAACAACACCCACGGAGATCCGTCAATTTTTAGGTCTTGCTGGTTACTATAGGAGATTCATTGAAGGTTTCTCCAAGATAGCTAAACCAATGACGGAATTAACTCAAAAGGATAAGAAGTTCGAGTGGAAGGAAGATCAAGATTTGGCATTCCAGACGTTGAAGCAGATGTTGTGTGAAGCACCTATACTAGCCCTACCTGAGGGTAATAAAGACTTTGTGGTGTATTGTGATGCATCCATAAAAGGGTTAGGTGCAGTACTGATGCAAAGGACTAAGGTCATAGCTTACGCATCAAGACAACTAAAAGTACACGAGAAGAACTACACAACTCATGACCTAGAGTTGGGAGCAGTGGTGTTTGCCTTGAAGATTTGGAGACACTACCTTTATGGTACTAAGTGTGTTGTATTCACTGATCATAAGAGTCTACAACATATTTTGAACCAAAAGGAACTCAACATGAGACAACGACGTTGGCTAGAGTTGCTCAGTGATTACGATTGCGAGATCCGTTATCACCCAGGCAAGGCAAATGTCGTGGCCGACGCTTTGAGTCGAAAGGAGAGAGTTCTTAGGGTGAAGGCTTTAATGATGACCATTGACTTAGACCTTCCATCCTTAATTCTCAAGGCTCAGAAAGAAGCAGTCGAGGAAGAAATTCTCAAGACTGAAGATGTTGGAGGAATGATAAAGAAGTTGGAAGCACGTTCGGATGGAACGTTATGCCTTGATAATAGGAGTTGGTTGCCATGCCATGGTGACCTACGATCCTTGATTATGCATGAGTCGCATAAGTCAAAGTACTCCATACATCCGGGATCTGATAAAATGTATCATGATCTGAAGATGTTGTATTGGTGGCCGAACATGAAGGCGGATATTGCTACATACGTTAGCAAGTGTTTGACTTGTGCCAAAGTCAAGGCCGAGCATATGAAACCATCAGGATTATTGGTCCAACCCGAACTGCCGGAATGGAAGTGGGAAAGGATCACTATGGATTTCATTACCAAGCTACCAAAGACCGCAGCCGGATTCGACACGATTTGGGTAATCGTCGACCGACTCACCAAATCGGCTCATTTCCTACCTATCAAGGAGACTGATGGAATGGATAAATTAGCAAGGACGTACTTGGAGGAAGTAGTCACGAAGCACGGTGTGCCTGTGTCTATAATCTCCGACCGAGACAGCCGATTTACTTCGCAGTTTTGGAAGTCACTGCAGAAGGCATTGGGAACGCAGTTGGATATGAGCAATGCGTATCATCCCCAGACTGACGGTCAAAGTGAACGGACCATTCAAACCCTAGAAGATATGCTGAGAGCTTGTGTGATTGACTTTGGAAATAGATGGGATAGACACCTACCTCTGGTGGAGTTCTCATATAACAATAGTTATCACACTAGCATTAAGGCAGCGCCGTTTGAAGCACTGTATGGTAGGAAGTGTCGTTCACCCGTGTGTTGGGCAGAGGTCGGTGAAGCACAACTCACTGGACCTGAGATCATACACGAGACTACTGAGAAGATCTTTAAGATAAAGAGCCGTATGCAAGCCGCAAGAGATCGACAGAAGAGTTATGCTGATATGAGACGCAAACCTCTTGAGTTTGAAGTTGGTGACAAAGTCATGTTGAAGGTCTCACCTTGGAAAGGTGTGATTCGCTTTGGAAAGCGTGGAAAGTTAAATCCTCGTTACATTGGACCCTTCAAGATTATAGAGAGGATTGGTCCCGTAGCCTATCGTTTGTAATTACCCCAAGAACTTAGCCGAGTGCATAATGTGTTCCACATTTGCAATATGAAGAAATGCTTAGCTGACGAAGCACTCGTTATCCCTTTGGAGGAGATTCAACTCGACGACAAACTCAACTTCGTAGAAGAACCGGTAGAAGTTATGGACCGTCAAGTTAAACAACTCAAGCAAAGCCGTATACCTATTGTGAAGATCCGATGGAACGCGCGTAGAGGTCCAGAATACACGTGGGAACGTGAAGATCAATTCAAGAGCAAGTATCCTCATCTTTTCGCCAACCATCCTACTACAACAACGTCTTGATTTCGTGACGAAATCTCTAAAACATGGGAATACTGTGACATTCGTCAAATGTCCATCTTAATTTATTCATGTAGTACGAGTATTTTAACTGTTTACCGACTAGTTGTCGACATGAACGTGTTAATCATTTTGCTTTGCGGACAAAGCCCTTTTTAGGGAGAGCATATGTAACATCTCGAGTATTCGCGAGTATTAAGTTGAATGCAATACACAAGTTTGTGAGCATTTTATGTTTTGCCGTACGTTTACTTGGGATATTTACTAGATTACATGACGTCTCGCACAATCGTTTTGTTTTGGGATCGCATGTCAAACGGTTTTAGTATCGTGTTTATTCAGTCGCGTCTAAACTTAACCATTGTGAACCCGAGTCGAGTGTATAAGCTGTCACAGCAGGTACATATACTGAGTATAAACCATCACTTATTTTTATTACCAAACTTGTCTTACAAGGGTCTCAAAAATCAGTCACATGTCTTAACTACATATAAACCTCATAGTTTATTGCCTCACTAAAGGACAGCACACATGCCTAGTTTACCCCTTTTGGGTATATCACAAGTTAACATTTTCAGATTTACACTAACCCTAGACTAACAATACAAGTTTATATACAAACCCAAAGTTATCCAATGTCCAAATACAAGTTTATCTCAGTCCAAAATTACAAACACAAAAATCTGCACAAGTCATTCAAATACAACTTCTGGGTAGAGTGAAGGTTAAGTCCAGCCGACCCACACGTCCCGTCCGAACCTGCACAACCGAGAGTCTTTCATCCCGTCCGAACCTGCAAAACCGAACATAGCATCCCCATTGTGAGTCTTTGTCTTTTCGTCTTTCCTTATGAAGTCTAGATGTGCTTGTTTTGTACGAACCTGCGAATAAACGAAACAATGGTTAGTCATTGTAATGGTCTTTTACATTTAACTAAAAACTGAAATTGTTAAACTTTAATAGCTAATACTTCAAACATGTTTATGTTATTACTTTGCTGTCAACCAAACCGAGACCCAATTTAGACCAAACCGAGACCCGATTGAGACCAAACCGAGACCCGACTTAGAACCAAACCGAGACCCATGTCCAACCAAATCAAGACCTTAATCAAGAACCAAACCGAGACCCATGTCCAAACAAATCGAGACCCAATCAAGAACCAAACCGAGAGCCTAACCAAACCGACCCAGTTCTACTTTCTGCCAAAAATTATCAACAATTATTACCAATCAATCCAAATGTCTTAAACCAAGTTTTACTTCACAGAAACATCCTAAAAATCATTAATCATGCCGCGGGTATAGAAACCTCATTTCAATCGAAACCCTAATTATTTAAACACCTTTTTAAACATTAAATTAGTACTTTTCATCTTTCAAAACATCACATAAACATAAGAATCAGTCGAATATATAAAAACCCCCAATTTTATGAAAACCCTAGATTGACTTTTTATTAATTAAAACGTTAATTAAACCTAATCTAAACCCAAACCCCATATTTAATTTAATTAAAAACGTGATATGCAAAAACCCCCAATTTACCGAAACCCTAATTTTTATAAACTGTTTATATATTGAAATTAGTTTAATTTTATAATAGAAAACATAAATTAATTATGTTTAAACCCGAGTTTGACGAAAACCCCCAAATATTTCAAAACCCTAAATTTATTGATTTTAAATCCGAGAATCATATGATTCACAACAAGTTTATACGAATCAAATAAACCCACTGACCTTTATTAAATCGAAAATCAAATAAACATTTAAAAGAAAACAAGGAGAGCAAACTTATCTTTGATCTTGGCTATTGATTCGCGTAACCGCAAGGGAGAGCACATCAGAAAACCAATCGGTTTGATGTGGGGATTAAACCCCACATCTCACGCGATATAGAACCTCAGACCACCCATATTTGATTTCTATAACTCAAACTGATAATGATAAATAACCATGGAAGGATTGAACCGATCTAGATTCAAGAGAGAGAGAGTTTGGGGCGGTGGAGATAATATCGAGAGAGGAGAGAGAGTTAACTCCCTGATATGGGAAGTTGTGTGTGATAAACACACGTTATTACTCCCTCCGTTCCTTGTTTACTCCGCCAGTGGGCCGGGCCGGGTCTAAGGACCCTTGGGCCGGTTGGTGTGTAATGAGTTTGGACCCAACTTGGGCCTTATGTGTTTATTTGTTTAGTTATAAGCCCAAAACGAATTTTTGTAAAATTAAGTTATAACTTAACCCGTGAAACCCGACCGTTTAATAAACCGACTTTATTTATCGTACTTTTTTCCGTAAATCGTACTTTTCATAAACGTATGGTTTCGTCAAGCACAACTAGGGTGTCGAGTCATTTAATAATATAATTATTCGCATCGTAACTCGATTCTCATAATTAATTAGGTCGCGGCTAGCGTAACCGTACTCTCGAGCTATTTTATCTACGTTCTCTTTGCTGAATTTACGAGGTGAGTTTATAGCCCCATACTTTACTATTTTCACTGCTTTTTGGGGTGAGACATTGCTTGATTTTAACGTGTGAACACAAGTGCATTTACTGATTTATATATTAGTCTAAGTCCCACTAAAAACCCAGTTGCTTTGGCCCGTGAATCGTGAACCGTTAATTACTTTGTGTAAGCGCGAATGTAATGGATAGATCTATCGGGATTGACGTCCCTGTCTGTCTTGTCCAACAAGGGGACAAGCGGGCACAGTTTCATTTGAATCTGATATAAGATGTCGTGGGTTTAGGCATCTAGTTTGGGCTACATTTATATGATTATACTGCCGGTGTTGTTAACGCTTCGGTGTCACGAGCTTAGACTGTAATAAATACTCTTGGGATGACTTTGTATCTGTTATATTGTCATCACATTTGGGAAAATCTTGTGGTTCATTAAACATTTCAAACTAACTAAACCTATGAACTCACCAACTTTATGTTGACACTTTAGCAATGTTTTTCTCAGGTATTAAGAAGGAAGATGCTAAATGAGGTCTCATGCATTGCCGTCATTTCTTTGAAACAACGATCATTTGTACCATTTGAGAAAACTATGTTTTGTAACCGTATTCAGTTTATGCTTCCGCACTTTGTTAAAACTATTTATTTTATTAATTACAAGTGATCTATTTTCCGAACGTCTCATTTAGGGGTCGTTCTTTGTGACTTTGTGCGTATGATAATCATGACGTCACCACTCCCTTGTCGCCATTATACTCTGATATTTTGGGAGTGTGACAGGGTTAATCGCAAGAAAAACACACCCAAGACAACAGGTTCCTTATACGTACGATTGCAAGAAAAAAGGGATCAAAGATCTGAAAAAATGGGTTATATAAGAGAAAAAAGATTAAAGAAAGAAAAATTGAAAAAAAAAAATACCGTGATCGGATCTCTATGGCTTCAGGAATACTAACATAGAAGAAAGCTCGTTCTTAGGGTTAATCATAAAGAAAAACACACCCAAGACTACAGGTTCCTTTTATGTATGATTGCAAGAAGGGTAGTGGATCAAATCACTGATTGGGATATAGGCGGCGGATTAGGGTTTGAGGGAGGAGGGGAGACGGAGGGTCCAAAAATAAGCCAAATTAATAAAAGCAAATAAGAAAAAATTAAGCCAAATTAATTTCTAAAATAAGTCAAGCTCAACACTAGTAAAAACTATAAAAACACCAAATAAGCAAAATATTTAAAATCAACTTTTAAAAATATTAAACTATCAAATCTACTTAATTGAAAATAAGCTAAACACTAATTAATCAAAAAGCACAATAAGCTAAAACATCAAACACACCAAATCAATAAGAACAATCACATAAACAAATTAATCAAACAATCAACATGATTAAGCAAACTACATGATTAACCAAATCAAAACAATAGATTATAATTAAGAAAGGAAGAATGAGAAATATATAATAAGCTTGAATTAATGATGAAGATTGAAGATTCAAATACAAGATTAAAGATTCAAAAGCTTAAGAAAATGAAAGAAAAACTAGAGAGAGAAAGTATTACTCCTAAAACTTAATAAAAATAACTAGACCACCTACAAATGAAGGAAAATAGTGTTTATATAGTTGGAGGAGTGGTTGGTGGTTGGTGATTGTGCTTCTTTCTTTCTTTTGTCTTCTCGTCTTGACAATAAACTCGTTTTTCTCGACTTTGTCTCGGGATTTGTCGATAGATAAAATGAACTAGTCTTCTAATTTTCTTCTTTTATTAGACTTGGTTCTTCGACTTCGTTAAACTTCCGTCTTTAGACTTTTTCTTCGATAAATTTTCAGAATAGGCCTTTGACTTCCGTTCTTTTTGCACTTTTGATCTTTTGACTTCATCTTTTTTCTTTTCCTTCGATAAAAGCCCGTGAAAGCCCGTGTTTTCTTCCTTTTTCATATTTTTGTCCTAAAACACAACAAAAACACAAACCACGCATAATTTCAACTTTTATAACATCAAATACACGTTTTGGTCTTATTTTTATTATAATTAAGTTGTAAAAGGATAAGTGTTTTCACACTTATTAATACTTATCATCTCATTTTACAAGAAAAAAAAAACCAACATAAAACCCTAGGGAGACTATAATGGTCGCTGGCCTAAAGGAAAAGAAAAACAAGGGCGAATCATTCTTTCATCTTTCAGTCACTCGGTTATTGTTCGTGGTTGTTTGATCCAAAGTCTTTTCACATTCGGTAACACTTTATCAATTTTTTTCTTTCCTTCATTATAATTAATTGATTTATGAATCCATTAATTAAAGGGTTAATACATACGTAGGTAACTTACGTTTCCAAAAAAGTGCGCTTAAAGTAATAAACTTTCAATTCGTTCACTCAAGTTACTTAAGTATACGGGTTGGCTAAGTAGGTTACTAAAGATTGTTAAACTTTATAATAAAGGGATTTTGTGGAAGGGTACCGGCTAAGTCGGTTACACAAAGAATTTAATAAACAACCTTGGTCTCTTAATACATAAAGAAATTACTAACGTTTAAAAAAAACGCCTAAGTTACTAATGTTTACAAAAAAATGCGTCTAAGTTACTAAAACCGGCTAACGTGGAAAAATAAAAAAATTCGTAACTCAATTAACCGTAACATATAATTGAGTAACTTGAGTGAACGATTTGAAACGTTATTACTTTAGGCGCACCTTTTTGGAAACGTTAGTTACCTACGTATGTATTAACCCTTAATTAAACCATAAGAACACATGTTATGAATAAATTGAACATGAAAAGATTCGGGTGGTTTGTTATTCAGATAAGCGACAGATTCTGTGATAGAATTTCTGTCGCAGATTCCCATGGACAGATTCGCGACAAACCTGTGTTAGGTTAGCGACAGAAAATTTTGTCGCTAAACATTCTGTGGTGATGTTTTGGCTTTGTCACTTCGTGCAACCGAGTCACTAGGACTCGGTGTGCTATTGTTAATTAACCAAGGCAAAAAGGGTGTGTTTGTTTTAATTTTTGCTAAATTAATTTTATTAATTTAATTAAGTTATATTAAATTAATCATGTTATAGTTAAATAACTAAAATCAAGACTTAGGTTATGTTAATCTATTATTTAATCATAAAATTAGCATGGCCATTTATTTAAATAAACTATACACTATAGTAATTATTGTATATAATTATTCATGGTAAATTTACATGTCACATTTAATTAATATAATTAAGCATTTAGTTTAATTATTTAATTACATTTTAATCATGATTTAATTAAATTAATACTATACCTTAATTTATTTATATAATTATCAGTTAAGGTAAATATGAATCATGTTATATTATTAATTAATAATCACTTATCAACCGTGTATTATATTATCAATTGCTAATTATTATGTTAAGACTAAAGTGTTTAATTAACTAATAAACGTTACTATATTATGACATATAATAAATCATGACTTATAATATATGCTTATTAAACCTTAGCTTATATCAAATGCTTATTAAATAAGCTTATTACTATTTACGGAAACATGCTAATTATAGAATCATACTAATTATGGAAACATGCTATTTATGGAAATATACTATTTATGGAAACATACCATTTATGGAAACTGTTAATGCAAAGCAATGCCTAAAAACATTGTTAGTGCTAACTAATCTTTCTTAGTTTTGATCATGACAAATTACAAAGACATTTATTGTCAAACACAATCATAAAACGAATTATCTAATAAACAATATCATCAAGGTAATAATCATTACACTAACATATCTTAATCATATTTAGTGATCATAAAAGTGATTAGCCTTAAAACTCACTTTTGTCAAATGTACAAATGATTTTTAATAAAATTTATTTTTAAGAAAATGTTTTATTAAAATGAAAATGTAAATTTGAATATGGCATATTCCAAATGTCATAAGAATATCCTTTGAAGGTTTAAACAGCCTCATATATTTCAAATCACTAAAAGACAAAAAGGATCGGAGTCTACCTCCACGGTTCCTCAAGTGCCTACGCGGTTCTCTATCAATAAGCAACGACCTAGGTAGATAAGGAACCGCCCTCAGCTAGCCATTGGGTTTTGTCTTCTATAAATAGTGGATCAAATCTGCATTTTCAACAACCCTTTTTGGACATTTCTTTCAGTCTTCTTTCTCCTTTCTAATCATAATCATTTGTAAATGATCACTTAATGTGTTAAGTACGTTTACTTATGATTATCCTCTTGATCTCCTTCTTTACCTTGTCCAAAGATAAGATCACTCACATACTTGTGATGTTATTAAAGATGAAGCCTTGATGAAGATCATCCTCTTCTAAAGATCTAGTCATGTTCTTCATTGGTTTATTTGTGTCTTGTGTAGATCCAATGTATTTGTGAATACTTGTACTAGTTGTGTTCTCTAAGCTATTTGTGAATACTTGGATTAGAGTTGTGTAAATCCTTTGCATATGTGTGTGCTTGGATTTGTGTTATATAGATCCAAGTTACATGTGTGTACTTGGATATGTTTAGTTAAGTTGTAATAAGTTGTGTAAGTTCTCACTAAACTATAAAGTGATGTGGTTGTGTCTTGTGAGTTCTCACAAAACGATAAAGTGATGTGTCGTTGTTGTTGGGAATTATTGGTTAAGTGTCAAGTACCGTTAGTATATTCCAAGTATTGTTAGTGTTATGTAAGTACCGTTAGTATTAACGCGGTACATAGTAAGTATTGCTACTTATAAAGTAAGTACTGCTATGATGATTAGGAAGAGTATATCTTTGTATAAGATATGTCATGGTTATAGTTAGAGTATATTTTATGTGATATACCCAAATAGTTAGAATATTCATAATATATCGTCTGTGATATAGTTATCTTTATAGAATATTCTAAGGTTTCTAGGGTTCCTTAGTCTATAAAAGGAACATAGATACAATGTCTTTCATGTACCTCATTCAAGTCGATTAATAAGAGAATCGAATAGTTAAAAGTAATTCTGTTCTTCTGTGCTTTATAAGTCAGATTCCGCATAACTTATTTAGTGTTAGTAAGAGTGCTCAAAGTGTTTTAGTTTGATTACAAACTACTATACTAATTCTTAACAGAATATAGATCCAACCAAAGGGATCAACAAGTGGTATCAGAGCTTGTTGAGAAACTCTGAAAAAGAAGAACACAACCCCAAACACTCCACACATACCAAATCTCAATGTCTCAACCAGATGGTGATAATGCTCACTTGGATGATGTTCAGAACCCTGATCCTGTTCTGTCACAGGGACAACCACAAGTTGTGCATCCTGCACCAGCACAAGGTGCTCAAGCCGTGAATGCTGTAGCTACCTCTACACCAACACCTTCTCATACTCTGTCTGTTGTTAAACTCCCAGTTCTCAAAGGTGACAATTATGAGACATAGGCTATGCAGATGGAACATTACTTGAATCACACAGATCACACTGTGTGGCAAGTTATCAAGAATGGGAATACACCAAAGAAGTTACACTGGTTGCCAGACAATACATGCTATGTTCTACCTGCTGTGACTGCTGAGGAGGTACAAGCAGAGATCAGAGAAAGAAAAGCAAGAACTGCTTTGGCTATGGCTCTTTCTGAAGACATTCTACCAAGCTTTCATCATTATAAAGATGCTAAAGCTATGTGGGATGCTATAAAACTTAGATTTGGAGGCAATGACAAATCTAAGAAAATTAAGAAGATTGTTCTTAAGCAAGAATTTGATAACTTCTCAATTACCAGTATAGAGGGGATACATGGTGGATATGGAAGGTTCAACAAGTTGCTTATTCAGTTAGCAGTTTATGGACAAGTAATTCCTAATGAAGAAGCCAATCTAAAATTCTTAAGAAGTGTTCCACCAGAGTGGAAAGCAATGGCTATGCACTTCATCACAAGAGATGATTTGGAAACAATTCCTTTTGATAATCTCTACAACAATCTTAGAAGATGGATGTGAAAGGCACTGAAGTAAAGACAGCAACTACTTCAAAGTATAACTTGGCTGTTGTGTTAGATGGGAACAACGGTCCTTACTTTCAAAATACCGCTAGTGGATCTAGCAGCGGTACATACTTCACAAATACCGTTGGAGGACTTACAAGTAGTACTTACCCACAAAGTATTGAAACCAGTCCAATAGTCTCTCAAAATCCACATGGAAGGTCTTCACCATTGTTTAGTGACAATGATGCCTTCTCATTCTTTGCTGGACAAGACAACAGGCCAAGATTAACACTCAATGACTTGTTCCAAATGGATGATGCTGATGTTGAAGAGATGGATCTTAAATGGCAAGCTGCTATGGTGTCAGTAAGATCTAATAGGTTTTTCAAGAAGACTGGAAGAAAAATGGCTGTTGATCCTAATGAGCCATTAGGATATGACAAGTCCAAAGTTGAATGCTATAACTGTGGAAGGAATGGACACTTTGCAAGAGAATGCTCTGGAGATAAAGCTAAGACTAACAATCAGAAGTCCAAGAACAGCTATAGAACCAGTCCAAGAATAACTGAAAGATTTCCAAAAGGAAACAGCATGAGTCCTAAAGGAACCAAAGCATTGGTTACTGTAGATGGAGTGGTGAATTGGGCAGAAGAAGAAGAAGAAGAAGAGCTTGGTTTAATGGCTCTCTCACATGAAGATACTGAGGTACATCCTTGTTCTAAAGATTGTATTCTTAAATTTAATAGCCTAAAAGTAGAACTAGAGGAACAGTATCAAAAGGTTAACACATGCACTGTAGAAGTAAAAGCTTTTAAATAGGGTGTTGTTAAATTAGAAGAAAATATAGTTTTATACAAAAAGGCTCAACAAAACTATGGAGAGAAAATAAGGATTTTAACTCTTCAAATGAGAGAAAAAGATGTGGAAATAAAAGCTTTTGAAAGACAACTGTTAAAAATATCAACATAAAATGAAGCTTTAAAAATCAGTCTTTGTAATGAAAGGGAAGTGATTAGTCATTGGCAACAATCCTCTAAAGGATTGGGAAAATTGATTAATTCACAAATGGGGTATTATGATAAAACAGGCCTAGGATATATTGAGGAACAACCTGGGATAACCTTAACCGACAAGGACTTATCAAAAGGGATTTTTGATAGTTCTAGTAAGGTAGATGATACACCTGAGAATGATAGATATGCTGAAGGAATGAAGGCAGTTCCTCCACCATTATCAGGAATTTTCATGCCCCCTTGTAATGATACTAGTATAGAGTTAGAAGAACCTAAGATTAATGATGTCTTAAACTCTAGTACTCTGTCCCAAGAAAAGACTGCTGTGACCAAGGATATTGTTTATCCACCTTTAATGAACAACTTTGTTTCTGAGGAATCTAAGACTAGTTCTGCTCCCAAGCAGGTAAAAACTCCTAGCAAGATATTGGAAAACAATATAAAACATAATAAAGTCAAAAGGGGTGGGCTAGGTTTTGAAAAAGTAAAGTCAAAACAACCTTTTGGGTCTTCTTTAAGAAGAAAAGGATGTTATGTTTGTGGTAGTCTAAATCATTTTATCAAAGACTGTACATTACATGAAGATAAAATTGTGAAACAAAAGGCTACACAAAGGGTCATGAAATACAGTAATGGGAAAAATGCACAGGTTTATAGGAATCAGAAACTTAAAGTTGACAAACCTAAGTTTGATCACACAAGGGTAGTTAAACAGGTTAAAAATAACCCTACCAAAAGTTTTGTTCCTAGGGCAGTACTTATGAAACAAGGTCTAGTACCTTTAAAGTCTGGTAAACCAAGTACCGGTAAGTCTAGACCTACAAGTACTGCTAGACCAAACTCAAGTACTGTTGGTTTAAAGTCTGTAAAACCAATGTTCTCCAAGACTTCTAAGAAAGTTTTTGAAAAAGTTAAAACACCTAGAAGTAAGGACAAGAACAAACCAGTGCAAATGTGGGTTCCGAAAAGAGATAAATCATGTGTTAAAGCAAGTACCGCTAAAGCAGTACTTAAGTCAAAGAAGTCAGAGCACATAGATTCACCCTATGACTTTGACTACATAAATGAAACCATGAAGTATAAGAGTAAAAGTAGCATTACTGGGAATGCTTTAGTACAAACTCTTAAATGTGTAGGTCCCACAAGATCCGAACCAAATGTGGCTTGGGTCCCTGTTAAAAACTAATGAGTTTTATTTGTGTGCAGGGGCATCTCATTGATGAATTAAAAGATAAAGGAATAGTAGATAGTGGATGCTCAAGACACATGACAGGAAACAAAGATTTTCTTGCTGAATTTGAAGAATTCAGAGGAGGTCGAGTAGCCTTTGGCGGTAGCAAAGGTAGAATCACTGGCAAACGGAAAATCAACACAGGAAAGTTGGAATTTGAAGATGTGTTATTTGTAAAAGAATTGAATGATTTCAATCTCTTTTCTGTATCACAAATGTGTGATAATAAGAACAAGGTGCTATTCACAGACAAAGACTGCTCGGTGTTGTCCAAAGACTTTGAGATACCTAAGGAATCTCAAATACTGCTTAAAGTGCCCAGGCAAGAAAATATGTACGCCTTTAATCTTCATACTATTACTCCAACAGGTGGTATTACATGTTTTCTAGCTAAGGCTTCTTTAGATGAGTCAAATTTGTGGCATAGAAGGTTAGGACATGTGAATTTCAAGAATCTTAATAGATTGGTGAAAAGGAATTTGGTTAGAGGTCTACCTAACAAATCTTTTCAAAATGATTTCACATGTGCTGCTTGTCAAAAAGGTAAAAAACATAGAGCCTCTTGTAAGACCAAGACTGTAAACACTGTGACAAAACCTTTGCAACTTTTGCATATGGATTTGTTTGGTCCAGTTTCTATCAGATGCATTAGTCATAAGACCTTTTGTCTAGTCATAACTAATGATTATAGTAGATTCAGTTGGGTTTTCTTTTTAGCCCTTAAAAGTGAAACAAGTGAATTACTAAAGGATTTTATCATTTTAGTTGAAAAGCAGTTCACTAAACAGGTATTAATCATTAGGACTGATAATGGGACATAATTTAAGAATGCTGAATTTGATGAATTCTGTAGGTCTAAAGGAATTAAGAGACAATTTAGTAATCCTAGAACTCCACAACAAAATGGAGTAGCTGAAAGGTAGAATAGGACATTGATTGAGGCTGCTAGAACTATGCTGGCTGATTCACTTTTGCCAAATACCTTTTGGGCAGAAGCAATCAATACTGCATGTTATGTGTTAAATAGAGTTCTAGTAACCAAGCCTCAAAACATAACACCTTATGAACTCTTGACTGATGTAAAGCCTAACATAAGTCATTTAATACCTTTTGGGTGTCATGTGTCTATACTAAATACTCTTGATTATTTGGGAAAGTTTGATGGAAAGTCTGATCCAAGATATCTTATAGGATATTCATTGCAAAGTAAAGCATATAGGGTTTACAATTTGGCAACTAAGAAAGTTGAAGAAAATGCTCATGTCAATTTCTTAGAAAATAAACCCAATGTTCCAGGAATAGGTTATACTTGGATGTTTGATATAGATTATCTAACTAACTCCATGGATTACTACTCTTTGCAAAAGGATTGTCAAACTAACAATGCAGGTAAGGAGTCAAGTGCAACTAATGCAGGTACTCAAGAAGATGTTTCTTCATCAGATGATGATGTTCATGTCTATGTGCCCAACATGCCTACTGTTACTCCCATGACTGCAACTCCCAAGAAGCAAACCATGCAATCAAGTGATGATCAAGCCTCCCAGGAGCTTCAGAGGCTTCAAGATCAAGAAAAGAATGCTACATATGCTAATAAGCATTCAGAAGAAGAGTCTTTTGAGTCACAACACTAAGCAGTACATACTACACCTAGCGGTACCTCATCTGCAAGTACTGCTAAGTCAAAATCTGCCAAATCTGTTGACTCACTAGAAGAGATTTTACAAGCCTTGGACGATGAAGACTTATATGCTAGTCCAGCTGAAGGAATCTTCTCCAAAGCTTCCTATGATGAGCATGGTGCAGTAACTGATTTCAACAATTTGGAAACAGAAATTCCAGTCAGTTCTATTCCCACTCATAAAGTCAACAACAACCATCCTACTACACAGATTATTGCTGATCCCAAATCTGTTGTACAAACCAGAAGACAACTGCAAACCAATATTGAAACTCATGCACTAGTGAGGTATGTCAAACAACAATAGAGAACAAATCATAAAGATACTCAACATTGTTTGTTTGCCTATTTCTTATCTCAAGTAGAGCCCAAAAACATCTCTCAAGCTCTTGATGAAGAAAGTTGTGTAGATGCCATGCAAGAAGAATTAACACAATTTGAGCTACAAAAAGTTTGGATTATTGTGGATCTTCCCTCGGGTAAAAGAGTAATTGGTACTAGATGGGTCTTCAGGAACAAGAAGGATGAAAGAGGGGTTGTTGTGAGGAACAAGGCAAGACTTGTTGCTCAAGGCTATAGACAAGAAGAAGGGATAGACTATGATGAGGTTTTTGCACCAGTGGCAAGGATAGAAGCCATTAGGTTATTTTTGGCCTTTGCATCATATATGGGATTTATAGTCTATCAAATGGATGCGAAAAGTGCCTTTCTATATGGTATTATTTCATAGGAGGTATATGTCTCACAACCTCCAGGTTTTGTAGATCCTAAATTCCCCAATAGAGTCTACAAGGTTATCAAAGCACTTTATGGTCTGCATCAAGCTCCAAGAGCCTGGTATGCAACCTTATCCAACTTTCTACTAGAACATGGATATAGGAGAGGAACCATTTACAAAACTATGTTCATCAAGAAGAATGCTAAGGACATCATTCTAGTTCAAGTTTCTGTTGATGACATCATTTTTGGTTCTACCAAGAAAACATGGTGTGAAGAGTTTGAAGCTTTGATGAAAGGAAGATTTCAAATGAGTTCTATGTGAGAACTAACTTTCTTTTTGGGACTGCAAGTCAAACAAAGGAAAGATGGAATATTTATCAGCCAAGATAAATATGTTGTTGAAATCTTGAAGAAATTTTCGTGTATGGATACAAGGAGTACAAGCACACCTTTTGAAGCCAAGAAATCTTTATCAAAAGATGAACATGGAGAAGATGTTGACATTCATCTATACAGGTCAATGATTGGTTCATTGATATATCTTACTGCTTTAAGACCAGATATAATGTTTGATGTGTGTGCATGTTCAAGGTTCCAAGTTCATCCAAAGGTGTCACATCTACATGTTGTGAAGAAGATTTTTAAATATCTTAAAAGTCAACCCAATTTAGGATTATGGTATCCTAGAGATTCCACCTTTGAATTGGAAGCTTACTCAGATAGTGATTATGCTAGAGCAAATCATGATAGGAAATCCACAACAGGAGGTTGTCAATTCCTAGACAGAAGACTCATATCATGGCAGTGTAAGAAGCAAACCATTGTTGCTACTTCTACAACTGAAGCTGAATATGTAGCTGCTGCTCATTGCTGTGGACAAGTACTTTGGATTCAAAATCAATTGTTGGACTATGAGTTTAACTTCATGAACACCAAGATTTACATTGATAATGAAAGTACTATATGCATTGTCAAGAATCCAGTATTTCACTCCAAGACCAAGCATATTGAAATAAGACATCACTTTATAAGAGATGCTTATGACAAAAAGCTTATTCAAGTCTTGAAGATTCATACAGACAACAATGTAGCTGATTTGTTGACCAAGTCATTTGATGCAAAGAGATTCAAATTCTTGGTGACACACATTGGTATGCTCAACCAATAACATGCTGCATATGTTGAGGGGAGGTAATGGCTGTACAAATTTTTATAATTTTTATTGTATAGTCTATGTTTTGTGTTTTTGATGTTATTGCAAGTTTATTGAAAAAGATAAAGAGGTTACATTGTTAGTGGAAAGCATGAACTGGTAAATATTGTGAGGTACTGTTGTCACTCCAAGTACCGCTAGCACAAAACCAAGTACCGCTTATGTTCCATGTACCGCTACATGTCCGTTGTACCGTTAAGGGTCTCTTTTGTAAATTTGGCGTTTTCCTCGCGCTTGGGTTTGTTATTTACTTAAATACTTACTCCAATTACACAATTGATTCACCTAATCTTTTATTTTTATCTCTTGATTCTATTCTCTCTAATCTTTCGATCATCAAAAATACTAATGGCTGCTTTACAAATAATCTCTAAGCATAATTTGGTTGTGAATCTTGCTACAAATGATGACTCTCTTGGTTTCCATGAGATGCTTGGTTTCCTATATCGAAGTCATGTTCGCTTTGCACTCACTGTAAGTCCAGTTGTCTCTATAACCATTGTTGAACAATTTTGGGATACTGTTGTATTAGGTACTCGGTTTGGTCAACCTTGCATTAAGGCTAGGGTGAATCATAGAAATATATATGTCACTGAGGTACTGCTACGAGCAAGTTTGAGATTAAATGATGAAAATGGACTTAGTATGCTTAATAATACAGAGATTCATGATGGCCTTGCAGCCATGGGCTATGGAGGTGGTAGGGAAAGTCTTACTTTCTTTAAAGCTTTATTCTCACCTCAATGGAAATTGCTTTTTCATGCTATTATTCACTGTTTAAGTTCAAAAAGTACATCTTTTGATCAAATACCTGCTGCACTGGCATTAGCTGGTGTTTGTCTAGCAAATAACAGGGTTTTTAATTTTTCAAATTAATTTTTGAAGGCATGACTAGGAATTTGGAAGGGACTAAGAAGTTTTTAATGTATACTAGATTCTTTCAGACTTTAGTTAGTGACCAAATACCTAACCTACCAGACTTAACTGATACATGGGATGTTCCTTCATTCACAAAGAGAACTTTCTCTTTCTTGACCAAACAAGGCAATGCCTTTACACGAACAGTAACACCATTGTTTTCTCATATGTTAGCCCAACCTGCCAATCAAGAAGGTGAGGAACCTAGCGATGCTAGTGCTTCTCAACAAACTCCTTCTCACCAGAGCTCCCATTCTCTAGAAGATTCACAATCTTCTTCTCACAATGTTGGTGTTCCACCAAACACTGATGAGATGATCCACACACCTGCTGCTTCTATTGCTGCTAGTGGTTCACCACAAGCACAAGCACCAGAGGTGGTGGATGTTGCAAATTTAACTGCTTTGTGTACAAGTTTGTCCCAACAGGTACAGGTATTGCAGAAAGAACAGCTTGTTCAAGACAAGAAAATTGCTGAATTGGAAGCTAGCCTACTCAAGTTAAGGAACAAAGTGTCACCTTGGATGAGGAAATATAGATCTATTCAGAAGTCTGCAATCAAGAAGCAGAGATTCAGGAACCACAAGAAAAGGCAACTGAATACAACCAAACAGGGGAGGAATTATGAAGGACAACCACCTTCTTCTGATAATCAGACAAGGATCTCTGGAAATGACATCAATTTTGAATTGGATGAAGATTTCATGGGGACTTATGAAGATGGATCTGGTTTAGAGGCTGGTGTGGATGGACCTTCAAACATGGAGATTCAACATGAAGAACCACAACCTACTCATGAGGAGCCACAAGTTGAAGAAATTTTGGTAACTCAGCCAGCACCACCACCTCAATCACCACTTCAAACTAATTGGAGTGCTTTCTATGAGAAGTTGGAGGAAATTACTATTTAGTTTCCTGTATATTCAACTCCATCACCACAAAGACAAGTATGGTTTCAAAGAAAATAGACTTTGCAAGTACTGTCTAGATCAAGAATGAGCAATGAATCAGACAAGACTGAAGAGGTGCAAGTTGATATGATGGCTTCTATAAAAGAAAGAGTATCTGGGGATACACAAGTGATTGAAGAAACAAGTGTGTCTAATACTGGTGAAGTCAACATTGTTGAAGATCCAAGTACTGCTAAGCCAACTAAGCCGACTGCAAGTACTGCTGACATTGTTGAAGACCCAAGTACTGTTAAGCCAACTAAGCCGATTGCAAGTACCGCTGGTGATCATCCTTCACTAGAAAGTCAACTCCTTTTGGAGAAGATGAGACTTTAGCCCAATTGCTGCTTGATTTAAGAAAGAAGAATTTAGTTGAGAAGACTAAACAAGCAGAAGTAGAGAAAAAGACACAACAAGAAGTTCTTGCCAAAAAGGATCAAATTCAAGGTAAGAAAGTTCAAGCTTCACAGCCTACTAAAGGTATAGTTATTCAACAGCAAGCTAATGAAAAAAGAGCTACCAAGCTGAAGAAGAAGCTACCTAAGATTGATCCAAAGGATAAGGGGAAGAAGCAATTATTATCAGAATCTGAAGATGAAAGTGATTCAGATGATGATATAAACAAAGTCATGTACAGATTTAATCAAATAGACCATGATGATGAATTTGCTTATAGAATGCAAGCACAAATTCGTGAAAATGAATTACATGAAGAACTTGCAGCAAAGTAGGATTTGCTAGAAGCTAAAAGAATACAGCAAGAATGGAACATACAAGAGTATGACAGGATTCAACCTGAAATACATGTAAGTGAGCTTCTTGCAGACTCATTGATAGCTGAAGAGAGAGATGCATATGATGAAGAAGAGAAATCAAAATTGATTGATGATCTGGTAAGGGAGCAACAAAGATTCTTTGCTGAAAAGAGAAGGAAAGAAAAGATTAAGCCTCCAACTACTATGCAGATTAGAAATCAGATGATGAAATTTCTTAAGAAAGTTAAGGGATTTACTAATATTCAGCTGGTCAAGAAGAATTTTGAAGAAATCAAGACTTTGTATGAGCAAAATAAGAGGACTGAATTGAATTTTGTTGAGATTGAATCTGAAGCAGATAGAAAAGCTGTTGAAGAACTTAAGAGACATCTGCAACAACAAAGGCAATTTGGTAGTACTCCTAGAATTGAGCCAAGTACTGTTAAACCTACAAATACATCTCCACCTATCAAGACCACTTATGTGAGGAAGAATAGAAAGGGGAAGGTAAGTTCAAGGGAGGAAGAGACTGCTCAAAGAATGAATACAGGAGTTGAAACTCAAGATATTGCTCAGACTGAAAATGTACAAGCAGTACATACACAATCAATAGTACATACTGAGGAGACGGTACATACAAACTTGGAGGAGGGTTCAACAGAACTTGAGAGAATTTCCAAGGGTGTTAAAAGGAAAAGGTCAACAAAGACAAAAAAGAAAGCTAAGAGAGCTAAATCAACAGCAGAGGATAGTGATGATGATGATAGCTTAAAGAAGTACTTGAAGATTGTGAAATTTGAAGATCAATGTATTGATACAGATATTTTTGGAAAGAGAGCATCCATTGCTAAGTGGATTTACTCTATAGATCAAGGACTTGAAGCTCATGGAATTCAGATAACTGATGGCACAACAAGAGTATTCAGACTTTTGGAGGATATTTTTCACATTCTTGACAGACAAGATATTCAAGATCTTTGAGGTTAGTTCAAGAAGGTAGTGCATGTAAAACTGAAGTATCACTATTATACTGGGAATTTCTCTTTATGTATGAGCCACACAATTATGATTAAGAAATGTTGAAGGAATTAGAGAATCAGGTTCCTAGTTACTGGAGATATTACAGGTCATGTGGATTGCATATTTTGGATGTAGATGATGTTACATACTATATGCTGCAAGAGAAAACTTACCCTTTTAAAAGAAAATTGTTGGAAAGGATGTTAGAACAACAATTAGAAGTTACAGAAGAATCTGCTGGTGCTTTGGAGTTGATCAGAATGGTTAAACAACAAATCAAGGATTTGAATGATGAGGAAGAAGCTGAGAAAGAGCCTTAAGTGTTTGACATTCAGTCACACTTCACAAATGGTTCTCAGTTCACCATGTCTAACACACATAAGAACTGGCTAGTCCATAAGCAAACGGTTTGTGGTAAAGACTTATCAAATTCGTTGAAAGCTGATAGTTTACTAAAAACTATATGGTTCTAACTTACCTTGTTTCGAGACAAAGAGTTGGCTAGTCCTAGACAAACTGTACTAGGTAAATACTTCATCAAATCCGTTGATGGTTGAAAATTTACCAAAACTTGTAAGGTTTTCATTACACCTTTATGAATAAAGTATTGGCTATTACAGAGTGTACGGCTAATTGGTAAAGAATTTATCAAATCCGTTGATAGCTGGTGATTTGCTAAAATCATGAAGCCAATACAGATTGGTGTTTGTTGTTAATTGTTTTATTTCAGGTATGAAGATTGCAGGCAAATAAGCATTTATAAAAAATACTTAGAAGGTTTTTTTTATCATCAAATCAAGACAAAGGTTCATGATTAAGAGTTCAAAGATTAAACTCAAGAAGACAATAACTGGTGCTGCAAAGATAAGTGAATGTTTAGAAGACACAAGAAGATCATAGTTTGAAGACAAAGATGATACTCATGATGTTTGAAGATTATCTTATCAGAAGAAGATCTACATTTGAAGTGTTTGGCTACATTTAGTTGGATACAAATAAAAATTACCAAGTTCAATCCAAGGATGAAGGAAAGACTGAAGACATGTATTTTTAATACATCCAGTACAAGAGAAACAAGAAGACAACAAGTTATCATTTCTTGTTAAGGGAGGATTGTTAGGAATTATTTGTTAAGTGTCAAGTACCGTTAGTATATTCCAAGTACTGTTAGTGTTATGTAAGTACCGTTAGTATTAACGCGGTACATAGTAAGTACTGCTACTTATAAAGTAAGTACTGCTATGATGATTAGGACGAGTATATCTTTGTATAAGATATGTCATAGTTATAGTTAGAGTATATCTTATGTGATATACCTAAATAGTTAGAATACTGATAATATATCGTTTGTGATATAGTTATCTTTATAGAATATTCTAAGGTTTCTAGGGTTCCTTACTCTATAAAAGGAACATAGGTACAATGTCTTTCATGTACCTCATTCAAGTCGATTAATAAGAGAATCGAATAGTTAAAAGTAATTTTGTTCTTTTGTGCTTTATAAGTTAGATTCCGCATAACTTATTTAGTGTTAGTAAGAGTGCTCAAAGTGGTTTAGTTTGATTACAAACTACTATACTAATTCTTAACAGAATATAGATCCAACCAAAGGGATCAACAGTTGCGTTTTGTGAAGTTCTCACTTAGCTTCAAAATGAAGAGTCGTGAAGATTGGTTCTAGCTTTGGATTAGAACTTGACATCTAGCCTTGTGTTGGAAAATGGTAAAGCATGCAACGTTGTGAAGATTGGTTCTATCTTTAGATTAGAAATCGACATCTAGCCTTGTGTCGTAAAATGGTGAAGTGGGCGACGTTGTGTAGATTGGTCCTAGCTAAGATTAGGTCTCGACATTTAGCCTAGTGACGAAAAATAATGTAAGGGACGTTGTAAGGTTTTCTCCGCCAAGAAGGGAGCTTGTGGATATAGTGGAAATCTCGAGTAGGTGTACTCGAGGAGTGGAGTAGGAACGAGGATAGAGCCTCATTGTCGAACCACTATAAATCTTGGTGTCTTCCTACTAGGTTGTTTCTTTCCTTACTCTTTACTTACCTTCATCATCATCACACTTACTACTTGTCATTGTTAATGCATTAGAATTGAACCTAATCATTATGCAACTAGCTTTCAAGTAAAAGATGGTTTTGACACTCACCTAATTGAAAGGAATTTTAATTAGGAGACAAACCGAAGAGAAACTATTCACCCCCCCCCCCTTCTAGTTTCTACAATTGGTATCAGAGAGATGGTGACACAAGATCTTTGAAGTATATTGTACTTTAAAACTTGGATCGATCCATTGTCTCCTCAAATTAGAAGGTTAAGTTGTACTAAAGTTTTTCTTTGGTCAAAACTCTCTTTTATTGAAAATGAGCCTTTTAAATGGTAATATTGCATCTCATTTAGATTAGTAGTATTTATGCATTTTAGATTTACTCTTGAAATGTATCTACTAGTTTTCATCTTGTTATGTGTAGGTACTCATGAAGATCAAACATTCAATTGATTGTGGATTGAGTTACTTACACTTGTAGAAGACTTATCTTCTTTGATTTCCAACATCACTGAATGATGATATCAAGATGGATGGGAGTGATACTAGTCCTTGAATACTTAGTAGTCACTTTAGTCATGGTTGGGCTTTGCATTGATTCCTTGAAAGCTTGGAATGCTATTTGTGGCTAAGGTACGTTTTCGTTCTTCCACACGCCCTGTTGATCATTCTTTTGATCATTAATTGACTATATGCTTGTTCTTGGCATCCTTTCCTTGACATTTGTTTGTGGTTTGTGATTCTTTCCTTTTTCCCTCTCAAACCTTCATTTCTTGGATAACTCACTATGGAGATGTAGAGTGAGTTAGTAGAAGCTTAAAGTATCAAGCATGATTTCCATGGTTTGCACCCTTACGGTTAGTAGGCCCTATATCATGTGTAACTTGTGCAATTAAGCTCATCTCTAGGATGATTGATGAATCCCTTGAGATACCAAACTACTTCACTATTTGTAGTTGGATTTTACACATTTGGAATTGAAATATTCCAAGGATATTATTATCGTAAATCCTAGCAATAATTGTCCGATCATGTGGGAGAGAAAGTGAATCTATACTTTGCTCACATTTTGAAATAGAGTAAGAATACTCTTGAAATTGATCTTATTCTATGTATCAAAATTGCTTGGTATAGTTCATTACCAAAGTCGTTTAGACTTTCGCCAGAAAGGCACGTCCTAAACCACTATATATGACACAAGCTCTTCGTCTCCTCGATTTGAAGATTGTCATTTGTCTCTTGAGCATTGTTCTTGGTCTTGATTCACTTCTCTTGACTTCTCTCTTCTTTGCTTCTTTGCTACGAGTAGTCGTTTTTCCGTTTCGGTCTTTTCCTATCTCGATTCAACTCGTAATCCTTCATTAAGGAATTATTACCTAGTGTTGTGGTGGTCCAATGATTTCCTAAAGGCTTAAGACATATCTTAAGGATTTTAGAAAAAATTGGTTTTGAGAAATTCTTTGATTTTCCTTGATAAAACTCGTCAGTGTAGGCGGTTCTTTATCGTCGCGGCTCAAATGCGCGGTTCCATATCGATAAGGAACCGCGGACAATGATTGCGACTAAAGTGCCTGTTTTTTTTATTAAAAATCATTTTTCAAACATTCCTTCTCTCTCTTCTCCAACATAGCGACGGGTTTCTTCCATTTTCCACCATTGTTGATCTTTTAAAAACCTTCAATCACTCAAGATAATTTGACTCCAATTTATGGGTTTCACTCATCCTTCATTCAAGATCAATTATCTGTAAGTTATTTCTTTCAATTTCATCTAATTTGTTCTAGGGTTCGTACATTCATAATTGGGGATTTTTAAATTGACATTGAATTAGAACCTTTCTAGGAATAAAAGTTGACATATTAATCTTGCTATGATTCCTTAGGTTCATATTCATTGAGATTTCACTAAAACACACTTGTAGAACAATCCGAATTTTGACTAAATAATTTTGGTTAATTGATGGAATTGATATGAACCCATGAACAAGTTGGTAATGGCATTGTTAAATGCTTACCTAAAAACCTTGTTTTGAAAAACCAATGTTCAAGTTCATTGTTAATTTTACATGATTAATATGTTATTGTCAATGATGAACTAGGTACATTGTGAGCATGGGAATGAGAAGGATTAATCCTTTGTTTGTCAAGAAATTGATGAAACACATTCTCATCTTTTTTTATTTTTTGGTTCATATGTAACAAATGAGTGATTGGGGAAATATTTTTGTGCTTATTTAGGTACTAATCATGCCTTCGGAATATCAACAAGATCACCAATACACTAAGAAATATATGCCAAACCTATCTGAAATGTGTCCTTCCCCTCAACTTGTAAACACCTACTCCCCACTCCAAAACAGTTTCTTTCACGAGGGTAGAGTTGTCGAAGAGGATATTAAGGGCTATATATCTACTCAGTCGATGTTCGGACAAATCGGGTTTGATTGTTTGTTGGACATCAAGGAGGATATATATCCCAAATTTCTCTTGGAGTTCTTTAGCACATATTCTCTCGTTTATGAAGACGATAGAGTATATGTTAGGTTCATCCTTGAAGGTCGACTTATTAAACTCTCTCTTAAAGACTTTGGTCAAGCTCTTCGTGTTTCATTTAGAGGCACTTGTCGATTTACGGATAAATGGAAGCTTGATTATCTCCTTGAACCCTTCGACTGTGCTCTAGATGAAAATGAAGAGATTGACCTTGAATTCATCCTTGATGTCATTTGTAAAGAGCGTAGAGGAAACGTTGTAAGAAGCCTCCACTCTAACGAGCGTCTGGTAAAACGCTATGAGGTTCTCTTAAGCGACCTTAATGATTGTATGGTCCGTTGGGTCGACATCCTTAGGGAGAATGTGTTTTGTCTTGGTGGAAACCGGGATCATATTCCGGCGTGTATGGCGCACATGTTATGTTGCATCGCTACCAACGCCAAGTACAATCTCGCATACTATATCGCTCGACGAATCACTTATTCTCTTTCCAAACCCAAAACAAATCTTCCCTATGCCATGCTCCTTACTCGCCTTCTTAAGAAGGTTGGTGAAGACTATCCCGACATCAATATTTCTCGCTTTTGTTCGGTCAAATGAGTTATGCTACCTATTCAAAGGGTACAACCACGAAAGCCTAGAAGTGATCGAGGTTCGAGAAAGTCCGATCCACAAGAGTCCGATGATGAGGACTTTGATATGTCACCAAGTGATGGTGGTGGCGTAGGCATTAGTGCTCATGTTGGCTCTTCGAGTGACTCCCACCCATCCATGGACACTTTCATGGACGCTTTAGACGAAATCATCCCTCCTCCTCACTATGCCACTAGTGGACTTCCGGAGAACTTTGTACTTGAGGATGTCTACTGTGCTAATCTTAAAACCCAAGGTAAGTTGTATGATCATCGAGTGGAGTCAAGAGGATCGTTCAAGAGCATAACCAAATTAATCAAGGGACTTGGCAAAAAGAAGAAGTGAAGCTTTGGTTTATCATGGCTAACATGTTTGTGAACATGTTTGAATTGTTGAACATTTTTTCCTTATTCTCTTTTTTTTCTAGGATGTTATGTTTGTTAACTAATACTTTGTGTTTGGATTACTTAGTATTTTTATCCTAATTGCCTATGTAATCTATCTTTTGATTTACATAGCTTTGTGCATATTATCTGTTAGTTAGCTTCCTAGAATTCGATTTATAGTTCACTTTGGCTTGATAAACCTGGGTATAAAATCTGGGCTAGCAAATGTTTCAGGAAGTGCACTTTATCGAACCCCCTGGTGGCGGTTCTTTATCCTCCCCGCGGTTCTTTATCAATATCAAACCGCGCCCCTACATAAGGAACCGTCAGCCACTGTGATGAGACTGCTTTTATACATAGTCTCATCGTCCAAAAAGGGATTTTAATGCATAAAATATCATGAAAATACCCCAATATATGCTTGTGTTTGTTGCTTGTGTATTTTAGGTACGGATATTGAGAAAATGACAAAAGATCACAAGAATCATGCAAAAACGAACACGGGAAACGAAGCCGCACATTGAACCAAGCCCTAATGAAGAATTTTCCAAGAGAACCCTTGAAGATTTGAAGATTTATGAAGAAGGGTCCTCCAATATTGAAGAATTGACACTTTATACCCTTGTATCCTCATAATTACAAGATTGGTCCCTAAAGTTTGTCAATATTGCAAAAGGGCCCTCCACTTTGAAGAATTGGCAATTTTAGTCCCTCAACAAAACTAATATATCAATATTAGTCCTTCTCAAAGTCAAACATACCATGAAGAACTTCAAGTTACAAGAATTACAAATTTGGTCCTTTGAAAATATCAAAATTACCAAAAGGACCCTTGACTTTGAAGACTTGGCAAGAATGCTCCCTCAAAAATGAAGACTTGTCATTTTCAGTCCTCCAAAATGTCAATCATACAAGTCAAGACCATTATCCTTGAAGACAATACCAAATCAGTCCTTCAATAATCAAGAATTGGCAAGAAATACCCTTGAAATCATTTTACAAAACTTTTTAGGGCAAAAGTGTGAAAAGTGAAACTTCAATAACAAAGGAAATGAAGGTTGGCCGGATTTATTTGCAAGTGAAAGGAGTATTAAAGGTGAGGGACTAAATGTAGCAGACAACAAATGTTACCTAGACCATTGAGGGCTTGACACGTGCCCTACTAACACCCCACAACCAATCAGAATGCACCATTGCTCCACCTCACCCATCCACTCACCAGGTTTATTATTAACTAATCTTGGCGCCAACAACAAGTTTTTAAACTTAATCCAAACCAAAAACGGATTAAAACATGGCACTATTCCCTCAAGAACATAATTAGGGGTTTACTAATTACTTGTAATTAGCCCCTAAATCATTTCAGATTAGTGATTAATGATCATATAAACACAACCCAACCTTTAAATCACATGCTACATCAACATGGAACCCCGCACAAGATTCCCTGCTACACACTTTGTGCAAACTGCCAAAATTTGGACAGCAATCCAACAACCCACATTCCAACTTATTTTCTAAGCTTATTTGAAGCCATTGATCATACTTTCACACATGGCAACTCACACAAGCAGCCAAGAACTTGTCACATGTTCAAGCATCTTCAAACCCTCAAGGGGTATTTCTAGAAGAATACATGCTTAGGGTTTTGAGATTTTTAGGTTACAAAGGCCATGTACACCCTCTATATAAAGGGTATAGGGCTTCACGTTTACATTTGCTCTTGAATTTTCCTTTGTTCAAAATTCTGTAAATCCATTTTCAGTTTAATGAAATGAGTTTGAATCTTTGAAGAAAAGTCAAGTGCCATTGTTGTTTACTGCTTATTATTGTTCTTAGTTTGTTAATCTTGAACCTCAAAACCTGTTTTCAAGGAGTGTGCAAAAGTTTGCACATTTTCCTTCAAGCTTGATATTTTGCTAAGTATCTTGGTACACCTTGGAATTCTTGGGCTATAAAGCTGATCATAGCATCCTGATATTGAGTTATCAAGGTGTGGTGAAGCCTATAACTTGGGGATAATCAATTGTGGGATACAAGAGTTGCATTAATCAAGGCTTTTTCACTTTTCTGATTTTACTATTTTGCTTCTAACCTTGTTGATTCTTAGCAAGGTTGTTTTTGGAAGCTTGTACTTGTTCTTGCTAGTACATAAGCTCAAAATTCGTGGGTGTGGATGTACATCCATGAGGTACACACCTTTCTACCCAAAATCTGTTAAAATCTTGATTTTTGGTGAATTTGTGTGCTACTTGTGTTCTTGCTGATTTTATGGTCTAATCTTGCTTAAATCTGCTTAATATATCTATTATTGTGCTTATTTGGGCTTGGGTGGTCTTGAAATACACTTTTGATTTGAAATTTTGGTTTTGAAAAGTTAAAAGGGTGTTTGGGATTACCTGTTATAGATCATAAGTGGTTATTGTGTTTGTGAAAGGTGTTGTTTATGCTTGATATCTGTTAAATACTTGGTTGAGTGCATATTTCTTCAAGTTTTTGGGTTTGAAACCTTGAATCATACATTGTACTATATCTTGTTGAGTTTGACTGATTTTGACCTAAGATTTTGGTAAATTCTAGAATTTATGCATGCTTAGGGCTGAAAGTGGTTAAATCATCATTAATATAACATATGTGATAGATCTGAGTGATTGAATTTGGCTTGTTGGTCAAGTGCATCAGCAAAACTAAAATCTGCTTGTGTTAGTGTTCATCATTAACCTTCATCTACTTGAATTTTGATTTAGGCTTTGAGCCATTGCATGAAAACTGTTTAAACTTGTTCATTTAAGTTTATAATAGCTTGTGTATGCTTTTGGTGCAATTTGGTTGGCTGAAATTTGCTAAAACAGCTTATAAGTTCATAACTGCTTATGTGTTCATGTCTGGTGCATATCTGGTGATGTTTTGATTAAACTATACTAATTGGCTGTTAGTGATTGTGATTTCTTGATTGTTATTGACTCCTTATGATCCACTGATCATTTGGGTGCCTTTTTGTAACTTGAATCTCCAAAAAAAGTCACTAAAGACAAAAAAGTCAAGAAGTCAAGCAGTGGAAAAAGTTTTCACTGCTCAACACCCAAAACTAGCCCCTGCTAGTGCAATTTTTTAGTTAGCTTATCAATAAGCCATTTTGGCTTATCCAGACCTGCAAAAACTTATTTTTTGTGATAGATCTTCATCATTTGACCCATTTGTTTGAACTGGAGCTTATTAGACTTTGACTTTGACTTTTTGCTAGAAAACCAACTCATTTGACTTTTTTATAAGTGCTTATTTGCTTATTTCAGCTTATTGAGTGAACTTATTTGAAAATTTTTTGTTGATTAAGCTTAGTTAAGTCATTTAAAAGCTTTAGAAACTTGAATCAGCTCTTGGGATAGCCTAAACTCGAAAATGACTATTTTGTCGTTTTGTGTAGATTGCTTTTTGCATTTTCAGGCTTATTCCTTTGGCTTATTTCAAATTTCTTTTTACAGAAGTCTTAAGTAACTCAAAAGAAGCTTGTGTGTCTAATTTGAGCTTATGGCATCAGCTTATAGCTTAATGGGCCAAAAAGCCCATTAAGAATAAGCTCTTTGATATACGCCAGCTTATTTCACATTTTCAGCTTTTGGGCCTTTGAAAAGTTGTGTTTAAAATCTAATTTTGAGTCATATAGGAGTTTTTGGGCTTAATTAGACAACATTTTGCTTATTGGACCTATTTGAGCCCATTAAGGGGACTGTTTGGACTTTTGGCCCATTTGGATGCCCATTATGGGTATTTTATAATTTCAACTTCATTTTCTGTTTATTTAGGTTAAATTAAGCTAGTTTACAAGTTTTAGAATTTTTTATAAATTTTGGATTTTTAATATTATTTTATTATTATTTTATTATTAAAAATTAAAATTTAGATTATTCAAGTTTTTATATTTTTCTTAGGTTAAATACATTAAGTTGGGAATTTTACAACTTTTAGAATATTTTTATTGTCCTTAAATTAATTTTTATAATTATTTTAAGTTTTAATAGTTTTTAATTGTTTTTAAATAGTTTTAATTAATTTTAAAATTTTCAAAAATAGTTTTAAATTAAGTTAGGGTATTTTAGAGGTTTACAAAGTGATAAAACTCATTTTGGGCTTTTTGTTAATTAAATTGATTTTTAGGGCTTTAATTAGCATTAAAAAATCATTATTTAATTAAATAAAAGGTTTAGGTGATTTTTGATTTTTTGTAAACTCTTAATACATTATTTAGGATTTATTGAAATTTTCTAGGAATTTTTAGAGTAAATTTTTAATTTTGGTACTTTTTACGGTTTTACGTTTATGACCTTTTCGTCTTAGTGTAATCCGTCATCGTAACCGTCATTCTCTTCTTACCTCATTTCTATTTTCTTTTCTCATAATCATATAATCACATAATTAATCATTTCTTAACACACACACCAAGCCTCATTGAGAACAATCCCCACTTTGGGTCATCTTGTGATTTTCCTAAATCACTTGTTAATACTTTCCACTATTTTACGCTCTTTTCCACCAAGGGTAGTAAAAAGGCTACATCAATTTTGGCGCCGCTGCCGGGGAGGCGTGTTGTGTTTAGATTTAGAAATTGTTGTTTTTATATATAGCCATAATATCTATTTGTATTAGTAGCACTCTACTAATACGTATTATCGGTTTTTCGTTTTTTGTGTGAATATTATTAATATATTGTATATGTAGAACAATAAATTCACAAGTACTCCAAAAGTGTGAAAACACAACCTTGACTTGGGAGGTCATTACCCAATCATTGTATTCGAATCTCAAACCAAAAGAAAAAGGCAAAAATAGATAAATACTTCCGTGAAGCTCGATTTTGAAAAATACAAACTATAAGGTGGGTATAAGGCGGGTATTATAAAAAATATACCCTAAGGAAAAAGGCTCTTAAGTGCTTCGCGCCGCCTTGTTTCCCCGGTTGCTTGTGAGTATTTGATTTTCAGAGCTAATCGGGGGTTTTGCCGCCCAAAGTATTATTAAGTATCATATATACTTTCTTGGTTTCATTGATTAAACCCTCTTGAACGTTTTGGTGTTCCACCAACGTTCTAAAGTCATCGAAGGCATTCACTTCACGTGATCGTTTTCATTCCTTGAGGCTTTTTTAATCAAGAGATTTGATTAAGGAGGAGATTTGTAGATTTTGGTCTAATTAATACAATAAAAAAAATCCAAAAAAGTAAAAACAATCAAAAACCACAAAAAAATTGGAAAAATACAAAACACCAAAAAGAATCTTCTTTGCTCACCCCACGTTGTACGTGACATTTATGCTTACTCGTAATCAAGCAAGACGTGCACGTAAACAAAAAAACCGAAAGGAGTCAACACCTACTCTTAATCTTTCTAGTGAGGAGTCTCCTATTGACGAACCCATTGTAAGATAAGAACCAACCATGGCGAATCGAACTATGATGGAATTACTTCAAGCACCTACCAAGGGTTATGGAGAGGCTATTGTAATTCCCGCTATCCTTGCGGATAATTTTGAAGTGAAAACGGGTTTGTTGTCGATGATCTAAAACAACAAATTCTGTGGTGAAGAGAAGGACAGCCCGCACAACCATATCCGCCAATTCAATCGTTTTACCGCCACTTGCAAATTTAAGGATGTTGCTAATGACTCGATTAAGATGATGCTTTTTCTGTATTCCTTAACGGGGCCCGCTAAAATTTGGTTAGAGAAAGAGCCACCCAATTCTATATTGACGTGGAAGGATCTCGTTTCAAAGTTTGTGAACCAATTTTTTCCGCCCTCTAAGACTACGCATTTGAAAAACGAGATTTCAAAATTTTCACAAGAATTTAATGAGAGTTATTCAACGGCTTGGAATAGGTTTAAGGAAATGTTACATGAGTGTCCTCATCACGTGAAGGTCTACGTAATCTTGGCCTATTCTACATGATTGGATTAGATGGATTTAATGTATGGATTGATTAATAATATAAGAAGGAGATGAATGGAGATGAGGGTGTAGAGAGAGAAAGGAGAGAAAAGAGAAGAGTAGAGAGAGAAAGTAAAGATTGATTATGAATGAATGAAACCACCAACCCCTCCTAACATGCTAGGAGGGGATATATATAGCCCACCCTACACGTGGGCTATATGGACTATACATTTACTAAGTAGATCACGAGCCCATTACATAATTATCATTGGAGCGACCGATCCTTCATAAATACGTAAAACATATTTCCAACAATCTCCCCCTAAGGGAGGTCGCTCCAAGAGACAAAGTTCTAAATAGTCTATATCTCGTGATCTATGCTAACTAAGATGTGACCGAGACTTTATTGGGAAAAACGTATTTCCAACAATCTCCCCCTAAGGGAGGTCACATCTTTTTACAAAATCTTAAACCTAGCATCTATGCTTGAGTCTTCGATCTTGTTCTTGTGAATATGCTTGATGTGATCTTTGACTTTAGTCTTGATCATGTTTCCTTGCCTTGACCTTGTGCATTCTTCACTTGTGATATTTGCCTCTTCGTGACTTCATGTTCCACATACTTATACTTTTAAATTCTTGAAAGCTTCAGAGTTTGATACAGCGGAAGACTTGACCTTCAGACTTTCTTGAATTCGTTGAAGTACTAAGTGTATGTAGTATAAGCATGTGGTGACGACTTCTTCTGGATTGTACACCGTAATGCCACCCTCTTGTTACGCTGCATAAGACAGTTAGCAACAAACAATATACACGGATGAAATGGCCTTGAACATTTCATTCTAATTCGATAGCATTTTACCTCCGGTCGGTGAAGACCGTTGGACGATATTAAATATCGTACTTGTGGCAGGTAGTTTCAATAAAGAACCTCCTTGACAAGATTTCGCGGGTAAACCCGTTCTCTTTACTCGACCGTCCAAAGCTGACTGCGAACGTAAAGAGTGGATCATTTGGATAATATTATCCGCATGATTTGAAGCCGTCAATTCATGTTCCTGGAACAAGTGAAGTTCAATTAAGAACCGCACCATCGTTGCTTTCCAGTTGTCACTAGCTTGATTCATATAGAATCCTGCAAGTTACCTACCAAGTGCTGTTTGATGTTAACACTAGAAGGATTTCCATTCGTCACCGTAAATACTTAATAGTATTACTCTGAATGTTCTGGCAAGATCACTAAGATATTGCGTAGAGGCCTGGAACGTGTTTAAATTCATTTAAGAATTAAACCACTGTTGCTTTCCAGTTATCACAAGTTTGATTCATAAAGAATCGCACAAGTCACCTACCATGAGCTTTTTGATATTCGCTCAAGAAGGATTTCCATCTTCATTGTAAATACTTTCGTATTACTCGGATGTTCAGGCAAGATCATGAAGATTTTGCGTAGGACTCTTAAGATCTTTCTTACTTTTCATAGTGTGTGAAGAAGCAAGGAATTATGAAAGTGTGTCCTAATGAGATATATGATGATCTCAAATGGCTCTAGACTCGATCGTGCATTTTGGATTTTAGTGATCGGAGGCTGGAGAGGAGTGCCACCTTTTCAATACCAATTTATTCGGAGTGAATAAATCAATAGATAATGCCTTGTCTCCGTGTGATTAAAACAAATATCTTTTGAGAGATATCTGAGTTAGCTGGGATGGGTTGTGCATTGCATCACTGGGTCCATGATGTCTATCTTCAATATCAAGAATCATTAAAAATGATCTCAATAGCATATGTATTGACCCGGTTTCTGCCTAAGTTGTAAGGAGGGCTTCTTTCTTTACACCCTTTATCTTTACAATTCTTTTTCATTCTTCAACCCCTTCAATGCTTACCAATACGTCATCACTAGCACCTTGTTGTGATTGTTCCAGTGCTAACATAAGTGCTTGGTCGGCATTCAGCTACGTTCACAATCTTTCTCCATCTTTCCTAAGGACTACTATTTCTAGCTATGGGATGTCCTTGGGAAGATTCCTCCGGTTCTAGAGAAATCATTGGACTTTAACCTATCCTACCATCCTTATGTCACCACAATCTTCACCGTCGTGAATAGAGATGTTTTGGGTAAGTGTATGTCACCATGAAATCCATTTTGAAGTGCAAATCCATTTTGCTCCCCCTTAACATATGCCACGATATCCGAAAACATTTTGCACATGTCGGGATGAGCTATCACGTTAAGTCAAACCATTTATGATTGATCATATCCCATATTAAATCACATTTTCTCCCCCATATCAAAAATATTAACCCAATCGATGTTTTTAATATCAATTGATTTAATAGCATTTTAAGAAAATTTGGGAAGGAAAATACAAATCCAATTATCTTCATAAATTACACAAGCTCCCCCTCAAATTAAAGAGGGTGTGCTGAAACGTAAATTAAATACTTTTTAAACACAAGTGTAAGGTATTTATCACGTGCAAAGATCATATATGATAATGAATTCACAAGATTAACAATTTACGAGGTAGGACCTGAATGATGGAGAACATCATATGAAAGATTCACATGGTTCTTGTTCACGAATGTTGGTCACCTCGTCACGTCCCCGAGAAAATTAATTCCCGTTGTTGAGTCAAAGCTTTCCGGTGAAATGCTTGACTTGATTATGAAAAGCGGGTTGCTATCTGAAATAATAGCAAACCATATGGAGCATGTTTTAAATCTTTTAAACTTCTGCTCGAACTTTATTTACAACCCCGTGTCATTATTGAATGACATTTCTAGGTTCGTAAATATTATCGATTCCAGAAGACATGCTCTTTTTATCAAAACGTTTTTGAACACACAATTTTGAAAGATTTAGAAAAACCTTTTGAGAAATTCTTGAAAAATTGTGTTCTAAGTTTTGAAAACCAATTACTTGAGCTTAAGATTTGGAATATCTTAGGAAAGCTCAATTCCGAGAAGTTGTAAACTTCTCGTTGTAAGGATAAGTTACCATCGGCGATAACCTTTCCTTTTATCTGAAGAACGAGTCCTAAGCTTACATTTACTTAGAAGTCGTGTTCATGAGCTTGAAAACTTTGACTGTTTTAACGGAAAGCTCATGACCGAGAAAGGTTAATTTCTCGTTACGAGGAAAAGTTCTCTTATATAAAAGATACACTTTCCTTTCTGAGCTTAAAACTTCGAATGTTTTAATACAAGCTCATGACCGAGAAATGTTAATTTCTCGTTATGAGGATAAGTTATCATAAAAGATAATCTTTCCTTTATTTGAAGTTCGAGTTACAGTCTGACATTTAACTGTAAGTCATTGTGCATGAGCTTAAAAACTTCGAATGTTTTTAATATTAGCTCATGCCCGAGAAAACTTAATTTCTCGTTGTTAGGATGAGTTTATCATCGGCGATAAACTCTCCTTTCTTTGAAGCACGGGTTACCATCTGATATTTAATGATAAACCATATACACGAGCTTAAAACCTTTGAATGGTTTTAACGTAAGCTCGTGTCCGAGAAAATTTAATTTCTCGTTAATGAGGATAAGTCATCACCGGGATGAACTTTCCTGTCTTTTGAGAGCGAGTTACAGTCTGTTATGTGACTGTAAGTCCTTTTTACATTAAGCTTAACCATGAATCCCCTGAGACACTTGTTTCTCTGATATCTGCTTCTTCAGCAACCAAACTCTGAGAGTGTCTTTAGTTGAACGGTATACAATGATTGGACCGCTTCGTTCTTTTGGAACATCAACTTTGGTACCTGCATTCTCATTAGGAGTTTGTATACTTTGACATGGGTTAGCGATATCTATCTTAGAAGCATGTGGGGGTTCACGGTTTTCTTTTCTTGTGTCAGAGGTGGCCTGAGGGGATGATTCACTTGTCTTAGTTGGCAAACGTTTCCTTTTATAGAAAACCTTAAGTTCAGGCTTAAGTGATGTATCATCCTTTGCAATTTCCTCCCTAGTAGTCTTCGTAGAATCAGAGACTATCCTAATTAAAGGGCACTTGTTTCCTACAAGAGTGAAAGTTCTACCAGTGGGGCGCCATATTTTACCAATGGGTTTGATTTTGGCAACCCACTGGGATTTAAGTCTAGCACGGGAGTTCACCTCATTAAGTAGTTTCTCGATACAGGAATCATGATTTGCCGTAAAGACACATTTTCTACATGTTTTACAAGTAGCATATTTAATGTCCGAGTAAGATCTAGAATTCCTAGATGATTGATTGATGCTCCTAGGATGTGACATGCTACGGTTAGCAGTGTTGGGTAAACTAGAAGGCATCTGACTAGGTTTGAAATTCCTATCTCTTACTTGTGTCTTTTGCTTAGCTTCCCTTTGACCAAAATCCTAGCGTACATCAGTTGAACTAGTTCTAGACGTGTTCATTGAACTATTCTTAGAGAAACTAGATGCAATCATGTGATGAGGTCTTGCTAAAACGGATTTAGTCACATTAGGCCTAGTTGGTGGAGAGACTGTTCTAGGAGAGTGAACCAAATCAACTTGGGAGGCAAACCGCGGTCTCGAGGATTATGGTCGCTCGGATCTAAATGCAGTAGGTTGTCTGACAGTCGGTTGTCTGACGAACTGATTTGTAGGCGGTTTCCCCAAGATTGATGGTTTTTCAAGCTTAGTGTCCACACTAGATCCTCTAGTTTTCCTTAACTCGTTTTTCAACGCAGCTATAGCATAAACCTTTTCCTGTACTTGGGCCTTTAAAGTCTCATTCTCTTTGAGCAAGTTATCTTGGGATGCCAACTTAGATTCAAGCAGTTGAATTTGTTTCAAAAGATTATCCTTTTCAGCTTTAGAATCTAACACTTTTTGATCCAATTTTCTTTCAAGAACAACATTTGAATGTTCAAGTTTTTCAAAGTATGTTTCAAATTTGTCCGTTTTCTTAGAAAATTCAAGTTTGGCATCCTCAAGATCTTTTGATTGTTGAGCTACAATCATTTCGAGCTCTCTAATCTTGGAATCGGAAGCAGTCAATGAAGCAGTTATAATACAATTATCATGATGTACTATAGCATTCTGAACAATCTCTTCCCCATTATGACTTACATCGGATGAATCAGAAGTGGTATTGCTATCACTCTTTTCCATCCCATGTTTGTCATAATTAGGTTCAGAATGCTCAATATGCGGCATATCATCAGCATATACATCATAAGCAACATTACATTGTACCATGTTTGCAGGCTCTTTGTCATAAACGGGTAAGGTGTCATCAAGAAGGATCTCGTGAACATTCCCTGACGTGCCACTGGTATCATGCTGTCCTTCCGATTCCGTGCTCTTGCCATCGTTAGGCTCCAAGTTGTCAACCGTATGACCATACTCCTCTTGCATCTGCGTCATTGATTCTTGCACTCCATTATCATACGCTTGCTGAAGTCGAGATCTTTCATAAATCGAAGTCGAGACCGATGTCATGAGTTTCAATATTGTATCACGGAAAACTCGAAGCTCGGTATGTGTATCTTGAAGAAATGATTGGCAAATCAGTGAACTTCCAGACGTGATGATATTAAATTGGAGGAAAGGCGTGAGTTGTGTCACAAGAGTCTTATATGCAAGTGCGGATGCAGAGTGATTAAAGTTTTCATGGTTGAGTTGCTCGGCGAGTTGGGTCAAAGTGGTGAATATTGAGTCGATGAATATATGACGATCTTGTCCAAAGATGGTCACAAATTCGCTCCCTCCTTGAATCCTCGAAAGAGTGACAAGATGAGACTGAAGCATTTGAAATGAAGTGATGCCACTTTTCCTAACTTTGTTTTTCATTGAATGCGATTCTTCCTCTTGAGATGTCGAACTCAACGAGTCCATTGAATGTCGATAAAAAATGTTTGTGGACGAGGTTGTTTTCGAAAGAGCCGTAAATAACACTTAAAAATCCTCGATGGATGATATAAATCTTATCACGATGTACCAAATCTTTTATTGCTTTGGTTCTGTCTAAATATCCGCCTCAACACGATAAACTTAACTAAAAAAAATTAACTTTAAAATATAAAATATAAAAAGTTTAACTTTTAAAAAAAAATTGCTTCACTCAAATTCAAAAAAAAAAAAAAGAAAAATAAATAAAAAATAAAGAAAAAAAACTGGTATGTATCGGTTTTAAAAAAAAATCTTAGAAAAGAGTTGTCAAAGAAGAGTCCACGTGATTGCCTAGTTTCCTCCGTCCCAAATGAATATATAATTCAACTGTCTTTGGACTTTCTTTATAAAACAAAATGCCTCCTTATTTTCTTGAATACTCCGTCCCTTCTTTAACCTATCTATCTATCTCTCCTCAAAAACCATTTCACACTACTTTGTTTTGTCCGCCCCTCTCTCTTTCTTCTAAACATACACCATAACACAGATAAAAACTAATTTCCTCAAACGTTGAAACGCAGCCACCAATCCTAATCACAGATAGCAATATCCACAGCTCAAAAACATCAATCGACGAAACAGTGTTGGCTTCAAGATCTTGAAAAAGGTCTCGGGTAGGTATTTGTTGCATGTGAGTTAATCTTGAAATCTATCGAGTCTTTCTATCATCTGTCGAGTCCTTCTTGTGATGTTTTTCTTTGATTTTTGTCTCCAACGAAACAAAGTTTGATTAATAACATAAATGTTATTAGTCTTACTTTATCTTCGAAAATCGAAAGAAGGTAGAACCTTCGATAACGATCTATGATGATCTATCTTTTTCGTGTTTGATTTTTCATGATCAAGACATGCATGTTAAAAAACACGAAATCGAAAAAAACTGAGATCAAGTTTTCAGTTTGAGTCAAGATGTTGTAGATTGAGTAGGTGTCGATGGGAAATAGGTTAAGATATGATGTCGAGAGATGATGGTCGAGAGTGTTGTGTTTGTGTTGATTGTGAGTGTGATGTGAGTCGAGGGAATGAGTCGAGATTGTTAAGGTGAGGGGGTGTTTGATTGAGGTGAATCGAGGGTGTGTGATACGAGAGGTTAGGAGACGAGAGTGAGTGGTTTTTGTGGTTGAATCTTTCTTTGACAGTCGAGAGTTTGTTGGAGGGTGTCGGTGAAGTTTTGTATCGAGTCTGTTGAGGGTTTGGGTGAGGGAGTCGAGGGTGAGAAAGAGGGGTTCTGTTAAAGAGAGTGTGAGGGTGGGTGTTGGGTCTGTGACTATGTCGAGGGTGAGGGTATGTTCTTGTGGTTTTGGGTTGGATGGGTGTCTGTGAAGTCTGAGTGAGTGATGTGTTGTTGGGATCGAGTCGTGTCTTTGGTAACCGTTGGTGTTTGAGTCTAAGTTCGTTTCTGTCGAGAGATATGTGTGTTCGAGGGTGGGAGACTTTTGATTTGGTTTGAGGTTAGAGTCCCGTTATGTTTGAATCAAAAATGCTTCGTACGGAACACGTTCGTTCGGAACTTGTTCGTTCGGAACAGCTTCGTTCGGAACTTGTTCGTTCGGAACTTGTTCGTTCGGAACTTGTTCGTTCGGAACTTGTTCGTTCGGAGCTTGTTCGTTCGGAACTTGTTCGTTCGGAACTTGTTCGTTCGGAACTTGTTCGTTCGGAACTTGTTCGTTCGGAACTTGTTCGTTCGGAACTTGTTCGTTCGGAACTTGTTCGTTGGGAACTTGTTCGTTCGGAACTTCGTTCTTTCGGAACTTCGTTCTTTCGGAACTTCGTTCGTTCGGAACTATGTCGATTCGGAACTTCGTTCGTTCGGAACTATATGAATGGAAGAACAGTTTTGTTGGGACAGTTTTGGACAGGTTTGTTGGACAGAACTCGAGACCCTATAGAATAAAAAATAAAGAAAAGACAGATTCGTTGGACAGATCTCAAAACCCAGATAGGATAAAAAAGGTTATATAAAAAATTATATAAAAAAATTATATAAAAAAAACTGATTATAAAAAACTGATAAAAGAAAAACTAATAATAAAAAATTAAAATGGATCCTAAAGAACTGATATGAAAAAACTGATAATAAAAAATTTATTTTTGAATAAAAATTTGTGATTTTTATATAAAATAAGTAAATCAAAGATTTAATTATGATTTAAAGCATAAAAACACAAACTTTTTATAAAAAATACAAACTTTTTAAGATTTAAGCATGATTAAATCAAAACCCATCAAAATCAAACAAAAGAAAAACAAGAATAAACCAATCTAACCAGGCTTTTGATACCAATTGAAGGTCTACGTAATCTTGGCCTATTCTACATGATTGGATTAGATGGATTTAATGTATGGATTGATTAATAATATAAGAAGGAGATGAATGGAGATGAGGGTGTAGAGAGAGAAAGGAGAGAAAAGAGAAGAGTAGAGAGAGAAAGTAAAGATTGATTATGAATGAATGAAACCACCAACCCCTCCTAACATGCTAGGAGGGGATATATATAGCCCACCCTACATGTGGGCTATATGGACTATACATTTACTAAGTAGATCACGAGCCCATTACATAATTATCGTTGGAGCGACCGATCCTTCATAAATACGTAAAACCTATTTCCAACATCACGGTTTTTCCGACTTGCATCAAATTGACACGTTTTACAATGGACTTAATGATCATGAAAGGGATTACTTAAATGCCGTCGCGGGTGGTAATTTTTTGTGTAAAACGGTTGAGGAAGCTTTGGTGATAATTGAGAATAGATCTAAGGTGTATAGTCCTCGTAGCACGTCTAGTGTTAGTAAGGCTTCGTCTTCGGCTTCACCTTCTTTGTCTACTACCATCGATGCTTTCCAAATTGAGGCAAACTTGGAAAACAAAATCTTTGATAAGCTTAAAGGTCTTCTAATTGAGTTCAAAGTTGGAGAATCAAGTGCTCCCGCTATGGCTAAAGCGGTTGAGGTTTCATGCATGTATTGTGGTGGAGGTCATGATTTCTCCGAGTGCATTACCAACGGTGGTAACACTTCGAGTGCCTACGCGGCCACGGGAACTTACAACCAAAACGGTCAAGTTACCCGCTCTAATCAATTGACTCCACCGGGTTTTGGTTCAAATCAAAATGCTAACAACAACTATCGCAACAATCAAGTTGGTTTCAAAAACAATTACAAAAAGGGAAACTATGGTAATCAAGGGGCTAATAATCAAGTTTCAAACAAAAATCAAAATGATTTTCAAAACAACAACAAAAGTTTGCAAACGTTGAAAGATCTTCCAAATGAATTTGTTGAATACGCTAATGGGAACGATGCTAGGTTTGACAACATTCAAAGAGAAATCATTAGCCTAAGATCCGAGTTTAAGAACGACTTGAAGAAAGAGTTGAAAAATGATTTAGCAAATGAGCTTAAAATCCATACAAACAATATGGAAGGAAATGTAACTAGGTTACAACAAAACCAACCAAAAATGGAACAAGGGCAACATGAAATTAAGCAAGAAATGATTAAGGCCAAGAAGAGGCAATCCATGTTTGAAGACAAAATTTCATCTATGTTTGAGGCAATTATGTGCAAACCGTCTTCGAGTAGTCTTCCTAGCAACACCGTATCAAACCCTAAGGGTGAGATGAAAGTGATTACCACACGTAGTGGTAAGACACTTTAGGAACCGACTCCTCAACCAACTGCTCCTACGGAGGAAGCAATTGAGGAAGAACACGAGGTGGTGGTCGAAAAGGAGCATGTCCAAATCCCACGAAGTACCGCTCATGCCACACCTACGGTTGACCCATTACCAAAATTGGAACCCGAGATTCCAAAGTCTATGCCTATGCCTCAACCCACACCACCTTTGCCCTATCCATCAAGACTTAGAAAGGAGAAACTTCAAGAGCGCGACAATTACCAATTTGAGCTTTTTATGAAAATGTTTCGTGATTTGCACTTTAATGTGAGTTTCGCCGATGCTTTGGTCATGATGCCTCGATTTGCCGCTAACTTTAAGAGTATGTTGAACAACAAGGAGAAATTGCATCAATTGTCTAGTTGTTCATCGTTTATCTTAATCGCATACCTCAAAAAGTCGGTGATCCCGGTAAATTCTTGATCCCTTGTGCAATCCAAGATATGGAAGAATGCTTTGCCTTGGCCGATCTTGGTGCTAGAATTAACTTGATGCCACTTGCAATCTTCAAGTCGCTCAATCTTCCTAATGTTACTCCTTCACTAATGTCTATCGAGTTGGCCGACCATTCCACGATTCCCGCATATGGATTGGCGGAAGACGTTTTTGTGAAAGTGGGAAAGTTCTATTATCCGATAGACTTTATCATTGTCGATATTCCCACGGATCCTCAAGTTCCTCTCATTTTAGGTCGTTCGTTTTTAGATACGTCTATGGCTTTGATCAATGTTCATGCTAGAAAGATCACCTTACGTTTCAACGACGAGGAACTTGTTATAAACGCAACTCAAAATTCTCAACTTTCTCATGTTTATTCCATTGCAACCATAAACCTTGTTGATATGATTGACGTTGTTTGCGAGGAATTTTCACAAGAAGTTCTAGGTTTTGGTGATGATGAAAATAGTGGCAATCCCACTATGTTAGATCCCATTCTTGATAACTCGACACCAACCTTCACTCCATTTGAAGGTGGTGGTTTTACGTTGGAAGAATTCGATGTTCCACGTACTTGTAACGAAGACCTCGACAACGATGAGGACTTCTCGATTATCAAGGATTTTCTTAACGATTTCCCATTTCCTCCACCCGAGGAGGTTATGAGTATCGAGCCCAAATCTTCAATTGAGGAACCACCTATCCTCGATTTGAAAGATTTACCTCCTCATCTCGAATATGTCTTTTTAGAGGAGGGCGACAAATTGCCGGTTATTATTGCGAAGGAACTTTCGGATAATGAAAAAACCGCACTTGTCGATGTTCTAAAGGATCACAAAGGGGTAATTGCGTGGAAGTTATCCGACATTAAGGGAATCGATCCCAAATTTTGTACCCACAAAATCTTAATGGAGGAGGATTACAAGCCCGCAATCCAATGTCAAAGAAGGGTGAACCCCAAAATTCACGACGTCATCAAAAAGGAAGTCCTAAAACTCCTTGACGCGGGAATGATTTACCCAATTTCCGATAGCCCTTGGGTGAGTCCTATTAATTGTGTCCCTAAGATGGGAGGAATGACCGTTGTGCCAAACGATGCCAACGAGTTAATTCTCACTAGACTCGTGACCGGATGGAGAGTGTGCATTGACTATCGTAAGTTGAATGAAGCCACTCGTAAAGACCATTTTCCCGTGCCCTTCATGGACCAAATGTTGGAGCGTCTTGCGGGAAACGATTTCTATTGCTTTTTAGATGCTTTTTCCGGTTACTTCCAAATCCCCATCGATCCTCGTGATCAAGAAAAAACTACGTTTACGTGTCCATATGGAACGTTTGCCTATCGTAGAATGCCATTCGGACTTTGCAATGCACCAGGAACCTTTCAAAGGTGCATGATGGCTATTTTTCATGATATGATCGAGAAGACGATGGAAGTCTTCATGGATGACTTTTCCGTGTTTGGTAATTCGTTCACTTCGTGTTTGTCGAATCTCGAGAGAATGTTGAAACGTTGTGAGGAAACCAACCTTATGCTTAATTGGGAAAAACGTCATTTTATGGTTAAAAGTGGAATCGTCTTAGGGCACAAGGTTTCAAAAGCGGGGATTGAGGTAGATCAAGCTAAGGTAGACGTCATCGCCAGATTACCTCATCCCAAAACCGTTAAGGGAGTTAGGAGTTTCCTAGGCCACGCGGGCTTTTATCGTCGATTCATCAAGGTTTTTTCAAAGATCTCTCGACCTATTACACATCTTCTTGAAAAACAGGCACGTTTTGTCTTTGAAGAAGATTGTGTACGCGCCTTTGAAATCCTTAAGAGGAAACTTACCGAAGCTCCCATTCTTGTTGCTCCCAATTGGAACCTCCCCTTTGAGCTCATGTGTGATGCTAGTGACTACGCTATCGGGGCCGTATTGGGGCAACGTCATGAAAAACACTTCTTGCCTATTCACTATGCTAGCAAGACGATGACCGAGGCTCAACTAAAATACACTACAACGGAGAAGGAGTTCCTTGCCGTGGTGTATGCATTTGAGAAATTTTGACCTTATCTCGTCTTGACGAAATGCATAGTGTATACGGATCATTCGGCTATCAAGTATCTCATGGCTAAACAAGATGCTAAGCCGAGATTACTTCGTTGGATTCTCCTCCTTCAAGAATTTGATCACAAAATCGTTGACAAAAAAGGAGCTGAGAATCTAGCGGCCGATCATCTTTCTCGTTTGGAAGATCCTCACCAAAGTGTTTACGAGCCAAAGTAAATCACCGAAACATTTCTGCTCGAGACACTTGGTGTAGTGAATTCTAAGCTTGATTCTTCCACCCCATGGTTTGCGGACATCGCAAATTACCATGCGGGCAACTTCATCATTAAGGGTGTGACGACTCAAGAAAAACGAAAATTCTTTCGTGACGTCAAGTTCTACTTTTGGAACGACCCTTACTTGTTTCGAACTTGTGCGGATCAAATTATTCGACATTGTGTCTTTGGTACCGAAGCTTCTAATATCCTTAGAGCTTGTCACGAGGGACCCACGGGTGGTCACCATGGTGTTAATCTCACGGCTAAGAAGGCCTTTGATGCCGGCTTCTTTTGGCCTACTATTTACCGAGATGCACATGAGCTTGTGAAGTCATGTGACTCATGCCAACGACAAGGAAAAGCCTCACAAAAAGATGAAATGCCACAAAATATCATCCAAGTGTGTGAGATCTTTGACGTTTGGGGCATTGACTTTATGGGGCCGTTCCCATCATCTCGTGGTAATAAGTACATCCTTGTCGCGGTTGACTACCTATCTAAGTGGGTGGAAGCTAAGGCTTTGCCCACCAATGATGCTCGTGTGTTAGTCAAGTTTTTGAAAAGCTTGTTTTCTCGGTTTGGAACCCCTCGTGCGATCATAAGCGATCGTGGAACCCATTTTTGTAACGACCAATTCGAAAGGGTCCTAAGGAAATATGGGGTTACACATCGGCTTTCTACGGCTTATCACCCACAAACGAGTGGGCAAGTCGAGGTTTCAAACCGAGATTTGAAAAGGATCTTGGAGAGATCCGTTGGGGAAAACCGACAATCTTGGTCGGATAAATTGGACGATGTTTTATGGGCTTTTAGGACCACTCATAAGACGCCCATTTGGTGCACTCCCTATAAGCTTGTGTATGGGAAAAATTGTCATTTTCCAATTGAATTGGAACACGAGGCTTATTGGGCCCTAAAGCATTGCAATGATGATATGGAGACCGCGGGAAAACACCAGAAAATGCAATTAAATGAATTAGATGAATTAAGGGATATTGCTTATGAAAATTCATTGATTTATAAAGAAAAGACTAAAAAGTTGCATGATTCTAAATTAAAAACCGGGTTTTTAACATTGGGGATCAAGTTTTGCTTTTTAATTCTCGCTTGAAAATCGTTTCCGGTAAGTTGAAATCTCGTTGGTCCGGTCCATTCACCGTGACTCAAGTATTTCCATATGGGACCATCGAGCTAGCTCAAAATGATGGCCCCAATTTTAAGGTGAATGGACATAGGTTGAAGCACTACTTTGGCGGGGAAGTTCCATCCTTGAACTACCTCGACCAAATCACTTTCCCCAATGATAATTAGCATTGAGGGGATCGAGTCGAGCTCATGACTCGGTAATCAAAAACGAGGTGCCTCGTGGGGGAGTCCCATGCTTATCCTATGTACATATTATCGCTTTCTAATGTAGTAACGTGTGGGGATTTGTGCCCTTCCAACCTTTGTTCCGTGGTTGTTTGTGAATTGTGGATTTTAGATGATCATGATCTTCACGATTGGAGCCTCTCGTGTTCGTTTTATGGGAGCACTCGATCGTTTGCTTTGAAGACTTTCTCAATATCCATGATATATCCTTTGATGTTTTAACCTTAGGTTTATAGCACACTTCATAAACGGCTTTAAATTTAACGGTTACACCCTTTCCATGCTAGATTAGGCATTCGACTACGTCTCTAGTATGGGGGTGTTTGCACCCCTAGACTCGAAACATTGAGGACAATGTTTAACTTTAGTATGGGGGGTGAATAGATACTTGCCTTGCCAAACCTTCACGCTTTCCAAAGTTTATCTTTTTGTTTATCGTTTTGTTGCAAAATAAGGCTAAAAATGGCCAAATTTTAAATTTTTTCTCATGTTTTATAAGTGTTTGAAGACACGAATGTAGGTTTTCCGATGGCGAGAATAAGAGTAATTTTTTACTCGACCGTGTGTGTTGAGCACTTAGCTTTGATTCCTTAACTTCACATTAGGCTAAGTCTCTTAAATGAGGACGAGAAATGATATGGTTAATTATAAGTTACTATGCTAAACGTAGAATACTCGTATTCTTTCAAAAACTCATGTGTTCTCGTTATTTGCTTATTCTCCCTTCGCTTGTTAATATTTTTTGCTTAATAAATATTGACTTAGCGGTTTAGTCTTGATTGTTGGGTTTCAAGTCTTTTCTAGTAGCTTCCGTGTAATTAAATTGGGAAGACATTAAGGTATCGTCAGCGTCACAGTTTTGAAGTATTGGCACCCGAATAATCAAAAGCTTCACCCAATAATAAGATTTCAAGTGCTCACCTAAATCAAGCAAACAATTTGAAGCCCACAAGGCCAAAAAATCTATGCAAAATTGAAAGTGAATCAAGCCTTAATCTTTGAAGCTTTAAAGATCCAAAATTCTCCTTAGCGATATACGTCTTTGGCTAATAAAACCACCAATGAGGTGGATAATAAAAGGCAAGGCAAGACCGAAGTCATAATAAAAGCTTCATGACGAAGTTGAATAAAAGATGGAGGTAAACCAAAAATAATAAGGCCCTTCCGTTAGGGGGCGTATAAAAGTCTTGGTAATAAGTCTCATGTTCAAAACCGTTATAAAACCGTGTTTATCGATCCCTCTTGTTGACTTAACTTTTTGAAATCGTTGTCTATTAGGAAGGGTTATTGATTTGATGGTCTTGGTTACACCGTTAGGACTCTACTTTTAGACCTAAATCTCTATTATCGCATAAGTCAAACAATGTATCCTCGTGAAACATTCAAGACAAAATAAAATATAAGAGATACAACTTAGGAAATTGGGAGGATAAGTACGTGATTAGGGCATATGAGTAGTGTTAGCATTACTAACTTACAATGACAATGATCTCGTTGCACGCTTGGCATGGAATTGAGGTGAAATCGAGGACGATGAAATTATTTCTAACGAAGCATTCACGTGTTCTTATTCTATGAACCTAAACGTCCCATTTTGCAATGAAAATCATACATTATGTCTAAAACGCAAGTAGTAGTAATAGTAGTAGTGTAGTTAGTTTATCGTTCAATAAAAGTGAATAAAAATGAATTTTGGAGATGCTACGATACTTTATTCTAGCATTGCGTGAGGGCACGGCAATGGTTTAGTATGGGGGAGGTTTCGGCAAAATCTTTGCTTTACATTGTTTTCCTTAATCTATGTAAACTTTGATAAAAAGTTTGCAAAAACCTGCACTTTCCTAAACTAGGCTACCTAATTTTATTATTTACCTAAAATGATTTTAACCCGTTACTAGTTTGGATCATTCCTTTCTCTTCTTAACCCTCTCTTGTTGATTGTGTTCTTCATCCCTTCAACTTTTCTCTAAACCTAAACTTGCAACCATGGTGTCCACTAGAACATCCAATTCTTCCTCTTCCAAAAGAAACCTTAAGATCAAGATTAAGTTACCTAAACTTGGTTCTTCATCTTTTCACACTCCCAAAAATGAGATTTCTTCTATTCTCATTTCCTCATCACCTTCACCACCCCTTGCTCCATGAAAGACCAACTCAACTCATGGTACTAACCATTCACATGGTTCTACCTCTTCCTCATTCCAATCAAGAATGAATGAGTTGTCCTCACCCTTCACTCCTAGTCCTCCCTTGGATGGGAATACTCAACCTCAACCTCTCCAGAGCATTCCCTTTGTCCTTGAGCCTTTGGTTACCTCTCCTTTCACTCCACAATATTCACCCATCTCTCCCATATCACCCTTAGACATTATGCCTCCACCACCTCCTCCTCCCTCAAACACTAATGCTCCTATTTTGGGCATTCCTATTTCTCACTTCATGGGTGATCCTTACTTTTTTGGTTTTCTAGAAGCTCATGGTGCTAATTGCCCGCGTTGTCTCTATAACAACTACATCATTCAAAACCTAAGGTTGGAGATGCTTGGTCTTCATAGGAGGTTGCATGATTTCTTGCTTACCTTGTTCTCCATGCCTCCTCTTCCTAGGAGATGAATGATGATTTCAAAATAAAATGTCTTTAAAGAAGGTCAAGCCAAAGAAGACTATGCTATCAAGAACTAGTTTAAGCTAACTTTGTATTAGTTAGTTGTTATTTCTTTTCTTGTATTTCCTTTCCTTCATGAGTTTTTCATGAAGATGTTTTGTGGATTTAGTTTTATGTGTTTCAACCTATATGGTCACATTAATCATTTATTTAAAACTGATCCTAAATCTATAACAACCTCTAAAAACTTGACTTAAAATTGGATCAAAATGTTATCTAAATATTTTGTCACCCTTTGTCAAGAAATTCTTTGTGAATGTGTTGCTTTTATGCAACCCTAGCATACTCTAATGCTAAAAGAGGTAAAAAAATCCAAGATTTGCAAAATTTTGAAAGAGTCATATTTTTCTTCAAAACCTTTGAAAATCATGGTTTAACGTCCACTATACGCGGCTCCTTAGCTAGTCGGCGGCTCCATATCGATATGGAACCGTGGGTTCCTTTAAGGAACCGCGGACAGCAAAGCCATTTTTGGCTTACTTTTTGTCTTTCTTCTTTGACCACTATCTTGGTTAAGATTCTTTGTTTACCCAATTTGGCTAAACATTCCCTAAAACCTTTTGTTTTCATTTCAAATCTTTGCCTTGTCTACTTTCTTTAAATTCTTCTCTTTTGGGAGTTCTTCTCTTCATCCCTCATAATGCCTAACTTTTCCATTCCTAACCTTGACATATATTTGTCACAATCTTCTCAACCTAAAGCTTCTTCTTCTAAGCTTTCAAAGAAACCGAAAATCTCGGTTCGACCCATTTGGATCAAGAAGAACAAGAATCCTCATGATTCCTCTTCTCCCAAATCCTCCAAGAATTCTTCTTTCTCTCCGATTAAATATTGGAATGAGACTTACTCTATGAATCCAATTACCGGAGAAAAGGAAATTCTTCCACCACCACCTAAACCTTTCAACTCTCCACAACTCAATGACCTATCTTCTTTCTCGAATCTCACTAGGCATTGTGAAAACATCTCTTATCCATTATCTCCCTCTCCACCAAACTCTCATTTTGATGGACCTCCCCCATCTAACGACTTTGTTTTGCATCATGGTTCCTCGTGTGCTTTTTGTCGGTTTCAACAAATTGAACTTGCTCATGTTTATGACAAGCTAAATTTCCTTGAATTCCTCCTAACTCGACCTCCTCTCAAAGTTTTCGTTCCCGTGAACAAAACTTCGAATGATGCTTCGTCGTCGTTCTTTTCCAACTAAGGCACATTCTGTACTTTAGTTGTTTGAGTCAATACAACTTAAGCAATCTTGGAAGATTATCACTATTAGAGTAGTTTATACTTTGTGGTTTATTTTCCATATTTTTTGCTTTAAATATTCATATTGTGTGTATGAATATTTCTCTTGTATGTTCTTTCATATTTGTGTAATATGAATGTTATGTGTGTTATCTATTTCCCGCTAATCTTTTTTCACACATTTGTTAAAGAGTTGATCATGGTTAAAATTTACAATTAATTATGGGTGATTCCATAAATTCTAAATTTTAACCCTTGACATTTTAATCATTTTTATTGGTTTCGATGTTTCTTTTCCTCCTTTATTCCTCCAATTGAACTTTGATGTTGTCAACACACACTCTTTGGACATACTTAGCAAATACTTACTTCTAATTTAAGATTTCTTTTCCTCATCCCTCTCAAGTTAGTTAGTAGGTAGTGCACATATATACATTGGTGTTTCTTTTCTATCTTCTAACCTTTGTGTAGCATGTCACCTTAGCTCATTCACTTGGTGCCCCAAGCAAGGGGAGTCAACACCAAGGGGGAGCTACTAGCAAAGTCCGGTTCTTTTCTTCTTCAAAGACTTGTGCTAACCTTTTTGCTTCGACAAAGGGGAAGAAATGATAGTGATAAACTCGTTAGTAATTCGTATAATCTTGTATTTTACATAAATGAGTTTATAGTTTGTCGTAATCAAAAAGGGGAGATTGTTAATGCAAAGCAATGCCTAAAAACATTGTTAGTGCTAACTAATCTTTCTTAGTTTTGAGCACGACAAATTACAAAGATATTTATTGTCAAACACAATCATAAAACGAATTATCTAATAAACACTATCATCAAGGTAATAATCATTACACTAACATATCTTAATCATGTTTAGTGATCATAAAAGTGATTAGCCTTAAAACTCACTTTTGTCAAATGTGACAAAAGATTTTTAATAAACTTTATTTTTAAGAAAATGTTTTATTAAAATGAAAATGTAAATTTGAATATGGCATATTCCAAATGCCATAAGAATATCCTTCGAAGGTTTAAACAGCCTCAGATATTTTAAATCCACTAAAAGACAAAAAGGAGCGGGGTCTACCTCCGCGGTTCCTTAAGTGCCTATGCGGTTCTCTATCGATAAGGAACCGCATAGGTTGATAAAGAACCGCCCTCAGCTAGTCGTTGGGTTTTGTCTTCTATAAATAGTGGATCAAATCTACATTTTCAACAACCCTTTTTGGACATCTCTTTCAGTCTTCTTTCTCCTTTCTAATCATAATCATTTTTAAATGATCACTTAATGTGTTAAGTATGTTTACTTATGATTATCCTATTGATCTCTTTCTTTACCTTGTCCAAAGAGAAGATCACTCACATACTTGTGATGTGATTAAAGATGAAGCCTTGATGAAGATCGTCATTTTCTAAATATCTAGTCATGTTCATCATTTATTTATTTGTGTCTTGTGTAGATCCAATGTATTTGTGAATACTTGGACTAGTTGTGTTCATCCAAGCTATTTATGAATACTTGGATTAGAGTTGTGTAAATCCTTTGCATATGAGTGTGCTTGGATTTGTGTTGTGTAGATCCAAGTTACATGTGTGTACTTGGATATGTTTAGTTGAGTTGTAATAAGTTGTGTAAGTTCTCACTAAACTATAAAGTGATGTGGTTGTGTCTTATGAGTTCTCACTAAACTATAAAGTGATGTGTAGTTGTGTTGTGTGAAGTTCTCAGTTATCTTCAAAGTGAAGAGTCGTGAAGATTGGTTCTATCTTTGGATTAGAACTCGACATCTAGCCTTGTTTCAGAAAATGGTAAAGTAGGCAACGTTGTGAAGATTGGTTCTATCTTTAGATTAGAACTCGACATCTAGCCTTGTGTCGTAAAATGGTGAAGTGGGCGACGTTGTGTAAATTGGTCCTAGCTAAGATTAGGTCTCGACATTTAGCTTAGTGTCGGAAAATAATGTAAGCGACGTTGTAAGGTTTTCTCCGCCAAGAAGGGATCTTGTGGATATAGTGGAAATCTCGAGTAGGTGTACTCGAGGAGTGGAGTAGGAACGAGGATAAAGCCTCGTGGCTGAACCACTATAAATCTTGGTGTATTCCTACTAGGTTGTTTCTTTCCTTACCCCTTACTTACCTTCGTCATCATCACACTTACTACTTGTCATTGTTAATGCATTAGAATTGAACATAATCATTATGCAACTAGCTTTCAAGTAAAAGATGGTTTTGACACTCACCTAATTGAAATGAATTTTAATTAGGAGACAAACCGTAGAGAAACTATTCAACCCCCCCCCCCCCCCCCCCATCCCCCCCCCCCCCCTTCTAGTTTCTACAGAAACTTTCTATTTTTGAAAACTTACTAATTATGGAAACTTTCTATTTTTGGGAACTTACTCTTTTTGGAAACTTACTATTTATGGAAACTTACTTTTTTTAGAAAGTTGCTATATATGGAAACCTGTTATTTTTGAAAAGTTACTATATATAGAAACCTGCCATTGTTAGAAAGTTACTTATTATGAAACAACAAGTATAATAACACATAAAACATGAAATACACTAATCAAGAACACAGGAAACACTAAGAAATACATGATAAAACATGAAACAGTAAAACAAGTCAAGAACATGTAAAACAAGACAAGAACATGTAAAACAAGTCAAGAACAAGTAAAATCAATCAAGAACACGTAAAGTAAAAACTAAGAATCAGTAAATTATACATTAAACAGAAAACTCATTCACGTCCCTTTATTATGTAGCACTAGTGAAGTCGAAATATTTCTTTCCACTTTCATCGTCATTTCATTACTAGACATAAGGTACGGATATTCCGTCCTTCAGTATGGACATTCTCTTTCTATGACTAGGATTCCCCGTTTGCTGCCAACTGTTTTTCCTAGTAGTTTACATAAAACTTTGCAGTAATTACTATGTTATTATTTTAAACTGCCGGAGCTATATACATGCATGCCATGTTTCACCTAGTTATGGAGGTACCATAACCATAACACTTGAGGCACCGGTATTATGACTCTTCCTCGACGAGAGTGATTGCTCGCGGCGTCCCTTTCAGTTATTGGCCATCATTATTATTATCATATGGGGCGAATGGGTGCATCCAAGTACATGTTTTGCAGATTACACGATGACTGTGTTGTGTGCTCTACATCCGTCACATGGAGCTGATCCCTCCACCAAGAATAATATAATTAGAGGCAACCCCTCTAATTGCATGACGAGGTCACCCCTCTATATATTCATGCACGTTGATGTTTATCATGACCTATATGAGCTCTTTGACATTTAAATTATAGTTTCTGTATAAACATGAACATAAGACTTTTCAATATATACATTAACATAAGACTTTTCAGTATAAATTTGCTTTTAAACAACTTCCAGGTTTTCCAGGATTTACACATATTCCGCTGCATTTCAAATCTTTAATTATGATTCAGTTATTCTTATTATGTCATTATATCCGTTCACTGAGCGTATTGCTCAGCCGTATATTTCCTTTCCATGACCCAAGCGGCAGGTACCCAAGGACATACTTGATCATGGAGAGGGCGTGCATAGGAGGGGAGCTACCTTATACTTCTTTTCCTTTTGCACTTCATTTACTTTATACATATTTTGAGTTTATGTTTAGGGGCCGATGTTTGATTCCGGCTTTCCTTTATGGTCATTTATGTTTTAAGACATATTACCTTACATTCTTTGTTGACACACCATAATTATCATGTAATGGTCCAATCATCAAAGTGGGATGTTACACATAAAAGTGTCCAGATTTTAGATATAAGTGCACACTTTTATAAGTCACCTTAAAAGTAGACGTTTTAAAGTGACAACTTTTTGATAATTTTACATTTTTTAAAAGTAAAATTACATAATACTAATAGCTACTAAATACGCTTTAAAGTGTCAAATCAAATCACATAATAATTGAAATTTTAAATCTTCAAATACTCAAATCATATTGAAATCTTTAGGTACTGAATTTAAAATCTAAATCTGAAATAAAAATAAAAATTGAATTCAAATTCTGAAAGTTAGCTTCGACTTCTTCAAACAATTACGAATCTTTCTTCTTCAACAATTACCCATCTTCTTCAATCGTCGGTATTTTTTTTTCAACAAGCTCCTACATAATGAGAAAGGATATTTTCCTTGATTTATCATTACAATAATAAAGCTTATGTGTATTAAATTAGTGTATTTTCTATGTAGGATAATTTGAAGTTGATACCTACAATTTTCTATAGTGTTTCTCGTCTATAAATGATGGATTTAGGGAAGGTGATGAGATATAAATGGTTAATGAATCGAATGACACGTATTAAAAACTACACGGTGGGCATAATTATTCTTTTAATAATATTTATATAGAAAATTATGTTGACGCTTTTTGTGTCATTATTATATATTTCTTCCGTCCTAAAATTATTGTCCATCTTTCTATTTTGGGTTGTTCCAAAATTATTTTGTTCCATATGAAACTCTACTAACTCGTGGATAAGATCCCGCATCACTGACATGAACATGATAACTTGAAGCTCACAAATACCAGCTAGATTACATCTAGGTAAGGTGACGAATCTTTAAGTCATTTATGACCAGGTCCTAGATGACTTGGATGCGAGTGGCCGAGTATAGCTTAGAAAAACGCTGAGATGGGAGGAGGAGGAGGAGAGTGGTGATAGTCTCTCATGTATCGAATGCCCTCCACGTTTATCAATAAGGAAACTAGTACAACGAAGAGGACAACAAAAAACAAATTCGAAACAAACACTATGCTATATATCTTAAACCAACACGGATACATAATATAACAAGAACTGATCATCATCCTTCTTCGAAGTTTTCCACGCTTAGGTTGTTAGTAAGATATATCAGAAACTCAAGTATAATTGCTTTGATTTGATATTCCTCTTCGAAAACTCATCATGCGGGAAACATTATTCGTACATCATAACTTGTATTCGATGTCTAATTCTCACTTTATTTTCTATATACGATGGCAAATCATTCAGGTGGTTGTGGCAAATCACCACCACCTTGTAAATAATGTAAGAAACAAACAATCAAACATAGACAACATGTCTTGTAAATATAGTTAGTAGGCTTTGTATTACAGTATGATGACCTATCGAGTTTAAGAGAGATGCCAATCCGCAACTCATTTATTAGTGACCACGTCCACGATGGCTTGGTCCGGAATAAAGTTGAGCTAGCACCGAGACAAGACAAGGAGAAGGATGCTGGTGATGATCTTTGATGTGTCGAAAACCTTCCACCCTTGTCAAGTTAGAAACGAGTAGAAAGAATAAGATGGTAAAAAACACATTTATAAACATGACACCAGTTTTCATCATCTTGACGAACGATACTAACACTTTATTTATGTTAAGTTGATGAAACTAGGCAAGGATTTTCATGTACATAGATATCGCATCACATGCATTTATATATGCGCATAATAAGTGGAAGGAAAGCACGTACGTAAGAAAGTTTGAGGATGAATGCAGTTGCACGCCATGAAGGTCAAATATTCAAAGTCAAACAAAAAGGATCATCAAGAATTTGGTGAGCATGTTCTTTTGACAGTTTTGGTTTAGTTATTATCTTTTACGGCATTTTAAATTGTCATGTACATTGGGTGAAAAATCGATTATGTTTAGCATACGAGATTATTGAAAAATTATTTTAACTTTTTACTAAAAATGAGCTACTTATCGTATAACTTCTGTTTGATAAACAAGATGTACAAGAGATTAATAGAAGGGTTTTTATATTTATTAAACACGAATTTTTTTATATATTCAAAAATACATTTAATTCGCATTAAATATGCATAAAATTCACCATAAATAACAATCTGATTTTAATAATTTCAAACTTTACTTTTAAATAAACTTAAACATGTATATATGAGCACATATTAAAAATTTCCTTACTTAAAAATATTTTTTGATAACCTTTCAAATCTTTATACCCACAGAGTTATGCCCTTGAATAGATAAAGGTACTACAGTGGCATCTAAGATGTCTCATCCTGTGCTGAGACATAATTCCAGAGGGATAGAAGAAGAGCAGTTGGCCAACATGTTGTTAAACGTTAAGGGATTATATCTTCCTAACATGCTGGATAGATGGTCTTAGACAAAGCCAGAACTGGTGAGTTCTCTGTATCTTCGGTTAGAAATCTAATTGATGATCATATACTTGCTAACATTACTTCTAAAGCTCGTTGGATAAAGGTAGTCTCGAAAAAGGTTCATATTTTTGCATGGAAAGTTAAACTTGACAACCTTCTGACATGCCTCAACCTTTCTCGTAAGGGAAATGATTTATCCTCCTACAATTCCTTCCTACTTATATGCCTAATCACAGGATCCTGACACGTGTCAGAAAACTGACGGTTTAGATGTGGAGAGATAATGAGTGGAGATAAAATATAAAATAGTATTGTGTGTGTAGGAGGATATGTAGGAGGATATTGTAGGAGGATATAGCAACACTCTTCTCGTAAAGGTATGAATCTTGACTCTATATTTTGCCCTCCTTGTAATGCCGCGGTTGAATCAACTAGTCATATATTTTTCCAATGTACCATGGTGAAAGATATTTATGAGAGAATTGCTACCTTGTGGGATATTAATACTTTGGTGATGTCTTCCTACCAAGAATCGTGCGCTTGGTTAATGAATTTTTTTTGTATTCCAGCTAAGCTAAAGACGTTTTTGGAAGGTGTTTTCTACATTACATGGTGGTCGGTTTAGAACTATCGCAACGATTTTTTTTTTGGGTCAAAGCCTTATGCTAAATTTGGTATGTTTGAAGATTTTATGGTATTCATTATTTTATCAATAGTGATATTACACTATCATAATGTAATATCACCAACGGTATTCATTATTTTATCACTAGTGATATTTCATTGTTTTTTCACTAGTGAAATATCACTATTAATAAAAATCAGTTCGGAAAACTTATAACTTAATCCCGCCGCCCGATTTTTGAATTTGACAACACGATTAAGTTAGGGTTATAGTATGTTTGAAGATTTTGTGGTATTCATTATTTTGTCATACGATCTCGTGTGATAATCTCGTATTGTTCATTATTAATCTCGATGGTCAAATAAGGAGCTGATTTTTAACTTAGGGTTAATCGTATGTTCGAAAAATTTACAACTTTAGTCTCTCCGTCTGATTTTTGAATTTGACAACATGATTAACTTTAAATTAACTTAAGGTTATAGTATGTTTAAAGATTTTGTGGTATTCATTCGTATGTTCATTATTTAATATCGTATGATAAAATAATGAACTGATTTTTAACTAAAGGTTGATCGTATGTATGATAAACAATGAATACCACAAAATCTTCAAACATACGATTAACCTTAAGTTAATGAACTCATTTTGTCAAATTCCAAACCCTAAGTTAATCTCATATGATAAAATAATGAACTGATTTTTACCGATGATGATATTTCACTAGTGAAAAAACAATAAAATATAACTAGTGATAAAATAATGAATATCATTGGTAATATTACACTATAATAATGTACGATTAACTTATAATGATAATATTTATATAAACCTTAAGTTAATTTGTTGTCAAATCGAGAAGTAATTGTATACAGTTTTGGATTGAATTATGAACTTTGATGTTTATTTTATTTAAGAAGAATGGGGAAACCCCTTTATTACCTTTATAGTGCTTAATGTATAAATTCATCTTTATTGGTCCATCTAATTTGGGTCATTAGAGGTAGAAATAATTTTTATTAAAACTCAAGTGTAAAGATGTTGCACATCCCTTTTGTATATTATTTTATCATTAAAAATAAAAGAATATCAAAAAGCAAAAGAAATAGTTGCATTATACAGTATTATATGTATCAAATGATGTATATTATAAAAGAGGAGGTCGTAGGTCATCTTGAAGCAACGTTGTGAATACCGTGCATACGATTAACTTGCCACCCCAAATCTCTCATGTCTATCACAAAATGTGTTGCATGCCCTTAAACCTAACGTTACAACCCTTGTAAAGACTCCTTTGATATAAATGCTTGCCATGGCGGTGGACGTTTAATCCTTTATCAACCCTATGGTAATCTATGTGATATGACTGGTAATGAGTGATAATTTTCCGTTTCCCTTTCTCCATGTGTTACTTAAACATACACTTGAGCGACGTGAGAATTAAACACTTATAAGAGGTGTTATCATATGTAATTTCCGTCCATGTCTTATTGTGTGGTAATTTATTTTTGATGATTAAGTTAAATGTCCCCTTTACAACTACCATAGGTAAAAAATCTATTTACTTAGGGACAAGCAAACCCCAAGTGTAAGGATGTTTGATGCGGTGTCATTTTATACGACTTTTATTGGTCATTTAACCCTCATAGTTGCCTAAATGTGCCTTAAAATGCCAGAAATCCTTTCTTTTGTGATTTTAACATTTTGGAAGCACCTGGAGGATTCGGATATGATTTGGAAGTGTTTTAGGCCATCTCTGAAAATTTGGAAGAAGTACGGAAAAATTTAGGGAAAAAATACACAAATTTCTCAATGATGAGAAAATTCTGCAAATAAGAGATATAAACGCCGTCGAGATCTCTGCCTAACGCTGTCTGAGAACATCCCACGACGCCGTCAGATTTACAACGAGACGCCATCTTCCTTATGACGGCTGAAGAAATTCTAAGAAGAATCGGCGGCCAAACGTTGTCGTGGCCAAAACCCGATGTCGTCGAGGATAGTATTCTATATACAAACCTTTGTAAAACGGTGTAGAATTCAAGGATTTTTTGGTATTGCTTTCCAAGTCATTTTTATGGTTCATGATGAGTTCTCATTTTATACATTTTTATGGATCATTTTACATCCATATTTGTCATAAAATGCATTCAAGACTATAGAATAAGTATGAAAGAGGTCAAGTCAAGATTGCAAGGATTTGCCAAGTCACAAAGAAGGTTGTTAACAGGAGCTATAGACGTCGTTTCCATTTGTACATGACGCCGTCTCTCATTCAACCTGACTACATCTCAACCTATCGACACTGGAAGCTCATAAAAGATTCGACGGCCCGACGGCATCGCAATTTGTACCTGGCGTTATTACTGTTGGGAATAAAATGTTCAAGTCCCTAGCCGCTAATAGTTGGTTTCTATCCACTGATGAATATGTTCTATCCACTGTCAAGATATTGTGTAGCCACTGATGTAGAAGACTCTCATCCACTGTTGGGATTACATGGATCAACACGTTTGGTAGTTTATGGAAGTTATTTGTCGTATAAGTTATTTACTATTATTATATTTGTATAACTTCCTATTTTAGTTGATCGTAGCTTATTGTACAAGGCTCCTTAAGCTATAAAAGGAGGCCTTAGGGTTAGACGATTAATAACATTTTCATACATTGTTCACCTTTGATTTCATTAGTCGATTGAAAGTTTGGTAATCGTTTGTGTACTTTGTTCTTTGTTCTAAGTGTTAGATTTCGCATAACACTTAGGTTGTTAGTTACATAAAGTTTCTCTATGTATTACTCTTGATTTGTCTCTATAATACAAAAGGTAAATTGATCTAAGTTTGGGATTAACAGTCGCAACCAATACTTTATATGTAGAACCTCTTGCAAACATACAATACGTGTAGAATTTTAGGGTTATCTTGGAGTAGCCATTGTAAGCTGATTTTAGGGCTCCAAAATGCTAAGTATCTCCATTCTATCACCCATATAAATTGAATAAATCATGTCTATGTGTATGATGAGTATGTCTTCTATTTTCTCTTCTTTAGCTATTATGGGATATATTGTATGTTCTTTATCTATGAATACATAATACCTATGATGTGATCTTATTGGGTTTGTTGCTTATTGATTGATTGTGTGCACGCTAGGCTCTAGAAAACCAGACTAGATATTTCATCTTAACTATAGATATGTTTAGGAAAACGTGGGTGATTAGATGATGTCGCGTCCATGGAGGTATGGTATTCGGCCGTAGTTGGCCATTCCCTCGGTCGTAGCGTGTACTTATGTGTCGTGATTTGATGGATACTGATAAGTGTGAAAACACTCATCAATAATGATCCATAAGACACTCAAAACACTGTCAAATACATTATATTAAACTATTAATTATCAGAATTACGCGTGTATTTGGTGTTTGTGTATTTTCAGGTAATATAGGTACATTTGAGATAAACACGAGTTTTCAAGGACTTATTTGATCAAAAGACGAAGAAAAAGACGAAAGATACTTTCAAGGACCATACTTGGCATTATTCACAAATTTCAAGGGCTTAAGTTGCAACTTTTACAAGATGGAGGACTAGACTTGCAATTTTCTACAAGATAAAGGATTATAAAAGAACTTGATTTCAAAGTATTAAAGACTTTTGGCAAGAGATGAAAAGACAAGGGACCAAAAAGCAAACTAAATGGAAAGTTAAGAAAAGTATTTACTTTAAACTTGGTCAATTTGACCAAGACTGGTCAAACAACACAAACACACAGACGCGTCTTCAACCTTCAAGAGAGAGAAAAGAAATGAGACGGTTTCATCTCCTTCTACCTCCATTACCTGCAATCACGAATCAATGACGATCAAGAAAGAATCAAGCGAAGACTTCAACTACAAAAATACTCCCCTCTTTCTTCTCTACATGAAGGTACAACTTAATTAGATCAAGAAGGAAGAACAAAGAAAGCCCCAAATTGGAAGATGATGAAGGACGAGTTTTATCCTCGTATTAAACACGTGTCAAATCCTCATTGGATAGAACACGTCAAAGCACCCTCTCCAGACGGCTATATATAGAAGACGAGGCCTTCATTTGCAAGCGGTTAGCTTAGGTGTTTTTACACATAGTTAGTTAGATTAGAGTAGTTAGTTAGTTAAACTTGTTAGTTTTTCCTTCGAATCTGTTTCTTTTCAGTTTAATCAGTTGTAACCGTTTCTTTTCTTTCACCATTAATGAAGATTTAAGCTTTCTCGTTACTGTTCAAATCTTTCTCACGTCTTGTTACTTTTCGTTTAAGAGTTAGTTTGTTTCTAGCTTATTAGATATGATTTCAGAATATGATGAATGGTACTCCTTTGATATTGATTTTAGTTAGTTTGATATTGATTAAGACGCGAAGGGGTTGTTTGGTATCAGTTAATGCTATATTGAAAATAGAATCAGTTTTAAATAGAATTTTTCGTTATAAACTTGTTCAAATCAGTTTGTAGAACTGATAAGTTTTCAGCATTTTTACTTTCAAATATTTAGTATTAAATCTCAGAGTTTCATAGCATAAAAGTATAGTTTACATAGAATTTAGTATTGTTCAGCTTTTTGTTATCAGATATAGGATTGGTTCATAGTTCGAAGAAATTGATCAATTTAGATCAAGTCATTTAGTTTCAGAATCGAGAGATTTCGTCCAGTTTTCTTTGCTTTGTTTTGATTTTGCAGGTTTACACGTTTTGGAGTTGCTATAGCAGATAATCAGTCAAGATTCGATTGTTGTGTTAGATATTTGAAGGTGTTATTCGTTTCAAGCGAGCTCAGCGCTCCGCTTCGACATCAACGGGCTGGCCTGGAAGTAGTTGGTTAAGCTCATCTTATTTTCTGTCGATTAGAGTATTCTGTTAGTTAAAGTTGTAGTGTAATTTTGCTTGAACTGTTAAAATTTGATCTGCATTTGAATGTTTTTGATACTAGTTTCTTTACTGCATTAAGATTCTTGCATTAAGATTTCTTTTAATTCCTGAATTACTTGATTTGCTTAATATGTTTGTGTGATCTGTTTTAGAATTGTGAGTAGTTGTACTTATCTGTATAATACATCTAGCTACTTTGGACATTACTGATTTTTACTTTAATTGCATAATCGGTGTTTGGCATTTGGATTTGACAGCGTTTGATATTTGTTTAATTGGGCCAGTAGATGGTTAGTTGGGCCGTTAGATTTACTTGGGCCTTTTTAATCTTTCGTATATATACGTTTTCATACAACTGAGACATTCTTGTTTACTTTTAGATTTCAAGTGGATAGTTGTAGCTTATAATACTTCATTTTTACTTTTATAAAAAGGATAATTTTAGTTTTATCTTTTGTATTTGCAAATTAAATTTGTAGTGTAAAATTTGTATTTTTCATTTCAATGTTTTGTGCATTTAAATGTTTTACGTGCAATGTGTTTTAGCGTAGTATGGATACGTATTTAGATATTTTTACATTTTTACATGCTTTGTGCCAAGTAACATAGATACCAATCAAGCTTTTTACCACCAAAAACAATTAAGTTTTTGCTAGAAAACGTTAGATCAATTCGAATCGAGCTGAGAAGACAACTAAACTAAAAACGAAATATCAAATGGCGCCGCTGCCGGTTCTTTTCGTGAAGATTAACGATTTCGAGTGAGACGATTGGATTTTGGGATCCGTTCACTTTGTGAACGTTATTTTTTACGTATTATAAATCAAAAAGATAAAAAAAATCAAAAAGATAAAAATACAAAAAAATAAAAAATCACAAAATCAATTCTTTTCCTAAAGAATTGAACCAAAAAAATAAAAAAATCCAAAAAGTAATCTTTTTCCTAAAAGATTACACCCAAAAAAAATATATATTATATCGATTTCATCGCTTTTTACGTAGATATAGTATTTTTCTTAAAAAAATCAAATAACTACAAAAATATTTTTTATATATTATTATATGTAGATAAGTATACGTATAAGAACAACCAAGTTACCTATCTCCATAAGTATTGCCGAGGCAATACACCGTGTTGAGGGGCGTTCCGGTCCTTGACACGCGTATCGATCCAATTTAATTAAGCAAGAATAGATAAATACTTCCAATTGGCAATAATTCGAAGAATACAAACTACAAAGTGAATAGATAGGCGACGTGCTATAAAATGCCGTCTAAGGGTCAATAGGTACTTAAGTGCTTCGCGCCACCTAACCCCCCGTTCACTAGTGCGTATTCTAAGAAGGAAGGCTTAATTGGAGGTCTTGCACCCAAGTAGTAATTATATATATACTTTCTTGTGGATATTTCATATCGAAACTCGAAGAGGATCATCCTTTTCTCTTCAAAGTCGACCGAGGGCTACTCCCTCATTCCTCGTGTTTACTTACACGTGTACTCGCACGCGTGTAAACATACCACCTTTGGTGTATTACTTCCTTCCCCGAGGAAGCTTTTAAACGTCATTATACTTGTATATACATTCGGCCACCTTGTTACACATGGATACTCGTTCCATGTTGGAGATTTTGCAACAACAATCTGCCACCGCTAATTATCCGTCTTGTTCGACTTGTGGTGGTCCACACGATACGTATTTATGTGATCAAAATAATGGTTATTATGGGGAGGGATATGCTTACAATGGAACCGAGAACCCTAATTTTCGACCTAACACTCAAATGGACTATACTTGTAATGACTATATGGGATATTCCGGTTTTTCATCACAACCTCCACCATCATTTCATGATCAACCCTTTGATGAGCCATACCAAAACCAAGATTTTTCAAACAATGAAGGTTCTCTAAATAATGATAATTTTCAAAGCTTTAATCAAGAAACTTTTCAAAACCAAGGATGTTCCAATTATGAGGGTTTTCAAAATGATGATAATTTTCAAGGCTATAATCAAGAAACCTTTCATAATCAAGGATTTTCAAACCATGAAGGCTTTCAAAATAATGATGAAAATTTTCCATGCTATAATCAAGATACTTTTCAAAATCAAGGATTTTCACATTATGAGGGTTTTCAAAATGAAGGGAATTTTCAAGGTTACAATCATGAGAATTTTCATAATCAAGACTCTTTTCAAACCTATAATTCACCTAATTTTGGAAATTCACCTCCACCCTATTCTTCGACTTATTCATGTGAGTTTTGTGGAAAAGAACCCCATTATGGTTATGATTGTCGACCAAGGGATCCGCCTTCTTATGCTCTTAGTGATCTCAATGAGTTTTCTTTTCTAATCGAGCAACAAGGAAGAGACTATGGATATAGATTAAAGGCTTTTAACCGTATGAGAGAGATGAGTATTGAGGAGATGAGAGAAGAATCTCGGTGGTTAAGGGAAGAAATTAAGTTTCTTGACGATGATGTAAGGAACAAACGGTTTAATATCGAGAAACTTGGTGACATTTATAGAAAATCGGTGAACAATTCATCTCAGTCCCTCAAGAAAGATTTAGATGATTTACTCGTTAAAATTGATAAAAAGGAACGTGAACGCATAAAAACCATGAGCTTTAAGGAAATAGAAAAGGAGAATCTGCGGATAACAGGAGAGATGGTATCTCTTTGTAATATCGTGAAGATGAAACTACTTAATAAAGAGGATTTTTGTGACGAGTTGAATATTAGATATCGTCAACTTCAGCAAGAGTTACTTACTTTGCTCTTAGCAAAAGACGAAAAAGTAGAAGATGAAGGCATAATAGACTCATATTTTGCTACATGTAGTCCTTATCCATTCTTTTATGATGATGATGATAACGATCCTCCGATTTGTATGGCCATTGATGATGACACATCTTCATCACCTTTACCTCACGTGGAACCCACCGACTCTTTAACCATGGGGGACGAGCCTCTTAGCACTAATACAAACACCGATTTGGATGAATTAACCGTTTCTAGTGTTGAGAACCTTATCCCAATCCAAAGAGAGCTTGAGAGGGTTTCCAATGAACCATGTGATGAGCTTTGTGTTGATACCTCTTCTCCTCATGATCACATTGAGATTTTATCACATATTGACCTTCATGCTACTACTAGTGATTTTGGTGATTTCGATCTTGATGAATTATTTAAAGAAAGGGATAATGAGATTGAGGAAGAGTTTGAGGAAGACTTGACACAAATAGAGGATGAAAATTGTGATTCTAGTGACGCGTCTTATGCTATATCATCCGATGATTTGTCTTGTCGAGATAACATTCCTAATTTGGATGAAGAGTTTGCTCCTATAGGAAAAGTGGATCCTTCTCCTCTACCATCTTATGATTCTTGTGATGAAACCTTTGATGATCCTTATGATAGTGATGAGTCTTTTACTTCTGATGATGATGACTCCATTTCTTCTATGACTCCTTCACCTATTCCTCTAAGTGATTTTGTGATACATACAAATCCTCTTTTTGAGACATGTTTTGATAACCCACTTTTTGAGGACTGTGAAGAACCTAATAATGAGTTTATAGAAGAAGAACCCTTGATTGATATTCCTTCACTGGTTTTTGAGGATACACCTATTGATTTTCATGAGCATATCATCCCTTTGAGTGATTCTCTCATTAATACACCTCCTTTTGAGCCTTATGTTCCCACCCTCCCACCCTTGAAGTTGGTTATTGATGAAGATCCTTTCCTCTTAGAGATTGATACTTTTTCATCTAAGGCACCTTTAGAACTCAAAACCTTTGATATGGACTCTCTTATGGAGATTGATACCACCATAGAGGATACTCTTGCACAATTTGATATAGAGGTCAACGATAGTGTTTCTAATTTGGAAGAGGAGGTTCGTCTTATTACTACATTGCTTTTTGGGAACATAGAGACTACACCTTCTCCACAAGACACTATTGATCTTGATCCTCCTTTCGCTATGCCTTCTATGGAAGATTACCCACCTTTTGATGATGATGATGAGCCTAACATGGACATAATAGTTATGAATGTTTTGATACCTACACCTTCATATTCTCATGATGCTTTGATCACTAAGGGGGAATCTTATATGGTTGACACGAGCTCATCTTCTTATTTTCCCATGAAGGGAAAGGTTTTTGATCCTGGGATACATAAATTTGAGACACCTTGGTTTTCATCTAGTCCACTTAAGAGTGTGATTTCGATTGATATGGGCTTCTTGTATGAGCTTACTTTGGTGATGTTACCTATTTTGGAGTTGTTCGAATGTCGAGATCGAAATTTTGTATTTGATCCTGGGGTACTTCCTATTTGAGGGATTTCGTATGTTGGACAAACTTGAGACACGTTGGACCGTTCCATTTATCGAGGCGAATTTTGTAAATCTTATAGTAAATGGCAACGTGCTAAGTTTGAGTGTATCATGTGAGATGTGCTTCAAAGTGGATATTCTTTAATTCTCTATGATGGTTCCCCAAGGACAACTTAATTCGGGGCCGAGTCGAGCTAGCGACTTAGGGTTAAAAAAACTCAAGCATTGAATAACTAGGTTAGAAAACGTAGAGTAGATTTTCAATAGGTTAGGTTTAATTAAAAGGATGTTATGGTAAAGTTGAAGTGGAGGGGTGCCTTTCTTCGTCTTTTTGGTGTTTGCTTCAAGGGTTGCTCTCTCTCATTTCATGCTTGGAGTTTATGGAGGAGGCCCGTGTATCTGGTTCACTTCGATTAGTTTTTGCTATCGTGATATTAAACAGTTGTGCTTAAAATGAATACCCTTTAGTTGTCTCTTCCTTAACTTGGGTTAAGCAAAGTAATCAATGTAATAAGTGTAGGGGAGTTCACTCCAATACTCTTAAACATTGAGGACAATGTTTATCTTAAGTGTAGGGGAGACTTCTATCGAAGTGACTTTACCTAGACCATTGCCTTAACTTCATGATAACTGGAAAAATTTAATTTTTCAAACATTTTTCAAATTTTTGATCTACTTTGGCCAACAAAAATATGCATACATAATTTTTGCATCAAACATTTTTCTTTTGCATAACTCATTTGCATTGTATATATTTCTTCTTTTATTTTTCATCAAAAATATATAAAAAAGAAAAATATAATAAACATGGTTTTAACAAGTTTAGACTTCTTTGACATATTAGGCCCGCCATGGATATTTTGACTCAACCCGAGTTTGCTTATCTTAGCACTCTCTAGCTAGTATCCTTAACCATGTAGTCCTTCATTGGTCTATTAGGCTAAGCATCCACCAATTTCATTATTTGAAATTTTAAATTTGTGGAGAATGGGAAATGATAGAGTTGAAGCAAGTGTAAAAGGGCTAGATAGACTTCATGACAATTACTTGTGGCTTAACCTTCTCTTCTCTACCTCTACTTTCTTCGCATGTATATAATTGTTAATAAATAATCAAGTACGGTTTTAATTGGTTTGTAATCTCTTATGCATTTTTGGCTAATCATTTATGGTTGATATGAGTACGTCTTAAGATTCTAAGTTAGCACGTTTTATGTGTACTAGACTTATGTCATGCTCCATATTTAGCGGGTGTTTTTCCTTTTCTTCTTTTCAAATTTCTTTGTGAGGAATAAAGAAAAATAAGAGCGGCTTATGAAAAAAAAATGAGTGGCTAGAAAAAAAAAAATAAAAAAAAAAAAAAAATAATGCAAGACTCCCAAGAGGGGCAGTGTGGTGTTAATTATAGTGACTATTGAGTTCCAATATTACCTTGACGGGTTGCGGGGATTCAATAGATTGCTCCAATCCAATATTACCTTGACGGGTTGCGGGGTTGAAGATCCAAAGTCTCAAAAAGATGCGGATGTAAATTATTGCGTGAGTTTTATTTTTCTTTCCTTAGCGAGTGTGTAGTTACTTATGAAAGCATGACATGAGGATTTTACACATAAGGCGAATGACTTATTACTCTTAATACGGACTTATATTAATTGTGAGCGGTTTTTCAAGTAATGGATGAGAGGATTACTTAGGATTAAAACCGTGCTTCCTTATTTTTGGATTTTACACTTCTTATACTTCACACTTGAAATAAATGACAAATTTGCCCACAAGCAATTTGCTCAAATAATAACCGGTTCCACATTTAATTGTCATGAATAAGTTGATGCACTTTTTACTTGTGAATGCAATGATCCCATTTATAAGCTTGGTATGGGGAAAGTGAAACTTGAGGGTGATAAGTATCCATGGTACCAAAGCCCTAATCTAAGTCACTGATTTCTTTATGAGTTATTTCCATCAAAACCATTTCAATAAAAATTAAAAGTATAAAAATAGAATTGTTTTCTTTGCATTGCATTGTAAATATTCAAAATCATGCATCATATAGTGTGGAGTAGTGTAGATGCATCCATAATGGCCAAGGTGGGTTAATTATGAGAAAAGTGTAACTTGGTGCTTTAAAATGCTGCATTGCATGAGGACATGGCAATGGTCAAGTGGAGGGGAGTTGATAAGTGTGAAAACACTCATCAATAATGATCCATAAGACACTCAAAACACTGTCAAATACATTATATTAAACTATTAATTATCAGAATTACGCGTGTATTTGGTGTTTGTGTATTTTCAGGTAATATAGGTACATTTGAGATAAACACGAGTTTTCAAGGACTTATTTGATCAAAAGACGAAGAAAAAGACGAAAGATACTTTCAAGGACCATACTTGGCATTATTCACAAATTTCAAGGGCTTAAGTTGCAACTTTTACAAGATGGAGGACTAGACTTGCAATTTTCTACAAGATAAAGGATTATAAAAGAACTTGATTTCAAAGTATTAAAGACTTTTGGCAAGAGATGAAAAGACAAGGGACCAAAAAGCAAACTAAATGGAAAGTTAAGAAAAGTATTTACTTTAAACTTGGTCAATTTGACCAAGACTGGTCAAACAACACAAACACACAGACGCGTCTTCAACCTTCAAGAGAGAGAAAAGAAATGAGACGGTTTCATCTCCTTCTACCTCCATTACCTGCAATCACGAATCAATGACGATCAAGAAAGAATCAAGCGAAGACTTCAACTACAAAAATACTCCCCTCTTTCTTCTCTACATGAAGGTACAACTTAATTAGATCAAGAAGGAAGAACAAAGAAAGCCCCAAATTGGAAGATGATGAAGGACGAGTTTTATCCTCGTATTAAACACGTGTCAAATCCTCATTGGATAGAACACGTCAAAGCACCCTCTCCAGACGGCTATATATAGAAGACGAGGCCTTCATTTGCAAGCGGTTAGCTTAGGTGTTTTTACACATAGTTAGTTAGATTAGAGTAGTTAGTTAGTTAAACTTGTTAGTTTTTCCTTCGAATCTGTTTCTTTTCAGTTTAATCAGTTGTAACCGTTTCTTTTCTTTCACCATTAATGAAGATTTAAGCTTTCTCGTTACTGTTCAAATCTTTCTCACGTCTTGTTACTTTTCGTTTAAGAGTTAGTTTGTTTCTAGCTTATTAGATATGATTTCAGAATATCATGAATGGTACTCCTTTGATATTGATTTTAGTTAGTTTGATATTGATTAAGACGCGAAGGGGTTGTTTGGTATCAGTTAATGCTATATTGAAAATAGAATCAGTTTTAAATAGAATTTTTCGTTATAAACTTGTTCAAATCAGTTTGTAGAACTGATAAGTTTTCAGCATTTTTACTTTCAAATATTTAGTATTAAATCTCAGAGTTTCATAGCATAAAAGTATAGTTTACATAGAATTTAGTATTGTTCAGCTTTTTGTTATCAGATATAGGATTGGTTCATAGTTCGAAGAAATTGATCAATTTAGATCAAGTCATTTAGTTTCAGAATCGAGAGATTTCGTCCAGTTTTCTTTGCTTTGTTTTGATTTTGCAGGTTTACACGTTTTGGAGTTGCTATAGCAGATAATCAGTCAAGATTCGATTGTTGTGTTAGATATTTGAAGGTGTTATTCGTTTCAAGCGAGCTCAGCGCTCCGCTTCGACATCAACGGGCTGGCCTGGAAGTAGTTGGTTAAGCTCATCTTATTTTCTGTTGATTAGAGTATTCTGTTAGTTAAAGTTGTAGTGTAATTTTGCTTGAACTGTTAAAATTTGATCTGCATTTGAATGTTTTTGATACTAGTTTCTTTACTGCATTAAGATTCTTGCATTAAGATTTCTTTTAATTCCTGAATTACTTGATTTGCTTAATATGTTTGTGTGATCTGTTTTAGAACTGTGAGTAGTTGTACTTATCTGTATAATACATCTAGCTACTTTGGACATTACTGATTTTTACTTTAATTGCATAATCGGTGTTTGGCATTTGGATTTGACAGCGTTTGATATTTGTTAAATTGGGCCAGTAGATGGTTAGTTGGGCCGTTAGATTTACTTGGGCCTTTTTAATCTTTCGTATATATACGTTTTCATACAACTGAGACATTCTTGTTTACTTTTAGATTTCAAGTGGATAGTTGTAGCTTATAATACTTCATTTTTACTTTTATAAAAAGGATAATTTTAGTTTTATCTTTTGTATTTGCAAATTAAATTTGTAGTGTAAAATTTGTATTTTTCATTTCAATGTTTTGTGCATTTAAATGTTTTACGTGCAATGTGTTTTAGCGTAGTATGGATACGTATTTAGATATTTTTACATTTTTACATGCTTTGTGCCAAGTAACATAGATACCAATCAAGCTTTTTACCACCAAAACAATTAAGTTTTTGCTAGAAAACGTTAGATCAATTCGAATCGAGCTGAGAAGACAACTAAACTAAAAACGAAATATTAAATGTAAAAACTTAATTGTCTTCTCAGCTCGATTCGAATTGATCTAACGTTTTCTAGCAAAAACTTAATTGTTTTTGGTGGTAAAAGCTTGATTGGTATCTATGTTACTTGGCACAAAGCATGTAAAAATGTAAAAATATCTAAATACGTATCCATACTACGCTAAAACACATTGCACGTAAAACATTTAAATGCACAAAACATTGAAATGAAAAATACAAATTTTACACTACAAATTTAATTTGCAAATACAAAAGATAAAACTAAAATTATCCTTTTTATAAAAGTAAAAATGAAGTATTATAAGCTACAACTATCCACTTGAAATCTAAAAGTAAACAAGAATGTCTCAGTTGTATGAAAACGTATATATACGAAAGATTAAAAAGGCCCAAGTAAATCTAACGGCCCAACTAACCATCTACTGGCCCAATTAAACAAATATCAAACGCTGTCAAATCCAAATGCCAAACACCGATTATGCAATTAAAGTAAAAATCAGTAATGTCCAAAGTAGCTAGATGTATTATACAGATAAGTACAACTACTCACAGTTCTAAAACAGATCACACAAACATATTAAGCAAATCAAGTAATTCAGGAATTAAAAGAAATCTTAATGCAAGAATCTTAATGCATTAAAGAAACTAGTATCAAAAACATTCAAATGCAGATCAAATTTTAACAGTTCAAGAAAAATTACACTACAACTTTAACTAACAGAATACTTTAATCGACAGAAAATAAGATGAGCTTAACCAACTACTTCCAGGCCAGCCCGTTGATGTCGAAGCGGAGCGCTGAGCTCGCTTGAAACGAATAACACCTTCAAATATCTAACACAACAATCGAATCTTGACTGATTATCTGTTATAGCAACTCCAAAACGTGTAAACCTGCAAAATCAAAACAAAGCAAAGAAAACTGGACGAAATCTCTCGATTCTGAAACTAAATGACTTGATCTAAATTGATCAGTTTCTTCGAACTATGAACCAATCCTATATCTGATAACAAAAAGCTGAACAATACTAAATTCTATGTAAACTATACTTTTATGCTATGAAACTCTGAGATTTAATACTAAATATTTGAAAGTAAAAATGCTGAAAACTTATCAGTTCTACAAACTGATTTGAACAAGTTTATAACGAAAAATTCTATTTAAAACTGATTCTATTTTCAATATAGCATTAACCGATACCAAACAACCCCTTCGCGTCTTAATCAATATCAAACTAACTAAAATCAATATCAAAGGAGTACCATTCATCATATTCTGAAATCATATCTAATAAGCTAGAAACAAACTAACTCTTAAACGAAAAGTAACAAGACGTGAGAAAGATTTGAACAGTAACGAGAAAGCTTAAATCTTCATTAATGGTGAAAGAAAAGAAACGGTTACAACTGATTAAACTGAAAAGAAACAGATTCGAAGGAAAAACTAACAAGTTTAACTAACTAACTACTCTAATCTAACTAACTATGTGTAAAAACACCTAAGCTAACCGCTTGCAAATGAAGGCCTCGTCTTCTATATATAGCCGTCTGGAGAGGGTGCTTTGACGTGTTCTATCCAATGAGGATTTGACACGTGTTTAATACGAGGATAAAACTCGTCCTTCATCATCTTCCAATTTGGGGCTTTCTTTGTTCTTCCTTCTTGATCTAATTAAGTTGTACCTTCATGTAGAGAAGAAAGAGGGGAGTATTTTTGTAGTTGAAGTCTTCGCTTGATTCTTTCTTGATCGTCATTGATTCGTGATTGCAGGTAATGGAGGTAGAAGGAGATGAAACCGTCTCATTTCTTTTCTCTCTCTTGAAGGTTGAAGACGCGTCTGTGTGTTTGTGTTGTTTGACCAGTCTTGGTCAAATTGACCAAGTTTAAAGTAAATACTTTTCTTAACTTTCCATTTAGTTTGCTTTTTGGTCCCTTGTCTTTTCATCTCTTGCCAAAAGTCTTTAATACTTTGAAATCAAGTTCTTTTATAATCCTTTATCTTGTATAAAATTGCAAGTCTAGTCCTCCATCTTGTAAAAGTTGCAACTTAAGCCCTTGAAATTTGTGAATAATGCCAAGTATGGTCCTTGAAAGTATCTTTCGTCTTTTTCTTCGTCTTTTGATCAAATAAGTCCTTGAAAACTCGTGTTTATCTCAAATGTACCTATATTACCTGAAAATACACAAACACCAAATACACGCGTAATTCTGATAATTAATAGTTTAATATAATGTATTTGACAGTGTTTTGAGTGTCTTATGGATCATTATTGATGAGTGTTTTCACACTTATCAGATACATTTAGTTGTTTGTTAATGCATGTGTTAATGATTAGATCTAGGATTTGTCTATGATTCTAGGTTTATGATTTTCTTACACAGACGATTATAAGGGTGTATGTCAAATGAGTAGGATCTAGTAAACGTCGCCATACCACTAGGCTAGGTTTTACTTGTTTCGCATGTAACCTGTAACTAATACAAATGAAAACACACATATTTACTCAATAAGGTGTGACGGGTAGCAAACACATTAAGAGAACATTTTAGTGAGTAATGCATGATTGAGTAAACATATTTATTTAAATGGTGAAATTTTACAACATTAGGTTAGACTAGAGTGTTAGTCAACCCCCCCCCCCCCCCCCCTAATACACCGATAGTTTACTTGCTTTCATAAAATATAAAAATACAAAAAGAATCTCCTTACAACCTTTAGACCTTCTACACATTCAACACTGACCTCACACACTATTCTCCGTGAGAACGATAACAACCCCAAGACCTTACCTATACTAAATCTATACAACCGGGCACACTGCCCGAGGGGTTGTAAAAATCCAAAGCGTGTGGGTGCCCCTAACTAAAACACGCTCCTCGGTTCCAAACCCCCTAAAACACCATTGCATCACCCATTACAACTGAAGATCAAGGTTTTATTTACTCATCATTCAATATGCCTATGTGTTGTTTGATTATATCTTTTATCTTTTCTTCATTTACTATGCTCGGCTAAATTAATTAGTGTTTGTTTATGAGTGTGTGAAACTTATAATCTAACTCTTGATTGTTTATTAGCTCTTGTTTGGTCATGTGCACGTTCAGCTCTAGAAAACCATATTTGATCTTCATATATTAACTGTCGACATGACTTTGAAAATGTGAGTGTATAAATGATGCATTGACCATGGGATGTATGCTATATGACCGTATCTGGGCTTAGTCTTGACCGTTGTATAGATTTCTGGACCGACTAGGCAGATTTATTTAAATTTTTGTTAATGCATGTGTTAATAAGTTGGTCTAGTAAATTTCTTCATACCACTATGCTAAATTTATGATTTGTCACATAGACAGTTGTAGGCGCATATGTCAACGATTAGGCCTGGTAGTTGTATCCATACCACTATGCTAGATCTAACTATTCTCATATGACTTATAGCTAATAAAAATGAAAACACTTTCATATTTAATCAACAAGGTGTAACGGGTAATAAACAATTAAAGAGGAACATTGCAAGGAGTCATGCATGACTAAACGAACACGTTTGTTTAACTATATGGGTTCTCACCAAAGTAGCTTAGATAATTAGTAGTGTTATTCCAAACCTCCTCGTATACCCGATATTTTTATTGCTTTCATAAAATATTAAAATACTCTTCTTTTCCACCTCTAGACCTTTGTACGTTCGACACAGATTTCCAACACTATTCTCTTAGATATCAATATAGACCCCCAATTCCTTTCCTATACTACACTACAATGGTTAAGTACACTACTTAGGAGGTTGTAAAACATGTCGAAACCCTAAAAATGACTTACAAGTGTCGCTCCAATCTAACTCGAAAATTCTACATGCCTGTATGTTTTACAAAGGGGCTATATATAGGATAAGTGTCACGTCGACGTTGGGTGTTAAGTGCAATGCCATCTGGCCATCGAATCTTCTTAGGGTTTCTTCTGGCCGATAAGTTGCTATGGCGTCTCATTGAAATAGCGACGGTGTCTTGAGGGTCTTGTAAGGGTGTCGGGTATAATCTATGACATCGTCTATAGCTCTTCATTACAACTCTCATGGTGACTTGAGAAACTCGTGTGTTCTTGTCCCGACTTCTTCAATACTTCATATATAGCCTTGAAAATGCTTGAAAACATATTTAAATCATTCCAAATGCTCTTAGTGTTTGCAACTTGCTAAAATGACAAAAAGAAATAAATTAAACATTTTTAGGGCATTTTATGACAAATATGGGGGTGAAATAACCCCAAAATAATGGATAAAATAACATCTCATCAACAACTATACTAGGTGCTTTGCCAAAATCTTTTATGAGCACTTTAATGAACCAAACGTAAGACTTTTAGTTTCATTCTTGAGTAAACCTGCAACAACTATAATACGTTTCCAGTTACTGTCTTCGTTGTAAAAGGAACAAACATCATCCTGTACTTGTTTGTTATAAAGGTAGCGTCAAAAGAGACAACATCATAGAATTCCTTGTAGTTGTACTTGGAAACTTTATCAACCCAAAAAATCTCAGCAATCTAAATGTTCTCAATCAAGTAATTAAACAAAAAGTCGACCACATACTTCTCATATTCTTTCTCTTACTTATAAGCATTTGAGCATCACTATCACCATAACAGTTAACACCTCTAAAAAATGTCTTAATGTGATCCTATGAACAAGATAATAAGAACCCTTGATGTTGGTTAAAAGTTGATGAACCCTAGTAACACCCATATTCACACTATCAATGAAAAGTTGCTCAAGATAAGTTAATTGCCTCTAGGTCTTTGGCGGATGCTTATACTCTTAACAATCAAGCTCATGATTATGTATCGTATCAAACACAATCAACTTGTACTTTATGGTACAAGGACCGAAATTAAACACAACACGCACTTTGCATCCACTGATATGCAGGTTTAAATGTCTCTTTTGTTTGTTAGAGTTTTCTATATCTAGTGTGTCTACATGTATTCACTTAGGGAAACCTAATACTTTTTTGCTTCACAAAGCCATTCCTCAATCTGGTCTGACATGATTTCCTAACTACAAATCCCGCTTTTGCAACATACTTCATGTAAGCAACACTACACTTATCAACTGAATTAAAAACATTTCCTTTGACTAGTAAATATCAATAGGAACTTTTGAAATGTAATGCATAGTACTGCTAAGGGTATCAAAATTATAATTAGTAATAAGCACTTCAGGAGTACACAAGACATTCAAATGTGAAAAATATAGAATGATATTAAAAGAATATGTTTCATGGCAAATAAAATATCATATATGATATACAAGATATTCTATATATGTATATGAAAAGCAATATCATATGTATATTTATGATATCATATATGGTATACATATGAAAAACCAATATCATTTATAATATATCATAATTGATATATCTAACAAAACACAAACTCAATTAACCTAAATGATACTTAAAACTGTATAATTTATAAATATGAAAAAGCAACAGCATATATAATATATTATATTTGATATCTAACAAAACATAAATTCAACTAAACAAAAAACACTACTAAAAACATCTTATTCTTAACCGATAAATTCAACACAGCTTAATGCAGCTTATATCAACACATTAATCAAATACAACTTATCTACATAAAATTAGCTAATAATGAATCGTATTAACATTATCAAACTAAATTGTTCTACAAAAGTAGCTTATTACAACAAACTTACACTTAATAGCGTTTATTTCATAACTCTCATGTTCATAAGCAACTATCTCTTCAGTAAGACAATTAAGAATAGCTTTAGAAGAACCGTCAAAACTTTGATCAACACAACCAGAACTATGATCATCACTACTCTGATCACTTGATTGATTCGAATCTATTAAACCTCACAATTCGTAAAAATAAGTTAATGATTTAGCTTATAATTCAGCTAAATGTAATTCTAATACCAAATCATGAACTTATTAACATCAAAATAACCTAATAACCTCGCTTTATTTAGCTGATGTTAATTCATAAGCTTATTATGATTCGTAAAATTAAGCTTAAAGATTCAGCTTATATAGATTATAAAATAAAAAAACAAACAAATAGATACAAGGAGAATCATGCAAGACCTGGCTCAACAAATTGAAGAAGAAGATATACAATCATGGCCTTAACAAATTAAAGAATAAGGAGAAGATATTGATCAATGGATCTCTTGTGATGAAATGGTTATAGAGAAAAAAATAAGTGTGAAAATACCAAAATACTTATGTTATATATATTGAGGAATTTAAAAAAAAGTGTGAATTCGGGGGCATAGCTTGACCTCTAGTGATTTTTGACACCAACCAAATAACTCCGGCAACTCTCCTGACCTAGTGGTGCACCAACTGGAGCAAACAGGAGTCGATATTTGAACTCTTAACCTTTTATCCATAAAATCTCTCCAGTGAACCTATTGACTTTTAAAAAATGGGTACCAAGTGAGCCAAAGCTTTCTGATGTAAATTGAAATTTTAATTCTATTCCCTGAATGATAAGAAAATAAGCCAGAATTTCTTTATAGTCCTATACTTTTTCAAAGACTCTGTGAACTCATCTTCACAATCCAATCTTTTAAATTTGATGGTGTAGATTAAAAATTATTTTTAACTAATTAAAAACAGAAATGTAGTTTTGTAATTTTGTCATTCCCACCTAACACCCCATCTTTTTAGACATACTTTTAACACACACACAAATTTAATCGGTTCTCTCCTTCACCCATCCACCAACCACCACAAGCACACACCAACGATTAAAAACCGTCGCAACCAACCACCGTTTATTAACCATAACTACAATAAACTTCTTAAATCACCACAATAAACCATTCAAATCATCATAAATTGATAAACCCTAATGATCGATTAACCCCATATAAGGATGATACTCAGTTAATAGAAGTCGATTTGGTTGTTGATGATGCAAATCTTTTGATTGAGATTGATATCCAGGATGTGGATGATATTGATCTAGAAAAAGATGCAGAATAAAATTTCATAGCTACTCTAGGTAAGGCACATGTTATGATTGTTGATGCACACCATGTGTTTGATGAAATGACACTATGATAATCACACTTGATTTAGCAAGTTTTTATTTATAAATATGCATTTTTATTAAAGTCTGATCGATTTTTGTAGTTCATAAGCTAACTATAGAACTGTGACTTATGATTTTTTTTATTTAAGGAATCATATATGAGTCATGATGAGTCATTATGACTCATATATGAGTCGGTATGAAACATATATGAGTCAGCGTGGCTCATCTATGAGTCATAGTGACTCATATATGTTTCGTAGTAGACTCATATATGTTTCGTATTAACTCATATATGTTTCATAATGACTCATATATGAGTCACTATGAACATATATGAATCATATATGTTTCATACTGACTCATATATAAGTCATACTAACTCAGATATTTATGCAGTTAAGAGACCATATAACAATCTTTAAAAAATTCGCATTTTCGTTCAAACAAAGGTGGTTAGAGAGAAGCACGTATAAAAAGTGCAAGAGAAATAGCTATTACAGCTAAAAAGAAACAAAGTCGGTTTTGTGGATATTGTGGAGTGAAGACAAACACGAATACAAAAATGACTTGTCCAGAAAATCCTAAATACATGACTAAACTTGCAAGGATTATTTCTACTGAAAAAAGAAGATACTGAAAAGGAAGCACGAACTAGTGTTGAACAAGAAATTAACAAGCAAATCAACTCCTTGAATAGTTTTGCATTTTCATCTTACATTCTTTAACTTATTTTTTTTCTTTTGGTGAACTGTTGAAACCATGTGTTAAAGATATGAATTGAACTTTTTATGTTTGATTATTGATGTTCTAGCATATTTTATCTTACTTTGTTTAGACTTAATTTTCTTTTTTACTTTTAGTGAACTGTTGAAACCATGTGGCGACTCATATAGTGAAACTATGAATCATATATTATTTATGGTGACTCATATATGATTCATTGTGAAGCATGTATGTTTCATAGTGACTCATATATGAGTCATGGTTAAACATGTATGTTTCATAGTGACTCAAACATATATGTTTTCTAGATCAGATTTAACACACAACATAAGCAATAACTACGTAAAACTAAATTGTAAATTACTTAAATAAAGAAGCATGTAAAAACACATTTCATACAATGAAAAGAAACCATCAAATAATTATGTGCCGACTACAATCAATTCAAAATACCACATAACTACCATTATCATCAGTTTTACATCCAACTACAATTCACCAAGAGTACAAATTCACCAAACTCCTCATCATCAGAGTCACCAGACCCCTTCTCCTCATCATCGTCACCAGACCCCTCCCACTCACTATCACCATCGTCAAACTCCTCCACTTTACCATGAGAGGCGGATAAGGTTTGTTTTATAAGAGTTGGTGACCCTTTTAAGAACTGCAAACAAAGAAATCTATAAAGTACTACAAGTTTCAATACAAAATCTATATGTTTCATATATGTTTCATAATGAAACATATATGAGTGAATATGAAACATATATGAGTTAATATGAAACATATATTTGTCATCATGACTCATATATGAGTTATACCGACTCATATAGGTTTCATACTGACTCATATATAAGTCATCATGATTTTATTATAAAAGAGGCTATATTATTACATGTATTACAAACAAGATTTACATATACGATTTCATATATGAGTCATCATGACTCATATATGAGTCACAGTGACTCATATATGAGTCATCATGACTCATATATGTTTCATGGTGACTCATATATAAGTTACCATGATTCTGTTACAAAAGAGGCTATATTATTACCCGTATCACAAAAAGATTTACATATGTACGATTTCATGAGTCACCGTGACTCATATATGAGTCACCGTGATTCTGTTACAAAAGAGGCTATATTATTAGTTGTAATACAAACACCATTTACAACTGCATATGCATCTTCAATAACATCAGCATCGGCATCTTCATTCTCAATAACATTGTCATTGGCATCATCTTTATTTATAGCATTAGTATCCATATGTACGGTTTCATCGAAGTTCGTCGAAAGATGGTGGTTTGTTGTGGAGGTCGCTGAAAGATGGTGGGTTGTTGTGGAGGTCGATGGAAAATGGTGGATTGTTATGGAGGTCGCCGGATAATGGTGAGTTTGTTGTGGAAGTCGCCGGAAAACTGGGTTTGTTGTGGAGGTCGCCGAAAAATGGTGGTTTGTTGTTGAGGTCGTCTGATAAGGGTGGTTTGTTGTGGAGGTCGCCTGAAAACTAAGTTTGTTGCAGTGGTCGCCAGAAAAATAGGATAGCGGTAGTGGAACATCCCGATTCATTTTTATTTTTTTTTGTCTGTGAATAAATGGCGATGGGTTGATGTGAATATAATGAAAAGTGAGTTTAATCATAGTCATTGAATTAAATCAAGATCAATGGCTGTGAATCATCAATTTAGTTTTTGATAACCAAAAAGTTGTCGTAAATCTCTTCTCTTGAAAATAAAGGGTGTCAATGAATCACCCGATATCTAAACAAAATCTGCTAACTAAAAGTAAATTTACATCGGGGCAATTTCATATATCACCCTACTTTTTAAATCAATTTCATATATACTCAAACATGTTTAAAAATCATTGTACATTATGCATTTAATACTTACACTTTTAATATATATGAAATTGATTTGAAAAATAAGGTGATATATAAAATTAATCCTAAATCATATGAGTAGTAATAATAATAAATAACTAATATCATAATTATACTTTATTATTGTTTTATTGTAATGACATATGAGAACTTCTGAAAGCATGCCACTTTCTAAAGGTCAAATTGAACTTATCTTGCAAATAATTGTACTTCGGAATAATTGTTTAGATAAAGCAATTGAAACGCCTGGTCGCCTGCCAGGTTGAGACTCTATTCTACTTATGTTCTGAATAATTGAATGTAACAAAGGTTATAGTCAAAATTTGTAAATTTTGAAGTCATGTTAAAATGTTTAATAAGACTAACAGGTATTCATGTGATGCATAGTCCTTCCGTCTAATAATAATAATAATAATAATAATAATAATAATAGTGTTATAATAAACAAAAAAAATAAAATAATAATAGTAATAGCTCAGTTTAATAAAAACAACAATTTTTCAGTTTTTTTCTCTTACTTTTTAAACAATAATAATTTTATTTTTATGTAATTAATTTACAATTTTTTTATTATTTGTAATAATATCATCAAGTGAAGACAATATGATAAACTTAATTTACAATTCTTATCTATTTTTGAAAGTGGACTATTAATTTAAGACGTTCTAAAACAGTAAACTGGACTATTGATATGGGACGGAAGAAGTATGTGATTAATAAAAAAAGCGAAAAAGAATGATTTCGATCAAGTTCGGGTAATTTATTTTTATAAGTTTCAATCGGTTCTTTCGGATTTATTTTCCAATAGGTTAATGATGCTGCAATAACTGAACAAAACTGACCAAGTGAATATTAAATTCTCATTTGAAACTCGTATGTTTGAAAAAAATGATTCATCAATGTAAAAATCATAGTTTAACATAATACGATGACATAAATTGATTTTCGTACTCATATTTGACCTATTCTTTGTGTAAATTTCAACTTTCAAAAAATGACAGCATTTAAGAAGACATCTCATGAATTTTTCAAAGGAAGCAAGTATCTTTAACTTTTGATAAAATTATAATGGAAAAATATCTATACAGACGTACATCTGAATAATAATCTTTTATGGCGTGGTCAAGAAAGAAGAAATACCTCTTTAATTCAAGTCAAGAGTCTACATCAGATATTGGTAAACCTTGATGAGATACTTGCATACCTTTATGACATTATATCATATCAAAATCTGCTTTTAAAATTATGAATGTGTGAAACATAGAATGTATTTCGGCTGGAAAAAGAATCAGTCTTTGCTCTAGTGATATGTGAGTTTTTGGACTCACATCTGCTGAAAACCAGGGGCGAAGCCATGTGTTACACAGTGGGGGGAAAGGCCCCCAATAAAGCGTTAGCAGAAGGACTAGATTAGTGAGAAAAATCGTTAAATTTAGTCGAAAAGTTAGAGTGCCCTCGTCGAAAAATATGAAATGCCCTCCATGAAGTTTTTGTTTGAAAGTGTTGAAGAAGATAACTAGATAAGGTACCTGTTTAAGTGGCATTGGAAACTGGAAAGTACTACTGTAAACAATAAAATATATTTTCGTATTACTGGTAAATAGTAAGTAGTACTGTATATATTGTTGCATTAATTTCTTCCACTTTCTTTGATGTCATGTGATATCTATATTGGAGTAGCTAAATGTAAATTAAACTCCTCCTCCGTGTAAATATATATTTTATGCTAATCTTTTCAATGTAACAAGAGCACCCACAATGGGTTAAGCAATGAAAAGCTTTTTCTTATTTTAAAAAGTGTTTGATAAAGATTTTTACCATTGTGAGAAAGACTTTTTACAAAACTTTTTGCAAAAGCTTGACACACTCCAAGTCATATGAAAAAACTTTAGTAATTATGTGAATAATACATTAACATCACTTATAATAAAAATTATCTACATAATTGTACAGTATAGAGATTTGGATGCCAGTCACTTTCATCTTTCATTTCTTCATATGTCTAATTAAGTACAATAATCAAGTGTCATTTGTAAAGTTAACTTGTTTGAGTTACTTAACTTTTCAAATACAAAATTTCAAATATTTAGTAAGTTCATGTACAGATACGTGCATACTATTTGTCGTTAAATTACCAAATTGTGTTGTTGTTAATCTTATCCGACCCGACCCGTTTTAAAATTTACCAACAAATTGTGTAGTTTTGCCCGCGTCGTGCCCCCTTTGACTAGGTTTTCTGGCTCCGCCACCGCTGAAAACATTTGTGAAATATATAATGTATACAGTGTCAAAAATTGTTGTTCTAGAAAAAGATCGAAAAAAGTCTACGCTCGCACGAAAAATGGTGTTAGGCAGATGTTATGATACATAAGAGAAATTTGAGAAGGGTATGTTTGACGACACGTAACAGTAACGGTAAGTAATAACAGAAGTAATACGTAATAAGCAGGAGCAGAAACAAGAGCAATAAGTATTAACAGTTTGTTTAAAAAAGTGTTTGATAACGTACATGTAAGAAGTAATTAGAAAGTTTAAAATTACGAAAAATAACATATAACCTAACTACAAAAATTATAAATATTATAATTGAGCGTATAAATGTAATTTTATAAAGATTCTGTTCGGAGTTGTTCCGAAATATTTCTTTAGATAGCATTTGAGATTGGAGTGTTTAGACAATATTCAAATGCTAATTGCTCATTTATCAAACAAGTTTTTCAATAAAAACTCTAAATGCTTATCGTTTGTCGCTTCAAAACTCTTCAAACTGCTTGTTATCAAACACAACTGAAATAAAAAATTAAAAAAAAAAACTTTTAAAACAATTTGTGAGAAGCCCGGTAGGGATGAGCACGTACCGGTACCGATCCCGTACCGAATTCGTGGTACCGATTTTTTCCCGAGCATAAATTATTGGAATTTGTATTGTACCGAACGCGATTCATATATCGTTATCGGTATCGGGAAATCAAGATTTTCCCGTTTATTTTCGGGAATTTCGAGATTTGGTACCGGTCCCGTACTGAATTAGTAATACCGAATTTTTTTCCATCTTTTTTCGTAGTACTGGTACCGTACTGAACATGATTCGGATATTAAAATCGATACGATTTCGGTATAATTTTGATTCAGTTTTGAGCAGGGGCGGAGCTAGGGGGTTCCCGGGGATGCACGGGAACCCGATGAAATTTTGTCGCGTAGTGTATTTTTATGCTAAAAATCTCGATTTTTTCAAAATGAACCTAATCCTAAATTAAGTGTTATATAAGTATTCCTATTAAAAATTTTGTGCACCTGATGATTTATTCTCTACCTCCAGTCCTAGTTTTGAGATTCGAGATGAAATGCTCACACTAGATAAACAGCAAAAGTAAAATTTGTAATGAGACTTTTGCCAAGCGATTGAACCATAATTTGAATTTGAGAAAATAACATGCCAAAACACTTTGACCACATTCTCTAAAAACGGATAAAAGTATTAAAAAAGATGATTTTCCATCCTACTGTTTAAATTATAGCATGGGGTATGAATTGTTCCATTAACTATGAATGAACTAATTGTTGGGTGTGAGTTCAACAGTTCAAGTTCATATAAAGTGATGTATAGTGAATCATGAATGTAAGCGTGAGTGTTAACTTGACAAAATTAAAGAGAAAAGAGAAGATTATATTCTACTTGGATTGACATTGACCATTGTGGAAATTGTTGGAATCAATAGCGGGGTGTTCGGATTAGCAGCCGAGCAATGATGGCTGCTCAAACACAAACATGACCTAATTGATCAACCCCAGTCTTGGTATGCAATTCACAATTTATTAAATTAACCCACGCATTGCGGTTTGAAGCAACTATTGACCCTACCAAGTTGCCACACAACTAATAAATAAGTTAATCCTTTTTACATTTAAGCACGAGGAAAGTAGAAACTGAATGATTAGCTAGTGATGGCTCTCTTTCACTTTTGAAAATGTACATCTAAAACTGAATGATATGAGTGTAATTTGTATAAGTTAGGTATAAGATCTTGTTTAGATCTGTTTTAGGTTTTAGTGATGACATGTTTTAAACATACAAAAAAATAACTTTGGGATGATTTTTGACATGCCGTGGATGATATATGTCAATTTTTGTTAAGAAGATGGACACAAGGGACGAGTATCGTGATTTTAGATAAAACGTACTGGTTTGTAAATATTTATTTTCTATATAAAGACAAGAGTTTAGGGGTATTGTATACATTATAGAATTACTTATTTTTAATTTATTTTTTTAGTAAAATACATCGTTCGTTTTTATGATTTGTGTTAACAAACGTTGTTCGTCACTTAACCAAAAAAGTTGCACCATGCAGCCTTAATTTTAAAATATTTGTCATCGTTTGTCTCTCGGTTTAACTGGGCCCACAAACGAATGTCAAGTTGTTTAACCACAAGGGTAAATTCGTCTTTTCACATCTTAAGCCTATCATTACCAGCCACCAACATCTTCATCTTCCTCCTTCCAACTTTATCTCATCTTCATCATCACACCCGCAACACCATTATCTTCATCTTTTTCCCAACATCACTAAATCAAAACATCTAATTAAATATATACAAACAATTTGGTTTATCATATCTTTCTAACATAAAACACCGAATTAAAACACCTAATGACTTTCGAAGATAGAAACACCTATCACCAGTCCATCGCCATGCCATCTTCACATCATTTTTTCACCATCTTCTTTAATTCCATCTGACATTCACCACTTTCTTAATAATCAAAACCCTTTTTTCTCTAATTAACATACAAAACTAACTACTTATGGTCCAATTGGTTGTTTGACCTTATCTTTTAAACATCGTATATTTTTGTCTCATTTTTATGTTTTCGTACATTTTTGTCTGAAGACGCATAACAACGTATAAGAAAGTACAAACACGTTAAAAATAAACGAAATGTACAACAACAATTAAAACTCAAAAGACGTACGAAACAAATGAAAACATGCGAAAACGTAAAAAAACAGCCGAAAAGTACGGCCGATGAAGACGTAAGAAAGGTATGAAAAAAGACGAAAACGGACAGACATGTAAAAACCAGACAAAGTCGTATGAAAATGTATGAACACGTAAAAAAAACCGGACAAAAATGGGCGGAAGCGTAGAAGAACACACGAGAACGTAAAAAAAAGTACGAAAACGTACAAAATGGTAAAAAAAAACCCATAAAAAAACGCATAAAACGTATAAAAACGTGCAAATATACGATATGAATCTTTTCGGTGTTGAAAGTATAAATAAAAATTGTAACGGATATTTAAAGTGGTGGTGGGAGGTGAGTGTTGAAAAAGTGAGAAAAAGTATAAAGGTGTGAAAATTTATATCTTCGAGGTTGAAGAGGTGATGAGTGATTTTAGCACTTATGTTTGTAAAAAAAATGGCGTATTTGTAGAGGTTTGCAGACAAAAAAAACAAGAAGTGTATTTTTTTAAAAAAACAAACAAATTCGTATTGTTTATAATAAATATTCACTTTGATTTTTTTTAATCTTTTATCTAGCTTTGACTATAAATATTTTTATTTGTGTTATAAAATACTTAATGAAAATTATACTAATAAGAATATATTTAAAAATCGAATATATTCATATAACTTTCATCAAATATTATAACACAAGCACAATATTTATGGTTAAGTTCAATAGTAAAGACTTTGAAAACTATAAGTGAAAATTTATTATGAGACGGAGTTCGTACAATTTATGTGTTTATATTACAGGTTTGTTACCCATAGAAATTATTTTGTTACTTTTTAACCTTTGAGGACAAAATGTATCTCTTTAGTCACGAGATACATATTAGTGTAGTCGGAATAAATTTGAGAGTTCGTTGTTAATGTCACGAGATAAAAAAAAGTAAATGTTTAAAGTCGATACATATTAAAAAAGTAAGTTGGTATTGTCTAACTTTTACCCCTTTTTAAGATATGTTTATCGAACTGATAAATACGTTCCAACATTTTCTATATATGTTCGTTATAAAGCTTACAAAAATCATAAGTATTTTGATATTACAGCATATGAAAAATATTATTTATTATTTTTTTTGAACAAATTTCATTTATTATTTATGATTGTGTTGATTTACAAATTTACAAAAAGTGTGAATTGGTCAGAATATTTTGACTTCGTGTCTTTTTTGATATAGGCACCAAATCAAAAGTTAAAACTCTTTTGGTATGATTGTCCATATCACGTTTGTCTGTATTTTTTTTTTCTTTTTAAATTAACATCCTTTTTCACTAGTTAAATTTAAAAAAAAAACTTAACATCTTTTCAGACTATATGCCCAATTGGCTACTATTAAGGTTGTAATCAAACCAATTTTTTATTAAGCAATTTAAGCTTGAGCTTGAGTTTGACTCGATCAAATCAAACTTTTATCAAACTCAAGTTCAAAAAAATTAGCTTAAAACATATATCAAGTTCAAGCTCAACACATTTACAAAAAGTATGAATTGATCAGAATATTTTGACTTCATGTCTTTTTTATATAGGCACCGAATCAAACTTGGGCTTTAGCCTAAACCTGACGTTTAAAAGGATCAACCAAACGGATCCTAAAACTCTTTTGGTATGATTGTTCTGATCATATCACGTTTGTGTGTATTTTTTTTTTCTTTTCAAATTAACATCCTTTTTCACTAGTTAAATTTAAAAAAAAAATTAACATCTTTTCAGACGATATGCCCAATCGGCTACTATTAAGACTGTTATTAAACCAATTTTTTATCAAGCAACTCGAGTTTGAGCTTGAGTTTGGCTCGATCAAGTCAAACTTTTATCAAGCTTAAGCCTAAAAAAATAGATTGAAACACATATCAAGCTCAAGCTCAAACTTTCGATAGCTCGGCTCGAGCTCTTATCAAGTTTTTTCAAGCTTTATTAAAATACGTTTTTATTATAAATTAACCAACTTATGATTAATTTGAGTATTAACTTGATTACAAGGGCTTATTTCATAAATAAATAAATAATATATTTACATGGATTTTTAACTTTGATTAAATTTATAATTTAACTCGTCGTATTTTAAATAAAAAATTTATTTTTATAAATTTATTACATTTACTTGATACTTGGTAAAATATAATATGTATAAATATGTTTGTACTCTTTTTAATACGAATGTGTCGTAATTGCGTTAGCAATCACATCACGGAATGACTTTTGGGACCTTAATCGTATTGGATCGCATAACGTATTTTGAAACCAAGACTATACGATTATGTTATTTTTGGTTTTATTAATGATAAATGTATTGAATTTGGTTTTGAGTTATGATTTTTGCTTGTTTTACTTTATACATATGTTTTTATTAATAAGTTTTATTATAAAAAAATTATACCATATTTCCATATTTCCCCAATTAAAACTCTTTAATGTCAAATTTGTCCAATCAAAATTTATAATGCCATATATACCCAAATAAAACACAAAATTTGTCATATTTACTCATTTTAATAATTTAATTATTATCAAATTAAAAAATCCTAATATTAATCACTTTGAAATGCAAAGACTATTTTGCCCTTCTTCATTAGACGCAGATACACACACTGTGATCTCTAAAGATTATAATTGAAAACTGTTAATTATTTACACGTATAACCAAAAGTGAAATAGGTAAATTATCATGCTTCATTATAATTATAACAAGCTTCGACTTGTAATCCATTATTTCCCACCTGATGTTAAGATCGAAATACTTTTATCTTGATTTTTTCTTCAGTTTGCTTGTACAAGGATATATTCAACTTATTTTCACCGAACCATTGTCAATTAAAAGAGACAAATATCAAGAGTAGATTGAATAAATCAGCTTCAAATTCTAAAGATATTCTTATTTTTTGGTACCTCTAGTAGAACATTTTTTGAGTAGATTAATAGATAAATAACACATGTATGAAATCATTGCATAATATTGTAATTGAATACTCAACATTACAAGAAAAAGTTAGTTGTCATACTCATCGGGAGAAAAACATGATTCAAGTACAAGAGGAAGATACACTCCCAATTTAACTTTTCAATTTCGTCAAAAAATTTTAATCATTATTCATCATTTTAACTGTGCATAATATAAATCATACGAATTGTGGATCTGCAACGGTGTTTTTACAGAGGGTACAATGGGTATTGAATCATATTAATTGATGTAAATTTGATTTAATAATAAAATCGGCAAATATGACAAATTTATTGGAAGGTTAATTGATTTGCCTTGCTTTTCATTAAACTCATAACCGTATATATAATTACACAGGATTATTCTAGAATACGGGCTAGGCCTAAACATGGGCCATAATACAAACATAATACATACTGATAATATGTCACGAATACGCCCCCGCAGTTGGAGCGGGAGGCAGGCAAACGCTCAAACTGGATCTGAATTCCTCAAATAATGCTGAGGGAAGTCCCTTGGTAAAGATGTCAGCAAACTGATAGCGAGAGGGGACATGAAGGACACGCACCTGACCTGCAGTAACCAAATCCCTAACAAAGTGTATGTCGATCTCGATATGCTTCGTCCGCTGATGTTGCACAGGGTTGGCGGACAAATAAATGGCACTAATATTGTCACAGTAAACCAGGGTAGCTGTAGACAAAGGAGAGTAAAGCTCACAAAGCAGGTTACGAATCCAAGCAGTTTCGGCCACAACATTAGCAACCCCTCGATATTCAGCTTCGGCACTAGATCGAGAGAGGGTGTGCTGACGTTTGTACGACCAAGATAAAAGATTATCACCCAAAAAGACACAATAACCGGAAGTAGACCGTCTAGTAGACGGACAACCCACCCAATCAGCATCCGTATACCCAACAAGTGATGTAGTAGAGGAAACATATAAGTGTAGCCGGAAGTCCAATGTCCCCGCAACATAGCGAAGGATACGCTTAAGAGCAGCAAAATGAGGCTCCCGAGGATCATGCATATAAAGACATACCTGCTGAACTGCATAAGATAAGTCGGGTCTGGTATAAGTAAGGTACTGAAGGCCACCTGCAAGGCTGCGATATAAAGTAGGATCCTGGACTGGAACTCCTTCAGGACCCAGTTTGGCTTCAGTATCAACTGGAGTCCGAGAGGAGTTACAGTTAGTCATATGAGCGCGTGCAAGGAGCTGAGATGCATACCGTTGTTGAGATAAAAATAGACCTGTGGAATGACGAGTAGCAGATATACCATGAAAATAATTAAGGGCACCCAAGTCAGTCATGTCAAACTCACTATGAAGAGAACTAATAATCTGCTGCAGAAGCGTAGTGGAAGAAGCTGTAAGAATAATATCATCCACGTAAATAAGTAGGTACGCAACATCAGACCCCTGTCTGTAAATAAATAATGAAGAATCACATCGACTATGATAAAAACCAGCCTCGGTAGCATACCGAGCGAACCTTTGAAACTACGCACGAGGTGCTTGTTTCAGACCATACAAAGACTTCTGTAAAAGACACACATGCTGAGGGTACTGAGAATTAATAAAACCAGGAGGCTGATGCATGTAGAGAGTCTTAGATAAATCACCGTTAAGAAAAGCATTCTTAACATCCAATTGATGAATGGGCCAGTTGCAAGAGACCGCAAGACTCAAAACTGTACGAATGGTGGCTGGTTTAACAACCGGACTAAAAGTCTCATCTACATCAATACCAAGTTGTTGACTGCTCCCATTAGCAACCAACCGAGCCTTATAACGGCTCAAAGTCCCATTAGCATGAAATTTATGCTTAAATAACCACATTGAGCGAACCATGTTAACACCAGCGGGCCTTGGTACAAGAGTCCAAGTACCATTTTTAATTAGCGCATTATATTCATCATACATAGCATTACGCCATTGAGGATCTTTTATAGCATCAGAAGGATTTTTAGGAATTGGAGAAATAGAAATAGTGTTTAAAGACAAGCGATGAATGGGTTTGACAATACCAAGTTGAGACCTTGTGACCATGCGGTGTGTTCGGGTTTGTGCGTTTTCAAGGGGGATTGTAGGGATGGTGGGATGAGTGTGAGAAGTAGGATGAGGAACTTGGGTATTAAGATTGGAAGAGTTGTCCGAAGGGTGAGGGGAGTTGGGCTGGAGATGTGGAGAGGTTGTTGGGTAGATAGCGGAGTGGGGTTGGGCCGATTGGAGTGGGCTTGTTGTAGTGGAAGTAGGCTGACGAGAGGAAGTATTGGTAACAGGGGGTGTAGGAGTTGTATTTTCGGGAACAGTAGGCGGATTAGGGGTGTTTGTAGAGGAGGCTATAGAGGTAAGAAGTGGTGAAGGTGTTGGATCAAGAAAGGTATAGGAGGGCGGGGAAGCGGGTGTCATAGATCGGTAAGGAAATTGGGTTTCATCAAAGGTGACGTGTCGGGACAAAATGATTTTGTTCGTTTCGAGGTTGAGACATCGAAAACCACGGTGATAGGCGGGATAGCCTAAGAAAATACATGGAGTGGCACGGGGTGCGAGTTTGTGAGGAGTATAAAGGTGAGGGTAGCAAAGACACCCAAAAATTCGAAGGCGAGAGTAGTCTGGTTGTTTGTGAAAAAGGCGAGTGTAAAGGACTTCGTTTGATATAGCGGAAGATGGTAGGAGGTTTAGAAGGTATGTTGCCATGTGGAGAGCCTCAACCCAAAAGGTGGGAGGAAGATGTGCTTGGAAAAGGAGAGTACGAATGATACTATTGATTGTGCGTATCATTCGTTCCGCCTTGCCATTTTGTTGAGAGGTTTTTGGGCATGAAAAGCGAAGTTGGATACCATTATTGGTAAAAAGGGTGTGAAGACGATTGTTGTCGAACTCACCGCCATGATCACATTGGAAACTTTTTATTTCACATTTAAATTGGTTTTTGACATAAGCACGAAAATGTAGAAATTTGTCAAACATTTCAGATTTGGAACGAAGAGGGTAAATCCAAAGATAGTGTGAGAAATGATCAAGAAACAAGACATAGTATTTAAAACCACTAGAGCTAACAATAGGAGAAGTCCATAAATCAGAGTGAATAATATCAAAACAATGTTCAACAATAGAATCTGAACTATGGAAAGGAAGCTTTACATGCTTGCCAAGTTGACACGCATGACAAAGATGTTTAGACCTTTCTTTATTACAAGAAATAAAATGACGGGAAACTAAAGAACGTAGTACATCATCACCCAGATGTCCTAGGCGTTGATGCCACGTAGATGCGCTGGTTGAGAGAAAAGCACTAGGAGTAGCTGACGGCTTGGTAACCGGATAGAGATCACCCGAGCTGTCACATCGAAGGAGGATATAGCGAGTCAAGAAATCCTTCACATAAAAACCAAACGCGTCAAATTCAATGGTACAATTATTATCTCTAGTGAACTGACGAACAAAAATAAGATTTTTAATGATGTTGGGTGTAACAAGAACATTATGGAGGTGAAGGGAGCGATGAAGAGAGGGAATAATGCTACCGTGTTGGTGACAGGAATAGAATTACCATTACCAACATGAACATATGGGAATAAGCGTTTATCAAAAATGGTACTTAAATTTCTTGCATTAAAATTTAAATGAGACGAGCACCTGTATCCATGTGCCAAGTGGGATCCTGTAAGGTCATCGTGTTAAAAGCACTAGGAATAGAGGTCGCTTGAGACCCTTGTTGAGGTGGACCCGCACCAAGAAGACCTTGTCCATGATATGGCTGAGTAGCAAGTTGTTGAACTTGTTGTGGTGCTACAAACATACCGTGAGTAGGTGATGACTGTTGGACCAGCCCATACTGGATGGGGCGTGTAGTGGGCTGTAAAGCATAATGGGCCAAGGGTGTGTGTTGGGCCTGGCGAGAATTATAGTAACCTGATGGAGCATGATGATTCCAACCAATATTTGGTGGGTACTGTGAACCAAAAGACCTACTATTTTTGCTTTCATCGTTGCCAACAGTGGCATGTGTTTGTGAATTCAAACCCGCGCGGTTGCGATGGTCATGGATAAAACGAAACTTATTACCAAACTTACATGTCCCTTTGTTGAAGTGGTTACAAATTTGTGGAATATTAGAGGACTTCGAAGAGTTACCTTTGTTGGAAGTATTCGATGTCATAAGCACGGTGGGGGAAGAGGAGCTACTTTCGAAAGTGTTGTTGACACCCGATTCTTCCTTGAATGATGATTCTTTTAGGAGGAGCATGCTACGTACTGTTTCAAAGGTGGGAAGAGGCTCACGGTGGCGGATGATCTCAACAAGCGTGGCAAAACGAGAATCAAGACCGTTAACTGCATAGATTACCAAGTTCTTTTCGCTTACATTACAATCAAGATTTTTGAGCCGGTTAGCCATAGATTGGATTTTAGTGCAATATTCGTTAACCGCCATCTTTCCAATCTTGATGGATCGTAGTTCATTATCAAGCGAAATTGCCCGGGCATCCTTATTGTCATGGAAGAGACTTTTAAGATGGTCCCATAATGCTTTTGCATTACCCGGGGTAGTGACTACTTGTTCTTGGAGTGAGTCGCACAAGGATCCAAGGATCCACATCTTGATGAGATCGTTGAGTTGACACCATTCCGCGTTAGTGGACGCTGTTTCTTGTTCTACATGTGCTTTTAGACCAAGACTGCCAAGCTGAATGAGGGAGAAGGAGCTCCATGAATTGTAATTGTGTTTTCCAAGGTCTAATTTAATTGGAACTTTGTTGGGAATGGTAAAAGGGATTAATTTTTCGGCAGAAGAGGGTGGTGGTGGTGGTGGTGGATTGTCTTGAACATCCATAGTAGTTGACTGTTTTGGTGTTTAGGGTAGAAGTTTACGACAGTGAGGAGAGAAACAGGGATACGACCGAATATTTTTGGAGGATTTTTAGGAGAAAATAAATGGCTTTGATACCATATTGGAAGGTTAATTGATTTGCCTTGCTTTTCATTAAACTCATAACCGTATATATAATTACACATGATTATTCTAGAATACGGGCTAGGCCTAAACATGGGCCATAATACAAACATAATACATACTGATAATATGTCACGAATAAAATTTTGTTTTCAAATTGGGTATATATATGGTATTATGTGTTTTGGTTGGGTATATATGACATTAAAGCGTTTAATTTGGGAATATATGGAATTACCCTTTAATTTTATACACATTCAAGTTTTTCAAGCCAAACTCAAACTTTAATCAAACCTAATCAAGCTAAGCTCAAGCTTTGATTATTAAAGCTTGACAAGCTATCAAGTCAAGCTTAAGCCTACAATTTATTATCAAGCCAAGCTCAAGCTCTATAAAACTTAAGTTCGGCTTGACTCGATTACACGCCTAGCTACTATACTTGGAGTCTTGGACAAAACAGATCTTGAACGTTATATATAAAGTGTATAGGCTTTATTGGGTTGGATAGCTTTGCCTTTGCACTGGTGGTTGGACTATAATTGAGACCATCTGGGCTTAATTTTCTAGAGTTACTCATATCTTATCAATCGCTTATTCACATGCACTTGTATATACTGGAGTAGTATTTACAGACATACAATGTTTTGAAACCCGATTGAATTGACTAAAGCGGTCTGATAAGAAAAAGTCATACTAAGGTATGGTTTTTTAAAAAATTTTAAAATCTAGTTAAATCCGATAGGTTAAAGTAATCTCGTCAACCTGGTTTTCCAAACCCAGTCGAATTTCGATTTTTTCATGTTTTTTAAAAATAAAATATGTTAATTATATATATATGCGACATAATATTAATTTTATATTTTATAGATAAATGATTTGTATACTCTATATATGAAATATTACATATGTAGGAGTGTCAATATTTTTGATTTGACTCGAACCGGAACTGACCTAAGCATATCCGAGCTAGGTTAGTCGGGTTCAAATTTCAATTCGGGTTAATCGGGTCAACCCGACCCCCGAATTCGAAATCGGGTATAGAATTTATATCTATTACGGGTTCAGGTCAACCTGATTGATCCAAGTAAGAATTTTTTTAATTTAATATAAATTTTATTAAAAAAGAGTAAAAAGATTTACTTTTTAAATTTTTTACTCGAATTCAGGTTGACCTGAACCACAATAGACCCGACCCGATTAAATCGGACCTGAATAGACCCGAATCTGACTAACCCGAGTTGAAATCGGGTCAAGTTCGGATAAATTATTATTAGTCTTGACCCAACCCAAATAACTCGAACCCGATCAACCCGACTCGATTCCCATCCTAGATGTATGTATATTTTTTATCATTCTAATTTTTTTAGTGGATCAAATAGTCAAATCGATTAAATTGATAACACAATGACTAAAATAGGTTGACTGAAAATTGAATTCAAATCGTTTCAAATTGAAAGCAACTTGACTGATCATGTTAGTCAATCACAATTTAAAATAACACATAAAAATATAACAAAAGTTTTATAAGGAGCACTCTTCTAAAAAAGTAAAATTTCTTCAATCTCAACCAATCATTCAAATCATATCTAATGACTTATATTAATCTTTTATATTTAATAAAAAAAACCCACTTTTATCATATTTCTTAAAAATTAAATATCTCTCAAACCGTTAATCGTTACGAAAAAGTAATTATAACATCACGACGAGAATTAAGTTATCTTTCTATAGATAAGCACTTCTATATACTTTCGGTGAACTTTTCTTTTAAATTTTTGCAAAAAAAATCACATGTGATTCTCGAAAAATTACATGTGATTCTCGAAAACTCATGTTTGATTTAATATTTAAAAAAAAATCCAATTTAAATTTGTTATGTCACATGCAGTTTATGTAAATCACGTGTAATTTTTTTGGCGAGACTTTCAACATTGTAAAATCGTTAAAAGTATATGAAAATACCCGTCTACTAAATGACAAAAATATTTTCGTCATTACTTTAAAATCACATGTGATTTATGTGAAATCACATGTGATTTTCACACGTGATCTTTTTTCAATTTCATGGTTGACATATTTATATTCGTCAAACGTAAAGCGCTAGAGCAACTCAATAGAGTCCAACAGTTATGAAAGTCCCTAATCCTAGCTTGAAACGATTAAGAAAGATAATTGACACAAGTAAATACTTTTCAAACGTAGTACTTTATTATTGTATAACAAGTATTACATGTGTTATGGATAATACAGTTTGATGACAATGTGCTGTGTACACTTTGGACAAAATAAAGCTAACTTAAGAACACAGGCACAGCTGTTCGTTCTCTAAGATCTAAAGAGTTCATGTGTGAAATCTAACAAAGTGAACAACATTAACTCTAGCCTACATATCCGATTTATAGTGGTACGAGGTTGACTTTATAACTGGTTGATGGTGACTACACAAAACAGACAATGTCAGACATCTGTAAAAAAATGCTCTTCTATTCTTGGTAGTCTGCCACAACGCTTTAGGGAAACAGAGCTGACATAGTTTCCTTTTTCTTCATACCTTGTACTTTAGGCTCCATAACTTCCCGCCTAAACACTTAGGTATGTCCAAAGTGTACTGAGTGTTAACAGGGTATTGCCACCCCTGTTAACACTCAACCACTCAGAGTCCCTGATACATCTTGATTGTTATCCATCACTGCCAATGAGTATGTCTTCAAGTAATCTTCGAATTCTTTGACAATATCTCTGACATGGACTCCTCTGTGGTTGCTCTCAGAGACTTAGAACTCTGTGAGTCTTGGGTTACTAGCCTGTCTCCTAGGAACAGGCAAGTTAATATCAAACAGCTTAATTTAGGTTTAAATCTATGACTAAGGGAAATCTAACAAACTTAAATTCCTAACAATCTCCCCCTATTTAAACATAAATATAGCTAGATCTAAATGAGTTATAGTAAGTGAGATAACATCTTCTTCTTACACATAACAGATCTAACAAACAACTTCATAATTCATTAATACTTTAAGAAAATACAAGTACAATACATGAGTAAATCAAAATATGAGTGTAAACATTCAGCTATGAATCCTTCAGTAATCATCATTCTTGATTTTCTCTTCAGCATCAGATATGTCATTCCTTTTATCCAGTTCAGCTTGCAAAGATTTGGCGAACACTTTAGAATACTCAGAGTTAATTTTAAGCACTCTCTAAAATACTAGAAGCTAAATAGTTGATGCAAGCCCCAACTCGTCTTCCCTTTGTAACACGTATTGGCATCCCCTGTTCATGTAGGACATACCTTTTTAGGCTCAATGTAAGTCTGAACATCAATAGGACCTACAATCCCATTTGGAAGAATCAGATTCTTGTGCATCCCATCTACTTGGATATCATCTGTCACAAAGGTTTCTTTGAGGAATTGAGTCATCCTTTTCCTTTTCTTCTCAGCCTTTGTTGGTTCTGGTTCAAATAGCTGTGGGGGAGGATCAATTTTGAGTTTGGCAGCCGTTTCTTTCAACCAGTTGAAATTAGCTCTCAAGGTCTTTAAGAGTAAGAAATTTGCCTGTCCAGACCTTTTTTCAGCTAGAGCTTCAATTTCAAACCATTAAGATAGACCACGTGTCTTAAGTTTGAAGTCCTCAAAGACGTCCATGTTGGCCTGTTGGTTGTCTCTCCAAATAACCATCTATGGAGTATGAGTTGATTTCTTAACAGTGTATTTGAACTTGGTGATTTTACGTGGAGCATATCTTTTGTTAACGCAGGCATCATAGTCAGCCTTTACCTTCTTCAGAGCCTCTACGCGTTTTATCTCCATTTCCCTTAGCCTTTGTCTTTGCTCCTCTCTGAGTTGAGGAGACATGACTTTCAGCTTGGCTTGATCCAACTATTTGACCTTCTTGATTTCATTTAATCTTTTGAACTCAAGTGCCTGTTTCTCAATTTCTTCAGCTATTAAAGGTTTCTCATCAGCTACTTTGAAAGTTGAGAATTGAGAGATTTTGGTAGTGGATCCTCTTGTCTCTAGCATCGCAGATATTTTCTTTAGTTTGGCGTCTGAGTCTACCATAACTATTTATTTCCCTTTCTTCGAGACAGAGGATTCTTCACTTGCTTTCTTCAGCTCAACATGTTTTAAGAATGCTAACTAAGCTTGGTCTTGTACAGCTTTTGGTAGGGAGCTGACAGTGAATTTAAGTTTCTTAGCATTTGGTTCACCATCATCTACAACCTCATTGATGTTATCCAAAGACAGGGAATTTGATGAATCAGTAGCTTTGTTATCCTGTTGCTCCCCCTTACTTTCATCATCATCAGGTATAGTGATTGGTGTGATGACTTGGAGTGGAATGGGTGTAGGGATGATGTTTTCAGCTATTGACAGGTTCTAGTTTTAGCAAGTCAACTTTCTCCCCCTCACGTTTAGCCTGTCTCTTGAGACGCTTGGTTGAACGTGACTTAAGGTACCTAGCAACCTGTTCAACAGATGTAGCCAATTTATTTTGCATGTTCCTTGATCCTCTGACAATTTTTAGAAGCCTGTTGCAATTGCGATTAACAGAGCGATCAACATGTCCAGCCAAGTAGTGAGTGTGACGTTTTTGCCTATTGTACACAGCCTCAAGTTCTTTGTGCATCACCAACTCGTGTGCTGAAAACATGTTAGGGACTTCTTTAATGATAGTATCCTTGATGCGAGTAGATAAGTGGTTAAGTCCTTGAGAAACTCCTTTTCTTGTGCCATCTTGGATGGGTTCAGTGATGGCATCTTTAACAGCTTGTGAGACTATCTTGGGAAAATTGGTTGTGAAAGTATGAAATTCAGACCCCATGCGATCCAACTTACGTAACAGGTGTTCAATGTCTGAGGCATGATGATAGGGCTTTAAACCATGAATGTTCAGGCTTTGTTGCTCAAAGTCATCTTCCTTTGGAAAAAGATCAAAGTTGGTTTGTTGTGGATGATCGAATAACAGAAACTCTGCAGTGGGGTCATACACAGCTGTTGGAAGCTCCTTTGTGACAGATGTAGCAGAAGTAGGAGTCATAATAGCTTCTTTGGGAGGAGGAGTTTGTTCTTCAGCTGTGGCTTTGGGAGGTGACAGAGATGGTTGTTCATCTTCTTCTTCATCCTCCTCCTCAATCATCCCCTCAGGGAGAATTTCATCACCTGGCATAGATTCAGGCTCAGATAAGCTTTCAATGAAGGCAAGCACATCATCTTCAGCATCTGGCATGGGCTCATCTTCTCTGGGCTGATCCTGAATCATGTTATAAGCTTCTTCAACTGTAGCCAGAGAGTCTACATTTGGTTGTTCAACATCAGCCTACTATTTGTGTAAGTTAGTAACAGGGAAATAGATAAGGGGAATGGTCGCCAGTTCGCTGTCCTATAGAGGCTGAGGATGATTATTCAGCCACTCCAAAAGATAAATCCTTGAGATTCTTTTAAGTGTGAAAGTAATGAGGTTAATGGTCGCTATTCGATGCCCCTAGGAAAGTTGAGTGTGATTATTCAGCCCCCCCAAAAGGATAAATCCTGTTAATGCAAAGTAATGCCTAAAAACATTTTTAGTATTAATTAATCTTTCTTACTTTTGATCACGACAAATTACAAAGACATTTATTATCAAACACAATCATAAAACAAATTATCTAACAAACACTATCATCAAGGTAATAATCATTAAACTAACATATCTTAATCACGCTTAGTGATCATAAAAGTGATTAGCCTTAAAACTCACTTTTGTCAAATATAACAAGAGATATTTAATAAACTTTATTTTTAAGAAAATGTTTTATTAAAATGAAAATGTAAATTTGAATATGGCATATTCCAAATACCATAAGAATATCCTTTGAAGGTTTAAACAACCTCAGATATTTCAAATTCACTAAAAGACAAAAAGGAGCAGAGTCTAGTACCCGTGGTTCCTTAAGTGACTACACGCTTCCCTATCGATAAGGAACCGCCTGGGTAGATAAGGAACCGCCCCTAGATAGCCGTTGGCATTTGTCTTCTATAAATAGTGGATCAAATCTGCATTCTCATAAACCCTTTTTGGACATCTGTTTCAGACTTCTTTCTCCTATCTAATCCTAGTCATTTGTAAATGATCACTTAATGTGTTAAGTATGTTTACTCATGATTATCCTCTTGATCTCCTTCTTTACCTTGTCCAAAGAGAAAATCACTCACACACTTGTGATGTGATTAAAGATGAAGCATTGATGAAGATGACCTTCTCCTAAAGATCTAGTCATGTTTATCATTTGTTTATTTGTGTCTTGTGTAGATCCAATGTATTTGTGAATACTTGGACTAGTTGTGTTCATCCAAGCTATATGTAAATACTTGGATTAGAGTCGTGTAAATCCATTGCACATGTGTGTGCTTGGATTTGTGTTGTGTAGATCCAAGCTACATGTGTGTACTTGGATATGTTTAGTTGAGTTGTAATTAGTTGTGTTAGTTCTCACTAAACTTTAAAGTGATGTGGTTGTGTCTTGTGAGTTCTCACTAAACTATAAAGTGATATGTAGTTGTGTTGTGTGAAGTTCTCACTTAGCTTCAAAGTGAAGAGTCGTGCAGATTGGTTATAGCTTTGGATTATAACTCGACATCTAGCCTTGTGTTGAAAAATGGTGAAGTAGGCAACGTTGTGAAGATTGGTTCTAGCTTTGGATTAGAACTCGACATCTAGCCTTGTGTCGTAAAATGATGAAGTGGGCGACGTTGTGTAGATTGGTCCTAGCTAAGACTAGGTCTCGACATTTAGCTTAGTGTCGAAAAATAATGTAAGCGACGTTGTAAGGTTTTCTCCGTCAAGAAGGGAGCTTGTGGATATAGTGGAAATCTCGAGTAAGGTGTACTCGAGGAGTGGAGTAGGAACGAGGATAGAGCCTCGTTGCCGAACCACTATAAATCTTGGTGTCTTCCTATTAGGTTGTTTCTTTCCTTACTCATTACTTACATTCATTTTCATTATACTTACTACACATTGTTAATGCATTATAATTGAACCTAATCATTATGCAACTAGCTTTCAAGTAAAAAAATAGTTTTGTGCACTCACCTAATTGAAAGGAATTTTAATGGGAAAATTATTAAAATGCCCTAAGCTTGCACTCAGTTTCTCAAAATGCTCCGACCAAATGAAAATTTCCCAAAATGTCTTATGCAACCTATACAACTTATGCGACTTTAATAAAAATATGAAAAGTGTACTTTTATTCCTTATGACACATGTTAGAATGTGTCATGAAAAGTACACGTGTGTAAGGGTTTGTCTCCTATGCAACTTTCTATGTTCTTTATGCGACTTGAATTAAAATTTATTTTTTTTCAAAAAAATAAATTTTAACAAAATCTTTTAATTTACATATTTAATTTTATTTTTATGCAACTTGTACTATTGGTAGACAATGATGTGACAAGTCAGTAAGACACTTTTTTGCCAAAATCTAGAAACTCATTTTTTATGCAACTTTCATTTATTAAAAAATAATAAAAAGTAACATGAATTTAAATGTAAAAATAAGTATGTGTAATTAATGTATTATACAACCTTTATCTACTTTTTATGTAACTTGTACTTATTAAAAAGAATAAAAAGTACCATAAATTTAAGTGTAAAATTAGCTACATTAGAGTTTTATTATGTGACTTTTGTTTACTTTTTATGCAACTTATACTTATAAAAAATTTAAAAATAAGTAAATTATTTTTATAATTTCAAAAAAGAAAAAGAAAATTATTAAATAAAAATTGTTGCAAAGAAAATACATAAATTTTATCATACAAATACACTCAACACATATACACATATTTCATTTTCACACACACTCTCACTCTCACTCTCTCTAAATCTCTGCACGAACTCACAGCCCAACCAACTTTATGAAAAAGGTTTTTATCTCTCATCTCATGCACCTCAATCATCACAAAATTGCTAAATACAAACATCTACCGAAAATCTGTTCCTGCTGCATCATAGGTATATTTTTTTGTCCCTTACAGTTTTTTCTTGGTTTTTACTTTTTAGTTATATTTAAATTCTATTCTTTTTACAAGTTATCAAGTAATTTTTCTAGGTTTATCCGTTTTTTGTATAGATCTATCCATTTTTAAGGGGGCGCTTGATTAATCTGAGGGGAATAGGAATGGGTAAGGGTAAGGGAATACAAAGGAATGCAATGAACATTCCTTAGTATTATCATTACCATTGTTGGTGCTTGTTTAATATAAGACATGGTGGTGACTAAAGATGGTGACAAAAACGTGTTAGGGTGATAGTCAGTGGTTGCGACGATGATGAGCGCCGTGGTGGCGTCAGGAGGGTGGTGGTAGCGACAATGGTGGTGGTCAGTGGTGGTGGTGGTGTCGGAGATTGGTGGTGACGTTAGGAGGTTGGTGGTAGTGACAATCGTCGTGGTCAGTGGTGGTGGCGGCGTCAGAGAGTGATGGTGGCATAGAGTGGTGGTGGCATAGAGTGGTGGTGGCATAGAGTGGTGGTGGCGTTATAAGGGTGGTGGTAGCAACAATGGTGGTGGACAGTGATGGTGGTGGCGTCAGAGAGTGGTGGTGTCGGAGAGTGATGGTGTCAGATAATGGTGGTGTTACGAGGATGGTGGTAGCGACAATGGTGGTGGTCAGTGGTGGTGGTGGCATCGGAGAGTCATGGTATCGGAGAGTGGTGGTGGCGTTAGGAGTGTGGTGATAGCGACAATGGTGGTGGTTAGTGGTGTTTGCGGCGCCAGATAGTGGTGGTGTCGGAGAGGGAGAGTGGTGGTGGTGTTGGAGAGTGGTGGTGGCGTTAGGAGTGTAGTGGTAGCGACAATGGTGTTGGTTAGTGGTGGTGGCGGCGCCGGATAGTGGTGGTGTCAGAGAGTGGTGGTGGTGTCAGAGAGTGGTGGTGGCGTTAGGAGGGTGGTGGTCAATGGTGGTGGTGGCGTCGGAGAGTGGTGGCGTCGTATATTGGTGGTGGCATTAGGAGGTTGGTGGTAGCGACAATGATGGCGGTCAGTTGTGGTGGCGGCGTCGGAGAGTGGTGGTGTCGGAGAGTGGTGGTGGCGTTAGGAGGATGGTGCTCAGTGGTGGTGGTGGCGTCAGAGAGTGGTGGCGTCGGAGAGTGGTGGTAGCGTTAGGAGGGTCGTGGTAGCGACAATGGTGGTGGTCAGTGGTGGTGGTGGTGGCGTCGGAGAGTGGTGGTGACGTTAGGAGCGTGGTGGTAGTGACAATGATGGTGGTCAGTGATGGTGGTGGTGGTCGGTGGAGACACATATACATACGTATGATATTACCTTGAATCCATTACCCCCAATTTACAAGGGAATGGTTCATTACCCATTAGTGGGTAATGATTACCTATATTTTCGTTAACCAAGCACTATTAATCATTCCCTTTCCCATTCCTTACCCCCTAATACCCTTAACCAAGCAAACCCTAAGTTTACATAACTTTCTTTATAATTTCTTTTTACAGGGTTTGCTGTAGCCGCCTCCACTCTTTATTGTGGAAAAAACTACCGACAAGCAAACTAGCCTAAACAGATATTGAGGTGGAATGATTTTTATCGTTTGTTATATAAATCTGAATTATAAAAAGAAAATTGTAGACCTAAAATTTAACATACATGTTTAAAGTCCCTTGTATGTGGTTTTTTAGGTCTGCTTTGCTCGGACTATTCACCTCCTCCGTTGGTTTTGCTAGAGTTTCTTCTGTTGCCGCTGACAGTCGTCATAAATATGTTTAATTGTAATGTTTATTGTTTAATTGTGAACTTTTTAAGTATTTAGAGGAAAAGTAATGGTTGGAATTTTTTTGTTTTTTTCATAGTATTAACAGCGAAAGAAAAGGCTGAATTTTTTAAATGAAATTGTGTAGGTTCATAAGTCTGTAATATTCTCTTAATTTGTGCATATGGAGTTAATAAAGGTTGATGTGTAAATTGGGGTTATAAAAAAAATTCGTATTACTTTTTCAAATTAAATACTTTGAACAAACTTTAAAAGTGATAAAGCTTAACTTTAAAAGTGATAAATCTTTTTATTGAATTTGAATTTTTTTGGTTGTTACATGGTGATATAGGTTTTGATGAAATTGGATATATGAAAAGTAAAAATATTTGCTTTAACTTGAGAAAATAAAATAATCTCTTTGTTTGGGAATATAAAAGAATCTTTACATCAATTACAGTAAGGAAAAAAGACGAAAATGGTCAAAATCACCTTTTAAAAGTTAAACCATGGTCAAGTTTTTTTATTGGGACAAATCTGGTCATACACAAGTGTACAACTGCACAACTCCATCCAATTACCGCCACGTGTCCCTCCAACTTCAGATTTTAACAAGAGACCGGACCCACATATGTCCCCATTTACTATGACAATATTTGTCTTATTATGTTATTAAATGCACAACTGACTGCGCTCAACTTACAAATGCTCAACCGGATATCAAGGTTATGACAATAGTACATAATTTTTCAATTTCCAATAAAGTAAAACACAGAAGTTGTGCATTTGAAGGTTGAGCGCCGTCGGTTGATCATTTAAAAAAGTATCTTTAGTGGGACACTTGTCACAATATGAATGATGATGACCATATTTGTCTTTAGTTGAAAACTTGACCATAATAAGGTTCTTAAGTGATCAAAATGACCAAATTGGTCTTTTTCTCTGACAGTAATGTCTTCAGTCAGTAAAACTAAAGATCTCTCAGTTTAGAGGCGGAGCTAAAGGGGGGCACGTGCCCCCTCCACACAAAAAATCGTAGTGTTAAATATTCTATTATTGGAGATATTTTTGAATAGTGACCCCCCAAAAACGCGTCTTCCTTGTCTCAGTTGAAGCTTTAAATCAAATTTATAAAGTTTTTAGAGTGTACAGCTGATTTGGTTTTGGTTGAAATGGTGAAGAAGAAAGCAAATGAAGTAGAAGAAGTTCACATAATATTAAAAAAGAATATACAAAGAAAATGTAGTACTAGTTGTGTGATTTTGTTTTGTAGTGAGTACTGAGTAGTGGAGAAATCACGTGGGTATGCAAAGATGTCTTCAACTTATTTATTTGATTTTTTTTTCATATTTACTTTTTCTTATTTTGTTATCTCCATAAACATATAGTGGGATTAATGTTAAATTTTAAGATGAGAGAAACTATACAACTTAATATAAATCCATAAACATATAGTGGGATTATTTTGTTATCTCCATAAACATATAGGAATCTAATAAAATTCAATAAAACAACAAGACTTATGTTTAAGCATGCTACGTTTTAAATGTACTCGATTCTAGATAATGTATTGTTACTCGCCCATACTCGGAGTCTCGTACAAAATATTTTCATCTGATAAAACGTATCAAAATCGACTGGTTTCTTATGCCATTGAAAATGCTTTTGCACTTCTATCAGCCAACACAATGGGGACACAACCGTAGTAGATTGTATCACCTATACGAGCAGTGTTCACTTCAAATCCTTTCGCGTGTAAACAAAACTTGCTTCCAAGTAGCGAGTCTCAGTAAGGTGTATTGAGACGCTTCCGGTGAATAGATATCTCTGTGTCATTAATCCATGTGCGAACCAAAGATTCACGCTCCCTTGAGTTCAAAGCTCCAGCATAAAATGCAAGCATTAATTTTCCTGAAACATTTATTAAAAGAGAAACTATTGAGACTTACTAATCAATACCAGATGCAAATATGAACCACTAGTAAATATATATACGATAAAACCTTTTGCAAGGGTGACGGGTAGGGCGGACACCTGGTCTAGGCTATATTTGTGGTATTGATGCATCTTTATGTGCAGTGTATCCCGTTAAGAAGTAACTTGAAGAGCAAACAACTTGAATAGCATTGACTCTAACTTGAGGCGCTTTCTTCATGGCAGTCCTCTCAATAGAATGACACGCAACATAGAAATGATCAGCCCCACCCGTGCGGTTCCAAAAGGGGTATTTGTGACTAATTGTCCAGATATAGTCTTTTATAAATTTTTGTATGCCATGAACTCCAATCCTAGTATCATTTCTCATACATGCGTCTGCTTCAGATGGATCTTGTGTAACAAAGTGGCTCATTGAAAGCGCAATTTTGAAGTAGCTTTCACTAGCATAGTTGCCTTCTGGTGTAGCACGGGTATCAGGTAATAAAACGTTGGCAAAGGGGTCAGTTTTCGCGTGCGGGTAAACGTATATTTTCAAGCTTTTGTTCATTTCTTTGTAGTTCTCCAAAAATACATCCTTCTCATGGTACACGTCTTGGTCATGCAAAGCAATTCCTGCAACATAATTTGTATCTTGAAATAACTAATAACGTGAATGACAAGTTTTTAAGGAATAAAAATGTTTTTTTCGATCTGAATAGACATTATGCAAATTATGGATGAAACATAACTTTTTTTATACCGAATAATTGTTGGAAAATATTGCTGGCAAAATAACTTTTGACCAACTTTGGACACAATTATGTATATGTATGTATCATAGTATATATTAGTGATACTTTATAGGTTCGCGTTCTCCTTAAAGAGAGCTTAATGAGCCTTTATGTGTCCAAAATGAAAGTGATGTGAATGAGATATCGTGTCTCAAAGTGAGGCATTTGGTACCATGCTTAAAGAGGAAAAATAGTTTATTTTTTGTCCCACATCGCTGGGATGAGTAAACTGGAAGGGAGTCTATTATGTATAAATAAAGGTCTAATTTCATAGCTTTTCCACACATCAAATCAATAAGTATTATTATTGATTTCCAACATATGGAGTACGCATCTATAAAGGTGAAATTCCGGGCAGTTTTGTTAAGTCCGACAGTACAACTTATTGTTTCGGCCGTTGTACCCTGGGAAACAGACGAATAATCTGTTTTAAGGGAAGCGTGTCAAGCACGTGCCTTGGCTCTTTAGTTCTAAGCGTGTCTTATGCGTGCCTCGACTTTCTGGTGGTTTAGTAAGTCTTTTTGTTATTTTATTGTTTTATTTAATTATCGTTTATAATTATGTCTATATTTATTTTTCTGTTATTTATATTATGTTATTTGTTTTATGTTAATTTAATTAATTTTATTTATTTGATTTATAAATAAAAGTGTTATAGTTTCCCTACAGTCTTAAAACAGATTCTGTGTAACAGAATTAAACACTTTTTTTTGCTAAAATCATATTAATTTAATTAACTTATTATTATATAAACTGTATTCTCTCGAAACCAAGATTGTGTTTCTTTAGGAAATCAGTTTTTAAGTAAACATAATTTTAATTAACAGATCTGGTGTTACAGATCTATAAATGATTTTTTAAAACAGTTTATCGTATCAGTTTGTTTTGAAACCATGATGAGTTTGCGTTCAAACTGATCGTTTAGTTTGTTTATTACATATGTTATAGTTTTAACCTATATTTACTGAAGCCACAATTGAGTTTCTTTGAATCAGATTTGGTACAAGTTTATATAAACCATGTTGAGTTTATTAGATATCAAATTGTTTTAATAGTTCTTAACTTGTGGTAACACAATTGTAACCCTAGTGTATCTTGTAAATGTAATTGGTGCGCCAACTACAACATGATTGAAATCATGATGAATTTAGATTCATTGAAACTAAGTGGAGTTTCTTTGACACAAATCTCGTAAAATATAAGTTGCTATTTTATGAGATTATTAGAATATATTTATTGATCTCATAAAATGCAAGTTATTATTTTATTAGATTTTTGGAACGTGTTCAATGAAATCAAGAAGAATTTTTTTGAAACACGATATTGACAATGGTACGAGTTATCATTAAATATCAGATTACATACACTACTTTACTAAATAAGTGGAAGTGTTTGTTTAAATTGGGCCGAGTTTAATTATAAACCATTGTATTTTTGAAACCTTGTTGAGTTTATAGATATACCTATAGAAACCTTGTTGAGTTTATAGATATACCTATAAAAACATTGTTGAGTTTAAAGGCATATTTATTGAAACCTTGTTGAGTTTCTTTAAAAGAGTGGATCTACTGAAACCTTGTTGAGTTTCATTGTAAAAATTGATCATATGAAATTGATCTATTAAGATCTTCGTGATGAAAATTGACAACATATGTGGTTCTGTTAGAAAGATTATGTCATAGGAGACATTCTTTAATTGTTTAGTCGAAAGAGTTTCTTTAAAGTGGTATTGTGTAACGGATCGTACAAAACATTAGTGGTTTGAAACAAAATTCGATTTAATTCGTTTTGGATAAGAAACACTGTGTGATTTAGAACGTTGTTATTAGTAACAAAAATTAGTTTCAAAGTAATTATGAGACATCGGATTAACAAATTATTTGGAATGTCATGAGTGACATCTAAAGGATATGCTCCCTTACTTGTAAAATGGGAGACCGATACTCGAGTTATGTGTACGGTAGATGCTTTAAAGCATTCAGAAACCTTTTGTGCTGTAATTATGTGTCAAATGGCTAGAATGACATGAAAACTGAGGTTATTAGTGAATCCAACCATAGATAATGGTGCATCAGAACTTCTGTATCATGTCATGTATATGGTGATAAGAGTTTGAGTAACTCTTATATTGCAGTTGAGAATGGAGAGAACGAGTTTTGGCAACTCTCCAACTACTAATATCAAGGAAAAAGATGTGATTTACATCTGGAAAAGAAACTAAGTTAACCAACGTTGTGCGTGCTGGAGATTTGTAGGAATCTTGAATCTGGATGGTTGCTTAATGAAATTTGGCTTTCATTTGTGTCTGAATCAAATAAAAATCGATTTAACGAATAATGTAAATTAAGTGCATACGGGTAATGCCTTTAAAATGGTTAAGTTGATTATGTTTTCAAATGGTCATTTTAGGAAAATGAGGGTGAATTCGACTTATTTGTTTATTTTTTAAATGTATGGCATAACTTACTTTGACATGTTTTAAATTTTACTCAACATGTTGTCTAATTAAACCAAATTGGATACCCATTTTTATATTGACACGGACTACAAAATTAAAAATTGCGTTGAAGCCAATTTGACAAGTCTTTTCTCTTGGTTGAACAAAAATAACTGAAAACCTTGATATGATTCACATGGTTTTATGTGATTTGGAATGGATACCTACTAAGTAGCGAATATCGGGTACTTTATCATATTGGCTGACTGTGGTATAAAATATTGCCATTTACACTTACTTGAGAGTAAGGATATAGACAAGATGATCTATATAATTAAGTTTAGAACCAACTTATTATCGATAATACGGTGATTCGAAGTTATTGGTGGTGAATATGTGTCTCCATTTCTAAATTTTTTATGCTAAACTTAGAATAAGACACAAATTCATTGCGCTTGATATAGAAAAGAATCGTGTATTAGAAGAAATGGTTAATGCCATGTTCTTAAGTCCAGGTTTAAGCCATGGCATGTGGGGGAAAGCGATTATATCTATTACTTATCTTTTAGATAAGATCTCTTGTAAATAAAATAAGATACTTCTTACGAACTATGGGTGAGGAAGAAAACTATCTTATAAGTACTTACAAATGTGGGTGATATCTAGCTAAGATATTCGTATGAAATTCATATAGCATTGCTTATCGTTTCATTGTACATGAATCGAAAATAGACACAGTAATAGGATTAAGGAATGATTCCTTCTTTGGAAATATATTTCTTTGTTTATGAAGGAAATTGGAAGATCATCTAGAATAGATGAAGAGGTTGTCCAAGGTTAGAGACAACGAGATGATATGATCTCTTAGATGAGTGACAAGATTGACCCACAGAGAGGTTGAACCTAGAAGAAAAAAAATGACATGAACCGAGAGATTGGTTGGATTTAATTTTTGTTTCTTTTAATGGTAGAAAATGAGTCTACTTCTTACTGAGAAGCAATAACTTCTTTGAAAGGGTATCAATGAAAAGAAGCAAAAAGTGAAATAGATTATATTTTACAAAAGTAAACTTAGAATCTCGTGGGTATATCTTAAGTTGTAAACCACTAGGCTATTAATCGATCTTAAAAAACAGATAAATTCGATGTCACCATTGACATGTGCATGTCACCATTGACATGTGCAAAGAAATATTGGTAATCAAAGAATTTAAATAAACGAGAAGGTCTATCTTCCTTTGATGCTTATTTGCATGTTACACGAAAAACCTCAATTATGATGGTACTTTATTGACCGCATTAAGAAATTTTGGAAGTTTCTTATGTGGATGTGAAAGTGATATTTCTAAACATGGATTTAGAAAAAGGAACTATACATGAACCAGCATGTGGGTTTCATAGTTCCTATGCTAGAGAGAAAAGTTTGTAGGCCAATTAAGTTATTATATGGTTTAGACAAGCTACCAAACAATGACATCAAACTTTTTGACCATATCATGTCAGAATGTGGATTCAAAATTTATGTATATACGTGTGATCAATAGTAAATATGTAATCTTGTGTTTATACATGAATATACTTATCACTAGAAGTGATAACAAGATGAATAAATCCACTAATGATCTGTTGGAGTCAATATTTGACATGAATTTCATTAGTTGTTAGGTTTGTTGAACCCATATGGATTTGTTTTGAAGTCAAACATTAAGAAAAACAATGTTATTGAGAGGTTCAATGTGGGGGATTCTGGCCTAGCTAGAGTCCAATGACATTTTTAAATCTATTTAAAATAGATTTAAAATTGTTTCCCATTTTGAATACTCAAAGAATATTGGGTATCTTATGTGTCTAATGACGTGTGTATGATCTGATTTAGAACTTATAATCAGGCAAGCAGATATATTAGTAATTCAAGTGGGTACCATTTGAATAAGTATTACTTGAGTACTATGATACTAATAATATTGCATTATAGAAGATATCCTACTACTATCAAGTGATAGAGTAATGCAAATATAGATTCTTACATATAAGATTCTAAATCCACTAGAGGGGATGTATTTATCATAAGTGGAAAGGTATGTCTTAGAAATCTTGAAAGTATTTCAAAGAGACAATTATAGCTAAATCTATGATGAAATATGAATATATTATTTGAGATAAATTTATAGAATATGCAGGATAGTTTACGTTAATTCGTAAAGGACATACCAAGATGGCGTATACCGGTAACGGCCATGTTTATAAAGTGTGATAGTCAATAGAATTTGACAGAGCTCATATCACAAATGTAAAACGGTAAGTCGAGACATATCCATCATAGATTGTGATTGTTGCGACAACTACTCTCAACTAGAGTTATCACGATTGACTACGTAACGTCAAAGGATAACATCGCGGATCCGCTTATGAAAGGCTTAAGTAGAGAGTTAGTTAGTGAGTCGTCTAAAGGAATGGGACTAAAGCCCTTGAAGGAATGAGTTTCTATGAAGGAAAACCTAACCCAGTTGACTGGAGATCCCAAGATCTGGGTTCAATAGGACAACCTAATCATAGAAATGTGGGGGAACTCACGTCAATATGGGGGAGTTACTTAATACAGTAACTTTCCTAGTCCATTCTTAGAACAATGTGACTTATTAAGAGGTTAAACATATGGCTTAAATGATTCAGGATGAAATCATAAAGCATGATGATTCAAGATGAAATCATAAAACATATGTATTTAATGATTCAAGATGAAATCACCTATGTGAGAGAGAAGTAGGGGCCGCTTCGAAAGAAATTATGGGGGCGCAATTTCTAAGAGCTCTTGCAGAACCAGGCTAGTGTTCATGACCATAACGAACACGACTATGAGGACTTGACAATGCCAGGGAGAGTCTTGTGCGAGTGTGTATTGTCGTCTACGTAAACAGAGGCTAAGTTCAAAGACATCGCGTCTACTTAGATCTAGGAGACTAAGTGCATCTCACAAGGGAAGGTTCAAAGGGTCACACCTACCTATCCTATGCAAGATTCAATTGTTGGAATTTTATTGAAACTTTTGTGTATTACAACCGATCTCTATTCATGTGAGGGATTGTTGGAAAATATTGTTGGCAAAATAACTTTTGACCAACTTTGGACACAATTATGTATATGTATGTATCATATATATTAGTGATACTTTATAGGTTCGCGTTCTCCTTGAAGAGAGCTTAATGAGCCTTTATGTGTCCAAAATGAAGGTGATGTGAATGATATATCGTGTCTCAAAGTTAGGCATTTTGTATCATGCTTAAAGAGAAAAAATAGTTTATTTTTTGTCCCACATCGGTGGGATGAGTAAACTAGAAGGGAGTCTATTGTGTATAAATAGAGGCCTAATTCCATAACTTTTTCACAGATCAAATCAATAATTATTATTATTGATTTCCAACATATGGAGTACGCATCTATAATGGTGAAATTCCGGGCAGTTTTGTTAAGTCCGATTGTACAACTTACTGTTTCGGCTGTTGAACCCTGGGAAACAGACGACGAATCTGTTTTAAGGGAAGCGTGTCAAACACGTGCCTCAACTCTTTAGTTCTAAGCGTGTCTTACGCGTGCCTCGACTTGCTAGTGATTTAGTAATTCTTTTTATTATTTTATTATTTTATTTAATTATCGTTTATAATTATGTCTGTATTTTTCTGTTATTTATATTTTGTTATTTGTTTTATGTTAATTTAATTAATTTTATTTATTTAATTTATAAATAAAAGTGTTATATTTTCCCTACGATAATTTCTTCTATTGGATCTATACTTGTCCAATCGGCCAATGCAACACTAATAAGGGTAATAACAATAACTGAGTGAAATTCCAAAAGGCTTCAACAAATTTTTTAACTTCTACTTAGAAATATGATAGGCAACATATGGTTTGTTATGTCAATCACCATTATTTTTAACATTTTTATCTTTTTTAGCTATATGCATTCCTTGGGTACGTTCACAATTTATTTGTTCTAGCGACATCGTATATTTTTTAGCCAAAAGATCAAAAAGGGAAAAAAGAAGCAGGAAGAATCGCACGGTTAAGTGATTGGTGTGATCTTCCTACTTAAAACTATATGCATGATTGATATAATCATACAAATCATGAAACTTTAGATGGAACATATTTACCGTAGCTTACAAAACTATATAGCTTCTACAAAAATTTCTTGTCTTTCTAGCTTCTTTGATCTTGTATAATTTATAAGGTTTTTATGGCTAAAGCCATTTTCTTAATTGTGTAGTTATGCTAATGAAGCAGTATTATTACCTTTTGTGGGCATAGGTCCTCTGGCTGGTGATATTAGACGCCCCTCGTCTTTCACAGCAGCTTTGCTTGTATTTCTCATGACATGTTCACTGAACTTATCGTTGGCAGTAGACAATGGCTCGTGGTGGATTGAGATGTGATCAAGATTGAAGATTTCTTCAGATTGACCAGATGGTATTTTCACATCAAAATGCTGATTTTTATGACCGTGCAACATTAGTTTTGAGGTTGAGTTGATGGATGCTACGAAAATAAAGATTACTTTCAGAATCATTAATGTGCACGATATCATGAAGAACAATCCTCTTAATAAAGTCTTTGCAGCCATAATGCTATTGTAAAAACTTTCACACAGAAACACCAAGGACACTAGATATAAAACACAAGTATTCTGTTTCTGTGAAAGAAAAATGTCATTTTAATATATAAATTGTGTGTGAAAATAATAAAAGTTGTGTGTGAAAATATATAAAGTTGTGTGATTGAAAATGTGATAAAATGTTACTTACACATACCTACTTTTACACATTAATCCATGGTACTTTTTATTATTTTTTAATAAACAGAAGTTGAATAAAAAGTATAAAAAGTGTGTTAATAGATTTTAGCAAAACGTGTGTTACACAAATGTCACATTATTGTCTACTAATAGTACAAGTTGCATAAGAAATAATATAAAATAAGTAAATAAAAATATTTTATTAAAAGTTGTTTTTTTGAAAAAAAATATTTTTTATTGAAGTCGCATAAAAACATAAAAGGTTGCATATGAGACAATCCCTTACACACATGTACTTTTTATGACACATTCTGACATGTGTCATAAGGAATAAAAGTACACTTTTCATATTTTTATTCAAGTCGCATAAGTTGCATATGTTGCACAAGACATTTTGGGAATTTTTCATTTGGTCGGTGTATTTTGGGAAATGGAGTTGCACTTTGGGGCATTTCAAGAATTTTCCCAATTTTAATTAGGAGATAAACCGATGAGAAACTATTCAACCCCCCTTCTAGTTTCTACAAATTCTTTGGGACTCTTTTATCTGTGAATTATATATGTGTTAAGATCGCCTGTTACGCTGCCCCTAGGAAAGCTGAGGGTGATGATTCAGCTCCTCCTGAAAGGATAAATCCTTTGGGAATCTTTTATTTGTGAAAATGATGTAGTTAAATATCGTCATATTACGCTGTCCTTAGGAAAGCTGAGGGTGATGATTCAGCTCCCCCTAAAAGTTAAACTTTTGGGATTCTTTTTTTAGGAACCTAGAGGCTATGTGATGTACAGCTACTCTAGGTCGAGACATATATGTATTTAGGTTGTTGTTTTCCTGAATACTGTCTAGAGGGTGCAAGGTCATCGGGGTGCTTTATAAACACAAATGAATCACTCCCTGGTGCAAGGACAGGGTGTACAGAAGTCTTAAAAGATTTCTAAGTGCATACACAGACTCCTATGGGTCGAGGATAACCCTAACTTCACCACTCTCACTTACAGACATTTGAGAGTGGCTGCTTGTGGACCTCTAAAAATTATAAACTGATTACCTGTGAGATATCAGCGGAATTTGGCTGGTTCCCTGTTGTCTCTGCTGAGATGGAGACGCTAGACTCTTGTTGTTTATCAGCCGATGTCTCTGTGTCCACAGAAGTCTCTGGAACAGAGGAAGGAGAGATGGTAACAATCTTCTTTACCCTAGCCTTAATAACAGTTTGGGTTTTGGAAGAAGAGGGGTTTTTCTTCTTCCTAGGTTGTTGGCCATTTGTTTCCTTGGACAACGTGGTGTGTTGCCCAGAGGTCAAAGACGCTGACTTGCCAGACACACCAGCTGCAATCACCTTCTCAGAGGAAGGGAGCAAAGGCTTCACAACAGATGGTTGTTTATTAGCAACATTCCTCCTATGAACAGTAGCTGGCACATCGTTGGGTCCCATCACCTTGTAGATAGCTCCAGTTATGTGATATGGCTTCATTGCTGTTAGTGCAGAGTTGTGGTAGCTATCACCCAACAGGCTTTCAAAGATAAGAGAAAGAAAGCGAACATAGCAGATGTTTAATAACTAATTTTTGAAGTGAAATAAATGTTCTTATATGTCTTATCGAATTGATCTCAGTTTAAAGTGTGACTCAGTTGTTTTTAGTGGATAAAAGAAAATGATTATCTATATCTACTTTAAAAGGGAAATGCGAAACATATTAAAGTAAAACAAATGACAAAAGAAATTAAACAAATTAAAACTTAGAAAAAAGTAAAATTAAAAATAAAACAAAAACTAAACAAAACAATTCGGAATAAAACTTAACAAAAATAGCGGGAAAACAAAATAAAAATAATTTGGAATTTTAAAACTAAGAATTTAATTCGGAATAAAAAAATGTTTTTTAATTCGGAAATAAGAAATTCAAGACGCAATTCGGAGTCTAGCCTTTGTTATTCGGAATAAAATTGAAACTATAATTCGGAAAGTGAAATCTTGAATTAATTCGGAATAAAAACCTGCAATAATTCGGAATATGAAAAACTATATTAATTCGGAATTCAGAAACAAAAATTATTTCAGAATAAGGAATTCCGAACAACAATTCGGAATACTGGTTCCGGAAACAATTCGGAATGCTGGTTATGGAAACAATTCGGAATGTATGGCTATTAATTCGGAATGTAGATTGTGTTAATAATTCGGAATAAATGACAGTATTACAATTCGGAATAGAGACTTTGTAACTTAGTTCGGAATATAAAATGCAAAACTTAATTCGGAATATAGAAAGCAAAGTTTAATTCGGAATATGCACTCCTAAGATCTATTCGGAATAAGTGGCATTTGTAATACAAGTCGGAATAAGGGTTTTGGAATTAATTCGGAATAATGAAAAGTAAACAATTCGGAAAAAGAGGGTTTATGATATAATTCGGATTAAAAAGAAAATACGCCAAACCTAATTAAGCAAATAAGCAAAAATTAAGCTAAACTAATTTTTAAAATAAGCTAAACAAGACACAAATTAAAACTCTAAAAACAACAAATAAGCAAAATTAATAAAATCTATTTTAAAAACATTTAACTACCAAATCCACTCAAATAAAAATAAGATAAACACAAAATAAGCAATAAGCATAATAAGCTATAAAAATCAACCACATAAAAATAATAAAAACAAGAAATAAGCAAATCAATCAAATAAGCAATAAGATCAAATAAGCTAACATAATGATTAACCAAATCAAACACAATTAAAAACAAGAAAGGAAGAATGAGATTAATTGAAAAGCTTAATAAAAAGATTAAGATTAAAGATTCAAAGATTAAGATTAGAGAAAGATTAAGAGTTTAAAGAAGAACAAGCTTAAAGAAAAATGAGAGAATTTAAAATTACACCTACTCTTAAAAACTAACTAACTATTACAAATGATGATAATGAGTCTTATTTATAGTGGAGGAGTGATAGGTGTGGTGCTTCCTTCTTTCTCTTTGTTTTCTCGTCTTTTTAAGTAATTCGTCATTCTCGAATTTGTCTCGGGATTTGTCGATAAATAAAATGAACTCGTCTTCTAATTTCTTCTTTTATTAGATTTGGTTCTTCGACTTTGTTAAACTTCCGTCTTTGGTCTTTTTCTTCAATAAATCTTTAGAATAGGCATTTGACTTCCGTTCTTTTTTGCACTTTTGATCTTTTGACTTTTTCTCTTGTCTTTTTCTTCGATAAAAGCCCGTGAAAGCCCGTGTTTTCTTCCTTTTTCATCTTTTGGTCCTAAAACACAACAAAAACACAAATCACACATAACTCTGACTTTTAAGACATTAAACACATTTTGGTCTCGTTTTTATTTGTTTTAAGTGGTAAAAGTATAAGTATTTTCACACTTATTAAATTCCCTACACTTGACCATTACAATGTCCTCATGCAATGCATTAATTTCAAAGCAAGATTTACATTCTCCTCATAAATAACCCACTTTGGCCTTTATTACATACTACGATACTAAAGAAACTAAAAAGATAGAAAAATTTTGAAAGTGTTTGATCGAAGAAACTTGTAAAGAAATCAAAGACTTAAATTAGGGCTTTGGTTTTATGAATATTAATCACCCTCAAGTTTCACGTTTTGCACACCAAGCTTAAAAACGAGATCATTGTTATTATAAGTTAGTAAAGCTAACACTTACTCATGTGGCTCAATTATTCACTTAGACCCCCTTATTCCTACGGTGTATCTCTTATATTTTATTTTTGTCTTAAATGATCACGAGGATGCATTGTTGACTTATTTCGATAATTTATTAAGGCCGAAAATAAAGTAGGACGAATTAATCCATAGTTAGATAAAGGAAAAAATCTTCTCGAAATCTCATAAAGTTCATGTCTTGGCATAACTCGTTTCACGATTTGAGACCTTTCTCGGACCGATATTTGGCATTAACTTCATACTTCGAATCTTGAGAGACGTTCTTGAAATAATGGTCTTCTCTTCATATTTGGAATTTCTTCACTTGAAGTTTTTCAAAGATTCTTCAAACTTGGACCACGACTTCTTCATTTTTCTTCAATCTTTATTTCGGATTTTGATATACAAGATCCGCCTCCTTTTCGGACTTGGATCTATTTATCCTCATACCTTGTTAGCGTCTTTTCGGATAGACTTCTCCATGATCTTTATTGGAGTAATTGCTTCTCGTCGTGTGTCTCGATCCTTCATATTGATTTTTGAATAATGATTTTTCACATCACTTTGGATCTTTAGCAAGAAAATGTAGCCCTCATGCCTTGTTAGGGCCTTTTCGGACTCGCCAATCTTCGCATCCCGCTTCAGTAAGTTATGCCTTGGCTATGGACTCTAACTAATCCCGAGCAACTTTTAAACGATCTTGGGCTAGAAGCTAAGTAACTTTTTAAATCGTACGACCTTACTTATTGCAATTATTTATCGCCAAGCGATGGGAGAAAAAGCATATAATTAACTCACATAAGTTCATGAAAGAATACAAAACTTATAATTGACTCTATCATCTCTCGTTCTCCATAATTTAAAATCTCAAGGAATGAGACTCGTGGATGCTTAGCCTAATAAACCAATTAAGGACCATATGGTTAAGGATACTAGCTAGAGTAAACTCAAATAAGTGAACTCGGGTTGAGTCAAAATATTCACGACGGGCCTAATATATCAAAGATGTCTAAATATGTTAAAACCATTTTATTTAATAATTTATTTTGACTTTATTCTAGAAATGAAATAAATATATACGATGAAAGAAAATAACGATAACAAAGAAAAATACCACTAGGCCAAAATAGATCAAAAATTTGAAAAATGACGAAAAATCAATTTTCTGGTTAAAATGAGGCAATATTCATGAAGCCCACTTAACTTCGATAGAAATCTCCCCTACACTTAATATAAACATTGTCCTCAATGTTTAAGCATGTGGAAGTAAACTCCCCTACACTTAGGACATTGTGCACATTGTTTAATTCTTGCAAAGGAAGAGACAACTAAAGTGATTCCCATTTCAAAATTTATGGATATAAAATATTGAATCACAAGAGTTTTAGGATAGAACCGGGAAGACGGGTACACGGAATCAGGGGTCGTCAAAAGTCATCAAAAGTGGATATTTGTAAACTCCAATCCCTGCACATCATAAGAAACAACACAACAAACACCTACCTGGCTCCCCTACACTTATTATGAAAAACGGATAAAAAAGGATAGATCATCGGGTTACCTCCCGAGAAGCGCTTGTTTTTGTTAACCGAGTCACGAGCCTGACTCGACCCCGAATACTATGGTGAAAAGCTCATAGAAGACCGTGAAGAAAATCCACCGGCGTTAAATACATGGTTCTCATCCAACAAGTAGCATAACCCTAGGGTGAAGAGCACAAGCCAAAATAGAGTAGGCAAGGTTCCCTTAAGTAATTTTTTAGCATGGTGATAGAAGGTGTGGTAAGTGATGACGTATAGTCCCCAGCCGGGTCATGAACCCGGCCCACGGGTACTACCCGTATCCGGCCCATCACGGATGGGTGAGATTAATGTTATTTAAGCCTATGGGCTTAGATGAACAGTAACCGCACACATGTGTGCGGCCTATGGCCGGTATAGGGTTAGACAAAATCATACTCCTACTATGATTAGGATTTATCCCAAAGGAGAGGATATTCACTCACCATAATTAGAAGATAACAATCAATCTAATTCTGGTGTTTATCCTTTCCTTAGGGCCGAAGCATCAGTGACAGCCCATTAGGGTTTCACTGCCTATATAAGGAACCCCCAAGGGTTCTACAAAGGTATTACGTTCTACACACTCACAACTCATCCGATTCTCATAACCCTAACTGATTACTTACTCTCATGTCGGAGTCTAATCGTGGGATACATTCCCACGATAAGCCTAACGCGTGTTGTTTTAGTGTGCAGGATCCTAACCAGATAATTCACTTGGTGCAGGAGCCGGAGTCCAGCCAACCCGAATTAAGCCTAATTCGGGTCTAGCAAGGATCACCCAACTTTTGTATCAACAAGTTGGCGCCATCGGTGGGACCATTACACTAAGCTAGAGCAAATCTCATCTCAATCTCTCAATGACGAAGGGACATCCGCAAGGAAACACCAGGAACACAAATCCTGGGAATCGGAAGTCCCCAGGGGACGGGATACTCATTCCCAATCGATCCCCTAGCAACCAAGCCGGCGGACCAAATAACCGAAGTGGTCTTCAGTCCATGGGTATGACAAGCACGTTCGCTGTCACCCCACCACCTACTTCGACCTTGGATAACCCTGATCCAGGGAGTGCGCCCAACCCCCCTAACAAGGAGCCGCACTGACCATGTACTGAGGAAGAAGTGGAGGTCGAACCACTTAGTGAGGAAGATCTCACTCGAGTTCTCACGCAGAACTTCGAGAGGATCGTCCCAGGAATTGCATCCAGGTTGAACCTAGGGAGGGACCTCCAATCCAGGCTCTACTTTGGCAGTGCCGGACCAAGCACCTCTCCTCAAATTCAGAGGAAGCGAAGGGCACGATCTCAGGAGAGAAACCTCTTTGAGGAAACTCCCCAACCTAGGAACGTGTTCGAACGCATAGGGGATCGACTAATGCAGGAACTACTACAATCCCGTGAGGAGGGAGAGAGGTCCGACGGTTCACCCGAACGACCAGATCTGCAACTAACCAGAACTAATCGCCGCACAAGCGTGTGGGACAGGATGAATACCGGGAAGAAGGCTCCTAGCTCTTCTCACAAGAGCGATCCTCAGCCAAAGGATGGGGCACCGCCCCCTTCTCCCGGTCCATCAAGAGAGGATTCGGATGACCATCCACCCAAGCGTCGCCAACCTAGGCGTACTCCTCCACCGCCACCAGACAATAAAGAGTACTATGGCGGCCCCTATTATCGAGAGGCGGAAGCAGAAGATCTTTCCCGCCCATGGTGTTACCCTAATCTCACCCGTCCATGGGCTGATCCCAGGGAAGATCCTTTTACTCTCCGCATACGGAATTACTACGAGGATACAAAGCGTCGCATGCCGGCGTGTGTCAAGACTTATGATGGGACTGGTGATCCGGACGATCACCTAAAGATATTTGACACGCAGGCGAAAATTGAACAATGGCCCATGCCTATATGGTGCCAAATGTTCAATTCAACCTTGATCGGCAATGCTCGTGATTGGTTTGAGGGACTTCCTCCACGAAGCATTGATAGCTTCACTAAACTACATACTGCGTTCAAGAACAACTATACTCAGTGAAAGAAGTATAATAGGGACCCGGTCTCATTGGCAACCGTCAAGCAACGGCCGGGGGAATCTATGGAGGCCTTCACCGAACGCTTCAATGATGAGTGCATGCGCACAAAGACAATGCCGGAACTTCTGAAAATTTCCGATTATATTCAGACAGGAATTAATCAGACGTCTCAATGACAAGCGACCAGAGAGGTATGACGACCTTATGGAAAGGGTCAGAAACTTCATAGAGGGAGAAACCGCGGTAGCCGCGGCTTACCCTTCAAAAGGAAACAGCTACCGATTGAACGACCAGCCCAGGAGACAGTCGGGCGGTCAAAACAACCAGAGCAGTGGGAGGAGCTCAGACTACATCAGCCAAAACAAAGGAGGGCGGTCGGAGGACAAATTTACCCCTCTAAAGATGTCCTACCGGGAGATCTTGCTGACAGAAGGGGCCAACTTCCCGAGACCTCCCCCAATGACGACTCCGTTGGACCGTCGTCAAGGAAATCGCTTTTGCGAATTCCACAACGACAAGGGTCACGGCACGGAGGAATGTATCCAGCTCAAGAAGCACATTGAGTCACTGATCAAGTCAGGCAAACTCAAGCATTTGGTCAAGGATTGGAAGGATGGAAAGGACAACAAGAAGTATGACAAGAAGGATCTCGAAAAGGACAAACCTTCGACTATATACATGATCCAATCCAGGCAGCGCCGCACAAGGCTGAAAATTAGTCAAAAATTTTCACGCGGAAGAGAAATCTCATTCCCTCCCATCACGGCAAGTGATGTAGCCGATGCACCTCTCACGATTGAGATAAGCATTGGAACACACAATGTCCGCCGTATGTATGTGGATGGAGGGTAATCAGCAAAAGTACTATACGAACACTGTTTCGTACAGTTACGACCAGAAATAAGAAGCCAATTAGTACCGGCCACGTCGCCGCTCATTGGCTTTAGTGGAGACACCATCTGGCCAACAGGACAGCTGCGTCTGCTGGTAACCATTGGGAATGAAGAGCATTCCACCACGGCGTGGATGAACTTTATGGTGATACGCTCACACTCTCCATACAATGGGATCATAGGCAGGCCAGGTATCCTGGCCATACGGGCAGTACCCTCCACAACTTACGGAATGATTAAATTCCCAGTGGAAGGAGGAATTGTCACTATCTATAATGCAATCATACCACCATATGAGTGTCATGCCGTGACAACACCAGTTCCACCTGTTCCCCCCAAGGATGAATCACCACCTCCCAATTGGAAGGTAGTAATCCATCCTGATTATCCGGAACAAGAGGTATCCATAGGGGGAACACTCTCGGATAACGGCAAGAGGGCCATGTGCTCTCTCCTAAAAGCAAACTTAGATGTGTTCGCATGGGAGCCCAAGCACATGACAGGCGTTCCTCGTGCGATAGCAGAACATAAGCTCCTAATCCGCCAGGGATATCCTCCCGTTAAGCAAAAGAAGCGCGGTCAAGCACCAGAACGCAGCCAAGTAATATTGGATGAAGTACGGAAACTGGTGGATGCAGGTATCATGCGCGAGGTATACTACCACGAGTGGTTATCCAACCCGGTCATGGTCAAAAAGCATGATGGGAGCTGGCGCATTGTGCGTGGACTTCACGGACCTGAACAAAGCCTGTCCGCAGGACTGCTATCCGTTACCGGAGATTGATTAGAAGGTCGAATCCCTATGTGGATATCCCTTTAAGTGCTTCTTAGATGCATACAAAGGATACCACCAGATCCAGATGGCGGAAGAGGACGCAGAGAAGACGGCGTTCCATACTAGTCAAGGCGTATACTGTTATACAAAAATGCCATTCGGACTGAAGAACGTCGGGGCAACATATCAGCGGCTTGTTGACAAAGCCTTCCACTCACAGATAGGCCGCAACCTGGAGGTCTATGTTGATGATTTAGTCATCAAAAGTCATACGGAGGATGCACTTCTCCGAGACGTCCAAGAGACGTTTGACACATTGAGGAGGATTAATATGAAACTAAATCCAAAGAAATGCACGTTTGGGGCAACTAAAGGAATGTTCCTTGGATATATGATTGATCCAAATGGCATCAAGCCTTTCCCGGAAAAGACGGACGCGGTAATACAGTTACCATCTCCTCAGACACGGAAAGAGGTGCAATCCCTAAATGGGAAGTTGGCCGGGCTAAACAGGTTCTTATCGAAGTCCGCGGAGAAGTCACTCCCCCTATTCAAAACACTCAAGAAGTGCATCAAGAAGGGAGACTTCCGGTGGACAAAGGAAGCGGAGGAAGCTTTTGGTCAGCTCAAGCAGTACCTCGCATCTCTCCCCATGCTAGTGGCCCCCCGACCCAAGGAGGAGCTCATCATGTATCTGTCAGCCACACATGGAGCAATAAGTGCGGTACTCATGACGGATAGGGACACAGTCCAAACTCCGGTCTACTTTATAAGTAGAACACTACAAGGGCCGGAGTTGAATTATTCTTCCATGGAAAAATCGGTTTTGGCATTAGTGTTTGCTACGAAACGGTTACGCCGGTACTTTCAGGTGCACCCAATTGTGGTTATTACTGATCAACCAATTAAACAAGTCATCTCCAGACCAGATGTGGCTCGTAGGCTACAGAAGTGGAGCATTTTATTGGGAGAGCATAACATATCTTATAGACCAAGGACGGCTGTTAAAGGCAAATCTTGGCAGATTTCTTGATAGAGAAGCCAGATGAGGAAGGACCAGCCGTATAACGAGAGGAAACTCCAGCAGAACCATGGGTATTATTTACGGACGGATCTTCGTGCACGAATGGATCAGGAGCTGGTCTCATCCTTACAAATCCGGAAGGAATGGAGTTTACATACGCCCTGCGCTTTGAGTTCACAGCCACCAATAATGAGGCAGAATATGAAGCGTTGATTGCGGGTTTAAAAATCGCCGCTAGAATGGGAGTCCGCAACCTTGAGGCCAACGTGGACTCACGGCTTGTCGCGAACCACATTCTAGGGGGGTACATAGCCAAGGAGGATAACATGGTTCGATATTTGGAGAAAGTCAAGTCACTCATCGCGGATTTCAGCAAGTTTTCTATCAAGCAGGTACCAAGAGGTGAAAACAAGAAGGCAGATACTCTTAGCAAGATCGCGTCTACAAGTTTTGCCCACTTATCCAAGCAAGTCTTGGTGGAAATACTAAAGGAAAAGTCTATAACAGAAGGGGAAGTCGCAACTATAGTTGAGGAAGATGGACCTACATGGATGACCCCGATCATCAACTATTTGACTAATGAAACCCTTCCAGACGAGGAAAAGTCGGCACGGCGTATCAGAAGGAAGTCGCAGCACTTCGAGCTTTGAGAAGGTATTCTTTACAAACGTTCTTCTTACAGCCGTGGTTGCGGTGTGTTGGGCCACACCAGGCTACTTATGTGATCAGTGAGATACATGAAGGGTTGTGCGGCATGCACGCGGGTCCCCGATCCGTAGTAGCTCGAGCTCTACGCACAGGTTATTATTGGCCTACTATGCATAGGGATGCAAGCGACATGATTCACAAATGCAGTGATTGCCAAGTGCACAGACCAGTACCACGACATCCGCAACAGGAAATTACACCCATTACAAACTCATGACCATTCTATAAGTGGGGGATTGATATTGCAGGACCTTTCCCCGTAGCTGCGGGGGGAGTTAAGTTCTTGATTGTCGCAATGGACTACTTTACACGTTGGATAGAGGCCAAGGCAGTCAAATCCATCACAAGCAAACAAGTTAAAAAGTTTGTTTGGGAGAACATCGTGTGCCGTTTTGGATTACCAGGAGAAATCATCTCGGACAATGGGAAGCAGTTCACAGATAATCCATTCAAGGACTGGTGCGCAGCACTGAATATCAAACGGCGCTTCGCATCTGTTAAACATCCGCAGACAAATGGTATTGTGGAACGAGCAAATAGAAGCTTGGGTGAAGGCATCAAGGCACGCCTGGATGAACGAAGTGCCAAATGGGTGGATGAACTGCCACATGTTCTATGGGCACATAGGACTATGATCAAAACAGCCAACGGGGACACTCCATTCGCATTGGCCTACGGCACTAAAGCTGTCATACCAGCAGAAATAGGAATGCCTACTATCCGCACAGCGGAGGTTAATGTCGTCACAAACGACGAGCAGCTCCGGATCAATCTGGATTTGTTGGAGGAAAAAAGAGAGATAGCGGCTATCAATGAGGCCAAATCCAAGGCACGGATGAAGGCTTATTATGACGCCAAGGTTAAAGGTGTTTCTTTTCGACCGGGAGATTATGTTTATCGTGCCAACGAGGAGAGTCGAGCAAAGAATATAGGAAAGCTGGGCCCTAAGTGGGAAGGACCGTATGAGGTTACGGAAGCCTTAGGACGGGGCGCGTACAAGTTACGTGACATGGATGGCCGCGACCTAGAACGCACATGGAATATCTGCAATCTTAAAAGGTGCTATCTTTGAAAGCTACGACTTCCGCATGGACACTTCGCTATATCTAGCTTCAATGAAGATCCATGTGTTCTCTTTGTTTTGTTTTTTATGCTTTCTAGGTTCCTTTTGTTTTTAGGATTTCCCATTCTTGTTCAAACAAAAAACGTAAATGTTCTAATAAAATGCCGTGGTGCCTAGCTAGCTCCACGACTCGTTCTTGTGCAAATTATTGTCTTCTTTTTTAGATTTTCTTTTTGTCGTATAGATCTAGTTGTTGTTACTACAATGTGTTATATCTTATTCATATGCATTCATTCAATACCGTACATGTACAATGCGCCTCCAGGCGGGGTAAGAGGATTAAGTGAACCTAATAATTCAACTTGTCGCATAAGAGAGATGCAACCCCAGTGACGCGGATCATGTATCCTTACTAGACACCTTACTCAAAAGACGTTGTGAGAAGTTTCCATATGCCGCGCTCACGCAGTGCTTTGCATGGTAAAGACGCATGATAACTAGGTTTTACTCAGGTTAAAAAGATTCGTTTTAAGTATGTCTAATCGAATTGATCTTAGCTCTCTATGTGTGACCTCGTTTTATTTTGGTGGGAACAAAGATGTGTCGTTGTAGTTTTAAAAGTAAAATGTACAAAACAATTAAAGTAAAGTGCTCTTAAAGTAAATCTAAGTCTAATTAAAGTAAAGTGCAAGTATTTAAACACGTGATTAAACTTAAAAGGGCACTAAAGTAAATTGACGTAAACTTAAATCTATCTAAGGCAAACTTAAAGTGCGACTAAAACTAAGGCAAATAATCTAAAAGTGCAATTAAATAAAAGGCAGGAAGAATAAAGCTTGAAAATAAAAATCAAAGACAAAAGCTAATAAGATCCTGAATACAGCTCATTCGGAATAAACCTTCGTTTGGAATAATCACTCGTCCTAAATGTCACCTTTGGTTGAAATGATTCTTCTTCACTTGGAATATTACCAAAATCCTTGATCCGGAACAAATTGATCTGAATATGTCACTTATCCAAAACAATGCTTCGTTCGGAACTTACTGATTCGGAACTTGTAAAATCTTCCTTGATTCGGAAGTATTAGGTCACCCCTTGATTCGGAAGTTTCCGAATGAAGCTCCTTGATTCGGAAGTTTAGAACTTCCGAATGAACACCCTTGACTCGGAAGATTACCCTTGATCCGGAACTTTTGGAAGTTCCGAATGAACAACCTTGACTCGGAAGTTTCTGACTCCCGAATGAACAGCCTTTATTCGGAACTTTGGTCCTTGATTCGGAACTTTAAGTTGATTCGGAACTTTTGAAAAGTTCCGGATGAAACCCTTGGTTCGGAACTTTGGAGTTCCGAATGAATTCCTTTGGTTCGGAAGTTTTCACTTCGTCCGGAACTTTGAAAGTTCCGGATGAACAAGCTTGGTTCGGAACTTTTTCAAATCCCAAATCTTCCGGATGAAGCCTTGATTCGGAACTTTAGAAGTTCCGAATGAACACTTTCCTTTGCCTTGGTTCGGAACTACACCTGGAAAGATCAGAAACAAGCAAACATTCCCGAAGAACAAGGAGAACAGTAGCAGCAGATATAATAACAAAATAACCAAAATCAAACACACGGATAATAATAAACAGTAACGAATCAATGAATAAACATCAACAAACAATTAAAAACACGAAATCAAACAACTTCTACCACAATAATCAAACACCACTTTGGATCAAAATAAAAGCATGAACATGAACATAAACATAAACACATGAATCAAAGAATAAGAAAGGTAGATAAGAGATTGACAAGATAAAATAAAGATTTGACAAGAATTAAAATGAAAACTTACTTGGAATTAAATGGTAATTAAGGTGCATAACATGAATTTAAAATGACATGAAAAGTAAATGACAAGGTATTTAAATGTGGAAGACTAATTGTCACCTTAGCCAACAAGAGTGAAAAATGACTAATCTAATCTATTTATAGGGGAGGATTAAGGAAGCTTCCTCCCCTCCTTCCTTTCTTGTTAATTGCAAGATTAAGTCCCTTTCTTCTTAATTCTTTCATTAATTGGGTCATTAGTCCTTTTCTTCTAATCTTCTTTAATCTTGGACTTAAGGGACTTTTGACTTCGGGATTTCTTTTGAACTCGTCTTTTAATTCTTCAATAAAATAGACTTGAATTCTTCGGCTTTTGATAAACTTCCGTCTTTTGACTTTTTCTTCGATAAATCTTCAGAATTGGTCGTGGACTTCCGTTCTTTTTGCACTCTTGACTTCTTGACTTCGTCTTTCATCCTTTTCTTCAATAAAAGTCTGTAAACGCCCGTGAATGTCCGTGTTTTCTCCACTTTTCACCTTTTCATCCTAAATCACAACAAAAACACAAACCACGCATAATTCCGACATAAAATACACGTTTAGGTCCGGTTATTATTGTAATTAAGTGGTAGAAAAGATGGGTGTTTACACACCTATCAAATCCCCTACACTTGACCATTGCAATGTCCTCATGCAATGCATTAGTTACAAAGCAAGATTACATTTTTCATCATAGTTAATCCACGTTGGCCTTTATTAAAGAAAATTAAAAACATACAAAATAAAGAAATCAAAAGCATACCTTGGGTTTTGGAAATGTCATGAATAATCATCATCCTCAAGTTTTCACTTTCTCAAAACCAAGCTTAAAAACGAGATCATTGTTATTATAAGTTAGTGGACTAACATGAATTCATGTGGGCCAATTACTCACTTAGACTCCCTTATTCCTAGGTGTATCTCTTATATTTTATTATTTGTCTTGAATGATCACGAATATGCATTGTTTGACTTATTTCGATAGTTATTTAGTCTGAAAATAAAGTGAACGATTTAATCAATAGTTAGCTAAAGGACCAAATCTTTTAAAACTGCTTCTCGGGACCTTATAAAGTTCATATCTTGGCATAACTCGCTTCGCTATTTGAGACCTCTCTCGGACCGATATTTGGCAGCGACTTCATACTTCAAATCTTGAGAGACGTTCATGAAATAATGGTCTTCTCTTCATATAGGAATTTCTTCACTTGAAGTTTTGAGAGATTCATACTTGGACCACGACTTCTTCATTTTTCTCTAATCTTTATTTTGGACTTTGATATACAACGATCCGCCTCCTTTTATGACTTGGATCTATTTATCCTCATACCTTGTTAGGGTCTTTTCGGATACACTTCTCCATGACTTTTGGGGAGTTTGCTTTACGTCGTGTGTCTCGATCCTTCATATTGATTTTCGATAAATGATTCTTCACATCACTTTGGATCTTTAGCAACAAAATATAGCCCTCATGCCTTGTTAGGGCCTTTTCGGACTCGCCAATCTTCGCGTCCCGCTTCAATAAGTTATGCCTTGGCTATGAACTCTAATCCATACCGAGCAACTTTTAAACGATCTGGGGCTAGAAGCTAAGTAACCTTTCAAATCGTACAACCTTATTTATTAGCAGATAAATTATTAGCAAGCGATGGGAGAATAGGCTCATAATTAACTCACATAAATTCACGAAAGAAAACCGAACTTATAATTGGCTCTATCATCTCTCGTTCTCCACAGTTTAAAATCTCAAGTAATGAGACTCGTGGATACTTAGCCTATTAAATCAAAGTTTTGGGTTTTCGAGTTGCCTATAGGATCTTGCAAATTCTTAGACTTTTTCAAGTTTAGAAATCGCATCTTAAAGTTCCCTTGATAAACGACTCTCTAGGATCAATTATAGGAACTTGCGAAAAATTCTTGTTCTTAACCCGTGAGAGTTAAGACTTTCGCGTTTTATAGCTCCCTATATAAAAGCCTAACAAAACTTGACTTAAACACGTTAAGGATACTAGCTAGAGTAAACTCGGATTGAGTCAAAAGATTCACAACGTTTGAAAACTAAAACCACTTATTCAAAGATTTATTCTAGCAAAGGAAGAAAATAACTATACAAAGGGAAAAACTAATAGGCCAAAATAGATCAAAAATTTTGAAAAATGTCGAAAAATTGATTTTCCGGTTAAAATGAGGACAAATACAAGGAAAAGACCACTTAACTTCGATAGAAGTCCTCGTCCAAACATGGTTGGTTGACAAAGTTCCTCCATGGTCCGAAGATCGGGCTGTGGAAGAGCATTGTTGTTATTATTATTATTCAGGTTCGGTGGAATGTTGTTGTTAACACCTGCCATATCTAAATCTTCTTGAGGCTCGGGCTCTTGATAATTAGAAGATCTAGTACGCATACACCTGAAAATGCAAAAGAAAACAAAACCAAACACAAAAACAATATATATACACAATAAAGATAAAATATTTTTGGATTTTTGAAATTTTTAATTTTTATGGTTTTTTATCAATTTTTAATTTTTTATGATTTTTGAATTTTTTTATGCAAGAAAAATAACGTTCACAAGTAAACGGATCCCAAAAAGCAACGTGTCTAGCACAGAAAACTGTTGATCTTAACGAAAAGAGCCGGCAGCGGCGCCATTTGATAACTAGGTTTTACTCAGGTTAAAAAGATTCGTTTTAAGTATGTCTAATCGAATTGATCTTAGCTCTCTATGTGTGACCTCGTTTTATTTTGGTGGGAACAAAGATGTGTCGTTGTAGTTTTAAAAGTAAAATGTGCAAAACAATTAAAGTAAAGTGCTCTTAAAGTAAATCTAAGTCTAATTAAAGTAAAGTGCAAGTATTTAAACACGTGACTAAACTTAAAAGGGCACTAAAGTAAATTGACGTAAACTTAAATCTATCTAAGGCAAACTTAAAGTGCGACTAAAACTAAGGCAAATAATCTAAAAGTGCAATTAAATAAAAGGCAGGAAGAATAAAGCTTGAAAATAAAAATCAAAGACAAAAGCTAATAAGATCCTGAATACAGCTCATTCGGAATAAACCTTCGTTTGGAATAATCACTCGTCCTAAATGTCACCTTTGGTTGAAATGATTCTTCTTCACTTGAAATATTACCAAAATCCTTGATCCGGAACAAATTGATCTGAATATGTCACTTATCCAAAACAATGCTTCGTTCGGAACTTACTGATTCGGAACTTGTAAAATCTTCCTTGATTCGGAAGTATTAGGTCACCCTTTGATTCGGAAGTTTCCGAATGAAGCTCCTTGATTCGGAAGTTTAGAACTTCCGAATGAACACCCTTGACTCGGAAGATTACCCTTGATCCGGAACTTTTGGAAGTTCCGAATGAACAACCTTGACTCGGAAGTTTCTGACTCCCGAATGAACAGCCTTTATTCGGAACTTTGGTCCTTGATTCGGAACTTTAAGTTGATTCGGAACTTTTGAAAAGTTCCGGATGAAACCCTTGGTTCGGAACTTTGGAGTTCCGAATGAATTCCTTTGGTTCGGAAGTTTTCACTTCGTCCGGAACTTTGAAAGTTCCGGATGAACAAGCTTGGTTCGGAACTTTTTCAAATCCCAAATCTTCCGGATGAAGCCTTGATTCGGAACTTTAGAAGTTCCGAATGAACACTTTCCTTTGCCTTGGTTCGGAACTACACCTGGAAAGATCAGAAACAAGCAAACATTCCCGAAGAACAAGGAGAACAGTAGCAGCAGATATAATAACAAAATAACCAAAATCAAACACACGGATAATAATAAACAGTAACGAATCAATGAATAAACATCAACAAACAATTTAAAACACGAAATCAAACAACTTCTACCACAATAATCAAACACCACTTTGGATCAAAATAAAAGCATGAACATGAACATAAACATAAACACATGAATCAAAGAATAAGAAAGGTAGATAAGAGATTGACAAGATAAAATAAAGATTTGACAAGAATTAAAATGAAAACTTACTTGGAATTAAATGGTAATTAAGGTGCATAACATGAACTTAAAATGACATGAAAAGTAAATGACAAGGTATTTAAATGTGGAAGACTAATTGTCACCTTAGCCAACAAGAGTGAAAAATGACTAATCTAATCTATTTATAGGGGAGGATTAAGGAAGCTTCCTCCCCTCCTTCCTTTCTTGTTAATTGCAAGATTAAGTCCCTTTCTTCTTAATTCTTTCATTAATTGCGTCATTAGTCCTTTTCTTCTAATCTTCTTTAATCTTGGACTTAAGGGACTTTTGACTTCGGGATTTCTTTTGAACTCGTCTTTTAATTCTTCAATAAAATAGACTTGAATTCTTCGGCTTTTGATAAACTTCCGTCTTTTGACTTTTTCTTCGATAAATCTTCAGAATTGGTCGTGGACTTCCGTTCTTTTTGTACTCTTGACTTCTTGACTTCGTCTTTCATCCTTTTCTTCAATAAAAGTCTGTAAACGCCCGTGAATGTCCGTGTTTTCTCCACTTTTCACCTTTTCATCCTAAATCACAACAAAAACACAAACCACGCATAATTCCGACATAAAAGACATAAAATACACGTTTAGGTCCGGTTATTATTGTAATTAAGTGGTAGAAAAGATGGGTGTTTACACACCTATCAACGCACGCCGCGCGTCTAAAATATAGACTTGATTGTATTTTTTGAGTAAGACGTGACATGTCATGCAGTGCAGGTATATGATATCTAAAAAAAATACACAAGTTTCAAATTCAAAACACAAAAATAGCCGTGGTCATCACGGACTCACTTGCATAAATATGACAAGTTATTACAACATCAGTTTTATCCGTATACATACACGGACGAATAAAATAATACAAATGTTTACAATGTAAATTACAAAGGAGGTAGGCACTCCCCTATCTCCTTCTTTCCTTCTTCAATCAAGGTGCGGAGGGCCTCCCCATGAGCATTCTTCCCATCTTGTGTCCTGATCATGTTCGCATCCAACGCCTCGGCCAGCAGCTTTTCACCTTTCATCACTTTCGACACAGGGTCGTAGGTGGGCAGAGTCAGTTGGATGGGATCAGCAGTGAGCTTGGACATTATTACCTCATTAGGAGCATCATTTAGCGCTTCTAGCTCGTCCAGGAGGGGGTGTTGGATTTCAGCAAGAACGGACATTGACGCAGTCATCTTGTCTGGGGCTAGAGGGTTGTGGTAGGCATGCTGGGTGATATCTTCCTTCTTGCCTATAAGCTCTGCAGCTTTGACCAGCCCCTCGTGCCTACCACGGTCTATACCGTCTGATACAACGTCAGCAAAGGCCTGCAACAGGTAAGGAGCTTCTGTCACTTTGCTCACGGCAAGCCGTATTCCCTGGCCAACCATCCATCTACGCCCTGCTATGGCTGTGAGCAAAGGAGGACATATCATTTCAGCACAGTCCGTGGCCATCTGGCTTAGTTCGCCCTCAGCTGCTGCAGCTTGCTCGTCCAAGGTAGTCCGCGCCTGGTTTAGCTCATCCTTCAACGCGTCGCGCTCCTGAGCAATAGTGAAGGCTTGTACGGTTACGGCTTTAGTAGAAGCTTCGACTGCGGATACCTATATATGACACTTGGAGTTATTACAGAGACAATGTGGTTTTTTGTGTGCATAAATAAGCTTTAATATGAGAGCATACCTTCTCGTTGGATGCAGCTAAAAGGGTATCCAGCTCGGCAATACGTTCTTCACGAGCGTTGGCGTGATGGGCTTGCTCCTTTACGGTTGACTCGGCCACGACCAGTGCTGCATGCAAGGATGTGATGGTTTTCTCGTGCTTACCCACCAGTGATTCACGGCGAGCTATCTTTTTGTTAGCACGGCTCACGTTAGCCAAGGCCTTGATCAGACGACATCTCAAGGCCGCACCAACCGTCACCTGGTGTGCAGAGGACACATCAAACTGCTCCAGCAACGTCTCATGCTCCAGTTCGTCCAAATCTTACGCCAGTGCTGGAGGAGTGATGTGTTCAATGAATTCAGAGCACTCGGACTTCGCTTCCAACCTTGTTAAGCTAGATAAATTCCATGCTAGGCGTAGGCTGGTGTCGGGTCCATTAGGATGTGGCTCCTCAGCATGGTTCACCAGAGGGTATGGAGGTCTCATTGATGTCACGGGAGAGGGTTCCCTTTCCACCTCCTTCTCTTGGGCCACGGTCGACGGATTCGCCCTGTTATTAACACACATTAGTTCTGTTTATGGATTTATATCCTTTGAATATTAAAAAAAAGGGTGCTTACGTAGTGCCAGTCATGGGTTCTGTGATGGTAGGAGCTACAACATTCACGGGGGTGGCCATCTAGACTTGCTCATCTACGCGCAGTGAGGGGTGGATCTGGGGCGTAGCAGTGCTGCTTCCTTCCTGGAACTGCGGATGGTCTTTCCTTAGCTTCTTCGGGGGAGCATTATGTGCCTCTGCCCCGTCCCCTAGAGTTTTTGCTACCCTCCTAGTAGTCTTTCTTTTCCTGGATTTAGGCTGGGGGACCCAGAAGCTTGGGTAGTTTCTTCATCCTCACCTGTGCGATTGTCAGCAGGGTTGGTGAAATCTTCCTCTTCTTCTTCTTCATCCTGGTGCGGCACGGTGCCCTCCAGCAGCAGTTCTCCACCATCTTCGTTGTGGAAGTCAAGCGGGGACTTCTCAATCACGGGCTCTCCCTCATCTGATCTCTGCTCGGTGGTTTCTTCCAACGGGATGGTTTTGTCTACGGTCACATCAAGAAGGGGGAGTTCATTTTCTTTCAGCGGACGGAATCCTTCAGGAACTTTCATTGGGTCGCCTTGGCGCAATAATCCATGTAGGTTCATCTCTGCGGACATATGCATATATACGGATTAGTAAGTTCACAAAATACAAATGTGGCAATTTTTACATCTACAAATATAAGTGGACCTACCCTGCCTACGTTAGGTTAGAAAGCACGGATAGATATCCTCCCTCCCATAGTAGTAGCGGCTTATCCCTACTAGGCACAGGAAGTGCTCCGGCAAACCCCTATGAAATTCTGTGCAGTGGGTATCTAGAATTTTCAAATCCTTACTACTATAGTCTTTGGATTTGGGAGGATAGTCTTTGGGTACTCTGGTTTTGAGGACGAACGGGGTAGGGAATACTTTCTCATCAACGAAAAAGTAATGGTCGTACCAATTCTTGAGGGAGTCTAAGGGCTTCCTATAAGTCATGGGGCGTTCCCGGATCGTTTTTTGAACGACAGCTACCCATTCACTAGTTGGGGGGAGTAAAAGACCCTAAATAGATTTACGATCAGGGTTACCCCGCACGTATGGCAGGTAATCTCAAACTGATTGATTTTACATGCCCCTATGCAGTGCAGCTGGGTTATGTGGAAGTCATAATATAGAAGCAGATCTACAAAAAACTTGGATAAGGGGATGCGGTAGTTAGCCGAATCGAATAGGCGCGTGTACACGCCTATCTTTCCCCTCGGTGCATCCGTAATCGCTTCACCTTCACCTGGATAGGTTGGGTGTACGCTTTCGGGAATATAATATTTAGACAAAAAGTCTATGTATTTCTCCGCAGGCATCACGTTCAGGACATCCGTAATAAGGGGATTGTCCTTCACCATTTTTTATAAAAAGGGTTTGAGAGGCGTGATGATCTAACCTGCGGCGGAGGAAATCCGTGGAATAAGAGGCAAAAGATTGAAGGAAGGAGCTTGGGAATAACAATGGCGGAATGAAAAGTAGAACACACCAACACTTATATAGGGTTGCCTCGATTTCCGAGGTAGCGTAGATGTTCGCCACGTGTAAGCCACTACGCCCATCCAACGGATGAGATTTCTGACACTTCTGAAACGTCAGAAGGGACCCACGGGTCACTTCTTGACAGTTTTACGTGGCTCAAGGGTGGGCCTTTCTGGTGCACTTTTGTAGGCGTACGACTGACTAAAAGACTACCATTAATGCATTCATTTTTGTGTCGAGATATACGGTCAAACGTAAGATCATATTCAATGCTATATTTAATCTGTCTCGGTCGACAAGTACGACTGAGGTAGCCACGATCGGCCGAAACAAAGTTTGGAAATTTATCATTCTTCAAGGATCTTTCTTGGTACGTCCGGGGAGCATCTTGATAGTCTAGAGGTTACGCCTACGGCTGTAACAACTAGACTGGGGGGACATGACGACGTATAGTCCCCAGTCGTGTCATGAACCCGACCCACGGGTACTACCTGTATCCGGCCCATCACGGATGGGTGGGATTAATGTTATTTAAGCCTATGGGCTTAGATGAACAGTAACCGCACACATGTGTGTGGCCCATGGCCCGGCATGGCCGATACAGGGTTTGACAGAATCATACTCCTACTATGATTAGGATTTATCCCAAATGAGAGGATATTCACTCACCATAGTTAGAAGATAACAATCAATCTAATTCTGGTATTTATCCTTTCCTTGGGGCCGAAGCATCAGTGACAGCCCATTAGGGTTTCACTGCCTATATAAGGAACCCCCAAGGGTTCCATAAAGGTATTACGTTCTACACACTCACAACTCATCCGAATCTCATAACCCTAACCGATTACTTACTCTTACGCCAGAGTCTAATCGTGGGATACATTCCCACGGTAAGCCTAACGCGTGTTGTTTTAGTGTGTAGGATCCCAACCAGATAATTCACTTGGTGCAGGAGCCGGAGTCCAGCTAACCCGAATTAAGCCTAATTCGGGACTAGCGAGGATCACCCAACTTTTGTATCAACGGTGATAGAAGGTGTGATAAGGTGAAAGCGTAGCTCCGAATAATCCAAAAGTCTTTCGTTTTATTTCATCAGATGGATACTGAGATGGCTCAAAAACTGTGATACCCGGATCGATAACCTTTTCCTTTAGGAGAAAATAAGAAAGACACTCAATAGAACTTGAAGAAGATCCGCTCATATACCTCACAATCTCATCCGAAGAAGGTGGAAAAAGATGTGTCAAAACATAAGTACTGCGAATGTTTGTGTCGTCCGATTTCTTCTCCTTTGAAACGGGTTTCTTAACATCTGAAGGAGGGTAAAGGCCATAATCAAAATCCAAAGTAGGAGAATCATGATCATTAGGAAAGTAAGTATTGAGAAACGTGACGAAATCTTCCTCAGAAGAGTAATCCTCTAAAGTAGTATCAAGCGTTGTTGGTGGAGGATCCTCATCAAATATAGGAGCAAAAACATCTTTAGAAGACACAACAATTGAAGAATCACTCGAAAGAGTGTCAACATCATCAAAGTCATCATAAATCGGCATGTCTTCATACTCGGAAGTAGAATCATCATAATCATCATAGATCGGTGGAGCATCCAAATCGGAAGTAGAATCATTAGAGTCTTCCACATGTTCTTGAAAAAGTGGATTATCATAGAAAGTCTCGAAAAGAGGTGATGTTCGTTTGCAAGTCTTAAATTTATATTACAAGGTTTAGACAAAACAAGGGACTAGAAGACAAACACGGGCAAGTATACCCTTTCGTTCGTAATATAGCTTTGTAGTGGTAAGCCAGGATCGTTCGCTGAGACTTAGTTTCGTTTTGGTAATCAAGATAATAATTGAAGAAAGAAATAGTTGAAATAATATCAATAGTAACAAGTATGACTAATATGGGATAGTTCGTATAAGTTCGTGATGATGATAATAATGATCGAGATATGTTTATGTAGGTAAAGAGTGATAATACTTTTTCGTCAAAACGAAGTTTACACAATTTAATTGGGTTTGATTCAAGACTTATGTTTATTTAAGCGACTAAGCTCAAAACAAGTTGCCAACAAGTTCTTCAACCAAAGATTCATGACCATAGACAAGTTCTTGAAAACTTATTATAACAATTTGCGTTTCTCAACGCCAAACTATCGTAACAAATCAACTTAGAGAAAATATGGTTTATAGAACTAGGTGGTAAAATGGTTCTACAGCATTAGATTGAAATCATTTATAAAGGATCATATCATAGCATCATCACTAATTATAGTCACATACCCATATAGTCACAAATAGCTTAGCCTAACATAGTAATCAAAGTAACAATTGGAAAAGAGTAAGAGAACATCATACTTATATTGGATTGAATAAACGAGTACACAAGTGTCACGATTGTATCGTTCCTCCAAGAATCGAAGAGTGGAATACTCTCGTTACAAGTATCACCCAAAAGTAGATAATACTGAAATTTTACTAAGAAAGCTAAAATACTCGAGCTATGGAGTATTGAGAGAGAGAGAGAGGTGTGTGTAAAATGAGTGGAAATGGCCTCTATTTATAGTGCTGTCGGGGTTCAAATGTGTGCTGCACTTCTCCGAAAGTGCGCCGCACTTTGGAGACGTGAATGTGCGCCGCACATATGAGTTTGTGCGCCGCACTTCTGGGCGATCCATAATCTTCTTTCAACAACTTTGGCTTATTAGCATATTGAGGCCCCTTCTTTGTATATCTTCACTTTGCTTCTTCAAACTTTATATCTGCATGTAAAACATAACATATTAAGTATCAGAAGCTCTTATTTATACTACAAAGTGACATTATAAGGATAGATTGAATATGTATAATTAGGTCGTTATCAAATTCCTCCACACTTAGCTATTGCTTGCCCTCAAGCAACCAAAGCGAGAAAACAAATTCAATTTTTAAAATGCTTTTAAGTGTTGTGAAGTATGAAAGGAAAATGATTTAATTTTTATGAATACCAAAAGCAAATGACAAAATAATTTCAGCACCTCACGTGGATAGTGTTTGGATTTTAAGTTCACACAAATGTCACTCACAAAGGGTAAATGTAAGATACCACTCAAATAGCACGGACATAAAATAGATAGCTACCATAGGTTTGTACATGACACATAAACATAACCGTTGCGGCGTGAGCACCAGATAAATTTTCAAAGAAGCAAAACGTGATAAATGATGTGGGTGTAGGATCAAAAAGTATGTCTTTGTCAAAGTCATAGAACAAACTATACTAGAATACTTGACTTTTTTTTAAGAGAACATCATAAACTTTATGACTTGACAACTGGTTAGGCATAACATATAAGGATATTGGCATAATGGATAATATAACACATGCGTACGAGTGCCACATAATTTAGTAAGCCAGTGTAGCTTAACTAAAATGATATAAGGGTGGTTTTATTTTGCTTTCTTTCGAAAATATCTATAAATTAACCTCACTGCGATTTAGTAAATGATGATCAAGCACAAATTCTGAAGCATACTAGATTTATTGCTTTCACACAAAATAGAGAAACATAAGGCTAAGTTTTTCTCACATATTTGGGTGATGGTTTTTGTGCGTAATTATAATGTCAATAAATGAGATTTTCGCTTTGCTAAAAACTTATTTATTTACAAAACATATATATTTTTATTATTTCATAAAGATTTTCATGTGGAGAAATTTATTATTATTTTTTCTATTTGTCACCTCCTCCACACTTAAGTTGAACATCGTCCTCGAGGTGATAACTGCTAAAACAATAAAAATAGGAAAAATTCAAAGGGAAACGAGAACTTCCCGGGGCTTAGTAGAAAATTGCGGGACTTCGAGAGATGAATCCAACTTAGAGCTCCAATTTGCTATTTTCCTGCATGCTATAAAACAAAAAAAACACATGCAATATATACAAGGACGTTTTTATTTATTTACATGTCATCCTCCACACTTATGTTTAAAGGTTGGGATAAAATACGGATTGCCTTCCGAATAGCGCTAAGTTTAGAGTGTTCAGCCAGACTCGGCTACTCGGATCTATTTCGAGAAGAAAGGAATTTCTTCTCCTTCGATTTCATTACAGTGGTCTTCTTCATGGTAGATAGGGTCCAGTCCATCTCGAAGTAAGCTTAGGTTGCTTGAATTTATATTTCGAGATAAAGAGAAGTACTTTTTCTTTTTTAAATTCTTTTCTTTGTCGTAATTTGCGATCATGTCAAACTTTGGTTCGTTCTTTATATAATCGTGAACTTTCATAAGCTTGATGTCAAAATTCATCTAACTCATGAAGTTGGAGGTTACGTTTTTCTCTGGCTGCAATAAGATCTGGGTTGCAGTTTTTAAGTGCCCAATATGCACGGTGTTCAATTTCTATTGGTAGATGGCATGTTTTTCCATACAACAGTTTGTACGGCGTGGTTCCAGTTGGTTTTTTGAATGCGGCACGAAAGGCCCATAGAGCATCTTCTAATTTTTTAGACTAACAAGCAGGGTTGTTTTTAACGGTCTTTTCAAATATACGTTTGAGAGCTCTATTAGTGTTTTCAACTTGACCACTCGCTTGAGGGTGGTAAGATGCGGAAAATCGGTGGTTCACTCCATATCTTTTCATAATATTTTCTATGAGTTTGTTACAGAAATGAGTTCCTCTGTCGCTTATTAATGCTTTTGGAATTCCAAAACGACAGAATAATTTCTTTAAGAATGCGATAACAACTCTTGCATTGTTTGTTTGTAAAGCTTGAGCTTCGACCCATTTCGATACATAGTCGACGGCGACTAAAATATATTCACATTTGTAAGATTTAGGAAATGGTCCCATGAAGTCGATACCCCACACATCAAAGATTTCACAGACTTGGATGTTGTTTGGAGGCATTTCATCTCTTTTAGAAATATTTCCAACCCTTTGACATGCTTCACATAGTCGTACAAAGGTATGAGCTTCACGAATAATTGTTGGCCAATAAAAGCCAGCGTCGAACACTTTTTTAGCGGTGGTGTTCGCTGCATAATATCCTCCGATCGGCCCGTAGTGACATTTATCGAGAATTTTTCTAGATTTGAATCCGTAAATATAACGTCGGATTATTCCATCGGAACAAATTCTAAATAAGTAAGGATCGTCCCAAAAGTATTTTTTTAGTTCAGAGAAAAATCTTTTCTTTTGTTGGTGTGTCATTCCCTTTTGTAAATACCTACAGCCAAATAGTTTGCAAAGTCTACGAACCATGGTGTATTGCTAGTACTTACTTACATTATATGCTCATCGGGAAAATCATCGATTTCATCATCGCTAGAATCATCATTCACTATGCGAGATAAATGATCGGCAACAACATTTTCAGCTCCTTTTTTATCTTTAATTTCCAAATCAAACTCTTGTAAAAGAAATATCCATCGTATTAGACGAGGTTTGGCATCTTGCTTTTTGAACAAGTATTTTAAAGCTGAGTGATCGGTGTAAACTATCGTTTTTGACAATACGAGGTATGATCGAAATTTATCAAACGCGTAAACTACAACCATGAGTTCTTTTTCCGTAATTGTGTAATTTTGTTGGGCTGCGTTAAGAGTTACACTTGAAAAATAGATGGGATGAAATTGTTTACCATCTTTTTGTCCAAGGGCATGTTCACTTGCGTCGTGCATAAGCACAAATGGAATGTTCCAATCAAGGCTTTTAATAATGGGTGTGCATGTAAGTTTTTCTTTAAGTGTTTCGAATGCTGAAATACATTCGTCGTTAAAATCAAATGTTCTTTCTTTCTCTATAAGATGAGTTAAAGGTCTTGCGATTTTCGCAAAGTCTTTGATAAATCGTTGGTAAAAACCGACATGACCTAAAAAACTTTAATGCCTTTAACATTAGTAGGTGATGGGAGTTTTGAGATCACGTCTATTTTTGCTTTGTCAACTTCAAGGCCGGCTCCAGACACTTTGTGTCCTAGCACAATTCATTCTTTAACCATGAAGTGACATTTTTCCCAGTTTAGCACAAGATTTGCTTCTTTGCATCATGCTAACATTTTATCGAGATTGATCAGACATGTGTCGAAAGAATTTCCAAAGACGGAGAAATCGTCCATGAAGACTTCGACCGATTCTTCAATCCTATCGTGAAAGATTGCAATCATACACCTCTGAAAAGTAGCAGGTGCATTGCATAGACCAAAAGGCATGCGCCTATAAGCGTAAGTTCCAAATGGACAAGTAAACGTGGTTTTCTCTTGATCCATAGGGTCGATTAGGATTTGAAAGTATCCAGAAAAACCATCGAGGAAACAAAAGTATTCATTTTCTGCGAGTCTTTCTAACATTTGATCCATAAAGGGTAAAGGAAAACGATCTTTCGCGGTTGCATCATTTAGTTTTCGATAATCAATACAAACTCTCCATTCGGTGATGGTTCGTGTTGGTACTAATTCGTTGTTTTCGTTAGTTACTACAGTGATAGCTCCCTTTTTAGGTACACAATGAATAGGACTAATGTTAGCCTAAATATATTGAGTCAAACAAGAATGTTCGGTCATAGGTTTATATTGTAATATTTATTAGAACGTTGTAATAGATAGTTAAATAGTCGTGGTTCACGGGCTTGGATTTAAACTAATTAAAGTCCAAAAGACAAGCCCAGTCTAATATATAGCCCATTAAAGCCCGCATGTGGGTGGACTATATATACTACCCTCCTAGCATGTTAGGAGGGTTGGTTGTTCATTTTATTCTTACTTCTAATCTAATATTCACCAAGTTAATCATCTCTTATCTCTACTTTCTCTCACTACTTTCTCTCTCTAGAATTCATCTTCTTCATCTATTTTCTTTCTTAAATTCGTGTTATATCATCTAAATATATGGGACAACAATTGGTATCAATCGCCATGGGGTAGTTTTGTGATTTGTTGTTGATATTACTTGGTTCGTGTGATTTTCTCCTATAATCATCTCGAATTCAATATTTTTTTTTGTGTTTTCCGTACTCTAAATCTTGATATAAATCTTCTGCATAGTTGTGGTAGGGATTTGGTCGCATTTGGTTGGTTCAAATCACGGATTTCTTGTCGAAAATCTCATTTTTCTACCTCAAAATCTCGAAATAGTACTATTATAACGATCAGTGTCATCGGAAAAGGGTCTAGTGATTCCGATCAGTTGCATCGGAAAAGGGTTTAAACGTTCCGACCAGTATTCCGACATCACTTTCCGATCGTATTCCGACAAGGGTTTTTCGATCACATTCCGACTAGGGTTTTTCTGATCACATTCCGACTGGACTTAACAAATTCCGACTGTTTTGATTTTGGTATTCCGACAAGGGTCTTTCCGATCTCATTCCGACACCATTTTGACAACGGTCTTTCCGATTGCATTCCGACGGACAATATTCCGACAGGTTTGATTTTGGTATTCCGACAAGGGTCTTTCCGATCTCATTCCGACACCATTCCGACAAGAGAATATTGAGATGGATTCTAATGCCGAATATCGTGTGACGAACAACAACATAATGGTGGCGGGTAACAAAGAGAGACCGCCAATGCTTGTGTCTGGTCGGTATGCTCAATGGCAATCACGTTTCATACGATACCTTGATACATGACCTAATGGTGATGCCTTGAGGAAATGTATTACTCATGGACCATATATATTCAAGAAGATCTCAATTCCTCCAAGACCAGCCACAGATACTACTGATCCATTACCCGCAAGTGAACGTGATGAAACAAGAGCTGATCTTACACCTGAAAATTGTGCTTGGCATGATGCGGTAAAGGAAGCCATTTATATGGTTTTAAGTGGGATTGGAGATGATATTTATTCCACGGTTGATGCATGTCCTACAGCACATGAAATGTGGACTGCTATTGAACGCTTGCAACAAGGAGAATCACTCAACAAACAAGATGTCAAAACAAACTTGTTTTGGAATTTTGGCAAGTTTACTTCAAGGGATGGAGAATCAATTGACTCTTACTACTCCAGGTTTTATAAAATGATGAATGACATGACAAGAAATTTGCAAGTCTCCACCCATGCAAGTCAATGTTCAATTTCTTCAACAACTTCAACCCGAGTGGACACGGTTCGTCACTTTAGTGAAACAACAAGAAAAGTTAGACGAGGTCTCATATCATCGACTCTTTGACATCTTGAAGCAATTTCAGAATGAAGCAAATGAGATTCGAGCTGAACATGTTGCCAAGACGACTAATCCACTTGCTTTAGTGACTACAACTCAACATGTTTAAGGTATAACTCTCGTGCTCCTAAGTCATATTCCACTACATCATCTTCACCACGATCTTCCACATCATCTAAATCTTCATCATTCACAAGATCTCGAGGTAAAGTGCCAAGAGCACCATCACTACCATCTGAGTCATCATCTGAAGAAGATAGTGATGAACACCAAGCTCAAAAGAACCGAGAGATGAAACAACAAATTGCTTTCATAATGAAGACTTACAAGAAATTCTACAAACCTACCAACAACAATCTTCGTACATCCTCTAACACAAAGAACCGATATGTTGAGAGTCCTCCAAGGTATGACACACGTCGACGTGGTGAAAGTCCTTCTAGGTATGATCGACATAATCCAACGCATGTTGAGGGTTCTGCAAGGTATGATCGACAAACTGCCAAGTATGATACTCAGAGGATTGCTGCTGCAACTGGGAATAGGGAAACTGTTGGAAGTCAAGTGGTTCAGCAGAGTGGGATTCAATGTTTTAATTGCCAAGGTTATGGGCATATGGCAAAGGAATGCAGGAAGCCAAAACGGGTTAGAGACTCTGGTTATCATAAGGAAAAGATGCTGCTATGCAAAAAGATGGAAGCCGGGGTTAAATTGTCAGCTGAGGAAGGAGCAATGCTTGATGACACTGATGATGAAGATTCCGACCAAGAACTTGATGCACATTACTCGTACATGGCAAAGGTTGTAGAAGTTCTCAAAGTCACTGAAGATGACAATGGCCCTATCTTTGACACTGAGCCAATCGATAAGGTACACACTACTGATGAATATAATGTGTTTGGTGATATTCATGAGCATATTGATCTACCCAATGCCATTAATGACACGTGTATGATGGAAACGGTTGATAGCAATACCACACCCGATTCATCAGACATGTGCAATAATGAGTCTTAGGATGATCAACATGCAAATGAATATGATGAAGAGGAACGTATTGCGCTTGCTAATTTAATTGCCACTTTACAAAAAGATGTCACTGAAAATAAAAAGAGTCAAAAGCAATTAAAGAAGGCAAACGCTACGCTCACTCAAAATTTTGAAGAATGCAAATCTGCTCTTATCAAATCGACTGAGATGACTAAAAACTATCGAGATGAGCTCCTTCAGAAAATCAAAGAGCTTGAGGGGTACAAGGGTAGTGCGTTAAAAAGTCAAAAGGACGATTTTGAAAACAAATATAATACAACTCTTGAGTTATTAGCCAAATAGAAGCGTCAATATAATGTTTTCTTAATGGATGAACGTCAAAAAACGTACCTTGCAAATACCAAAGTTAATGAACTTGAACAAAAGCTCTCTATGACCACTATCGATTCTGCTAAAATTCTCGAGGATAAGAAACAAGCGGTAGATGCGTTAAAACAAGACTTCAAAAGTAGATATGATAAAGAAACCGAAAAAGTAACGAAACTAGAAGAACAAGTCGAATTTTTGAAGAAAGTTGTTTATAAAACGCATGATTCTATTCAATCCGTAAGAATGCTAGCACCTCCGTCGATGTTTAAGGGTCAAGCTAGCTTTTCAAGTCCTGAGTACCTTACCAAAGCTCAAGCTGCGAACCCGTGCCTTTATCTTGATGAGACTGAAAGGACTGATCTTGATTGCATGCCTGTTAGTGCCGATAGTGAAGAGACTGCCCTTTGGGATGATGATAGTCGACCTCTTGTCAATAAGGAGTTTGTGAAACCATATAATTATGCTTACATGAATAGTCTTTATGGTCTTTTCAACAAAAAAACTCAGAAAACCCGTGAGGAAGTGTTCTTAGAATGCAAACAAAAGAGAATTCAATGTAAGAAAGCTTTTGCCACTAAGAAATCTAATGTTTACAAATATATAAACTACCTTCCTCTAGATGAATCCAAAAGCAAGAGTAGTAAAACATTAGGTATTCTCAAACACCACATAGATAATGTTAAATCTATTGTTGAAAGAGATTGGGCAAAACGTGAAAATGCTGAGTGGCAACGCCCGATTCCTCAAGATATTACCTTGCTTGTGAAAGAACTCTTATTTCCTAACACGGAGTTGATTAAAGAAACTGTTCTTCAACTTGAGGAGTTCATTCGGACTGAAATGTATGATGATTTAAAATATGTTGAATCTCTTGAGAAACACATTGACGATCTTCAAATGGAAAAGTCTGATTTTGTAGATGAATATGATTTACTCTTACAAGAATGCGTTTCTAAAGATGTTATGTGTGCTTATTTTACATCTTGTGCTGATATTGATGAATATCCTGATGTTGCATGCAAATATCTTGATAAAATCAAATAATGTGAGCGTCTTGAAATTGAGCTTTCGAAACGTAAAGAAAATGTTGATAAAAAGGCTTTTGAGTTACTTCAACACAAAACTGATTTCCTTCAAAAACATTGTCATTCTCTTGAACTTGCTTTGCAAAAAGACGTTGGTAGTTTTCCACATGATAATAACTTGCAATAAAAACTTTCCAAAACGTTTCGAGAAATGAATGAACAGAATTTGGAAATTAAAAGGTTAAAAGCTCAATTACAAGAAAGGAAAAGAGCGATAGCAGAGTTGCAGAAACTCATTGCTAAAATGGGTGGGAAAGTCGTGGAACCTAGCATTAAGAAACCTGTTGTTAGACAACCCAATGCCTCTAAAGTGAATAGATCCTCTATCTTGGGAAAACCATCTGCTTTATCAAATTCCTCCTTTGCAAAACCTGTGTTTTCCCCCAAGATGGATGGAAAGGAAAGGTTACCACAGAATCAACCCATAAGGAATACTATAGCACCAAGTGTTAAGCACAATAATGTGATTAAACCAGGGATGTATAGAATGCCCACTAAGCCCACAAACAAAGTTACTCAATCGACTCAGACTTCTAGAAACACTAATATTCCTGTGTCTTCTACTACAGGAATAGTTTCCACTACTAGTGTTTGCCAGCCTCAGTTAAGCGCACTCAAGTGAATAATAAGGTCTGGAAACACAAGAATCAAGGGAAGATGAAGGATGTAGAAGAACACCCTAGGAATTTGAATGTTATGAATGTGAAATTTGTTTGTGTCAAATGTGGAAAGTGTGCTAATGCTAATCATTCTATGTGTGCTATGAATAAAGTCAAAGGCGTAGATACTAGAACTAAGAAGCAAGTTGCAATGCCTATTAGAGCTAGTAAACCCAAACGCAAAGTGAACCATTCTGGTGCAACCCCCACTAAGAAAAGTAATGCATCAGACTCCACCACTAAAAACCCTAGAAGCAAAATTAAGGAATTATATGAGTCTGCTAGAAAGTCTTGGAAATGGTGGTTTGCTAATCAATGTCCTCCAGGATATAAATGGATGCCGAAAGCTAGGACAGAAAATGTGAAAACGAGTGTTAGTTTGCCTTTAAATGTTGATAAGGACACTAATGATTCTACTATCACAACTACTGTGGTATCCAATTTAGCAAATGCTCCATCATGTTCTAACTCTTCTGCAGGTGATACAAATAATTATCTTCATACTGGACTCCGGATGCACGAAGCACATGACGGGGAATCTCAAGCTTCTAATTAACTTCGTGGAGAAGTTCATGGGTACGGTCCAATTCGGAAATGATCAATTTGCACCGATCCTAGGATATGGAGACTTGGTTCAGGGAAATATCACTATCAAAAGGGTTTACTACGTCGAAGGGCTCAATCACAATCTTTTCTCGGTTGGTCAATTCTGTGATGCGGATTTGGAGGTTGCTTTCAGAAAGAAGACATGTTTTGTTCGTGATTATGATGGGAATGACTTACTTACCGGTACACGGGGTACTGATCTTTACACAATTTCACTTCAAGACACAACTTCATCAACTCCAATTTGCTTCATGGCTAAAGCTTCATCGACTCAGGCATGGTTATGGAATCAACGTCTTTCTCATCTCAACTTTGATACCATCAACTTGCTTTCCAAGAAAGACATTATGAGAGGCCTTCCAAGTTTGAAATTCATCAAAGATCATCTTTGTTCTTCTTGTGAACTTTGTAAAGCCAAACGAAGTAGCTTCAAAACAAAGACCACACCAAGATCTAAAGGACGGTTAGATCTTCTTCACATGGATCTGTGTGGTCCCATGCGTGTTCAGAGTATCAATGGAAAGAAATATATTTTGGTTATTGTCGATGATTACTCAAGGTACACATGGACTCACTTCTTGAGATCCAGGGATGAAACACCCGAAGTCCTCATCAGCTTCCTTAAACTGATACAACATGGTCTTCAAGCTCAAGTTAAAGTGGTTCGTAGTGACAGAGGTACAGAATTTTTGAATTCAAATCTGAGAAAGTATTTTGAAGCCGAAGGGATTGAACATGAAACATCTATTGCTTGAACACCCGAACAAAACAGTGTTGTTGAAAGACGAAACCGTACTTTAGTCGAAGCTGCTCGAACATTACTATCCGCTTCAAAACATCCACTATACTTTTAGGCTGAAGCCGTGTCAACTGCATGCTACACACAAAACCGCTCCTTAATTATCCCAAGACACGAAAAAACACCATATCACATAATTCATGATCGAAAACCTTCACTCAAACACCTTCATGTTTTTGGACGTACTTGTTACATTATTCGCGATGGTGAAAATTTGGATAAGATGAAAAAGAAAGGTGATGCATGTATTCTTGTGGGATATGCAACTCAGTCTAAGGGATATAGAGTGTACAACAAGAGAACAAAATTGATTGTCGAAACCATTCACATTCGATTTAATGAATTACAAGAAATGGCACTTGAACAAAACAGTTTAAGTCCCGATCCACAACGACAAACGACTTCCGTTCACAACCGCACGGAACTCGGAACTCAAGATCACAGCAATGAACCGTCAAGTTCAACGCTGGTTCCAGAACATGTTCCTAGAGCTGATATGACAGTCGACACGACAATTGAAGAGTTGGAAATGTTATATGGACCAATGTATGATGAATATTTCACGGGGGAGAAACAAGTTGTATCGAAGTCTTCCGCTGTCATTCATGATAAGAATGATGATACCGATCATCGTCCACAACCGGATACAACTTCATCTACTTCAACACGGGTTGCTGCAGATTTACCTCCTCAGAATATCACTTCAACAATCGATCCTACAACATCCACAACTACTGTCATTGCTCCAGAGAACACAAATCAAGCAAACGACGCATTATCTGACGAAGACGAATTTATCAACCCATTCGGTACACCGGTACACGAAACTGGAGAGTCTTCTACTCACCATGTTGATCCGTCAAATATGCATATGTTTTACCAACGACATCCTTCAACACATCATTGGACCGGAGATCATCCTTTTGTTCATGTAATTGGAAAGCCTTCACAGCCCATTCGTACAAGAGTACAACTTCACACCAATGGCGATGTTTGTATGTTCGCACTTGCCGTGAGTTCAGCTGAACCGAAAAACATCAAAGAAGCCATGGCTGATCATGCTTGGATTGAATCGATGACGGATGAACTTCAACAATTTGAAAGACTTAAAGTCTGGGAACTTGTTGACAGACCATACGATGTGATTCCTTTATATCTTCGTTGGATCTGGAAAAACAAGATGGATGAAGAGAACACGATCATCAAGAATAAATCTAGGCTAGTGGCTAAAGGGTATGGACAGAAAAAGGGTATTGATTTTGAAGAATCATTTGCACCAGTAGCTCGAATGGAAGCGGTCAGGATTTTTCTTGCTTATGTTGCACATAAGGAATTCATTGTCTATCAAATGGACGTAAAGATGGCGTTTCTTAACGGTCCTTTGAAGGAAGAAGTCTATGTCACACAGCCGGAAGGATTCGTCAATCCTCATTATCCTGACAGGGTGTATCGTCTCCACAAAGCACTTTATGAACTCAAACAAGCTCCAATGGCGTGGTACGACGAGCTCTCGAAATTTCTGGTCTCCAAAGGTTTCTCAAAAGGTTCCATTGATCTAACTTTTTTCACTTATAAATATGGGGATGACATTTTGCTTGTGCAGATTTATGTTGATGACATTATTTTCGGGTCTACAAACCCAAAACTTTCAAAATAGTTTGAAAAAGTAATGCACAGCAGATTTGAGATGTCTATGATGAGAGAACTAAAATTCTTTCTAGGAATTCAAGATCACCAATCCCCAAGTGGTATCTTCATTAACCAAGCGAAGTATTGTCAAGAGATAATCACAAAGCATGGTATGACCTCATGTGACCTCGTTGCAACACCATTATCAACCACATCCCTAGATGCTGACTTGGAGGGATTACCCATAGATCAAACGAGATATCGTTCCATGATCGGGTCCCTCATGTACTTGATAGTAAGCAGACCTGATATTTATCATGCTACATGTTATTGTGCACGATATCAAGCTCGACCCACTGAAAATCACCTCAAGTAGGTTAAACGGATCTTTCGGTACCTAAAGAACACCATTCATTTGGGACTCTGGTATCTGAGGGAAACCGGTTTCTTTCTAACGGCCTATTCAGATTCTGATCATGCAGGGTGTCTTGATACATGTAAAAGTACTTCTGGTGGTGCACAATTTCTAGGTCAAGATAAGCTTGTGGGATGGTCTTCCAAAAAGCAGGATTGCACGTCACTGTCGTCAGCCGAAGCGGAGTATGTGTCTCTATCTGCGTGTTGTGCTCAAGTTCTTTGGATGAGAACACAACTCACGGATTATGGCTTCCACTTTGATAAAGTACCTATGTACTGTTACTCAAAGTCCGCCATAGCCATCTCCTGCAATCCGGTACAGCATTCTCGCACGAAGCACATTGATGTCAGATATCACTTCATCAAGGAACAAGTTGAAAAGGGTATTGTTGAATTATACTTTGTTGGAACTGATTACCAATTAGCTGACTTGTTTACAAAAGCTCTTTCGAAAGAGAGGTTTGCGTATCTTGTTAGGCAAATTGGTATGAGATGTTTGACTCCAGAAGAACTGGAGGTTCTGGCAAAGAAGCCTGCTTGATTCATCTATCAGACATCTACTTGTAAATATTAATGAAAAAGCAAAATACAAAATTAAAAAAATCTTTGATAATCCAAAAATATTCTTCTCGACATGTCTTTCAGTATCGATAATATGGACGTACCTAGAAATGTCGCTCAATAACGACACGGGTGTATACATAAAGCTTGAATGAAAGTTGTAAATATTTTTCAAAACATGTCATTTCTTCTTTCAATAAAGGAAATTGTCTATTTTGGACAATATTTCCAAACAACGGGTAGAGCAATCTATCTTGGGTTGAGCTTGTCACAAAACATTCAACGTTTTGAGCTCAACACAATGGCTTGTAATCACTTTCAGATTGCAACCCGGAACTATATTCACGGGGGAATGTACGATTTCGTGCCCTTACCCTTAGCAAAAGAAGTTAAATCTTCTTACACTTGAGTGGATTTGTCAAGACATTCAAAGTCTACGAACTCAAGTTTATGCTTTAGAAAAACCTTTTCGTCAAAAAAACTGATTTTTCAAAAAGCGTTGAACACAATTTTTTCAAGAATTTCTCAATGATATTCAAAATCTTTCAAAAATTGTGTGTTCAACAACTCCTATCCTCAAAAGTTTAATGTGGATCAAATCCTCGTAATGACAATTCCATTGGATCGATTTTTGAGGGGGAGCGTTCCAAAATTCATGCTAAGTTTGACACATCTTTCTCCCGAAGGATTTCAAGACTATTTTTCAAAATATATTTTAATCAAATTTGGTATCTCTAATATCAAAAGATTTTATATTTTAGAGATAGGGGAGAAAATGTGATTAAAATGTGATCTAAAGACTCAAGCACTCATGGTTACGATCAAATACCCACAACATCTTTAATTCACGACGTTATTGGTGTCAAAAGGGTGGTTAGGTTAAGTCCTATGATCCAACCAGAACCGGAGGGATCTTACCAAGGACAATCCAATAGATTATTAGAAGTCCTAAGGAAAGATGGAGTAGAGTGTGAACGAAGCTGAATGCTGACTAAGTATTGATGATAGCACTGGAACTATCACAACAAGGTGCTATTAATAATGTCTTGGTAAGCATTGAAGGGGTTGAAGAATGAAAAAGAAATTTAAGGATAAAGGGTGTAAACAAAGAAGCCCTCCATACAACTTAGGCAGAAACCGGTTCAACACATCATGAAGACAAACTCATCATAGACCCAGTGATGTGAAGCACAACCCTTTCCTAGCTACTCAGGCTTCTCTCAAAAGAAGTTTGTTTTATTGTCACGGAGATCAACACGACTTTTATTGACTTTCTCACTCCGAGATAGTTGATATTGAATAGGTGGTATCTGCTCCAGCCTCCGACTACTAAAAGTGCACAAATAGAGTCTAGAGCCAAGAGATCAATCAAATCTCGTTAGGACACACGGATGAAGATCAAGAGAGTCCTACGCTATATCCTTGTGATATTGCTAGAACACTCAGAGTGATACTACTTAGTATTCACAATGATGAGTGGAAATCCTTGCAGTGTTAACATAAACAGCACTGCGGTAGGTCATATGCAAGATTCTTTATGAATTGAACATATGTAAAACTGAAAAGCAACAGTGGTTTGATTCTGAATTGATTCAAACTCGTTTCAGGTTTCTACACAATATCTTTATGGGCCAGAACATTCAGAGTGATATTCATTAATATTCACAGTGACGAATGGAAATCCTTCTAACGTCAACATCAAACAGCGCTACGGTAGGTGACTTGTGAGATTCTTATGAATCAAACTTGTGTCAACTGGAAAAAAAGCAACAATGGTAAAATTCTTAATGAATCAAACTTGTTCCAGGAATTTGAATTGACGACTTTAATCAAGCGGATATTTATCCAAATTGGTTCACTCTTTATGTCCGTAGTCTTGCTTTGAGACGGTCGAGTAAAGAGAACGGCTAGTACAGTCGCGAAACCCTGTCAAGGAGATTCTTAATTGAATCTACCTAATCACACGTACGGTATTTAATATCGTATAACGGTCTTCACCGACCGGAGGTAAAACGCTACCGATTTAGGATGAATGTCAAAGCCATTCAGTCCATGTCTATGTTTTGTCTCGAGAAGGTGGCGTCACGGTGTACTAAGCAAAGTCAAAGATTCAAAACCACATATTCATGCCCAAAGACTTATTCAACAATCAATAGTGTGAGCATGTGGATAAAGACACAAGATCGCAAGATGGCAACGACAAGTCAAGAATGATTTGAAGATCTCAAGATAAAAGACAAAGTCAAAAGATAATGACAAAGGCTCAAAGATCATAGCATGAAGGAACAACACTACTATTACACGTTCAAGACTCACTTATGATGAAATTCATAAATCTCCATTGGAATCCAAATAACGGAGAGGAATGACCTCACATTGGGGGAGATTGTTAGCCTAGAAATATTGAGTCAAACAAGAATGTTCGGTCATAGGTTTGTATTATTTATTAGAATGTTGTAATAGATAGTTAAATAGTCGTGGTTCACGGGCTTGGATTTAAACTAATTAAAGTCCAAAAGACAAGCCCGGTCCAATATATAGCCCATTAAAGCCCGCATGTGGGTGGACTATATATACTACTCTCCTAGCATGTTAGGAGGGTTGGTTGTTCATTTTATTCTTACTTCTAATCTAATATTCACCAAGTTAATCATCTCTTCTCTCTACTTTCTCTCTCTAGAATTCATCTTCATCATCTATTTTTTTCTTAAATTTGTGTTATATCATTTAAATATATGGGACAACAACTAACCCATGGGCTATCGACGATTGGGTAGATTATTCTAGAGTCTAAGAGTTTAAGGATTTCTTTTTTAACAATGTCTTTCATGTTAGGATTTAATCTTCGTTGTTTTTCAACAATTGGTTTTTTGTTATCCAAAAGTTGGATTTTGTGTTTGCAGAACGATGGACATATGCCAGGAATGTCAGAAGTTTTCCAAGCAAAAGCTTGTTTATGCTTCTTGAGAACGTCAATTAGATCGTCTTTGTGTTCTTCCGAAAGTTGGGATGAAATAATTATAGGGAGTAATTTTTCTTCGTGAAGAAACGCATATTCTAGATGTTTAGGAAGAGGTTTAAGTTCTAAATCTGTAGGAGGTTCTTTGACATATTTCTTAATTTTGAAATCGGTTTCGAAAGTTATGGTTTCAAATGGTGTTTCGATTTCTTCTTCGATTGTTTCGATTGGTTCATCAGTGTGGTCGGCTATGAAGGCATCAAATTCAGCAAAAAGTTCTTCTTCTAGGATGGTTCCTTCGATAGAATACAAAAATTTGCTTCCTTCATCAAGAAGAGCGTCGAAATCGGCTTCAACGATTTCTTCAATGACATCGATACTAAAACAAGTATCGTCATTAGAGTACGAGTGTTTCATTGCTTGGTCGATAGAAAAAGAAATTCTATCTTCTCCAACTCCAAGGTTGAGTTGTTTTTGCTTTACTCTAATTATAGCGTCAGCTGTGTGTAAGAAAGGTCTACCAAGGATAATTGGTACCTTGCTATCTTCTTCCATTTCTAAGATTACAAAGTCAACAGGAAAAACAAAATTTCCGACTTCTATGAGCATGTTTTCGGCTATCCCCATTGGGTATTGGAAAGAACGGTCCGCGAGTCGAACACTCATTTTTGTGGGTTTTAAAACGTTTTTAGAGAGTTTATCATACAAAGAGTATGGTATGAGGTTGATACTTGCGCCAAGATCGGCCAAGGTGTTACAAGAATATTAGTGATGGAAAGTACATAGGATTAGGAAACTTCCAGGATCTCCCAGTTTTGGTGGTACTTTGTTTTGGACAATGGCAGAACATTCATCATTTAGAAAATTTGAAGAAACTTCTTCAAACTTATGCATGCTCTTGATAAGTTCTTTGATAAATTTTCTATAATTTGGCATTCCAGCCAGAACATCGACTAAAGGCATGTTAATTCGAACTTCTTGTATTAAGTCGAGGAATTTACCATACTTAGCTTGCATCTTTTGCTTGCGTAAGCGTTGTGGATATGGTACTTTTGGTTTATATGGTTTGGGTGTTGGGTTTTCAGTTGGTTTGGTATGGGTTGGTTGAGCTTCATCCTCATTATCACTATCGAATGAAATTTAGATTGGTGTAACTTGAGCAAGTTTGGTAGGTGATTCGTAAGATAAACCTCTCCGCATGAATACGGCATTCACATGCTCGTTACGAGCTTGTGGGGGTTGATATTTGTTGTTGTTCTTGGGGTTTGGGTTGGTATTGCTTGGTAAAGAACCAGAAGCGCGATTCGATTGTTTATCGGCCAAACGATCAAATTTAGCTTCAAGATTTTGAATGGAATCTTGGTGGTTTTTGGTCGTAGTTTCGAACATGGTTTTGAAGTCAGTGAATGTTTCTCGAACAAAAATGTTGGTTTTTCTTTGAGATTCTATAAAGTTGTCGATTTTGGTTTCAAGGTTGTTTTTGTCTTCGGTTCGAGCGGGTTTCTTTTCGTCTCGATCATAACTTGGTTTATCATTTGATCTCCAATTATCGCGGTCGCGATTACGGTAATCGTTATAAAATCGAGTTCGACGAAAGGTATTCATGAAGTTGGCTTCTTCTTCCTTCGTCATGAGTGTGTCATCGTCATCACATTCACTAGAAGGATGGTTTCCCCCACAGTGTTTGCAGGATTTTTTTTCATCTCTTTATACTGAGTATCAATTTTAAGAGACATGGCATCCATTTGAGACATAATTTTCTCGGTATCGGTTAGGTTATTGCTTTCTTCGGCAAAAGCTACGGTTTTTCGTGGGTTTTTGTTTTTGTGATTTTTGGACCAATCAAGCTTAAGCAGGACTTTGTCATCCAATAACTGATAAGCTTGGTTAGGGGTTTTGTAAAGGAAAATTCTGCCCGCTGCGGCATTCAATGCATCTTGGGTAGCGTCGTCAAGACCATGATAGAAAATCTTTATTATTCCTTCTTTTTTAAGTCCATGACCATGGCAGTTTCTGAGTAGTTCTTTCATTCTTAACCATGCGTCAGTGAGAGTTTCTCGATCTTGTTGAGAAAAGCTTCGGATTTCTCCGAGAAGTTTTTCAAATAGGGCAGGAGGAAAGAATCGGCTAATGAAAGCAGTTCTAAGACCTTCCCATGTTCGAATGGTTCCTTCGTTAAGTTCGTCGAGCCATGACTTGGCTTCTCCAGTCAGGGATGATGGAAACATCATGAGTTAGACAGCTTCGGCTTGTCCTTCTCCATAGTTAAACATTTTACAAATTCCGATGAATTCGTGGATGTGTTTGTGAGGAGGTTTTGATTCGACCATCGAATTGGTTATTTTTGACAAGGGTTAAGTGGTTCCCTTTGATTGCAAAATCGTTTACAATTTCAGGTAAAATGATTGCGGAGCCAGAAGTTGGTGCTACAACTCTATCGGCTGACCACATTGGTTCATCATCGGTGTCCGACATTAGATCGTAACGATTGATGAGTTTGGATAGAAATAGGATTTGTGAAAGATTGTCAAAGGGTTGGTAGATTATGCGAGGTTGAGGTTGCTCGTGTCTCCTAGCTAAAGGTACACGACGATGAAGTCTACGTAACCTTCGGTTAAAGGTACATTCAGGTTCAGGTAACGGTGATGTTGGTGGTGTTCCGGATGAACGGGTGTGCATCTAACAAGGTTTTTGTTGTTTACAGTGGAAATGTGCAGCGCACTTTTGGGTTTGTGCGGCGCACTTTGGTTCGCTACAGGAAGTGCGGCGCACTTTTGGGTTTGTACGGCTTACTTTCTGTACTGCAGAAAAAATTTGGTTTGAAATGAGTGGCAATGGTTCAATTTCTTCAAGGATTATACGAATTTGGTTAAAAAACAGGATTATAAGTCCCCGACAACGGCGCCAAAAACTTGATGTTCGTTTGCAAGTCTTAAATTTATATTACAAGGTTTAGACAAAACAATGGACTAGAAGACAAACACGGGCAAGTATACCCTTTCGTTCGTAATATAGCTTTGTAGTGGTAAGCCAGGATCATTCGCTGAGACTTAGTTTCGTTTTGGTAATCAAGATAATAATTGAAGAAATAAATAGTTGAAATAACATCAATAGTAACAAGTATGACTAATATGGGATAGTTCGTATAAGTTCGTGATGATGATAATAATGATCGAGATATGTTTATGTAGGTAAAGAGTGATAATCCTTTTTCGTCAAAACGGCGTTTACACAATTTACTTGGGTTTGATTCAAGACTTATGTTTATTTAAGCGACTAAGCTCAAAACAAGTTCAATATTTTATCAAGTTTCTAAGCGGATCTCTCCAACCAAGGATTCATGACCATAGACAAGTTCTTGAAAACTTATTATAACAATTTGCGTTTCTCAACGCCAAATATCGTAATAAATCAACTTAGATAAAATATGGTTTATATAACTAGGTGGTAAAATGGTTCTACAACATTAGCTTGAAATCATTTATAAAGGATCATATCATAGCATCATCACTAATTATAGTCACATACCCATATAGTCACAAATAACTTAGCCTAACATAGTAATCAAAGTAACAATTAGAAAAGAGTAAGAGAACATCATACTTAGATTGGATTGAATAAACGAGTACACAAGTGTCACGATTATATCGTTCCTCCAATAATCAGAGAGTGGAATACTCTCGTTACAAGTATCTCCCAAAAGTGGATAATACTGAAATTTTACTAAGAAAGCTAAAATACTCGAGCTATGGAGTATTGAGAGAGATAGGTGTGTGTAAAATGAGTGGAAATGGCCTCTAATTATAGTGCTGTTTGGGGTCAAATGTGCGCCGCACTTCTCCGAAAGTGCGCTGCACTTTGGAGACGTGAATGCGCGCCGCACATATGAATTTGTGCGCCGCACTTCTGGGCGATCCATAATCTTTTTTCGACAACTTTTTCTTATTTGCATATTGAGGCCCCTTCTTTGTATATCTTCACTTTGCTTCTTCAAACTTTATATCTGTATGTAAAACACAACATATTAAGTATCGGAAGCTCTTATTTATACTACAAAGTGGCATTATAAGGATAGATTGAATATGTATAATTAGGTCGTTATAAAGAGGATTGTGATGTAGTACAAAATCATTGATATCAAGCTTTGTGGTTTCCAAAGGAGTTGTAACAAGCTCGTCTTGAAGCACATCAATCATTTTCGCCGATTCTTTTCCATTTGATTTGCTTGTGATTTTCCCCATTTTAAACACTTGTTGATCATTCCCGACCTTAAAAATTAGTTCACCTTCGGCAACATCGACTAAAGCTTTTCCGATTCTCAAGAATGGCCGTCCAAGTATTAACGGAATACGAGGATCCATCTCATAATCAACAACAACAAAATCAACCGGAAAAGTGAAGGTACCAACTTTAACAAAAACATCTTCAGCAATACCAACGGGGTAAGCGAGAGTTCGATTTGCTAGCTCAAGAGTCATACGGGTTGGTATAAGATCGGGCAATGATAACTTCTTCCAAACACTTAATGGCATTAAATTGATACTAGCCCAGAGATCAGCTAAGACAGTACAATCTTCGATTTGGGAAAATGTACAAGGTAACACAAAACGACCGGGATCTCCAAGTTTCTCCGGAAGTTCTTTGAGAAGGACTGTAGAACAATTTTCATTTAATCGAGTATTAACAAACTCAGCCATCTTCTCCTTCTTACTAAGCAACTCCTTGAACGCTTTAACAAAATTTTGGCATTTGTACAAGTGCTTCAACAAGGCTAATGTTTAAAGTTCATTTGTGTGATCATCTTCAAAAAAGAAGTAACTTGAGTATCCTCCTTAGTGAGTACTTTGCATTTGTCTAATCAAGAAGGATAAGGAATATTGGGCTTAGAAGGTGTAGGTGGAGAAGGCGAAGGTGTAGAAGGTGTAGAAGGTGAAGGTTGAGATGTTGAAGGTTGAGAAGGTGAAGGTGGAGATGGTAATGGAGAACTAGTACTAGGCGTGGTAGTAGGAGGGATAAATGGGGTGGAGGAGGTGTAGGTGAAATAACGAGGGATAGAAGGTCCTACTAAAGTTTCTCTACTGCGTGTAGTAATAGCACTCACATTAGCTCTAGGGTTGGTTTCGGTTGTTGAAGGAAGAGCGCCTTGGGGACGAAGGGCTTGAAACATTTGAACGAATTTCCTATCCGTGGACTCTTGCATTTCTTTTAATTTCTTATCTTGTTCTGAAATCTTTTGAAGAACTAAGTCCATTTGTGGATTAGGTAAATTGAACCCTTGTTGTGGAAAACCTTGGTTTGGGTATTGATTGCATGGTGGAAAACCTTGAGGATTAAAACCATTGTTTGCATAGCCTTGATTTTGCACTTGATAAGTTCCCTGATTAGCATTATAACCCCTCACATTTGCATTTGGTTGAAAATTAGCTCGTGCTGGCCTTGTTTGTTTTGGGTGGGTGGCGGTGGTCTTTGTTGAAAACCGGGTGGAGCCAAATAATTAGTGGAATTATAGGACACATGATTAACATCGACATTCGGCTTGAAATGAACCCTCTCAGTGTTGTTGTAAGCATACACTTTCCCTTGAGATTGGTTATAAGCCTTATCACAATTAACGTAAGAGTGTGGCCCACCACATGTTTCACAAGTCGCATTAAGGGCATTCACATGTTGAATAGGAGTGTTTTGAACATGTAAGGCATATTTAGTCACTATTGAAGTAAGTTCTTGAATTTGATTTGTGGTCACACTATCACTAGTACTAAGCCTAGTAGCCCTTACACTTTTAGTTTGCACTTTAGCCTTGTTTTCATTTCTATCCCAAGCGACTTGTGTTGTTTTAACTAGAATGTTACCCCCTCCCCCCCTGAAGAACTATTTAGTGAATCTTGGTCATTCAAACTTAATCCATTATAAAACGTATGAATATGATGCACTTTGGTAAAATCGTATTGTGGACACTTTCTCAAAAGTTCCTTAAAACGATCCCAAGATTTACTAAACGTCTCACCGTACTTTTGTTCAAAGTTAATGATATCATTCCGCAAAGCGGTAGTACGGGAGGGTGGAAAGATTTAATTTATGAATTTAGACTCTAAGTCCGCCCATGTGGCAATACTTTGGGGTGGTTACTTAGCAAGACAAGTTCGGGCTTGTCACTCGAGAGAGAAAGGAAAGAGGAGCAAACGAATTGCCTCTTGTGAGACCCCATTGTATTTCACAGTATTAGTTAAGTGTAAAAACCTCTTGATGTGATCGTGAGGATCATCATGAGTGCGGCCCAAGAAAGGTGTAGCAGAAACCAACTAAATAAAACCGGTTTTGATCTCAAAGTTGTTTGCGTCAATAGCGGGCACCACAATAGCATCGTCATTGCCTTCAACGTGTGATTACAAGATCTCGATCATTGGTCGGTTATCCATGGTGTCAATAGCACGAGTTTCAATAACGGATTGAGTGGATTTCCTCTTGCACGCACGATACACCTACAAAAGAAAAATAGACACAAGAAATAGAAGAAGAAACAAAGTTAATGTAAAAAGAAAATATTTTTGGTGCAAAACTGCGGAAAAGAAATGCTTTTTATGATTTTTTAAATGTTTTTGGGTTTTTGAAATTTTTGATTTTTTTGGATTTTTGAAATTTTTTGAAATTTTTGCAAGAAAAATAAGTTCACAAGTGAGCGGATCCCAAAATCCAACGCGTCTCTTACAAAAAACCGTTAATCTTTACGAAAAGAACCAGCAGCGGCGCTATTTTAATAACTGATTTTATAATAAGAAAAATGTTCTTTGTTGGTCTATTCGAATTGATCTCGGTTCAAAGTGTGACTCAGTCGTTTTTGGTGAATTAAAGAAAATATTAAAAATAAAGTAAAAACCAATAATAAAGAAATTAATTAATTTAAAAGTTAATAAAACGTAAAATTAAAAATAAAAACTAAACTAAACAAAACAATTCGGAATAAAACTTAACAAAAATGGCGGGAAAACAAAATAAAAATAATTCGGAATTTTAAAACTAAGAATTTAATTCGGAATAAAAAAAATGTTTTTTAATTCAGAAATAAGAAATCAAGACGCAATTCGGAATCTAGCCTTTGTTATTCGGAATAAAAATGAAACTATAATTCTGAAAGTGAAATCTTGAATTAATTCGAAATAAAAACCTACGTATATTGAAATATGAAAAATTATATTAATTCAGAATTCAGAAACAAAAATTAATTCGGAATAAGGAATTCCGAACAACAATTCGGAATACTGATTCTGGAAACAATTCGGAAAGCTGGTTCTGGAAACAATTCGGAATGTTGGTTCTGGAAACAATTCGGAATGTATGGCTATTAATTCGGAATATAGTTTGTGTTAATAATTCGGAATAAATGACAGTATTACAATTCAGAATAGAGATTTTGTAACTTAGTTCGGAATATAAAATGCAAAACCTAATTCGGAACACAGAAAGCAAAGTTTAAGTCGGAATATGCACTCCTAAGATCTATTCGGAATAAGTGGCATATGTAACACAAGTCGGAATAAGGGTTTTGGAATTAATTCGGAATAATGAAAAGTAAACAATTCGGAAAAAGAGGGTTTATGATATAATTCGGATTAAAAAGAAAATAAGCCAAAACTAATTATGCAAATAAGCAAAAATTAAGCTAAACTAATTTTTAAAATAAGCTAACCAAGACAAAAATGTAAACTCTAAAAACACCAATTAAGCAAAATTAATAAAATCTATTTTAAAAACATTAAACTACCAAATCCACTCAAATAAAATAAGATAAACACAAAATAAGTAATAAGCACAATAAGCTATGAAAATCAACCACATAAAAATAATAAAAACAAGAAATAAGCAAATCAATCAAATAAGCAATAAGATCAAATAAGCTAACATAATGATTAACCAAATCAAACACAATTAAAAACAAGAAAGGAAGAATTAGATTAATTGAAAAGCTTAATAAAAAGATTAAGATTAAAGATTTAAAAGATTAAGAGTTTAAAGAAGAACAAACTTAAAGAAAAATGAGAGAATTTAAAATTACACCTACTCCTAAAAACTAACTAACTATTAGAAATCATGATAATGAGTCCTATTTATAGTGGAGGAGTGATAGGTGTGGTGCTTCCTTCTTTCTCTTTGTCTTCTCGTCTTTTTAATTAATTCTTTATTCTCGACTTTCTCTCGGGATTTGTTGATAAATAAAATGAACTCGTCTTCTTATTTCTTCTTTTATTAGATTTGGTTCTTCGACTTTGTTAAACTTCCGTCTTTGGTCTTTTTCTTCAATAAATCTTCAGAATAGGCCTTTGACTTCCGTTCTTTTTTTGCACTTTTGATCTTTTGACTTTGTCTCTTATCTTTTTCTTCGATAAAAACCCGTGAAAGCCCATGTTTTCTTCCTTTTTCATCTTTTGGTCCTAAAACACAACAAAACCACAACAAAAAAACAAACCACGCATAATTCCGACTTTTAAGACATTAAACACACGTTTTGGTCTCCTTTTTATTTGTTTTAAGTGGTAAAAGGATAAGTGTTTTCACACTTATTAATGTTTTTCTCCGTGACTTGGTTGGTTCCCTTCAGCTTCTCGACAAGGTTAGAGAAAAGAATGCTTGCAACATCGGCGTCTGTTCCCCATATCAGCCCATAAGCAATGGCTTGATGATTAAACGACATTTAGTCTTGAGATCCCTGCATAACACTCAAGGATTTAACTATGTGTGTGAAAATGACTCGCCACATAGGGGGGGAAAACTTGATCTTCAGGGAAGAATTAGCGACCACTTCAACAGGTGTAAGGGTTGGGTTCACATCAAATATAAGGAAAAGTGTGGCAAGGGCATCCTTTACAGCCTTGTTATCAACAGAGTTTAGGCATTCATCGCCATGTCTTAGCCCAGCCACAGAGGAAAAATCATCAACAGAAAAGGCAAAGGGGTGTTCATTACAAGAAAGATTGAAGGAGATGGTGTTGTCATCGAAGACTTCAGCAGAATACTAGAATTGCCAAAGGTATTCTTGGTAGAAAACAGATGGGGATTTGGTGAATGCTTCGCTAACATCACAATTATTCATGAAGTTAACCAGATCTGAATACGAGTCACTTGGAGCTTTGAGCCATCCAATAGAGTTGTTAGAGGCGAGTATGCTATCATTCATCTCGAAGGTAACGTTAGAGGCCGTTGGTACTGGAAACGCCATTGAGTCAGGATGAAGAAGACGAAGATGGTGAGAGGGTTTAGAGAGAGGTTTTAGTGAGAGAGATGCAAATTGTGAATAATGAGAAAAGTGTTAGGTAAAAAACCTTGGGACAATATATATATTCAAAATTTGAAACAGTTATTCAACCGCATTTAATGCGTAGTGGGAAAAGGACAGCACACAAGTGGGTCCCTTGACCTTTCAAAACTTTTTGGCTCCTCGTTTATCCAAAAAAAATATGAATTAAATATTGGGAATGTTTTTAGCATTTATTTGGAAAGTAACTACCTAGTTTCATGTGAAAAACATTTAACATTTATTCAGACATTAATGACACACATTAAATATCAGCCACATGCTTGGAGATATTAAGCATACCCAGCTCAGCAACTAGCCTGTTGAATGAAGGTTCAGCCAAAGGCTTGGTAAATATACCAGCTAGTTTCAGCTCAGTGGGAACAAAATGCAGCTCAATATCTCCTTTTAGAATATGATCCCTGATAAAGTGATACCTGATATCTATGTGCTTGGTTCGAGAGTAAAGCACAGGGTTGTTGGAGATAGCAATGGCACTTGTATTGTCAGAGAAGATGGGTACCTTGTCATATAGAATCTCATAGTCAGCTAGTTGACTCTTCATCCAAAGTACTTGAGCACATCAACTAGCAGCTGCAACATATTCAGCTTCAGCTAATGACATTACCACAAAGTTTTGCTTCTTTGCACTCCAACCAACAAACTTTCCACCTAGGATTTGACAACTTCCTGAGGTACTTTTCCTGTAAATGCAGCACCCAGCGTAGTCTAAATCTGAGTAAGCCTTGAGATCAAAGCCTGACTCTTTGGGATACCACAAACCTAGAGAGGTTGTTCCTTTGAGGTACCTGAAAATTTTCTTAACAGCCACTAGATGGGATTCCTTTGGGTTAGCTTGGTACCTTGCACAGAGACATGGAGACATGTGGAGAACTGGATATCAGGGCGACTGGCTGTTAGATCCATGAGTGACCCAATCAGGCCTCTATACATAATCTCATTAACAGAGACCCCTGACTCATCAGGGCCCAAATTGTTGGGTGGAAGCATGGGGCATTTCACTGATGCACAATCAGCCAAGTCATATTTTTTCAGCAAATCCTTAACATACTTTCCTTGAAAAATTGAAATTCCTTTAGGACATTGTTTAATTCGAAAACCCAAAAAGTAATTTAATTCACCCATCATACTCATCTTATATTTCTTGGTCATTAATTTAGCAAAACGTTTACTAAGATTAACATTTGCAGACCCAAAGATGATATCATCCACATAAATTTGTACAATAATGAAATCACTTTTATCCTTCAAGGTAAAAAGTGTTTTATCAATGGAACCCCTGATAAATTTATTTTCAGTTAAAAATGTAGACAGCGTTTCATACCATGCCCTTGGAGCTTGTTTCATCCTATACATTGCTTTGTGAAGCCTGTACACATGGTTGGGAAACTCGATGTTCTCGAATCCTTTAGGTTGTTCAACATACACTTCTTTAGCCAAATCTCCATTAAGGAAGGCACTTTTAACATCCATTTGATACACAGTGAAGTTCATATATGCAACATAAGCAAGGAAGATTCTGATGGCTTCAAGTCTTGCTACTGGTGCAAAAGTTTCATCATAATCAATCCCTTCGGTCTGCGTAAACCCATGTGCAACTAACCTTGTCTTGTTCCTTATGATGTTACCAATCTCATCCATCTTGTTCCTATAAATCCATCTAGTTCCTGTGATGTTCTTACCAGGTGGAGCTGGCACTAGAGTCCATACCTTGTTTCTTTTAAACTGATTGATTTCTTCTTGCATTGCAACAACACAACCTTCTTCAACAAGGGTTTCAGCTACACGCTTAGGTTCACTTTGGGATAGAAAATCAGCAAACAAACATTCATTGGCTGAGGTTAATTCTGAGTCATGAATTATTTGTCTAGTAGTAACCCATCATCCGGTTCACCAATAATGTTGACAAGAAGAATGTGTTGATCTCTTGACCATTTGCTTTGAGGAGTTGGGGAGTCATAGACAGGAGCACGTATGGAGGGTGAGAGTACAATTTGAGTTTCATCTTTCTGAGTAGGAAGACTCTCTTTAAAAATAATCTATGTGTCTGTGTCTGCATCAGCTATTTCAAGATGTGATGATCCACAGACAACATGAGACTCTTCTTGATTGTGAGCACTAAGTGAGTCATCTTCAGCTGAGGTGGTACAAGGTCTTGTGGAGGGCTGACTTTCACTTTCACCTGTCACTTGAGTAGAAGGAATCTCAATGTTGTGTGTTGACAACAGATCATGTGCAGGAACATATGGAATAAGAGTATCTGTGTGTGGATGATGATGAAAGATAGGCCTTAGTTCAGAGAACCCATCTGTTTGGAAAGACCTATTTTCGTTGAAATCAACTTCATCACCTTCTGTTCCTGTTATTTGTAGCACGTCATCATCTTCATTGAATGTGACATGAAAGGTTTCTTCTAGTTCATGTCTTCTTGTGTTAAATACTCTAAAGGCTTTGGCTGTTGGAGAGCATCCTAAGAAGAAACCATCATCAGCTTTTTCATCAAACTTTCCAAGTTGATCCCTATAGTTATAAATAAATACAGGAAAACCAAAGACATGGAAATAGTTGACGTCTGGTGCTCTTTTTCTAAAAACTTCGTAAGATGTTTTTCCATGTCTTTTAACAATGATTAATCTATTCTGGGTATAGCAGGCAGTGTGGACAGCTTCTCCTCAGAATTGCTTTGGTAAGGCTGCACCATTCAGCATGGTTCTAGCTGCTTCAATCAATGTTCAGTTTCTTCTTTTAGCTACTCCATTTTGTTCAAGAGTGACAACTGAAGAGAAGTTTTGTGATATTCCCTTTTCATCACAAAACGATTCAAGCTGTTGATTCTTGAATTCAGTCCCATTATCACTTCTTAGAGATTTTACTCTAACTTCATTCATGTTTTCAACTTGCCTGATGAAGGACATGATGGCATCAGTTGCATCACTTTTCCTTTTGAGGAAGAAAACCCAGGTATACCTTGAGATTTCATCAACAATGACCAAGGTATATTTGTTGTGATTGATGGTCTATGGTTTGATAGGTCCAAACAAATCCATGTGAAGGAGATGTAAGCACTTGTCAATAGATAATGATTGCCTGATCTTAAAGGATGACCTGTGATGCTTTCCCTTAACACAAGCTGAACATGTCTTGTCTTTTGTGAAATTCACAGGTGGTAGACCAGCAACCAAGTTTTGTGTGGCTAGCTTGTTGATGTTCTTGAAGTTAAGATGAGAGAGTCGTTTGTGGCACAACCAATTGACACTTTCAGAGGCTTTAGCTAGAAAACAATTTGAGCTGTCCTTTGAGCAAGAAGCCATGTTGATGACGTGCACATCTCTTCTTCTTGGTGTAATTAACACCACATCATTATTTTTGTTGAATATGGTTTCTTGAGTCTTTGTAAAAAAAATCTTGTAGTCAGCATCACACAACTAACTGATGCTGATGAGATTGTGCTTAAGACCATTCGCATACGCAACCCTTGTAAACGTTATCCCATTGCAGTTAACTGAGCCATATCCCTCTGTGCCGCCTGAAGAGTTATCCACAAACACCACTTTAGGACCAGGCTCTTCTGTATATTTGTGCAGGTATTGTTTGATTCCTGTCATGTGTCTAGAGCAACCACTGTCTAGATACCAGACTGATTCCCTGAGATGTTTCTACACAGATATATAGAAACAGATTAGTTCCTATGGTGAACCCACTTTCCAGTGGGTTCCCTGAATTGCTGATTAGTAACTCTTGAGTTCCTATAGAACTTGTGACGATGTGAAGGAAAATTGGTTGGGTCATGGGTGTACCTTCCACACATGTCACATCCTGAAAGTCCCTGCACTCATCTGAGTGGTGGTTTATGAAACCACAATATTTACAGGGAGGTAAGGTCTGTAGTTACCTTATGGTCTCCTAGTAGCATGTTGTATATCCCTAAAAGGTGTCTGATATCTCTTAACAGCCATATGTCTATCATGATCTATGGTCATATGATGAGAATTTTTACACACGTTACAATAAGGTTTGCTAATCTTTTCACCTGTGGGTTCTTCTATAATAGACTTTGGTTCAGAGGAAGTGGAGCATTCAGCGGAAGGCTTAATATGTTCTTTTAAGAGTTCTACTTCTTTCATCAAAGACAACAGGTGTTCTTCAGTTGAGGGTTCAACTTTGTTCACCAGATTTGTTGAGACATGCTTATAGACATTTAGCTTAACAGATTGTTTAGCATGTACAGCAAAAACCTTAGCTGGTGTGTCTCAACATCTGGTTTAGGTTCAGCCTTAGCTCCTCTAGAAGAGCTGTTGGGTTCAACTCCAGAGAGTTTTGGCAAAACTGGTAAAGGTTCATTGCTTTCAATCACATCTTCAGAGAGAGAGACATTTTGTAAGAGAGGATCAGATGAATGTATGGTCTCTGTGGATTTGAAAACAATCTCTTTGGGATTTTTAAGAGCTTTAAGTTTGTTTCTTTTAGCGGTTACAGCCCTAGATATGTCAGTTGGAACTTCATCATCAAGTAATTGATTTATAGTAAACCTATTACACAACCATTTTTCTATAATCTTATTTAGTTCAGTTACTTGATCATTTAAGGCACTGTTTCTTAAAGTTAATTTATTAACTTCATTTTGAAGAGTTATCTTTTCAGAGTTAACCTGTTTTAAAGTTTCACATTCAGCCTTAGTAGTTAACAATTCATGTTTAACATAGTGAAATTTATCAAGCAAGTTCTTTCTTTGTTCCTCAACAAAATGTAAATCAACTATGGTGTAATCAAGAACATGTTTACGTTCATCACTTTCAAACATAGAGATAAGCCTGTGTAACTTTTTCATAGTGATGTCAACCCATTGTCCTGATCTAGTATCTCCTTTTCCAACCGCTGGTTCATCCTCAGCAATAGCCATAAATGCCCTGACCCTGGTAGTGTCCTCTTCATCAGATGTCAGCGGCTCATCATTCCAATCATAAGCTTCAGCTACCAACCCTTTCTCTGTCCTTTTATCACCCCCTTTCTTCTTAGACAGAGGCTCTATCTTTAAACTCATCTGTTCCAACTCAGCCTTTAGTGCTTTGTACTTGTTCTTGTAATCCTTTTTTCTTATTCTCAGATGAATTGGATTGGTGAGATGAGTTGTTTTGTTGTGATTTGAACTTGTAAGATTTGAATGATGATGGATAAGATGGTGAAGATGTTTTTGTGGATGGACAGTCTTTTTGAAAATGTCCGAGTTTTCCACAGGCAAAACAAGCCTCTTTTGACTTGTCAGTTTGTTTACTAGCTGATCCTAATCTCCCAGACATTTTGTAGAATCTTATTTGATTAGCTAGTAAATCTCTTTCATGAAACTCAGCATTAAGGTCTGTCATGAATTCCTGGCTACTACGAGTGTCTTCTTCAACATCTGAATCGTTGTCATGAGTGTGTGAGGTAGAAATCAATGCTTTGGATGTTGCTCCCTAAACTAGAAGTCTTTCAGACTCAGATTTATATATGGTATCTATCAGCCCTTCTTCATAGTTGTATTTTCCATACAGTTGAGCCAATGTATCATTCTTGATGGAGTTAGTGGCTCTCTAGGTCTGATTCATGCTCAACCATTTTCTGGGAAGGTTGTTGACAAAGTTGGCGTTTACTTCAGCTTGTGCGATGGTGACTTCATTCATAGCAAGGTCGTTGAGAAGAATCTTCAGCCTTGTATACGTCTATTGTACCTTTTCACCTTCAAGTGCCTTGAAAGCATTAAACTGAAGCCTGAGTGCCTGAATCTTGGTTTCTCTGGTTTCAGAGGGTCCTTCATGACCAAGGATAAGGTCTGTCTACATTTGTTTGGTTGTAGGACATTGAATCACAGATTTCATGATGTGTTTAAGAAGACAGGATATAATGATGCTTTTGAGATGTTTATCTTGGTTTGCTAGTTTCCTATCAGCTGCTGTCTACTGCTTGAGGGGTTTAGGAAGAGGATTCTCATCAGTGGAGGTGAGCGCCATGGGAACATATGGTCCATTTTCTAGAATTTCTTGAAGAAATGGCTCGAGTCCATCGAGATAAACAAGGAATTGACTTTTCCAACTTGTAAAGTCATCTTCGTCAAATACTGGCACGTTAGTGACATGAGATCCACCTCTTGAATCTAGAAGTTGAGGAAGATCATCTTCATTTTGAGTGGGGGTTACTCTTGGTGAAGTTGGAGGTGGTGGTGTGTTGTTCCTAGAATGCGATGGTGGTGGTAGCGGTGTGCTACTCGTTTCAGACATGGTGGATCTTGATTATAAAACTTAGAACGGTGTTTATTAAGGTTTTAATATCAAACACCGCTCTGATACCAATTGAATGTCCCTAATCCTAGCTTGAAACGATTAAGAAAGATAATTGACACAAGTAAATACTTTTCAAACGTAGTACTTTATTATCGTATAACAAGTATTACATGTGTTATGGATAAAACAGTTTGATGACAATGTGTTGTGTACACTTTGGACAAAATAAAGCTAACTTAAGAACACAGGCACAGCTGCTCGTTCTCTAAGTTCTAAAGAGTTAATGTGTGAAATCTAACAAAGTGAACAACATTAACTCTAGCCTACATATCCTATTTATAGTGGTACGAGGTTGACTTGATAACTGGTTGATGGTGACTACACAAAATAGACAATGTAAGACATCTGTCAAAAGATGCTCTTCTATTCTTGGTAGCCAGCCACAACACTTTAGGGAAACATAGCTGACATAGTTTATCTTTTCTTCATACCTTGTACTTTAGGCTCCATAACTTCCCGCCTAAACACTTAGGTATGTCCAAAGTGTACTGAGTGTTAACAGGGTATTGCCACCCCTGTTAATACTCAACCGCCGAACGTCCCTGATACATCTTGGCTGTTATCCATCACAGCCAGTGAGTATGTCTTCAAGTAATTTTCGAATTCCTTGACAATGTCTCTTACAAGGACTCCTCTATGGTTGCTCTTAGAGATTTATAACTCTGTGAGTCTTGGGTTACTTGCCTGTCTCCTAGGCACAGGCAAGTTAATATCAAACAGCTTAATTTAGGTTTAAATCTATGACTAAGAGAAATCTAACAAACTTAGATTCCCAACAAGTTATGAATAGTAGCGTTACGATATATAAATCTACAAATATGGTTTTCAAAAAATTAGATTTTAATTAGAAAAAGCTAGCGACGCACCTTACTACACGTTTGTCTTCTATGATTAAGTAAATAATAATAAAAGTTGTTAAAAAATTAGAAATTAAAACAAAAAATCACATGTAATTTTGTTAATATATTAAAATGTTTGTTGTCATTTATATAAGATATATAAAACAAATTGACTTACGAATTACATGTGATTTTGTTTGAATCACCTGTAATTTTGCTTGAATTACATTTGATTTAGTGATAATTACATTCTGATTTTTCTTGCATTAAATGTGATTCACGCATTTGAAAATTTTAATTTTTCTAACATACCCACTTTAGATGAATCACATGTAATTCTGTTTGAATCACGTGTAATTTTGTTAATATGTTAAAATGTGATTCAAGCATTTGTCATTTATTTAAGATATACAAAATAAATTAGCTTCTGAATTACATGTTATTTTATTTGAATCACAAGTAATTTTGCTTGAATCACATGTAACTTGATGAGATGGCATTTATACATGATCTCATCGTTCTTTTCGGGCTTTAAATGCATAAAAATGTCATAAAATACTATATATATATGCTTGTTTTTGTTTACTTGTGTATTTTAGGTATGGATATCGTGGAAAAGACAAAAGATCACAAGTTACAAGGAAAAACGGACACGAGAAACGAAGCCGTACAAAGAACCGGGCCCTAATCATGGAATTCTCAAGACTTGAAGACAAACAAGATTGATCCTCAATTATTGAAGAAATGACACTTAAAACCCTTGTATATTCATAATTACAAGTTTGGTCCCTTAAGTTTGTCAAAATTACACAAAAGGTCCTTCAACTTTGAAGAAATGGCAAGAATAGTCCCTCAACAAATCAAAATTGCCAATAATGGTCCCTCATAAAGTCAAAGATACAATGAAGACCTTTGAAGATCAAGAATGTTCAAAATCAGCCCTTGAAATATCTCAAAATGGCAAATATAACCCTTGAAACACTTTCTATAAAGTTTTGTGCCAAAAGTGACAAATGGTGAAACGTTGATACATGTAAAATGGGCGCTGATAGAAGTTTGCATCCAAATGACAAAAGAAAGGAAAGAGGAGGGCTAAACTTGTGCATTTGAAACATTCAAACACGTTTATTGCGCTTATTTTTTTTTTCTTTTTTTTTTTCTTTTTTTTTTCTCAAACACCAAACTTTTATAAATAACAGATTAGAACTCAAATTTTTAAGAAATTCAAACTTTATTTCATAAAAAGGAATTACAAAGATTTAAAGCTAAAATCTGGAACAAAGGGACTCTCACATGTTGAGGTCTCCTTTTATAGGCAAATGCCTGGCTAACACTATTCATAAACCCTAGAAGTGAATTCCCAAATGTGCCCTTGAGGTCTTCTAGACGTTTTCTGATTTTGAGCTGTCCAATTTGATCAAGGCTGTTCATTTTAACTTTGGAATGAAGCAAATGTTGTGGGCTGTTGATCTTGACACGTCACATGACTTGGAGGCTAAGTTGCTTTGGGCCTTTAGAGTTTTGTTCTTAGATATAAATTTTAAGTCAGATAGGGCTTTTCAAGTCAATTGGGCCAAGTTTGACTTTTTGGGCCCAAAAGCCCATTTGTGTTGACTGTTTTTGGATTTGGCCCATTAGGGGTATTTTGGTAATTTCACTTTGATTTTCTGATTATTTAGGTTAAAATAAACTAGTTTGCAAGTTTTTAGAATTTTTTATAATTTTTGGATTTTTAATATTATTTTATTATTATTTTATTATTATTTTTAAAATTTTACTTTTTCCAACTTTTTACATTTTTCTTAGGTTAATTACATCAAAATAGGAATTTAGCAACTTTTAGAATAATTTTATCACTTATAGATTAATTTTTATAATTATTTTAAGCTTTAATAGTTTTTAATTCATTTTAAATATTTTTTATTGGTTTTAAAATTTCTAAAAATAGTTTTTAATCATTTTAGGTCATTTTAGAGGTTTATCAATTGAAAAATCTTTATTTGGGCTTTTTGATAATTTATTTGATTTTTAGGGCTTTAATTAGCATTTAAAAATTGAATATTTAATTATTTAAAAGGTTTGAAAAAGTTTTGATAATTGGTAAACTCTTATTTTATTATTTTTGATTTTTGGTGAATTTTTGGTAATTTTTAGAATTTATTTTAATTTTGGTGATTTTTTTAGGTTCTACGTCTTAACTTTCTAATAGTGATTTTGTGTTCATTTTTATTTTTACGACTTCGTCATTTTCTCTTCTAATCCCCTTCTAAACCAATTATTAATCTCAAATCTTGTACATCTTAGTCACACACATATACCTCCTTGGGAAACGAACTTAATCGGGTCATTAACACTTGATTTTTCCTAAAGTCATTTGTTCAATACTTACCGCTCATTTACGCTCTTTTGTTTTTCTAAACAAGAGTAGTAAAATACTACAATCATAACTCGATGATAATTACATCTGATTTTGCTTGCATTACGTGTTATTCAAACATTTAAAAACTTTAGCTTTTTCAAACAAACCCACTTCAAATATATCACATGCGATTTTGTTTTAATCACATGTAATTCTGGTAATCTAATGTTTCAAGTAAAATTAGATATTTTCAACAATGTTCGCAATTTTTTTAGCTCCACTTCAATTGATTTTTCTTTCATTCTTTTATCATCCTCCTTTTACATCACAATTGTCTCGAGGTCGTGGCAGATTTTTACATAAGAACTTCTTCGCTTTCGACAAATAGTATCATATAACAACATAGAAAATAAGAACTAATTTTTCATATTTGTTTTATGTATAAATCACATATGATTTGTATAAACCACATGTGATTTATTAAAATCACATGTGATTTATATAAATCACATGTTATTTAAATAAAAAATCACACGTGATTTTACATAAAAATCATACGTGATTTTACAAAAATAACAAGCGATTTTATAAAAATCACACGCGATTTTACAAAAATCACACACGATTTTACAAAAATCACAAGTGATTTTACAAGAATCACACGTGATTTTACAAGAATCACGCGTGATTCATTCCTTCATAACTTAAAATGTATTCTTATTGACGTTTTAATCATAAAACATTACAACAAAGAGAAAATCACATGTGATTTCCATTTTCTCATAACAAAACACCGCAACATTAGAATCACGTGTGATTTGCTCTTTTCTATATCAAAATAGTCTTATTTGATCCACTTAAATCACGTGTAATTGGCATTTTTTTCATTACATAACACTACAAAAATCACATGTAATTTGCTCAATTCTATATCAAAACAGTATAAGTTAATTCAGTTTATAACAACAAAGAGATAACTAAATGCGATTTACATTTTCATCACAAAACACTACAACAACGGGATCACGTGTGATTTTGCTTGTAATCCTTTCTATAATAACTTTTGGATCTTCAACTTCTGCTAAATTATCATTCACGCTCATTTTCTAATTCAACAATTCAACTTTTTTGAAATAAAATTATAATAACATGAAATTATAATTAATATGATAAATACGGAGTATATAAATAACCAAATAAATATGATAGTATATAATTACTCATCGTAACGTAAAATCTATGAGTATGTATAATCCTTGAGTGACATCAGTACATATAAATGTGACAACTTATAAGGACTATCTAGATTTGACTATCTGATTATAATCCATCACGTTAACACATACCATATGATGACGATTAGAAGTATATGTTGGGAATTATTTGTTAAGTGTCAAGTATCGTTAGTATATTCCAAGTACTGTTAGTGTTATGTAAGTACCGTTAGTGTTAACGCTGTACATAGTAAGTACTGCTACTTATAAAGTAAGTACTGCTATGATGATTAGGACGAATATATCTTTGTATAAGATATGTCATAGTTATAGTTAGAGTATATCTTATGTGATATACTTAAATAGTTAGAATATTATAAATATATCATCTGTGATATAGTTATCTTTATAGAATATTCTAAGGTTTCTAGGGTTCCTTACTCTATAAAAGGAACATAGGTACAATGTCTTTCATGTACCTCATTCAAGTCGATTAATAAGAGAATCGAATAGTTAAAAGTAATTTTGTTCTTCTGTGCTTTATAAGTTAGATTCCGCATAACTTATTTAGTGTTAGTAAGAGTGCTCAAAGTGTTTTAGTTTGATTACAAACTATTATACTAATTCTTAACAGAATATAGATCCAACCAAAGGGATCAACAAGTGGTATCAGAGCTTGTTGAGAAACTCTGAAAAAGAAGAACACGACCCCAAACACTCCACACATACCAAATCTCAATGTCTCAACCAGATGGTGATAATGCTCACTTGGATGATGTTCAGAACCCTGATCCTGTTCTGCCATAGGGACAACCACAAGTTGTGCATCCTACACCAGCACAAGGTGCTCAAGCTGTGAATTCTGTAGCTACCTCTACACCATCACCTTCTCATATTCTATCTGCTGTTAAACTCCCAGTTCTCAAAGGTAACAATTATGAGACATGGGCTATGCAGATGGAACATTACTTGAATCACACAGATCACACTGTGTGGCAAGTTATCAAGAATGGGAATACACCAAAGAAGCTACACTGGTTGCCAGACAATACATGCTATGTTCTACCTGCTGTGACTGCTGAGGAGGTACAAGCACAGATCAAAGAAAGAGAAGCCAGAACTGCTTTGGCTATGGCTCTTTCTGAAGACATTCTACCAAGCTTCATCATTATAAAGATGCCAAAGCTATGTGGGATGCTATAAAACTTAGATTTGGAGGCAATGACAAATCTAAGAAAATTAAGAAGATTGTTCTTAAGCAAGAATTTGATAACTTCTCAATTACCAGTATAGAGGGGATACGTGGTGGATATGGAAGGTTCAACAAGTTGCTTATTCAGTTAGCAGTTTATAGACAAGTAATTCCTAATGAAGAAGCCAATCTAAAATTCTTAAGAAGTGTTCCCCTAGAGTGGAAAGCAATGGTTATGCACTTCATCACAAGAGATGATTTGGAAACAATTTCGTTTGATCATCTCTACAACAATCTTAGAGCATATGAGATGGATGTGAAAGGCACTGAAGTAAAGACTGCAACTACTTCAAAGTCTAACTTGGCTTTTGTGTCAGATGGGAACAGCGGTACTTACTTTCAAAATACCGCTAGTGGATCTAGCAGCGGTACATACTTCACAAATACCGTTGGAGGACTTACAAGCAGTACTTACCCACAAAGTATTGAAATCAGTTCAATAGTCTCTCAAAATCCACATGGAAGGTCTTCACCATTGTTTAGTGACAATGATGCCTTCTCATTCTTTGTTGGACAAGACAACAGGCCAAGATTAACTCTCAATGACTTGTTCCAAATGGATGATGCTGTTGTTGAAGAGATGGATCTTAAATGGCAAGCTGCTATGGTGTCAGTAAGATCTAATAGGTTCTTCAAGAAGACTGGAAGAAAAATGACTGTTGATCCTAATTAGCCATTAGGATATGACAAGTCTAAAGTTGAATGCTATAACTGTGGAAGGAATGGACACTTTGCAAGAGAATGCTCTAGAGATAAAGCTGAGACTAGCAATCAAAAGTCCAAGAACAGCTATAGAACCAGTCCAAGAATAACTGAAAGCTTTCCAAAAGGAAACAGCGGGAGTCCTAAAGTAACTAAAGCATTGGTTACTGTAGATGGAGTGGTGAATTGGGCAGAAGAAGAAGAATAGCTTGGATTAATGGCTCTCTCACATGAAGATACTGAGGTATATCCTTATTCTAAAGATTGTATTCTTAAATTTAATAGCCTAAAAGTAGAACTAGAGGAACAGTACAAAAGTTTAACACATGCATTGTAGAAGTAAAAGCCTTCAAACAGGGTGTTGTTGAATTAGAGGAAAATATAGTTTTGTACAAAAAGGCTCAACAAAACTATGAAGAGAAAATAAGGATTTTGGCTCTTCAAATGAGGGAAAAAGATGTGGAAATAAAAGCTTTTGAAATACAACTTTTAAAAATAAATTCAGAAAATGAAGCTTTAAAAACCAGTCTTTGTAATGAAAGGGAAGTGATTAGTCATTGGCAACAATCCTCTAAGGGATTGGGAAAATTGATTAATTCACAAATGGGGTATTATGATAAAACAGGCCTAGGATATATTGAGGATCAACCTGGGATAACCTTAACTAATAAAGACTTATCAAAAGGGATTTTTGATAGTTCTAGTAAGGTAGATAATACACCTTGAAAATGATAGATATGCTGAAGGAATGAAGGCAGTTCCTCCACCATTATCAGGAATTTTCATGCCCTCTTGTAATGATACTAGTATAGGGTTAGAAGAACCTAAGATTAATAATGTCTTTAACTCTAGTACTCTGTCCCAAGAAAATACTGCTGTGACCAAGAATATTGTTTATCCACCTTTAATGAACAACTTTGTTTCTGAGGAATCTAAGACTAGTTCTGCTTCCAAGCAGGTAAAAACTCCTAGTAAGATATTGGAAAACAATATACAACATACTAAAGTCAAAAGGGGTGGGATAGGTTTTGAAAAAGTAAGGTCAAAACAACCTTTTGGGTCTTCTTTAAGAAGAAAAGGATGTTATTTTTGTGGTAGTCTAAGTCATTTTATCAAAGATTGTACATTACATGAAGATAAAATGGTGAAACAAAAGGCTACACAAAGGGTCATGAAAAACAGTAATGAGAAAAATGCACAGGTCTATAGGAATCAGAAAACTAAAGATGACAAACCTAAGTTTGATCACACAAAGGTAATTAAATAGGTTAAAAATAATCCTACCAAAAGTTTTGTTCCTAGGACAGTACTTATGAAGCAAGGGCTAGTAACTTTAAAGTCGGGTAAACCAAGTACCGGCAAGTCTAGACATGCAAGTACTGCTAGACCAAACTCAAGTACTGTTGGCTTAAAGTCTGTAAAACCAATGTTCTCCAAGACTTCTAAGAAAGTTTTTGAAAAAGTTAAAACACCTAGAAGTAAGGACAAGAACAAACCAGTGCAAATGTAGGTTCCTAAAAGAGATATACCATGTGTTAAAGCAAGTACCGCTAAAGCAGTACTTAAGTCAAAGAAGTCAGAGCACATAGAGTCATCCTATGACTTTGACTACATAAATGAAACCATGAAGTATAAGAGTAAAAGTAGCATTACTGGGAATGCTTAAGTACAAACTCTTAAATGTGTAGGTCCCACAAGATCCGAGCCAAATGTGGCTTGGGTCCCTGTTAAAAACTAATGAGTTTTTATTTGTGTGCAGGGGCATCTCATTGATGAATTAAAAGATAAAGGAATTGTAGATAGTGGATGCTCAAGACACATGACAGCAAACAAATATTTTCTTGCTGAATTTGAAGAATTCAGAGGAGGTCCAGTAGCCTTTGGGGGTAGCAAAGGTAGAATCACCGGCAATGGGAAAATCAACAAAGGAAAGTTGGAATTTGAAGATGTTTTCTTTGTAAAATAACTGAACGAGTTCAATCTCTTTTTTTTATCACAAATGTGTGATAAGAAGAACAAGGTGCTATTCACAGACAAAGATTGCTTGGTGTTGTCCAAAGACTTTGAGATGCCTAAGGAATCTCAAATACTGCTTAAAGTACCCAGGCAAGAAAATATGTACACCTTTAATCTTCATACTATTACTCCAACAGGTGGTATTACATGTTTTTTAGCTAAGGCTTCTTTAGATGAGTCAAACCTATGGCATAGAAGGTTAGGTCATATAAATTTCAAGAATCTTAATAGATTGGTAAAAAGGAATTTGGTTAGAGGTCTGCCTAACAAATCTTTTCAGAATGATTTCACATGTGCTGCTTGTCAAAAGGGTAAACAACATAGAGCCTCTTGTAAGACCAAGACTGTAAACACTGTGACAAAACCTTTGCAACTTTTGCATATGGATTTATTTGGTCCAGTTTCTATCAGAAGCATTAGTCATAAGACCTTTTGTCTAGTCATAACTGATGATTATAGTAGATTCAGTTGGGTTTTTTTTAGCCCTTAAAAGTGAAACAAGTGAATTACTAAAGGATTTTATCACTTTAGTTGAAAAGCAGTTCACTAAACAGGTATTATTCATTAGGAGTGATAATGAAACAGAATTTAAGAATGCTGATTTTGATGAATTCTGTAGGTCTAAAGGAATTAAGAGACAATTTAGTAATCCTAGAACTCCACAACAGAATGGAGTAGCTGAAAGGAAGAATAGGACATTACTTGAGGCTGCTAGAACTATGCTGGCTGATTCACTTTTGCCAAATACCTTTTGGGCAGAAGCAATCAATATTGCATGTTATGTGTTAAATAGAGTCCTAGTAACTAAGCCTCAAAACAAAACACCTTATGAACTCTTGACTAATGTAAAATCTAACATAAGTCATTTAAGACCTTTTGGGTGTCATGTGTCTATACTAAATACTCTTGATTATTTGGGAAAGTTTGATGGAAAGTCTGATCCAGGATATCTTGTAGGATATTCATTGCAAAGTAAAGCATATAGGGTTTACAATTTGGCAACTAAGAAAGTTGAAGAGAATGCTCATGTCAATTTCTTAGAAAATAAACCCAATGTTCCAGGAATAGGTTATGCTTGGATGTTTGATTTAGATTATCTAACTAACTCCATGGATTACTACTCTTTGCAAAAGGATTGTCAAACTAACAATGCATGTGAGGAATCAAGTGCAACTAATACAGGTACTCAAGAAGATGTTTCTTCATCAGATGATGATGTTCACATCTATGTGCCCAATATGCCTACTGTTACTCCCATGTCTGCAACTCCCAAGAAGCAAACAATGCCATCAAATGATGATCAAGCCTCCCAGGAGCTTCAAAGGCTTCAAGATCAAGAAAATAATGCTACATCTGCTAATAAGCATTCAGGAGAAGAGTCTTTTGAGTCACAACACTCGGCAGTACATACTACACCTAGCGGTACTTCATCTGCAAGTACTGCTAAGTCAAGATCTGCCAAATCTGTTGACTCACTAGAAGAGATTTTGCAAGCATTGGACGATGAAGACTTATATGCCAGTCCAGCTGAAGGAATCTTCTCCAAAGCTTCCTATGATGAGCAGGGTGCAGTAACTGATTTCAACAATTTGGAAACAGAAAATCCTCTCAGTTCTATTCCCACTCATAAAGTCAACAACAACCATCCTACTACATAGATTATTGGTGATTCAAAATCTGTTGTACAAACCAGAAGACAACTGCAAACCAATATTGAAACTCATGCACTAGTGAGTTATGTCAAACAACAGCAGAGAACAAATCATAAAGATACTCAGCATTGTTTGTTTGCCTGTTTCTTATCTCAAGTAGAGCCCAAAAACATCTCTCAGGCTCTTGATGAAGAAAGTTGGGTAGATTCCATGCAAGAAGAATTAACATAATTTGAGCTACAAAAGGTTTGGATTCTTGTGGATCTTCCCTCGGGTAAAAGAGTAATTGGTACTAGATGGGTCTTCAGGAACAAAAAGGATGAAAGAGGGGTTGTTGTGAGAAACAAGGCAAGACTTGTTGCTCAAGGCTATAGATAGAAAGAAGGGATAGACTATGATGAGGTTTTCGCACCAGTGGCAAGGATAGAAGCCATTAGGTTATTTTTTGCCTTTGCATCATATATGGGTTTTATAGTCTATCAAATGGATGTGAAATTTGCCTTTCTCTATGGTACTATTTCAGAGGAGTTATATGTCTCACAACCTCCAGGTTTTGTAGATCCTAAATTCCCCAATAGAGTCTACAAAGTTATCAAAGCACTTTATGGTCTGCATCAAGCTCCAAGAGCCTGGTATGCAACTTTATCCAACTTTCTACTAGAGCATGGATATAGGATAGGAACCATTGACAAAACTCTGTTCATCAAGAAAAATTACAAAGACATCATTCTAGTTCAAGTCTATATTGATGACATCATTTTTGGTTCTACCAAGAAGACATGGTGTGAAGAGTTTGAAGCTTTGATGAAAGGAAGATTTCAAATGAGTTCTATGGGAGAACTAACTTTCTTTTTGGGACTGCAAGTCAAACAAAGGAAAGATGGTATATTTATCAGTCAAGATAAATATGTTGCTGAAATCCTAAAGAAATTTTCATGTATGGATACAAGGAGTACAAGCACACCTTTTGAAGCCAAAAAATCTTTATCAAAAGATGAACATGGAGAAGATGTTGACATTCATCTCTATAGGTCAATGATTGGTTCATTGATGTATCTTACTGCTTCAAGACCAGATATAATGTTTGCTGTGTGTTCCTGTTCAAGATTCCAAGTTCATCCAAAGGTGTCACATCTACATGCTGTGAAGAAGATTTTTAAATATCTTAAAAGTCAACCTAATTTAGGATTATGGTATGCTAGAGATTCCACCTTTGAATTGGAAGCTTACTCAGATAGTGATTCTGCTGGAGCAAATCATGATAGGAAATCCACAACAGGAGGTTGTCAATTCCTAGGCAGAAGACTCATATCATGGCAGTGTAAGAAGCAAACCATTGTTGCTACTTCTACAACTGAAGCTGAATATGTAGCTGCTACTCATTGTTGTGGACAAGTACTTTGGATTCAGAACGAATTGTTGGACTATGGGTTTAACTTCATGAACACCAAGATTTACATTGATAATGAAAGTACTATATGCATTGTTAAGAGTCCAGTATTTCACTCCAAGACTAAGCATATTGAAATAAGACATCACTTTATAAGAGATGCTTATGAAAAAAAGCTTATTCAAGTCTTGAAGATTCATACAGACAATAATATGTGGTTTTATCCAAGTATAAAATAATTTCATTGTTCCAAGTCTTTTCGAATTGATTACCAGTTTAAAGTGCGACTCAATTGTCTTTTGGTGAAAAATAATTTGATTTGTTTGTTTATCTAATTCTAAACTTAAAAGCAAATGATTGTCGTTGAGTAAAGTAAAAAAGTTATTTAGAAAAAGACTTAAAATATAAAACTTTTAAAACTTTAAAACTTAAAATCTCAATCTATCGGAATTCAACAAGTCCTTTCTATCGGAATGCACCAAAATTAGAACCATCCGAATAATTAAATCAATACTGTCGGAATGTGGTGTTATCGCAATGTATCTATCGAAATGTCCAGATCGGAATAACATAAACACTTCTGTCGCAATGCACTACTATCGGAATGTTGTAAACTAAAATTGGGCAGAGTTTCGACTTAAAATGACCTTAAGTCCAGTCGGAATATGCGATCGCAATGAGCGATCGCAATCCCGATCGGAATAAGGGGTAAAAACCAAATTATCGCAAAGTAAAACCACAATGGGTTATTGCGATAGACAAAAGCAGCCGTCGGAATGTCTGAATCCCCAATATTGCGATGGAATGCAATAGTAGTCCGAAATTGGTGGCAAGCTGAAAACTCAATAAGCACGTACAATAAGCTACCTTACCCAAACCTTAAACAGCTCAATAAGCTTAATTTGACAACTTTCGAAACATAAAATCATAGACTTTATAAAAGAAACTTTTGAAAAGATTAAGCCTTTTAAGAATCCGAAAAGCAATAAGCTAAAACGTGAAATAAGCCAATAAGCATAAAGAACTTATAGCCTAAACCGTATGAAGCTTGTGAGCACAAAACGATGAACCTTTTTTAAACACTAAAACATTAAATTCAAAAACGAATGAAGAACTATTCGGATCAAATTTGAAGTTTCGGATCAAAGAATAAGCAAAATCAAGAAAGGTAGAAAGAGATTAAAGAACTAATACTTAAACTTGAACTTGATTAATGGAATCCAAATACAAGAAAGATTTAAACTTGAAAAACAAAAATGGAGAAAAGATAAAACTTAGTGAGAGAAAGTTGGAACTTTCTCTCTCTAAAAACTAGAAAGAAAAGATGAAACTAAAACTAGCTAACCACCCTCCTAATGTGATTAGGAGGGTATTTATAGGCTAAGTGGAAAGTGCATGTGTGGTGTGCTTCCTTCTTTCTTTTCTTCTCGACTCGATTTAATTCTTTGTCTTTTCTCGATGTCGTCTCAGGATTTGAACTTGTCTTAATAATTTTCTTCTATAATTTAGACTTGAGTTTTCGACTTCATTAAACTTCCGTCTTTAGACTTTTTCTTCGATAAATCTTCAGAATAGGTCTTGGACATCCGTTCTTTAAGCACTCTTCATCTCTGGACTTCGTCTTTTCTCGTTTTCTTCGATAAAACCCCGTGAAAGCCCGTGTTTTCTTCCTTTTTCATCTTTTGGTCCTAAAACACAATAAAAACACAAACCACGCATAATTCTGACTTTTACGACATAAAATACACGTTTTGGTCTTGTTATTATTGGAAATGAGTGGTAAAAGGATAAGTGTTTTCACACTTATTAAATCCCCTACACTTGACCATTGCAATGCCCTCATGCAATGCATTAATTTTAAAGCACGGTTTACATTTTCCATCATAAATAACCCACCTTGGCCTTTATTAAATACTAAACATTAAGAAAAATAAAAAGATAGAATATACAAAAGCAAGGAAATCAAGGTTTTTGCCAAGTATAAAAATTTGTTCGTCTCGATTCAATTCGAATTGATCTCCGGTTAAAAGTGTGACTCAGTCGTTCTTGGTGAAAAATAAAATGGTTTGGTTATCTATTCTACTAAAAAGGTAAATGCGCAAAATAATAACAATAAGCTAAAAGCGTTTAACTAATAAAAACAAAATAATATAAATAATAAAACGTGAAATTAAAACGAAACAATTAATAAAAATAAAACTAACAGACGAAATTAACTATCGACTCAAAAATAAAGTTTGCTTAATGAAAAAGGAGAGAATAAAACTAAAATGGAACTTTAAAGTTAAACGAGGGAAAACCTAAAGCGGGTACTAAATAAAAGATAAAACTTAAACTTTACGAAAAAAATATTAATTTTAAAAATAGACGAAAAATTCAACTAAAAATATGTAACTTTCAAAATTAAAAACGGAACAGCTTTCAGATAAAACTAAACAATTACGGAACAATACTAATAAATAAATAAGCTAGCAGACAGCTAGCTGAAAAAGCTAAGCAACCACACATGTCATTTGGCGCCAAATATCATAAGCACACAAGCAAGCATGTTAAAAATTTTGGAATCACTACAGTATATTTCGGGGATTTTGCTTTTTTCGCAATATGTGTATTTTCAGATTTTTTTTTTCTTCGGAATAGTTACTAATAGTAGTTTTCATTTTTTTGGAAAAAACAAGCTACAATGCATTTCTTAACTTTCAGTTCTTCGGAATACTTGCATTTTCAGAAAAATATGTTTTTCGTTATAATCACGTTTCGGAGCTTTTAACTTTTTCGGAATAATCGTTCTTTGGGAATATTGATTTCTTCGGAAAATTAGTTTTTTCAGAAAAAGAAAATCTTCGGAATAACAATAAATTCAGAAAAAAGGGAAATTTCGGAAAAATGACTTTTCAGAATAATTTATTTTCAGAGAAATGACAATTTCAGAAAAGTGACAAATTCAGAGAAAAGGAAATTCAGAGAAATGACATATTTCGGAATAATTAACCCTAATCCGAAAACATAAAAAATAAAGATACAGTTCTATTAAAAATCAGCAAATAAGCCACGAATAAGCTAAAATCAAATAAGCAAATAAGCAAAACTTAATCTAATAAGAAAAACTAATTAAACCACAAATTAAAAACTTGAAAAACACTAATAAAATAAAAAATTAAAAATCAACTTTTTATAAAATAAACTAATAAGCACTTATCTAAAAACTTAACCAAATTGATTTTTAGAAAAAGCTAATAAGACAAAATTTAAAAACTTTTAAAAACACTAAATAATAAAAATATTTAAAAATAACTTTTTATAAAAAAAATTAACTAATAAGCACTTAATTAAAAATAAGAAAATTAACACAATAAGCTATAAAACTCAAACACATAAAAACCAATAAGCACAATCAATTAAAAGCATCAATAAATCAATAAACATCAAGATTAAGCAACTACAAGATCATCTAAATCAACATAAGATTAATAATAAAGAAAGGAAGAATGAGAATGATTAATTGAAAAGCTTGATTAAGATAAAGATTAAGATCTAATACAAGATTAATGAAAAAGATTAAAAAACATTAAGAAAAACTAGAGAGAAAAAGTATTAAGCTACTCCTAATCCTAAACTAATCTACTCCTAGATGACTAACCACCTCCTAATGACACATTAGGATGGTATTTATAGGAGGAGTAAATTGTTGGTGTTTTCTTCCTTCTTTCTTCTTGTCTCAACTCGATTTAAATTCTTTGTCTTTCTCGACGTCGTCTCGGGATTTGTCGATATAATTTGAACTCGTCTTATAATCTTCTTCTTTAATTAGACTTGGTTCTTCGACTTTATTAAACTTCCGTCTTTAGACTTTTTCTTCGATAAATCTTCAGAATAGGCCTTGGACTTCCGTTCTTTTTGCACTCTTGATCTTTCGACTTCGTCTTTAGTCTTTTTCTTCGATAAAAGCCCGTGATAGCCCATGTTTTCTTCCTTTTTCATCTTTTGGTCCTAAAACACAATAAAAACACAAACCACGCATAATTCCGACTTTTACGACATAAAATACACGTTTTGGTCTTGTTATTATTGGAAATAAGTGGTAAAAGGATAAGTGTTTTCACACTTATTAAATCCCCTACACTTGACCATTGCAATGTCCTCATGCAATGCATTAGTTAAAAAGCAAGTTTTACATTTTCCACTACAATCAATCCACATTGGCTTTTATTAAAGAGACAAAATATTTAAAGGAAGAAAACAAGTAAAAAGATCAAAAACTTACCTTGGTGTTTTGGAATGTCATGAATGATTATCACCCTCAAGTTTCACGTTCCCCAAACCAATCTTAAAAACGAGATCATTGTTATTATAAGTTAGCAAACTAACACAAACTCATGTGGGCCAATTATTTACTTAGACTCCCTTATTCATAGGTGTATCTCTTATATTTTATTGTTGTCTTGAATGATCACGAGGATACATTGTTTGACTTATTTCGATAGTTATTTAGGCTGAAAATAAAGTAGGACGGTTTAATCAATAGTTAGCTAAAGGACAAAATCTTTTAAAACTGCTTCTCGGGACCTCATAAAGTTCATATCTTGGCATAACTTGCTTTACGATTTGAGACCTTACTCGGACCGATATTTGGCAGCGACTTCATACTTCAAATCTTGAGAGATGTTCTTGAAATTATGGTCTTCTCTTCATAATAGGAATTTCTTCACTGAAGTTTTGAGAGATTCTTCATATTTAGACCACGACTTCTTCATTTTTCTCCAATCTTTATTTTGGACTTTGATATACAACGATCCACCTCCTTTTAGGACTTGGATCTATTTATCCTCATACCTGTTAGGGCCTTTTTGGATAGACTTCTCCATGATCTTTAGGGGAGTATTTGCTTTTCTTCGTGTGTCTCGATCCTTCATATTGATTTTTGATAAATGATTCTTCACATCACTTGGGATATTTAGCAACAAAATGTAGCCCTCATTCCTTGTTAGGGCCTTTTCGGACTCGCCAATCTTCGCATCCCGCTTCAATAAGTTATGCCTTGGCTATGAACTCTAATTAATATCGAGCAACTTTTACGATCTTGGGCTAGAAGTTAAGTAACTTTTCAAATCGTACAACCTTATTTATTGCAATTAAATTTATTATCAAGCGATGGGAGAAAAAGCTCATAATTAACTCACATAAATTTATGGAACAATACCAAACTTATAATTGACTCTATCATCTCTCGTTCTCCACAATTTAAAATCTCAAGGAATGAGACTCGTGGATGCTTAGCCAATTAAATCAAAGTTTTGGGTTTTCGAGTCATCTATAGGATCTTGCAAACTCTTAGACTTTTTCAAGTTTAGAATTCGCATTTTAAAGTTCCCTTGATAAACGACTCTCTAGGATCAATTATAGGAACTTGCGAAAAGTTCTTGTTCTTAACCCGTGAGAGTTAAGACTTTCGCGTTTTAAAGCTCCTTATATAAAAGCCTAGCAAAACTTGACTTAAATACGTTAAGGATACTAGCTAGAGTAAACTTAGATAAGTAAACTCGTGTTGAGTCAAAAGATTCACAATGTTGAAAAATTAAAACCACTTTATTAAAAATTTATTTTAGCAAAGAAAGAAAATAACTATAACAAATGTAAAAACAACTAGGCCAAAATAGATCAAAAATTTTGAAAAATGTCGAAAAATCAAAATTTTCAGTTAAAATGAGGACATATACAAGGAAAAGTCCACTTAACTTCGATAGAAGTCCCCCTACACTTAATATAAACATTGTCCTCAATGTTTAGTATGTGGAAGTAACCTCCCCTACACTTAGGACATTGTGCACGTTGTTTAAATCTCGCTAAGGAAGAGACAACTAAAGTAATTCCTATTTTAATATGGAAGAATATAAAATAGAGAATCAAAAGAGTTTAGGATAGAACCGGGAAGACGGGTACACGGAATCACGGTTCGTCAAAAGTTATCAAGAATGTATCTTTGAAAGCTCAAATCCCTGCACATGATAAGAAAGAAAACAACAAACACATACTAGGGTCTCCCCTACACTTATTAGAAAAACAGAATAAAAGGATAGATAATCGGGTTGCCTCCCAAAAAAGCGCTTGTTTTTGTTAACCAAGTCACGAGCCTGACTCGTCCCCGAATTAAATGGTCCATGGGGAAGCCTCAAATATAATACCGGGATCAAAGACCTTGTCCTCATTCCCGGAGGACATTAATAAAGAAGAGGGATGAGGATAAGTCTTAAAGGGTAGAAAAGTCCTCTCAACATACGAAAATTATGTAAGATCGTGATCCATAGGATGTGGGGTGGGTAAAGTAAGCAAATTGTCATCCCCCAAAGACAATTGATGCTCAGACAGCGGCAAAGCCGTAAGGTTATCAATCATATAGTAATCAATGTCACCTCCCGGGTCAAAGCACTCATCCTCCGTAATGGTGTTTAAAGGAGTGGATGAAAGGTGCTCGGGAGGGGGACTTGGGACAATACCTTCCTGCAGCAAATTATCAAAAATAATATCCCCCTCCGTGTCATCATCATCAATACCCGGAGGTATTGAGTGAATGTCGATTTCTTCCAGCAATGGGTCATTATACTCAATGGGTGTAATAGACTGAGGTAAAGATTCTTTAATAGGAGGAGAATTCAACGCTTCAATTTTAGCAATCAGAAGATGAACTTTCAGTAATTTGTCGCGAAGAATAACGTCTTCCACCTCATCTACAAGACCAAGTTCAGGGGTGAACTTCTCATAAGTCGGAGAGAATAAATCAACATCGCCTTCATCGTCCGGAGGAGAAGGAGAAAATTCAAAAGTGAAATTCTCATAGCATGGAGAAGAATCATCATCATTAAGATCGACCTCTTCCGTAAGCTCCTCAAAAGTTAGCACATCACAAACCTCATCAAAGAATTTATCAAGACCAAAATCAGTAATCTCACTCGATGTATCACAATCCTTAGACGTATTAGGGATATCAAGAGTACGAGTAGTAATCTTAGAAGATGGGTTGAGATTGTAGATATCATCCTCGTCATCATCATCATAATAGACTGGACCATTCTAGTTAGGAGTGATATAGTCGACTAACTCCTCCTTGATAACCTCCACATCTTTAAGAAGCTCATGAAGCAATTTTTGTTGATCATCTCCCCGAGTATGTTCAATTAAACCCATTCTATCCCACGCTGTAAGTAAACATTTTGGTGTAGAAAAGAAGGGAAAACGACCAAATTGGCTCAAAAAGGTGTAGGTGGATTTCAAAATTTGGTCACCATTAAGCAAAGGTCGCCTTTCCTGATGTAAGTCAGCTCGGATTTGAGCTAAACTTTCTAGAACGTCATTCAAAGTAGTGAGTTGTTGGTCAAGACTAATTCCCTGAGAGGATTGACGATTGAGGGTGTGATGTGGGGGCTCAAAGTTATTCAAACCGGAATCATAGCACGGAATTGGCTCAAAGATATTCATCGGTTGACAAGAAGAAGCATCGTGAGGGACCCCACAAATATTGCAATACGGGTATTGAGGAAAACCCGGTGCATTTTGAGGATAAGGATTGTCATATACGGGAAAGGGTGAGAAAGAATTGTAAGAGGAGAAGTACGAATTTGTTGAATTGCAAAATGGACAAAATCCAAATTGTGTATTGTCGATATCAGAGCCGCACCGCTCACAAATACACCAATGACATGTTTGATAACCATGCCATGGTCTCCCACACCGTACGCAAGACGAATCCATGAAGAATAATAGATAAGCAAGAAGAATATTTTTGGCGCAAAACTTGTGAAAAAGAAATGATTTTATGATTTTTCAAATGTTTTTGGATTTTTGAAATTTTATATTTTTATGGATTTTTGAAATTTTTTGACACGAACTCTCACTAAAAACCATTAATCTTCACGAAAAGAGCCGGCAGCGGCGCCATTTAATACAAGGTTTTTAATCTCGTATGAAAGTTCGTTAAACCGATCTTTTCGAATTGATCTCCGGTTAAAAGTGTGACTCAGTCGTTCTTGGTGGAAAATAAAACGGTTTGGTTATCTGTTCTACTAAAAAGGTAAATGCGCAAAATAATAACAATAAGCTAAAAGCGATTAACTAATAAAAACAAAACAATATAAATAATAAAACGTGAAATTAAAACGAAACAATTAATAAAAATAAAACTAAAAGACGAAATTAACTATCGACTCAAAAATAAAGTTTGCTTAATGAAAAAGTAGAGAATAAAACTAAAATGGAACTTTAAAGTTAAACGAGGGAAAACCTAAAGCGGGTACTAAATAAAAGATAAAACTTAAACTTTACGAAAAAATATCAATTTTAAAAATAGACGAAAAATTCAACTAAAAATATGTAACTTTCAAAATTAAAAACGGAACAACTTTCAGATAAAACTAAACAATTACGAAACAATACTAATAAATAAATAAGCTAGCAGACAGCTAGTAGGAAGCTAGCAACCACACATATCATTTTGGAGCCAAATACCATAAGCACATAAGCAAGCATGTTAAAAATTTCGGAATCACTACAGTATATTTCGGGGATTTTACTTTTTTCGCAATATGTGTATTTTCAGATTTTTTTTGTTTCTTCAGAATAGTTACTAATAGTAGTTTTCATTTTTTTGGAAAAAACAAGCTACAGTGCATTTCATAACTTTCGGTTCTTCGGAATACTTGCATTTTCAGAAAAACATATTTTTCGGAATAATCACGTTTCTGAACTTTTAACTTTTTCGGAATAATCGTTTTTTGGGAATATTGATTTCTTCGAAAAAATAGTTTTTTCAGAAAAAGAAAATCTTCGGAATAACAATAAATTCAGAGAAAATGGAAATTTCGGAAAAATGACTTTTCAGAATAATTTATTTTCAGAGAAATGACAATTTCAGAAAAGTGACAAATTCAGAGAAAAGGAAATTCAGAGAAATGACATATTTCGGAATAATTAACCCTAATCCGAAAACATGAAAAATAAAGATACAGTTCTATTAAAAATCAGCAAATAAGCCACGAATAAGCTAAAATCAAATAAGCAAATAAGCAAAACTTAATCTAAAACACTTTTAAGAAAAACTAATTAAACCACAAATTAAAAACTTGAAAACACTAATAAAATTAAAAATTAAAAATCAACTTTTTATAAAATAAACTAATAAGCACTTATCTAAAAACTTAACCAAATTAATTTTTAGAAAAAGCTAATAAGACAAAATTTAAAAACTTTTAAAAACACTAAATAATAAAAATATTTAAAAACAACTTTTTATAAAAAAAAATTAACTAATAAGCACTTAATTAAAAATAAGAAAATTAACACAATAAGCTCTAAAACAATATAAGCTATAAAACTCAAACACATAAAAACCAATAAGTACAATCAATTAAAAGCATCAATAAATCAATAAACATCAAGATTAAGCAACTACAAGATCATCTAAATCAACACAAGATTAAAATAAAGAAAGGAAGAATGAGAATGATTAATTGAAAAGCTTGATTAAGATAAAGATTAAGATCTAATACAAGATTAATGAAAAAGATTGAAAAACATTAAGAAAAACTAGAGAGAGAAAGTATTAAGCTACTTCTAATCTTAAACTAATCTACTCCTAAATGACTAACCACCTCCTAATGACACATTAGGATGGTATTTATAGGAGGAGTAAATTGTTGGTGTTTTCTTCCTTCTTTCTTCTTGTCTCGACTCGATTTAAATTCTTTGTCTTTCTCGACGTCGTCTCGGGATTTGTCGATATAATTTGAACTCGTCTTATAATTTTCTTCTTTAATTAGACTTGGTTCTTCGACTTCATTAAACTTCCGTCTTTAGACTTTTTCTTCGATAAATCTTCAGAATAGGCCTTGGACTTCCGTTCTTTTTGCACTCTTGATCTTTCGACTTCGTCTTTAGTCTTTTTCATCGATAAAAGCCCGTGATAGCCCATGTTTTCTTCCTTTTTTCATCTTTTGGTCCTAAAACACAATAAAAACACAAACCACGCATAATTCCGACTTTTACGACATAAAATACACGTTTTGGTCTTGTTATTATTGGAAATAAGTGGTAAAAGGATAAGTGTTTTCACACTTATTAGACAACAATGTAGCTGATTTGTTGACCAAGACATTTGATGCAAAGAGATTCGAATTCTTGGTAACACACATTGGTATGCTCAACCAATAACATGCTGCATATGTTGAGGGGAGGTAATAGCTGTACAAATTTTTATAATTTTTATTGTATAGTCTATGTTTTGTGTTTTTGATGTTATTGTAGGTTTATAGAAAAAGATAAAAGAGGTTACATGTCTAGTGGAAAGCATGAACTGGTCAAATTTGTGAGGTACCGTTGTCACCCCAAGTACCGCTAGCACAAAACCAAGTACCGCTTATGTTCCATGTACCGCTACATGTCCGTTGTGCCGTTAAGGGTCTCTTTTGTAAATTTGGCGGTTTCTTCGCGCTTGGGTTTGTTATTTAGTTAAATACTTACCCCAATTACACAATTGATTCACCTAATCTTTTATTTTTATCTCTTGATTCTATAACCTTCATTCTAATCTTTCGATCATCAAAAATACTAATGGCTGCTTTACAAGTAATCTCTAAGCATAATTTGGTTGCGAATCTTGCTATGAATGATGACTCTCTTGGTTTCCATGAGATGCTTGGTTTCCTATCTCGGAGTCATGTTCGTTTCGCACTCACTGTAAGTCCAGTTGTCTCTATACCCATAGTTGAACAATTTTGGGATACTGCTGTATTAGGTACTCGTTTTGATCAACCTTGCATTAAGGTTAGGGTGAATCATAGAAATATATATGTCACTGAGGTACTGCTATGAGCAAGTTTGAGATTAAATGACGAAAATGGACTTACTATGCTTAATAATACAGAGATTCATGATGGCCTTGCAGCCATGGGCTATGAGGGTGGTAGGGAAAGTCTTACTTTCTTTAAAGCTTTATTTTCACCTCAATGGAAATTGCTTTTTCATGCTATTATTCATTGTTTAAGTTCAAAAAGTACATCTTTTGATCAAATACCTGCTGCATTGGCATCTGCTGGTATTTGTCTAGCAAATAACAGGGTTTTTAATTTTTCAAAATTAATTTTTGAAGGCATGACTAGGAATTTGGAAGGGACTAAAAAGTTTTTAATGTATCCTAGATTCATTCAGACTTTAGTTAATGACCAAATACCTAACCTACCAGAGTTAACTGATACATGGGATGTTCCTTCATTCACAAGAGAACTTTCTCTATCTTGGCCAAACAAGGCAATGCCTTTTCAGGAACAGTAACACCATTGTTTGCTCATATATTAGCCCAACCTGCCAATCAAGAAGGTGAGGAACCTAGCAATGCTAGTGCTTCTCAGCAAACTCCTTCTCACCAGAGTTCCCATTCCCTATAAGATTCACAATCTTCTTCTCATAATATTGGTGTTCCACCAAACACTGATGAGATGATCCATACACCTGCTGCTTCTATTGCTACTAGTGGTTCACCACAAGCACAAGCACCAGAGGTGGTGGATGTTGCAAATTTAACTGCTTTGTGTACAAGTTTGTCCCAACAGGTACAGGTATTGCAGAAAGAAAAGCTTGTTCAAGACAAGAGAATTGCTGAATTGGAAGCTAGCCTACTCAAGTTAAGGAACAAAGTGTCACCTTGGATGAGGCAATATAGATCTGTTCAGAAATTTACAATCAAGAAGCAAAGATTCAAGAACCACAAGAAAAGGCAACTGAATGCAACCAAACAGGGGAGGAATAATGAAGAACAACCACCTTCTTCTGATAATCAGACAAGGATCTCTGGAAATGACATCAATTTTGAATTGGATGAAGATGTCATGGGGACTTATAAAGATGGAACTGGTTTAGAGACTGGTGTGGATGGACCTTCAGATATGGAGATTCAACAACAAGAACCACAACCTACTCCAGAGGAACCACAAGTTCAAGAAAAGTTGGTAACTAAGCCAGAGGAACCACAAGTTCAAGAAAAGTTGGTAAATCAGCCAGAGGAGCCACAAGTTGCAGAAACATTGGCAACTCAGCCAGAACCATCAACTCAATCACCACTTCAAGCTAATTGGAGTGCTTTCTATGAGAAGTTGGAGGAAATTTCTATTCAGTTTCCTGTATATTCAACTCCATCACCATAAGGACAAGTATGGTTTCAAAAGAAACAGACTTTACAAGTACTGTCTAGATCAAGAATGAGCAATGAATATGACAAGACTGAAGAGGTGCAAGTTGATATGATGGCTTCTATAGAAGAAAGAGTATCTGGAGATACTCAAGTGATTGAAGAAACAAGTGTGTCTAATACTGGTGAAGTCAACATTGTTGAAGATCCAAGTATTGCTAAGCCAACTAAGCCGACTGTAAGTATTGCTGACATTGTTGAAGACCCAAGTACTGCTAAGCCAACTAAGCCGATTGCAAGTACCGCTGGTGATCATCCTTCACTAGAAAGTCAAACTTCTTTTGGAGAAAATGAGACTTTAGCCCAATTGCTTCTTGATTTAAAGAAGAATTTAGTTGAGAAAACTAAACAAGCAGAAATAGAGAAAAAGACACAACAAGAAGTTCTTGCCAAAAAGGATCAAATTCAAGGTAAGAAAGTTCAAGCTTCACACCCTACTAAAGGTATAGTCATTCAACAGCAAGCTGATGAAGAAGCAGCTACAAAGCTGAAAAAGAAGCTACCTAAGATTAATCCAAAGGATAAGGGGAAGAAGCAATTGTTATCAGAATCTGAAGATGAAAGTGATTCAGATGATGATATAAACAAAGTCATGTACAGATTTAATCAAATAGACCATGATGAGGAATTTTCTTATAGAATACAAGCAAGCACAAATTCGTGAAAATGAATTGTAGGAAGAACTTGCAGCAAAGCAAGATTTGCTAGAAGCTAAAAGAATACAGCAAGAATGGAACATATAAGAGTATGACAGGATTCAAGTTGAGATACATGCAAGTGAGCTTCTTGCAGACTCATTGATAGCTGAAGAGAAAGATGCATGATGAAGAAGAGAAATCAAAATTGATTGATGATCTGGTAAGGGAGCAACAAAGATTCTTTACTGAAAAGAGAAGGAAATAAAAGATTAAGCCTCCAACTACTATGCAGATTAGAAATCAGATGATGAACTTTCTAAAGAAAGTTAAAGGATTTACTCATATTCAGCTGGTCAAGAAGAATTTTGAAGAAATCAAGACTTTCTATGAGCAAAGTAAGAGGACTGAATTGAATTTTGTTGAGATTGGATCTGAAGCAGATAAGAAAGCTGTTGAAGAATTCAAGAAACATCTGCAACAACAAAGACAATTTGGTAGTACTCCTAGAATTGAGCCAAGTACTGCTGAACCTACAAGTACATCTCCACCTATCAAGACCACTTATGTGAGGAAGATTAGAAAGGAGAAAGTAAGTTCAAGGGAGGAAGAGACTGCTCAAAGAATGAATACAGGAGTTGAAACTCAAGGTATTGCTCAGACTGAAAATGTACAAACAGTACATACATAGTCAACAGTACATACAACAGTACATACTGAGGAGACGGTACATACAAGCTTAGAAGAGGGTTCAACAGAACTTGAGGGAATTTCCAAGAGTGTTAAAAGGAAAAGGTCAACAAAGCCAAAGAAGAAAGCTAAGAGAGCTAAAACAACAGCAGAGGATAGTGATGATGATGAGATCTTAAAGAAGTACTTGAAGATTGTGAAATTTGAAGATCAATGTATTGATACAAAGATTTTTGGAAAAAGAGCATCCATTGCTAAGTGGATTTACTCTACAGATCAAGGACTTGAAGCTCATGGAATTCAGAGAACTAATGGCACAACAAGAGTATTCAGACTTTTGGAGGATATTCTTCACATTCTTAACAGACAAGATATTCAAGATCTTTCAAGGTTAGTTCAAGAAGGGAGTGCAGGTAAAACTGAAGTATCACTATTATACTGGGAATTTCTCTTTATATATGAGCCACACAGTTATGATCAAGAAATGTTTTAGGGATTAGAGAATCAGGTTCCTAGTTACTAGAGATATTACAGGTCATGTGGATTGCATATTTTGGATGTAGATGATGTTACATACTATATGCTGCAAGAGAAAACTTACACTTTCAAAAGAAAATTGTTGGAAAGGATGTTAGAACAACAATTAGAAGTTACAGAAGAGTCTGCTGATGCTTTGGAGTTGATCAGAATGGTTAAACAACAAATCAAGGATTTGAAAGATGAGGAAGAAGCTGAGAAAGAATCTTAAGTGTTTGACTTTCAGTCACACTTCACAAATGGTTCTCAGTTCACCATGTCTAACACACATAAGAACTGGCTAGTCCATAAGCAAACGGTTTGTGGTAAAGACTTATCAAATCCGTTGAAAGCTGATAGTTTGCTAAAAATTATATGGTTCTAACTCACCTTGTTTCGAGACAAAGAGTTGGCTAGTCCTAGACAAATGGTACTAGGTAAAGACTTCATCAAATCCGTTGATGGTTGACAATTTACCAAAAATTGTAAGGTTTTCATTACACCTTATTCTTTGTGAATAAAGTATTGGCTATTCCAGAGTGTACGGCTAACTGGTAAAGAATTTATCAAATCTGTTGATAGTTGAAGATTTGCTAAAAATCATGAAGCCAATACAGATTGGTGTTTGTTGTTAACTGTTTTATTTCAGGTATGAAGTTTACAGGCAAAGAAGTATTGATAAATAATACTTAGAAGGTTTTTGTTATCTTCAAATCAAGACAAAGATTTATGATCAAGAGTTCAAGGACTAAACTCAAGAAGACAATAACTGATGCTGCAAAGATGAATGAATGTTCAGAAGACACAAGAAGATCATAGTTTGAAGACAAAGATGATACTCATAATGTTTGAAGATTGTCTTATCAGAAGAAGATCTACATTTGAAGTGTTTGGCTACATTCAGTTGGATACAAATACTAATTACCAAGTTCAATCCAAGGATGAAGGAAACTGAAGACATGTATTTTTTTAATACATCCAGTACAAAAGAAACAAGAAGACAACAAGTTATCATTTCTTGTTTAGGGGAGGATTGTTGGGAATTATTTGTTAAGCGTCAAGTACCGTTAGTATATTCCAAGTACTGTTAGTGTTATGTAAGTACCGTTAGTGTTAACGCGGTACATAGTAAGTACTGCTACTTATAAAGTAAGTACTGCTATGATGATTAGGACGAATATATCTTTGTATAAGATATGTCATAGTTATAGTTAGAGTATATCTTATGTGATATACTTAAATAGTTAGAATATTGATAATATATCGTCTATGATATAGTTATCTTTATAGAATATGCTAAGGTTTCTAGGGTTCCTTACTCTATAAAAGGAACATAGGTACAATGTCTTTCATGTACCTCATTCAAGTCGATTAATAAGAGAATCGAATAGTTAAAAGTAATTATGTTCTTCTGTGCTTTATAAGTTTGATTCCGCATAACTTATTTAGTGTTAGTAAGAGTGCTCAAAGTGTTAGTTTGATTACAAACTATTATACTAATTCTTAACAGAATATAGATCCAACCAAAGGGATCAACAATATACATAAAGAAATTAACATGTTTTTTATCATTGACGTCCAACATCCAAAATATACACATGCAAAGCAAAGCCTTAATGGATAGTGATAATTCCACATTGTAGAAAATTTCTTCCTCGCGGTACGATGTCGGATCTATGATGGAGCAACGTCACATCGACGGTCATATGCTGAATCGAAGAAGATGACGGTTTTATGATGATTTGCAGTGATAGAATGGAGTTTCGGTGAAGTTTTGTTATTTTCCGACGATTGTTTTTTTTCCATGATGATTAGGTAGAAGAGGGTGTATGTGCTTTTAAGGAGAGAGAAATTGAGATAAAAAAAATGAGTAGTATGAATTATTATTAGGGTTTATATATGATTGAAAGATAAATACATACTCTTAGACTGAAATATAATCAATGGTTAAGATATGTTCTTTTATTCTTTTAAATGATAATGTTTTAGGTAGATCTCAACTCATAAAAAAAATTCTAATATATACTACTTTATAAAATATTTTCATCCTTTCTAAATAAAGAAGTCTTAAAAAGTTAAAGCCTCAAACATTTCTTTATTAAATAATCTACATAAAACCACTAGCCAATATTGATTATTACAACAAAAAAAAGTCAAATTTAATACATACATTTTTTTCCAGATTTAATTCATACGTTTTTTCAATATGAATGAGACATAAATATCTATACACCTATAGTTGTAACTTGTAACATGCATTCAATATTCTAACTGTCCATTTAATCAATATTTGTAACGGTCCATCATACAAATGTAAATATTAAGCTAGAGGGCTTTTTTTATTTCCCTATGTAAACATCTACCATGGTAGCATCCCACTACAGCTGTCTTTACTGTGACTATCTTCGCCAACAGTTTAGTGGCATTCGTTAATATTTTCATCTAAATGATGATGATGAATTGATGATATATGTTTCGACAATTTTGTAAGATACGCTTTATCATTTTTTATTCATGTTTTTTAGTGATAATTTTAAATTTGTACTTGATTATTTTGTATGTTGTATTAGCTTGTTGTGTGTTTGCATGTGTGGTGGATCTAAAGATAATCAGATGATGCAATAAGGAGTCGAAGAAGGATGTCTTCCGCTACATGATCATAACGCATGAGTTGTTGATGTTTTTGATATATACATACTCAAAAGTGGGTTGTCTTCGGAATAACATATACATGTATATATATCTACAATTATGTTTTAATATAAAAGATACTTCTAACAGTAATATGCGGGTCTTTTTTATGTTTTGATGTACGATGGTATGATATTATAATACGTGGGTTCATATTTTTGTTTCTACAAAATTACCTTCATTTTATGTGATGTTTCTTTTTAATTTATGTTTGAAAATGATACTTGTGTTACTTTTTTTTAATTCGGACTTATTGTTTATTTGAATATGAAAAATAGTTTATATTGGTATTCCACATAGTTAGTATCAGTGGCGGAACCAGGAACATGACGGAATGGGGGCAAAAAAAAATTTTAGGACAAAAGTCGTCGTATGTACAAAAATGAAGATATTAAATATAAGACTTTTACCTCGTTTTCTTTTCTTTTGGGGGCAATTTGAAGGTTTTTACAGTGTTTTGTTTCCGATGGGGGGCAATCTGATTTTACAATAGGGTGCATTTTAATAAAATGATCCTAAAAAAAAATTAACACTAAAATTTGATATTTTTTGCCGAGCCATGGAGCCCCCCCCCCAAACTACAAAATAGTTCCGCCTCTGGTTAGTATTATTAAAAGTTGTTATTCATTCGTAAAGTTATTATTCGAAAAATGCAAGAACGATATGATATTTATTCGCTCCAAAATTTGTTACAGGATACCCGCTCTAAAGAGGTCACATGTATTTATCTTTATTATAGCTAAAAAAAACCTGACATTTAAACTTGAGAATGGTTTTTAAGGTATTTTCAAACTTCAAAAGTACGCTTATGCAAAGTTTCACACGGAACACGATATCTCTTCTTTATATTCGTTTTCTTATCAAGCCAAATAATTGCTATTTGTAGCATATTACGCGTAAATAACGTGGTATAAGTAACAAAAGTCCCCGAATAAATCCAACATGTTTCTTGGTTTCATGAAATAGTACAAGAAAATTTGTTAAGATATTATTCATCTCCAGCTGCTACTTATTTGAAATTCCGTGCACATTATCTTAAAATATTGTGTTTTCTTTATTAAATACGTCAAGCTTTGTTTTATTATGAAAAAGAATATTACGGCGGAACAAAAAATATTGTTAGGTTACGTTTATAAAATTTAATGATTGATTTAAAAAAAATCACCCATTACATGTTAAAAGGAGTCATAACTTGATTCTTTAAGCTTAAAAAAGGTTGAATAAAACGTTACGGATGATCATGTATATATGAGTGGGGGTTTGGATTAAACGTGAATATAGGATATGCAAACAAAAATGTTAATTTCATGACGAGGTCTTAAGAAATGTAGGGCACACATACACATGGCAAATGTCATTGTTACACTTCTGTCATCATTATAAAGTTCCATATAGTACATGTTTTGTGTGTGTAAATAAGTGTGTGAAAAATGGAAAATGTGAAGCAAAGTGATTTGAAGGTTAGGTTCAATAAGGAAGCTAAGCATTGGACTGATGGTTGTCCCATTGGAAATGGTCGACTTGGTGGTATGGTTTTGGGTGCTGTTTTTTCCGAAACTATTAATCTCAATGGTACGTTTACATTCACTCCATCTTTTAACTTTTGAACGTGTTTTGGGTCCAAAAGAAGCGTTGATTGATATGTGTTTTGCATTTTTCATCACTCACCTAACATTTCAAAAAATAACTTGTTTCATAGATTTTTTATGACAAAAACAGTTTCCAATAATAAGTTTTTACTGTTTTCATAAGAAATATGATTAGTCGACTTTAGTATATGGGTTTCGTAACCCATGTCTAATCGGCAAAGTTTAGTGTACGTGTAATAACTAAACATAAATTTTTTTAATTAACATAAAAATTTATTAAATACACATTAATTTTAGTGAAAAATATGTTTATTTATAAAAATTTATAAATTTATTTAATGTGTATTTAATGTATTTTTATGTTAATTAAGAAACTTTATGTGTATTTATTAATGTTAAAACTTAAAAGGATAAAAAAGATTTAAAAAAATAGAGTTAAAAGGATTCAAATTTTGAATAAAAATAAAATAAACTTTATATAAATAAAAATAATAAATACAAAATTCGTAAAATATATCAAAATACATGTTAAATCAAATAGCATAAAATATGAGAAAATACTATGAGATTATATGGTAAAAAAAAGATTAGAAGATATTTATGTTAAATATAAAAGGTGATGTTTTGGTTTTTAAAACGATGCGATTTTGATATATTTTGCGAACTTTGTATTTATTGTTTTAAAACCACAAAACAAAAGGTGATATTGCATTTTGTGATTTTTAAAACAATACAATATCACTAGTGATATTGCATTGCATATCATTAGTGATATTTAATTGCTTTTAATAATAAAATATCACTAATAATAAACAAGTATTTTGTCGTAATTACAACTTTAGACTCTCAAGTTTTTATTACAACTATATATAACATTTTAACAAGAATAATTTTTTCATGTTTTCTAAAAATTTTAAATTGATCTTCATTACTAGATTAAAACAAATAAAAATAAAAATTAATACTTTAATACGCTATAAAAGAAATACAAAATGACTTTTTTTTCAAAGGCAATTTCAAATACATAAGACAAACACTTATTATACTCGGCATAAAGGTTATTCCAAATACCATGGTTCTAAAAGGCTTGTAAAAGTTTCGTAATAGCCTCACAAAGGCGTAAGGCTTTACCTTCACGCCACGCTATAGGCCAAGGCGTGAGGTTAAGGCTTGACGTGCAATGAGAACCAAAAAGTATCATAAGGCGTGATAAGTCATGATGGATCGAGGCTTTATTCATTTTGATTTCGATAAAATCGATCTCTTTTATATAAAAATGAAAACGATTACATGTAAATATAGTTTTTTGACTTTAGTTTGTATGTAAGACGCTTTTGTAAACTTAATATATTTGAAATATGATATAAATACTAATAATTTATAAATATTTTCGTATGTTGTGCCGCCTTACTTCACGCCTTAAAAACGCAAAAGCTTCGCCTTAGTCACTAAAGCTTAAGGCTTGATCATGCCGCCACGCCACGCCTCACGCTATTTAAAACATTGCCAAATACACATAGAGCAACACTTTTATATAATTTTTTCTTTTTTTTTCGGCATAAAGTTATTCCAAATACATAAGACCAGAACTGGTACGTGGAATCTTCATATGTCGATGCTAATCACCGATTCACAAACCTCTAAATGCATGCTTTTAACAGAAGATTATGAATATATAACGACACTTATTACCGTTAAATTAGTTTTATAAACCATTTTCAAAGCCTAGGGCACAGTAGTCCACGGCTTGAACTATCGCTAAAACCGAGTTTCACGGCATCACACATTGTACTCAATACTATGTTTTTTAGTGTAATTTCGTATTTGTCAGTCAAAATGATTGGGGAAAACGTGAGCCCATGGCTAGGGGCGGATGCACATGTATGGGGGCGGTGCCCTCCATGATTCGATTTTTAATGTAATTTTTTTCTTTTATTTATCATTTTATTAAATTGCATCTCATTACAAAAATAAATTGCTCTTCATATTTAAAAAAACAATGTAAAAGCCTTGTATTTATGTCTTCATTCTAGTGTGCATAAACGACTTTTATATAAATAAAAAAAAAATCTACCCACATATTTTAACTTCATGATTCTTCCACTCTCCACGACGCTAGATACTGTATCCAGTCTCGCGTTTTCGTGAATTTTATTTTCTTTTCTAAATAGAAATTTGAATATCGCGGCTATATTTTCAAAAATTAGAAAAATAACCGTTTGAGGGTTTATTATACCTTTTTTCATTTATTTCCCTAAAAGTATTCAATATAAACGTTTATGAACTTCTATTTTTTCATTCACAAATAAAAAATACTATTCTTATAAAAAACACTATGGTCGAACTTTGACAAGTATTACACTCGACTCGGTATGGAACAAAATGCTCAATATATTGATTATTACGACAAATAACACAAATGCAGACTCAAAGTTCGAGTACTTTGGTTCAACGTGATTTTGAGCATTCATTAAGTTGTATTTTTCTAATGTATTGTTTATTTTAATTAATTTATTATTTAAGTTTATGTAATATTTTTTTTATTAACGAAATTTGAATTTTAATTAAATAGTTTGTGTTTTTTGGAAAAAATATTCTGATGTTAACCAAGGAAAAAGATCCCTTAGACCCTTATTTTAGCATAAACTCAACCAACCAATCACAACTATCCATTTTTATCATTTAATAAAAAAACACATTTTTTAAAAATTAAATATCTCACAAACCGTTCATCGTTACGTAAAACAAAACATATCATCGCGACGAGAATTAAATCATCTATCTATCGAGGGGCACATGTATATACTTTTGACGAACTTTTTTTTCGACTTTCTTTCTTAAGTCACGTATGGAGAGAATCATATATGATTCGTCACGAAACATATATGATTCTCAGAAAATCATATATGATTCATATTACGAATCATATATGATTTTCTGAAAATCATATGTGATTCGTGACGAATCATATATGATTCGTGACGAATCATATATGATTCTCTCCAGCCGTGACTTAAGAAAAAAAGGTCGAAAAAAAGTTCGTCGAAAGTATATACATGTGGGAAAAAGATCCCCATAGACCCTTAGTTTAGCATATACTCAACCAACCAATCACAACCATCCATTTTTATCATGTAATAAAAAAAACTCATTTTTTAAAAATTAAATATCTCACAAGCCGTTCATCGTTACGTAAAACAAAACATATCATCGCGACGAGAATTAAATCATCTACTATCGAGGGGCACATGTATATACTTTCGACGAACTTTTTTTTCGACTTTTTTTCTTAAGTCACGTCTGGAGAGAATTATAAATGATTCGTCACGAAACATATATGATTCTCAAAAAATCATATATGATTCATATCACGAATCATATATGATTTTCTGAAAATCATATATGATTCGTGACGAATCATATATGACTCGTGACGAATCATATATGATTCGTGACGAATCATATATGATTCGTGACGAATCATATATGATTCTCTCCAGACGTGACTTAAGAAAAAAAAGTCGAAAAAAAGTTCGTCGAAAGTATATACATGTGCCCCTCGATAGATAGATGATTTAATTCTCGTCGCAATTGTGTATTTTTTTCGTTTGACGATTTACCGTTTGTGAGATATTTAATTTTTTAAAAAGTGGTGGGAAGTGGTTTTTTTTTTAAAATGGGTGATTATGATTGGTTTGATAGGTTTATGCTAATTTAAGTGGTTTATATAGATCTTAACTCTATTAGGTAAAAAATCTGAATTTTAAGCATTAATATTTTAGAAAAGTCTCAAATACTTTATAAACTAATATAGAAGATGAAGTGATGAACATAGACAATCAATTTAAAATCTTCTTAGAATAAGATAGGTAATTTTCTTTTCTTTGGTGTCTCGCCCTATTCGGGTGATATTAATGGAGTGTTTGTTTATACAAAAATGTTTGAACCGCTTATGACATTTTATCGGTCAGACGCGGTTAGTCTTTAGGGTTATTATTTTTTGTTTGCGTTTCAGACGCGGTAAGAGGAATAACATTTGATTCGATCAGACATGGAGTTTACGTCTTATTAGCTCTGAACAGCAACCCCTCACACCTCTCAAACCTAACTGGGTTCCATATACATGAGTTGTTTGATTTTTTAATGATTCAAAATAGATGGGTCAAAATATTTTTGGAGGTAAATTAGAATGAAGTTCGTCTGGGTGAAAGAAAAGAAAAAGAGAAAGTAATCTTTGGTAGAAATGTCCTTGTGGTGATATTGATGAATATGTAGCAGCTAATAGTATTAGAGCATAGGGTATAGTGCATCATGGCTTGAGTTATGGTCATGGCGTGAGACAATAAGCTGAGCCAACCATACCCCACTTGAGTTATGGGGAGAAAACTGGAGATAGTCAGTCGATGTTAAAGCCTATGGCGCGACCCTATGGCGCAGCCAACCACACCGTGGCTCGCGCCATGGGGCTGAGTTATCATTTTTTTTTTTTTTTTGAAAATATGAACGTTGGCCAACAGCTATTTTTTTTTTTGGAGTGTTTTTTGACCGTTTGGGTGTAAAAAAATACCATATTTTTCCTATATTTTTACCTATAAATCTCATCCAAAACTAACAAAAAATTATACCATTCTTCTATAATTCACAACATCTAATTTCTATATTTTTTCTATCCACCATGAGCCAAAATCCAAACCAATGCCCGAATCAATGGATAAACACTTTTTTATCCGATCCGCAAAATCAAATTCCGACCACTCAACTTCCAAATTCGTCTACTTCGTCTAACCCGAATACTCCCACATCCGCAACATCAAGTACTAATCAATTTTCTTCATTCGCCAACTATAATCAACTACCAAATCCTTTTGCTAACTTCCCACCACAAAACCCGTTTGTTAATTGTACACCCGAGGCATTCAATTTATGGTTCCAACAATCTCAACAATCACAGGTCTTCCAACAATCACAACAACAAAATTTCCAAAACTTTCCTCAACACTCTTCACAAGAACCTCAAGAAACCGAACAAAACGATGATCTCGACGAACAAGCCGCGGGTCCATCGAAGAAAGGCGGGAGAAAGAAAAGTGTTGCAAAAAAAAACCCGAAAAAAGCCGCGGGTCCACCACCAACCCCAAGTCGGACCGTTCTTTTTGGACCCAACGCGAAGAAGAAGTTTTGGCCGAGTGTTGGATTGAAGTATCCGAAGACCCGAAGGTCGGGTCCGATCAACCATATGAGGCGTTTTGGTACCAAATTATGGATATGTATAACAACCGGCTTGGGGATGAGGGTTTTAAACTGAGGAACAAAAATATGTTGACCGGGAAATGGACGACTTTGAACCGCGAGGTTCACAAGTTTAATTCATTTTATGAAAACGCCAAACTTTTGAGTGAAGAAAATCAAGATGATTTGATGACCCGTGTGATGAGTTTGTTTCGAGATGAAAACGGGAACAAGGAGTTTCCACACAAAAGTGTTTGGCTTGTTTTGAAAGACAAGTATAAATGGAAAAATCATGATTCAACTAAAACACGCCGTGCCCGGGGGAGAGTAGCCGATGTAGATCCGGATCTTTTTAATGATGATGAGATCTCTCGTCCATCCGGTGTTCCAAGAAAGCCCAAGGTTCAACGCTCCTCAAGTACATCCGCCACTTCGGGGTTTCAAAAAGAACAATGGGCCGAATTGCTACAACAACAAATGATATCGAATCGTGATACTAAAAAGGAACGATTGGACCGAGAGGTGGCGGCTCGACTATAAGTGGTTCAACTTCAAAAAAGGAATGAAGAATTGCAAATCCTTCGATTCGACACAACCGGGATGAGTGCCGAAGACGTGGCGCGAATCGAAAAGCTCAAAGACGAGGCGCGCGCGAAATATTTTAATTTTTAAGTTGTATTTTTTTTAAGTTTTTTTATTTCGTGTATTTTTCTTCTTTTTTTTGTTCGTGTTTTTTTTCTTGTTTTTTCTAATTTCGTAATTGTATTTTTATTTTTATTAATGAAAAAAAATTAAGTTTTAGTTAATTCATTGTTAAATTAAAAAAAAATGTAGCGGGGTCACGATAAACCGGGAAAAATTGAAAAAGCTGACGTGGCAGCACTTTTTGCCCACGGCTCGACTTTAACGGCTCGAGTGTACCCAGCCCTCTTAGAATTATTAAGGATTTACGGACTTAAGGTGGTAACTAATACTCCCCACGTCCTAATTGTCTACGTTTCTTTTTTGAGACATCCCAATTTGAGATTGGGTCATGGGCTAGTTTGTTTGTTGGCAAACCAAAACTCAGCGAACGAACACTCATATGTAACATACTTAAATTTGGTAATTGGTACAGCTGTTAGTAAATTAACTGCAACCAAATGTAACGATACGGTGGGATCACAACTGCAAAAACACCATAATTTACATTATATTTGTTGCAGATGACACACTGTGGACAGGAAGTCCGGGAAACTACACAAATCCAGATGCTCCGAAAGCACTATCAGAGGTCCGAAAACTTGTCAACGATGGTAAATATGCCGAAGCTACTACTTCAGCTGTCAAATTATCCGGTGAAGGCTCCAATGTACGCTTATTAGTTCATCTATTTTCTACAATAAACATCAAATTACTAAATGTGCACAAAGTTTATTACCTTAACATTTCTATATCATTTCTCTAGGCATACCAGCTTTTAGGTGACATCAAACTAGAGTTCGACCACAATGCTGCCACATATGATGAGAAAACCTATGTACGAGAGCTAGATTTAGATACCGCGACCGTAAAAGTTGGGTATACTGTTGGTGAAGTGAAGTTCACAAGGGAACATTTTGCTTCATACCCGGATAAGGTTATTGTGTCCAAGATTACAGGAAACAAGTCGGGTTCTTTGTCTTTTACTGCTTTTCTTGATAGCAAGTTACCGCATCGTGTATCTGTAAATTCTCAGAATCAAATTGTTATGGAAAGAGATGAAGTGGGAATTCAGTTTTCAGCTATTCTCGATATACGAATAAGTGATGGTATGGGAACGATAAGTGTATTGGAAGGTAAAAAGATTAAGGTCAAGGGATGTGATTGGGCTATTGTACTTTTAGTGGCATCGTCTTCATTTGAAGGTCCATTCACTAAGCCTTCAGATTCTAAGAAAAATCCTACATCTGAGGCTTCGAATACATTGAAATCGTTGAAGGGTTATTCATACGATGAACTTATTGCTCGTCATTTGCATGATTATCAGACCCTTTTTCATCGTGTCTCAGTTAAGCTTTCCAAAAGCTCGAAAAGCAATGAGAAAGATGGCTCAATGTCAGTAACTTCAGAGAGGGTAAAGTCTTTTCAAAGTGATGAAGATCCAAAGTTAGTTGAGCTTTTATTTCAGTACGGGCGTTATTTACTTATATCGTGTTCAAGGCCGGGAACTCAACCCGCAAACTTGCAGGGTATATGGAATGATAAAGTCACACCACCATGGGAGTAAGTTAGTATAAAGTATTTACTTCTATTTTCAAGTTTCATAATAAAGTTATGGTTTCGGAATAAGTGATTAGCGGCTACTTCTTTAAGCAGAGAAGTTGCTTTAAGTGATTATGTAAAACTGTTTCTGCTTATTTTAGTGTAGATAAACACCTATTAAATTTACTACCTGCATACCTTTTTAATCAAACAAGCAGTTTGAAATAATCAATTCCAGACACCCCTTACTCTGTTGACCCCTTTTCTCCTTATTCATGCAGTGGTGCGCCTCATTTTAACATCAATCTTCAAATGAACTATTGGCCATCACTCTCCTGCAACCTCCATGAGTGCCAAGAGCCTTTGTTCGACTACATTCAATCTCTTTCTGTCAATGGAACTAAGACCGCAAAAGCTAATTATAATGCAAATGGGTGGGTTGCACATAGTGTATCCGACATATGGGCTAAAACATCCCCTGACCGCGGTGACGCTCTGTGGGCATTATGGCCAATGGGTGGAGCATGGCTTTGTACTCATTTATGGGAACACTACGCCTATACAATGAACAAAGTAAGACCATAGTTATGGTTTCTTTTTAACTTCAGTGTATTTATACGAGTACTAAATTGGTTGTAAAAATAGGACTTTTTAGCAACAAAAGCATATCCAATGCTAGAAGGATGTGTTTCGTTCCTTTTAGACTGGTTGATTGAAGGAAAAGAAGGGTATCTTCAAACGAATCCATCAACTTCTCCGGAACACATGTTCACCGCTCCTGATGGTAAACCGGCTAGTGTCAGCTATTCAACAACCATGGATATGTCCATCATTAAAGAAGTCTTTTCTAACATTGTTTCTGCTGCTGAGGTAACAATAGTAACTATGCATTACGTTCATGTTATTCTACCTATTAGACTTCTTAATACGGTACATACAGGTTTTGGGTAAAAGCGAAGATGAAATGATCAAGAAAGTTGTTAAAGCGCAACCAAGACTTAATCCAACAAAAATTTCCAAAGATGGTTCCATTATGGAATGGGTATGGATGTCATTAATAAATGTGATATAAATTAATAGATTTCTTCAGTTTATGTTCACGTCTAAGGCAAATTTTGTAGGCACAAGATTTTGAGGATCCAGATGTGCATCACAGGCATATATCACATCTATTCGGATTATTCCCCGGGCATACTATTACACTCGAGAAAAGTCCTGACCTTAGTAAAGCAGCAGAAAACAGTCTTAACAAAAGAGGTAATAACCCTTATCTGTTATGATTGATAATTATAAACAATAATAGCTTACACTAGAATAATTATTGGATTGAATAGGGGTGGAGGGTCCGGGATGGTCGACTACATGGAAAGCAGCCTCATGGGCCAGGCTTCACAACAGCGAGCATGCATACCAAATGATCAAACATTTGTTTGACTTGGTTGACCCTGAAAATGAAAGCAACTATGAAGGTGGACTATATAGTAACCTGTTTACCGCACACCCTCCTTTTCAGATAGATGCCAACTTCGGGTAATTGCAATTTTCTACATATGTTTAGCTCATAGTATTTTAATGAACTGAGATAACAAAATGCGCTGTTGGTGTTCAGTTTTAGTGCAGCATTAGCTGAGATGCTGATTCAAAGCACTCTGAACGACATTTACTTGCTTCCTGCACTTCCTCGAGACATATGGGGAAGCGGTTCGGTGAAAGGATTGAGGGCACGTGGGAATGTAACGGTTAGTATTGATTGGAATGCCGGTGATCTTCATGAGTTCAGTCTCTGGTCATCTGATAAGAGGGCTTTAGGCGCAGTGGAGAACGAAACGTTCACTAAAACAATACACTACAAAGAGACGAGCGCGGTGACAACAATGTCTAAAGGAAAAATCTACACTTTCGATAAGCAGCTAAGATTGATAAAGACATCTTCAAGCACCTAGACTAAATGGCGATAACATCTTGTATGTTGCAAATTAATAAATCTTGTTTTCCTTACTAAGGATAGAAATAAAGGGTCTAAACTTATTGACATAGTTGTGCTAATTTCGTTTTTTCCTTACTGATAGGACCTGAGTTCTATTTTTGAGGCCGAATACAGTAACCAATACACAATATAAACCCATTATCAAACATTAACATAGAATATAATTAAAAAACCGTCTCTATTAAATGGATAAAGACCATAAAAGTGTACAGGTTTTGGCATAAATACAATCTAGTGGAGATTCAACTAATTTGTTTGCCTCCCTGGTACACACCGAACTCGATATTATGCTGCAAGGTGATGGACCAGATTAACTCATAGCAAACTGCAACGTAATGGACCAGATTCAATCATCATTCTCTCTGTAGAAACTATTCGAAACAGTAAAGGTGATACTGTTGCAGATGATGAATGATGAAAAGTCCAATTTTTGATATGATGTATCTCATCATAATCTTTAAGGTAAGATGATAGTTAAGCTTTCCAAATATGTTTGCATTGTTTAGTATCGTCTCATAGTATGCAATCTTTATTAGCATAATAGCATTTGGATCCGGCATCAAGAAAACATTTTACAATTCGGAGGTGTTTTCTAGAAACTAAAATACTTTATGTTAGTCATGCCTTCTAAAAGAGTCAAACGAGTTATATAACCTGTGATACTAAACTATAAAAATCAGGCTAATTGAGTGTTCCAGATTTCGATCCTGGATAAATGCTGAACATCTAAACACGCTTTATAGTTTACTAGCATAGACCCGCGCAATGCGGCGACGAGTACTCATAATCATTTTTTAGACTAACAAATATCAATCTCTTATCATTAAGTTTGTATTGTTAAAATTGTAAAAAATCTGAAAAAAAACACTCTAAATTTTAAAAAAAATAATAGTTGATAAATATATAACAAAATGGATATTGAATTAAAGAGCATAAAATTTTAGAAAATATGGTGAAATTAGATTATAAAGATAACAAATAAATAAAAAGATTTTTCAATTTAAAAGAAAAAATATTATTTAAGAAGGTTGTTACAAAAGGTTGTTACCCAAAGGGTTATAGTATATAATGTTGATGAAAATATCATAACTTGCTTTATTTAGTAAGAAAAAAAGTCTGAATTTCCAGCCTTGCTATTTTAAGAAGGTCCCAAATACTTTATATAGTAAGTATAAATATAGTCCAGGGTCTTAATAATCATTGTGGCCTTTATGCAGTTAGTTGCCTTGTTAGCAAAATTATTATGCTCACACTGAATTTACATCAGTTGAAACATTAGTGGTACTTTATCACTCTGCATGTACATTGTACTATATTATAAGTTTTCTCGGTACTTCAATCTAAAGTAGTGATCCAAATGAAAATTCGAGTAGGTTGAAAATATGATACTTTAGTCATTTAACTCTGGATAAGAATTAAATATACAACTCGAAGCGTCTCAGAAGATAATCCTTGCACTTTAAAAAGGCCAGGAACTTGAACCTACAATTTGGCCAAACCTCGAGGAAAATGTTTTTCCAATTTACTCCTCTGTTTCGGAGGAGTGCTTAAAATGTAACCCAAAATTTCTTACATAAACGCTCACTGCACTTTTTAGACATTGAGGACCAAACCCTGCAATTTTGCCAAACACATGAACGATTTTTGAAATTCACTCTTTGTAGTTCCATATTTGTAAATTCGTAGTATCTGTGGCGCGTAAAACTACAAATGGGAAGTGTAAAAAGGTTTTTGCTAAAAAAATGTCCACCGAACAAAGTTTAACAAAACCCGTGTAAAAATGGTGTCTTAGCACTTAGCGGTATAAACAATAAAGGTATGATAATGAAGATAAAACTTTTTAATTAGCACAAAAAACAAGTTTGATATTAGCCTCTATGAACAATAAAGGTATCAATATCACTACAAATTAATAGGGTTATAAACCTATAAGTTAGAACTTAGAAGAGTTGTCTATGGTGAAAAAAATAGTGTCATGTGGATCATAAAAGATACTAATGATTCTTCTCCGTAGTTAGTGGCCTGTTTGACTGCTTCTATTGTCTTTACTAATCAATTAGTCAAATTTAAATGTTCATCCATTTTATGAATTTTTACTTATTGTCTACCATTAGTTTATATACAAAACTGTAACCGGGTGTTTGTTGGTTCGGTATCGGGTTATCCGGTTTATTAGATTCGGTTAATTCGGCTAATTTTTTGTGAGTAACTTAATTAAATCGAAAAACGAATTTGAATTCGGTTCAGTCTTTGGTTAACCAAAATAACCGTAATTAGAGAAAATGTTATCACTAGATTTTTAGCAAAGAAAAATAGCAATCGAAAAAATATTTTTTTAGGGTTTTTTAAATATAAATACCCACAAAGAATAGTTTCAACACCAATCGGAGTAGGTAAACATCAAGACTCGAACTCTTGACTTTCTATCCTCAAAATCTCTTAAGTGGGCCTATGAGTTTTTCGAATGTGGGTATCAAATGAGCTAAAGCTCTTTGGTAATGTATGTAAATATATAAAAATACTACTCCCTCCGTCCCTAAATAAATGTCCACTGTTGACTTTCGAAGTCAATCGTTTTCAACTTTGATCTTAAATTATCGTGTATGTGTTATATAATACATGATACAAATCATACGAATGGATTGAATTATAAATATGTTTTCATTAGTATAACTTTCATCAAGTATTATATAACACAAACAAAATAATTTATGGTCAAAGTTTACAAAAAATGACTTCGAAAGTCAAACGTGGACATTTAATTAGGGACGGAGGGAGTACTTATTTAAATGAATTTGGTTAATTGGAAACCAAGTATTTAATTCGGTTCGATTCGTTTTTGATCAATTCAGTCAGTTTGGTTTTTTCATTCCGTTTCAGTTTCCGATTCCTGCAGATATTTACCTGAACTGTGAACACCCGTAACTATAACCAATTTCCTTCTTCAAAAAGGTTAGAAAATGTATGAAGTTAACCTTGTAAACAAAATAACTTTCAAACAACTTCAACAACAACAATAACGATACTCAATCCCACCAAAATAGAATAAGGGGAAAGTAAGATGTAGACATATCATGTCCTTACTTGTAAGGAGACTGCTAGAAAAAACTTTAATTTTTTTATTATTATTTTATTTTATCATAATTATTATTATTATATTTTATTTTATTATTTTAAAAGATAGGTTTAATAATTGTTTGTTTGAAAGCATGATAATAAAAAGAAAACACGACAGAAGAAGATAGAAAGGAGGAAGATACAAACAAGCAAATAACACATAACTAGATAAGCGAAGCAAAATATCAAACAAACCATGTACAACAAGGCATTAGTCGAACGACAAGCTAAGACATCATCGTTTCTACCATTTTCAACAAAGCTAGTAAAAACAAGGATAGATAGCTACATACCACTCCTGACGGTTGTACGTGAAATCAAGTAGAACACTGAGTGAATCCATGTATTAACTTCTCTACCTGGAAAATAACATGAGATACATGACAAGATTTAAAACAAGAAAAGACCAAAGATATTTTCTGCTGGGCTTAAATTAATCTATTATTGCAACCAAACAAAACATCCACTCATATTTGATAAAAATCAATAATAACATCAAAAATTTATGATAAAGGTGATTATTTGCATCTGAAGCCTGTCTTAGTTATTCATTATGGAAAATAAAAATAAAAATGTAAAAAAACCTTTAGATCCCAAGCTGCCTCTATCTTCATTACTTCCTTGCCAATCTACAAATTTAACTTGCAGAGTGTTTGAGATAGTTATGGAAATGAGGAATGGTTGGGTTTACGCTCTCCTTTGACGGAAAGTATTGCCAACACTTCCTATTATGCCAGCTATCGGGCATGTTTTGGCAAAACTAGCAGCATATCAAGAAGTCAACAGTTGCAAAAAGTAACAACATTTGTCTTCTAACGCTTCTTTGAGTAGCACATTAAAAACTAGCCTTTAAACAAAGTCCAAAACACTACAAGCTACTTGAGAAACTAGATTTATTTTTCAAACGATAAATGTTACTACTACTTGCTAGTTGCTCCAAATCACCCCAAGATGTTGTGCGCCAAACATACCCTACATCTTTAAAAAGGTTGGTCCATTGGAAACATTGGCACCGCTTGTTTTATCCAAAACTACAAATTTACAATGACATATGAGTCCCTTCAATACTGGAAGAGCCAAACATAAATGACTAAAGTTTCTGCTCGCCACTTCACACCATGAAATTCACATGTTACATGCCTCCCTTCCCTCTGTTTTTGTTTTTTTTTTTTTTTTTTTGTTATTCTAGAAATAAGAAAAGAAAAATATTCTTGGGTGTATACCTGAAACAGGAAAGTTCGGTCATTCAACTAACAATAGTACAATGATAACCACAAAAATAAGATATGGTTCAACTCAAAACTGCACAAAGAAGTCAACTACAAATAACTTCCATTATGTACAACTGGTTTTCTCATTTTGATGTAACAGACATTTCTTCCATGTATTCAAGTGATATACTGTAATCTATAGAAAGATAGAAAGATGACGTGACACCAACTTATTGCCTTATTGGTGAGACGACATACCATTATGCTATACAAGGGTATGTGTTTAATTTTAATTTTTTATAATGGCAAAAACTTACGCAGGCCTTGCATATATGTAATGGAATAAAAATTTGGTCAAGGTAATACCTTACTATATACAGACACAGTGACAATTTGATAAACATTAGCTACTTTTTATATAGTTTTTCTACCACTGAATTCTCAGAACGTAACTAAAAAACATGTAGCAGGACTCATGTACTATTTTCATTTCATAAGTTGACCTAGTTGGTCGTTGTAGTCAACTAGTGGGCACAAGGTACAAGTGACTTTGAATGGAAGTTACGGTACTTCCATAGTGCTTTCTTTTAAACAGACTATAGTTGGTGACTTAGTGTTATACATACATTACTATACAAGATCTTTTTGTTGTAAACACTTGACCCACCACATATCCCAAAACATGTCATACACACATACACTTGTCTCATACCATTATTACAAGTAGAGGGTCATCTTCAGTCTGAGTGGACAAACTATGTACAATCAATATAAGCATAATATATACCACAAATGAGCAGTTAGTATAACCCCACGAGGGTCCATAGGATGATACTCAAGATCTAGAGCTGCAATGGTGGGTTCCATATTTAATAAGACCATATGTAACAAGTGCAGTAAGGGGACAATAACATGAGAAAAAAATAATGGCAGACAATCCAAATAATTTCAAGATTTTTGACACGACTTTAATTGGAAATATATGTCCATTGTCAATCGTATACATTTTTAGCAAGTCTTAATGAGACCGCATGAAGAGAACCGTATTTGCTCACTTGTACAACAAACCAATTAGATTTGTTAACATGATGTCCGCCTTTGTCTGTTGCACACAAAAAGATTGGAAGGAGCCACTCATCATTTTCGGCAAACTTGAGTAGTTTTTGGTACCATTTTAGCAAAGATAAGAGTACAATGAGCCTAAGTTACATTATTTATCTTCAAAAAGCAAAGTTATATGTCAATAGCAACAAGTAGGATGACAACGCCAAAGTATCCCATCCCCAATAATAATCATCATGTGATGGGAACACTTAAGAAGATGAGGTTATAATACTCCGTGTGTATGTGTGTGAGTGAGAAAGAGACTAACCTCTTCTACTCAAGTACTTATTTCCTCCCTGACCCAAAGCCTACCAGGTTACTTAACACATATCTTACACCTATTTCCATTTCCAGTATCCTACCTTCCAAACTGTACTCTCAATCTGAAGTGCTAATACACACTCTTGATGAATACAAGAGACGGTATGAGTAATGATAAGAAAAAAGAGTGGCTAAATCTTAGCCTAGGGCAAAATGAAAAGGATCAGTGTTCAGAATCAAGACCAGTTTCGTTGAAAGTATGCCACTTCTGCAACAGGAAATTCTACAGTCCACAAGCACTTGGGGGTCACCAAAATGCCCACAAGAGGGAAAGAGATGCAGCAAGAAGATACCATTCACTCATGATGCCAGCACATCCATTCTCAGTTGATCGATCAATGGTTGTGCAGCCCCACTCGCTTGTACATAAACCAACGAGAAATGAAGACACATCAGCAGCTAGTTTTCGCAACACCAGTGCTGAGTATGGAGCAACAGTGGTGCAAAGTGAAGAGGTAGCAGGTTTAGCGTGGCACGGAAGTTCTTATTTTGAACCACAAATGGCTTCTCAGCCGTCGGATCCCCTTACCCTTGACTTGAATCTCAAGCTGTGATCGGGTATTTTGACAGTGTTAAATGCATTGCAATGTCATAAACTTCATGGGGGGGCATTAATCTCAAGACTAAGAACTCTGCAAACTCTTAGTATAGTTTGCTATCTTTTCTCGTTAGAGTTCTTAGGTTTCAGGTAACTTGCCAGCAAAAGCAGTATATTAGCTAAGAGGTTCTAGGTTTAATAATGTCCTCTATGTAGCTCTAGCCATAAATCTTACTAGCTGGAAGGCACGATGTATGGTCTACTACCAATGGTAATAAAGCAGAAATCCTAATCCTTTTGAATGTATCAACAAGTTGCATCTTTGTTATTAATCTAGTATAACTCTTCCTAAAAGTAGTACTTTCAAGCATACTATACGTCAAATTAGATTAGTTCAGAAAAGAATAGAACAAATCCAGGTAAAACCATTGTGCTTGGCACCTTGGCCAATGCTTTTCTTAGACATGGGCTCTGATTGTGCCCAGAGCCCCAGAATTAGTATGGGTTCAATTACGGAAGAAAAGGCATTCATAGAAATGTCTGTATCTATGTTTCTTGCCTAGGAGATTGATAAATACAAGTTTTGGTTTATAAACCAGTAACAAGCTACAAGATTGCTTAATGGCCAGACCGTAGAAAAATTGATCTGAATATTAAAGATCACCATCTTTGCTCACTTCTTAAGTAAATTCTTATTCATGGTTCTAATTAAATAAGATCAAAGTCTTAACACACTGACCCAGTCATTGAGGTGTCTTTTCTACTTCCGCTTCAACACTCAGTTTCAAACTTGGACTCTTAATATAGATGTCTCCTCTAAATTGCCTCTGTTACCTATGTCCCTTTAGATACTCTGAGAATAAAAACAGCTCAGGAGTTACAAGCTTCGAGTAATATCTTACTAGAATGAAAGATATGAATACAAGACAAGTTCCTAACCATATATTGCTGCATCATTGTCTTCTTTATAATAAATCTAAACTAGACGAACAAGTAAAGCTTATGTTATATTAATATCATACCCCATATAAGCTTTGAGCCCAGTAGCTACCAAAATAATAATGATAATGATAATCAGATACAGGTATGCATCTTCACTTGTCTAGAAGTAATATATCATCACTTTCTATTGTCATAATAGTTACAGGATTTTCCCCAAGTTGATATCACTATATTAAGGTAATCCTTACAGGCTATCAGGGACTTTAAGCTTTGGGGTCTTAAGCAAGACGAGCAGAAGCTATTGGCTGATGACCATTGGGTCACTGTAAAAGCCAGAATCAGAAGGGCCAGAAGGACGTTATCTACATGTGACTTTCAGTTTAACATATGAATTAAAATGTATTTGCATGTTGATAGTAAGTGCTTTTGTTCTCAAGGGACCAAACCCGTTATGGGTCACCACCATGGTGATACGAACCTATCCCATACTAGGCTCGTAATCGGTTCATAAGTCCCAAGTGTAGAACTCACTCAAAAAGCTAGCTTGTTTGAGGAGGAGACACCTGGACATTATAAACCATCAACCATTCCCATACATGGCCGATGTGGGATCATAACATTACCCCACCCTTTGAAGAACCAACGTCCTCGTTGGTCACGGCTATGTTGGTCACGGTTGGCACCCCCTTAGGGTCCAAGCCACCACTCCATAGGCCACCACTCCGAGCTCGTTGGTCACGGCTATGTTGGTCACGGTTGGCACCCCCTTTGGGTCCAAGCCACCACTCCATAGGCCACCACTCCGAGTGTTGGAACCTCGTAAGGTAGGGCTAGCTCTGATACCAATTGATACGAACCTATCCCATACTAGGCTCGTAATCGGTACATAAGTCCCAAGTGTAGAACTCACTCAAAAAGCTAGCTTGTTTGAGGAGGGGACACCTGGACATTATAAACCACCAACCATTCCCATACATGGCCGATGTGGGATCATAACATTACCCCACCCTTTGAAGAACCAACGTCCTCGTTGGTCACGGCTATGTTGGTCACGGTTGGCACCCCCTTTGGGTCCAAGCCACCACTCCATAGGCCACCACTCCGAGCTCGTTGGTCGCGGCTATGTTGGTCACGGTTGGCACCCCCTTTGGGTCCAAGCCACCACTCCATAGGCCACCACTCCGAGTGTTGGAACCTCGTAAGGTAGGGCTAGCTCTGATACCAATTGATACGAACCTATCCCATACTAGGCTCGTAATCGGTTCATAAGTCCCAAGTGTAGAACTCACTCAAAAAGCTAGCTTGTTTGAGGAGGGGACACCTGGACATTATAAACCATCAACCATTCCCATACATGGCCGATGTGGGATCATAACACATGGGGACCAAATCCGAGAAAAAAAAAGTAAAAGGACCATTTTTTAAATAAGAGAATATACCTGCGGGTACTTTTAACAGATACCGAGGGATCAGGGTCGGGTTTGCCCATGAAATATATAGCATACAACCATGCTCGTACACAAGGGTGATTATCTTGTGGTTCACTCACACACCACATTCACTCATTCAGAAGCTTTAGTTGGGGCCTAATATTTGAACTGCTTTCAGCTAAAAACATGATGAACTTATTTGGGTTACCAAAATCTGAGGCGACTATGAATGCCACACAACACAAACTTCGGATACACAAATTTCCAGCTCAAATTTTTACCACCTAACAACTATGTTGCACGGAGACGGATACGGAAACGGGGACGGGAACGGGTACTTAGAAACACCAATGTCCCAAAATCCATGAAACGGGTACGGCTGGAAACGTTTTTGTATTTATATATATTTATTAATAAATTAAATAAACGTGAATTTTTAACCGATTAAGCAAGAAAAAATAAATACGGATAGTGAGACATAATATATACTTAACATTAAACAAATACTCATAGTCAATTTTTAGAGATTTGTTAGAAGATATGGCGACATACTATATGTATATACAACATAAATGGACCAAAAAATGTTTCATGGCCCAAAAACTAGCCTAGAAACGTGTTAAAATCCAAGGAAACGTTTCATTTCGCGTTTCTGCTAGAGCCTCGATGTTTCCTATCTTCAGGAAACGTTTCCCTTTTTGGGGAAACGTTTCCGCCGCGTTTCCAGCCGTTTCCCGTTTCCGGAACGTTTCCGGGACGGGCACGGCACCCGAGAGGCGTTTCCGTGCAACATAGCCTAACAATCCAAGTGATATCTGTAGTTATTGACGACATTAATAATACTTTCAAGTTTTACCAAAGATAAACCTAGTTAAGCAAATGTGAAATATCATAGATTAAGTAGAAACGCTACTTCCATATATTTATTTTAGTTTGTATACGCAGTTAAATATATAATTTAAAGAATGAATAGATCTGCATTGTTGCCCAAGAGTTTGATCAATACAAGTAATAGTCTATATTATATAAACCACTAGTGAGCTTCAAGCCCGTTTTAGGGACATGCTGATACGAACCGGATCGATAGAAGAGATAAAAGGATAGATAGTTTATATTAATGGGATAACCCGACCCCCCAATAGCTTATACTAGTGAGATAAACCGACTCCCCAATTGATTAATAAAACCAATACTCCATTATCATTAAACATAATCCGATAACAGCCCTAATATCCTTTATATATAATAGAAGGATAACTTGTTCAAGAAGAAAATATAATAAAAGGTAAGTAAATAAATTAATTATATAATTAATATTGCTGAGAACCGCAGGATCGTATCAATACTCCCGCCCCCAGAAACACCTTGTCCTCACGCATACTCATTATTCGCACAATGAAGAAATTTGATATACCACCTAAACACTTTGTAAGTAGTTCTAAACTTCAAACAAGGTGAAATTAAAGTCTTGACCCATTCGCTGGATATCAATGAAGTGATATTTCCAGTTTCAGTTCTAACTCATTTTATATTTGGCTCATATTTATGCTCTAGTTTTCCTTCACATATAATGTCCTGTTAAATACTTTTAAAGGTTCACACCTCTTGTGCCATATGTAACTACAACGAAGAACATATAAAGCAAACAAACATATATTATATTAAAAAGTACCTGTCTAACTGGATATACATCATCATTGGAAACATTAATCAGAATTATATAATGCTTTGAGGCAGCATCTAACAAAGAAGCATAATAGACTAGAGGCAAGCCTCTTTCACTTGTTGAGAAAACATATATCATCACTTTTAATTGTCATAATAAATACAGAATTTTCCAACAGCTAAGATTACTGAATTAAGTAACGCTTACAGGCTATCAAGGGACTTTGAGCTTTTGAGTCTTATGCAAGACGACAGGAAGCCTTTGGCTGATGACGTTTGGATCATTATATGAGGCATTATCAGAAGGATATCCTTTCTGCATATATATTTTTATGAACTTAATAAATTAAAATTGTATCATATCACAATGTGTGTGGGTATAAACAGGAAGCGAAGACTTACGGAAGCCAGTGCCTTGAATGTAGCTTCTCTCCAGCAGATATCTCGGACTATAACAGGCTTTGCACTCTCGCTAAAGGTGCAAAGTACACGAGTATCCCTTAACCTCATAAGAACACCATCAACTCTGAGCTGCAAAAAAAAAAAATAGCTAGTCATATACAAGGTTTGATATGCACATATCTAATTAGCCTGAAAGTGCATTATTAAAAAATAACTTACCCAGAAGCGTAAGAGAAGAAACCAACAACTAGGCATCACTCTCTGGAAACCACAAGATAAGGTCATCCAGTTAAGATGAAGGAAGATTAACAAAATTTGCTAAAAATCGTAATGAGTTTGAATTTTACCACTTTCACGGTTAAAAGTGAGACTCCATTATCAGCCAACTCATCTTCATACAGAACTACCTGTTAGCATAATAGCAGTATAAGTATTAAGAAACAGAAGATGCCAGAATATACAATATTCAAAACTATCTATGACCATCCTTCATTATAAGTCATCACCTCATCATAAAAGAGGATAGGCTCTTTTGATGTCAATGCAGCCACATTAATTTGTTCTTCAGACTCCTCCCATTTAAGAAAATTATCTCCCTCTGAGTCTGCTTCTCCGCTAGTCTGATAAATAAGATAAAAGCAAAAACTAATCATTATGAGATCAAGATTGAAACGAAAAACCTGATTATTCTGGTCAGCGAATGAATGCACAGCCGTGTCAAAACAATAAATATTCACGCTATATAATGCAAGTTACCTCAAGAGATTCACTGCCAGAATAAGGAGTAGTGAAAGTGTAGTCATAGTCTAGAATAATCTGCTCAAAGGGTTTGCTGCAAAATGAAGAAAACTCAGGAAACACGAATCAAAAACTGATATTTGGAATTCATCATATAAGCAAGCAGACTTATAATTTCAACATATTCCAAATAGTGCTAGTCGCTAAAGGCTTTGGCTTTACTCAAAGAAATGACTTGTTTCCACATGTTGCATGTGATTGATTATAACCTATAAACTACAAATTGAGAAGATAGATGATAACCTTCTAAATTTCCACTGAGCAGCAGCAGGAACTTCAACTGGTGGTAGGGCTTCTTTCTTCCAGCCAACTAATGCATCATAAGCATTAAAGTGAAATTTTGTTCCACTGCTAATGTGCTTAAGAATCAAAGAACTGTCCCCAAATATCATCTCCGGCATGTGTGATGTCTGAAGCTTTTCTTCCCATCTGCAAAGCATATTTGCAAGCGGTGTCCAGCTTATTAACTAGTACACTAAATCCATTTCCAACACACATACAGAAATAAAAAAAACTGCACATTGGTATAATACATTAATACAACATTTGGAAATATTGACCCGAACATACTCAGATAATTACTTAACAAGAAGCCTAAGAAAGTAATAAACATGTACAGGTAACTGCAAAACGTAACTCAGAGACTACTTTTGCTACTTTTGAATACTCAAAATGACGTAGCAGTGACAAAAATAATGGGACAGAGTGAGTATACGATAGACAAGAACAAATCATATCAGTAATCAACTAGTCACTTGGCGTGTGTACATTGAAATCGTCCTACTTTTGTAATTGTTAACTAGTACACTAAAGCCATTTCCAACACACGTACAGATATAAGAAACTGGACACTGGTATAATATGGCATTTGGAAATATTGACCCAAACATAATCCAATATATATTTAACAAGAAGCCTAAGAATAATACATGTGTACAGGTTAACGCAAACATTACTCAGAGTCAGAGACTACTTTTGCTACGTTTATGATACGAACTCAGGGGTCTAAGAGATAAATATAAAATCTGCTGGAATATTTAGTTTTATTTATTTATTTACTTTCTAGTTATTAAGTGCTTTCCTTGTTTAAGTTATCTTGTTCAACAAGATTACTGAGTCTTTATATAGGGTTAGGAGTCTATCAGTTTGGGGGGAGGGAATAGGACCGGTCTTCGGACTTGGAACAGCTTTAGATTAGGGTTTATTGTTATTTGTTTTCTGTTTTTCTTCATTATTAATAAAATCGTCAGCAAGTTCGTATCAGTTTAAACACTCTAAATGTAAATGTGAAGGTGGCAAAAATAATGGGACGGATGGGGTATACGATAGACAAACACAAATCATATTCAGTAATCAACTAGTCACTCGACGTGTGTACATTGTAATCATTCTACTTTCATAATTATTAACTCCCCAAGCATCAGAACCAAAATCAGAATAAATGAAGTTGAAATGATATCAAATGTCCGATACATGAAGAGAGCTTTGATGTAAAGAATCGCTTATAATATCACTTGTAAGAAAACCACTCAAGGGTGGCCTAGTGGCAAAAAGGTTTGCGACTATTAGTGTAATATGCTGAGCAACCAACATGAGCAAGCCAGAGAATACTATTATATTACTAAGTAAAATTCTTAATGGAGACACCATCATTCAGCTCTTATGAGGTTTCCCCTAAATAATATTAAGAACGATAACATGAAAAACTGCTGTTTTCAAGAAAGCAAACACGCTTTTTACCAGGTCGCTCCATCAGCTGACGACAAAAGCATCAAAATTTTCTCAAAATAATGTAACAAGCACATAGCAGGGTTCTTTCTAACAAAGATGACAGCACTTCATTAGTCATAAGCTCAGAAGGTGCCCCGCTCTCTTAAAGAAACACTTAAATGGAAAAAGTGTATATGAACTTTTCAGATTGTTCTTCGAAACTTGTTTATTTCAAGCCTATGAATTCTGAGGTACTCCGTAACATCAATTCATCAATCAAAACAAAATATATCATTTTATTATTATCGTGTTGTTCACAAGTTCATCTTAAACTCGCATCATATCAAAAGGTAGTTGGATTTACATGTAACACCTGGTCAAGTACAAAACATTGTCAAAAACATCTCCACTCTCTGTTAAATTATTCGATAACGTATCACAGTAACGATCTAAAGTAGGACAGCACAAGGTTTGTTAACAATCACGATGTGCAAAGGTCAAGTGCATAAGAAAATCAGCCTAATGGTTCTGATCAAACATGACCTAGTATAATCTGAAAATCTGAATGACATCGTGCTAAGAGGTGGTTTAAACTTTAAATAGACCTAGCAATCCTAAGACACGCAAATGAAGTTTCCAACAGAATAATAATCCTAATCAAACAAGTAAAGATAAAACCTAATGTAGCAGGTGTTTGTTTCGGGGCTTATATGTGGGCTTATGAGCTTATTAGATTTCGCTTATATGTGGGCTTATTTGCATAAAATGATGGATTACCAAAACGAATGATGAAAGCAACAGGTGATAGATTTAAACAATTTGAACAAATATTATTAGTAATAAAAAAAATTAGGGTTTGACATACGATTGGAGGTTGAGAGAAGTGAGACATGATCGGTTACTGGACTCGATTTCCCAGCCGTGAATGCGGACACCTTTACGTCCGTCAGGAAGAAGCTCGGCTCCGGCTGCTTTTATTTCCTTCGAGTCTGCTTCCCACTCCATTTTGATCTCTGTGTGTGTGTGTTTTTTTTTTTTCTCAATACTTTGTAATAAACCCCTTTTTATTTCCTTCTCTACATGAAAAAAAAAATAAGGATAAATCCCCGAATCGAACCTCTACCCGGAACCGAACTGATTTTGTATCTAAATCCTATTCGGTACGAGATCGGAGCTACAAAATAAGATGAAAAAAATTTAGGATCACTAATTCGGTACGAGACCGGTATTAAATTGGGAAATTTCTAAAGAAAAAAAAAATCCTGATTTTCCGGTACCGGTACTGATACTTGTACCGATACTGATACCCGAAACTTTTTCGGTACGAGATCAATACATAACTTTTTAGATAAAAAAAATCGAAGACATTAAATCAAGACAAGTTCGGAACATAATTAGTCCCGAGCTCATCCCTAAAAAACACATTTGTGTTACTTTTACTTTTTCATAAAATAAAAAAAAATTATACTCCACAAATTTCTCTCACAAATGTTTTCTAAGCTTGACTATTTTTTTTAATTGTCATGTGTTGGAAAAAAAAAAATTTATATATGATTTTAAAAAGTGACAAGTTATATAGTTTCCAAGTAATTAACATTTGTTAGTATTTATCAAAAGTCTTTTGGTCCGGCGTATATAAGTGACTCTTTAACCTAAAAATTATGGATTCAAACAGTATGTAAGTAGCTCTCTAACCTAAAGATCGTGAGTTCAAATCTTGTTAAAGACCAGGGGTGGACCTAGGGGGTTCTCGGAGGTTCACGGGAACCCGATAGAAATTTGTCACGTAGTGTAAACGTTCACTAAAAATCTTGATTTATTCAAAATGAACGCGATGCCAAATATGTGTGTTACGTAAAAAGAAATTTATGCACCTGATGACTTGATGTTCTGGATTCGCCTCTGTTAAAGACATGTGAGATATAATTTGTTGATCGTGATAAAAGCTCGAGGACTTGTTAAGAATCAAGCTCGAGCCTAAGCTTTAAACATCAAATTTGACTAAGCTTGTATGTTTAATTGCATTAGAATTTATATCGTCTAAGCCCGAACTTGTGAATATTGCCATGATCCAAGTTGAGCGACAAATACATGGCTCGAGTCGGAGCTTGAGCTCTATACACAAGGATGAATATGCTTCTAATGTTTTTTTTAAAGGAAATTGATTCGTACACTCATTTTTCTATTGTGACATTTTACTGTATGCATCAGATAGGTATACAATGTGCTTTATATGTTTGTATTATGAGTATCCCAATCAAAATAAAAAGTATACAAATCATCTCTTTTTTCTTTTGAACAAATTTACGATGTAAAAATGGTTAAAAGTTCACCTTACAGTAACTAAAAAATTTCATTAAACAACAAGCACTCAAATGAGTTATTTTTTTAACAAAAAAAATCCCAAATAATTAGTTTTAAAACACACTCCCTTTTGCCATCAAGTTATTAAAGCATTTTTTTTTCTATTTTTGAGTATAAAATGGAAAAAAAAAGGGATTGAGAGAAGGAAAAGAAGAAAAATAAAAAGAAAAAAGATATGAAATAATTTTTTTATTTTATGTTTTTGAGCTAGAAAGAAAAGAGCAGAATGTAAGTAAAAAAAGAACTTCATGATGTAAGTAAAAAAAGCCTTAAAGATAACTTCACTTGATGTTCGGGTATGTTTGGCATGATGTTATGAAGAAATTGTAAGAGATTATGAAAAGATTGTGATTATTTTTTAAAAAATAAGCTATTTATAAAATAATTTTTGTTTGGCATATCAGCTTATATAAAATTATTAAAAAAATGGTAATCTCTTAAATCAAAAGTTAATTCATGTAACTTTAATAATTTCTTTTCATAATCTCTAGCACCATATTCATCTCCATCTTCGGTATACTAGTTACTTTCGCCAAATATACCCCTTCATCTCAATTTGAGAAGAAAATTTAAAGAATAAAGTTGGTGTAATTTACTCTCATTTATTTTTTACTCCTCTCCTAAATAATCTCAAAAACACAAAAAAAAAAAAAAAAAAAAAAAATATTACCATCCCAATTTTTTTCCTTTCACTTCAAAATATAAAAGAGTGTTAAGAGTGATTGTCTAAAAAGCAAATGAAAAGCTCGAACAAGCTTAGTTCTATTATTTACGTCACTATATAATTTCTAAGTTGTCTGCTTGAATTAGCACACAAGCCGTTTAAAAAGCAATTTCATAATAATAAAATGACTCATAACTCATTTTGTATATACAAATTTCAGATGTCGAATTTCATTTCAAGGAAATATTAAAATGTACGTTTGATTTAATAAGTTCGTTCATAAATGCCAAGTAGTTCATAACTTCATACAGAATTGATCAAGGCCAGGGTATGTTTGCACTAACAGAATATGTCAAGAAGAAAAAAATTATGCAACATAATAAATAGCAGCCGCAGCACCCCTCAAGGCCTTAACACCAATAATCAGTGCGTACAATGGGGAAAACAAGACCGGTTATGATCTTTAGAAGATATTACTATTTCTAATCCACAGGTAAACAGCTCTAAACATCAGCAACGATAACAATCCATTCACTGAGCAAACCAGGAGAATTGGCTTACTGCAAGTAAAATAAATGTGGCTTCTTCCAAGAAGAACATTGTTAAACACCCTTTGACATGAGCTCATCAGAGAGAGAAAAACTGACAGAAAGTCAATGGTATCTACTGAATTACATGAACATGCAACTGGATCTCAAGATATGTACTCAAAGATAACACAGTGACTCAAAACCAGAAGCTGGAAATTGAGCAAAATTCCAGCTTCAGACTAAATGCTCCCATCATAGTTACACCCTCTTCAATTCAGCCGCACCTAAAGATGATCTAACATCTATTAAGAAAACAAACTCTACAACACTTATGATTACATCTGCGGATTTATTCATCAATGTCCTCAAAGTAAGACATGGGAATTTCAGAAGGGCAAGGCAAGGCTGCAACAGACTTGAACTGTTTTCAGAAAAATAAAAGCATATTAAACATCAAACCATGTATGCTTGCATAATACAAAAGTATATCAGATATGAAATTTTCAGTACCTTTTGCTGCGAGTATTTCTCTCTTATTGCTTTAGACGATAAGCCCCTTCTGTTCAACTGTATTTCATGCATGGTAAGCACACAATCCTCTAGCTCGGATGGAGTATAACCTGAACAACGTTGCATTTTCAAGCCCTGCAATCACAAAGATAGCATCGTGACCTTTCAGAGACGAACCTAGTATAGTAAAACATAAGCCATAGTTAACAAAAAATTTATCTTTTTTACATATAGTATCTCAATCTGACAAAGCACAAAGAAACTCAAAATAAACACAGCCAAGAATTGATGTGAGTGGATATGTTTCTCACCCAAGGACGCTTTTCGGGTTCGAGTGTAAACTTGGCAATAAAAATGGCAGAGGCTGCTACCATTGATGGCAAAAACCTTAAGCAACTGTAATCTACCAAGCTTAGCTCCACAAGAAACCAGCTCAAAAATTCCAATGATGAACATGATGACTGTGGCTGCATTCAACAAATTTATATGTGTCAGCACCAAATTGGATACTATGTCAGTGTATTTAAACATCATAACAGACCCAAGAGTTGGCAAATGAAATTCAGCATACCATGTTATCTCCTTGAGCGGCTTTAATGAAGATTCTAGCAACGCAACATGTGAAGATCAGTATACAACAGTTATAATCATACAAACATTAGTCACAATCATCACTTCACATATTGACGTACATACCTTAGAAAAGTTTTTGATGTTGGATTGCTAACTTCTGAGCCCATAAATTTGAGCAAGTCTGCCTCCATTTGAATCACCTACATGATTCAGACAGAAGTTTACTAAACTTTTTCTAATATAACCATTGCATTTAAATTCTAATCCGTCATATACTATATAGCTACAACTAACCAACCTCTTCTTTAGTGTAAGTATTGTCCGTTATATAACAAAAATCTTCAGCATGTGGAGGGCTAATCTCTTCACTTTTCCTAAAAGACGTAATATTTTGATTAGCAAAAATAATCATAGCATTATCGTGATAAAGCAAGTAATTTATATAGGTTTAAGAGCATACGAGGCTATAAGCATGCTACAAACACCAAGAAGCTGAAGCTTGTTCCTGCTCAAACATTGATAAGATAGGTATCTGTCAATGTACGAGACCGTGAGAAACAAGGTATCTGACACAAGCCTATATTCCTCTGCCACCTCAACCAACCAATCCACCAAAATCTCCCGCATACTTATCGTCACATCCTTTTGAACCGTTTCCATATAATCAGGCAATGCTCTTCTGTTTTCCTCAATCTATTTCACAAGCTTTATGTTAGCATAGTATACTTTACCAAACACTACAGTTTCAAATTTTGACAAGTTTCATTTGTATCAACGCCAAGATAAGCGTATTTAAACAACAATTTAATTTTTTAAAGAATCACGAGACCCTAAAAGTTACAAGAAACGCAAAAATAAAAAAAAGATACCCTTTAAGGAAATCATAATCCATAAAGTCGTTAGAAGAAACAAATGAAAGACCTTGAAGCCTGACTACCCTTGAAAACTAAACACCAACATTTATCCCCAAAGCCAAAACAAGACATCACTCCGAACAGATTACCACACCAAACAACAAGCCAGTCAAAACAATTAAATAAAACAAGCACTTGGCCTAGACTGCCTTCTAAAGACCACAACACCCGTTTATGCTTTAAGGAACTAAGGGGGGTGTTTGTTTAAGCTTATTTTTCCAGCTTTATGGGCTCGTTGAACTTCCAACAAGCTTATCAACTTAAAGTCACTAGCAAAATGAAACTCAGCTTCTTGCTTCATGAGTTTAATAAGGCCACAAGCCCAACAAATTAGCTTAAACAAGTACCCTTAAAGCTATTTTAAGGATTAATTTCCAAAAACTAATATAACTTCCAATTATATACTACTAATCAAAAACCAAATTAGACCAATTTCAATAAAACCCAATAATTAACAAACACAACAATACGCGCAATTAAGCCGCATACATCTAACGAAGAGCAATACGCATAAATAAATAGGTTAAACCCTAAATACCTCTAACGAATGAAGATGCTGATACATAAGAGACGCATACAACAACCTATTCTCCCGAACACATCCAGACGAAACCGAAACATCCCTTTTCGCACACTCCTCGTCGACTTGTGTTACACTGTCCTTAATATCAGAAACATGAGCAAAGCTAGTATTTCCGCAATTAGTCAGCTCACCCAACACGACTCGTTTCTTAGTTTGTTTCGAGTTTTTTTTATTGGGGAAGGACCGCTTTCGAGACGAACGGTTGACGATTTCAACACAGTTTTCGTCTGAATTCATTGTGAGATTCTGGAAATGAGATGAGGGTTTTGGTGATTTGTGAGATGGGGATTTGTAGATATAGATGGTATGTGTAGGTGGAGAGAGAGAGGGGGAATGTGTGTTTGAAAATGAGATATTGCCGCGCGAGGTTTGTTGTTTTTTCACAGTTTTGAGATTTTCAGTTTTTCAAATTTTCTATATTGTGTTTGTGTTTTTTTTTTTACTTTAGTTTAAACATTTTGGCAAGAATCTAAATTACGAGAGAATTGTATAAATCGTCCCTGAAGTTTGGACGATTTATGTAATTTACTCTTAAATTATTTTTAATATTTGTTTTATGTTTTAATTTCAATCAATTTCAAAAAAAATTACTGTAGTCATTTTCTCAGCTTAATTCTCTATATTTGTATCGTAAATATTAATGTTTTGAAACATGTTTGGCTAGTTCAATCAGTTGAACCGGTTTTGATCGAAAAACCATATTTAACTAAACAAGATTTCATATTTTCGAAATTCGATTAGACTCGCTGGATTTAAAGTAACCCGTGTTAACTCGGTTATTGAGATATACAAATAAAGCATGTTAGTTATACATATTTGCGCCATAATTCTATTCTTACATTATATTTGTTGACAAATAGTTTATATGCTCAATACATGAAGATTAATTTTTTCTAACCATTGTAAATATAATATTTTTTTCTTTTAGAATATCGAGTTGACCGAGTCAAACTGGTTAAACGAGTAACTCAATGATTCGATCAGGTTGAATAAAAAAACCAGTTTTCAAAACATTCATAAATATTAATCATTTTTCTAGTGTATACCTTTTTGCATGATAAAATTATGGGTATGCAACGCGAATGATCAGGATGGCTGGTGAGACCATACCGTCACATCAGGCACGAAATTTTATATCTATAGTTTGAGATCTTTGTAAAACCTCATCCAAATAAAGAGAATCAGTCTCATCCACTCATTTAATCTTGATCCAGTAACTATAATTCAATTCATCAACCCTATATAAACCCTCAAAAAACAACACCCCCACACTTATTTAGTAGTAAAAATTCCTCTCTCTACAAAACACAAACACCCCTCGTGACCCCCAAAAACCCTCTCCGAAAAATAACTACCCTCGCCAAAAAATAACTACCTATGTCGGAAATCACATACAACGCGAGACACTTTAACCGCCACCACTGATTCGTTATTAAACAACACACCTCACCAGAATCACAATAAAACTCATCGAAATCACAACAAACCTCGCCATAAAATGGATGAGAATCATTTATATGATGTTATGGAAGTGGTTAAATAGATCGATCTAATCAAAGATGTTGTTGAATATGGTAATGAGCCTGAATGAGAGAAATAATATGTTATGGAAGAAGATACAAATCCGGATGTTGTTATAAAATAAATCACATGTGATTTTGCTCTGGTGTTGTTTTATTATTAAAAATGAATATGTAATTTTATATATCACCTTACTTTTAAAATCAATATCATATATACCCAAATATGCTTTAAATCATTGTACTTTGGGTATATGAAATTAATTTTGAAAGTAGTGTGATATATGAGATTAATCACATGTGAGCCTGTTGAATCACATGTGATTATGGTGAATCACATGTGATTTTATTCTATAACTGTTTTTTATAAATGGAAATCACATGTGCTTTTAGTGAAACATGTGATTTTGCTCTGGAGTTGTTTTGTTATTAATAAATAGAAATCACATGTGATTTTGGCTAATAAAAAAATTTCCATTTTTTAAGGAATGAATCACATGTGACACTGTCTTAATCACATGTTATTTTGTCATGAATCCCAAGTGATTTTCTTTTTTGATATACATGTTGTATGAAAATACCAAAAGCAACTTTACATGAGCAAAATTTAACACCTGATAAATCAATATATACTGTGAGTCTCGTGTATAAGAAATCCTATACCGATTGAGGGTACGTACTCCGATACATTATTTGAAGCTATAGATATGTATACGAATGACAATGGAGTAGCAGGGTTTGAAGTTAAAAAAATCAGGCTAAAGGAAAACAAAACTCGAAGTGGTAAAACACAAGTACATCGTGTGAAAAGGTATTTATGTCATACTTTGTATCCTCAACATTGTGATAAACAAATAAGAAATACAACGCATCATGTAACAGGTTATAAAGCTCTTATAAAATTAGTTTTGGATATTGATTCTGGAAGATACAAGTTATGTCAATTTTACCCCAAACACAACCATATGTTTATCCAAAAAGATTACAAACACCGTTAGAAATACGGTTTTACCGTTAGAAGACTCGGTACAATAGCATTACGGCCTCGTAGTTAAGATACATTAGTTATTAAGCTAACTGGGCATAAGCCTTATCTTATCCCAACTCGTGTAAATCCCATGACAATTTGTCATCGGTATATAAACCATCTCCTTTGATGGAGAGGGTGTTCTTGGTTCATAATTCTATTATTATAAAACACACATGCTTTTACCATGAATAGTACCCTTAAGATCGTACGTACTAGTTTAAAACTTTCCTTTTATAGTATGATTACGTTCACGTGTTAGAATTTTACGTATTACGTACGTGTTAGAACACGATAGATATTTATTACGTACGAACGTACAATAATTATTTAAACAATAATTAATCACGAACATGCGATCATGAAATCATGAACGTAATTAAATCACGAACTAATATTAATTACGTATATATATTTATTACGAACACGAATAAATATATTAAGTCACGGTTAATATTTAACGAGAACACATAAACACGAACCCGACTAAACACGAACGAACACTTAAATAACGAGACACGGAAAACGGAACGGGTACCCCATGTGGGGCCCCCTACCCGCGGCTACACCAAGACCATGGGCTAAGCCCATCAAAATTTTACTAAGAAAGGGGGTTAAGGTAAAACTTGTTTTCACTTTTCACTTTACAGTAAAAACATCAAAAACCTAAAAAAGTTTTTCTCCTTCTCCTTCTTCCTCTCTTTGGCCGCCGCACAGAAACACAAGAAAAGGGGTGTTTGTTCGATTTTTGATCTTGATTTTAGTGCAAGTGTTCGTGTGTGTTCATCCTCGTTTGATCCACGCATTCGGTATACCTTTTTAATCCTTTTTCTTTTTGTTTTGATTTAATAAATTAAATAAGAACATGATGTTTTTTAAAAAGCTAATTAAAAACATAAACTAAACATGTAAATGGTTATGGGGTAAATCAAAAAGGAGGATTTAGGGGTGTTTTGTTGTGGCCGGCGCCTAAACCGAACCCCAAGGAGGTCTCGGTTTTGCTTATGGGCCACCACCGAGACCACAAGGTCTCGGTTTGGTGGTGTGGGTCCCACGACACCAGCAACAAGGGGGAAACCCCGAAGTGGTTCGGGGTATGGAGTTGATTACGGGTCCGGTTCATGGGTTCTAGTCACGATCTGGTTCATGGTTTATGTTAAGGTTATGTTTTTAATAATCATATGTTAAAAATTAAATTAATAAAATATGACATGATTAATTTAATAAAACATGACTTTAGGTTATAATTTAATTATTAGATCATGGATTTTAACCTAAGTAATTATATTTTTCTAGACTTTATAATTAATTAATTATTAAAAACCATGGTTATAATTAATTAATTAACATGACTTAGGTTATATTATTACTAAATAATAATACATGTTTAAACTTAAGTATTTAACTTTATTTAATTAAAAACATGATATATTTAATAAAATACTTTTAACCTATAGTTTATTTAAATTACATGTAATAATTAATAAACTATACCTTATATCAATATGACTTAGAAAAATAATCAGAAAACACTTAAACTTATATACTTAGCTTATTTAACCAGCTTATATCTAATTATGGAAACTTTCTATTTTTAGAAACTTATTTAATTAAGGCAACTAATCTATTTATGGAAACTTTCTATTTTTAGAAACTTATCTATTTTAAGCAGTAATTCTATTTTTGAAAACTTTCTATTTTTGAAAACTTTCTATTTTTGGAAACTTTCTATTTTTGGAAACTTTCTATTTTTGGTAACTTTCTATTTTTGGAAACTTTCTATTTTAGGAAAACCTGCTATTTTTAGAAAGTTACTTATTATTACACAGTAAGTATAATAATACATGAAATAAAGTAATACTTAATCAGAATAGACAGAATATAAGATAAACACAGTTTAAGGCTTAAAACAGTAAAACATGGCACAAACGTATAAAATAAGCTAAGACATGACATAAAACCAGTTACGTATTTAGTAAGCATATACTTATTCACATATGTATTTATGTAGCATTAGTGATACCGAAGTAGGACTCTCCTCAGTTCGTCTTCTTCGTTCACTGGACATAAGGTACGGATTCCCGTCCTTTCAGTATGGACATTCTTTCCTTATTAGGATTCCCCGTATCCAGCCAACTGTTTTCCCGTAGTATAAGTTTATATGTTTGATTTGCTTATGTTTAATTTAGAATACATATAGCCATATACATGCATGACCAGTTTCACCTAGTTATGGAGGTACCATAACCATAACACTAGAGGCACTGGTGTTATGACTTCACCACGGCGGAGTGATTGCTCGTGGCATCCCTTCAGCTTTTGGCCATATTATTATATTTATCATGTGGGGAGTATGGGTGCATCCTAGTTACATGTTTTTCAGCAGATTACTCAGTGTGAAAGTGGTGTGTGCCTTGCATCCTTCACAAGGAGCTGGTCCCTCCTACCCAAACTAGTATATTAAATTTGAGGCAGCCCCTCTAATTTGCATGATGAGGTCACCCCTCCAAGTATTCATGCACGGTGGATTTTCATGACCTATATTGGCTAATGGTAGAATATGTTAAACAATTTTTATAAGATAAACATAAGGCTTTTCAAACTATAAAACCAGTTTTACCAAGACTTAACCAGGTTATTCGGGACTTAGTTTCTTCCGCTGTTATATGTTATATGCTTATCCTATTCATGCTTTATTGTACATCCGTGCACTGAGCGTATTGCTCAGCCGTTCTCCTTTTCTATGTTCCCAAAACGGCAGGTACTCAGGGACGCTCGTAGACTTTAAGCGTACGTGCATATGGACTGGAAGCTTTCTAGCCTTTCTTTACTTTATGCATTATCTTTACTTTGATACTCTTGCTATGGACATTGTTTAGTCCTTTCCTTTACAATACTTATGTTTGTGTGTGATGAGCTTTACTTTTGGACTACCGATGTTTGATTTCGGTATTTTCCTTTTATGGTCATGTAATGTTTAGACATTTATCCTTGTATGCTTTGATGACACGCCATAATTACACGTGACATTCCATTATCAAAATGGGGTGTTACAATTATGGTATCAGAGCCAAGGCTTCGACCTATAGGCTCTCAAAATATGACCTGTGATTAGTGGGTAGTCACTATGGTCTTCCTAGAACTGATAGTCGTTTTTCATGCATTCATCATTTTTATGCATACATATACATGTCATTGTCGCAGGTTTATGACTAAGTAATGGTTGGTACAGGACTGGCCCTATTTAGTCGCATGTGTTTTATCGAAACTATTAAATTTAGGACCGACCCATAGGCGTCCCCTCGCCATGTCTTTTATTTTGGGTGAACTGACCATAGGCGTTCACTCTCGAGCATACAAAAGTTTTTATAAAACTGCATCATGCATTCATACACAAATTTTCTTGCATAAAATTTTTCTCTGGATTTATTGGTATATTTTTTTTCATGTATATATATTGTATGTTTTGATATGTTAATCATATGTTTTATGTTATAGTGTCAGATGGTTCTCACACGCGAACAAGAACAACTCAATGCTGCAATTCAAGCTGCAATGCAAGCTTTGCTTCCTCAACTGAGGAACGACATCAGGGCTAAGGTTCAAGCTGCCAACAATCAGCAGCATAACCAAGCACCTCCTCCTCCTCCTCCAGTGACATTGGCAGTATGGCTGGAGAGATTCAACAAGCTCCGTCCTCGAGCTTTTGAGAAAACAGATAGCCCTAGTGATGCTGAAAGCTGGTTGGCTCACATCGAGAAGATTTTCAATGCTATGGGTTGTGACCCCGCGTTCAAGGCGAGGTTGGCATGCTACCGGTTCGAAGGCGACGTGTTAAATTGGTGGTTAGCGTTGATGCAGTCTGAGGGAGGTGACGATTGGGTTGCTGGTTTGACATAGGCTCAGTTCAAGGATAGGGTGATGGAGCAGTTCTTTCCCAAGGCTGAGCAAGACAAGCTCAAGAGGGAGTACCATGGGATCTGATAGAGAGCTGGGGAGAATAGCAACGAGTTTATGCAACGCTTTCTTCGCTTAGCTGGTTTCCTTGGTGCAGCAGCAGGTACTCCTGAAGAGCAGGCACACCACTTTAGGTGGGCTCTTCGCACATCGGTCGCAAACAATCTGGTGTGTGCTACGTTCACTACTGTAGCACAAGTGGCCGATGCAGCACGTAAGCTAGAAATACTGCAAGAGAGAGATGAGTTCGGGGAAGCTGAGAGACCCGACAAGAGGTAAAAACATTCGTATTCAAGCGGTGACCAATCCGTATTCTTTCCATATATGTCAATTATTCATCTCTTTAAAATGTATATTCCAGGCAGAAAATTGGGGACCGGTCTCAGCCGGCTACTCAGCAGCAGCCTCATCAGCCCAAGGGAAACGGTCAGACTAACGACCGTTCTCCTACGGATAGGCGTGGCGGTAATGATAATTACCGTAACAACGATGGACACTCCAACGGCAGCAGGTCCTAATACTTATGCATTTTTCTTATGATTTCATGTTATAACTCATATTCTGACACTTTAGCAAAACTTCTACCAGGATCCATGGAAACGGTAGGGACCAGAACCAGAGAGGTTCACAGCCTAGCCGTCCAGCTATCACTGGTATTCAGTCTTACGATTATCCGCATTGTCCTTTGTACCCTATTATCATGTCTTATGTAAAATGTTTTATCAGGTTCTCAGCCAGCCCAAGCACCTGCTGGAGGATATACTCATCCTCTTTGCTCTACTTGCCACCGTAGGCACCCAGGGCCATGTCGTCGTAACACTGACGCATGCTTCAAATGTGGTCTCCCTGGCCATATCATGAAGGATTGCCGTAAGGGCGAGATGGAGGGCACATCGGGACATGCTGATTCCAAGCCGCCTCCTACCACTGGGCGTGTCTACACGACATCTTGAGACCAGGCCAACAAGTCTACAGGTACCATCACTAGAATCTTGTATATGTATGGTCAAGCTGCGTGTGTTCTTTTCGATACGGGTGTTACTCACTCGGTAATTTCTACTGCTTATGCTAAGAACATTAGGATGCTTCCCATGCCACTAGAGAATAGACTTACTATTTTCACGCCTTTGAGGGACTCTGTATTAATCACCCATGTATATAAGAGTCTTCCCCTAGAATTTGACGATAAGGTTCGTTCTGTTGACGCACTTCCGCTGGACATGAATGACTTCGACATGATTTTGGGCATGGATTGGCTATCCAAGCATCATGCTACCATAAACTGCCATTCATATCGAGTTATCTTCGGTGATGTTAATGCACCATAGTACATTCATAACGGGTTCGTACCCGGACGGTCTGTACAAATGATATCTACCCTGCAAGCGCGTGCACTACTATCACATGGCTGCGAGGGTTATCTAGCTACAGTTCACGACATGGATGCTGAATCTCCATCAATTCAGGATCAACCAATAGTTTCGGCATTCCAAGATGTATTTCCAGAAGAACTTCCGGGCATACCACCTGCTCGAGAAGTGGAATTCAGTATCGAGCTTATTCTAGGAGTTGAACCAATCTCCAAGGCTCCTTATCGCATGGCTCCCATAGAGCTGAAAGAGCTGAAGGATCAACTGCAAGAACTTCTTGAACGAGGTTTCATTCGACCGAGCGCATCTCCATGGGGCGCACCGGTTCTATTTGTTAAGAAGAAGAAGGACGACAATATGCGTCTTTGCATAGACTATCGCGAGCTCAACAAGATTACTATCCGGAATAGGTATCCACTGCCGCGTATAGACGATCTGTTTGACCAACTCCAAGGGGCCAAACACTTCTCCAAGATTGATCTTAGGTCAGGCTACCATCAGCTACGGGTTAAGGAGCAGGACATCGCCAAGACTGCTTTTCGTACCCGCTATGGCCACTACGAGTTTGTAGTTATGACATTCGGCCTGACCAATGCTCCAGCAGTGTTCATGGACTTGATGAACAAAATCTTCCATGAATTTCTGGACAAGTTCGTCATTGTCTTCATCGATGACATCCTGATTTTCTTAAAGTCCAAGAAGGAACACGAAGACCATCTTCGTACAGTACTACAGATTCTTCGCCAGAAGCAGTTGTATGCTAAATTCTCCAAATGTGAGTTCTGGTTAGATAAGGTGGCATTCTTAGGTCACATTATATCAGCAGAAGGAATCACAATGGATCCAGCGAAGGTTGAGGCCATTACTAAGTGGCCGAGGCCGACATCAGCGACGGAAGTTCGCAGTTTCTTAGGCTTAGCTGGCTATTACCGTAGGTTCATGGAGAACTTTTTTCGCTTAGCACTACCATTGACCAAACTGATGCGGAAAGGGGAGAAATTCGTCTAGACTGAAGAACGAGAGAAGAGCTTTGAAGACCTGAAGCAGAAGCTAGTATCTGCACCTATTCTTACTCTCCCATCTGGTACGGGTGGATTTTAAATCTACAGTGATGCATCGGGGAAAGGACTTGGCTGTGTTCTCACGCAACATGGGAAAGTGATCGCGTACGCTTCACGGCAGCTTAAGCCTTATAAAGAAAATTACCCTACGCATGACTTGGAACTTGCTACAGTCGTGTTTGCATTGAAGATATGAAGGCACTACTTATATGGAGAATCATGTGACATTTTCACGGAGCACAAGAGCTTGAAGTATATCTTCACTCAACGTGAATTGAACATGAGGCAGAGGAGATGATTAGAGCTGTCGAAGGATTATGACATTAATCTACAGTATCATCCCGGAAAGGCAAATGTAGTAGCAGATGCTCTTTGCAGGAAGTCCAGAGTGATCAACGGCATTAAAGTTGAGGAGGAAATCATAAGAGACTTGGAGCGACTAGACATCGAGATCATGGTACGTGGACAGCACGGTTACTGGGCTAATCTTAGAGTAGAACCCGGGTTACTCTCTAAGATCAAGGAAGCTCAGAAAGATGATAGAGAAATCTGGGCGATAGTTCAGAATTTGGAGAAACAGACGGAATTCAGAGTAGATGCAGATGGTATCGTATGGCAGGGCACGAGACTTTGTGTTCCTAATGATCAAGAACTCCGGGAAGCTTTGTTAGCTGAAGCTCATAGCTCCCCATTCTCTATACATCTTGGATCGACTAAGATGTACCATGACATCAAGCAATACTTTTGGTGGAATGGTATGAAACAGGATGTGGCCACTTACGTCTCCAAATGTCTTACCTGCCAGCAGGTTAAGATCGAGCATCAACGATATGGCGGTCTCCTTCAACCGTTAGATATTCCAGAGTGGAAGTGGGACAAAATCACCATGGATTTTGTTACTGGTCTTCCGCCTACCAAGAGGAAGCATGATGCAATTTGGGTTATCGTAGATCGACTTACCAAATCAGCTCATTTCTTACCGATCCGCAAGGAAGATCCGGTAAGTAAACTCGCTGATACGTATAAAAGAGAGATCATGAGACTCCACGATGCACCATCCAGCATCGTCTCAGACAGAGATCCTCGTTTCACTTCGCGATTTTGGAAGAGTCTGCAGAAAGCTTGGGGTACACAACTTAAGCTTAGCACGGCTTTTCATCCTCAAACGGACGGACAGTCGGAGCGAACGATTCAGACATTAGAAGACATGCTGAGGTCATGTGCGTTGGAATGGACGAGTGATTGGGACGATTACATCTGTTTGGTGGAGTTTGCATACAACAACAGTTGGCACGCAAGTTCAAGTGTGCTCCTTTCGAGATGTTGTATGGCAGAAAGTGTCGCACCCCAATCTGCTGGGATCAGGTTGGCGAGCGAACACTTGAAGGACCAGAAATCATAGAGATGACCAATGAAAAGATCGCAGTAGCTAAGCAGAAAATTCAGGAAGCACGGTCACGTCAGAAGAGTTACGCCGATAAGCATCGTAGGGACATACATTTTAACGTAGGAGATCACGTCTTCCTTAAGGTTTCGCCGGCACGTGGTGTTAGACGCTTAGGGATTAAAGGGAAGCTCAGTTCTCGTTTCATCGAACCGTTTGATATCATTGAACGAGTCGGTGAAGTATCTTACCGGTTAGCGTTACCTCCGCAGCTTTCGCATGTACACAATGTGTTTCATGTGTCCTTACTCAGAGGGTACCAGTATCATCCCCTTCACATGGTTCAGTATCCACTAGAACAGATACGTGAAGATCTCACCTTCATAGAAGAACCCGAACGAGTTCTTGACAGACAAGAACGAGTCATGAGAAGGAAGACGATTCCATTCGTCAAAATCCTTTGGAGGGATCATACCGAGCGAGAAGCCACTTGGGAAACAGAGGAGTCTATCCGGGCTTCTTACCCTCATTTCATATTTTGAATTCGGGTATGTTCTTCTTTTCCAGTTACTTTATCTATAATTCGGGGACGAATTATTCTTTTTAGGGGGGAAGAGTTGTAAAACCCGCATGCTTTTACCATGAATAGTACCCTTAAGATCGTACGTACTAGTTTAAAACTTTCCTTTTATAGTATGATTACGTTCACGTGTTAGAATTTTACGTATTACGTACGTGTTAGAACACGATAAGTATTTATTACGTACGAACGCACAATAATTATTTAAACAATAATTAATCACGAACATGCGATCATGAAATCATGAACGTAATTAAATCACGAACTAATATTAATTACGTATATATATTTATTACGAACACGAATAAATATATTAAGTCACGGTTAATATTTAACGAGAACACATAAAACACGAACCCGACTAAACACGAAAGAACACTTAAATAACGAGACACGGAAAATGGTACGGGTACCCCATATGGGTCCCCCTACCCGTGGCTACACCAAGACCATGGGCCAAGCCCATCAAAATTTTACTAAGAAAGGGGGTTAAGGTAAAACTTGTTTTCACTTTTCACTTTACAGTAAAAACATCAATGTTAGAAATACGTTTTAACGTATATTAGAAGTATCGGTCACTCCACAATATTATTTATGTTGTAATAGCTCGTAGTTAGTGTTACTTATTAAGTTAAGTAAGAAACCGACCCATGGGCTTGTCATGGGTCGGCCCAAGCCCAAATATAGGCCTTGGATATAAATACCCCTTTCCACCATGGAAAGGGGTTGGTTGTTGATCATTCCACATTTTCATTTGAATAAAATACACATAGTTTCTCTCTCACTTTCTCTCACTAGTTTCTCTCTCTAGAAATCTTCAACCCACTTCATAGATTCATAGGTTATCAAGATTCTACATTTGGTATCAAGAGCTATGGGGTGATTTAAGGTAATGATTTGTGTTGTTATTTAGTTTTTGATTGTATTAGTGTTCTTTAAGAAGATCCATCTTGATTCTTGGAGTTTTTGGTGATTTTGTGATTGGGATTAGTAGATAAGTATTAGTTGTTACTTATTATTGTAGAAATCACAAAACTTTTTGGGTAACTTGGTAAAAATCTGGGTTTTTTCTTCATATTGTTGTTCGTCTGTTACTCGAACCAAGTTTCTGATTCCCAGTAAAAGTTCCGAACCAAAAGTTCCGGATCAACCAAAGTTCCGGATCAAAAGTTCCGAACCAAAAGTTCCGGATCAAGGAAAGTTCCGGATCAAAAAGTTCCGAACCAAAAGTTCCGGATCAAGGAAAGTTCCGGATCAAGGAAAGTTCCGGATCAAAAGTTCCGAACCAAAAGTTCCGGATCAAGGAAAGTTCCGGATCAAGGAAAGTTCCGGATCAAAACAAAGTTCCGAATCAAGAAGTTCCGAACCAAAAGTTCCGGATCAAGGAAAGTTCCGGGTCAAGTCTTCCGAACCAAAAGTTCCGGATCAAGGAGTTCCGAGTCAAAATCTTCCGAATCAACACTTCCGAATCAACAAAAGTTCCGGATCAAGGGATATTTCACTTGTTTTTTCGACGATTTTTTAGAGGATTTAATCTTGGTTTCTTACAACAAAAACTCAACACAATTCACAAGCTTTACTTCACTGCTCGATCAACCGATAATCTTTGTCTCTTTGAAGTGAACAAAATGAATCCGAATTCATTAATGCCTCAGATGACATCACTTACGGACATTTCCGTCATTACGGGAACGGATAATCGCCCTCCAATGCTCATTAAAGAAGTCTTTGAAGCATGGCAAGGCCGTATGATGTCATACCTTAAGGGAAAACCGACATATGGGAGGCTTATGGTTAAGTCAATTCTAAATGGTCCACTTGACTATGGTACCATCGTGGTTAACAATGTGACTCGACCAAGGGAGTTTGAAGAACTTACACCAGCTCAACAACTTGTTGCCGATGCAGACGAAAAGGCTCTTCAAACCATTCTCCAAGCTCTTCCACATGACATCTATCGAATGGTAAGTCAGTATACGGTGGCAAAGGATTTATGGGAACGTCTAAAGGTGTTGCTACAAGGTACGTCTCTTACCAAACAGGAAAGGGAATGTCAGTTGTATGATCTGTTTGATAGATTCACGTACAGCCCAGGGGAAACGCTTCACGATTATTACTTCAGATTCACCACTCTCATGAATGATCTGAATGTATACAATCTCGTGATTGCTCCATTCCAGGTTAACACCAAATTTTTGAATACTTTACCTCAAGCTGAATGGGGTGAGTATATTACCGATGTTAAGTTAACCAGGGATTTGCATAAGTGCAATTTGGATCAACTCTATGCTTTTCTTCAGCAGCATGAGAAACATGTGATCATGCACCGTTCGCCTCGAGGTATGTACCATGATTCTTTAGCTTTGATGGCGAATCAACCAAGCTTGTCACACAACAACACTCCTTATATTTTGGGACACCAAGCCTATCATCCATCACCTTACATGACACCAAGCTTCCCCCAATATTCGATTCTACCGCAACCACCCACCTCACATCAGCAACAATATCGGTTAATGCACCTTCATCACAATATGCTTCACAACCTCACCCAGCAAGTATTGCACCTTATGCTCAGTCTTCATATTCTTCTTATCAAGAGAATGGAGCATATCCATCAAGCTACTCTGATCACATGAGTATTCCTTCTAGTGCTTATGCAGCTCAACAAGACCAAGCAATGTATTGCGATGATGATGAAGTCCCCATTCCTGAATTCAAACAAGGAACTGATCCAGTTGAAGTGTTAGCCACTATGTCTGCTTACCTCACAAGGACTTTAAGCAAACGAGGATTTAGAGGAACAGCTCCTACTAACAATCAGCTGAGGAATTCATCCAATTCTCGCCAACAAGCTACTATCGAGAATGGCAGGGTAATGGTTCAACCTATTCAACCTTATCAGGGGAGACCTACTACATCAACTACCAATGCACGCACGGTCAATCCTGCTCCAATGGTCAACACTCCTCCACGGGCTAATTCCACAGGCAAGTTGACAATGATTACATGCTACAACTGTAAGGAAGAAGGTCACATGTCCAGGGATTGAAAAAAACCCAAGAGGAGAAGGGATGGTCAATGGTTTGCAAAGAAGATTTATCTGGTGAATGCTCAGGCACAAGGAAGGGAACTTGATGAAGAGGAGCTTGCATTTCTTGCTGATCCAGGGATTGCTGAACAAGACGTTGTCACTACACAAAATGCAGCATACCAAGCAGATGATCTTGATGCTTATGATTCAGACTGCGATGAACTTCAATCTGCACATGCAGCTCTTATGGCAACTATCTCTAGCCTAGGGCCAGAAAAGAGATCTGAGGTACTTATTAATACCACTGATAATACCAATGATGCTAGTATTCAACCACATCAAGTTGTGCAAGAGAGTGCTGATTCAAATGAGTCTTCGGTGGTGAGTCTTTCAAATGAGGAGACAATCAATGATAGAAATATCAATGTGAGTCCCCAGACTTTGAGTGAATCACAACCGGGAGCCATTTCGCATACGCATACTCCTGCTCAACAAGATTTGGTCATGGTTCCTGCTACATTACTTAGCCAAATGAATGCTGCACTCTTAGAAACCCTAGCTAAGAATAAGAATTTGTCTGATGAGCTTGCCTTATGCAACGAGAAAGTTCAAACTTTGGAATTAGTTCCTTCATCTAGTGTTCTAACAAATCCCGAATATGATCATTTTAGAAACAAACAAATGGGTCACTTGCAAGAAATTGAAACCTTAAGAGCAGATCTTTCTAACGAACTTAAAGAAAAAGAGTTAGTGGTCACTAATTTTCAAAAACTTCAAACGGATTTTGAATTACTCGAGTCTAAGAAGAATGAAATGGAAATTAATGCGGCTAATAAGATTAGAATCTAGATTATTTGCTTTTAAGACAATACGCTGCCTCTCAACTAGTGCACTTATTTGATGCTTCGTTTAGAGAATTTAACTTATCACGTCAAAAAGGCCTTCCCGCTAACCCACAGTATGCAAAACAAGCTTTTATCCATAGTCCAAGACTTTATAATGCAACCCAATTAGGATTGGTCTTAGACCCGATTGTTATTTTCGATGATCGCACAAATAAGGATCTAGTTGATGAGAATCGGTCATACAACTTTGCAAAATATCTCGATTGTGATTATTTTAAAATGAATCAGGAGCTTGCTAAAACGGATTTTAGAATTCACTTCCATATGGACAAAGATCTCATTACAGCACCAACCTACATGTTAAATGAAGAAAACCCTAGTACACTTCCTGCACTTGTCAAAATGGAAGGACCTAAGGAAATTCCAAAGGATCTTCCACCTGTTATCACTGTATGGTTAAACTTGCAAGAGATTAATCAATACTTTGCTAGTTTTGACAAGGTCATTTTGGAATGTACGACTTCAAATGGCCTAAACGCCGGAGAATGGGCTTTCGAACACATGAACGAGGTGTTTAAGAATGAGATCAATCCGTTTGTCGAAAGTCTAAAAAGAAGTTTTGCATCTCTTTCGGAAAATCTTGAGTTTGAAATTGCAGAAGTTCAAAAAGTGTTTTATGAAATGGACACCGCTTACGAACTACAATTAATTGAAAAGGAAAAGATTTTATCCGAATATGACCGATTCTTGTCCCAAGTAATTTCGTGTGATGTGCTTACTACTGTAAATGTTAATTATTCGAATGAGCTTACATCCGCTATGATTAAATGTGATGCTGTGAATATATGTGATGATGTGTGTGATCTCTTTGTAAATGTTGCTGATACTGTAAATGAGGTAGATAATCATTCTTGTCACGAATCTAACGCTGAGTTTTTAAAGCTACAAGATTCTTACAATTTACTTTCAAAACGCTTTAATCAACTAGAACAACATTGTATATCTTTAGAACTAAAACAACAAACTCAAAATGAGGATCTTTTGATAACAAATAGTTGTGAAAACGGTGTTGAGACGAGTGACAAGATGATTGCATTAGTTAAGGCATTAGAGGAAGAGATTATGAGATTGAAGAGAGACGTGTCATCAAATGAAATGCTAAAATTGGAACTAGAAGCTGCAGAGTATAAAAACCAGGACTTAGAAATTAGACTTTCGTCTATTCTAGGGGAGATGGATCGTGCAAGGCAGGGAATGTCCAAACTTTATGGTTCACTAGAAGAACGCTTCGCTTTTAATGCGGCACAGCAACAATATTATGTTGAACAATTGAACCAAAAATGTGAGGAAATCTCTGACTTAAACATCCTGCTCATTGACAAAAACATGATTTTGGCCGAGTTAAAGGAGACACTTCTTCTCACCCGACAAGAAGCTGTTAATAACTTAGCTACCAACTCTGCATCGTCCTCTAGTGCTCCAACAACCAAGTCAGTAGTGCTTTATAAGAACCTGCTCCATAAGAAAAACCCGGTTACCTACGAGGATTATATGAGGAATGCCATTAAGCATGTAGATCTTGTTAGGGATATTTTAGACGATCTTTATGCCTTAGATCCCTCAAGTAGCTACTATTATTCAGCTCATGAGTATATTAAGCGAGTTCAATATTGCTTAGCATATTTGCAATACATAGGTAAACCAGGTTCTGCACTACTCACTAATCGACCCATTGCTGTAACTCCATTCAATAAGACCCCAGGAGCAAAACCGTCATTGGCACCATCAAGTAAGGCACCTTTAAAAATTGTTGCTAATGTTCCCACTTTGCCTTCTACAGGAGTAAAAGAGTCTACTAAGGCTAAAGGATCGCCACTCAAGAAAGATAAGATCAAGCCCTCCACTAGTAGTACCAACAAGAAGAAAGTAGAAGCTCACCATAGGAATGTTAGTTCAGATTTAAATAAAAAGAATCATGTTAAGACTAAAAGCTCTGTGCCTGTGCAGAAGCCTAAACCATTTGTGAATTCTGATTTGAAATGTTGGAATTGTAATGAATGTATGTTTTCCTAACGTCATGATTTGTGTCTTATTGATCATGTGAATGAAATGAATGCCATTAGAAATGATCTTGAATGGAAGCCAACTGGTAGAACTCGTGCCCAAGTTGGCTGGCAATGGCGTCCCACTAGTAGGACCTTTACATTAGATTGAAAAATGTGCCCCTTAACTAGGAATGCATCCATTGAGGTTAGGTCTGAGCGTCCTTTAGTTAGGCACACTAGCACTAAAGTATGGAAACAACGCCCTTTAATTAGGTCAGCCCCCACTATAGTGCCTATCAGTGAAGAAATACCTTAGGATTTAAGCCAACTAGAATCTACACCACCAACTAGGAAGAAGAAGGCTAGGGAATCTAAGAAACCTAGAGTTAGCAAATCTAAGATTATTAAATCTGTACCTGCTAATAACAAGGAACATTCAGATTCCGATACCTCTACATTGTCCTCGTCTGGTGATATTTTCAGGTGGTCCAAATCATCCTCTGGTATTTGGACTCCGGTTGTTCAAAGCATATGACCGGAGATCGCTCGATGCTCCGAAATTTCGTCAGCAAGTTTCTTGGAACGGTTAAATTTGGTAATGATCATATAGCAAAGATAATGGGGTATGGTGAATATCAGATTGGAAACGTTACGATTTCAAGGGTATACTATGTAGAAGGTCTTGGTCATAATTTATTTTCAGTAGGACAGTTTTTTTGATTCCAACCTAGAGGTTGCTTTTCGACAACATACTTGTTTCATCCGCAACTTGGAAGGAAAAGACTTGTTGAAGGGATCTCGTGGTGCAAATCTTTATACGTTGTCCCTACAAGACATGATGGCCGCCTCTCCAGTATGTCTTCTCTCTAAAGCATCTAAGACCAAGTCATGGTTATGGCATCGCAGATTATCTCATCTCAACTTTGATGCTATTAATCATCTGGCTAAAAAAGAATTAGTTCGTGGTCTTCCAAAGCTCAAATTTCACAAGGATCATTTATGTTCCGCGTGTTCAAGGGGGAAAAGTACCAAGAAATCATACAAGCCCAAAGCTGAAGACACCAATCAAGAAAAACTTCATCTTTTGCATATGGATCTTTGTGGGCCAATGAGAACTGAAAGTGTGAGCGGTAAGAAATTCATTCTTGTTATTGTGGATGATTTCTCCAGATTTACATGGGTTAGATTTCTACGTACAAAGGATGAAGCACCGAAGGCTATCATCACTTTTCTGAAATTCATTCAGGTACGTTTAAATACTACTGTCCGCCGTATTCGTACAGATAATGGAACAGAGTTCGTCAACCAGACTCTTCGTGATTACTATGAAGAAGTTGGTATCTCACATGAAACATACGCTGCACGTACTCCACAACAAAACGGTGTCGTTGAAAGACGGAATCGTACGCTTATGGAAGCTGCTAGGACTATGCTGATTTATGCGAACGCTCCATTGTTCTTGTGGGCAGAAGCTGTATCTACTGCATGTTTCACCCAAAACCGCTCTATCATTCGGAAACGTCATGGAAAAACACCTTACGAGCTTCTACATGATCGTAAACCCGATGTTTCATTCTTTCATGTGTTTGGTGCTCTTTGTTATCCAAACATTAATAGTGAGAACTTGGGCAAGCTTCAACCGAAAGCCGATATAGGTATTTTCATTGGTTACTCACCCTCCAAGAAAGCATACCGAATTTACAACCATCGTCTTGGTAAGATCGTAGAAACTATGGACGCAGATTTCGATGAGCTGACAACGATGGCTTCTGAGCAACGCAACTCTGAACCCGCGCTTCATGACATGGGAACCGGTGCTATTAGTTCCGGATTAGTTCCCAATAATCCTACTTCTACATCATTTTTACCACCTACAAGGCCCGAGTGGGATAAACTGTTTCAACCGTTGTTTGATGAATTCTTTGATCCTCCAAATGATGAAGTGCCAGCACCTGTAGTGATAGCTCCAATCCCTGAAGCTGTTGCTCAAGCTAATGAAGCTTTATCTAATGCATCTTCAATTAACATTGAACCGGATGCACCTTTACCAAGTGATTCTCAAACTACACCTGAATCGTCACCCCTACTTGTGCCTAATGATGTTGAAGAGGATTCTATTGATCACGATTTGGAATATGCTCACCTAAAAGAGCTTCCTTTCTTTGGTGTACCGATACCTGAAAACCCTTCAGCCGCGTCTACCTCAGAAGAAGCTCCTTCTATTGTTCACTCCAGACCACCTAGGATTGAAAAACATAGCACCAAATGGACAAAAGATCACCCAATTAGGAATGTCATTGGTAGTCTCGATCGACCAGTCTCTACACACTATTAATTACAAGAGAGTGCACTTTATTGCTACTTTGATGCATTTCTCTCCGAAGTTGAACCTAAAAATTGGCAACAGGCTATGACTCAATCATCTTGGATTGAAGCCGTGCAGGAGGAACTAAATGAATTTCAAAGACTTGACTATGGGAATTAGTTCCTCTCCCTGACAAGGTTAACATCCTTAGTTTGTTGTGGGTTTATAAGGTTAAACTCGATGAGATGGGTGCAGTTTTGAAAAATAAGGCTAGATTGGTTGCTAGAGGATACAAACAAGCCTTGGGTATCGACTTTGAAGAATCTTTTGCTCCTGTTGTAAGATTGGAGGCTATTAGACTATTCCTTGCGTATGCTGCTCATATGAACATGATCGTCTATCAAATGGATGTGAAGACGGCATTTTTGAACGGTGAACTAAGGAAAGAAGTCTATGTTAGTCAGCCGGATGGGTTCGTTAGCACGGAGTTTCCTAATCATGTGTACAAGCTTAAGAAGGCTCTCTATGGGTTGAAACAAGCTCCACGTGCGTGGTACGATCTCCTTTCAATATATCTCATCTCGGAAGGCTTCTCCAAAGGCAAGGTGGACCCCACTCTATTCACTCTCAAGGAGGACAACGACATGATTCTGGTACAAATTTATGTTGATGATATAATATTTGCTGCCTCTAACATAGAATTGTCAAAACGCTTTGAGAAGATAATGTCCACACGCTTTCAGATGTCAATGATGGGAAAAATTTCATTTTTCTTAGGATTACAGATTTCTCAGAATCCCAGAGGCATCTTTATTAATCAATCCAAATATGCTCTAGAATCTTTAAAGAAATATAACTTTGAAAATTGTGACCTCGTGGACACTCCAATGGTGGAGAAATCCAAGTTAGATGAAGATAGGAATGGGACTATTGTCGATCCAAAACTTTACCGTGGGATGATCGGCACCCTTCTCTATCTGACTGCTAGCAGGCCTGATTTGCAATTTGCCGTATGCATGTGTGCCCGGTATCAGGCTCGGCCTACCGAAAAGCACCTACATGTTGTTAAAAGGATCTTTCGGTATCTCAAAGGAACACTTCATCGTGGTCTATGGTATCCGAAAGATTCCTCCATTGCTTTAATATCATACACAGATGCCGATCATGCTGGGTGTCAAGACACGAGGCGTAGCACTTCTGTATCTGTGCAACTCCTAGGAGACAGATTGATCAGTTGGTCTTCAAAAAGGCAGAAAAGCGCTGCAATTTCTAGCATGGAGGCTGAATACATCGCCATGTCCGGTTGTTGTGCTCAAGTCCTTTGGATGAGATCACAATTAACTGACTACGGTTTGGGATTCAACAAAATCCTGATGTATTGTGACAACAAGAGCGCCATTGCCCTTTGCTGCAACTACGTTCAACACTCCCGAGCCAAGCACATAGACATTCGTTACCATTTCATTAAAGAGCAGGTGGAGAACGGAGTGATCGAGCTGTATTTTGTCACTACTGAGTATCAGCTGGCAGATATGTTCACCAAAGCCTTAGATCGAGGACGAATCGAGTTTTTGATCGACAAGCTTGGCATGAAATCATTCACTCCAGCGACTCTCAAAGAATTGGCAGAAGAATCAGCTGAATAGTGGTGGTAAACTATTCAGGCGTATCCTTTGTTCGTGATCATGTATATTATCGTACATATATAAAACCACAAAAAGAAAAATACAAAAATATAAAACCAAGAAAAACCATAAAAAATATAAAACCAAGAAAAACCATAAAAATTATAAAATCGAGAAAAACCAAAAATATTTTTCGTTTTTTAAATCGGGCGTGTCTTTTAGTACGGTAATATTTATGGCCTTAGAAATGTCGATCAATATTGACACGGTGCCATAAATAGAGTCCGTATAAAAGTTGTACATTTTTAAAACATGCCCATTATGGCTTGTAGTTATTTCAGACTACAACCCGGTTTTCGCATTAAAGTCACGTATTTCCTTGGAAAACGTTGGCTCACAACGGGAATTAATTTTCTCGGGCATGATTTACAAGCCAAATCATGCAAAGGGATCAAGTTTACTTTACAACTTGGTCTTACACGAGTTAGTGTACGTATCAGTGCATTAATTTGTCAAAATAAGAGAAATCTTATTGCCACCACGAATCAATCTTTTCAAGACATTAATTGGAAATGCTTTCATCAATATTTGACTCTTTAAACAATGACTACAGCTCTTTAAATAGAAAACGGGTCATCGTTTAAGGGGGAGAAAATATTAAATCGTCTTCGTCATCAAAACAATTTTCAAAAGTGTATGTGGAAAATTGATTGGCTAAATGGTTTATGAGTGGTCTTGCTTTAGAATACGACTTGTGCTCGTTTAATGTGATAGGAATTGCTTTAAGGTCTTGGAGATTTGCTAATAGGTTGCGATGCTTAAGTTGTGTGAAGGTTAAGTTGGCGAAATTTAACAATGGTTAGGGTAACTAGAAAAGAAAAGGAGTTAGTATCTAAAAAGGATAAGAAAAGAAAAGTATAGGGGATTTAAGTGACAATTTGTGAAATTTGTCAAAAATTGACCTAAGTCAAACCAACCCCCCCCCCCCCCCCCCCCCGTCTTTCATAGTCACTGTTTCTCCTTTATCTTTTCCCTCCGCCATTTTCACACACTCAAGCTTTCATAACCTCTCGTTCTAAATCATACAATCCATCTCATTTGATCTAAAAGGTACAAACATCTATCTTTAACTTATAATTCGACTAATTCATCATTTAAATCAAGTTAATTGATTCGGGTACTCAACTTTATTAAATTAGGGTTCGTTTGCCTAATTAGGGATTAATTGATTAGGGTTTTTGATGGGTTTTGCTCGGAATATCATTAGAATGTGTTTAGTTGCCTTAGGTTGCCTTAAAACTCACAATCGCGCCTAGAATAATCTTTAATAGGCTGCGTTTAGAACTTCCGGATGAACAACATTATGAACTTCCGAATGAAGGAAGTTCCGGATGAACTTCCGAGTGAAGGAAGTTCCGGATGAACTTCCGAATGAAGAAGTTCCGGATGAACTTTCGAATGAAGAAGTTCCGAATGAACTTCCGGATGAAGAAGTTCCGGATGAACTTCCGAATGAAGAAGTTCCGGATGAACTTCCGAATGAAGAAGTTCCGGATGAACTTCCGAATGAAGAAGTTCCGGATGAACTTCCGAATGAAGAAGTTCCGAGTGAACTTCCGAATGAAGAAGTTCCGGATGAACTTCCGAATGAAGAAGTTCCGAATGAAGAAGTTCCGAATGAACTTCCGAATGAAGAAGTTCCGAATGAACTTCCAAATGAAGAAGTTCCGAGTGAACTTCCGAATGAAGAAGTTCCGAGTGAACTTCCGAATGAAGAAGTTCCGAGTGAACTTCCGAATGAAGAAGTTCCGAGTGAACTTCCGAATGAAGAAGTTCCGAGTGAACTTCCGAATGAAGAAGTTCCGAATGAAGGACTTCCGAATGAAGAGTTCCGAATGAAGGACTTCCGAATGAAGAGTTCCGAATGAAGGACTTCCGAATGAAGAGTTCTGAATGAAGAGTTCCGAATGAAGAGTTTCGGATGAAGAGTTCCGGATGAAGGGTTATTTGATTGATAGTTGTTTGCCTGTTATAAGTACTTGTTGAAATGTATTATGCTTAGAAGTCATAATGATGTATATTTATATATTTTTTGTGCATCAACCTTTTATGTCTTATCTTAAGCAGATACGATGACTAATCCAACAGTACAAGCAATCCAAGACTCTAGAGCAGCCGCAATTGCCGAAGCACGAACCCTCAAGTTTATACCAAACAATTACCGGCTGAAGCAAGTCTCAAAATCCACTCACCATGGATTTAAAGTCGCCATAGCAATCCTTGATCACTCCCACTTCAAGAATGCTTTAAGGAGTACTGCCTCGGTGCCATATGATTACATGTATGAGTTCTGGGCTACCAAGGAAAGTACCTCAAACAAGATCACCTTCACTCTCGACAACAAGCAGCAAACACTTACAGTTTCAGATTTCCGCAAGATTTTTGGAATACGGGATACACCCAAAGGTATGTCATTTTCTAGGGATCCTACCAAAGACGAACTCATGGAGATGTTCGATGCTCTTGGATGTCCTGACATACGAGTAGTGTCTGAGTTTACCACCGCTAAAGTAGGTCAACCTTGGAGAGCAATCTTGGGTATTCTCAGTAGATGTCTCACACCTAAAACATCTGGGCATGATGCTTTGCGTAGTCCAATCATGAACATCTTCTATGGCATGTACAAAGGCTCAAATGCAGATTATGCATTATTGATGTGGGAAGAACTTAACTTTCAACTCTTCCAAAACAAGAAGCTGAAGACTAATTTCTTTCCTTACCCTCGGTTTATCAAGCTTATTATTAACTATTTTATGAAGAATGATGTCTCTATTGATAAGCGTGCAGCAAGTCGTCATCACACTGAAGAGGCTGATCACACTGTGGATCTAAGGCATGAAGGACCATCTGGTGGTGTTATTCCTGGTCCTATTCCCGATTATCTTCTGACGGATAGAATTAAAGCTTCAGCTGATTACAAACTACTGCTACTAGAAATCAAGAAGCTAAAAGCAAGCCTTCAGACAGTAGAAGACTCGTCTACTACGGTCAAGAGTAAAGGTAAACGCAAGCAACCAGCTGCTTTACCTGAACCCGAAACCAAGAAGAAGAAGACTGAGGCTAAGAAGGGAAAAGGCACTGCTGATGAGTTTGTTCTACGTGACGAATAAAATGTTGATGATCCTACTCTTGACAAGGCTGAGAGAAAATTAATGAAGATAGCTATTGAAAGGAGTAGGAAAGACACGGGAGGTAGTGGTTCGGGTGCACAGATGAATGTTGAAGAAGAGTACGAGGAGCCAGAGGATATTGATGAGTTTGGATCACCTGAAAGGTATTCTACTTCGAAGGAGACATCCATCCCTGTTTCAGCAAGTGTTGAAAAGGAGTCTGGTGCTCCTACAATCATGGTACCTACTCAGCCTTTAGTAACTCAACTTCCACCAATACAGCCCTTACCAACCCGACCGGTTTCAACACCATTCCTTCCACCTCCAATAACTCCCATCCTCAGTACTGTGGTTACAACCGAGCCTCTTCAACCAACCCAGAGTAGCTCTGCATCATCTTCAATGGCTGCATTTGTAATGGCAGAAATGTTGGATAAACATACGGATAATCAAAAAAGAGAGATGAATGAACTTCGCCAAGAGCTACTTAGACGAGTTCAAAGTGAAGAAGCATCTAAGAAAGCCCAAGAAGAGATGCTTGCTAAGTTCGCTGCAGAGATGGAGTTGACACGTAAAGCTCATGCAGAAGAACTAGCTCAGGTTAAGCAGGCTGAAGCTGATAAGCATGCTGCACGAATCACGAGACTTCAAGCTATAAGGGATAAATATAAGGAGAAGAAAGAAACACTTGAAGATTCTGTTTAAGAGAGAGTGAAAGAATCAGTTGAGTCCATTATGCCAAAACTGCGTGATGAGTTGAAGACACTCGCGGCTGATAACTTGATGATCAAGTCATCCAATCCTTCTGAATCCGCCTACAAAATTGCCTATGATTTAACGGATTTTGAATTAAAGAAGATCCTCAAAGCTCGTATGAGGGAACTTGGATCTTTTGATAAATCTAAGATTCAACGGACACTCTACAAATCACTGAATGAAGCAATTATGGAGGATGATCGGTTGTTCAAAATGTTTGGAAGTGTGGTACCTTACCACATTCTGCCTGAGGAGGAAAAAGATGATAGTGAACAGGAAGAGGGTACTGGTGAAGAAGAAGAGGAAGAAGAAGGAGAAGAAGAAGAAGAAGAAGATGATGATGATGGTGACGATGGTGGTGATGATGATGAGGATGATGATGATGATGATGATGGTGATGATGGTGGTGATGGAAATGAGGAGAGTGCTAAGGGAAGCAACGAGGGTGACGATGAGGATGATGATGGTAAACAGCCTAAAAAGGGGGACAAGGTAGCCAGCACAAAGAAACCATCTAAGTCTGGTACCAAGTCTCAAAAAGATGCTGCGCAGAAGGAAAAATCCACCTCAACGGAATCAAGACGATCCAAATGGCGCCATGATGTGAATGCTACTACGGCGTCATCGATTCCCGGTACATCTATTGCTGTGTCTATACCTGTTACCACTAACCCTGTTAGTTCTGTTGTTGCTCCTGTGATTGCAGAGTCAGTAACTGAACCTGAAGCTGCACAACACTCGCCCGTTCATGACACCGCCGAGATGCCTGAATCAGAACCAGCAGATGTTCACATTTCTACTCCTCTACAACAAGAACCACAATCTACTGTTCCTGAGTCAAGCACACGGGACTGGGCAGACACATTGGAGATTGACGAGACTGCACCGCCACAAGCTTGGATCACGGCAGCGGCTCAATATGATCCAATCACAGACGCTGACAGAGATGTTCTATATCTCCGTATCCGTAGTCCGATAGACTTGTGTGCATTTCTGGCTCATGAGTATAAGACTTCGGTTACTCCGTCTTTGGTGAAGAGAGCGCTAAAGGATATGAGAATTCGCGCCAAAACTAGGTTAACCCGAATGGAGTTCGAGTATTATGCTGACGAGGTCCTGAAAGCTCTTAACACCGTTCAAAGACCAGGCCTCCATGAATCAGAAAGAGCTCCACCTCCACTTGATCCCTCTCAAGATAATCAAATCGCTCACGACTTCTTCGTCACCTATGATCTTGAGTATCTCCTCAAGGGTTCATCAAAGTACGCAACCTCCCTGACCTTGCTGAAAGCTACCAACTGGGGGACAATACCCTGGATTGAGGAAAAGGTAAACCGACTCTGGGTCCCAAGGGTAACTCGTAATTATGATATGTATGCTGTTATAGGTGCATCTCATTGGGACGAACGAGTCCGAAGGGCGTACAGAGGTTGCTGCTTAGCCAATTCAGGAAGCAACGTTAGATCCGATATTCGCATCTCCAGCATTTTGGGACTGAAAACTGAAGCCAAGAATGGCTATTATCATGTGACGGAGATTCGTCTAAAAAGGGAGGATGACAGAGAATACAAAATCCAGCAGAGAGATTTTTCTATCATTCGCCTTGAGGATATCGAAGACATGTTGCTTATGATGACCCGAGATCAACTCACCCATATTGCTCGTGAAGACATTATTGCCTTGAATACAGCACTTCGTATGTTCACACGAAGCGTTGTTATCAAGAAACGAGTTGAAGATCTTCAATTGGGAGTCGAAAGCTACCAAAGGAAGCTTAACCTCACCCGTCCAATGAACCAAGTTCTACCTCAACATGTCGATAGATGTCCCTATACCGGCATTACTGTTTCGAATTACGGGATTTTCTACTTGAACAGTCGAGGGATAATGAAGTTTATGAGGGTAGGTGAGCTTTATAAGTACAGTGATGGGACTCTCATTTACGTCAGAGGAAAATTGGAGCATCTTAATTCGGGTGGGTCTTTACCAGAAATGACTGAGGATTGGCATCAGGGTTATCGGCAAATGGCGAAGTATGTGATCAAGAAGATTGATCAAAAGCTCTGTGAACGTAGATTGATGAAGAGCTTAGAAAGATTCGTTGGTGGTAGACCATATGGAGTGCACCACAAGTTACTACAACGATCCATCTAATGGGTCGTACATTTCAGGTCCACTTTATATTGGTTTTTAATTGTGAATATGTAAATTTGTGAATATTGTGCTTTTACGGCTTGATGTAGTGTTAAGGTATGATAATTTTTCAAGAATTTCTCACGAGATTCTAAATCTTTCAAAATATATCATACTAAAGCACTACAACTATCCCTTATTAATTTAATGGGGAGCATTACCATGTTCTATAGCCAAACATCGATTTCATTTTTACCCAAAGACCGGTTAATCCATTCAATATCCCAAATATTAATGGTTAACATTTTGGATAAGGGGAGAAAATGGGATTAAGGAGACTTAAATGATATTTGGCTAAAAGATGAAAAAGACTTAACGATAATCCAACTTAATATGTGTAAAGCACGTGTTAAGGGGGAGCGTTTTTGATGAACAAAACACCTAAGGTACAAAACTTTTGATTTCAATATCACAAGTACCTTAAGTGATTTTCAAGGATTTTTCATGGTGGCTATACCTTCCCAAAACACGCTTAATTCACGACGATGTGGTGACAAAAGGGTGGTAGGAATAGGTTTAGTCTAATGATTCATCAGAGCCGATGGAATCTTCCCAAGGACAATTCCCTAGATAGAATTAGAAGTCCTAGGAAAGATGGAGAAAGAATGTGAACGTAGCTGAGTACCGACTAATTACTGATGCTAGCACTGGAACAATCACAACAAGGTGCTAGTGATGATGTATTGGTAAGTACTGAAGGGGTTGAAGAATGAAAAAGAAATGTAAAGATAAAGGGTGTAAAGAAAGAAGCCCTCCTTACAACTTTAGGCAGAAACCGGGTCAATACATATGCTATTGAGATTATTTTTGTTAATGATTCTTGATATTGAAGAAAGACATCATGGACCCAGTGATGCAATGCACAACCCTTCCCAGCTAACTCAAATATCTCTCAAAAGGTATTTGTTTTAATCACACGGAGATTAACACGTTATCTATTGGTTTATTCACTCCGAATAGACTGATATTGAAAAGGTGGCACTCCTCTCCAGCCATCGCTCACTAAATCAAAACGCACTATCGAGTCTAGAGCCAAGAGATCATCAAAAGTCTCATTAGGACACTTTCCATTTATTCCTTGCTTTCTCACACACTGTGAAAAGTAAGAGATTTTTATGAGTCCTACGCAGTATTCTTGTCATATTGCCAGAACATCCGAGTAATACGCAAGTACTACAATGAAGATGGAAATCCTGCTTGAGCTAACATCAAACAAGCTCATGGTAGGTTACACGTGCGGTTCTTTTAGAACCAATCTTGTGAAAAACTGGAAAGAAACAGTGGTTTAATTCTTAATTGAACTTAAACTCGTTCCAGGCCTCTACGCATTATCATATGATCTTGCCAGAACACTCAGAGTGACTCTTTATTGATCACAGTGACGAGTGGAAATCCTTCTAGTGTTAACATCAAACAGCACTTGGTAGGTGACGTGCAAGATTCTTTATGAATTGAGCTCGTGATAACTGGAAAGCAACGATGGTGAAAATCTTAATTGAAATTCACTTGTTACAGGTTTCATGAATTGACGGCTTCAAATCACAAGGATAATTTATCCAAGTGATTCACTCTTTATGTTCGTAGTCAGCTTTGGACGGTCGAATAAAGAGAACGGGTTTACCCGCGAAATCCTGTCAGGAAGTTACTTAATTGAAACTATCCGTCACGGGTACGATATCTAATATCGTCCAACGGTCTTCACCGACCGGAGGTAAAATGCTACCGAATTAGAATAAAATGTCAAAGCCATTTTATTCGTGTCGTTGCTGTGTACCTGTTAAAGACGGTGGCGTTGTTGTGTACCTGTTGAAGACGGTGGCGTTGCTGTGTACCAGTTGAAGACAGTGGTGTTGCGGTGTACCTGTAGAAGTCGTTCCCACATGCTTATGTTTTTCTGCATCAAAGTTCAGCAAAATTCAAGAAAGTGCAAAATGAAGTCTTCCGCTGTACCAAACTCTGAAGCTTTCAAGAATTCAACAAAAAGACATAAGTGTGTAGAACATGGAGTCACGAGGAGGCAAGTTTCACAAGAAGGCAAAGATCGCACGTGATTGGTCAAAAGAACAATGCTCTCAAGCCAAAGCCTAAAAGATCAAATAAACATATTCACAACAAAAAGAAAGAAGAAAAGACTACGAGCTGAAGAACGAAGACTTAGTATAGTATGCTAGGTTTAGAACTTTGTAACGTGGAGTCACCTCCCTTAGGGGGAGATTGTTAGAAATACGTTTTAACGTATATTAGAAGTATCAGTCACTCCACAATATTATTTATGTTATAATAGCTCGTAGTTAGTGTTACTTATTAAGTTAAGTAAGAAACCGACCCATGGGCTTGTCATGGGTCGGCCCAAGCCCAAATATAGGCCTTGGATATAAATACCCCTTTCCACCATGGAAAGGGGTTGGTTGTTGATCATTCCACATTTTCATTTGAATAAAATACACATAGTTTCTCTCTCACTTTCTCTCACTAGTTTCTCTCTCTAGAAATCTTCAACCCACTTCACAGATTCATAGGTTATCAAGATTCTACAATCAAAAACCTAAAAAGTTTTTCTCCTTCTCCTTCTTCCTCTCTTTGGCCGCCGCACAGAAACACAAGAAAAGGGGTGTTTGTTCGATTTTTGATCTTGATTTTAGTGCAAGTGTTCGTGTGTGTTCATCCTCGTTTAATCCACGCATTCGGTATACCTTTTTAATCCTTTTTCTTTTTGTTTTGATTTAATAAATTAAATAAGAACATGATGTTTTTAAAAAGCTAATTAAAAACATAAACTAAACATATAAATGGTTATGGGGTAAATCAAAAAGGAGGATTTAGGGGTGTTTTGTTGTGGCCGGCGCCTAAACCGAACCCCAAGGGGGTCTCGGTTTGGCTTATGGACCACCACCGAGACCACAAGGTCTCGGTTTGGTGGTGTGGGTCCCACGGCAGCAACAACAAGGGGGAAACCCCGAAGTGGTTCGGGGTATGGAGTTGATTACGGGTCCGGTTCATGGGTTCTAGTCACGATTCGATTCATGGTTTATGTTAAGGTTATGTTTTTAATAATCATATGTTAAAAATTAAATTAATAAAATATGACATGATTAATTTAATAAAACATGACTTAGGTTATAATTTAATTATTAGATCATGGATTTTAACCTAAGTAATTATATTTTTCTAGACTTTATAATTAATTAATTATTAAAAACCATGGTTATAATTAATTAATTAACATGACTTGGGTTATATTATTACTAATTAATAATACATGTTTAAACCTAAGTATTTAACTTTATTTAATTAAAAACATGATATATTTAATAAAATACTTTTAACCTATAGTTTATTTAAATTACATGTAATAATTAATAAACTATACCTTATATCAATATGACTTAGAAAAATAATCAGAAAACACTTAAGCTTATATACTTAGCTTATTTAACCAGCTTATATCTAATTATGGAAACTTTCTATTTGTAGAAACTTATTTAATTAAGGCAACTAATCTATTTATGGAAACTTTCTATTTTTAGAAACTTATCTATTTAAGCAGTAATTCTATTTTTAGAAACTTTCTATTTTTGGAAACTTTCTATTTTTGGAAACTTTCTATTTTTGGTAACTTTCTATTTTTGGAAACTTTCTATTTTAGGAAACCTGCTATTTTTAGAAAGTTACTTATTATTACACAGTAAGTATAATAATACATGAAATACAAGTAATACTTAATCAGAATAGACAGAATATAAGATAAACACAGTTTAAGGCTTAAAACAGTAAAACATGGCATAAACGTATAAAATAAGCTAAGACATGACATAAAACCAGTTACGTATTTAGTAAGCAGATATTTATACACGTATTTATTTATGTAGCATTAGTGATACCGAAGTAGGACTCTCCTCAGTTCGTCTTCTTCGTTCACTGGACATAAGGTACGGATTCCCGTCCTTTCAGTATGGACATTCTTTCCTTATTAGGATTCCCCGTATGCAGCCAACTGTTTTCCCGTAGTATAAGTTTATATGTTTGATTTGCTTATGTTTAATTTAGAATACCTATAGCCATATACATGCATGACCAGTTTCACCTAGTTATGGAGGTACCATAACCATAACACTAGAGGCACTGGTGTTATGACTTCACCACGGTGGAGTGATTGCTCGTGGCGTCCCTTTAGCTTTTGGCCATATTATTATATTTATCATGTGGGGCGTATGGGTGCATCCTTGTTACATGTTTTTCAGCAGATTACTCAGTGTGAAAGTGGTGTGTGTCTTGCATCCTTCACAAGGAGCTGGTCCCTCTTACCCAAACCAATATATTAAATTAGAGGCAGCCCCTCTAATTTGCATGATGAGGTCACCCCTCCAAGTATTCATGCACGATGGATTTTCATGACCTATATTGGCTAATGGTAGAATATGTTAAACATTTTTTATAAGATAAACATAAGGCTTTTCAAACTATAAAACCAGTTTTACCAAGACTTAACCAGGTTATTCGGGACTTAGTTTCTTCCGCTGTTATATGTTATATGCTTATCCTATTCATGCTTTATTGTACATCCGTGCACTGAGCATATTGCTCAGCCGTTCTCCTTTTCTATGTTCCCAAAACGGCAGGTACTCAGGGACGCTCGTAGACTTTAAGCGTACGTGCATATGGACTGGAAGCTTTATAGCCTTTCTTTACTTTATGCATTATCTTTACTTTGATACTCTTGCTATGGACATTGTTTAGTCCTTTCCTTTACAATACTTATGTTTGTGTGTGATGAGCTTTACTTTTGGACTACCGATGTTTGATTCCGGTATTTTCCTTTTATGGTCATGTAATGTTTAGACATTTATCCTTGTATGCTTTGATGACACGCCATAATTACGCGTGACATTCCATTATCAAAATGGGGTGTTACAGTTATGGTATCAGAGCCAAGGCTTCGACATGTAGGCTCTCAAAATATGACATGTGATTAGTGGGTAGTCACTATGGTCTTCCTAGAACTGACAGTCGTTTTTCATGCATTCATCATTTTTATGCATACATATACATGTCATTGTCGCAAGTTTATGACTAAGTAATGGTTGGTACAGGACTGGCCCTATTTAGTCGCATGTGTTTTATCAAAACTTTTAAATTTGGGACCGACCCATAGGCGTCCTCTCGCCATGTCTTTTATTTTGGGTGAACTGACCATAGGCGTTCACTCTCGAGCATACAAAAGTTTTTATAAAACTGCATCATGCATTCATACACAAATTTTCTTGCATAAAATTTTTCTCTGGATTTATAGGTATAAATTTTTTCATGTATATATATTTTACGTTTTGATCTGTTAATCATATGTTTTATGTTATACTGTCAGATGGTTCTCACACGCGAACAGGAACAACTCAATGTTGCAATCCAAGCTGCAATGCAAGCTTTGCTTCCTCAACTGAGGAACGACATCAGGGCTGAGGTTCAAGATGCCAACAATTAGCAGCATAACCAAGCACCTCCTCCTCCTCCTCCTCCAGTGACATTGGCAGTATGGCTGGAGAGATTCAACAAGCTCCGTCCTTGAGCTTTTGAGAAAACAGATAGCCCCAGTGATGCTGAAAGCTGGTTGGCTCACATCGAGAAGATTTTCAATGCTATGGGTTGTGACCCCACGTTCAAGGCGAGGTTGGCATGCTACCGGTTCGAAGGCGATGTGTTAAATTGGTGGTTAGCGTTGATGCAGTATGAGGGAGGTGACGATTGGGTTGCTGGTTTGACATGGGCTCAATTCAAGGATAGGGTGATGGAGCAGTTCTTTCTCAAGGCTGAGCAAGACAAGCTCAAGTGGGAGTACCATGGGATCCGACAGAGAGCTGGGGAGAATAACAACGAGTTTATGCAGCGCTTTCTTCGCTTAGCTGGTTTCCTTGGTGCAGCAGCAGGTATTCCTGAAGAGCAGGCACACCACTTTAGGTGGGCTCTTCGCACATCGGTCGCAAACAATCTGGTGTGTGCTATGTTCACTACTGTAGCACAATTGGCCGATGCAGCACGTAAGCTGGAAATACTGCAGGAGAGAGATGAGTTCGGGGAAGCTGAGAGACCCGACAAGAGGTAAAAACATTCGTATTCAAGCGGTGACCAATCCATATTCTTTTCATATATGTCAATTATTCATCTCTTTAAAATGTATATTCCAGGCAGAAAACTGGGGACCGGTCTCAGCCGGCTACTCAGCAGCATCCTCATCAGCCCAAGGGAAACGGTCAGACTAACGACCGTTCTGCTACGGATAGGCGTGGCGGTAATGATAATTACCGTAACAACGCTGAACACTCCAACGGCAGCAGGTCCTAATACTTATGCATTTTTCTTATGATTTCATGTTATAACTCATATTCTGACACTTTAGCAAAACTTCTACCAGGAACCATGGAAACGGTAGGGACCAGAACCAGAGAGGTTCACAGCCTAGCCGTCCAGCTATCACTGGTATTCAATCTTACGATTATCCGCATTGTCCTTTGTACCCTATTATCATGTCTTATGTAAAATGTTTTATCAGGTTCTCAGCCAGCCCGAGCACCTGCTGGAGGATATACTCATCCTCTTTGCTCTACTTGCCACCGTAGGCACCCAGGGCCATGTCGTCGTAACACTGACGCATGCTTTAAGTGTGGTCTCCCTGGCCATATCATGAAGGATTGCCGTAAGGACGAGATGAAGGGCACATCGGGACATGCTGATTCCAAGCCACCTCCTACCACTAGGCGTGTCTACACGACATCTCGAGACCAGGCCAACAAGTCTACAGGTACCATCACTGGAATCTTGTATATGTATGGTCAAGCTGCGTGTGTTCTTTTCGATACGGGTGCTACTCACTCGGTAATTTCTACTGCTTATGCTAAGAACATTAGGATGCTTCCCATGCCACTAGAGAATAGACTTACTATTTCCACGCCTTTGAGGTACTCTGTATTAATCACCCATGTATACAAGAGTCTTCCCCTAGAATTTGACGATAAGGTTCGTCCTATTGACGCACTTTCGCTGGACATGAATGACTTCGACATGATTTTGGGCATGGATTGGCTATCCAAGCATCATGCTACCATAAACTGCCATTCATATCGAGTTATCTTCGGTGATGTTAATGCACCAGAGTACATTCATAACGGGTTTGTACCCGGACGGTCTGTACAAATCATATCTACCCTGCAAGCGCGTGCACTACTGTCACATGGCTGCGAGGGTTATCTAGCTACAGTTCACGACATGGATGCTGAATCTCCATCAATTCAGGATCAACCAATAGTGTCGGAATTCCAAGATGTATTTCCAGAAGAACTTCCGGGCATACCACCTGCTCGAGAATTGGAATTCAATATCGAGCTTATTCCAGGAGCTGAACCAATCTCCAAGGCTCCTTATCGCATGGCTCCCATAGAGCTGAAAAGAGCTGAAGGATCAACTGCAAGAACTTCTTAAACGAGGTTTCATTCGACCGAGCGCATCTCCATGGGGCGCACCGGTTCTATTTGTTAAGAAGAAGAAGGACGACAGTATGCGTCTTTGCATAGACTATCGCGAGCTCAACAAGATTACTATCCGTAATAGGTATGCACTGCCGCGTATAGACGATATGTTTGACCAACTCCAAGGGGACAAACACTTCTCCAAGATTGATCTTAGGTCAGGCTACCATCAGCTATGGGTTAAGGAGCAGGACATCGCCAAGACTGCTTTTCGTACCCGCTATGGCCACTACGAGTTTGTAGTTATGCCATTCGGCCTGACCAATGCTCCAGCAATGTTCATGGACTTGATGAACAGAATCTTCCATGAATTTCTGGACAAGTTCGCCATTGTCTTCATCGATGACATCCTGATTTTCTCAAAGTCCAAGGAGGAACACGAAGACCATCTTCGTACAGTACTACAGATTTTTTGCCAGAAGCAGTTGTATGCTAAATTCTCAAAATGTAAGTTCTGGTTAGATAAGGTGGCATTCTTAGGTCACATTGTATCAGCAGAAGGAATCACAATGGATCCAGCGAAGGTTGAGGCCATTACTAAGTGGCTGAGGCCGACATCAGCGACGGAAGTCCGCAGTTTCTTAGGCTTAGCTGGCTATTACCGTAGGTTCGTGGAGAAGTTTTCCCGCTTAGCACTACCATTGACCAAACTGATACGGAAAGGGGAGAACTTCGTCTGGACTGAAGAACGAGAGAAGAGCTTTGAATACCTGAAGCAGAAGCTAGTATCTGTACCTATTCTTACTCTCCCATCTGGTACGGGTGGATTTCAAATCTACAGTGATGCATCGGGGAAGGGACTTCGCTGTGTTCTCACGCAACATGGGAAAGTGATCGCGTACGCTTCACGGCAACTTAAGCCTTATGAAGAAAATTACCCTACGCATGACTTGGAACTTGCTGCAGTCGTGTTTGCATTGAAGATATGGAGGCACTACTTATATGGAGAATCATGTGACATTTTCACGGACCACAAGAGCTTGAAGTATATCTTCACTCAACGTGAATTGAACATGAGGCAGAGGAGATGGTTAGAGCTGTTGAAGGATTATGACATTAATCTACAGTATCATCCCAGAAAGGCAAATGTAGTAGCAGATGCTCTTAGCAGGAAGTCCGGAATGATCAACGGCATTAAAATTGAGGAGGAAATCATAAGAGACTTGGAGCGACTAGACATCGAGATCATTGTACGTGGACATCACGGTTACTGGGCTAATCTTATAGTAGAACCCGAGTTACTCTCTAAGATCAAGGAAGCTCATAAAGATGATGGAGAAATCTGGGCGATAGTTCAGAATTTGGAGAAACAGACGGAATTCAGAGTAGATGCAGATGGTATCGTATGGCAGGGCACGAGACTTTGTGTTCCTGATGATCAAGAACTTCGGGAAGCTTTGTTAGTTGAAGCTCATAGCTCCCCATTCTCTATACATCCTGCTTCGACTAAGATGTACCATGACATCAAGCAATACTTTTGGTGGAATGGTATGAAACAGGATGTGGCCACTTAAGTCTCCAAATGTCTTACCTGCCAGCAGGTTAAGATCGAGCATCAACGATCTGGCGGTCTCCTTCAACCGTTAGATATTCCAGAGTGGAAGTGGGACAAAATCACCATGGATTTTGTTACTGGTCTTCCGCCTACCAAGAGGAAGCACGATGCAATTTGGGTTATCGTAGATCGACTTACCAAATCAGCTCATTTCTTACCGATCCGTAAGGAAGATCCGGTAAGTAAACTCGCTGATACGTATAGAAGAGAGATCATGTGACTCAACGGTGCACCATCCAGCATCGTCTCAGACAGAGATCCTCGTTTCACTTCGCGATTTTGGAAGAGTCTGCAGAAAGCTTGGGGTACACAACTTAAGCTTAGCACGGCTTTTCATCCTCAAACGGACGGACAGTCGGAGCGAACGATTCAGACATTAGAAGACATGCTGAGGTCATGTGCGTTGGAATGGACGGGTGATTGGGACGATTAAATCTGTTTGGTGGAGTTTGCATACAACAACAGTTGGCACGCAAGTTCAAGTGTGCTCCTTTCGAGATGTTGTATGGCAGAAAGTGTCGCGCCCCAATCTGCTGGGATCAGGTTGGCGAGCGAACACTTGAAGGACCAGAAATCATAGAGATGACCAATGAAAAGATCGCAGTAGCTAAGCAGAAACTTTAGGAAGCATGGTCACGTCAGAAGAGTTACGCCGATAAGCATCGTAGGGACATACATTTTAACGTAGGAGATCACGTCTTCCTTAAGGTTTCGCCGGCACATGGTGTTAGACGCTTCGGGATTAAAGGGAAGCGCAGTCCTCGTTTCATCGGACCGTTTGATATCATTGAACGAGTCGGTGAAGTATCTTACCGGTTAGCGTTACCTCCGCAGCTTTCGCATGTACACAGTGTGTTTCATGTGTCCTTACTCAGAGGGTACCAGTATCATCCCCTTCACATGGTTCAGTATCCACTGGAACAGATACGTGAAGATCTCACCTTCATAGAAGAACCCGAACGAGTTCTTGACAGACAAGAACGAGTCATGAGAAGGAAGACGATTCCATTCGTCAAAATCCTTTGGAGGGATCATACCGAGCGGGAGGCCACTTGGGAAACAGAGGAGACTATCCGGACTTCTTACCCTCATTTCATATTTTGAATTCGGGTATGTTCTTCTTTTCCAGTTACTTTATCTATAATTCGGGGACGAATTATTCTTTTTAGGGGGGAAGAGTTGTAAAACCCGCATGCTTTTACCATGAATAGTACCCTTAAGATCATACGTACTAGTTTAAAACTTTCCTTTTATAGTATGATTACGTTCACGTGTTAGAATTTTACGTATTACGTACGTGTTAGAACACGATAAGTATTTATTACGTACGAACGCACAATAATTATTTAAACAATAATTAATCACGAACATGCGATCATGAAATCATGAACGTAATTAAATCACGAACTAATATTAATTACGTATATATTTATTACGAACACGAATAAATATATTAAGTCACGGTTAATATTTAACGAGAACACATAAAACACGAACCCGACTAAACACGAACGAACACTTAAATAACGAGACACGGAAAACGGTACGGGTACCCCATGTGGGGCCCCCTACCCGTGGCTACACCAAGACCATGGGCCAAGCCCATAAAAAATTTACTAAGAAAGGGGGTTAAGGTAAAACTTGTTTTCACTTTTCACTTTACAGTAAAAACATCAAAAACCTAAAAAGTTTTTCTCCTTCTCCTTCTTCCTCTCTTTGGCCGCCGCACAGAAACACAAGAAAAGGGGTGTTTGTTCGATTTTTGATCTTGATTTTAGTGCAAGTGTTCGTGTGTGTTCATCCTCGTTTAATCCACGCATTTGGTATACCTTTTTAATCCTTTTTCTTTTTGTTTTGATTTAATAAATTAAATAAGAACATGATGTTTTTAAAAAGCTAAATAAAAACATAAACTAAACATGTAAATGGTTATGGGGTAAATCAAAATGGAGGATTTAGGGGTGTTTTGTTGTGGCCGACGCCTAACCGAACCCCAAGGGGGTCTCGGTTTGGCTTATGGACCACCACCGAGACCACAAGGTCTCGGTTTGGTGGTGTGGGTCCTACGGCAGCAGCAACAAGGGGGAAACCCCGAAGTGGTTCGGGGTATGGAGTTGATTACGGGTCCGGTTCATGGGTTCTAGTCATGATCCGGTTTATGGTTTGTGTTAAGGTTATGTTTTTAATAATCATATGTTAAAAATTAAATTAATAAAATATGACATGATTAATTTAATAAAACATGACTTAGGTTATAATTTAATTATTAGATCATGGATTTTAACCTAGGTAATTATATTTTTCTAGACTTTATAATTAATTAATTATTAAAAACCATGGTTATAATTAATTAATTAACATGACTTAGGTTATATTATTACTAATTAGTAATACATGTAAAAACCTAAGTATTTAACTTTATTTAATTAAAAACATGATATATTTAATTAAATACTTTTAACCTATAGTTTATTTAAATTACATGTAATAATTAATAAACTATACCTTATATCAATATGACTTAAAAAAATAATCAGAAAACACTTAAGCTTATATACTTAGCTTATTTAACCAGCTTATATCTAATTATGGAAACTTTCTATTTTTAGAAACTTATTTAATTAAGGCAGCTAATCTAATTATGGAAACTTTTTATTTTTAGAAACTTATCTATTTTAAGCAGTAATTCTATTTTTTGGAAACTTTCTATTTTTGGAAACTTTATATTTTTGGAAACTTTCTATTTTTGGAAACTTTCTATTTTAGGAAACCTGCTATTTTTAGAAAGTTACTTATTATTACACAGTAAGTATAATAATACATGAAATACAAGTAATACTTAATCAGAATAGACGGAATATAAGATAAACACAGTTTAAGGCTTAAAACAGTAAAACATGGCATAAACGTATAAAATAAGCTAAGACATGACATAAAACCAGTTACGTATTTAGTAAGCAGATACTTATACACGTATGTATTTATGTAGCATTAGTGATACCGAAGTAGGACTCTCCTCAGTTCGTCTTCTTCGTTCACTGGACATAAGGTACGGATTCCCGTCCTTTCAGTATGGACATTCTTTCCTTATTAGGATTCCCGGTATGCAGCCAACTGTTTTCCCGTAGTATAAGTTTATATGTTTGATTTGCTGATGTTTAATTTAGAATACCTATAGCCATATACATGCATGACCAGTTTCACCTAGTTATGGAGGTACCATAACCATAACACTAGAGGCACTGGTGTTATGACTTCACCACGGCGGTGTGATTGCTCGTGGCGTCCCTTCAGCTTTTGGCCATATTATTATATTTATCATGTGGGGCGTATGAGTGCATCCTTGTTACATGTTTTTCAGCAGATTACTCAGTGTGAAAGTGGTGTGTGTCTTGCATCCTTCACAAGGAGCTGGTCCCTCTTACCCAAACCAATATATTAAATTAGAGGCAACCCCTCTAATTTGCATGATGAGGTCACCCCTCCAAGTATTCATGCACGATGGATTTTCATGACCTATATTGGCTAATGGTAGAATATGTTAAACATTTTTTATAAGATAAACATAAGGCTTTTCAAACTATAAAACCAGTTTTACCAAGACTTAACCAGGTTATTCGGGACTTAGTTTCTTCCGCTGTTATATGTTATATGCTTATCCTATTCATGCTTTATTGTACATCCGTGTACTGAGCGTATTGCTCAGTCGTTCTCCTTTTCTATGTTCCCAAAACGGCAGGTACTTAGGGATGCTCGTAGACTTTAAGCGTACGTGCATATGGACTGGAAGCTTTCTAGCCTTTCTTTACTTTATGCATTATCTTTACTTTGATACTCTTGCTATGGATATTGTTTAGTCCTTTCCTTTACAGTACTTATGTTTGTGTGTGATGAGCTTTACTTTTGGACTACCGATGTTTGATTCCGGTATTTTCCTTTTATGGTCATGTAATGTTTAGACATTTATCCTTGTATGCTTTGATGACACGCCATAATTACGCGTGACATTCCATTATCAAAATGGGGTGTTACAATTATGTTTTCACAACATTCTCTCTAGTTTCTCTATCTAGAAAAACCTCTATCTTCTCTCTCTCTCTCTCTCTCTCTCTCTCTCTCTCTCTCTCTCTCTCTCTCTCTCTCTCTCTCTCTCTCTCTCTCTCTCTCTCTCTAAAATACTTCAAATATTACTATATTCTTCGATTGGTTTCAAGAGCCATGGGGTGATTATCTTGTTCTTGTTTTTGTGTTTGTGTTTTTGGTTTCGTGCGTATATATCTATATATACTATCGGCATAAAAAAATTCTTGTTTTTTGTGCATCAATCTTCACTAATAGCTCAATCTTTGATCTAATATCCATTTGATATAGGTGAAGTTGCTCAAAAAAAAAAAAACACATCTTTGTTTGTTTGATTTTGATTTGAAGTTCATAAAAGAAAGTACGATTCTTGATTTTTTGAATTTTTCGCTTGAATTTCAAAAAGTTTGCAACTTTAAGTCTCTATACACCTTAGTGAGTCTAAAAATACAAGTCTTGTTGTTCAAAAGTCCCAAAAATTGCGTTTTTTGAAGCTCGGGAAAAGTTGGTTCCGAAATTGTTAAATTTCTTAGTCCAAGCGAATTAACAGTTAAGTGAGCTAGCAACAACAGGGTAGGTGAATTAGCATAAGCGAGCTAGTAGTCACGCGCAAGTTCACAAGCGGTGTTCGATAATACACTTTTCGGCGAATTAACGGAATCTCTAAGGCGTCGTAATTGTTAATTCGTTTCTCTTAAGAGAATTAACAAATTATCACCTAGGCGAATTAACAGATTTGTTGTTCAGGCGAGTTAACATACTTTGTGTCCTAGGTGAATTAACATAATTTGTTGAACATGCGAATTAACAATTTATTTGATCTAGGGGAATTACCAAGATTAGCTAGGCGGATTAACAATTGTTAGCACAAAAGGTGATTTAAACTTGGACTTTGGACTTAGGTGAGATATAATTTAGACTTAGGCAAATTTTACTTGGACTTACGTGAAGTTAAAACATCAACATCAAACAAAGACGTTAAGAATTTTTACGGTTTCTTTGTTGGTTTGTAAAATCTCGCGATAATATACTTTCTCGGTTTCTCCACGAATTGTAAATTCTTGTATTGTTCTTTCTTCAACGAGCACAACTACTTTCTTTCACCGCTTGATCGAAAAGTAATCCTTACTTAGAGTCATTGAGTTCATAATGACGACTCTTTCCGATATGTCAATTCTTTCGGGTACTCACACTCGGCCACCCATGCTTGTGAAAGAGCTCTATGAATCATGGAAGAGTCGAATGGAGCTATACATAATGAACCGACAAAATGGACGGATAATTCTAGAATCAGTTAAGAGTGGTCCATTAACTTGGTCTACGATTACGGAAAATAATGTGACTTGAATCCGAATATATAGTGAGTTGACCGCTAAGGATCAAGTTCAAGCAGATTGTGATGTCCGAGCCACTAATATTATTCTCCAAGGTTTTCCACCTGATATCTACGTCCTTGTGAGTCATCATCGTGTAGCAAAGAAATTATGGGAAAGAATCATCACTTTCATGCAAGGCACCTCGTTGTCCAAGCAGGAACGATAGTGCAAGTTATATGATGCCTTTGATAGGTTTGCATATGTTCCAGGGGAGTCGCTTCATGATTATTATTGGAGATTTGCAACGTTGCTTAATGAATTAAATGTATACAACATGGATATTGCTCAATTTCAAGTCAACACCAAGTTCTTGAACACTCTACCCCCATAATGGAGCAAGTTTATTACTGATGTCAAATTGGTGAAGGACCTACACACACAAAACATGGATCAACTTCAAGCGTATTTGCAACAACATGAACGACATACACATGAACTTCGTGTGTCGCAACCACAACATCATGATTTACTAGCCCTTGTTTCCTCTTATCAATGACTCCGTATCACAACTTGGCTCACTCATCTCAAAAACTATCATATCAACAATCTTTGTATCAACCCTATAATTCACCATAGTATTCTTATCAACAAAAACTTACTCATCAAGCACCACCATCTCAAGTTGTCACTTATCAACCAAATACAACTCATCACAACGCTTACTCACATCAAGTCAGTACTCCTCAAAATGGCTACTCTCCCAATTGTGATGTTCAATAAGCACAAGCCTTATACAACAATGAAATATTAGAGATTCCAATACCAATGTTCCATGAAGGTGACAATCCCAATGAGGCAATGAAATGGCTGCCTACTTGTCTAAGCTTATGACATGCAGAGGACTCCCTACAAAAAATAATCAACTCAGAACTTCATCGAATCCTTTTCAGCAAGCAACTATTCAATATGGTAGGGTCCTCATTCAAACCATTAAGGGGAGACACAGTTCATCCGGAACGGGTACGAGGACGTTTACTGCCACTGCAAGTGGAAGTTACACTGGGAAACCCAAGATCGTGACTGGTTACAACTGTAAAGGGGAAGGGTCACATGGAAAAGTAATGCACACAGCCAAAAAGGAGATGGGATGTTTCATGGTTTAAAGATAAGGTCTTATTGGTTGAAGCTCAAGCTCATGGTCACACTTTGGATGATAAGGAATTAGCATTTATGGCAGACCCACGTGCAACGAATAATGATGGAATTCAAGTAGCTCTCACACAAAATGCAACATATCAAGGAGATGATCTCGATGCATATGATTCAGAATGCAGTGATTTCAACACCGCCAAAGCAACTCTCATGGAAAATTTTACTGTTTATGGTTCAGACACTATCTCCGAGGTACTCATTCGAACAATGATAATAGTATTGCACCATATCAAGTTGGGCATGAGTCTAAGCATCGGTAAGAGAATTTGGTGGTAAGTATCTCAAATGAAGGAACAAACAATGATAGCAATACCAATGTGCGTCCTTCGAATTTGAGTGAAACACAACCAGTTGCTATTCCAGATATGACCGCTTCTGCTCAACAAGACGTGGTAATGGTACCTGCATTTTTGCTTAGCCAAATGAATATCGTTATCCTATACACCCTAAGCGTGAATAACACACTCTCTACTGAGCTAGCTTTGTACAAAGAAAAAGTTAAAACTTTTGAAATGGTCCTAAAGCAGAAAAGCTAACATATTTCAAATTTGATGAATTTTTGGCACATCTACAAGAGATAGAAAATCTTAGAGAAAATCTTACTAAAAATCTGTAGGAAAATGAGTCTTTGGCAACTGATTTTCAAAAACTTAAAAGTGATTTCGAAATACTCGAGTCCAAAAAGGTTGGAATGGAAATTAATGCTGATACACAAATTAGAAAGTTACACAATATGCTTCTAAAACCATATTATTCCGCTCAAGATATACATATGTTAACGTCACCATTAAAAAATTATGATCATAAACGTCAACAAGATAAGCCACCAAATCTGTACTTTTTAATACAGGCTTAGCAGAATGAATGTAACATCCCGCCTACTCAGACCATAATATTGTCCGCTTTGCCCGTAGGCTCACGGCTTTGCTTTGTGGCCCTCGTATGAGTACTTCTCGCCAGGTCACCCAAGCTAGTACTACTCTGACATGAGCACGCTTAACTGCCAGTTCCTAAGAACCCTACGTGCAGTAGACCACAAAACGCGTTGTGTTATGAGAAGGCGACTGTTATCTTATGAATCATGGATCTCTCCTTGCCACAGCCGATGTGGGATTTGCCTAGGGTGTCACAATCACCCCCCTTCGGGACTCATCGTCCTCGATGAGGTTTGCCCCACCATCCCGAACGGCTCAAGAGTGGCTCTGATACCACTTGTAACATCCCGCCTACTCAGACCACAATATTGTCCGCTTTGCCCGCAGGCTCACGGCTTTGCTTTGTGGCCCTCGTATGAGTACTTTCCGCCAGGTCACCCAAGCTAGTACTACTATGACATGAGCATGCTTAACTGGCAGTTCCTAAGAACCCCACGTGCAGTAGACCACAGCACGCGTTGTGTCATGAGAAGGCGACTGTTATCTTATGAACCATGGATGTTTCCTGGCCACAGCCGATGTGGGATTTGCCTAGGGTGTCACAATGAACCTAGACTTTATGATGGTACCAAACTTAGTAATTTTATGAATGCTCCTGATGCATATGATTCTGATGAGACAATATCGCTTGGCGAAGAGAATCGGTTAAAAATGCTTAAGAAACAAGAGGCAAATGATTTACTTGAAACAACCAAAATTAATTGCAGACCGATTGATTATGCAAAACAAAATAAGTTAACACTTGATTTTAAAACTCGCTTTAACACACAAAGGGAAAGTTATGACGAACCAGCACTTGTGCCAGCTCCTCGAGCTTTAAAATCCTAGTACGTCTCCTACACTCGTCGAAATAGAGGTTCCAAAAGAACTTCCACCGGTAAGTATGGTGTATATAAGCTTGAATAAGCTAAAACAACATTTTTTCGATTTCGACAAGGTCATAGAGGAACATACTGAAAGTTTATGGACTTATATTTAATAGTCGTGTGATAGGAACGAACTTGAGATTACGGGATTGCACACAATACGTAAAGAGTTAATTTATTTAATAAATGTATTTATTATATTTATTAATTTATTTAATAAATATAGTTATTACATTTATTAAATTAAACTGAGATATAACATTAACGATCGTTAAATAATTAAGGGTTAAGTATTAACGAACGTTAAATAATATATAGAAAGAGAATTAAAAGAAAGAAGAACAGAAGGTTCCGGAACACCCCATAGTGGGGTGTTCGAATGGCGGTTAGGGCACAAAAGGGGAAGGAAAACAACTTTCCTTTTATTTGTTTGGGCTACAAGATTTATTAGGCCTATATATACAACCCCTTACCCTCATAATTCCACACAATTCTCAATCTCTCGTTCTCCTCTTTCTTTGCCGATCGCAACATAACCACAAAAGGGTTTGGTGTGATTTTTTCTTGGTTCTCGGTTTTAGTTTAAATCTAGTCCTAGCCCCTCTCTAGGATTGTTGGGTAGATTTTCTACAAGCGTTATAGCTGGGTTCACACCTGATAGAATCATGGTTAGCTCATACGTGTGTACAAGATCGTAATATAGTCTTACTTTAGACTATATCTTGTTATATACGGTATAAGCCCGGATTGGTGATTCACTATTCGTCTTGTGGATTTGCTTTAGTGTAAAGGTATGTAACCCTAATTCGATTATTTATAATTGTATTATTATTATGATCTTGTTAAATCGCTTCCACTATGTGTGCTTTGATCTCGTTTAGGGTTTTGTGTAATTGTTATGAACTATATAAACCTTCAGTGGTATCAGAGCCAGGTTTAACATGTTATAATTATCGAAAATCTAAAGTTTTTTAACTAATAATTGTTTTGAGTTAAAACTACATGTTTTTTAGGTTTTTTTTAAAAATTAAGGTTTTTTTTTAAAAAAATTAGGGTTTTGCTGAATTTTATAAAAAAAATTGTTTTGAAACCCTAAATTACATGTGGGATAATTTTAGATTAAATTGCATGATTAATTGTTCTGTCATGTAAATTAAAGGTTACGATCCGAAGTGATTTAATTGTTAAGATTTGAGGGTGGATCCATGAGAAACGTGCATCTTTTTATGGATCGTAAAATCGTATGTTTATATGATTTTATGTGCTACTTGCTTTATTTGATTCAATAAATCTTGAATTAGGGAAGACTTTTATATGAATATAAAAACCTAGATTTAAAGGTTATTGAATAAATCGTATGCATGTAGCTATTTGATTTATTTATTGCACATATAAATTGTTATTATGTGTTTATGATTTAGTTTTTTTACTTGTTTATGTTAAAATTGTTCGAATTTTTGTAAACAAGGGTTTTTTTGAAAAGAAATAATATGGAATAAATCATATTAAAATTAAGATTTGTTTGAGATCTAAATTACATAAGATTACGTTGACTGGTGAACTGTAAAAATAATCTAACGGCCTACTCGTTTTGACAAACTATAAAGTGGGTATAACGCACCGCTGGTCATGTACCCGGTTAAGGAAGGAGGTGTTAAGCCATTAGTCGCTGACCAAATTCCCGGCTCGCCTGTGCGTCAAATCGAAATTACCTACGATTATTTTTTGAATTGTACCTTAAGGTTAATTTACCGTAAATTCGCATCCGAATTCACAATGAATAAGGTTATTGCTTTGTGCTTTAGCCATAAGTACGTTGTGAATAGTTGTGGGTAAATTATTTAATTGGTTGAACCAATACCTCAACATAATTTATGTAGAAATTTAGTCTCGTGAAAAATTTTACTAAATGTTTTATTGAACTTATGCTATGAAGTTGTATGCATGCTTCTCCATACATTGATTTTGACATCAAATTTATACCCTTAAAATTTAAGTCGAATGCTCCTAATTGACGAACACTTAAAATTGCTACGTCATCAAATGAGATTTTTGGATGATGTTGTGATGGAGAGAAAACTTTCATAGAATGAGAACTCGTATGGTGGTTTTACGTTACTCATATTAGATGACTTAATTAAGTTACTCACTAAGATCTGGAAACTTAAGGCATTCAGAAGGGATGAAACATGTTTACAACGTAAAACATTTTTTTGGCAATGTAAATCCCTTAAGTAAACTAGAAATTGAAAATTGTTTGTCAATTAAATCGTTCGACAAGTCGCTATGTTGAGTACATTCATTACTACCAGATCAACTGATGTAATGGGTCTATGTCAATATAGTTCTAGAATTCAAGGAAAATACTATGGTTTAATATACCAGGGTAATTTTATTTTCTTGAAAGTATTTTATTATCGAAAATACTAATATTTGAACTTATTTTTGTAGAAATTGCTCAACCCGACAATAATACTATAAGTTATGCGTTCAAAATTCTCTTTGATCGTACTGGACTTACTGGCCCAAACTTCAATGATTGGTACCCTCACTAAGAATTGTCTTGAGAGTAGCGGGTACTATTGATATCTTGACTACTCCCTATCCAGGGGATCTTGCTGAAGGAGCTTCTGAAGCGCAAAGGCTTGAACACGCTATTAATGTTAAGAAGCACTCGGAGGTGGCTTGCTTAATGCTAGAAAAAATGGCTCCTCCACTTCAGAAGAAGTATGAGATATTTTCGCCTAAGCGAATGCTTGATGAGCTCAAGGCTATGTTCGAGAAGTCACAAGCTGTGGAGATCTACGACTTAGTAGATGCTTTGCATAGCTACAAGAAAACTCCTGGAAAGTCTGTTAGTGCCCATTACTTGGAGATGAGGGGTTATATGGAACAACTCATTGCACTAGGACAACACTATGATTATAATATGGCTATTAACTTGATCAATAGGTCCCTTAACAAGGACTTCAATGATTTTGTTAGAAACTATAATATGCATTGCACGGGGAAGACAATTAATGATTTGCATGCAATGCTCATTGACTACAAAAAGGGGTTAAAAGACAAGGCATCTACTTCTACTCCTTCTGTACTAACCATACAAAAGGGTAAAGTGAGTAAGCTAATACTACAAGCAAACAAGAAGAAAGGCAAAGGCAAAGGTGATGAGGGCAAGCAAGTTGCGACTTATTCGAAACCTAAGCAGAACTTTGTCAAGAAGAATCAATCTCAGAAGGATGAGACTTGTCACCATTGCAAGGCAAGTGGTCACTAGAAGAGGAATTGCCCTCTTTACCTCTACGAGTTGCGAGAAATAAAGAAGAAGTCTGAGCAGAGCGCTGCAACTTCAGGTACTTTATTTATGATCGAATTATTTAATTTGGCATACAAATTAAATTGTTGGGTATATGATACGGGATGCGATATTAACATTTATAATACACTACAGGGATTTAATCTGGAAACGAAGCTTTCCTATGGGGAACAATTTCTGCAAGTGGGCAATGGCGCACAAGCAGCAGTTGAAGCTATAGGAACATTTAATTTAGTTTTACCTTCGGGTTTAGTACTGATTTTAAATGATTGTCATTATGCACCTACAATTGTTATGGTGTTATTTCCTTTTCTTGTTTGTTGAATAATGGATTTGTTCACACTATTGATTATAATGGAATTTTTGTTTGGAAAGATGGTATTTTATATTTTAATGCAATTTCTATGAATGGTGTATTTGAAATAGACATGCATGAAAATAAATCCAAGAATAATAATAATTCTGTTTTTAGCATGAATAAGAAGAGAAATTTTGACAAGAAATCTTCTTATCTTTGGCATTGTAGATTTGCCCATATTAGGAAGACTCGTATACAAAAGCTTTAACGTGAAGGTCTTTTGGAAAATATCAATGATGAACCATTTGATAAATGTGAGTCTTGTATCTCTGGAAAGATGACCAAGAAACCTTTTAATAGCAATATTGAAAGAGCTATTGATCTACTTGGATTAATGCATACTGATATGTGTGGACCACTTAGGCATGTGTCAAGGAAAGGTGCTAGCTACTTTTTAATATTTACGGATGATTATAGCCATTATGGTTATGTTTATTTGCTTAAACATAAACATGAGGTATTTGAAACATTCAAAGTGTTTAAAGCAGAAGTAGAACTGCAAATAGGGAAGAGGATTAAAGCTCTTCGTTCTGATAGAGGTGGTGAATATTTAAGTCAAGAGTTTATAGATTATCTAAGTGAGAATGGAATTGTTCAGCATCTTACTTCTCCCTATACTCCATAACAAAATGGTGTATCCAGAAGGAGAAACCGTACATTATTAGATATGGTCGATCTATGTTTAATCTTACAACTTTATCTTTATCCTTTTGAAATATGCTTTAGAGTCTACTGTTCGCATTTTAAATATGGTTCTCACGGAGAAGGTTGATAAGACACCATATGAACTATGGCATGGCAAGAATCTATATTTGTCTTATTTAAAGGTCTGGGGTTGCCAGGCGTATGTGAAACATGACTCGGGCGATAAACTCCAACAACGATTTGTAAAATGTATCTTTGTAGGATACCATAAGGAAACTATGGGTAACTACTTTTATTATCCACCTGAGAAGTGATTGTTGCTAGGTATGGAGACTTCCTTGAAAGTGATCTTTTAAATCAAGAATTCAGTGGGAGAAATTATGATCTTGAACAGAGTCATATAGATACATTATCTTCTAAAAACACCAGTGATATAATTCTTGTAGAACCAGAAAGTCTGGCCGTTCCACCGGAATTAGTTCCTCTGCGTAGATCTGCAAGGATTAAAAACGCAAATAGCAATATATGTCTTAACATTGAGGATGATGATGAAGTAGGGGATCTAGGTGAACCTGCTAATTATAAATCCGCCATGCTTGATCCTGAAAGGGATAAGTGGATGGTTGCTATGGATGAGGAAATGAAATCCATGAAAGTCAATGATGTTTGGATTCTTGTAGATCCACCACCAAATGCTAAAGTAGTGAGACATAAGTGGATATACAAGAAAAAACCCGACATGGATGGAAAAGTACAATCCTATAAAGCTCGTTTAGTAGCTAAAGGTTTTACTCAAAATTTTGGCGTAGACTACGAGGAGACATTTTCTCCTGTAGCAGACTTAAGAGCTATTAGGATTCTCATAGCTATATCAGCATACTATGACTATGAGATATGTCAAATGGATGTTAGAACTGCCTTCTTGAACGGTCACTTAGATGAAGACATCTATATGCAGCAACCAGAAGGGTATGTTGATCCTAAGAATCCAAGACACGTGTGCAAACTTCAAAGATCTATTTATGGATTGAAGCAAGCATCACGTCAATGGAATAAACGATTTGATGAAGAAATTAAAAAGTTCGGATTTATTCAAAATCGTGATGAGCCATGTGTATATCGTAAAGCTAGTGGGAGTGATGTAGTATTTCTAGTCCTATATGTTGATGACATATTAATCATGGAAAGTAACATTCCAATACTTAAAGTTGTTAAGGATTATCTTGGTAAATGTTTTTCTATGAAGGATTTAGGAGAAGCTGCATATATTCTGGGAATTAAGATCTATCGAGATAGGAAAAGACGGTTAATTGGTCTAAGTCAAGATGCTTATATAGATAAGATATTTAAGAAGTATAATATTCATAATTCCAAGAAAGGTTTCCAACCTATGGAAGTTAAGCACAATCTGAGTCATGAGATGGATGCATCAATTCCTGAAGAAGAGGCATACTTGCAGAAGTTGCCTTACGCTTCGGCTGTAGGATCTATTATGTATGTTGTAAGATGCACAAGGCCTGATGTGGGGTTTGCTCAAAACTTGGTCAGTAGATACCAACAGAATCCAGGGAAGCTCCACTGGACTGCTGTTAAACATATTCTAAAGTATTTGAGGAGTACGAAAGAGATGTTTTTTGGTATTTGGAGGGAAACCAGACACAGAACCGAATGTGACGGGTTTCTGTGATGCGTCCTGGCAATGTGATAAAGACGATACGAAGTCTCACACAGGTTACGTGTTTGTTACCAATGGAGGAGCAGTTGACTGAAAGAGCAAGAAACAAACATCGATTTCAGTACATGTTACTCAATTTGAGTACATGGCTGCTTCAGAAGCTGCAATGGAAGCTGTTTGGCTTAGGAAGTTTATTGGAGATCTTGGAGTGATGCCCTCAATAAAAGAACCTATTGATATATATTGCGACAATTCTGCTGCAATTATATTCGCTAATAATTCTAGAGTCATGAAAGGCGCCGGACACTTTAAGCGTAGATATCACTACGTCCGAGAACAAGTTGAAGCTCGTGAAATCAAATTAATAAAAGTTCAAACAGATGATGATGTAGCTGATCCTTTTACTAAGGCTTTGCCTAGACCAAAGGTAGTTAAGCATGCCAAGGCTATTGGGCTGCAACTAGCTAGCGAACTCATGCAATAAATCTGTGATTAGTATTTGGATAAAGGATGTTAAGACTATTATTTAATAAAATAAAGATTGGGTTTCGTTTATTCTTATTACTTAATTTTATATCCTATTTTACATGTTTTAATCCATGAATAAATTGTTACGCTAAATGTCTGTTGTCGATTAATAATATGAGAATATTATTAAATTAAGACAAATCAAAATAGCGATAGAGTATACTTGAAAGTATATTGATGGATTTTGGATTATATTCGATGAATTGAATATTTGACTTATCCCAACTATATGATTTTACTTTTGGATCTTTGTCATCAAGTAAATCATAAATAGTTATCCTTAGACTTGAGATACCAGGTAACTGTTATGAGTCTAGTTCATCTCTGTGGAATAATCTAACGCTAAACGTAACTGGTAGCTATAAGGATTATTTTCAGAATTGTTGCAAAATTCATAAGTTTTGCTTGTAGTCAATACGGAATTTATTTCCTCCAATTTCGTTTTGGAGTTTAATACAACTGGGCCCCTCGTGGGATTAGTAAGATGTTTGTGTGGCCACACCAAACTTAGTTTTGGTAATCTTGTTGAATTTGTGAACGAGAAACAGAATGGTTAATGAAAGGAATGACTGAGATTGTTGGAAATTAACTTTATGTGACGATATTTAAGAATTCTCATTAGTTATCATAGTCACTCACACAAAGACTAGACTAGGAAACTATGTATAGTGTACGCGCGTGAGTGACTATATATACCCCTCAAAGGCTTCCAAGGAGGGGTTGTTGGTTGTGTTTTCTCTTTTTATTATACAAGTTGCCTTTCTCTCTCTAGAACACCTCCTACCCTCTCTCTAAACTTAACAATGGCTGCCACCACCATCTACCACCCAACTAGACTACCGAATCTAGTAAAAGGCAAACCCACAATTGGCATCAGAGCTATGGTTCAATCCTTGGATCGTTCGTTTTTTTGTCTATTGATTTGGTGGTCAAAATCTTTTTGGTCTCAATCTGTTGATTTTTTTTAGTCACGATGGTCAAATTTGTCTAAAAATTTTGTCTTCTTTTTGTCACGGCAGTCTTAACACTTTTTTGTCACAGCTGGTCTTCGTCTTCTTACCAGTCCATGGTTTTGTTTCTCGGGTTCATAACCCGTCTCTATCTATCCATGGTTTCATTTTTTTAGATCTGGTCAAAAGTCCATGTCTAGTGTTTGTTTATCCTTTAGAAATTTCTAGATACTCAATACATTACTGAAGAAGTATATAAGCACAACACCTCTTGAAATTATCTACATCGACTATGTGTGTGAATATGAGTACAACAATGTAGCTCCTTTAAGTGATAGTTATCCAGGTCATCAACCAACCACCCCGAACCCAGTAACTAGATAAGCAAGTCTTCATTCTAATATTAAGCACAACCAAGTTATCTTTCAAAGATAAATTAAGAGCACGCCTTCGAAAAATCCGTCTTCAACTTCAAATAATAATACCCGATCAAAAAATCCAAAGCCACTAAAAATATAGCCATTTTTCTTGGTCTCGTCAAATAAATCTTGTCACATTGTCTCGTCTTTTTGTCACTTTGTCTCGTCACTTTTATCACTTTGTCTCGTCTTTTTGTCTTGACACTTTGAAATATCCGGCTCAATCTCATAATGCAAACCCTTATCATGCCATATAGAACTAATAACCACTAAGTGACTAAAAATTGAGCTAAAACATCACTACATCAATATTTTAGTTACACCTTATGGATAACCGTCCAATGTAACAACACATAAAAAACGTGTGCATTAATAATCTATCCCCCCGTCAAGCATATTTCAAAAGGCTCGATTCATTTAATATAAATACAGCCCATACCAATCATCATACCAACACAGTCCATACCAATCTCCGGATAAAACATAGATGGCCCATGTATGTTTAATATTATTCGTAAAACAAATGAGAAGCCCACTTGTTAATCGGTTAAAAGAAAAACATGGCCCATCCAACGTTTAGATAAATCATGAAGTGGAGAGGCCCTATCATACTCGGCCCATCAACGGATAGAAACCTAAAACCTAGTGTAAAGAGTGTTACAAAACACCACTTAACCTAATCTTAGCATTACTTTTTCTAACACTAATCTCACCTCTCTCAAACACTCCGCCTCCTTCCTCCCATCATACGCAGTCACAACAAAAACAAATATTAATCTCAATCTAATTTTCCATCCAATAAACCTTAAACATAGATCTCGATTCCACTGACTGAGATCATCTCACAGCGCTAGGACAGATTCATGGCTCATAGTCAAATCCCAGTGTGTGACCCGAACTTCAAAGAAAGGGAAGTTTATCTCGTCAACGATAAAATTATCCTAACAAACGAGAAATTAAATTTTCTCGGACATAAGCTAAAATTAAAACCATTCAAAGGTTTTAAGCTTGTGTAAATGGCTCATCGTTAAATATCAGACGATGACCCGATCTTCAAATAAAGGAAAGTTTATCGCCGATGATAAACTTATCCTCACAAATGAGAAATTAATTTTCTCAGACACGAGCTTACATTAAAACTATTCAAAGGTTTTAAGCTCGTGTATGTGGTTCATTCTTAAATGACAGACGATGATCCAAACTTCAAATAAAGGGAAGTTTATATATGCAACGATAGCTTACCCTCAAAACGAGAAATTAAATTTTCTCGGACACGAGCTTACATTAAAACTATTCAAAGGTTTTAAGCTCGTGTATACGGTTTGCAGTCACATGTCAGATTGTAACCCGCGTTTCTAAGAAAGGAAAGTTTATCGCCGATGATAAACTTATCCTCATTAACGAGAAATTAAATTTTCTCGGACACGAGCTTACATTAAAACTATTCAAAGGTTTTTAATATCGTGTAAATGGTGTATATTTACATTTCAGATTATGCCCCGGATTTCAACAAAAGGAAGTTTATCACCGATGATAACTTATCCTTACAACGATAAATTAATTTTTCTCGGGCGTGAGCTAATATTAAAACATTCAAAGTTTTTAAGCTCATGCACAATGACTTACAGTTAAATATCAGACTGTAACTCAGACTTCAATTTTAGGAAATCTTATCTTTAATGATAACTTACCCTCGTAACGGGAAATTAATTTTTCTCGGTCATGAGCTTGTATTAAGACATTCCAAGTTTTAAGGTCATAAAGGAAAGTGTATCTTTTAAATAAGAGAACTTTTTCCTCGTAACGAGAAATTCATCTTTCTCGGTCATGAGCTTTATTTTAAAACATTCAAAAGTTTGTCAAGCTCATGAAAACGACTTCTGAGTAAATGTCAGCTTAGAACTCGTTATTCAGATAAAAGGAAAGTTTATCGCCGATGATAACTTATCCTTAGTTTACAACTTCTCGGACTTGAGCTCGTGTCGTAAGCTACTCAATATCTTAAGCTCAAGTAATTGGTTTTCAAAACATTGAACACAATTTTTCAAGAATTTTTCAAAAGGTTTTTCTAAATCTTTCAAAATTGTGTGTTCAATATGTTTTGATAAAAAGAGCATGTCTTCTGGAATCAATAATATTTACGATCCTAGAAATGTCGTTCAATAATGACACGGGGTTGTAAATAAAGTTCGAGCAGAAGTTTAAATGATTTAAAACATGCTAAAATGGTTTTCTATTATTTCCGATAGTAACCCGCTTTTCATATTCAAGTCAAGCATTTCACCGGAAAACTTTGACTCAACAACGGGAATTAATTTTCTCGGGCATGGTCTATTTATAACCATGTAAGGGATTGTGTTTACGGAATAACACAATCTAACACGAATATATGTATACTTCAGTGCATTTATTTGTTAAAACAAGAGAAATCTTGTTTTTATGAAGTTATCATCTCCACCAACCGTAGAAATTTACAATTGATATCTACATACTCGACGATGCGACTACTCAAATGGCGACTACAACTCTTTCGATAGAACACTGGTCAACAATGGAGGGGGAGCAATTGTCCAACATTCAGAATCTTTGATGCTGAAAGTGCCAAGCTCACAAATTGGTGTTAAGACAACGATATCAATCATACACATGGTGTCAAGAGATAACTTCAGACGTGACGAGGCGACCAACATTCGTGAAAAAGAACCATGTGATTCTATCATATGATGTTCTTCATCACTCAGGTCCAACCTCATAAATTGCTAATCTTGTGAATACATTATCATATATGATCTTTGCACGTGATAAATACCTTACACTTGTGTTTAAAAGGTAGTTAATTTACGTTTCAAGTACACCCTCATTAATTTAAAGGAGAGCTTGTGAAAATCATGAAGATAATTGGATTTGCATTTTTCTTCCAAAATTTTCTTAAAATTTCATTAAATCAGTTGATATTAAAAACATTGATTGGGTTAATATTTTTAATATGGGGGAGAAAATGTGATTTAATATTGATATTAGTTAATTCAATGGTTTGACTTAATGTGTTGACTCATCCCGACATGTGCGAAATATTTTCGAATATCCTGGCATATGTTAAGGGGGAGAAAAATGGATTTGTATATCAAAATGGATTTCATGGTGACGTACACTTACCCAAAAACATCTCTATTTACGACGGTGATGATTGTGGTGACATAAGGATGGTAAGATAGGTCAAAGTCCAATGATTCTTTTAGAACTGGAAGAATCTTCCCAAGGACATTCCATAGCTAGAAATAGTAGTCCTTAGGAAAGATGGAGAAAGATTGTGAACGTAGCTGAATGCCGACCAAGTACTTAAGTTAGCACTGGAACAATCACAAAAAGGTGCTAGTTATGACATTAATATTTGATTTTGCTAGGTTCAATTGTTGTTCTCGGTATCTTAACGAATTGATTTCCGGCTTAAAGTATGACTCTATTGTTTTTGGTGAAAAAGAATATTTTTGGTTGTTTTTAAATAAATGTGCAAAATAATTAAAGTAAATGACTTGAAAGTAAATCTAAGTCTAATTTAAAGTAATGGGCAAGTATTTAAAAGCGAGACGAGAAATTAAAAAGGCACTAAAATTAAATGACGCAAATTTAAATCTATCTAAGGCAATCTTAAAACACAACTAAAACTTAAACTAAGGCAAGGCTAAAATAAAGCTAAGGCAAATAAACTTAAAGTGCAACTAAAATAAAAGGCGGGAAAAATAAAGCTTGAAAATTAAAAATTAAAAACAAATACTAAAAAGAACCTAAAAGAAATCGTTGATTTGGAAGTTTCTGATTATCCCTTGGTTCGGAAGATCTTGAGTTCCGAATGAATTGGCTTGACTCGGAACTTCTTGAGTTCTGAATGAACACTCTTGAGTCGGAACTCCTTGATTCGGAAGACTTCCGGATGAAGCCTTCTTGATCCGGAAGTTCTAGACTTCCGAATGAAACCTTCTTGATCCGGAACTTTTCGTTCGAAGTCTTGACTCGGAAGATTCGTTCGGAACTTCTAAAGTTCCGAATGAGATTGCTGATTCGGAACTTGTCCTTGGTCCGGAAGTTTTCGTCCGGAAGTTTTCCGGATGAAGCTTGACTCGGAACTTTTAAAGTTCCGAATGAAAGCCTTTCTTCTCTTGGCTCGGAACTTTACCTGGAAAGATCAGATACAGCAACAAACACCCCCTAAGAACAAGGGATCATAGTAACACGAATCTAACCACAAATTAATCAAAATCAAACAAAAGATTTAACCAAACTAATAACAAAACAACAATTAATCATAAACAAACAATCTATATCAATAAAACTAACAAATTTAACCACAATAATCAAAAACCCACTTGATCAAAATAAGAACATGAACATGAACACTAACATAAACATAAAAATTAAAGATTAAGAAAGGTAGATGAGAGACTAACAAGATAAAGTAAAGATTGACAAGAATTAAATAAAAACTTACTTGAAATTAAAGGAATTTAATGTGCAAGACAAGGTATTTAAATTTGACAAGTATTTAAATTGACATGAATTAAGGGTGCAAGGTAAATAAATGGAAGACTAATTGTCACGCTTAGCCAACAAAATGAAAAGTGATTAAAACTAAACTATATATAGGGGAGGATTAGGAAGCTTCCTCCCCTCCTTCATTTCTTCTTAATTGCGAGATTAAGTCCTTCCTTCTTTAATCTTCTTTTAATTGCATGCCTAGTCCTTTTCTTCTTATCTTCTTTAATCTTGGACTTTTAATGACTTTTGGCTCGGGATTTCTTTGAACTCGTCTTTTAGTTCTTCAATAAAATAGACTTGAGTTCTTCGGCTTTAAGTAAACTTCCGTCTTTTGACTTTTTCTTCGATAAATCTTCAGAATTGGTCTTGGACTTCCGTTCTTTTTGCACTCTTGACTTCTTGACTTCGTCTTTCATCTTTTTCTTCAATAAAAGCCCGTGAATGCCCGTGTTTTCTCCACTTTTCACCTTTTCGTCCTAAATCACAACAAAAAGACAAACCACGCATAATTCCGACATAAAAGACATAAAATACACGTTTTGGCTCGGTTATTATTGTGATTAAGTGGTAAAGAGGATGGGTGTTTACACACCTATCAAATCCTCTACACTTGACCATTGCAATGTCCTCATACAATGCATTAGTTACAAAGCACGTTTACATTTTTCATCACAATCAATCCATAATGGCCTTTATTAAAGAGATAGAAAATTAAAAACATACAAAGTAAAGAAATCAAAAAACATACCTTGGGTTTTGGAAATGTTATGAATAATCATCATCCTCAAGTTTTCACTTTCTCCAAACCAAGCTTAAAAACGAGATCATTGTTATTATAAGTTAGTAAACTAACACGAACTCATGTGGGCCAATTACTCACTTAGACTCCCTTATTCCTAGGTGTATCTCTTATATTTTATTATTGTCTTGAATGATCACGAGGATGCATTTTTGACTTATTTTGATAGTTATTAACTCTGAAAATAAAGTGAACGATTTAATCAATAGTTAGCTAAAGGACAAAATCTTTTAAAACTGCTTCTCGGGACCTCATAAAGTTCATATCTTGGCATAACTCGCTTCGCGATTTGAGACCTTTCTCGGACCGATATTTGGCAGCGACTTCATACTTCAAACCTTGAGAGACGTTCATGAAATAATGGTCTTCTCTTCATAATGGAATTTCTTCACTTGAAGTTTTGAGAGATTCATACTTGGACCACGACTTCTTCATTTTTATCCAATCTTTATTTTGGACTTTGATATACAACGATCCGTCTCCTTTTATGACTTGGATCTATTTATCCTCATACCTTGTTAGGGTCTTTTCGGATACACTTCTCCATGACTTTTGGGAGTTTTTGCTTTTCGTCGTGTGTCTCGATCCTTCATATTGATTTTCGATAAATGATTCTTCACATCACTTTGGATCTTTAGCAACAAAATATAGCCCTCATGCCTTGTTAGGGCCTTTTTAGACTCACCAATCTTCGCATCCCGCTTCAATAAGTTATGCCTTGGCTATGAACTCTAATCCATACCGAGCAACTTTTAAACGATCTTGGGCTAGAAGCTAAGTAACTTTTCAAATCGTACAACCTTATTTATTGCAGATAAATTTATTAGCAAGCGATGGGAGAATAGGCTTATAATTAACTCACATAAATTCACGAAAGAATACCAAACTTATAATTGGCTCTATCATCTCTCGTTCTCCACAGTTTAAAATCTCAAGGAATGAGACTCATGGATGCTTAGCCTATTAAGTCAAAGTTTTGGGTTTTCGAGTCGCCTATAGGATCTTGCAAACTCTTAGACTTTTTCAAGTTTAGAAATCGCGTTTTAAAGTTCCCTTAATAAACGACTCTCTAGGATCAATTATAGGAACTTGCGAAAAGTTCTTGTTCTTAACCCGTGAGAGTTAAGACTTTCGCGTTTTATAGCTCCCTATATAAAAGCCTAGCAAAACTTGACTTAAACATGTTAAGGATACTAGCTAGAGTAAACTTAGATAAGTAAACTCGGGTTGAGTCAAAAGATTCACAACGTTTGAAAATTAAAACCACTTTATTAAACATTTATTCTAGAAAAGAAAGAAAATAACTATACAAAGGGCAAAACTAATGGGCCAAAATAGATCAAAAATTTTGAAAAATGTCGAAAAATTGATTTTCCGGTTAAAATGAGGACAAATACAAGGAAAAGGCCACTTAACTTCGATAGAAGTCCCCCTACACTTAACATAAACATTGTCCTCAATGTTTAAGCATGTGGGAGTAAACTCCCCTACACTTAGGACATTGTGCACTTTGTTTAAATCTTGCTAAGGAAAAGACAACTAAGGAGATTCCTATTTTAATATTGAGAAAATATAAAATAGTAAATCGAAAAGAGTTTGGGATAGAACCGGGAAGAAGGGAACACAGAATCACGGGTCGTCAAGAATCATCAAGAGTGTGTCTTTGAAGCTCGAATCCCTGATTAAGAGAGGAGAGGAGAGGAAATAGCAAACCAAAGGGTCTCCCCTACACTTATGATAAAGAAAGCGAAAAGATAGATTCATGGGTTGCCTCCCAAGAAGCGCTTGATTTTTGTTAACCGAGTCATTAGCCTGACTCGACCTTGATCATCAACGGAAGAAGCATGAAACATATCCACCAAGATCAAAGACATAGTTTTCGTCCATCAATAAGCACAAGCTTAAGGCGAACAAGGCAAGCCAAAGAAGAAGTGGCAAGGTTTCCTTAAGCAAAGATGGAGCACGGTGGAAGCAAGGGTGAAGTGGTGCAAGCAGATTTCCATAAGTTCCAAATATATTTCCTTTTATTTCATCAGGTGGATACTGAGATGGCTGCAGAATGTCAATACTAGGGTCGAACACCTTTTCCTTTAAGGGAAAATAGCACTCAGGCTCAGCAGAGTGTGAAGAAGATCCGCGAAGAAGCACAACCTCGTCCTCAGAAGGGGGACAAAGAGGTGTTAACTCATACGCGCTACGGATTTCGGTGTCGACCGGTTTCTTCTCCTTAGAAAGAATGTGCTTCAAATCCAAAGTAGGATCAAGACGATAATCTTCAAAGTCATAAGGAGGAGCATCACTCTCATGAGGGAAGTAAGTGTTGAGAAATTCAGAGAAGTCTTCCTCAAATGAGTAATCGTCCAAAGTAGGATCGTGTGATGGCGGAGGATCTTCATCAAGTGAAGAATCGCTTGAAAGAGTATCGGCCTCATCAAAATCATCGAAAGTGGGCATCTCAGGATACTCAGAAGTACAATCATCAAAATTATCCGAATCTGAGCTAGAATCATCATCATCATAAGCATCAAAGACCGGTGGAGAATCATAAATGGGAGAAGCTGCCAAAGTAGGGAGAGAATCATCCACATCATCTTGAAAAAGTGGATTGTCAGTGGAAGAATCGAATAGCGGATTGTTGTAGACAACAAAGTCATCATGCACATTAATCATATTGACTGATTCTCGGCCTCCAAAGGATTTGCCTGTAAGCTTCCCCATTTTAAAAATTTGTGAATCATCCCCGACTCGTAAGATTAACTCACCTTCGGCCACATTCACTAAAGCTCGTCCGGTTCTCAAAAATGGCCGACCAAGTATTAAAGGAATACGAGGGTCCATTTCATAATCTACAACGACAAAATCGACCGGGAAAGTAAATGTGCCAACTTTAATGAACACGTCTTCGGCTATACCAACGGGGTAAGCGAGAGTGCGATTTGCAAGTTCAAGAGTCATCTTCGTTGGAGTAAGGTCGGGCAATGATAGTGTTTTCCAAACACTCAAAGGCATCAAATTAATACTGGCCCCGAGATCAGCAAGGGCAGTAAATTCTTCAGTTTTGTTGAACACGCAAGGCAACACAAAACGACCGGGATCTCCAAGTTTTTCTGGAAGTTCTTTAAGAATAACTGCAGAGCAGTTTTCATTTAAGCGTGTGTTGGCGAGTTCAAGCAACTTCTCTTTCTTGTTAAGCAATTCCTTAAACGCTTTAACAAATTTGGGCATGTGGACAAGTGCTTCAAGAAAGCTAATGTTGAAGTTCATCTGAGAAATCATCTTGATATAGTTTGTCACTTGAGAGTCCTCCTTGGTTAGCAGTTTGGACTTGCCTAAACGAGAAGGATAAGGGATATTGGGTTTGGGTGGTGAAGGTGCAGGTGTAGGTAAAGGTTGGGATGTTGAAGGGTCCTTCCTGGAAACATCGTCATGACGAGGCGGAGACGGTAATGGTGCACTAATACTAGGTGTAGGAGGAGTAGGGATAAATGGTGGTGGAGGAGGTGTAGATGATGGGGGTGGGATTGGTGGATCGACAATGGTAATTCCACTACGCGTAGTAATAGCACTCACATTTGCTCGCGGATTGGTGACGGTGTTTGAAGGTAGAGAACTTGAAGTAGAAGGTTGAGTGGAGGGCAAGAAACTAGCCAACATATTCTTTAATTCATTCGTTTGAGTGCTGAAGGATGATTGAATATTATCGCGAAGCTCGGATCTTATCTCATTCCCTTGCTTTGTGATATCTCCTTTCAGATTGATAATTTGGCTCTGCAGATTCTTGATTTGTTCACCTTGGGTTCTCATGATGGCTTCAACATCAGGGTTAATGGGTGGGGTTTGTTGAGCGGGTGGGTGATAAGGATTAGAAGCTCTTGGTGGGATTTGGTTGCTCCTATTGTAGTTGCTGGCGGGGTTTTGGTTTTGAGGAGAAAAACCGGGTGAAAGGTAATTGTTAGATCGGTAACTCAGCAGATTTCTATCCCATTGAGGTCGAGCTTGGTAATTTTCTGGTGAATAATTACCATAAGCTGCATACACATTTTCCGGATTTCCTTGTGTAGAAGGACAATCGATGTATGAGTGAGGACCGCCGCATGTTTCACAAGGATTAGCAACCACTTTAACTTGTTGTTGTTGTTGTTGGTTTGAAGCGAGAAGCGTAATACTTTTGCTCATTTCAGTCATCATGCGGGTGAGTTGGGTCATATCGGGATTTGCTGAGGTGGAAGAAACATTGACTCTCGGGTTGTTCCTTGAAGAAGCGGAGGAATCCCAGTTTTTGTGGTGAGTAGTCATGTTCTCAATTAACTCTCTACACTCCTCGGGTCTCCTTTTCATGAATGTGCCACCGGCGGCTGCATTAATCGTATCACGATCACGAAAAGTCAAACCGTTGTAGAAAGTATCTATTAAGGTCACAGGGAGCATGTTGTGGTTTGGACATCTATCGATCAAGACATTATATCGCTCCCAAGCATCAAAAAGAGATTCATCAGGGTCTTGCATGAAACCGCTGATTTGATTGCGAAGGCTTGTGACCATGGATGGTGGAAAGTAGCGCGACAAAAAGCGTTGAGTCATGTCATCCCAAGTGTGAATAGAATTCTTCGGGAGACGATCAAACCATTTCTCGGAATGATGTGATAAAGTATGTGGGAAGAGTTGTAGGCGAAGGACATCCATTGTGGCACCATGCAACTTCATTCTTTGGGTGATTGTAATGAACTTGCCGAGGTGTTTGTTGGCATCATCATCAGGCAATCCACGGAATGGGTTAGTTTGCACTTGCTGAATCATGTGGTGCTTCAGCGAAAACTCAGGAGCGTTGATTTGCATCTGCGCAATCGGTCCTCCTCGTCCAAACATGGTAGGTTGACAAAGCTCCTCCATGGTCCGAAGATCGGGCTGTGGAAGAACATTGTTGTTATTATTGAGGTGCGATGGATGATTATTGTTGTTAACACCTGACATAGCTAAATCTTCTTGAGTCTCGGGCTCTTGATAATTAGAAGATCTAGTACGCATACACCTGAAAATACAAAAGAAAACAAAACCAAACACAAAGACAATATATATACACGATAAAGATAAAATCTTTTTGGATTTTTGAAAATTTTAATTTTTATGGATTTTTATCAATTTTTTAATTTTTATGGGTTTTTTGAATACTTTATGCAAGAAAAATAACGCTCACAAGTGAACGGATCCCAAAAAGCAACGCGTCTCTCACAGAAAACCGTTAATCTTTACGAAAAGAGCCGGCAGCGGCGCCATTTTAATATTTTGATTTTGCTAGGTTCAATTGTTGTTCTCGGTATCTTAACGAATTAATTTCCGGCTTAAAGTATGACTCTATTGTTTTTGGTGAAAAAGAATATTTTTGGTTGTTTTTAAATAAATGTGCAAAACAATTAAAGTAAATGACTTGAAAGTAAATCTAAGTCTAATTTAAAGTAATGGGCAAGTATTTAAAAGCGAGACGAGAAATTAAAAAGGCACTAAAAGTAAATGACGCAAATTTAAATCTATCTAAGGCAATCTTAAAACACAACTAAAACTTAAACTAAGGCAAGGCTAAAATAAAGCTAAGGCAAATAAACTTAAAGTGCAACTAAAATAAAAGGCGGGAAAAATAAAGCTTGAAAATTAAAAATTAAAAACAAATACTAAAAAGAACCTGAAAGAAATCGTTGATTCGGAAGTTTCTGATTATCCCTTGGTTCGGAAGATCTTGAGTTCCGAATGAATTGGCTTGACTCGGAACTTCTTGAGTTCCGAATGAACACTCTTGAGTCGGAACTCCTTGATTCGGAAGACTTCCGGATGAATCCTTCTTGATCCGGAAGTTCTAGACTTCTGAATGAAACCTTCTTGATCCGGAACTTTTCGTTCGGAAGTCTTGACTCAGAAGATTCGTTCGGAACTTCTAAAGTTCCGAATGAGATTGCTGATTCGGAACTTGTCCTTGGTCCAGAAGTTTTCGTCCGGAAGTTTTCCGGATGAAGCTCGACTCGGAACTTTTAAAGTTCCGAATGAAAGCCTTTCTTCTCTTGGCTCGGAACTTTACCTGGAAAGATCAGATACAACAACAAACACCCCCGAAGAACAAGGGATCACAGTAACACGAATCTAACCACAAATTAATCAAAATCAAACAAAAGATTTAACCAAACTAATAACAAAACAACAATTAATCATAAACAAACAATCTATTTCAATAAAACTAACAAATTTAACCACAATAATCAAAAACCCACTTGATCAAAATAAGAACATGAACATGAACACAAACATAAACATAAAAATTAAAGATTAAGAAAGGTAGATGAGAGATTAACAAGATAAAGTAAAGATTGACAAGAATTAAATGAAAACTTACTTGAAATTATAGGAATTTAATGTGCAAGACAAGGTATTTAAATTTGACAAGTATTTAAATTGACATGAATTAAGGGTGCAAGGTAAATAAATGGAAGACTAATTGTCACGCTTAGCCAACAAAATGAAAAGTGATTAAAACTAAACTATATATAGGGGAGGATTAGGAAGCTTCCTCCCCTCCTTCATTTCTTCTTAATTGCGAGATTAAGTCCTTCCTTCTTTAATCTTCTTTTAATTGCATGCCTAGTCCTTTTCTTCTTATCTTCTTTAATCTTGGACTTTTAATGACTTTTGGCTCGGGATTTCTTTGAACTCGTCTTTTAATTCTTCAATAAAATAGACTTGAGTTCTTCGGCTTTAAGTAAACTTCCGTCTTTTGACTTTTTCTTCGATAAATCTTCAGAATTGGTCTTGGACTTCCGTTCTTTTTGCACTCTTGACTTCTTGACTTCGTCTTTCATCTTTTTCTTCAATAAAAGCCCGTGAATGCCCGTGTTTTCTCCACTTTTCACCTTTTCGTCCTAAATTACAACAAAAACACAAACCACGCATAATTCCGACATAAAAGACATAAAATACACGTTTTGGCTCGGTTATTATTGTGATTAAGTGGTAAAGAGGATGGATGTTTACACACCTATCAGACATATTGGTAAGCATTGAAGGGATTGAAGAAGGAAAAAGAATTGTAAAGATAAAGGGTGAAAAGAAAGCAGCCCTCCTTACAACCTTAGGGAGAAACCGGGTCAACACATATGCTATTGAGATCATTTTTTTAATGATTCTTGATATTAAAGATAGACATCATGGACCCAGTGATGCAATGCACAACCATCCCAGCTAACTCGGATATCTCTCAAAAGATATTTGTTTTAATCACACGAAGACAACGCATTATCTATTGATGTATTCACTCCAAATAAAATTTTTGTATTGAAATGGTGGCACTCCTCTCCAGCCTCCGATCACTAAAATCCAAAATGCACGATCGAGTCTAGAGCCATTTGATATCATCAAATATCTCATTAGGACACACTTCCATATTTCTTTGCTTCTTCACACTCTGTGAAAAGTAAGAAACATTTTAAGAGTCCTACGCAATATCTTCATGATCTTGCCTGAACATCCGAGTAATACGTAAGTATTTACAATGAAGATGGAAATCCTTCTTGAGCGAACATCAAAAATCTCATGGTAGGTGACTTGTGCGGTTCTTTATGAATCAAACTTGTGATAACTAGAAAGCAACAGTGGTTTAATTCTTAATTGAATTTAAACACGTTCCAGGCCTCTACGCAATATCTTAATGATCTTGCCAGAACACTCAGAGTGACACTCTTAAGTGTTCACGGTGATGAGTGGAAATCCTTCTAGTGTTAACCTCAAACAACACTTGGTAGGTAACTTGCAAGATTCAATATGAATCAAGCTCGTGACAACTGGAAAGCAACGATGGTGCAATTCTTTACTGAATCAAACTTGTTCCAGGAATCAGAATTGACGGCTTCAATCATGCGGATATTTTTCTCCAAATGATTCACTCTTTACTTTTGCAGTCAGCTTTGGACGGTCGAGTAAAGAGAACGGGTTTACCCGCGAAATCTTGTCAAGGAGATTTTTATTTAAATTTACGTGTCACAAGTACGATATCCTATATATCGTCCAACGGTCTTCACTAACCGGAGGTAAAATGCTATCGAATTAGAATGAAATGTTCAAAGCCATTTCGTTCTTGTCTACTTATGTTGCGGCATTTGAAGACGGTGGCATTACGGAGTCCGAGATGAAGTCGTCCCCGCATGCTTATACTTCGTGCACTTAATACTTCAACATTCAAGAAAGCCTAAAAGTCAAGTCTTCCGCTGTATCGAACTCTAAAGCTTTCAAGAATTACTAAGGTATAAGCATGTGGGACATGAAGTCACGAAGAGGAGATGATCACAATTGATGATGCGCAAGATCAAGGCAAGAGATAAATGTTCAAGATTGATATCAAAGATCACATCAACATATTCACCAGAAAAGAAAAAGAAAAGAAAGACTAAGACTACGAGCTCAAGACAAGCATAGCATGCTAGGTTTATTTTTATTGTATTGTAACTGGGGTAACCCCCTTGTACTTTGGAGTGACCTCCCCTTAGGGGAGATTGTTAGAAATACGTTTTTACGTATTTAGGAATATTCGGTCACTCCGATAATATATTATGTAGTAACTCGTAGTCTAATATCTTTACATTTAACAAACAAGGCCAAGCATGGTATTCCTTTGTAAACCAAGTGGCCCAATCCCAAGCCCATCACAAGGCTTGAGTATATAAACCATCTCCTTTGATGGAGAGGGTGTGGTTCACTCATTTATTTCACATAGTAAAGTGTGTTTTCTATATACTTTGTCTCTCTAAGTGTGTGTTCTCACCATCTCTCTATCTCTTTCTCTCTCTAGAATATAAGCATAGATTTACAATATCTTACAAAGATTCATATCTTTATTAACGTTGTATTAGAAATAAAAGGATAATAATAATGATGAATCATTAAAAGGTTTTATCCAGGAGATCTTACTCAAGTTGTACTAGTGACATTGCTAGTGTCACTAGACGCTAGTCAATGTAATCACGATATTTGAAATATGTCCAAGTAGGAGCTGAAAGTTTATGGACTTATATTTAATAGTCGTGTGATAGGAACGAACTTGAGATTACAGGATTGCACACAATACGTAAAGAGTTAATTTATTTAATAAACGTATTTATTATATTTATTAATTTATTTAATAAATATATTTATTACGTTTATTAAATGAAACCGAGATATAACATTAACGGTCATTAAATAATTAAGGGTTAAGTATTAGCGAACGTTAAAGGATATATAGAAAGAGGGATTAAAAGAAAGAAGGACGGAAGGTTCCGGAACACCCCATAGAGGGGTGTTCGAATGGCGGTTAGGGCACAAAAGGGGAAGGAAAAAAAACTTTCCTTTTATTTGTTTGGGCTACAAGATTTATTAGGCCTATATACACAACCCCTTACCCTCATAATTCCACAAAATTCTCAATCTCTCTTTCTCCTCTTTCTTGGTCGATCGCAACATAACCCACAAAGGGGTTTGGTGTGGTTTTTTCTTGGTTCTCGGTTTTAGTTTAAATCTAGTCCTAGCCCCTCTCTAGGGTTTTTGGGTAGATTTTATACAAGCGTTATAGCTCGGTTTACACATGCTAGAATCACGGTTAGCTCGTTGTATTACGTGTGTACAAGATCCTAATATAGTCATACTTTAGACTATATCTTGGTTATATACGGTATAAGCCCGAATTGGTGATTCGTTCTTCGTCTTGTGGATTTGCTTTAGCGTAAAGGTATGTAACCCTAATTCGATTAATTATAATTGTGTTATTATTATGATCTTGTTAAATCGCTTCCGCTATGTGTGCTTTGATCTCACTTAGGGTTTTGTGTAATTGTTATGAACTATATAAACCTTCACGCACGACTTCGACGGCTCAGACTGAAGGTGCATGAGATTTCGGACACACCAAGGTTTCCTTTCCGTGATGAGATTATTCCGTTTGTGAAAAAATTTAAAGCAAGTTTTAATGTACTTGATCAAAATTTGGTTTCTTAATGAAGTTCAAACCGTTTTTAATCTAATGGGTGATGCTGTCGAGCAACACCTTCTTGGGAAAGAATAGATTATGTACCAAAATAACTTACTCTTGGAACAAGTGACGTCCCATGATATTGTAAAAGTTTTGGTGAATACTGGTGTGATATGAATGATTCTGTTGTGGATAATGTGAATATTGTGGCTATTATGGTAGATTGTCAAAATTGTTACTGATTCGAAGATGAAATTTCAAAACGTCAGAAATCTTTAAATACACTTTCAAAATGCTTTGATAAAATCCAACAGGATAATATTACACTTGAGATTGAGAATCAACCCGTTAGTGAGGTTTTACAAAAGCAAAAAGAATGGGAAAATGAAGATTCTCTAACTTTCGATAATCAACTTTAGAATTAATAAACAAAAGATTCAGCTTCGAGAACGTAACAATGAAATTATAGATTTAGAGGAGGAAATTCAGAGGCTTAAGAGAGATATACCAGCAGATTCTGTGAAATTGGAACTAGAGACCGCTGAGATAGAAAATCCTGAATTGGACAATCGGGTTTCCTATCTTTTGATGGAAATTGATCAGGTAAAGCAGGAATATACACAGCTTTATGATTCAATGGAGACCATATTCGTTGCAAACAATGCACATATAAAATCATTGATTGAACAACTGAATCTAAAGTATGTGGAAGTTTCTGATTTGACCATGCAACCTCAAGATAAATGTACGGTTTTAACTTAGTTAATAGAAAAACTTCAGAATTTGAAAGGAAAGGAATTTTTTTGATAGCGCAGCTATAGTCTCAGCAGTGTCCTCTAGTACCTCCAAAGCAAAACCAATAGTGATTTATAGGAATCCCACACATAAGCACAATATGTCAATTTATATGTGTCGTATTAAAACTGCTATAGATAGTGCGAAAACCATAAGGGGAATTTTTGAGGAACTATGTGCTTTAGATCCCTCATATAGAAATTATTACGCGGCCCGTCAACATCTAGTGTGAGTTCAGGAATCACTTGCATGGATTGACTATATTTGCTTGAGGATTCTTGAACCACCCTAGTATAATTTAATTATCGTCACACCTACAAACAAGGGCCAAAAACTTAAACCATCTCAATCACTAGTCCATCCCGATAAAGCAACTTCAAAACCAGCTTCTAGTGTTCCCGTGTTACCTTCTCCAGGAGTAAAACCAACTACTAGGGCTCGAATATCGCACTGTAAAGTCAATGCAAAGAAAGATAGGATATTGCATCATCTAGTAGGAAAGTGAAGAAGAATGTAGAGGCCCACCCTAAGAATGTTAATTATGATTTGAATAAAAAGAATCATGTAGCTAAACCTAAAGGCCTAACGATTGTGCAGCGTCCTAAGCGTAAAGTGAATTTTGTGTTAAGATATTGGAATTGTAATGAATGCATGTTTTCATATATTCATGATTATTGTCTTACCGATCATGTGAATGAGATGTATGTCCGTAAGCATAACCTAGAAGGAAAACAATTAGGAAAGTATTTACCTAGGTCGGATGGATGTGGCGCCCCACTGGTAGGACTTTCACTATAGTCGGAGATACGTGCCCTATAACTAGGATTACTTCCACTAAAGTTAAAAATGTGTGTCCTTTAACTAGGAACACCACTACTAAAGCAAGGAAAAAGTGCCCTTTAACTAGGACCACCCCTGCAGTAGTGCCTAATAGTACCCTAATACCTAAGGAGGTTAAACAATTTAAACCTGCCATTAAGCCGATATATAGGAAGATGTAACACCCCCAAATTTATACAATTCAATACAGCGGAAGACTTGTTGGTGTTACGGGATAGCACATTACTCACATCATAGACAACGCTTAAAAATCGCGTCGTTTAATAATAAAGAATTTCCATTCATAAAGATCAAATATTACATAGGTCCCAAGTCATTGTATTTCATACAGGTTTTACAAATCATTTGAATGGAAATTGTTATTTAAGTGCGGGCCATGAATTCTTGTTGTCTTCCCGAGAATTACCTTCAAGTACCTGAGACAAAACATGTTAAAAGAAAAGGGTCAGCGATAACGCCGAGTGAATTCATAGAGTTTAATAAAACCATTAATATATCATCGGTACATAATTATTTCCGAAAATCATTTTGTACAAATCTTTATAATAGGCCATAAAATAGCCAAAGTCATTTTATACAAATCCTTATCAAAAATCATAATATAGGCATTTGCCTTCAAAATCATTATACGAGCCAATGTCGTAAAAACATCATACAATACGTTTTATAACGTTGTATAAAGTTAAATAAAAACCGTTATATGAATATGGTTATGTTAAACCAAAACACGAACATAAAATCAATAATAAGACCCCGTATTGCTAGTCAGGCAATATATCGTAATTCAGTGCGTATAGCAGTATTTCATTATTTGGATTATTATAAGCCGCATGACATTGTTACCTTACTACAACAAACAACGGGTAGCTAACCCGAAACTCATTTGCCCATATAAATTAGCGTGTCGTCACAATAATCACGCTTGTGTAAATCTTCTCATACATAAATTCGCTTACCAATCAATGTGGCACGACGGGGGTCAACCGTCAAGGCGCGAACTGGGGTGATCCATTTCATTTAATGGGAATTTTAGTGACATAAGCGTCTACCAAATCCCGGTAGTTCACAATTCATGCTAATGGGACTTTTAGTGACATAACCTAACTTTAATAATCCATTTCATTTCATCTATCGGGTCATTTAATCATTCATCGGGTCATACAATCATTCGGGTCCAAATCAATAAACAGACAATCGGGACAACTAGTGTCCTATTTTATAAAAACTAACATGTTATCTCCCTCGCGGGTTTATAAAACATTTCATAAAAACATTTAAAAGAGTGCGAGGCTATAAACTCACATTGATGTGGGAAAGCGGGTTATTGGCAATTCGGACGTACGGTACGTGCTTCAATCACGGAAACCTAGACAAATATACTCGTCTTAGACTCTTGTCCAATGAATTTATAAAAATAACAATTATGTATACATATGATGATGATCAAGTGGGATTGTACATTTTTTACTCATTCATTATAGTGTTTATGTGTTGGTAACTTTTATACTAGTTACACTAGCTCAACTTGTTTACATTTTGGAGGCCCAATAGGCCCATTACAAGCCCAATACATTTTATTAGCCCAATTATACTTTTATTATCATTATTATACTTTACATGTTGGGCCCAAGTGGATTAAGCCCAATAAGTAAATTTATAAGTGTTTTACTAACTAGTCGGGTTTATAGTCCAATAAGGCTACTTTGGCCCGTTAATGTCTATATGTTGTAAAGCTCGGTTTTTATCGGTTTTTATTTGTTATATATGTTTATACATCAGTATGTGAGTTTATAAAAGTTTACATTAGACGGGTCCGACTGCCTAAGTTTTATTTGACAAAAACGTTAATCTTTCGGTTTTAGCCGAAAAATGTAAAACTTAGTATATAGTTTTATAACTTGGAAAAACATTTATATTTATACTTTATATAACATAATTCATTTTAATATCAACATTTATATAACTCTTTTATTATAATCATTATCAACTAGTGGAATTTTTATTTATATATATTATATATAAATGTTTGAGGGCTTATATTATATATTATTTATACAAAATCAGTCCTAAAAATCTAGTTTACTAAAATGATCATATCTAGAGTTCTGTATGGAGATAGAAGCCCATATTTTTATGACATGTTCTAAATGATATGTGCTTCATTTTATTTATTTATAGATACTGATGAATCAAATTCTAAGTATTTTATAAAATTCGTCCAAAACAATGTAGTCAGATTTGCACTCTAAACTTGTTTTGATCATATCTCACTCATTATAATGATTCCATTGTATGGCCAACTCTCACATGTGTACAAGACTCATAGCTTACTGTATATTAATTTATCCAAGCCATTTTATCAGTTTATCATAAGATTATTTACTGTTTTATACAGCCTCCTAATTTAGCCATGATTTTAACATCCTTTTATGTAGCTTTTAATCTTTTTAATCAAATCTATCAACACCAAATCCCCACATAATATTTTTAATCATCATTCATCATCATATACATATACATAAGTAAAAGAAAATACAAGATAACATAATCAAAATAACAAGAAGGATAGGAAGAATGATCCTTATACCACCATAGTGATGAAAAGATGACGTTGATGAACAAGGCTTGGATTTTGATGGCAAAACTTGTGATATACCAATATCAACTTCAAGATCACCTATCTTCATGAACATCTTGTGGAAAATGAGCCCCAAGACACGAAGGAAACTTCTTTTTGGATGTTATAATCACCACCATTCAATAGAGCTTCAAGAGGGCATCATCATATGTATGAATAACATAGGATTTCATGGTTAAATCAAGATCAAAATGGGTGTTTTTGGTTGAGATGGGACGGCCAAAATAGGCTAAAGAGAGAGGATGAGAGGATTAGTGGTTTGCATGAGTTGAATGTGTGAGAAATGGTTTTGTGAAAAGTGGTTTTGTAAAGTTATACATGTGTTAAGCTTCATTGTGAAGCTTTTGACACCTCATGGTGTTGGTGAAGCTTCCTTGGCCGCCACTTGTATAGGGGTGGGTAAGTGTAAACTTGTCCCATCCCTATTAATTTACGGGTACTCCTCGATTCTAGTTTCCTCGATTTACGTGCCCTCGGGTCGTTTTACGAAAAACGTTTTTATAAATTATGAATCAACGACACAAAACGAATCTAATAAAAATTGTTCCATCAAAAACGGAGTTCGAAAACGTAAATACGTAATCCTAAGGTTTCCGGTTTAGTCGTAAAGGACGTTCAATTATAATCGCAAGTCCTAATCTCTTCTCGTAAATTTGTGAGTTTATGAACGAACACAAATTTAAAATTCCAAAATAATATTCACGGATAAATTTATTTCCTGAAATGTCGGACTGTCACCAAAACGATGTATGTAAACGTAAGCACGTAACGTATAATCCTCCGGTTTAGACGAAGTCGATGCTACTTCAAGACGTAAACCCAAATTTCTTCCAAAAAATAAGTGAGTTCATAATATAACATTAAAATAATGTTTTTAAATAATATTTGAGAATAAAATATAAACCATAAATTGACGGATTGTCACAGCATTTACCCCTAAACAGGATCTTTGTCCTCAAAGATCATTTTATATTACTAGTCGCTTCTTATAGAGTTAAAGCCATGTGGGTATTTCCTCCACATTCGGTCTTTTCTTACAAGTGTAATCCATTACAATACGCGAGTTTCATCAAACATAACTACGGGAATAAGATCAGGCTAAATGTTGACTTACTTTCTCTATCCATGATGTTCACGGGTTTCTGATGAATGCAACTTTTCACCGATCTAAACTTTACTAAGAAACAATCATATTTTCACTTGATAGACATTTTATCAAGTTTGATATACGAAACATAATTCACGCAGCTCTTGAAGTCCTAGGGTAAATCCAGCTTATATGCCTTTCAAACCAATCTTTTACATCATCTCAATGGTCCCATACAACGGAGACTTATATCCTATGATCTTTCAGATCATCAATTCATTTTTCCATGGTTAAAATTTTTGGCATAACTTCGCTACCCATCTGGCACTTCAAGATCTACATTTCATATTCACATAACCTCCTTCCTACTACCGGCAGTCAATAATCAGATCCTAATTTCAACAATCATTTCGGGTCTCGCGGGCCGAGTATTTTGTAAGGTTAGGTTCGCCATCATAGGAACTCTTAAACCTAAAAGACATGTCCAACTCACAATGGGTGTATGTCGGGTGTCTTCATCCCAACTCATGCTTACAGATGCTCTAATATATATATCCTCACAAGATTCGATCTTGATCCTAATACGATAATTAGCAATGATAATCTCTCCAAAGGAAAACGATTTTACAGTTTATTACCAAAGGTCAATCATTCAAACATAAAACAACACTTATAGTATTTTGTATCGTTACTTTACCTCGTCTCTTCGATTGGGGTGGTACACAGTACTCTCATCAAGATTCGTTCTCAATGACTTCTAAGCAAATCTCTAGAAATTTGATGCGAAGCGAGGATCTTGATAGATATGATCGATACAGGCACACCATGTTTACACAACTCCTTTAAATACAAAAGAGTCAATTTCTTCATCAAGAATCTATCATTAACAGGAATGATATTAGTAGATTTGGTCAGTCTGTCGACGATGACCCAAATCGAATCAAACTCAGATGATGACCTTTGCAATAGCTAGACGTTTACTAATGTATGAGGCAATGTCTGCCTTCATAATTTTCCATTAGTACAACTTCTTCAGATAAAGATACATTTAGTCAGAAATGACATGAATGGAATACTTATACTTACGAGATTTCAATATGACTAAATCTCAAAATCCTCTATATTCAGGCAACCACAAGCAGCCTTTAAAACATTCCACGCCATCGGCTTCTCAATTCTGATGGTTCACATTAGCCGCGAACCCCTTTTTACAAACATCGTTTATTTTTATATTGTTCGGCAATTTATTTTGCACAGTCATTATTAAGAAACACATCCTAATTGATTCTTTATCCTTCCTATATAATGTGTCAGTAATTACGTTCACTTTCCTAGATGGAATAAATATCATGACCGTATTTATTCGAAAATTCTTTCTTCACATTTTCTAAGTCTTAGTTCTATCTCAACCATTGCTTTTATCAGTTTTGCTCAATCCGACGTTTAAAGCATCGATAATTACTACAAGTAATTAAATAATAAATATTTAATTTTTATGAAACGTAAACGCAAAAAGTTTTTAAATTCTCTCAGTTTGTCCAATTATATATAAATTTTCAAAATGAATTTAAATTTAATTAACACAATTTTTGTTGATTTATCGGAAATAATTAGTAAGATCCGTAAATGTTCGAAAATCCTTCGTTTATTCTTTGGTAAAAATTTTCTTATTTGAAAAGCAAAAATTATCGTTTCAAATTTTAAGTCATGGTTTAACGGTTTCCTCAATCCCTCTTAGGTTGTCTTGAGGTATACACAAACATTTACCCCTAAACAGGAGTTTAGTTAAATGATTTGTGTATAAGGGAATAATCCCTTAAAAATTATTTTGTTAAAACATTTGTCAAAACATATTTGCACTTTCTTTTTAGTATAACTCAAAGTCTTAAATGGCTCTAATTTTTGAAGAGTCAATATATTCCATTTTCTATTAATCACACGATCAACTAATATAAAGGATTAAGCCTTAAATTACATGTTAATTATTCAAGGTACAAGTTTTCATTACTTGACCAATTCAGGGCAGTTTATAAATTATTATTAACTTATTCTTATTCTTATAAACAAACAGATGGTTCTTAATGATCACAAGCATGAATTTATCAAATTACAGCCTACACACGTGATTCACCAAATTTATGAATGCTACATGTGTATTAGTCAATCCAAACGACATAACATGAAACTCATAATGTTCATTACAAGTTCTGGATGTAGTGACTGGAATAGATAATCTTTTTCGCGGATGCGAAGTTGATGATAACAATGTCGAGGATCAAAATTTTAAAACATACGCTAGAACTTTTTAAATGATCGAACAAATCTATCATCTTGGGTAGTGGATATAGATTTTTAATCCTCAATTTACCTAGTTCACGGTAATCAATAAATATAAGAAGTAATAACACCATAGCTCTTCATGATGACGAGATTGGTAGAATAAAAGCCTTTTTCCGACAACTCTCTCAGTTGCACGGTAATCCTTTTAATTCAGATGGTGCTGGCGTACAATGCACAAGCTACAAGTGCATCACCGGGATTATAATCAATACCAATTTCAACTTGCCTTAATGGCAAAAGTCTAGGTAATTTACCAACAAATACCTTCTAAAGTTTCAGATAACGGAAATATCTTTTAATAAATTCATATTAGGTTCTTTCTAGATTACAAGATCTATGGTCAGTTTATAACCATTCACGGTATAATTTCAAGTCTAAATGCAGGATAGGGTCATCCATCAAGAATTATTTAGATCACTTTTGATAATCAACATCTTATCATTTAGGGGAATTCTACTCGAGTTCCCATCAAGTAAGACAATGTCGTCATGTCATAATCAATCAATCTATTCTACTGGCACTATTAACTTTCCAGTTTCATTACCGTTGATAAGATGTGAACTTCTCAAAAGACTAATAATAACTCGTAATCCTTCACAAATCAAGGATATCAGGAGACATAACTAACCTTAAAAGAGTAAGGTCAACGCATAATCTACGCGAGAGTATTTCAAATCAAATACAAACGAAAACATTTAATGAATATGAATATATCCCATGTTTTCATAATTTGAGTACGCATTCGAAAGCTCCTCAGATCGTTACCCAGGTCAATCAAATGAAATCTAATCAAAAGAAATGTTAGGAACGTCGATACATCCAGTCGGGTATCAACACTCGATAATCAGATACTTTTTCAAAGAATCTCACCACGGGAGAATTGGACAAGAAAGAATTGTCAATTGTCAAATAAGACAATTTCCACAGATGAGTAAATTCGACTCAAAAGAATAAATAGTTCGGGCACATATGTAGGTGTCCCTAACACTATGTCCCTATTTTCGCACTTCTTGCAGATCTCATAAAATTTAATCTTTCACAACTTCAAAGAAAATGTAGTGTTTATGAATCAATTTTATGGTGACTACTAATCAGCCTTGCATGGTCCCTTCCAAATTGTATGTAGGCGCGCAACTATATACAATTTCAAGATTAACGATGCAATACTCAGTTCGTCAAAATTTTATCATCATGTTTATAATAAAAACATTTTCATGCTTAATTCTTAAATAAGAATCAAAAATAAATTTACAAGGATGTTCTTTGTTATGGAAACAATTAAGTTTTCCAAGGTGTTTTATAAACAACTTCGTTTCGATAATGATCACTTATAAATCTCACTTTGAATAATCCTTATAGTGATGAAAATTCAATTTTTCTCAAGGGATGCTGTTTTATCTTATAAAAATAATGAGTGATCTACAAAAGAGTGATGAAAAGTTGTTCACCAAGAACTAACTACAATACGATAGGAAATGAGCTTAGCCAATTAATCATGAGGTTCATGACCTCGATGACACTCAAAAAGAATAATCCACAACGTAACTCAAATCGAGATGAGTACTTGTTCAATGGTTGCATCACTAATGTGAACATTAGGATGAAGGAAGAAAAGATAGATAACATCGATACATGTAGAATTTAGAAATCAAAGGTAGTCTTTTCATTAATCACAAACAAGTCAAAATTGTACCGTAACACATTACGTGTCACTATGTCATACAATTCCAAGAACTCATCCTACTAGCTGATGTCTCAGTTAAGTTAGGGATTATTTTTAAAAGATACCACAATGAATACTAATCTACAAGAGTTATTAGGTGTTCCACCTGTCCCGTAAGATCCATCGGTCCCAATTCAGAAGAAGATTTCTTCAATTTATTTATTGGACGCTGGGCATCCTCGTCATTGGACAATGTCCTAGGAACAACCCTTAACACGAATCAACAATCAATTAAAACCTTATAATTCAATCACAGAACTTAACGACTTCCTCTTAACAATTTCTTATTCCATACAAGTTAAATTTTACTTTATTCAAATTTCAACCAACTTATACTCAATGCAACATCCTACCTCATTTTACAATACTTTCAACCTTATTTTTAGACCTTAATAGGGCAATGAAAGTTCAATATGAACAACACTTAATTTCCAATCCTATAACTCCTTACAACAATATTTATCAAATGAGTCACTAGTATGAAATGACTCACACAGTCAATTAGACTTCTCGGAAAGGTACTAGTGGCATGAGGCTTTTGGGTAATGGTTCCAAGGACAGCCTCAAGTGCAACATTCACCCTTTCGATTTCAAATTTAAGAATTGGGTCACACCAAATCAGATGACACCTTTCCAGGTGGTAAGGTTTTTTCAAACTCCACTCTATAAGGAAAGATCGTCATGACATCGATATCAGATTTAATTTAGCCAATTTTTCTTTAATATCACAATCAACTAATATCAACATTTCTACGAATACCAACCATTTGTTGGGATCATAAATATCCACAACTTGGTTTAGATCTAGGATAGCTATAATTCCTACAAGAATATCTTCGATTAATTTACTAGGGGATTTAGGGTTCCTTGTGACAATCTACGTCGTATAAATATAGAAATAATCATCAAACAATCATGTAATAAAATTACATGATATATATATATATATATATATATATATATATATATATATATATATATATATATATATATATATATATATATATATATATATATATATATATATATATAATCCAAGTTATATATATATTAAAATAACTCTTCTCAGTCTGGCCTTGTCGGTAACTCGGGAATTCTTCGGCACCGTTATAGTCAAAAGATTTTTAGACATTTTTAGAAAATGTTTATAGTTAAAAGATTTTGAAATGTTTTATCCAAAACCTTGGTTTTAAAAATATTTCGTTCTCTATAACGAGAGCTGTGGTACCAAACTGTAACACCCCCAAATTTATACAATTTAATACAGCGGAAGACTCGTTGGTGTTATGGGATAGCACATTACTCACATCATAGACAACGCTTAAAAATCGCGTCGTTTATTAATAAAGCATTTCCATTCATAAAGATCAAATTTTACATAGGTCCCAAGTCATTGTATTTCATATTGGTTTTACAAAGCATTTGAATGGAAATTGTTATTTAAGTGCGGGCCATGAATTCTTGTTGTCTTCCCGAGAATTACCTTCAAGTACCTGAGACAAAACATGTTAAAAGAAAAGGGTCAACGATAACGCCGAGTGAATTCATAGAGTTTAATAAAACCATTAATATATCATCGGTACATAATTATTTCCGAAAATCATTTTGTACAAATCTTTATAATAGGCCATAAAATAGCCAAAGTCATTTTATACAAATCCTTATCAAAAATCATAATATAGGCATTTGCCTTCAAAATCATTATACGAGCCAATGTCGTAAAAACATCATACAATACGTTTTATAACGTTGTATAAAGTTAAATAAAAACCGTTATATGAATATGGTTATGTAAAACCAAAACACGAACATAAAATCAATAATAAGACCCCGTATTTCTAGTCAGGCAATATATCGTAATTCAGTACGTATAGCAGTATTTCGTTATTTGGACTATTATAAGCCGCATGACATTGTCACCTTACTACAACAAACAACGGGTAGCTAACCCGAAACTCATTTGCCCATCTAAATTAGTGTGTCGTCACAATAATCACGCTTGTGTAAATCTTCTCATACATAAATTCGCTTACCAATTAATGTGGCACGACGGGGATCAACCGTCAAGGCGCGAACTGGGGTGATCGTCCCCAAGTAATACTATTATATGCATAAGCGTCTACCAAATCCCGGTAGTTCACAATTCATGCTAATGGGACTTTTAGTGACATAACCTAACTTTAATAATCCATTTCATTTCATCTATCGGGTCATTTAATCATTCATCGGGTCATACAATCATTCCGGTCCAAATCAATAAACAGACAATCGGGACAACTAGTGTCCTATTTTATAAAAACTAACATGTTATCTCCCTCGCGGGTTTATAAAACATTTCATAAAAACATTTAAAAGAGTGCGAGGCTATGAACTCACATTGATGTGGGAAAGCGGGTTATCGGCAATTCGGACGTACGGTACGTGCTTCAATCACGGAAACCTAGACAAATAATACTCGTCTTAGACTCTTGTCCAATGACTTTATAAAAATAACAATTATGTATACATATGATGATGATCAAGTGGGATTGTAAATTTTTTACTCATTTATTATAGTGTTTATGTGTTGGTAACTTTTATACTAGTTACACTAGCTCAACTTGTTTACATTTTGGAGGCCCAATAGGCCCATTACAAGCCCAATAAATTTTATTAGCCCAATTATACTTTTATTATCAGTATTATACTTTACATGTTGGGCCCAAGTGGGTTAAGCCCAATAAGTAAATTTATAAGTGTTTTACTAACTAGTCTGGTTTATAGTCCAATAAGGCTACTTTGGCCCGTTAATGTCTATATGTTGTAAAACTCGGGTTTTATCGGTTTTTACTTGTTATATATGTTTATACATCAGTATGTGAGTTTATAAAAGTTTACATTAGACGGGTCCGACCGCCTAAGTTTTATTTGACAAAAACGTTAGACGTAAAACTTAGTATATAGTTTTATAACTTGGAAAAACATTTATATTTATACTTTATATAACATAAACCATTTTAATATTAACATTTATATAACTCTTTTATTATAATAATTATAAACTAGTGGAATTTGTATTTATATATATTTTATATAAATTTTTGAGTGCTTATATTATATATTATTTATACAAAATCAGTCCTAAAAATCTAGTTTACTAAAATGATCATATATAGAGTTCTGTATGGAGATAGAAGCCCAAATGTTTATGACATGTTCTACATGATATGTGCTTAATTTTATTTCCTTATAGCTACTGATGAATCAACCTCTAAGTATTTTATAAAATTCGTCCAAAACAGTGTAGTCAGATTTGCACTCTAAACTTGTTTTGATCATATCTCACTCATTATAATGATTCCATTGTATGGCCAACTCTCACATGTGTACAAGACTCATAGCTTACTGTATATTAATTTATCCAAGCCATTTTATCAGTTTATCATAAGATTCTTTACTGTTTTATACAGCCTCCTAATTTAGCCATGATTTTAACATCCTTTTATGTAGCTTTTAATCTTTTTAATCAAATCTATCAACACCAAATTCCCACATAATATTTTTAATCATCATTCATCATCATATACATATACATAAGTAAAAGAAAATACAAGATTACATAATCAAAATAACAAGAAAGATAGGAAGAATGATCCTTATACCACCATAGTGATGAAAAGATGACGTTGATGAACAAGGCTTGGATTTTGATGGCAAAACTTGTGATATACCAATATCAACTTCAAGATCACCTATCTTCATGAACATCATGTGGAAAATCAGCCCCAAGACACGAAGGAAACTTCTTTTTGGATGTTATAATCACCATCATTCAATAGAGCTTCAAGAGGGCATCATCATATGTATGAATAACATAGGATTTCATGGTTAAATCAAGATCAAAATGGGTGTTTTTGGTTGAGATGGGACGGCCAAAAGAGGCTAGAGAGAGAGAGATGAGAGGATTAGTGGTTTGCATGAGTTGAATGTGTGAGAAATGGTTTTGTGAAAAGTGGTTTTGTAAAGTTATACATGTGTTAAGCTTCATTGTGAAGCTTTTGACACCTCATGGTGTTGGTGAACTTCCTTGGCCGCCACTTGTATAGGGGTGGGCAAGTGTAAACTTGTCCCATCCCTATTAATTTACGGGTACTCCTCGATTCTAGTTTCCTCGATTTACGTGCCCTCGGGTCGTTTTACGAAAAACGTTTTTATAAATTATGAATCAACGGCACAAAACGAATCTAATAAAAATTGTCTCATCAAAAACGGAGTTCAAAAACGTAAATACGTAATCCTAAGGTTTCCGGTTTAGTCGTAAAGGACGTTAAATTATAATCGCAAGTCCTAATCTCTTCTCGTAAATTTGTGAGTTTATGAACGAACCAAATTTAAATTTCCAAAATAATATTCACGGATAAATTTATTTCCTGAAATGTCGGACTGTCACCAAAACGGTGTATGTAAACGTAAGCACGTAACGTAGAATCCTCCGGTTTAGACGTAGTCGATGCTACTTCAAGACGTAAACCCAAATTTCTTCCCAAAAATAAGTGAGTTCATAATATAACATTAAAATAATGTTTTTAAATGATATTTGAGAATAAAATATAAACCATAAATTGACGGATTGTCACTGAAGAAACCATGAATATCGAGGGGTACTAACGTGCGTAAATCTTAGATTAATAAATCTGTACTTGCTAACACAAAGGAACCCATAGATTCTGATACATTATTTTTGTTCGCTGATAAATGTAGGTGGTCTAAATCATCCTCTGGTATTTGGACTATTGCTGCTCCAAGCATATGATCAGAGATCGCTCTTAGCTCTAAAATTTTGGTAGCATGTTTCTTGGTACGGTTAAATTTGAAAATGATCATATTGCAAAGATAAAGAGATATGGTGAGTATCAAATTAGGTATGTTACGATTTGTAGAGTGTATTACGTGGAAGGAATTGGCCATAGTTTATTATTTGTGGGACAATTATGCGATTCTAACCTTGAGGTGGCCTTTCGACAACACACCTGCTTCATTAGTAATTTGGAAGGGGTTGAATTTTTAAAAGGTTATCGAGGGGATAACTTGTATACTTTGTCCTTAAGTGATATGATGGTCGCTTCTCCCGTATGTCTTCTCTCCAATGCTTCGAAGACAAAGTCATGGTTATGGCATCGACGATTATCTCATCTTAACTTTGACGCTTTTAATCATTTGGTAAAAAATAGACTTGTTCGTGTTCTTTTTAAACTTAAATTTCACAAGGACCACTTGTGCTCCGCGTGTATAATGAGGAAAAGCACTAAGAAATTGTTGTCCCATATATTTAGATGATATAGCACAAATTAAAGAAAGAAAATAGATGAAGAAGATTAATTCTAGAGAGAGAAAGTAGTGAGAGAAAGTAGAGAGAAATGGTTGGAACTAGGTGATATTATATTAAGAGAAGTGAGAATAAAATGAACCAACCAACCCTCCTAACATGCTAGGAGGATAGTATATATAGTCCACCCACATGCGGGCTTTAATGGGTTATATATTAGGCCGGGCTTGTCTTTTAGACTTTAATTAGTTTAAATCCAAGCCCGTGAACCACGACTATTTAACTATCTATTACAACGTTCTAATAAATATTACAATATAAACCTATGACCGAACATTCTTGTTTGACTCAATATTTTGAGGCTAACAATCTCCCCCAATGTGAAGTCATTCCTCTTCGATATTTGGGTCCAATGGAGATTTATGAATTTCGTCATAAATGAGTCTTGAACGTGTAACAGTAGTTTTGTTCCTTCATGCTGTGATCTTTGAGCCTTTGTGACTGTCTTTCGACTTAGTCTTTTATCTTGAGATCTTCAAATCATTCTTGACTTGTCTTTGTCATCTTACGATCTTGTGTCTTTATCCACATGATCACACTATTAATTGTTGAATAATTCTTTGGGCATGAATATGTGGTTTTGAACCTTTGACTTTACTGAGTACACCGTGACGCCACCTTCTCGAGACAAAACATATACACGGACTGAATGGCTTTGACATTCGTCCTAAATCGGTAGCGTTTTACCTCCGGTCGGTGAAGACCGTTATACGATATTAAATACCGTACATGTGATTAGGTAGATTCAATTAAGAATCTCCTTGACAGGGTTTCGTGGCTGTACTAGCCGTTCTCTTTACTTGGCTGTCTCAAAGTAAGACTGCGAACATAAAGAGTGAATCAATTGGATAAAAATCCGTTTGATTAAAGTCGTCAATTCAAATTCCTGGAACAAGTTTGATTCATTAAGAATATGACCATTGTTGCTTTCCAGTTGACACAAGTTTGATTCATAAGAATCTCACAAGTCACCTACCGTAGCACTGTTTGATGTTGACGCTAGAAGGATTTCCATTCGTCACTGTGAGTATTAATAAGTATCACTCTGAATGTTCTGGCAAGACCATAAAGATATTGCGTAGAAACCTGAAACGAGTTTGAATCAATTCAGAATCAAACCACTATTGCTTTTCAGTTTTACATATGTTCAATTCATAAAGAATCTTGCATATGACCTACCGCAGTGCTGTTTGATGTTAACACTGGAAGGATTTTCACTCATCATTGTGAATACTAAGCAGTATTACTCTGAGTGTTCTAGAAATATCGCAAGGATATAGCGTAGGACTCTCTTGATCATCATCATGTGTCCTAACGAGTTTTGATTGATCTCTTGGCTCTAGACTCGATTTGTGCACTTTTAGTGGTCGGAGGCTGGAGCAGATGCCACCTATTCAGTATCAACTATCTCGGAGTGAGAAAGTCAATAGAAGTTGTGTTGATCTCCGTGACAATAAAACAAACTTCTTTTGAAAGAAGCCTGAGTAGCTAGGAAAGGGTTGTGCTTCACATCACTGGGTCCATGATGAGTTGTCTTCATGATGTGTTGACCCGGTTTCTGCCTAAGTTATAGGAAGGCTTCTTTCTTTAGACCCTTTATCCTTACATTTATTTTTCATTCTTCAACCCCTTCAATGCTTACCAAGACATCATTAATAGCACCTTGTTGTGATTGTTCCAGTGCTATCATCAATACTTAGTCGGCATTCAGCTACGTTCACATTCTACTCCATCTTTCCTAAGGACTTCTAATAATCTATTGGATTGTCCCTGGGAAGATCCCTCCGGTTCTGGTTGGATCATAGGCCTTAACCTAACCACCCTTTTGACACCAATAACGTCGTGAATTAAAGATGTTGTGGGTATTTGATCGAAACCATGAGTGCTTGAGTCTTTAGATCACATTTTAATCACATTTTCTCCCCTATCTCTAATATATAAAATATTTTGATATTAGAGATACCAAATTTGATTAAAATATATTTTGAAAAATAGTCTTGAAATCCTTCGGGAGAAAGATGTGTCAAACTTAGCATGAAATTTGGAACGCTCCCCCTCAAAAATTGATCCAATGGAATTGTCATTACGAGGATTTGATCCACATTAAACTTTTGAGGATAGGAGTTGTTGAACACACAACTTTTGAAAGATTTTGAATATCATTGAGAAATTCTTGAAAAAATTGTGTTCAACGTTTTTTTTTAAAATCAGTTCTTTTTTGTCGAAAAGGTTTTTCTAAAGCATAAACTTGAGTTCATAGACTTTTAATGTCTTGACGAATCCACACAAGTGTAAGAAGATTTAACTTCTTTTGCTAAGGGTAAGGGCACAAAAGCGTACACTCCCCCGTGAAAATAGATCCGGGTTGCAATCTGAAAGTGATTACAAGCCATTGTGTTGAGCTCAAAACTTTAAATGTTTTGTGACAAGCTCAACCCGTGATAGATTGCTCTACCCGTTTGTTAGGATAAGTTTATCTTTAAAGATATACTTTCCTTTATTTGAAGTTCGAGTTACAGTCTGACATTTAACTGTAAGTCGTTTACATGAGCTTAAAAACTTGGAATGTTTTTAATGAGAGCTCATGTCGGAGAAAATTTATTTTCCCGTTGTGAAGGATAAGTTATCATCCGTTATCAACTTTCCTTTATTTGAAGCACGAGTCACAATCTGAAAGTAATTGTAAATCATTGAAATGACATGTTTTGAAAAATATTTACAACTTTCATTCGAGCTTTATGTACATCCCCGTGTCGTTATTGAGCGACATTTCTAGGTACGTCCATATTATCGATACTGAAAGACATGTCGAGAAGAATATTTTTGGTAATTTGAAAGTTTTTCCATTTTTTATTTTGTTTTTCTAATGATATTTACATTTTTATTTTATTTTTGTGTTTTCTCAAGTTTTTCAAAAATAATCCAAAATAGATTTTTGTACAACAGAAGAAGGTGATATCGAATATACAGAATTCGAACCCTTTGAAGAAGGAGAATTAGGTTCAGAATCCGCCTGTTGTACCTGCAATCACAGAAGAAGAGTTTGCACAAATACTAGAATTAGGAGTAACAAATTCCTTTTCAGCGTATGGAACAGTAGCATTAGTGCTGGTGCAGGTGTCATCACTCTTCTCTATTGGAATCCACTTAAGATCAACTTGCGTGAAGATCCGACCCGTTGGTTTCCACTAAAGACTAGATTTAGGAGTAGTTTTCTCTTGCACAACGGAAGACTTCTTTGGAGAGAAACTATGTCCTTTTTTAATCCATGTTTCAGATTTGTTGTTATTGCTTTTCTTTGCGACGGGTTTGTATCTCCTTGTTGTCTTAAGGGATTCTGTATTCGATCTCCGTTCAAAGGAACGAGATTTGACCTCATAAGGTATTGTAGAATGCAATGGTCATGATTTCCATTGTGAATGCCCTTTTTGCAAGTGGGACAAACAGGAAATTTGGGATTCACGAAAGTACTTGTATTCCTTTGTTTTCCAAATCGTTCAGGCGTAGTGTTTGAAACACGACTATTCATGGATGGTTTCCAATTCCTAGATTGCTGAAGAGGGATCCTAGGTTTTGGTTGACTACCATTAGGAGTGTGTGGAACTCTAGCGGGATTTGGTGAACTAGGTTTTTCATACACTGGTTTGTTTTTCTGAATCTTCCCTTTTTGTTTCGCATCCTCTAGGTTATGGGTATGAACGAGGTCATTTGAACCTACAGATTCCTTTGTGGACGTGAATGTCACACGTTTTGGAGGAGTCCTAGAAGTGTTAGGTGCATTCACATGGTTGGGTTAACAATAGTGTGCTTTCTAAATGGAGGAACATAGGGTGATATGGATGGTTTTGGAACACTTGGTTGCACATCAGTCTTAGGGGGTAACCTAGATTTCATATGAGAAGAATTGGAGAACGGAGTCGGTTTTCCTAAGATAGATGGCTTTGGATCCTTGTAGGCATTGGGTTGTCGAACAACAGGTTTCACAACTTTAGGTTCCACAACTTTCCCACCCATCTTAGCAACGAGTTTCTACAACTCTGCTATCGCTCTTTCTCTGTCTTGTAACTGAGCTTTCAACCCTTTAATTTCCAAATTTTGTTCATTCATTTCTCAAAACGTTTTGGAAAGTTTTTCTTGCAAGTTATTATCATGTGGAAAACTACCAACGTCTTTTTGCAAAGCAAGTTCAAGAGAATGGCAATGTTTTTGAAGGAAATCAGTTTTGTGTTGAAGTAACTCAAAAGCCTTTTTATCAACATTTTCTTTACGTTTCGAAAGCTCAATTTCAAGACGCTCACATTCTTTGATCTTATCAAGATATTTGCATGCAACATTAGAATATTCATCAATATCGGCACAAGATGTAAAATAATCACACATAACATCTTTAGAAACGCATTCTTGCAAGAGTAAATCATATTCATCTGAAAAATCAGACTTCTCCATTTGAAGATCATCAATGTGTTTCTCAAGAGATTCAAAATATTTTAAATCATCATACATTTCAGTCCGAATGAACTCCTCAAACTGAAGAACAGTTTCTTTAATTAATGTCGTATTTGGGATTAATAGTTCTTTCACAAGCAAGGTAATATCTTGAGGAATCGGGCGTGTCCACTCATCATTTTCATGTTTTGCCCAATCTCTTTCAACAATAGATTTCACATTATCTATGTGGTGTTTAAGAATACCTAAGGTTTTCCTACTCTTGCTTTTAGATTCATCTAGAGGGAGGTAGTTTATGTATTTGTAAACATTAGATTTCTTAGGGGTAAATGCTTTCTTCCATTGAATTCTCTTTTGTTTGCATTCTAAAAACACTTCCTCACGGGTTTTCTGAGTTTGTTTGTTGAAAAGACCATAAAGACTATTCATGTAAGCATAATTATATGGTTTCACAAACTCCTTATTGACAAGTGGTCGACTATCATCATCCCAAAGGCCAGTCTCTTCACTATCGGCACTAACATGCATGCAATCAAGATCGGTCCTTTCAGTCTCATCAAGATAAAGACACGGGTTCGCAGCTTGAGCTTTGGCAAGGTACTCGGGACTTGCAAAGCTAGCTTGACCCTTAAACATCGACGGAGGTGCTAACATTCTTACGGTTTGAATAGAATCATGCGTTTTATAAACAACTTTCTTCAAAAATTTGACTTGTTCTTCTAGTTTCGTTACTTTTTCGGTTTCTTTATCATATCTACTTTTGAAGTCTTGTTTTAACGCATCTACCTCATGTTTCTGAACCTCAAGAATTTTAGCAGAATCGGTAGTGGTCATAGAGAGCTTTTGTTCAAGTTCATTAACTTTGGTATTGGCAAGGTACATTTTTTGACGTTCATCCATTAAGAAAACATTATATTGACACTTCTCTTTGGCTAATAACTCAAGAGTTGTATTATATTTGTTTTCAAAATCGTCCTTTTGACTTTTTAACGCACTACCCTTGTACCCCTCAAGCTCTTTGGTCTTTTGAAGAAGCTCCGCTCTATAGCTATCTATAGTTTCACTAGACTTAATTAGAGCAGCTTTGCATTCTTCAAAATTTTGAGTGAGTGTTGCGTTTGCCTTCTTTAATTGCTTTTGACTCTTTTTATTTTCACTGACATCTTTTTGTAAAGTAGAAATTAAATTGGCTAGCGCAACACGCTCCTCGTCATCATACTCATTTGCATGTTGATCATTGTCAGACGCATTATTACACGTGTCTAATGGATCAGGTATGGTATTGCTATCAACCTTTTCTGTCATACATGTGGGAATAGTGGTTTGAGTTTGATCACTATGCTCATTTGTATTAGCATTTGCAAACACATTATATTCATCATAGTGTACCTCTTCCAATGGCTCAGAATCGAAAACAGGACCATTATCATAGGAAGGTGTATTGCTGATGACATTCTCAGAGTCGATGTGTTGTTTGCCAGAGCTGCTGTTGTCTTTCCCAGAGTTGTTGTCATCATTCCCTGAACTATGCGTTGGAGTCACATATCTACAGCTTGTATTCTCAATATATGATGCGATACCACAACTGGTATGAAGTCTGTCATCAATCGTTTGTTGCATCTGTATTGTGTGATTCACATAGGTTACAATGAAGTCGATGTTGCGGGATATCCGATCTTTGTATGATAAAGCATCCATTCCATGATATCGCTTGAAGCACTCGTTGGTAAGCGAAGACTTGATGAAGTCAGAAGTAAACATCGTTTCAAGTGATTTCTTGAGATCAGTGAAAGTGATCTTGCATTCACTAGCAATGATTCTTTCGTTGACAAGTTGTGTTTGAAGTTTATCCATGGCACGAGTGAATGTTTTGCTGAATGTGCCAGTGGATTCACGTAAGTCGAACAAGACTTTTGAAAGGTGCTGAAAAGAATCTTGAAGTACTCTAAAACCTTCCATGGCATTTTTCTCAAGAAACATATCTGTTGTTGTAGTCGTTCCATTTCGAGGTCTTTCACGTCTGAACTTTCAGTAACCGCATTACTCGTTGGCATGATGATCGTCTCTCTCTGTTGATGAAGTGACTTTGGATCTTAAGTAGATATGGTGTGATTGGTTTGTGGTTGCAATTCCGAAAATTCTGATTTTTTTCTCTGTCCGACAATAAATTCCTCAGTCCGACAAAACGGTAAACTGAAAATTTTGTCTTACCAAATTTTGAAATCAAGTCCGAAATAACCAAAAACTAATAGGGAAAAATTTTGAAAAATGAAAATTTCAACAAAAAATAAAACCTAAAAAATTTGAAATTTGGCCTAAAAATTTGAATTTTGGGTGGAAAATTTTTTCGCTTCGCCAAAATTTGAAATTGAAGCTTAAATGGCCTAAAAATGGTCTAGGAATATATATATATATATATATATATATATATATATATATATATATATATATATATATATATATATATATATATATATATATATATATATATATATATATATATATATATATATATATATATATATATATATATATATATATATATATATATATATATATATATATATATATACATATATATATATTTTGATCTTCGTGTAATCGATATTCTGAAACTAGTCTAGATGGTGGCTTAGTCTAAAAAATACTCGAACAAAATTTAGCTAAACATGTCATCGGAATGTCCATCGGAATGTGCCATCGGAATGTCCATCGGAATGTTGGCTGTCGGAATGTAGGCTGTCGGAATGAAGGCTGTCGGAATGTTGGCTGTCGGAATGTAGGCTGTCGAAATGCCGTCGGAATGATCTGTCGGAATAACCTATCGGAATATTGTATCGTGATGTGACCCTCCTATCGCAATGTTCCTGTCGCAATGACCCTTCTATCGCAATGTGGCCAATAAAATTTGGACAAAGTAACTTTTCAACAAACCTTAAAAACCGTCGCAATCCGCGATCGCAATGAGCGATCGGAATAAATCGTCGGAACAAGGTGTCTGAATCCTTGTGATCGCAAAGTAGAACCCTTGGGTTATTGCGATCGAGCCTTACTTTCTTGTACTTTCCGATGGAATCAGTTGCAAGAATTTTGGAAAGTTGAAAACAAGAGAATACTTAACTTTTGAACCAAAAGATTTGTGTTTTCACCAATCCAAGATACTCAAATCACTAATACACGAATAAAGAAGGTATATGACTTAAGAACACTGAAAAAAAACACAAAAAAATCTTGAATTCGTAGATGAAATAAGGAGTAAATCAAACGAATCAAATGAAAACAGAACAACCAATCACAAAACTACCCCATGGCGATTGATACCAATTGTTGTCCCATATATTTAGATGATATAGCACGAATTAAAGAAAGAAAATAAATGAAGAAGATGAATTCTAGAGAGAGAAAGTAGTGAGAGAAAGTAGAGAGAAATGGTTGGAACTAGGTGATATTAGATTAAGAAAAGTGAGAATAAAATGAACCAACCAACCCTCCTAACATGCTAGGAGGGTAGTATATATAGTCCACCCACATGCGGGCTTTAATGGGCTATATATTGGGTCGGGCTTGTCTTTTGGACTTTAATTAGTTTAAATCCAAGCCCGTGAACCACGACTATTTAACTATCTATTCAACGTTCTAATAAATATTACAATATAAACCTATGACCGAACATTCTTGTTTGACTTAATATTTTGAGGCTAACAGAAATCTTATAAACCTAAACCCGAGGACACCAACCAAGAGAAACTTTATCTGTTGCATATGGATCTTTGTGTGCCAATGCGTACTGAAAGTGGGAGTGGGAAAAAGTATATCCTCGTAATTGTGGATGACTAATCCAGGTTTACATGGGTGAAGTTTTTAAGAACCAAAGATGAGGCACCTAAATTCATCGTTAAGTTTCTCAAGATGATTCAAGTTCGCCTTAATGCTAATGTCAGACGTATTCGTACGGATAATGGAACCGAATCTGTTAACTAAACTCTGCATGAATACTATGAGAAATTTGTCATCTCTCATGAAACATCCGTTGCTCGCACTCCACAATTAAATCGTGTCACTGAAAGGCGAATTTGTACTCTCATGGAAGTAGCTCGAACGATGTTAATTTATGTGAAAGATCGTGTTGATACAAAAGTTGGATGGACCACGTCTGACTTAAATTAATCTTAATTCGGGTATTGCGGACTCCGGTTGTTGCACTAAGTGAACTTGTATGAAGACCCTCCACACTAAAGAACAAACACCATTAGGCTTATCGTTGGATTATTTCCCACGATTAGACTCCAGAGCGAGAGTAAGTAATCTGTTTAGTTGAGATAATCGACGAGGTTTTAAGGATTGTGTGTATCTTACCTTTGTGGAACCTAGGGGGTTCCTTATATAGCCGGTGATACCCTAATTGGGCTTCGATTATTGCGGCCTAAGTAAAGGATAATTACCATATATACTGAGATCCTTATCACCTAAGGAGAGTGTATATCCCTTTGTCTTAGGAGAATCATAGTCCTAATTAAACTATGATTTTGTTTGACTCCGTCACGTGTGGTCAGAGTGCGGCTTTTATGAAGCCGAGTGCGTCAACCGCCCATTGGGCCTCATGGGCCATAGGCGATGTCAAGTTAGCCCATTCATGATGAACTGGATACATATATGTTAATGCAACCGATGCCTAAAAACATTATTTGTAATAACTAATCTTTCTTGGTTTTGATCACGACAAAGTGTAAACATTTATCGTCAAAGATAACCGTAAGACAAATTATTTAACAAACACCATCATTAAGGTAATAAACATTTAAGTCTTACACAAACATATCTTATACATGATAGTGATCAATTAAAGTGATTAACCTCAAACTCACATTTATATAAATGGGACAAAACATTTTTAATAATTTTTCTTCTTAAGAAAATGCTTTATTAAAATGGGAAATAGAAATTTGAATTTTGCATATTCCAGATGGTCAAAAAATATCCATTTTGGATGTAATCTTCACCAGATGGCATTTCCCCTTAAAAAGAAAAAAAGGAGCGTAGTCTAGAGCCTGCAGCTCAATATAGGTGTCTGTGAATCATTAGTGATAATGAGTCACATGCCTATTTAATGAGCCGCACTTAGACTAGCCGTTGGGCCTTGTCTCCTATGAATAGTGGATCATATCTCCATTTTCCAATGAACCTTTTTGGATAGATTTCTGCTTCTAATCTCTTTTCTATATTCCAGTCATTAGTAAATGATCAGTTAATGTGTTAACTATGTTTACTTATGATTATCCCTTTGATCCCTTTCTTTATATGTCCAAAGAGAAGATCACTCACACATTTGTGATGTGATAAAAGATGAAGCCTTGATGAAGATCATCCTTTCTTAGATCTAGTCATGTTCATCATATTGTTGATTTGAGTCTTGTGTAGATCCAAGGTATTTGTGTATACTTTGATTTGTCTTGTGTAGATCCAAAGTATATGCGTATACTTGGATATGTCTTGTGTGTTAATTCTCACTAAATTACAAAGTGATGTACTATCTTTGTACAAATAAGATTCAACATACCACTCACTAGAGGTACAAGTAAAAATCGGTACAAAAAATCAGAACCAGTTTTTTTAACCGGATCGGTTAAGAAAACCCTTTTTTACCGGATCGGTTAAAATTAACCGAACCGGTTAGACAGGTTTTCCAGTTTTACTGTAACCGTTTTTAAAAAATCAGTTTTAACTCGTTTTTTAATTTTTTAATTAATTAATTTTTTTTAAATATTCGAATTTAAAATATAATTTTTATGACCGTTTGAAAAAAACCCGGGTAAACCGGTCGAACTAGCCATTGTCTTTTTTTACAGTAACTGGTTTGACAGGTTTTTTAAACAGATAACTGTCTTATAGCCATTTGATATGATTTTTTGTGTTTTTGATAGTTTTTAAGGCTTCGTAAGCTAGTATAAATACATGTAGTGAGTTGGGGTTGAAAACATATCAAAACACTCTTATTTCTCTAATCTATCTAATTTTTCTAATCCTGAATTACTGATATAATGAAAAACTCACAATCACAACATGCTTCCACTAATGCCTCCGTTGCCTCTAGCCGTCAACGAGAAGTTTACACAAATGATGATGTTTAGCTAATTAGACCAACTACGAGAAAAGGCAAGGTTTGGTCTAATTACGATTTGTGTGTTATGAAAGATGGGAGGGAAATGGCGCGTTGCAAGAACTGTATTATGTTTTATAGCTCCATGTCTAACACTACATTACGGAATCACATGAACGGTTGTACCGGGGTTAGCCAAGGTGATATGTCACAAGGTACTATTGGTGCGGATGGTCACATTTTTATATTTGATAATGATGCGGTTCGACTTGATTTTACGAACTTTGTCATTCAACAAGTGATTCTATTCAACCACTTCGACAATGTCAAGCTTAAGAAGATTATCAAAAAGAGGCTACGACCGCGCTATCAACATGTAAGCCATACTACTCTTAGAAGTGATGCATTTAAATTATGGGAATCGGCTAAAACGATATTATAATGGTTTTCGTAATTATAAATATGGTGTTTCTATAACTACGGATACTTGGACCGCACCACATGGTACGACAAATTCTTATATAGCCGTTACGGCTCATTGGTTTAATCCTGAATCTTGGTTATTAATGAAACGAACAATTGCTTTTAAACTATTTGGTTATCCTCATACGAGATCTAATTTAAGAAAAAAATTTCATGACACTTTAACTGAATATAGTTTAGTTGATAAAGTTTTTACGATTTCATTAGATAATGCATCTAATAATAATAAAGCTATGGATTTGTTAAAATTACGCATAAAACCCGTTTTAAATGGTGTGTTTTTTCATTCCTGTTGTGATGCTCATGTTATAAGTTTATCCGTACACGTGGCATTAACAATATGTGATTGTTTAAAGATGAAATTCAAGGGTTTATTTGTAACTATATATAGTTCGAGTAACGAACGACAAATGAACTATCATCGTTTTCGTCGACAATATGGTCATGAACCCCTAGGAATTTGCTATGATAATAATACTGTAACACCCTATTTGGATAAATGGACCGTTACGTAGTAATTATGGCGTGTCATCAAAGCATGCAAGGTAAATGTCTAAAACATTAAATGACCATGAAGGAAACCGGAAACAAACATCGGCTCCAACATAAGCTCCACACACAAATGCATAAGTATAGAATGTAAGGAAATGACTAAACAATGTCCAGCAAATAAAAAGTATGTATATGCATTAAAAGAGAAAGAATACTAGGCGCCTCCATCCCATGCACGTACTCTTGAGTCCTAGCTTTGCCCTTTAGTACCTGCCGTAAACATGGAAAGAAAATACGGCTGAGCAATACGCTCAGTGTGCGGACATAAGACAATGAAAAGTAAAGCATAAACATAAGCAAGTAATGAAACGAAATGAATAACAGCGGAATAAGTGTATGTCTTGGAAAACCTGGTTTAAGCTTATAAGACTGGTTTTATATTTCTGAAAAGAATTATGTTTAGTTTATTCTGAAAAACTATATTTTAAATATGTCTGGATCCCATATAGGTCATGATTATATCAACGTGCATGAATACTTAGAGGGGTAACCTCATCATGCAATTAGAGGGGTTGCCTCTAATTAATATATATGAGAGGAGGATCAGCTCCTCTAACGGATGCAAGGCACACACCGCCAATGAAATCTTACTAACTTGTCCTATGATACACCCATTCGCCCCACATGATGATAATAACAAAGGCCAAATACTGTAAAGGGACGCTGCGAGCAATCACTCTCACCGTAGAAGAGTCATAACACCGGTGCCTCGAGTGTTATGGTTATGGAACCCCCATAACTAGGTGAAACTGGCATGCATGTATATAGCTCAGGCAATCTAAAATAAACATAACATATACTGAATGTGTTTAAGACACGTAAACTACTGGGGAAAGCAGATGGCTGCAAACGGGAAATCCTAATATAGGAAAGAAGTGTCCTTACTGAAGGACAGAATATCCATACCTTATGTCCAGTAAATGAAGACCAAAACGAAAGCAGAAGATCACTCCGACTTCACGATAGCTACACAATAAAGGGACATGAATAAGTGTATGTTTTACTTATACGTACTGGTTATTTAGTTTACTTGACGTGTTCATACTTATTATACTTGTTATTGTCTTGTTTTATTATTTCAGGTTTAATCATGTGTTTCTTAATGTTTCATGTGTTTTAGATTCATGTATTTCATGTTTTATGTGTTACAATACTTGTTATAACATAATGAGTAACTTTCTAAAAATAGCAGGTTTCTATATATAGTAACTTTTCAAAAATAGTAGGTTTCCATATATAGTAACTTTCCAAAATAGCAAGTTTCCTTAAATAGTAAGTTTCCAAAAATAGAAAGTTTCCATAATTAGTATGTTTCCATAAATAGCATGTTACCATATTTAGTATGTTTCCATAATTATCATGTTATCATATTTAGTATGTTTCCATAATTATCACGTTACCATAATTAGTATAATTCCCTATTTAACATGTTTCCATAATTAAGGTATTTCCATAGTTAGTCATAGGCTTATTAAATAATTAAATGATATAACATATAGTTTAATAAGCTTATAATATGTCATGTGTAATTATATTGTAAATTTTAATAATGTTTAAATACTTAGCTTTAACTTATAATTATTATTTAATAATGATATTACATGTTATCATAAGTTATTATTAATTAATACTATTGCATGATTAATGTGATTAAACTTTATCTTAAAATGATATAAATTAATTAAGCTAAGTTTTTAATTAATTTCAATGTACATGAATAATTATGTAAATAATTATTTAATCCTAAGTTTTATTTAAATAAAATGAACATACAAAATAACATGATTTTATTTAAATAAATTATATCCTAAGTCATAAACATTAATTAATTTAATTAACCATGTTTTAATTAAACTAATTAAATAAATAATTTTAATACATGCGTTTGTAAAAGTTTAGCCAAACATCCCTTGCGTATTTTGGTGTTAACCGAACCCTAAACGAAACCCCACCGAGACCATGGAGGTCTCAGTGTTGCCTCGAAGACCATGCAACACCACAACCTTTCGGCTGTGGCTTGCGGCCAAACACCCAGCAGCCATCGGCCTGTTGTCTGGTGCCACTGGTGCTGCCTGCGCATCCCCTGGCTAAGCCAGGTTGCCGCTGCTGCTGTTGCGGTTCCCTCGCTGTTCATTGTCGTACCATCAAGACCATACATGGTCTCGATTCCGACTGACTGCACAAGGTTCCCACTGTGGGGACCTTGTGGCTTGCGGCTGACAGCAACCAAACACCACCGCACACATTTGGGTTGCGGCTGGTGGAGTAAATAAGCCACCGAGAGTCATGCGACTCTCGGTTTGGGTGTAGCTGTTATCATATAAGATTCAAAGCTAGTAGAGGTGATCCGGAGGTCAAGGAGGATGAAATAGATGTTTAAACATTTTAGAGAGAGAAAAAGAGATAGACTATTAAGTGTGTGTTTTATTGAGAGAGAAAGTAGAACAAGAAAAATGACAATCCTCACCCCTCCATGGAATTATGGAGGGGTATATATAGCTCGGGTGTATCTCACTTATAACAAGTGACGATACTGGTCCTTGCTATATTAAACTATTGTAATTTCGTAAATGACGCTCACATTTTAGGGCTAACAATCTTCCCCCAATGTGGATACATACAAAATTAGTTACAATGTTCCTAACAAGTACAAATACAACAAAATAAAGTCTTCCAAGCGCTTCCAATGCTGCGGATGTCTTCTAAGTCATCTTGTCTTCATAACTTATACCTCAGCTTGAATCCTCTTTGTCTTTGCTTGTTGTGGAACAATTGTAACATGCATGATTTGGATTAACTTCCCCCCATATCATGCAACATGTATTAAAAAAACTTTCTTCATAGACTTCTTTTTGACGAAGTTTTTGAATCAACTTCCCCCCAAACTAATATCTGTATCTTAAGCAGATTCTGACACTTTGATGTAGTTTGAACAATCTTCTAGCTCATCGGTTTAAGTGCACAACGAAAATTTGTAGAAGAACCACATCAAATAATACTGCTTCTATACTGTTTCATGTCGTTTAGTTTTTGGTGATAATCCGTTTGGGGTAACATGCAGGAAATCAACAACAATTCCGTTAGCCTCAAAATATTGGGTCAAACAAGAATGTCCGGTCATAGGTTTTTATTGTAACATTTATTAGAACGTTGTAATAGTTAGTTAAAATAGTCGTGACATTACGGGCTTGATGGCTAGCTTAAAAGGCCTCTTTCAAGGTACTAAGCATTTATTCAAGCCCGACCCAAAACAAATATAGTCCAATAGAATGGATGGACTATATAAGCACCCTCCTAGCATGTTAGGAGGGTTGGTTGATTTCATTTTCTTAATCTAATATTCACATAGTTAATCATCTCTCTCTACTTTCTCTCTCTAGAAATCATCTCTTTTCATCTCTATTTCTTATTCTATCATCATATTATTTAGGACAACAACTGGTATCAATCGCCATGGGATAGATTCGTGTTTAGTTTGTGGTTATTGTTGTTGATTCGTGTGATTTTATCATCAAATCATCTCGTCTCAAAAAAAATTTCTGTTTTCGAGCTCTAAATCTTCATACAATTTGCCTACTTAGTTGTGGTAGGAATTTTTGATATTGATATTGGTGATGTTCACGAAAAATTGGTAGTTTTGTCTTGATTATTGGGTAAAAAGCTTGAAATATCAAGTTTTTCGGGAGTCAAAGTTTTTGGAATATGAGGGTTTAAGTATTCTGACATTTAAAACTTTAAGTATTCCGACATTTGGAACTTTAAAGTATTCTGACATTTATAACTTTAAAGTATTCCGACATTTGAAGCTTTAAAGTATTCCGACATTTGAACTTTTAAACCAAAAAATCTGATTCTGACTTTTGCTAGATTCAGGAATTTGGATTCCGACACTTGCACTTTGTTCCACTTCTTATTCCGACATTTGTCTAGCTTAGGATTCCGACTTTCAGTCAGGTGTATTCCGAATTTCAATCTAGTTTAGGATTCTGACTTTCAATCAGGTGTATTCTGACTTTCAATCTAGTTTAGGATTCTGACTTTCAATCTAGTTTAGGATTCCGACATTTGTCTAGATTAAAAATTACGGATTCTGACTTTTGGAACGTAAAGTGTATTCCGACTTTTAAAAATTATGGATTCCGACTGTAAAACCCGCATACTTTTACCATGAACAGTACAATTAGTAAACATACGAACCAATTAAAACTTTCCTTTTATATCATGAACACGTGTCACGAATATTAATTACAGACTCTATGTATGTGTTAGTGCATGATAATTATTAAGTACATGGTATTACACGATAGTTATTAATCATAATAATTATAATCACGAACATGAAATCATGAACATTAAATCATGAACATGTAACAACGTATATCTATTATTATGCGATAAATATCGATTACGTACAAGTATTTATTATAACACGAATAATAAATTACGAACTAACACGAAAATACTAACAAACGAACACGTAATTTGGTTAAACATGAAAAAGGCCCATCAAGGCCTTTTGGGGGCTCATAGCCGCGGAAAAGGAAGGACAAAGGGCCCATCCCATTTTGATTTTAACTAAATAACAAAAAAGAGAAAAACACAGACATATTTTTATAGAGTTTTCATAAAAATAAAAACCCTAGTTCTTCATTGCTTCTCTCTTTCAGCCGGCCTAAGGAGTCACCAAGGGGATGTTTGTTTGATTTTATCTTTAATTTTGGTACTCACGTGTTCGTGTTATTAATCCTCATTCATCACGTATTCAGCAACCATTTTAATCCTTTTCTTTTATTCTTTTAATTGGGATCAAGAACACATGGGGAATAAAAAAACAAAACAAGAAAACATGTTCATGAGAACTAAAAAAAGAAGGGTTTGTGGTTGGGTTTTTGCTTGGCTGACGCATGAACCGATAGCCATGGGCTCTCGGTGGTCTTTGTATCACCACCAGCCGACACCTTAAGGTCTCGGTGTGGTTTTGGTGTCTCGGCCGCAAGAAAATAGGGAACCCGACTCATGTCGGGGTGTGTTTGGTTGTTGTGGGTCTCGGCGTAGCAGCAACAACACCACCAGTCCAAGACCGGTGGCTGTTTGGTTCAACCAGGGGGAACACGCAACACAACAGGGGGACCACCGGCCTACTGCCGGTGGGAACCTTGTGTGTGCAGTGGCTAGCCGAGGCAGACCAGGGGGAACCACCGGCTGTAGCCGGTGGTGAATTTGTACAAACAATGGCAACCGGCTAGGCCGGGTAGCCACTGCTAAGAGGTGTTTGGCTCGGTCCGGTTCAAGAGGTCCGGTCCGCTTCACAATCGGTCTAAATTAAAAACACGGGTTCGGTTACATGGTTAATTTTTACAAGTATACATTTTACAAGTAATATTATGTTTCAAGGAATTTAAATTAATTAAAACAAGACTATATTAATTTAATTTAATCATGGACTTAGTTATTATTATTTAGAAAATAATACATGTTTTAACCTAAGTATTTTTACTAATTAATTTAGACTGTAGTATTAATTTATTATTTAAAACATGGACTATAATTAATTAATAAAACATGACTTAGGTTATAATTAATAAATTATTAATACATGTTTAACCTAAGTATTTATATGCCTTAATTTAATTAAATCATGCTTATATTTAATTAAATCATAAGTTTATTTAATTAACATGATATTATTAATAAACTATACAAATAATTACATGACTTATGGTATTAACCAGTAAACTTAAGCTTATATTATTAGCTTATTAATATAGCTTGTTTCTAAATATGGAAACTATCTATTTCAGGAAACTTTCTATTTTTAGAAACTGATCTATTTTTAGAAACTGATCTAGCTTTGGAAACTTTCTATTTTTGGAAACTTTTTATTTTTGGAAACTTTCTATTTTAGGAAACCTGCTATTTTTATAAAGTTACTTATTATTACACAAAGTATAATAATACAAGAATACAAGTTAATACTTAATCAGAATACATGAAATACATGATAAACACAATATAACATTTAAATCAATAAAACAAGACGAGAACATATAAAACAAGCTAAGACATGATATAATCAGTTACGTACTCAGTAAACAGAATACTTATACATGACCCCTATTTATGTAGCATTAGTGAGGTCGGAGTAGGACTTTGATCCTTTCGTCTTTCCTCGTTCACTGGACACAAGGTACGGATTTCCCGTCCTTCAGTATGGACATTCTTTCCTTATTAGGATTCCCCGTTTGCAGCCAACTGTTTTCCCAGTATTGTTTTATATGTTTGATACTTATGTTAGAATGAATGCCTAAGCCATATACATGCATGACCAGTATCACCTAGTTATGGAGGTACCATAACCATAACATTAGAGGCACCAGTGTTATGACTTCCCCACGGCGGAGTGATTGCTCGTGGCATACGTTTTCAGTTTTGGCCATTGTATTATATTATCACGTGGGGCGTATGGCTACATCCTAGTTACATGTTTTTACAGGATTTTCATGGTGACTGCGATATGTGCCTTGCATCCTTCACAAGGAGTTGATCCCTCCTACCGAGACTATTTAATTAGAGGCAGCCCCTCTAATTGCATGACAAGGTCTCCCCTCCAAGTATTCATGCATGGTGGAACCTCATGACCTATATGGGCTATTGGCTAATTAATACAGATTTTACATAAAAACATAAGTCTTTTCAAATATAAAACCAGTTTTATGAACATGTTTCCAGGTTATCTAGGACTTATACATTTCCGCTGCTATTAGTATTTTATGCTTATATCATTTCATGCTATGCTTGTATATCCGTTCACTGGGCGTTATGCTCAGCCGTTTTCCTTTCATGTTTCCAAACTACAGGTACTCAAGGGCGTTCATAGACTATCAGCGTACGTGCATATGGATTGGAAGCTATCTAGCCTTCTCTACTTTATGCATTTTCCATACATTTTGCTACTTCATTTCTTTGGACATTGTTTAGTCCTTTTCCATTTCAGTACTTATGTTTATGTGTGATGAGTGATATGAGCAAAATCTCATATCAATTAATCAACAAATCACCCTAAAACACATGAAAAATACCTAACTTTTGTGCTATAAAGCAGAATTACGTGGTATGTTTTGTGTTTGTGTTTAAATAGGTAACATGGATACATTTTCAAGCAAACAAGAAGAAATCAAGCTTATTTGTGATGAAAAAGACAAAGAAGGATAAAAAGATGACAAGACTTTGAAGATGAAGGACCTATCTTGACAACATTCCAAAGTTGAGGGACTTAAAGTGCGATTTGGTCAAAGTCAAGATTCAAGTCAAACCTGGTCAACTCTAAAGTCAACCAAGTCAAAGGGTCAAACTAGACAAGTATGCAAGTCAAAGGACTGAAAATGTCATTGGAATGAAGAATTAAGCTTGAATGATGAAACTGACAAAGTCTAGGACTGATTTTGCCAAAAATACCTCAAGTTTGATAAGCAATCCGTGTGAATGTGCTCTAAGCCAATCAAAATTCTTGAAAAATGAAACATGGATAGCCAGTTCATATGCCACCTCATTGTGACAATCCGTCAATTTACGATTGATATTTTATTCTCAAATATTATTTGAAAATATTATTTTAATGTTACAATATGAACTCATTTATTTTGGGAAGAAATTTGGATTTACGTCTTGAAGTAGCATCGACTACGTCTAAACTGGAGGATTCAACGTTACGTGCTTACGTTTACATACACCGTCTTTGGTGACAGTCCGACAATTCAGAAAATAAATTTATCCATGAATATTATTTTGGAGTTTTAAATTTGTGTTAGTTCATAAACTCACAAATTTACGCGAAGAGATTAGGACTTACGATTTTATTTTAACGTCCTTTACGACTAAACCGGAAACCCTAGGATTACGTATTTACGTTTTCGAACTCCGTTTTTGATGAGACAATTTTTATTGGATTCGTTTTGTGACGTTGATTCATAATTTATAAAAACGTTTTTCGTAAAACGACCCGAGGGCACGCAAATCAAGGAAACTAGAATCGAGGAATACCCGTAAATAAATGGGATGAGACAAGTGGGACACTTGTCCCACCCCACTCAAAACCGGCCTAATATAGCAACACCACTCCCTTGATGTGGCAAGATATGGCTTCATATCTACACTTGTCCACTTTAGCTTACTAGTTAAGCTTACCATCCAACAAAACTAGCAAACCAATACCACTTCTCATTTGCAACATGCAAATCTACTCAAAACTCTCTCTCCCTCCTCCATTCTTGCCGTCCACTTTCACCATAAACACCCTAATTTGATCAAAATTAACCACAAAATCCTATGTTATACTTGCATATGTTGAAGCCACTTTGAAACCCTATTGATTGGTGGTGCTTATAACATCCATGGAGGAGTTTCCTTGGTGTCTTGAGGCTGATTTTCCATAAGGTATTCATGAAGAATGGTGTTCTTGAAGATGGTGTTGGCTATGCACAAGTTTCTCCATCAAAAACCATGTCCAAATCATAACCTACATCAACATGGTGGTATAAAGATTGTCCTCCTCATCTTCTTGTTATTTTGATTATGTAAACATGTATTTTATTTCCTATTGTATATGTATATGATGATTATATGATGATAAAAATGTTATGTGGGGATTTGTTGTGATTAAAAAGGTGAAAAACCATATGAAACAAGGTTAAAATCTTGGTTAAATTTGATGGCTGTATAAAACAGTAAAGAACCATATGGTAAACTGATAAAATGATGAAGTGGAATGGATTTACAGTAAGCTATGGGTCTTGTACACATGTGAGAGTTGGCCATGCAATGGAATCATTGTAATGAGTGAGATATGATCAAAACAAGTTTAGGGTATAAATCTGAGGTTACTGTTTTGGACGATTTTTAGAAAATATTTAGAAGATGATTCAACAGTAGCTATAGAAGAGTTAAATGTAGCACATATCATGTAGTTTATGTGATAAACATTTGAGCTTCTATCTCCATATAGAACTCAAGATATGGCAATTTTGGTGAAAGTGAAGATAAAAATCAGATTTTGGAAAATAAAGTATATTACTATTATATAAGCACTCAAAATTTAATAGTATAAAATATAAAATAAAAACCCACTAACTTATGTATTTTATTTATACAAGTATGTAAAAGGTTAAATAAGTGTACATTTTATAAAAATGGTAATTTGTTAAGTTTTATAAGTTATAAAACTATAAACATGATTTTACGACTTTTTCGGCTAATACCGTAAAATTAACGTTTTTGTCAAATAAAACTTAGATGGTTGGACCCGTCTAATGAAAACTTTATAAAACTTATATACTGATATATAGACATGTATAACAAGTAAAAACCGATAAAAACCCGAACTATAAGAAATACAGACGTTAACGGACTAAATTAACGTTATTGGACTAATAATACAACAAAAATGGACTAAAACACTTATAAACTTATTATTGGGCTTAACCCATTTAGGCCCAACTTGTAAAGCATAGATACTGATAATATAAGTATAACGAAGATTAATACAAGTTAAGAACTTATAATAGGCTTATTGGACCTAAAACACGTAAATGGGTAAAACGAGAAAACTAGTATAAAAGTTATCGACACCTAACTCTAAAATGAGTAAACGAGAATATGTAAACCCACTTGATCATCATATATATATAATCATCATATGTATACATAATTGTTATTTTTATAAAGTCATTGGACAAACGTCTAAGACCGAGTATTAATTGTCTAGGTTTCCGTGATTGAAGCACGTACCGTACGTCCGAATTGCCGATAACCCGCCTTCCAACATCAACGTGAGTTCATAGCCTCGCACTCTTTTAAATGTTTTTATAAATGTTTTATAAACCCGCGAGGGAGATAACATGTTTGTTTTTATTAAATAGGACACCATTTGTCCCGATTGTTTGTTTATTGATTTTGGACCCGGATGATTGAATGACCCGATTGTATGACCCGATAAATGATTAAAGGACCCGATAGATGAAATAAAAATGGATTATTAAAGTTAGGTTATGTCACTAAAAGTCCCATTAGCATGAATTGTGAACTACCAGGATTTGGTAGACGCTTATGCATTTAATAGTACTATTTGGGGACGATCACCCCAGTTCGCGCCTTGACGGTTGATCCCCGTCGTGCCACATTGATTGGTAAGCGAATTTATGTATGAGAAGATTTCCATAGCGTGACCTTTGTGACGACACGCTACTTTAGATGGGCAAAATTGGTATCGGGTTAGCTACCCGTTGTTGGTTTAGTAAGGTAACAATGTCATGCGGCTTATAATAATCCAAAAATTAACGAAATACTAATAGACGCTCCAAATTACGATGTATTGCCTGACTAGCAATACAGGGTCATACTATTGATATTATGTTCGTGTTTTGGTTTTCATACCCATATTCGTATAACGGTTTTTATTTAATCTATACAATGTTGTAAAACGTATTGTATGATGTTTTTACGACATTGGCTCGTATAATGATTTTTAAGGCAAACACCTATATTATGATTTTGATGAAGATTGGTATAAAACGACTTTGGCTATTTTATGGCCTATTAAAAATGATTTGTAATAAAATGATTTTGAGTAATACTTTTATACTGATATTATATTGATGGAATTTATTAAACTCTATGAATTCACTCGACGTTATCGCTGACCTTTTCTTTTAACATGTTTTATCTCAGGTACTTGAAGGTAATTCTCGGGAAGACGACAAGAATTCATGGCCCGCACTTAAACAATATTTTTCCATTCAAAATGCTTTGTAAAACTTTGTATGAAATATAATGACTTGGGACCGATGTAACTTTGATGTTCATGAATGGAAATGATTTATTATTAAACGACGCGATTTTTATGCGTTGTCTATGATGTGAGTAATGTGCTATCCCGTAACACCAACGAGTCTTCCGCTGTACTAAGTTGTATAAATTTGGGGGTGTTACAGTTTGGTACCAGAGCTCTCGTTATAGAGAACGAAAGATTTTTAAAACCAAGGTTTTGAATAAAACATTTCAAAATCTTTTAACTATAAACATTTTTCTAAAAATGTCTATCTTTTGACTATAACGGTGCCGAAGAATTCCCGAGTTACCGACAAGGCCAGACTGAGAAGTGTTATTTTAATATATATATAACTTGGATTATATATATATATATATATATATATATATATATATATATATATATATATATATATATATATATATATATATATATATATATATATATGATGTAATTTTATTACATGATTGTTTGATGATTATTTTGATTTTTATACGAGGTATTTATACGACGTCGATTGTCACAAGTAACCCTAAATCCCCTAGTAAATTAATCGAAGCTATTCTCGTAGGAATTCTAGCTATCCTAGATCTAAACCAAGTTGTGGATATTTATGATCCCAACAAATGGTTGATACTCGTAGAAATGTAGATATTAGTTGATTGTGATATTGAAAAAGAATTGGCGAGATTAAATCTGATATCGATGTCATGACGATCTTTCTTATAGAGTGGAGTTTGACAAAACGTTATCACCTGGAAAGATGTCATCTGATTCGTTGTCATCCAATTCTTAAATTGAAATCGAAAGGGTGAATGTTGCACTTGAGGCTGTTATTGGAACCATTACCCAAAAGCTTCATGCCACTAATACCTTTCCGAGAAGTCTAAGTTGAATGATCAAGTCATTTCATATTAATGACTCATTTGATAATTGTTGTTGCAAGAGCTAATAAGATTGGAAATTAAGTGTTGATTTATATTAAGATTGTATTGCCTTTACAAGGCCGAAAAATAAGGTTGAAAGTATTGGAAGATGAGATAGGATATTGCCTTGAGTATAAATTGGTTAAAACTTGACTAAAGTAAAATTTAACCCATATGGAATATGAGATTATTAATAGAAGTCGTTAAGTTTTGTGATTGAATTATAAGGTTTTAATTGATTATTGATTCGTGTTAAGGGTTGTTCCTAGGCCATCGTCCACTAATGAGGATGCCCAGAGTCCAATAAATAAATTGAAGAAATCTTCTTCTGAATTGAGACCGATGGATCTTCCGGGACATATGGAACACCTAAAGACTCTTGTAGATTAGTATTCATTGTGGTATCTTTTAAAAATAATCCCTAACTTAACTGAGATATCAGTTGGTAGGATGAGTTCTGAGAATTGTATGACATAGTGACACGTAATGTGTTACGGTACAATTTGACTTGTTTGTGAGTAATGAAAAGACTACCTTTGATTGCTAAACTCTACATGTATCGATGTTATCTATCCTTTATTGCTTCACCCTAACGTTCGCATTAGTGATGCAACCATTGAATAAGTAGTCATCTTGGATTGAGTTACGTTGTGTATTATTCTCTTTGTATTCGTGAGTGCCATCGAGATCATGAACCTCATGATTATTTGGCTAAGCTCATTTCCTATTATATTGTAGTTAGTTCTTGGTGAACAACCTTTCATCACTCTTTTGCAGATCACTCATTGTTTTTATAAAAGTTAAAACGGTATCCTTTGAGAAAATTTAATTTTCATCACTATAAGGATTATTCAAAGTAAGATTTATAAGTGATTATTATCGAACTGAAGTTGTTTATGAAACGCTTTAGAAACTTAATTGTTTTCATGACAAAAAGAAAACATTTGTAAATTTATTTTTGATTCTTATTTAAGAATTAAGCATGAAAATGTTTTTATTATATACGTGATGATAAAATTTTGACGAACTGAGTATTGCATCGTTAATCTTGAAATTGTATATAGTTGCGCGCCTACATACAATTTGGAATGGACCATGCAAGGCTGATTAGTAGTCACCACAAAACTTATTAATAAACACCAAAGTTTCTTTGAAGATTGTGAAAGATTAAAAAAAATAATTTATGAGATCTGCAAGAAGTGTAAAATAAGGACATAATGTTAGGGACACCTACATATGTGCCTGTAGCATCTATTCTTCTGAGTTGAATTTACTCATCTGTGGAAATTGTCTTATTTGACAATTGACAATTCATTCTTGTCCAATTCTCCCGTAGTAAGATTCTTAGGAAAAGTATACGATTACCGAGTGTTGATACCCGACTGGATGTATCGACGTTCCTATCATTTCTTTTGATTTGATTTCGTTTGAATGACCTGGGTAACGACCGAGGAGCTTTCGAATGCGTACTCAAATTATGAAAACATGGGATATATTCATATTCATTAAATGTTTTCGTCTGTGTCTGATTTGAAATTCTCTCGCATAGATTTTGCATTGACCTTACTCTTTTAATAGTAGTCGTGTCTCCATATATCCTTGAACTTGTGAAGGATTATGAGTTATTACTAGTCTTTTGAGAAGTTCACATCTTATCGACAACAATGAAACTGGAAAGTTGATAATTCCAGTAGAATGGATTGATTGATGATGACATGACGACATTGTCTTAATTGATGGGAACTCGAGTAGAATTCCCCTAAATGATAAGATGTTGATTATCAAAAGTGATCTAAATAATTCTTGATGGATGACCGTATCCTGTATTTAGACTTGGAATTATACCGTGAATGGTTGTGAACTAGTTATAGATATTGTAATCTAGAAGAAGCTAATATGAATTTATTGAAAAGATAATTATGTTATTTGAAACTTTAGTAAGTATTTGTTAATGAATTACCCAGACTTTCGCCATTAAGGCAAGTTGAATTTGGTATTGATTATATTCTTGGTGCTGCACTTGTGGCTTGTGCACTGTGCGTCAGCACCATCTGAATTTAAGGAATTACCGTACAACTGAGAAAGTTGTCGGAGAAAGATTCTATTATACCAAGCCTGTCATCCTGAAGAGCTATGGTGTTATCATTCCTTATATTTATAGATTACTGTGAACTGAGTAAATTGACAATCGAAAACGATATCCATAACTCGAAATGGAAGATTTGTTCGATCATTTGCAAGGTTCTAGCGTATGTTTTAAAGATTTGATCCACGGCATGGTTATCATCAACTTCACATCTGTGAAGAAGATTATCTATTCCAATTACTACATCCGGTACTTGTAATGAACATTATGAGTCCCACGTGATGTCGTTTGGATTGACCAATGCACATGTAGCATTCATAAATTTGGTGAATCACGTGTGTAGGCTGTAATTTGATAAATTCATGCTCGTGATCATTCAGGACTATTTGTTTGATTATAAGAATAAGAATGAGTTAATAATTAGTTATAGATTGCCCTGGATTGGCCGAACAATTAAAAATTGTACCTTGAATATTTAACAAAAGACTTAAGACTTAATTCTTTACATGATTTAACCGTGTGATTAATAGATAATGGAAGCTATATTGACTTTTCAAAGATTAGAACCATTAACGCTTAGGGATTAAAAACTTAATCCTTTACATAAAATGACCGTTGGATTAATAATGGTAAAGATGTATGCATATTGACTCTTCAAAAATTAAGAGTCCTTTTAAGACTTTGGATTTTACCAAAAAGAAATGGAAATATGTTTTGACAAACGTTTTAACAAATAACTTTTGAGGGATTATTCCCTTATAACCAAAACATTTAACTAAACTTCTGTTTAGGGGTAAATGTTTTTGCATACCTCAAGATAACTTAAGAAGGACTGAGTAAAACCATTTATACCATAACCTGAAAACTTAAAACGATAATTTTTGCTTTTCAAACTAAGAAAACTTTGACCAAAGTATAAACAAAGGTTTCTCGAACATTTACGAATCTTATTAATTATTTCCGATAAATCAACAAAAATCTTGTTAATTAAATCCAAATTTATTTTGAACATTTTATATAATTGGTCGAACTAAGAAATTTATACTTTTAACGTTTACGTTTCATGAAAAATTAAATAATTTTTGTTAATTTACATATAATAATTATCGACGCTTTAGACACCAGATTGAGAAAAACTGATAAAAATGATAGTTGAGACGAAACTAAAACATAAAAGATATGAAGAAAGAATTTTGAATAAATACAGTTGTAATATTTATTTCATCAGGAAAGTGAATATAGATACTGACGCATTATGTAGAAAAGATAAAGAATCAATTACGATGTATTTCTTAATAATGAAGGTGCAAAATAAATTGCCGAACGATATAAAAAATAAACAATGCTTATTAGAAGAATAACATAGATAATGAAAGGGGTTCGCGGCTAATGTGAACCATTAGAATTATGAAGCCGATGGCGTTAAATGTATAAAAGACCACATGTGATTGTCTAAATATGGAGGATTGTGAGATATAGTTATATTGGAATTTGTAAGTATAAGTATTATATGTATGTCATTTTTGACTAAAAGTATCTTTGTCTGAAGAAGTTGTACTAATAGCAATTATGAAGGCAGACATCGCCTCATACATTAGTAAACGTCTAGCTATTGCAAAGGTCATCATCTGAACTTGATTCGATTTGGGTCATCATCGACTGACTGACCAAATCTGCTAATATCATTCTCGTTAATGATAGAATCTTGATGAAGAAATAGACTCTTTTATTTAAAGGAAGTTATATAAACATAGTGTGCCTGTATCGATCATCTATATATATCAAGATCCTCGCTTCGCATCGAATTTCTAGAGATTTGCTCAGAAATCATTGAGAACGAACCTTGATGAGAGTACTATGTACCACCCCAATCGAAGGGACAAGGTAAAGTAACGATACAAAATACTATAAGCACTGTTCTATGTTTGAATGATTGACCTTTGGTGATAGACCGTATAATCGTTTTCCTTTGGAGAGATTATCATTGATAATTATCGTATTAGGATCGAGATCGAATCTTGTTAGGATCTGAATCTTAGAGCATCTGTAAGCAAGAGTTGAGATAAAGACATCCGACATACACCCATTGTGAGTTGGACATGTCTTTTAGGTTTAAGGTTCCTATGATGGCGAACCTATCCTTACAAAATACCCGACCCGCGAAATCTGAAATGATTGTTGAAAATTAGGATTTGATTATTAACTGCCGATAGTGGGCAAGAGGTTATGTGAATGTGAAATGTAGACCTTGAAGTGCCAAATGGGTAGCAAAGCTATGCCACAATTTTTAACCTTGGAAAGATGAATTCATGATCTGACAAATCATGGGATATAAGTCCCCGTTGTATGGGACCATTGAAATGATGTAAAAGTTGGGATTGAAAGGCATATAAGCTGGATCTACCCTAGGACTTCAAAGACTGCGTGAATTATGTTTCGTAAATCGAACTTGATGGAATATCTATCAAGTGAAAATCTGATTATTCTTAGTAGAGCTTAGATCGGCGAAAAGTTGCATTCATCAGAAACCCGTGAACATCATGGATAGAGAAAGTAAGTCAACATTTAGCCTGATCTTATTCCCGTAGTTATGTTTGATGAAACTCGCGTATTATAATGGATTACACTTGTGAGAAAAGACCAAATGTGGAGGAAATACCCACATGGCTTTAACTCTATAAGAAGCGAGTAGTAAGATGATCTTTGAGGACAAAGATCCTGTTTAGGGGTAAATGCTGTGACAATCCGTCAATTTACGATTGATATTTTATTCTCAAATATTATTTGAAAATATTATTTTAATGTTACAATATGAACTCACTTATTTTGGGAAGAAATTTGGATTTACGTCTTGAAGTAGCATCGACTACGTCTAAACTGGAGGATTCAACGTTACGTGCTTACGTTTACATACACCGTCTTTGGTGACAGTCCGACAATTCAGAAAATAAATTTATCCATGAATATTATTTTGGAGTTTTAAATTTGTGTTAGTTCATAAACTCACAAATTTACGCGAAGAGATTAGGACTTACGATTTTATTTTAACGTCCTTTACGACTAAACCGGAAACCCTAGGATTACGTATTTACGTTTTCGAACTCCGTTTTTGATGAGACAATTTTTATTGGATTCGTTTTGTGACGTTGATTCATAATTTATAAAAACGTTTTTCGTAAAACGACCCGAGGGCACGCAAATCGAGGAAACTAGAATCGAGGAATACCCGTAAATAAATGGGATGAGACAAGTGGGACACTTGTCCCACCCCACTCAAAACCGGTCTAATATAGCAACACCACTCCCTTGATGTGGCAAGATATGGCTTCATATCTACACTTGTCCACTTTAGCTTACTAGTTAAGCTTACCATCCAACAAAACTAGCAAACCAATACCACTTCTCATTTGCAACATGCAAATCTACTCAAAACTCTCTCTCCCTCCTCCATTCTTGCCGTCCACTTTCACCATAAACACCCTAATTTGATCAAAATTAACCACAAAATCCTATGTTATACTTGCATATGTTGAAGCCACTTTGAAACCCTATTGATTGGTGGTGCTTATAACATCCATGGAGGAGTTTCCTTGGTGTCTTGAGGCTGATTTTCCATAAGGTATTCATGAAGAATGGTGTTCTTGAAGATGGTGTTGGCTATGCACAAGTTTCTCCATTAAAAACCATGTCCAAATCATAACCTACATCAACATGGTGGTATAAAGATTGTCCTCCTCATCTTCTTGTTATTTTGATTATGTAAACATGTATTTATTTCCTATTGTATATATATATGATGATTATATGATGATAAAAATGTTATGTGGGGATTTGTTGTTGATAAACATGATTAAAAAGGTGAAAAACCATATGAAACAAGGTTAAAATCTTGGTTAAATTTGATGGCTGTATAAAACAGTAAAGAACCATATGGTAAACTGATAAAATGATGAAGTGGAATGGATTTACAGTAAGCTATGGGTCTTGCACACATGTGAGAGTTGGCCATGCAATGGAATCATTGTAATGAGTGAGATATGATCAAAACAAGTTTAGGGTATAAATCTGAGGTTACTGTTTTGGACGATTTTTAGAAAATATTTAGAAGATGATTCAACAGTAGCTATAGAAGAGTTAAATATAGAAAATATCATGTAGTTTATGTGATAAACATTTGAGCTTCTATCTCCATATAGAACTCAAGATATGACAATTTTGGTGAAAGTGAAGATAAAAATCAGATTTTGGAAAATAAAGTATATTACTATTATATAAGCACTCAAAATTTAATAGTATAAAATATAAAATAAAAACCCACTAACTTATGGATTTTATTTATACAAGAATGTAAAAGGTTAAATAAGTGTACATTTTATAAAAATGGTAATTTGTTAAGTTTTATAAGTTATAAAACTATAAACATGATTTTACGACTTTTTCGGCTAATACCGTAAAATTAACGTTTTTGTCAAATAAAACTTAGATGGTTGGACCCGTCTAATGAAAACTTTATAAAACTTATATACTGATATATAGACATGTATAACAAGTAAAAACCGATAAAAAACCCGAACTATAAGAAATACGGACGTTAACGGACTAAATTAACGTTATTGGACTAATAATACAACAAAAATGGACTAAAACACTTATAAACTTATTATTGGGCTTAACCCATTTAGGCCCAACTTGTAAAGCATAGATACTGATAATATAAGTATAACGAGGATTAATACAAGTTAAGAACTTATAATAGGCTTATTGGACCTAAAACACGTAAATGGGTAAAACGAGAAAACTAGTATAAAAGTTATCGACACCTAACTCTAAAATGTGTAAACGAGAATATGTAAACCCACTTGATCATCATATATATATAATCATCATATGTATACATAATTGTTATTTTTATAAAGTCATTGGACAAACGTCTAAGACCGAGTATTAATTGTCTAGGTTTCCGTGATTGAAGCACATACCGTACGTCCGAATTACTGATAACCCGCCTTCCCACATCAACGTGAGTTCATAGCCTCGCACTCTTTTAAATGTTTTTATAAATGTTTTATAAACCCGCGAGAGAGATAACATGTTAGTTTTTATTAAATAGGACACCATTTGTCCCGATTGTTTGTTTATTGATTTTGGACCCGAATGATTGAATGACCCGATTATATGACCCGATAAATGATTAAAGGACCCGATAGATGAAATAAAAATGGATTATTAAAGTTAGGTTATGTCACTAAAAGTCCCATTAGCATGAATTGTGAACTACCAGGATTTGGTATACGCTTATGCATTTAATAGTACTATTTGGGGACGATCACCCCAGTTCGCGCCTTGACGGTTGATCCCCGTCGTGCCACATTGATTGGTAAGCGAATTTATGTATGAGAAGATTTCCATAGCGTGACCTTTGTGACGACACGCTACTTTAGATGGGCAAAATTGGTATCGGGTTAGCTACCCGTTGTTGGTTTAGTAAGGTAACAATGTCATGCGGCTTATAATAATCCAAAAATTAACGAAATACTAATAGACGCTCCGAATTACGATGTATTGCCTGACTAGCAATACAGGGTCATACTATTGATATTATGTTCGTGTTTTGGTTTTCATAACCATATTCGTATAACGGTTTTTATTTAATCTATACAACGTTGTAAAACGTATTGTATGATGTTTTTACGACATTGGCTCGTATAATGATTTTTAAGGCAAACGCCTATATTATGATTTTGATGAAGATTGGTATAAAAAGACTTTGGCTATTTTATGGCCTATTAAAAATGATTTGTATAAAATGATTTTCAGTAATACTTTTATACTGATATTATATTGATGGAATTTATTAAACTCTATGAATTCACTCGGCGTTATCGCTGACCTTTTCTTTTAACATGTTTTATCTTAGGTACTTGAAGGTAATTCTCGGGAAGACGACAAGAATTCATGGCCCGCACTTAAACAATATTTTTCCATTGAAAATGCTTTGTAAAACTTTGTATGAAATATAATGACTTGGGACCGATGTAACTTTGATGTTCATGAATGGAAATGATTTATTATTAAACGACGCGATTTTTATGCGTTGTCTATGATGTGAGTAATGTGCTATCCCGTAACACCAACGAGTCTTCCGCTGTATTAAGTTGTATAAATTTGGGGGTGTTACATCATAGACACATATATTGAGCCGCATGTCTACAGTCCAACCCACTATCCGTTTTTAAACCAATAGAAAATGGACATGCAACAATCCTTTATCCAGTTTTGGATATTAATCCGTGTGACACATTATCAACCAACCAAAGAACGCCACGTTGCACCTTCTTCAACATAGCAACCCAAAATCGATTTCAAGATATACTGCATTTTAGAAGACGATTTATACACGAAATATTCTCGTTTTCAAGAGAGGAACATAATGGAAGCATCTAATTACTCTGAAATCAACCAGATCAAATTACCCCAATTTGTGATGAACACGAGAATTTACAATTGATCAAATCATGACACCTGGCAGCCTGCTATTGGACGGAACATGTCATCAACCCCAACTAACTCTCATTTCTTCTCTATAAATATGAATTGTACCTCTCATTTGATGTATGTAGAAAAGTGTGAAAAACACACACACTTTTATTTTTTCTCTCAATCCTGTTAGATTTCAGTTAGTATAACGAACTCAAGAGCTTGACAACCTCTTGAGTTAGCTATTAGTTAGTTGTAACCACTTTACCTACCATTGTAACAAACTTTCACTTCAATTCAATAAAATCACTCAATTTCCTTCAATCTTCTTACTATTCACTGCATTCCTGTTGTTACTGTTGCTGTTATAAGTTTCTTATGATCAAACTTTATCATTAGAAGCTTTGTGAAGTATTGTAGCTGTCCTTGATCATTCCAGTTGCTATGTTGATGTTTGTAGCTGATTTGGGTAGAAAGTGATCAGAAATGGTGATGGTTGATGGTTGATTGGTTAATGAAAGTGCTAAGGTGGTGGTTTAGCACTGTTTAGGAGGCTCAGCGCCTACCTACTCCATCAATGGAGGCCTAATTCTAATAGGTTCTAAAGTTTTGTTTTTAAATTCCCCTAAAATGTTCAATGCATGCTCAATTCTAGAATAAACATTTTATCCTGCTCTGATCATGTGTTTTGAGTTTGTTTTGGTATGATTGGTTTGATTTGATAGCTAGCTAGTAGTTTGTTGGCTTCTAGTTTAATCTTACTTGTTTCTGATATAATTTTCATCAGTTAAGTACTTGATATTCCATTTTGAGTTCTAGTGTGTTTACAAGTTTGATTTTAGCTCATTTACTCTTCAATTTGCTCATTAAACTTGTTTTGATATCAGTCATAGTTTGCTTCATTCATTTGCTAAGAATTTCTTTGTTAAAGTTCAAAACAATTTATATAACTAGTGTTTGGATCTGCATTCTTTTTGGAATTCAAGTGTGTTAATCTTGATGATTGTTGTTCATTCTTCATTCTATAGTCATTTGAAACAAGTTTTGTTAGTTTGAAGTCAAAGTTAAAGTCAAACAGGCAATTGGCTAGTTAAAAAGGTTGGGTCAAGTACTTGTAATTTGTTCATCAGAAAACTAGCAACTTTCAATCCTTTGTCAAGTGTTTATTTCTCAGCCAAAATCAGTGAAACCAGTTCTCATTTGTTCATTAACATCCAAGGTTTAAATCTGTAAAAGAAAATCATACAGTTTTCATTAATAAGCTAGAAAACAGCTTTTGAATAAGCTCTTGAGCTATTGCAAGTTTCTGTGATAATTGGTTGAACTGTTTTCTTATATAAGCAAATCCACTTCATAAAAGTTGTGATTTTCTTCCATATTCTTGTTTAGAAACATGTCCTAAGTGAAATTTGAGCTTTTCAGATTTTTCAACTTTTGGTCAACAAAAGTCAAATAAGCTAGGATTCAGCTTAATCTTGATTTCCTGCTTATTCACTTGGTCATTTTCCAAAAGGAAAGACATTCCATACTCACAGTTAGCTGTTTAACAAGATTGGACTTTAAAATTTGAATGTGCATGTCTGGATTTTCTTATAGCTTATTCATGGCTTATTGGATTGAGCTTATTTGAGTTCTATTGAGTTTTAAGCTTTTTCCTTGGACAAGTCTAAGAGATTTTCGATTTTAAGTCTTTTGAAACTGGTTTGAGCTTATTTGGTTCAGTTTTGAGCTTAAACGAGCTTATTGAACTCTTATACCCGTTTTTGCTTAATATTTCCTTTTAATTGCATTTTAGTCCTCATTGTTTGAATCTGTTTGCATAATTAGCTAAGCTTGCATTTAATTAGTGTTTGCAAATTTCTAGTCCTTATCTTTTGAAAACTTGTCAAATTCAGTTAGTATATTTGTTAGATTGTTACATTTAGTTAGATAGTTGTTAGAATTTACAAATTTGGTCCTTTAACTTTCTGAATTTTACATTTCAAGCTTTGAACTTTCATTTACTTACATTTTTGGTACATTACCTTTATAGTTTTACATTTTTGTCCTTTAGTGAATAATAATTGGTAATTGCTAAATGTTTTACGGTTACGTAGCTTAATTTTTTTCACCATTTTTACGTGCATGATTAAATAGACATAGAAAATCCAAAAAAACCCTATCAACCAAAAACGATAATAAACTTGATATTGTTAGGACTTTCAATTGGTTAAGAATCGAGAGAAACGAACTTCAATATACTCAATTTCAAATGGCGCCGCTGCCGGTTCTTTGACTTTAGGAGAGACTATCGATTGACGGTTTTCACTGGCTTTTGGGATCCGTTCACGTCGTGAACGTTATTTTTACGTATCATAAATAAAAAAAAAATCAAAAATATAAAAATATAAAAACTAAAAAATAACAAAAACAATTCTTTTCCTAAAGAATTGACCAAAAAATAAAAAATTCAAAAAGCAATCTTTTTCCTAAGTGATTGCACCCAAAAATATATATTATTGGATTTCCTCGGTTTTTATGTACATATAGTATTTTCTTTAAAAAACCCCAATAAATACAAAAATATTTTCTATATATTATTATATGTAAATACGTATACGTATAAGAACAACCAATACACATATCTTCCATATGTATTGCCAAGGCAATACACCGTCTTAGGGGGTGTTCCGGTCCTTGACACGTGTATCGATCAAATTCAATAAAGCAAGAATAGATAAATACTTCCAATAGGCAATAATTCGAAGAATAAAAACTACAAAGTGAATAGAAAGGCGATGTGCTATAAAATGCCATCTAAGGGTCAATAGGTACTTAAGTGCTTCGCGCCACCTAACCCCCCGTTCACTAGTGCGTATTCTAAGAAGGAAGGCTTCATTGGGGGTCTTGCACCCAAGTAGTACATACGTATATTATACTTTCTTGTGGATATTTCATATTGAATCTCGAAGAGGATAATCCCTTCTTCTTCAAAGTCGAACGAGAGCTTCTATCTCATTCCTTGTATTGAGTTGCATGCTCACTCGCGGGCGTGCACAAATACCGATTGGTGTACAACCCCTTCCTCCGAATAGGAAGAAAAAGAGAAAGAGTAGGAACACCACCGTTCATCAAGCCGATCCCGAGAATCGTGCTTTGATCCACACACAACAAGAAGCCATGGCCGGAGTTGACACTCGACCTTTGATGGAGCACTTGCAATCCAATGTGCAAGGATATGCCGATGCTATCAAGATACACGATATTCCCGCAAACACATTTGAGCTAAAAACATCTATGATTAACTTGGTTTCAAACACACCATTTTTTGGGAACAATAATGATAATCCACATGATCACCTTAAGAAATTTCTTGCTCTTTGCAACACCATTAAGTACAATGGAGTTCCCCATGATGCCATTAAGTTGATATTGGTACAATTTTCATTAGAGGGAAGTGCTAAGCATTGGTTCGATACACAACCACCCGAGAGCATTACCACATGGGATGGTTTCACTAAGAAGTTTTTGAACAAGTTCTTTCCCCCATCTAAGACCACGGCTTTGAGGAACTTAATTATAGGCTTTCAACAAAAACCTAGTTAAACCTTTAGTGATGATTGGGAGGAGTATAAGGAGTTATTGTGGAAATGCCCAAATCATGGATTCGATGAAGTTCACCAAATCAACACTTTCTATATTGGACTAAGACCTCATCACCAAGACTCACTCAATGCTTCCGCGGGAGGAAATATTCTTGCCAAATCCATTCAAGACGCTTGGGACATTATTGAGACCAAATCAATGGTGCAAACTAACACACAATTTGATGAGAGAGTACATGTCATTCAAGAAGGAGGTTCCAAACCATTTGAGACTCAACACCTTTCATCAATACAAGAATTGACTCAAGCTCAAAAGGAAAGTCAAACAATTTTACAAAACACCCAAAAGATGCAACAAACCATGATGAATGACTTTATGAAAACCTCTTTGAGCAACAATTCCACCAATGATGTGCATGCTATTACTCTTTCATGTGAGATTTGTGGAGGTCCCCATTCCTATCAACAATGTGATAAGGTGCAAGGTTATCAAGGGGAGTGTTATGCCTACCAAGAAGAACATAGAGAACATTTCAAACCCAACATCAATCAAAACAACCTTTCTTATAAATCTCAAAACTATCTTGCACCATCGGGTTTTCCACCCAATCCACCTACCCAAACTCAACATAATCCCACTCAATTGTTACAAAGGAACCAAGGGCCAAAACCACAATACCAAGGGAACAACTATAAAGCACCCAACACCTTTCACAATCAAGGAAATAACTTTTATCCAACAAATCAAGGATTTAATGCACCACCTCCAACCTATCCAAACCAAGGTTTTTATCAAGGGAATGTGCAACCTATCCCCATGGATTTGATTCTTCAAAAGCTTACTTCCTATGAGAGACAAATGAAAGAGGCTCAAGAGGAAAACAACAAGAAATTTGCTCTTCTTCACAACCAAATTATGCATAATCAAAGACCACAAGGGGCTTTACCATCTAACACACAAACAAACCCGAGGGCAAATGTCAATGCTATTACAACAAGAAGTGGAAAAATGACCAATGATCCTTCATCTCCTACACCTTCTATTGCTAAGCCTACTTTGGTTCCAACATGTGATTAGCCTTCTACATCTTCTTCACCACCTCCAAGCTCTACTACTTCATCACCAACACCTTCTCAACCTATTCCTACTTCTCCTTTACCTTCCACAACTTCCAATGAAGAAGCTAACAAAGAAAAATCTTCCACTACAACACCTACTCCACCTACACCTAAACCAAATCTTTCGTACCCTTCAAGATTGAAAAAGGACAAATTGAAAAATAAGGATGATATACAAGTTTCAAATTTCTTAAGGAAGTTCAAACAACTCAACATAAACATCTCCTTTGCGAAAGCTCTTGCTTACATGCCAAAATTTGCTAAGATGTTCAAGGATCTACTCTCCAACAAGGAAAAATTGGTTGATTTGCCCAACACATCCCTTAATGAAAATTGTTCCGCCATGTTGCTCAAAACCTTACCTACAAAACTTGGAGATCCGGGGCGCTTTTTGATCCGTTGTAATTTTCCCGGGGTGGAAAATTGCATGGCATTGGCGGATCTAGGGGCAAGCATAAATCTCATGCCTCTCTCGGTTTGGAAAAAACTATCTCTTTCCGAGCTCACTCCAACTAGGATGACACTTGAGTTAGCCAACCGTACCATAGCTTACCCGGTAGGTATCGCGGATAGGGGTGTCATTTTTTCCGACCCGACCTGAACCCGACCCGACCCGAACCCGACCCGAGCCTATTCGGGTCGGGTTAGGTGGGTTGAAATTTCAATTCGGGTTAGTCGGGTCAACCCGACTAACCCGAATTCGAAATCAGGTCGGGCATCGGGTATAATATTTATATCTAATTTGGGTTCGGGTCAACCCGACTAACCCGAATTCGAATTTTTTTATTTTTTTTTTAATTTTTAAAATTTAAATTTAATGTAAATTGTATTAAAAAAGTAAAATAAAATAATTTTTTTAATAATTTACTCGAATTCGAGTTGACCCAAACCCGATTAGACCCGACCCGACTAGACCCGACCCGAATAGACCTGAACCCGACTAACCCGAGTTCAAATCGGGTCGGGTTCGGGTAAACTATTTTTAGCCTTAACCCGAATTCGACCCGACCCGAATAACCCGAACCCGACCAACCCGACCCGATTCCCACCCCTAATCGCGAAGGATGTGTTTGTAGGTGTGGATAAGTTTACCTTTCCGACCGACTTTGTAGTGGTTGATTATGACATGGATCCGAGAGTTCCTTTGATTGTTGGTAGACCATTTTTTAGAACGGGTCGTACTCTAATAGATGTGGCGGAGGGAGAACTAATTATGAGAGTTGAGGATGAGAAAGTGGTGTTTAAGTTAGGAAAAGTGTGTGGTGAGAAAGTAATTAAGAAGTCTAAAGCTTGTGAAACCATTAACATAGTGGATGTACTAGATGAGGTGTGTGATGAGCATTTCCATGACGCTTGCAAGAGTAATAGTGAGGATATGCCCCATGTTGAGACCGTGGCCTCAATTGCTCTCTCCTTAGCACCTTTTGGAGAGAGTGATTTCCTCTTGGAGAAATTTGAGTCCAACTTCCTTGGTAATGATGATTCTCCCATCAATTGGGAAGAAGACATTCTCACTATCCAAAAGTTACTCAATGAGGACCCCATTCCTTCACCCATTCCACAAGAAGTAACCAATGATGATCCATCCATAGTGTAACCTTCCATAGAGAGTCCACCTCCACTTGAACTTAAGGACCTTCCATTCCACCTAGAGTATGCTTTCTTAGAGGGGAAAGACCAATCACCCGTGATCATTTCTAAAGATTTGAAAGAGGATGAGAAATAGAAACTCATAGAAGTTCTTAAGAAACATAAGCAAGCCATAACATGGAAAATATCTGACATAAGGGGAATTGATCCACATTTTTGCACCCACAAAATTCTTATGGAGGATGATTACAAACCTGCTATTCAAAGACAAAGAAGGGTTAACCCTAAAATCCATGAGGTCATTAAGAAGGAAGTTATCAAACTCCTTGATGCGGGCATGATTTACCCTATTTCCGACTCTCTATGGGTTAGCCCGGTACATTGTGTTCCTAAGAAGGGTGGAATCACCGTAGTGTCTAATGAGAACAATGAGCTTATTCCTACGAGACTTGTTACGGGTTGGAGAGTTTGTATTGACTATAGGAAGCTTAATGATACTACTAGGAAAGATCATTTCCCATTGCCTTTTTTGGACCAAATGCTTGAACAATTTACGGGAAATGAGTACTATTGCTTTCTTGATGGATTTTCGGGTTATTTTCAAATACCCATTGACCCTAAGGATCAAGAAAAGACCACATTCACTTGTCCCTACGGTAAATTTGCTTACATGAGAATGCCTTTTAGCTTGTGTAATGCACCGGGGACATTTCAAAGGTGTATGATGGCAATTTTCCATGATATGATTGAGCAAACTATGGAAGTTTTCATGGATGACTTCTCAGTTTTTGGAGATTCATTCACCTCTTGTCTCTCCCATTTAGAACGTATGTTAAAAAGGTGTGAAGAAACTCGTCTTGTTCTTAATTGGGAGAAGTGCCATTTCATGGTTAAAGAGGGAATTGTCTTGGGACATAAGATATCCAACAAAGGATTAGAAGTGGATCGTGCTAAGATAGATGTGATTGCTAAGCTTCCCCCCCACCACGGTGAAAGGAGTTAGGAGTTTTTTTGGGTCATGCGAGGTTTTATAGACGTTTCATTCAACATTTCTCTAAGATAGCAAGACCGATGACCCACCTCTTGGAAAAAGAGGCTCCTTTCATTTTCAATCAAGAGTGTTTGGATTCTTTTGAGATTCTTAAGGAGAAATTGACAAAGGCTCCCGTTTTGGTTTCTCCAAATTGGGAATTGCCTTTTGAGCTTATGTGTGACGCTAGTGATTATGCGGTGGGGGGCGTGTTAGGACAAAGAGTGAATAAGCATTTTCAACCTATACACTATGCTAGTAAAACCATGACGGGTGCAAAACTTCATTATACTACCACGGAGAAAGAGTATCTTGCTATAGTCTATGCCTTTGAGAAATTTAGACCTTACCTTGTGCTATCCAAAACCATAGTGTATACGGATCATTCCGCTCTCAAATATCTCATGACAAAGCAAGATGCTAAGCCTAGGCTTTTGAGATGGGTTTTATTTCTTTAAGAGTTCAAGATAGAGATTCGTGATAAGAAAGGAGCCGATAATTTAGCGGCGGATCATTTGAGTAGACTTGAGCACCCTTTTCAAGGAGATTTGCCTCATAAGGAAATCAATGAATCCTTTCCATTAGAGGAGCTCATGTCTATCTCTTCTCAAGAGGATGCCACCCCTTGGTTTACGGATATTGCAAACTATCTTGTGGGGGATGTCCTAATAGAGGGTCTCACTTCCCAAAAAAGGAAGAAATTTCTTAAGGAAGTGAAGTATTACTTTTGGGATGACCCTTACCTCTTTAGGCAATGTGCGGACCAAATCATTAGACGGTGTGTCGATGGGACCGAGGCATTTAAGATTTTAGAAGCTTGTCATAAGGGACCTACGGGTGGACATTTTGGGCCCAACTATACCGCCAAGAAAGTCTTTGATTCGGGTTACTATTGGCCTTCCATATACAAAGATGCCCAAGAGATTGTGAAATTTTGTGATGTATGTCAAAGAAGAGGAAAAATTACACAACGTGATGAGATGCCACAAAACTTCATTCAAGAGTGTGAGATTTTTGATGTGTGGGGAATAGATTTTATGGGACCTTTTCCATCTTCCAAGGGAAATAAGTATATACTCGTAGCGGTGGATTATGTCTCAAAGTGGGTTGAGGCCAAAGCCTTACCTACTAATGATGCTCGAGTTGTAGTGAAATTTTTGAAGCAATTGTTTGCTAGATTTGGTGTACCTCGGGCCATCATAAGTGATCGTGGTACTCACTTTTGTAATGATCAATTCACGTGAGTTATGAAGAAGTATGGAGTTAATCATAGACTTTCTACCGCGTATCACCCTCAAACCAATGGTCAAACCGAGGTCACAAATCATGGTTTAAAGAGAATTCTGGAAAGAACGATGGGAGAGCATCGAGCTTCTTGGTCGGATAAGCTGGATGATGCTTTGTGGGATTTTAGGACGGATTTTAAGACATCAATTGGTTGTACTCCATATAGGCTTGTCTATGGAAAAGCATGCCACCTCCCATTCGAGTTAGAGCATAAGGCTTCTTGGGCTCTCAAGTGGGCTAACTTTGATTTAAACCAAGCCGGCTCACATAGAAAGGACCAACTTAATGAAATGGATGAATTGAGTGTTGATCCCAAACTTAAATCGATTAAGCTTTGTGTATACGAGATTAGATCAAGTAATACACGTAGAGAAACCTTTGCTTATGAATAAAGTAACTAAGTGTTATGCGGAATTAACACTTAATCTAAAACACAAAGATGTTAAACAAACTTTCACTTGTATTAGAATGATCGAACTTGATTACAATGAAAGAGGTTTAACTTGTGAAAACTTATGAAAACTGATGATAAACATTAACCTAAAAGATCTTCTTTTATAGATTAAGAAGTCTTGTACAATAAGCTATGAATCAACTATTCTAGGTAAAGATAATAATGGAAAATACAATGTCGAGCTTATCTTTACCATACACAAATAAAGAAACAAATAAACTAAAAGATTCGTATGAAGATATATTCCATCAGTGTCAATCTTCAAGGCTGTCAGCGTTGACTTCTTCAATGTCAACGCTTGGCTGTTAGCATCCAATGTCATCTTATCAGCGTTGACATTCTTCTTATCAGCGTCTAGTGAACTGACCCATAATTTATTCCCAACAATCCTCCCCTAAACTTGATATCCATTCCAATGATCAAGTTTCTGAATAAAAACTTAAGGCTTAGGAGGAATCTTGCAAAAACTTCTTATGTTGGTGATAAACATATCTAATCAAGTCCTTGGCCACGTCACTAGTATAATCAATCTCCAAGGGTGTCTCCATCATCTTCTCCAACACTTCTTTGGACAAGAAATAGTCAGCATCCACAAGTAGATACTCTGAAAACTTTGTAGAGCTCAAATGAAACACACCACAAGTAGAATAAAGCCTCCAATGAAGATTACTGAGATCATCTTCAAGATCCTTCCATATGGCAGGATCTGCTTCCTTTGGACCACACAAAGTCAAAAATGTGTTCCATAGTCTTATTCCATTTGCTGAAGTAGGTGCTTCAGCTGTATACTTGGCCTCTATTAATCTCCATAGATGCACCAAGTCTTCTCTGTCTATGCTTGCAAAGATAGAAATAACTGAAGTGAAAGTATGTACCTCCTTTCTAAATCTGCCAATCTTCCAAAATCCACACTCATCTTCATCAAAACTGATGATTGGATTTCTGTCATCTAGAGGTACTACATTAACCAAATCTGAAGCTTCCAATGGAGAAAGCTTGAGATGCTTCCTTATGACACCTTCAGTTGGAAAATACACATCCATATCTTTGGGAAATTGGAAAGGATCTCCTTTCTTTACTGGTCTTTGAGCAATCCTCATTTCCTTTTGAATCTGCATTTCCTCAGCAAGCTCTTGTTTCCTTTCTTCTGAAAGAAACTGGTAGACATTATTTTCTTGCACATTCCTCCAAATAGGATGTGCCCTATACTCTAACTCCTCAAAAGATAAAGCCAGCAGCTTCTTGTATGTCCATCTAGGTTGATGGCATCTAAGCAACTTGTAGTACAACTGCCTTCTATCTCTTTTGAGCCAAGTCTTGACCTCTTGTGCATTAAACCTCAAAATCACCTTTATATCATCTTGTACCCTGAGAAGAACTTCCAACCCCCAAATTTGATCTGATAAACTCATTCCTGGGTTGTCCATAACCTTGTCTTCCCAAGCATGGTACATTCTGGTGATTTCTGGAAGATCCCAATCAATCTGATTCTTCAAATCATTCAATCTTTCCCTTGCTAACTCATCCCCATATTCAAGTCTTTCTGGATCTTCAATAATTTGAACACTTGAATCTGAGCTATCTTCTTCCTTTTCATCACCACTCTCTTCCTCACTCTCAGAAGTGGCAACAAATGGTGATCTACCACTCCTCTTCAAATCTCTTTCCAAAAGTTGTGCAGCCAACTGTTCATCAAATGCAATTTGTGCTGCATCTTTCTTTGGAACCTCTTCTTCAACCAATTTTCCTTTACCTTTGTCTTTTGGATCAATAATAGGTAAGGTAGAAGAAGAAACCTGTGTGGACACATCTTTGATGATTGTTGATGACTGGAATACATCAACACCACCTGCAACTTTGTCAGCGTTCAAGTTACCTCTATCAGCGCCCCGATTACCTTTGTCAGCGCTGGATGTGTCAGCGTTCAAACCTGTATCAGCGCCCATTGTTTCTGTGAAAGATCCTTCCAAGTTTAATGGTGTCACCTTGGATGTATCAATAACAGGATGCTGCTTCAAACTTGTAAGAGATTCAGCAATACCTAAAGATTCACTAAATTGTGAACTCTTCTCACTGGCTGTATGAATCAGCTCATCCTCTTCATCCTCCCCTTTGGAAGATTCCTCCATCCTACTCCTGCTACTTGGATTCTCCAAAACAGTTACCCGCTCCCTCAATACTTGGAGTTCACGGCCCTGGTTGTTGACAATTTGTACAAGACTGACATTTTGCTTTTGCAAGCTAATGACAGCAGCCGTCAATTCAGTCAATGTCATAGGTTCCAATCTGCCCTCAGCTAGAATGGGGATTTGACCTCCCAAAATAGAATCATAGGGTATGGATGAGGTCTTAATGATGTTGGGACTGTCTTGACCAGCATCTAAGCTTGTGTCAATAGCCCCAGCCTCATCCATAGCACCAGCCACACTTGTGGAGGTGGTTCTCTCTACAACAAGGCTAGGACCACTAGAGGAGAACACTCCAGTAGTCCTTTGGCGTTTATTCAACCTAGATTGTAATGGGGTGGAAGATGAAGTAGATTGTGTGGGTGTTGGTTGGTTAAGGGGTGTTTGGGATTGTTCAGGGATGGCATCAGTGTTGGGATTGGCTGTGTCAGCGCCAAAATTTTGAGTGTCAGCGTTGACATTGGGTTGGTCAACGTCCATGTGGTCTGGTGAAGGTAATGGTTCATGGATAGGCTCAAGTTGAGGTGCAGGTGCTGGTTGTGGTTGAGCAGCCTGAATTACTTCAAGCATGGCTTGGGTGAGAGGTATGGATCTGTTTGTGGAGCTCATTTTGACAAAAATGGTTTTCTGTTGTCTAGGGATCTCATAAAAAGTGTCATGATCCCTAGTACAATATTCTTGTAAATCAAAGACCATTTGCAAAAATCTTGGGTAAGCCAAAGTCATTTTACTTCCCTTATTTTTACACATCCCTTCAAAAATCATTTTTGAAAAATTATACTTAAGCCCACGTGTTATACAAACCAAAGCACTTGCAATTGACCTGTTTATTTCATTAAAAGAAGTACATTTTGGACTTAAGCATTGGAGAAGGACATGTATCAAATATTTCCAGTCAGAGGGAAATTCCTGCTTATGATATTTATTTAAAGTGACATCAGCAGGAATAGGATAACCCAATTCCCTAAGACCTTGTTCTATTGTTGCAATGGCAAGGGTAGTCACACCATCAGCGTCATCAAGACGCAAAGCTTGGCGAACCAAGGCTTCAGTGACCACCCATGTTCTTCCATGAACAGTAGATGTTAATGTGGTCACTCCATTAGCTGTTGTGGAACTAGCATTATTCCAAAACTGTCTAATGTGTGCGACAGGGACTAATGGTGTATGAGAAAGTGCATACCTTAATGAGGATGCATTTAAAAATGCCACCATTTGTGAATACCGAGGGAACAAATCATTATCAGCAGTCAAGTAAGCTACCATATTATGTTGGCTCTTGAACTCCAATGTTAATTTCTTTGAGTTGAACTTTGGTGCCATGTTGAAAGCTGTTTAGGTTATGTGATATGGGAAAAATCTAGGAGAAAAATGTTAGACAAGAAAATATGAATACCCAGAATAAAAAGATTAGCCAAATTTATAGGAGAGATGCATGAGTTTGATTGGTCAAAAATGAGGCAGTTATATTCAAAGATTAATGATGAAAATATTGAATCAAATATAACTTATCTCATGCATTAATTAAAAGTAACAACTCCCCAAAATTACGGCCAAAGATTAGTCAAAAATAACAACTGGGTAGGGCCCACTAGGTGTCAACGGTCAAAAATAGCCCATCAGCGCCCAACGGCTATATTTTCTTGTCAGCGTTTGCGTAAAGCCTTGTCAGCGTCACGATTGGACGTATCAGCGTTTGGAGAAAAACTTGTCAGCGTCTAAAAAAAAATATTTAAAAAAAAAAAAAAAAGACCTTAACAAAGTAATTTATCCTAAGGGAAATATCTTACAAGTTGATAATAATTACTGGGCGGCAAGCACTGTCCATTTATGCACACTTGCTTAAGCAAGATAGACACAAATGTCCTCTAGTGTCCCTTGCTAACCAAAATACTTACCAACAAAGTTATTTCATAAAATTCTTTGTAACTCCCAGGTAAACCCATAACCAAACTATTCCCAAGTCTCCCATCAGACCACAACCAATTCTAGGCCAAAAATGTCTTGGCAGCATGCATAGTTTGTCAACTTTGCATGCTACAGTGCCTCATGGTTTAGTAAAAATAACCCATACTCACCTGTGGACACAATCTAGAATTGTGATGAGAGTATTATAAGAATACCCAAGAGTCCTAAAGGTTCCTTAAACCTCCCCTCAAACTATGATACATGAGTTTCTCAAAATATATATGAACATTAAAAATTTATGTCAAGATAGGAATATAAATATTCCAACCATCATCCATAAACAAAAACATGACCAAATAGCTCTCCAAAGATCCATAAGCAACTCTGTATCCAATGGCATAAAGCTACCACCACCTACACATTTAGATTGAAAACCACAAAACTAACATTTGTTGCTGACAGCGCCCCGACAACACTTATCAGCGTTGAAGGAACTCTTGTCAGCGTTAGACAATAATATCTCTAACACTTATCAGCGTTACATTTACCTTTGTCAGTGTTAGAAAAATAAAGTGGAAAAATCTAAATCATCACAAAGACCAATAACAATGCATTATCCTGTACATACTTTTACAAAAAGGTTCCAAAACACATATTAAGTGAGATTAACCATTCCAATATTTGTTACCAAATATTGAAATCTTCCAGCATCAAAAGGTTTAGTTAATAAATCAGCCACATTATCTTCTGTGGCTACCCTATCTGGTTGTATTAAACCTTTCTCAAAGCAATCTCTTATAAAATGATGCCTAATTTCTATGTGTTTGGTTTTAGAATGATGTACAGGATTTTTAATAATGCATAAAGTACTGTTATTGTCTACGAAAATCTTGGTATGCATAAAATTATACCCATAATCCAACAGCTGGTTCTGAATCCATAAGACTTGTCCACAACAAGCAGCTGCTGCAACATATTCTGCTTCAGTTGTAGAGTTTGCCACCACTGTTTGTTTCTTGCATTGCCAAGAGATTAATCTGCTCCCAAGAAATTGACATCCACCAGTTGTGGATTTCCTATCAAACTTGTCACCACCATAGTCACTGTCTGAATATGCAATAAGCTCCAATAGAGAATCTTTTGGGTACCACAAGCCAAGATCTGGATAGCATCTTAGGTACCTAAAAATTCTTTTCACAGCAAAAAGGTGACATTCTTTGGGAGTCACTTGATGGCGTGCACAAGCACACACAACAAACATGATGTCAGGTCTTGAGGCTGTAAGATACATCAATGAGCCAATCATTGATCTATAGTGCCTAACATCCACATCCTTTCCAGCTCCAATTTTTCCCCAAGGGTGTTCCCTATCCATAGGAGTGGAAGCATCCTTTTCATGTGGAGAAAAACCATATTTCTTCAAGATTTCAGCTACATACTTGTCTTAGGAGATGAAGATACCATCTTCTTTCTGCTGAACTTGTAACCCTAGAAAGAAGTTCATCTCACCCATTGCACTCATCTTGAATTTATCTGTCATAAGCTTGGAAAAGTCTTCACTCATCTTTGGATTAGTTGATCCAAAGATGATATCATCAACATAGACCTGGACAAGTAAGACATCTTTACCTTTCTTCTTGGTGAACAATGTCTGATCTATGGTGCCCCTTTTAAAACCATTTTCCACCAAGTAGGTGGACAATGTACCATACCATGCTCTTGGGGCCTGATGAAGTCCATACATAGCTTTCTTCACTCTATAAACCTTGTCTGGATTTTCAGGATCTTCAAAACCAGGAGGTTGCATAACGTATACCTCCTCAACAATTGTTCCATAGAGGAAAGCACTCTTCACATCCATTTGATAAACAGTGAAGTTCATACAAGAGGCATAAGCTAGAAAAATTCTTATAGCTTCAATTCTGGCAACTGGAGCAAAAACTTCTTCATAATCTATACCTTCCTCTTGTGTATATCCTTGAGCTACCAAACGTGCCTTGTTTCTGACCACAATACCTCTTTCATCTTTCTTGTTCCTTAGAACCCATCTTGTCCCAATTGGTCTCATATATCTAGGACAATCAACCAGCTCCCAAACATCCTGTATAGCAAATTGGTGAAGCTCATCCTGCATTGCTTCCACCCAACTAGGTTCTTTGAGAGCATAAAAAATCTTCTTGGGTTCTTCTTGTGACAGAAAACATGCAAACAAACATGCTTGTACAAGAGGGGTATCAACCTTCTTGTGTATATTGGCAATAAATCCACCAAGATTTTGATGGGATCTTCGTGTCTGAACTGGAGCCATAACATCACCAATGATTTGAGATGAGGGGTGATCCTTTGCTGTGGAAGTGAGAACTCCTCCTTCAAAAAGTCTGGTGTCCTCAACTTCACGCTCCATGTTGCCAATATCTTCTTCATCAGACTCTCTTTGATCAACAGAAATCTCTTCATGGACATTGGAAGGTCCACCTTGTTCAAAATGGGAAGAGAAAAGATGTGCAAAGGTGTTGTCAAAGTCTGATCCTTGTTTGTCAACGCTTGGGCTAACAACGCTTGAACTGTTGGTGTCAGCGTCTGATCCATCAGCGTCTGAATTGCTCTTGTCAGCGCTTGATTTCCCTTTGTCAGCGCTTGAAGAACCATGCATGTTTGTATTTGGTGGTACTTGGATACCACCATTATCTTTTCTAGCAGCAGCAGCAGCAGCATAATACTCATCTGTCCATATAGGAAGTGTAACATATTCTTGTGTGGGAGATGATTCAACTGCTGGTGGTCCATCCTTCTTAGCAACCTGTATACCTGAAACATTACCAATTCTCTTTTCCAAAACACTTGAAGTTACCTTCACAATGTCTGGATCAGTAACAGGCATATAATTTAAAGCTCTAGATAAAGGTTCCAAGTCAAACAACCAATTTGGACCACTTTCAGGATCACTAGGTTTACTCTCTAAAAACCTAACATGTACTTTTTCAAGTATACGTTTTTCCTTTTTAATGTAAACCCTATATCCTTTGCTCTGCACTGAATAACCCATGAAGTAGCCTTCATCACCTTTTGAATCAAATTTACCTAGGGCTTCACTAGTTTCTAAAACAACTACATGACAACCAAAAGGATTGAGAAAGCCAATATTTGGCTTCCTTCCCCAAAGTAACTCATAAGGTGTCTTATTATGTATTTTGTTGACCAATGCCCTATTTTGAACATAACAAGCTGTGTTAACAGCTTCAGCCCAAAAGGCTATAGGAAAGTGGGCATCAGCCAACATGGTTCTGGCTGCTTCAATTAGGGTTCTATTTTTCCTTTCAGCAACCCCATTTTGCTGTGGGGTTCTAGCTATGCTAAACTGCCTAGTAATCCCTTTCTTGGCACAAAAATCATCTAACAACTGATTTCTAAACTCACCCCCATTGTCACTTCTAATAATTTTGACCTCATTACCATTTTTCTTCTCAATCTGGGTAATGAAATTAATCAGACTTTGGGCAGTTTCACTTTTCTTGGCTAAAAAGAAAGTCCATGTAAACCTGGAAAAATCATCAGTGATGACAAAACAATATGATTTACCCTTTAAACTTTCTATATTAGTTGGACCAAAGAGGTCCATATGCAATAAGTAAAGTGGTTTAGAACTAGAGTGCACCTGTTTAGACCTGAATGAGACCTTGTGCTGCTTGCCCTTAAGACATGCAACACAAGAGTGGTCATTGTGGAAAGCCTTTTCAGGCAAACCATCAACTAAACCAAGCCTCACAAGTCTATTGATATTCTTAAAGTTTATGTGCCCTAATCTCCTGTGCCAAAGATTACTTTCATCTACTGAGGCTTTAGCATAAAGACATGACATCATTTTATTATTTATCTTAATTCCATTAAGATTCACATTATATATGTCTTTATGTCTTGGTGTTCTAAATTCTATGTATTTCTCCTCAGGGAGCTTGTAATCTTTGCTTAACACCAAGCACTCAGTATCAGTGAAAAGAACCTTATTTTTGTTATCACACACTTGTGATACACTAAACAAATTATAATCCAGTTCTTTTACCAGGAAGACATTCTCAAACCGTAGATTGTTGGTGACAAGGGTTCCTTTTCCTGTGATGGTGCCATAGCCCCCTCCAAAGTATACCTTATCACCATCTTGAATAGGAGTGAAGTTTGTCAGATAGTCTTCCTTTCCTGTCATGTGCCTTGAGCATCCACTATCCCAATATCCATAATCATTGATCTTCTTCTGAATGCCCTGCACATAAAGAAAACACATTAGTTTTCTTTGGGAACCCAAGCCTTGGAAGACTTGGATTCATCTGGTTGTTCAACAAGAACAGACTTGGTTCTCATAACAACCCCATTTTCATCCCTTTTTGAATGAAATTCCCAGTTAACCCCAATTGGTGTTGACATGGCTTTTGAAATATAATGAAACCTGTTGCATGTCATAGAAACACCAGTAGAATTAGAGTTTTGGTCTTGTTTTGGTCTCCATGTTAAGCTAGTAGAAGCTTTAGACCTATTTCCCTGTGGTTGCAAATACCTAGGTTTGGCAGTGTGTCTGTCAGCGCTGAAATTGTTCTTGTCAGCGCCCCGATTTCCTTTATCAGCGTTGAACGGTTTGCTACAGGAATCCATTGCCTATTTGACCAAGTGTTTGACTTTTGGAAAGGTCTTAGGCCTTGTGTGTTAGACCCTCTAGAAAAGAATGGGGCTGGTCTAACAACTTGTGAACTTTTGTTCACAAAGGTATTGGGTCTGACAGTGTTTGACCTATGTTGACTTTTATCAGCGCTGAAATGGTTCCTATCAGCGTTGACATTGGAAGCGTTGACACATTTGTATGCCAAATGTGAAAAGCTACCACATGAGTAACAAGCTTTTCTAGACATAGTCTTAGGTCTAGAAGCAAAGAAGCCTGTTCCATGGTTACTAACTTGGCTTTTTGGTGACCTAGTATTCCTATACATTTCTGCATACTTAACACTAGGTTTTCTAACAGTTTGTGGGCCAAGGTCAACAGCTTTGCCAGTGGTTGGGTGTGTGATTTTAATAGGTGTAGGATCATTGGACTCCACAATATTATGGCTCGTGATTGGTGTGGGCTCATTTGGACTTTCACACAACAACCCTCCCTTAACAAACAAAGTGTGGTTAGCTTTCTTCCATTCATCTAGGTCAGTCAGTTTTTGTTTGTATTCTTCAACTGGGGAAGTCACTCTAGGTGGAGGAATGAATTCCTTCTCTTGAAGTTCTGGCAAGCCAGTCCAAGATAAGTCCTTTGATTGGACACCATAGAAATCCCCAGCTGGTGGTGGAACACCAGTATAATCTTTCATCCCAATTCCACTCATGTCCTTAGAGTCTCTTTGTTTACTAACACACTCTCCTAGGGATTGTGTGGCCTTATCAAATCTCTGGATTTTAAGACTCACATTATCTTTATTTTTGTTAGCCTCCTCTAACTGAGCTATCAAATCAAGATTAACCCTGTTTACTATATCTTGAATATCTTTACTTTGATGTAACTCATGTTTTAAGATATTTATTTGATCCTTTAAATCAAACTCCATTTTCTTATACTCAGCTACTGTCTTTTCTGTTTGGGTAAGAGCAATTTGATAATTAGATACTTTGCATCTTTCAGTACTTGCCTCATCTAATAATTTTACTATCTCTTGATTTAGTTTTTCAGTATTTAAACGACAACCCTTAGAACAAAAAGCATCATCATATACCTCATTATCTGATGAAGAGGAGGAGTGTGCCATGAGAGCATATTCAACATGCTCTTCTTTAACTTCAGCAACCAAAGCTCTGTCCTCTTCCTCATCCTTAGCCATAAAGTTCCAGCTCCAGTCCCATCCTCCAACACCATCAATTTGTTGAACAGCAACCATGGCCTTGGGATCTTGGCTCTTAACCATTTGGCTTGAGGGCTTACCAGCATCAGATCTTCTTGGAGATCTACATTCCCTCATAAAGTGCCCCATCCGATGACAATTGTAGCACTCAACCTTTGATTTATCAAATCCAGCAACATCCTTAGCATTAAAGGTCATCTTCTTCTTGAACCTTTTATTAAACCTGTTTGCTCTTAAACTTACAAGAGCCATAGTCCATTTGATGTCCATCTCTTCCAATTGTTCATCACTTATCTGCTCAAGATCTTCATATGTAATCCTTGAATCACTGGGCAAAGAAGCAATGAATGCACACACAGTATCTAGATCTAAACCAGCAGGTTTAATTCTATCAGCGCCAAAGTTGTGAGTGTCAGCGCTTGAGTATAAAGCGTTGACAGGATATGATCCAGCGCTGACAGGCTGTGATCCAACGTTGACACATTGAGATCCAGTGACTGGATGTCCATAGGAGTTCATGGAATCAAATTGGCCTTCACTTTGTGAGAAGAAGGCCATGTTGCTGCTGGAAGATTTATTATCACTCTCCAAAAGCCATTCATTCTCCAACAGTCTTAGTTTGTTGAAGATGTCATCAAACCTGGAAGTCTTGTGGGTGTTATTGACAAGAATGGATCTTGTCTCAATCTTCCATACATCACCAAGGCTTTTGAGAAAAGTAGCATTCAAGTCAGGGTCATCAATCTGTGTTCCCATGAAGGAAAGTTGACTTGTGATGTCAAGCAGTCTACTTCTCACACTGCTGAGATTCTCATTGGGTTGAGCCTTAAAGACAGCATACTCATGCAAGAGTTGCTTCTTCTTTTCTTCTTTTGTGTCAGCATTGCCACCATGTGCTACTTCAAGAGCTTCCCAAAGCTCTTTTGCAGACTCAAAGCGTTTGTACTTGTGCTGATTCTCATGACCTAGGGCGTGTTTCATGATGTTCAAGATTTTCATGTCCACCCTTTTCTTGGCTATATCTTCAACAGATACAGCTCTTCCATCTCCAGGCTTTTCCTTCTTATCAGCTTCAGGACAATTAGGAACAGCTGTCCTTGTGGCAATAACAGCAGCAATCTTTTGTGCTTTGTCGAATGTGTTCCCATATTCAACAATCTCCCAAAGAGTGTAGTCATGAATAGCTATATATTGCTCAAAATTGGACTTCCAAAGCTCGAAGTTCCTGGCATCAAACATGGGAATTTTGATACTAGGATTTGTGGAGTTGTTTTGTAGCAAAGCAGCAGGTTGATCTGTGCCAGACATGATGTTTTTAGGGTTTTGAGAATTTTAGGGTTTTTAGGGTTTTTTTGGTGTTTTAGGGTTCTTGCGTTACTTAAAGATCAAAAGTTTCTCAACAAGCTCTGATACCACTTGTTGATCCCAAACTTAGATCGATTAAGCTTTGTGTATACGAGATTAGATCAAGTAATACACGTAGAGAAACCTTTGCTTATGAATAAAGTAACTAAGTGTTATGCGGAATTAACACTTAATCTAAAACACAAAGATGTTAAACAAACTTTCACTTGTATTAGAATGATCGAACTTGATTACAATGAAAGAGGTTTAACTTGTGAAAACTTATGAAAACTGATGATAAACATTAACCTAAAAGATCTTCTTTTATAGATTAAGAAGTCTTGTACAATAAGCTATGAATCAACTATTCTAGGTAAAGATAATAATGGAAAATACAATGTCGAGCTTATCTTTACCATACACAAATAAAGAAACAAATAAACTAAAAGATTCGTATGAAGATATATTCCATCAGTGTCAATCTTCAAGGCTGTCAGCGCTGACTTCTTCAATGTCAACGCTTGGCTGTCAGCGTCCAATGTCATCTTATCAGCGTTGACATTCTTCTTATCAGCGTCTAGTGAACTGACCCATAATTTATTCCCAACATTGAGAGCCAATGCTTATGAGAACTTATTGCTTTATAAAGAGAAGACTAAGAAATTGCATGATGCTAAGATTAAGAACCGTGAGTTCAAAGTTGGAGAGCCGGTTCTCCTCTTTAACTCAAGGTTGAAACTCTTTGCGGGCAAGCTTAAGTCGAGATGGTCTGGTCCATTCACTATTGCCCAAGTATTTCCATATGGAACTATTGAGTTGTCACAACCCGATGGTCCCAATTTTAAAGTAGATGGTCACCGTGTTAAGCACTATTTTGGGGAGGACATTTCCGTAGAAATGGTCCAAGAGATCCCCATTTTCCCCATGAATTAATTCATTGTGGGAAGAGTCGAGCTAGAGACTCCTTAAATCAAGCTTGAATAACTAGGTTTAGAGGTTTTAGACTTAGAGTGTTGTAGGTTAGAAATAAGGATAGAGAGTTGATGAGAAGTGTAGGAGAGACCTTCTTTTGTCTTCATGTTGTTTGTAGGGTTTCTCACTCATCACGTGCTTTGGAGCTTATGGAGGAGGCCCTTGTATCCGGTTCACTTTGTTACTATTGTGATTTTTCATAGACACATTATGCTTTAAAAATGAAGTCACTATAGTTGATCTCTCCTTAACTTGGGTTAAGCAAAGTCTATTCATTGTCATAAGTGTAGGGGAAGTTTTATACTTCCATGATCTTAAACATTAAGGACAATGTTTAGCTTAAGTGTAGGGGGTCTTCTATCGAAGTGACCTTACCTAGACTTTGTCATTGACCTTCATGATAACACGAAAATTATTTTTTCAAACATTTTTCAAATTTTTAATCTACTTTGGCCACAAAAAATATGCATTCATAATTTTTGCATCAATCATTTTTCATTTGCATAACACATTTCCATTGTATATATTTCTTCTTTTGTTCTTTATGAAAAGTTGAAAAAAGGGAAAAAAATATAATAAGGACATGGTTTAACAAATTTAGATTTCTTTGACATATTAGGCCCACCATGGATATTTTGACTCAACCCGAGTTTGCTTATCTAAGCATTTTGTAGCTAGTATCCTTAACCATATAGTCCTTCGTTGGTCTATTAGGCTAAGCATCCACCACTCTCATTATTTGAGATTTTAAATTTGTAGAGAATGGGAAATGATAGAGTTGAAGCAAGTATAAAAGGGCTAGATAAACTTCATGATAATTACTTGTGGCTAAACCCTTCTCTTATTAACCTCTATTTTCTTCGCATGTATATATGTTAATAAATAATCAAGAACGGTTTTAATCGGTTTTTAATCTCTTATGGATTTTTGTCTAATCATTCACGGTTGGTATAAGTACGTCTTAAGATTCTAAGTTAGAACGTTTTATGTATACTAGACTTATGTCATGATTAATATTTAGCAGGTGTTTTTCCTTTTATTCTTTTCAACTTTCTTTTTGAGGAATAAAGAAAAATAAGAGCGTCTTACAAAAAAATGAGTGGCTAGAAAAAAAAGAGAAAAAAAAGAAAAGAAAAAAATAATAATTATACAAGACTCCCAAGAGGGGCAGTGAAGTGTTAATTATAGTAACTATTAGATTCCAATATTACCTTGACGGGTTGCGGGGATTTAATAGTTGCTCCAATCCAATATTACCTTGACGGGTTGCGGGATTGAAGATCCAAAGTCTCAAAAAGATGGAGGATGTAAATTATTGCGAGAGTTTTATTTTTCTTTCCTTAGCGAGTGTGTAGTTACTTATTAATGCATGGCATGAGGATTTTACACATAAGGCGAATGACTTATTATTCTTGAAACGGACTTATATTAATTGTGAGCGCTTTTTCAAGTAATGGATGAGAGGATTACTTAGGATTAAAACCGTGCTTCCTTATTTTTGGATTTTGCATTTCTTATACTTCACTCTTTAAATAATGACAAATTTGCCCAAAAGCAATTTGCTCAAATAATAACCGGTTCCACATTTAATTGTCATGAATAAGTTGATGCATTTTTTACTTGTGAATGCAATGATCCTATTTTTAAGCTTGGTATGGGGAAAGTGAAACTTGAGGGTGATAAGTGTCCATGGTACCAAAGCCCTAATTTAAGTCATTGACTTCTTTATGAGTTTTTCCATCAAATCCATTTCAAGAAAATCAAAAATATATAAATAGAATTGTTTTCTTTGCATTGCATTGTACAAAATCAAAATCATGCATCATATAGAGTAGTATAGTGTAATATCATTCCATATTGGCCAAGGTGGGTTAATTATGAGGAAAATGTAAATTTTTACTTTAAAATATAGCATTGCATGAGGTCAAGGCAATGTTCAAGTGTAGGGGATTTGATATGAGCAAAATCTCATATTAATTAATCAACAAATCACCCTAAAACACATGAAAAATACCTAACTTTTGTGCTATAAAGCAGAATTATGTGGTATGTTTTGTGTTTGTGTTTAAATAGGTAACATAGATACATTTTCAAGCAAACAAGAAGAAATCAAGCTTATTTGTGATGAAAAAGACAAAGAAGGATCAAAAGATGACAAGACTTTGAAGATGAAGGACCTATCTTGACAACATTCCAAAGTTGAGGGACTTAAAATGCAATTTAGACAAAGTTAAGATTCAAGTCAAACTTGGTCAACTCTAAATTCAACCAAGTCAAAGGGTCAAACTAGACAAGTATGCAAGTCAAAGGACTGAAAATGTCATTGGAATAAAGAATTAAGCTTGAATGATGAAATGCCAAAGTCTAGGGACTGATTTTGCAAAAAATACCTCAAGTTTGATAAGCAATCCATGTAAATGTGCTCTAAGCCAATCAAAATGCTTGAAAAATGAAACATGGATAGCCAGCTCATATGCCACCTCATAGACACATTTATTGAGCCGCATGTCTACAGTCCAACCCACTATCCATTTTTAAACCAATAGAAAATGGACATGCAATAATCCTTTAACCAGTTTTGGATATTAATCCGTGTGACACATTATCAACCAACCAAAGAACGCCACGTGGCACCTTCTTCAACATAGCAACCCAGAATCGATTTCAAGATATATTGCATTTCAGAAGACGATTTATACACGAAATATGCTCGTTTTCAAGAGAGGAACATAATGGAAGCATCTAATTACTCTGAAATCAACCAGATCAAATTCCCCTAATTTGTGATGAACACGAGAATTTGCAATTGTTCAAATCATGACACCTGACAGCCTGCTATTGGACGGAACATGTCATCAACCCCAACTAACTCTCATTTCTTCTCTATAAATAGGAATTGTACCTCTCATTTGATATATGTAGAAAAGTGTGAAAAACACACACACTTTTATTTCTTCTCTCAATCCTGTTAGATTTCAGTTAGTATAACGAACTCAAAAGCTTGACAACCTCTTGAGTTAGTTATTAGTTAGTTGTAACCACTTTACCTACCATTATAACAAACTTTCACTTCAATTCAATAAATTCACTCAATTTCCTTCAATCTTCTTACTATTCAATGCATTCTTGTTGTTACTGTTGCTGTTATAAGTTTCTAATGATCAAACTTGATCATTAGAAGCTTTGTGAAGTATTGTAGCTGTCTTTGATCATTCCAGTTGCTGTGTTGATGTTTGTAGCTAATTTGGGTTGAAAGTGATCAGAAATAGTGATGGTTGATGGTTGATTGGTTAATGAAAGTGCTAAGGTGGTGGTTTAGCACTGTTTAGGAGGCTCAACGCCTACCTACTCCATCAATGGAGGCCTAATGCTAATAGGTTCTAAAGTTCTGTTTTTAAATTCCCATAAAATATTCAATGCATGCTCAATTCTAGAATAAACATTTTATGCTGCTCTGATCATGTGTTTTGAGTTTGTTTTGGTATGATTGGTTTGATTTGATAGCTAGCTAGTAGTTTGTTGGCTTCTAGTTTAATCTTACTTGTTTCTGATATGATTTTCATCAGTTAAGTACTTAATATTTATTTTGAGTTCTAGTGTGTTTACAAGTTTGATTTGAGCTCATTTACTCTTCAATTTGCTCATTAAACTTGTTTTGATATCAGTCATAGTTTGCTTCATTCATTTGCTAAGAATTTCTTTGTTAAAGTTCAAAACAGTTTATATAACTAGTATTTGGGTCTGCATTCTTTTTGGAATTCAAGTGTGTTAATCTTGTTGATTGTTGTTCATTCTTCATTCTATAGTCATTTGAAACAAGTTCTGTTAGTTTGAAGTCAAAGTTAAAGTCAAACAGGTAATTGGCTAGTTAAAAAGGTTGGGTCAAGTACTTGTAATTTGTTCATTAGAAAACTAGCAACTTTCAATCCTTTGTCAAGTGTTCATTTCTCAGCCAAAATCAGTGAAACCAGTTCTCATTTGTTCATTAGCATCCAAGGTTTAAATTTGTAAAAGGAAATCATACAGTTTTCATTAATAAGCTAGAAAACAGCTTTTGAATAAGCTCTTGAGCTATTGCAAGTTTCTATAATAATTGGTTGAACTGTTTTCTTAGATAAGCAAATCCACTTCATAAAAGTTGTGATTTTCTTCCACATTCTTGTTTAGAAACATGTTCTAAGTGAAATTTGAGCTTTTCAGATTTTTCAACTTTTGGTCAACAAAAGTCAAATAAGCTAGGATTCATCTTAATCTTGATTTCCTGCTTATTCACTTGGTCATTTTCCTAAAGGAAAGACATTCCATACTCACAATAAGCTGTTTAACAAGATTGGACTTTAAAATTTGAATGTGCATGTTTGGATTTTTTGATAGCTTATTCATGGCTTATTGGATTGATCTTATTTGAGTTCTATTGAGTTTTAAGCTTTTTCCTTGGACAAGTCTAAGAGATTTTCGATTTTAAGTCTTTGGAAACTGGTTTGAGCATATTTAGTTCAGTTTTGAGCTTCAACGAGCTTATTGAACTCTTATACCCGTTTTTGCTTAATCTTTCCTTTTAATTGCATTTTAGTCCTCATTGTTTGATGCATAATTAGCTAAGCTTGCATTTAATTAAGGTTTTCAAATTTCTAGTCCTTATCTTTTGAAAACTTGTCAAATTCAGTTAGTATATTTGTTAGATTGTTACATTTAGTTAGATAGTTGTTAGAATTTACAAATTTGGTCCTTTAACTTTCTGAATTTTACATTTCAAGCTTTGAAGTTTCATTTACTTACATTTTTGGCACATTACTTTTATAGTTTTACATTTTTGTCCTTTAGTGAATAATAATTGGTAATTTCTAAATGTTTTATGGTTACGTAGCTTAATATTTTTCACCATTTTTACGTGCTTGATTAAATAGACATAGAAAATTCAAAAGAACCCTATCAACCAAAAACGATAATAAACTTGATATTGTTAGGACTTTCAATTGGTTAAGAATTGAGAGAAACGAACTTCAATATACTCAATTTCAATGAGCTTATACTTGGACTACCTATGTTGGTTTCCGGTATTTCCATTCATGGTCATTTAATGTGTTTAGGACATTTACCTTGCATGCTTTGATGACACGCCATAATTACGTGTGGCATGCCATTTACCAAAACAGGGGTGTTACAATTATGGTATCAGAGCCTGGGTTAGACATGTAGGCTCTTAAAACATGACTTGTGATTAGTGGGTAATCACCATGGTCTTCTTAGAACTGACAGTTGTTTTCATGCATTCATTCATGTACCATTGTTACAGGAATTTCGACTAAGTAATGGTTGGTACAATACTGGCCGTATTTAGTCACATGTGCTTTTAATCAAATCATTTTTGTTTTGATGAACCGACCCATAGGCGTTCATCCTCGTCATGTGAATTTGTTTAGGTGAACCGACCCAAAGGCATGTTGTTTCATCATCATGCATTCATACACTGTTTTCATGCATAAAATTTTTCTCATGATTATTGGCATAATTTTTTTTCATGTATATATATTATGTTTTAATCAGTTTAATCCTGCATTTTGTTTTATACTGTCAGATGGTTCTCACATGCGAACATGAGCAACTCAATGCATCAGTTCAAGCTGTGATGCAGACCATGCTTCCTCAACTAAGGAATGAAATCAAGGCCGAGGTGCAAGCTGCCAACAATCAGCACCAGCACCAACATCAGAATCCTCCTCATCCTCCTCCAGCTACACTGATCACATGGCTTGAGCGATTCAACAAGCAGTGTCCGCGATCCTTCGAGATGACTGACAGCCCCAATGAGGCTGAGAGCTGGCTAGCTCATATTGAGAAGATATTTGATGCAATAGGATGCGATCGTGTCTTTAAGGCAATGTTGGCCTATTACAAGTTTGAAGGAGACGTGCTTGGATGGTGGAAGTCAGTGAAGCAGTCTGAGGGAGGCGACAATTGGGTGGCTGGCTTGACTTGGGCTCATTTCAGGGAGTTGGTATGGGACAATTCTTCCCAAAGGCTGAGCAGGATAAGCTGAAGAGGGAGTAGCACGGGATTAGGCAGAGAGCTGGGGAGAACAGCAATGCGTTCATGTAGAGGTTTCTTCGTTTGGCTGGTTTCCTTGGCGCAACAGCAGGGACTGCAGAGGAGCAAGCGTACCACTTTAGCTGGGCTCTTCGAACATCAGTCGCCAATTACTTGGTGTGTGCTACCTTTAACACGATGGCACAAGTAGCTGATGCAGCACGCAAGTTGGAGATGCTGCAGGAGAGGGATGAGTTCGGAGAGGCAGAGAGACTCGAAAAGAGGCAGAAGATTGGGGACCGATCTCAACCGGCTACTCAGCAGCAGCCTAGTCAGCACAAGGGTAATGGTCAGACCCAAGACCGTTCTGCGTCAGATAGGCGTGGCAGTAATGATAATTACCGTAACAACGCTTGCAAATCCAATAGCAGCAGGAATCATGGCAACGGAAGGGAGCAGGACCTAAGAGGTTCACAGCCCAACCGTGCAGCTATCACTGGCATTATGTCTTACGATTTTCCGTATTGTCCTGTTTGTACCCATTAACCATGTCTTACGTATACTTTTCTGAATAGGCTCCCAGCCAGCAAGGGCACCTGTTGGAGGGTATACTCACCCTCTCTACACTACATGCAACCGCAGGCACCCATGACCGTATCGCCGTGACATCGACTCTTGCTTTAAGTGTGGCCAGCCAGGCCATCGCATGAAGGACTGCCGCAAGGGTGAGATAGAGGGCACATCTAGACATGTCGACTCCAAGCCACCTCCTACTACTGGACGGGTGTACACGACCTCGCTTGATCAGGCCAACAAGTCGACAGGTACCATCACTGGAATCTTGTATATGTATGGTCAACCTGTATGCGTTTTATTTGACGCGGGTGCTACTCATTCGGTCATCTCTACTATTTATGCCAAGATTGTTAGGACATCCCCTATGCCATTAGTGTAACACCCCACTTGGATAAGTGGACCGTTACATGTATTTATGGCATGTCATCAAAGCATAAGGTAAATGTCCTAAAACATTACCTAACCATAAAAGAAATACCGGAATCAAACATCGGTAATCCAAACATAAGTTCAAAACATAAAAAGTAAAATACTGAAGGAAAGGACTAAACAATGTCCAAATAAGCAGAATAATGTAAGAAGTGCATAAAGTAAGAAGTCTGGATAACTTCCATCCAAATGCACATGCTCTCAGAATCTTAAGAGTGTCCTGGGGTACCTGCCGTTAGAACATGAAAGAACTACGGCTAAGCATAACGCTCAGTGAAGGGATATAAAGCATGATAAGGAATTACAGAAATGAAACAGATGATAAAATACTGGAGCTGTAAGACTGATAAGTAAAGTTGCAGCGGAAATCTATGTATAATCTGTAAAGTCTGATTTATATATAATAAAGCTGAACTGTTATCCGTTAAATCTGAAAACATGCATTTACTGTTTTTTAATTGCCAGAGCTTATATAGGTCATGTGCTGTAACAACGGTGCACGAATAACTGGAGGGGCGACCTCATCATGCTGTAGAGGGGTGGCGTCTAAATAACTGTAGAGGGGTGACCTCTAAATATTGTGCTGGGTGGAGGGATCAGCTCCAATGTGAAGGATGTAGAGCACACACCACATTCACCCTGATAACTTGTAAACTGATAAGCCTAGGATGCATCCATACACCCCACTAAACATACTGATAAAATGTCCAAACTGAACATGAGTGGGACAATGAAGGATATCACTCTCCTGCATGTGAGTCACGACACCGGTGCCTCTAGTGCCATGGTTACGGTACCTCCGTAACTAGTACATAAACTGGTCATGCTTGTATATAATACTCAGGCAATTTAACTTAATTATAAAACTGATTTCTGATAATTTTTATAACATATAAATATGGAAAACAATTGGCTGCAGACGGGAAATCCTAATCGTACATAGAAGGGAAGTCCTTACTAAAAGGACGGAAAATCCGTACCTCGTGTCTAGTAATGAAATAAGACTGAAAGGAAAACCGATGAACTCCTACTCTGACTTCACAAAGGCTACATGAATAACAGACGCGAATGAGTTGACTGATATTTGTTTATTTTTATTGATCTTAGTTGTTCTTAGTTTTATTTAATATATTTTGTATTACTATTTGTGTATAATCTGTTAAATTTTGACTGTTCTATAATATTACTGATAAGTGTATTTCTGTACTGTTGATTACTATATAATATGTATTCTAAATTTACGATATTACCATAAATAGTAATCTGCAATAAATAGAAATTTTCCTAAATTAGAAAGGTTTTCAAATTAGTTTCTTTCCAAAAATAGTAGATATTTTCAAAAATAGTAACTTTTAAAAAATAACATAATGTTAAAAGTTTACTAACACTGTTAATACCAAAGTTAATGCATGATTTATCATATACTAATTACATTTCATGCAGACATAATTACATGAAAAGAAAAAGGTGGTAAGACCTTCATGATAATTACTTTAAAAACTTCGCTTCTTCAACAATGCATATAAACGTCCCTTTCCTTTATTTGTTCGATTTCGATTGCGGTAAAATTAATTGTCCATGATTAGTTTATTAGTTTACATAACGAAAACATTTATAGCCTTAAAACCTTTAGCTAATAAACTAATTGATTTGCATATGTACATATATATATCATATTAGCATAGATCATGGTGAATTAGATTGACAAATGGATTAAGACTAAGTGATACCTCAAGGCTTCACACGAGATCGAAACTGAAATAAGAACATGGATGTTAAGATAAAACTGAGACATGATGAAACCTACTACCCCGATGAACATGAACAACCATTCGTACCAATCGCGAACAATAACCTCTACCGAATCGATGTCTAACCACGACCGCAACGCATGCATATGTTGAGACGATTTACGGACAACTAATCCGAACTCGAAGTACCTCGGCAAGAACCGTACCCGAACTCGGATTTGGGTGGACACATAAATCATTATAGGTTTTATTTGAAGCGGTTAGGGTTTTTGGTGTGAATGAATCATAATAAGGATCTTTAATACGGACGTGATATAACGAGTTTTGGAAAGAAACGGAATTGGAGCAGGTAAAAAGGATGCGTTTCATTTGCCTAGGAAAATTGATGAGAATATCTTCTATTATATTATGACGGTTATAAGGTGATTGAGATTCTATGTTTAGTTACTACTTGATTGGCATATAATACCTCTGCCTAATACGTTACCAAAACAAATGGGATGGAGATTTTCATTAGACTATGTTTTAAAGAAAATGGTTCATGCTTACCTTTTATTCTTTTCATTCATAATACACTTGTAAGACATATGTAAAGCGCTGTGAAAATTTATGCCTCATAATGTAAAAAACGCTTAATAATTATTTAAACTAAAATGTCTTTTTTTATATACGTAATAATTTTCGTAAATCAATAATATATTTTTCGTGTTATATCCTGTCATGTCGTATTTATTATTCTTATATACTTGTCATGAATTATAAAAATATTAAAAGTTTTAAATTCATGGTATTTTTCTGCGAGTTTTACAACTCTTCCCTTCTAAAAGAAGAATAATTCGTCCTCGAATTAGAGACATGATATGGCTGAAAAAGCATGGACATGACGTGGCTGAAGGGAACGTGGAATGTAACCTGACTGCAAGAACAAAACTGAATTATGGAAGGAAGAAGAATGATAAGTCCGGATGAACTACTCCGTTCCAAGTCGCTTCCCGCTCGAAACGGTTCCTCCAAAAGATCTTAACACAATGAAAATCTTGGTCTTAATGACCCTGTCCTAACGATGCTAAATAGTTTATGGTTCCATACTTAAGATGGATTTCCTGAATCTGATCGAATGAGATGCCATAGCATGTAAGATACATGAAGCGGTACGTACAAATATCCTGAAAGATAACATTTATTTCTCTATGTAAACTGCTGAAATATATAGGGACGAACTACGTGAATAATTGTGAACGTGCTACGTGAGCAATTGTGAACGTGGTCCGCGATCATCTGATGAACGTTGGGCATTGAATATATCGTGAACGTAATACGTGAAACATACTGTGAACGTGATACTAGGACATATCATGAACATATGCTGACTGAGGAAGGAATGCCAAACGATACGGCCTGAGACGTGAAACGTCTGTCTGGGTATGGAAAAGTTGTTCTAAACTTGAGTCTGGTTTCTTAAGCTTTCTGTAACCGTATTCAGTAACAAGCTGAACGTGAACAATGTCACGAACGCGAACGTGAACTTAAATCATGAGATAGTACTAAATATGGACTAAAACATCATCATAATGTGAACGTGAGACGTAAAGGTGAAGGCGAACGTAAACGTGATCATGAACATGAACGTATGCGAAATTCACGAACGTGAATTTCTATCTGACATGATTGTTGATGGGATGCCGTGAAATCGTACGATCTATTGCTGAATTTCCTGTAGATCTGCTACTACGTAATCCTTTCGGATGAAAGGAACGTGTAGGCTGGGTTAAATGGTCAACAAAGATTTAGGTAGTATCATGCTTATCTTGATTCTGTCGTAATCTGATAATAATTTCCATGGAATCCTGTCTTATTTCTGTTCGGAATTTCTAATGGTTGTAATAACTCACTAGCATTACGGCGTTCGATCTTAAACCTGCTGGCATGGCAGGCATTAGATATGAACATAGCTGTCTCAACGTGTTATACTGCTTCTATCAAAGTCCTGCCTGGAATTTTGGTACATTATGGTGGAAATCTGGTTGAATAGTCATGGAATTTTTTTAGGGAAAACTGTCAGCAATTTCTGCGGTAGAAGTCAATTAAGTTCTAGAAAATTTGGTACTTCGTTCACAGGCGTCGGTCGAGACCATCAGGTGATGGCCTTCACCTTCGCAGGATTGTCTGAAATTTCTTTCTGCTGAAATAGGGCGGCTCAGAAATACCACCTTGTTCAACTGGAATTCACATCTGGGAAGCTGCTTATATAATTTTCTCCTATCAGAGTTTCTATACAACTGTGAGAAGATGATTCTCTTGTACCTCTCTAGAATTTAGCAAATCAGAATGTTATCAATGAATATACTGACGATTTTGTCTGCGAAGTCATGAAAAAATAAAAAAATTATTCATAATTTTCATAGTATAGCTGGAGCATCAGGGAGCTCAGAAGTATAAGTCAAAACTTTAGAGAGACTATAACGTGTGCCACAGCAGTCTGGAAAACATCATGTTCTTCTCTCACCACTGCTGGTGGCATGGTCGTGAATTATTTTGGAAAAATGTTTAAGGCATCGTAGCAGGTCAGATAAACCTTCTTTTCGTGGAATGAACAACGATTAAGAATGATGCTCTTGTAAAATTTTTGGTGATCGATACATGATCTCATGTTACCGGCCTTCTTCCTGATAGACAGAAAGCGGTGCACCTTCTGGTGGTGCGCTAGAGCGAATAAAGCCTCGTTCCGGTAACTCTTGCAGCTAATCCTGCAACTCTTTTAACTCAGCTGAAGCCCTGCGATAAAGAGTTTTGAAAACAGGTTCTGTCCTTGAGACAAGTTCTATGTTAAACTTCGTCTCGTGGTTGGGGAGGGATTTTTGGAAACCCTTCCGGAAATACATCTGAAAACTCTGTATTAATCTGCTGACCATGGATTTAAGGAACTTCAGTAATCAGGTGATAACTGGTAGCTAGAAATTCTTCATAGCTATGGAATAATAAGTCACGCGTTTGTAAAGCAGAAACCATTTGTACTGATTTTTCTGGCAGGAATATAATGAACATGTTCAGGAGTTAGTAAGACGGATCTCGTCTTCAACTGGAAGGAATGTTTTTTATAAATATAGTTAATATTGTGGAGTCTTTTCTGGCTGGGAGGTAGGTAATACCTGATTTAAAATAAAGCTGACATATAAATACGTGAAGTAAACATGGCAGATCTCGCTGAATGTATTCGTCTGTAACCCTACAGAACGAACACTGTGTGTCTAACCCGGATAATACTCCAGTGGTAGTAACTGATGTTTTTTTGGTCTGATTTATGTGTGGCATAACAGGACGGGTATACCCCCTTGGAGGGTAACCTGTATTACCGAGGGTCTGGTTTAGAAAACATACGAAGTTATGAGTCTTGACTCGTGTCTTGAGAAAATATTCGTATGACATGTATCATGACTGGTGTCCTGACAGGTGTCTTTCGAAATGATACTTGAGACCTGTGTCTTGACTGATGTCTTGACACGTGTTTAGTAGGTGGATCCGAACAAGGTTGAAAATTTTTGGTTAATGTTAGGATTGGTGGACCGGTTAGACTGCTGACCTCTGTATTTCTGGTCACGTCCGTTCCAGAGTTCCGATGGCTATTGACTAGTTAATTATTAGCACGGTGGTTGTCACCACTATCTTGTCTGTCAATTTAATGACGGTCATGACCGTGATTCAAGTAACTATTTCTGCTGAGTGGCCGGATGGGTACTGGTTCTCATTCTTCTGACTGAAAGATTAGCTGAGTGATGTGTGACAGCTAACTGAGGAAGTAAGGCATGGAATGGGGTGGTAGCGTTTGATGGTTGAAAATTATTATTGTCTGGAATTTCAAATTTATAAATTTCGTCCTTGCTCTAAAGAGTCTTCAGAATATAAACAACATCAGCATCTTGTGGAATCTCCAAAGTATCAGCAGCATCAGCATTCGTGAGGTCTTCAAAGTGTTAGCAACATCAGTATCTGGTAAAATCTTCAACTCACAAGCAGTATCAACATCTGGTAGAATATCGACAAGTGGAAACGCCTGAGATGATTGGGGATCGATTAGCAATACTCATGGAGTAGGGTGACTGGAGTACACCTGGACTACTGTACATGAAGTACAAAGTGAATACTGTACATGGAGCATATCTAAGATACTGTACGTGGAGTACTCATGAAATACTATACATGGAGTATAACTGGGACACGGTACATGGGGTACATATGAAATACTATACATGGCACTGGTGGAAAATTTATGGGATGATCGACACTGGTGTCGCTTGTCTGACATGAACAAATAATTAATTTGATTTAAACGGTAGTAAACTGATCTGAAATAAGTAACATGATAGGCTGACAATTCATGCGTCGACTTACTGCTGGTTGTATCGAGGCTGAAAAGTATGATATAATCGAAGTCCCAACAGTGGTCAGCATGAAGCATGATCAATAAAGGCCAATCATGATTTATCATGAAAACGGGTTTTACTGAAATTCTTTTTGTGTCTTAGCATGGAGACATTTATCATTCTGCTGAACATAAAACCCTCGCACGGAGACATGAAACTGAAACAGCGTGGAAGCGACATTAACTTGAGATTGTGCGAACTGGATTGTTATAAAGTCTATAAGAGTATGATCAACTAAAGTTTAACATCAACTGATGTGGATGGCTATGGTTCACTCCACATAAATCAAGGAACAAAACATATGACTAAGTATGGGCGATTCTGGTTCGATCCATGCTTGTCAAAATTTCTGAGAACTGTCATGTATAGAAATTTATAATCTGGGACTAAATATGGTTGGCTGTAGTCCAATCCATATTTGTCAAAGTTTATGAAGTGTCCTGATATGACAAAGGTGAACAACTGTGGATCAGTTCACAAAACATCATTCGACTGAATGGTAAAATAAATTTGACTTGAAAAATGGTGAACGTTTATGGCTGGTTCACCAAGTAATACTTGACTGAAAACATGAATCTGTCATGAGTAAGGGTAAACGTATATGGTCGGTTTACCAATGCAAAATCTGAACGGGCAAGGGTGAACGCCTATGGGTCGGTTCACCAAAACAAAATTCGAAGCAAACCACATGCGACTAAATAAGGCCAGTCATGTACCAACCTTTTACTTAGTCAAAAACTATAAGAAAGTTGATTGATAAATGAGGAAAATCGACTGATAAATGCATGAGAAACCTGAAAGATAACAACGCCAAAATCTGGAAAGTTCCCAGTGACTACCCACTAGTCACAGGTCAAGTTTTAGAGCCTACACGCCGAACCTATATCTCTGATACCATAATTGTAACACCCCACTTGGATAAGTGGACCGTTACGCGTATTTATGGCATGTCATAAAAGCATAAGGTAAATGTCCTAAAACATTAACTGACCATAAAGGAAATACCGGAATCAAACATCGGTAATCCAAACATAAGTTCAAAACATAAAAAGTAAAATACTGAAGGAAAGGACTAAACAATGTCCAAATAAGCAGAATAATGTAAGAAGTGCATAAAGTAAGAAGTCTAGATAGCTTCCATCCAAATGCACATGCTCTCAGAATCTTAAGAGTGTCCTGGGGTACCTGCCGTTAGAACATGAAAGAACTACGGCTGAGCATAACGCTCAGTGAACAGATATAAAGCATGATAAGGAATTACAGAAATGAAACATATGATAAAATAATGGAGCTGTAAGACTGATAAGTAAAGTTGCAACGGAAATCTGTGTATAATCTGTAAAGTCTGATTTATATATAATAAAGCTGAACTGTTATCCGTTAAATCTGAAAACATGCATTTACTGTTTTTTAAGTGCCAGAGCTTATATAGGTCATGTGCTGTAACAACGGTGCACAAATAACTAGAGGGGTGACCTCATCATGCTATAGAGGGGTGGCCTCTAAATAACTGTAGAGGGGTGGCCTCTAAATAACTGTAGAGGGGTGACCTCTAAATACTGTGCTGGGTGGAGGGATCAGCTCCAATGTGAAGGATGTAGAGCACATACCACATTCACCCTGATAACTTGTAAACTGATAAGCCTAGGATGCATCCATACGCCCCACTAAACATACTGATAAAATGGCCAAACTGAACATGAGTGGGACGATGCATGATATCACTCTCCTGCATGTGAGTCACGACACCGGTGCCTCTAGTGCCATGGTTACGGTACCTCCGTAACTAGTACATAAACTGGTCATGCTTGTATATAATGCTCAGGCAATTTAACTTAATTATAAAACTGATTTCTGATAATTCTTATAACATATAAATAGGGAAAATAATTGGCTGTAGACGGGAAATCCTAATCGTACATAGAAGGGAAGTCCTTACTAAAAGGACGGAAAATCCGTACCTCGTGTCCAGTAATGAAATAAGACTGAAAGGAAAACCGATGAACTCCTACTCTGACTTCACAAAGGCTACATGAATAACAGACGCGAATGAGTTGACTGATATATGTTTATTTTTACTGATCTTAGTTGTTCTTAGTTTTATTTAATATATTTTGTATTACTATTTGTGTAAAATCTGTTAAATTCTGACTGTTCTATAATATTACTGATAAGTGTATTTCTGTACTGTTGATTACTATATAATATGTATTCTAAATTTACGATATTACCATAAACAGTAATCTGCTATAAATAGTAATTTTCCTAAATTAGAAAAGTTTTCAAATTAGTTTCTTTCCAAAAATAGTAGATATTTTCAAAAATAGTAACTTTTAAAAAATAACATAATGTTAAAAGTTTACTAACACTGTTAATACCAAAGTTAATGCATGATTTATCATATACTAATTACATTTCATGCAGACATAATTACATGAAAAGAAAAAGGTGGTAAGACCTTCATGATAATTACTTTAAAAACTTCGCTTCTTCAACAATGCATATAAACGTCCCTTTCCTTTATTTGTTCGATTTCGATCGCGGTAAAATTAATTGTCCATGATCAGTTTATTAGTTTACATAACGAAAACATTTATAGCCTTAAAACCATTAACTAATAAACTAATTGATTTGCATATGTACATATATATATCATATTAGCATAGATCATGGTGAATTAGATTGACAAATGGATTAAGACTAAGTGATACCTCAAGGCTTCACACGAGATCGAAACTGAAATAAGAACATGGATGTTAAGATAAAACTGAGACATGATGGAACCTACTACCCCGATGAACATGAACAACCATTCGTACCAATCGCGAACAATAACCTCTACCGAATCGATGTCTAACCACGACCGCAACGCATGCATATGTTGAGACGATTTACGGACAACTAATCCGAACTCGAAGTACCTCGGAAAGAACCGTACCCGAACGCGGATTTGGGTGGACACATAAATCATTATAGGTTTTATTTGAAGCGGCTAGGGTTTTTGGTGTGAATGAATCATAATAAGGATCTTTAATACGGACGTGATATAACGAGTTTTGGAAAGAAACAGAATTGGAGCAGGTAAAAAGGATGCGTTTCATTTGCCTAGGAAAATTGATGATAATATCTTCTATTATATTATGACGGTTATAAGGTGATTGAGATTCTATATTTAGTTACTACTTGATTGGCATATAATACCTCTGCCTAATACGTTACCAAAACAAATGGGATGGAGATTTTCATTAGACTATGTTTTAAAGAAAATGGTTCATGCTTACCTTTTATTCTTTTCATTCATAATACACTTGTAAGACATATGTAAAGCGCTGTGAAAATTTATGCCTCATAAAGTAAAAAAACGTTTAATAATTATTTAAACTAAAATGTCTTTTTTTATATACGTAATAATTGTCGTAAATCAATAATATATTTTTCGTGTTATATCCTGTCATGTCGTATTTATTATTCTTATATACTTGTCGTGAATTATAAAAATATTAAAAGTTTTAAATTCATGGTATTTTTGTGCGGGTTTTACAATTAGAAAATGTCTTAAACATTTCCACGCCCTTAAGAGACTCTGTACGAATAACACATGGCTACAAGAGTCTTCCCCTCGAGTTTGACGATAAGATTCGCCCAGTTGATGCACTTCCTTTAGACATGTGCGATTTCGACATGATATTAGGCATGGACTGGCTATCCAAACATCATGCCACCATTGACTGCCATTCATATCGGGGCATCTTTGGTGATGTAAATACACCAGAGTACATTCACAACGGTTTCATACCCGGAAGGTCTGTACAAATAATTTCAACCTTACAAGCACGTGCATTACTGTCACATGGTTGCGAGGGCTATCTAGCTACTGTTTATGATTTGGAGGCTGAATCTTCATCTATCCATAATCATCCAATCATGTCAGAATTCCCAGACATGTTTCCAGAAGAACTTCCGGGCATACCACCTGCTCGTGAAGTAGAGTTTAATATTGAGCTCATCCTAGGAGCTGAGCCAATTTCTAAGGATCCTTATCGCATGGCTCCCATTGTGTTGAAGGAGTTAAAGGAGCAACTTCAGGAACTTTTGGAACGAGGTTTCATCCGCCCTAGTGCATCTCCGTGGGGCGCACCGGTTCTATTCGTAAAGAAGAAGGAAGGCAGTATGCGTCTTTGCATCGATAATCGTGAGCTTAACAAGATCACCATCAGGAATAGATATTCGTTACCATACATTGACGATCTGCTTGACCAACTCCAAGGGGCCAAACATTTCTCCAAGATTATGGGCACTACGAATTTGTAGTCATGCCATTTGGCCTTACCAATGCTCCAGCTGTTTTCATGGACTTGATGAACCGTATCTTCCACGAGTTTTTTGGACAAGTTCGTCATCGTCTTCATTGACAATATTCTCATTTTCTCTAAGTCAAAGGAGGAACATGAAGACCATCTTCGTACAGTATTACAGATACTTCGCCAGAAGCAGTTGTATGCCAAGTTCTCCAAATGCGAATTCTGGTTAGACAAGGTAGCATTCCTAGGCCACATAGTATCCGCAAAAGGAATAACCATGGATCCAGCAAAGGTTGAGGCTATTACCAAGTGTCCAAGACCAACATCAGCGACTGAAGTTCGCAGTTTCCTAGGCTTAGCTGGTTACTACCGTAGGTTTGTAGAGATATATTCTTGTTTCGCACTGCCATTGACCAAACTGATGCGAAAAAGGGGAGAAATTCGTCTGGACTGAAGAAAGAGAGAAGAGCTTTGAAGACCTAAAGCAGAGGCTGGTATCTGCACCGATTCTTACTCTCCCATCTGGTACAGGTAGATTTCAAATCTACAGTGATGCTTCAGGGAAGGGACTTGGCTGTGTTCTCATGCAACATGGGAAAGTAATTGCTTACGTATCACGGCAGCTTAAGCCTTATAAGGAGAACTACCCTACGCATGACTTGGAACTTGTAGCAGTCGTGTTTACACTGAAGATATGGAGGCACTACTTGTATGGCGAATCATGTGATATCTTCACAGATCACAAGAGCCTGAAATACATCTTCACTCAACGTGAACTGAACATGAGGCAGAGAAGGTGGTTAGAGCTGTTGAAGGATTATGACTTAAATCTACAGTATCATCCCGACAAGGCGAATGTAGTGGCAGATTCTCTTAGTAGGAAGTGGGGTATGATCAACGGCATCGAGATAAAGGAAGAGATTATAAGAGACTTGGAGCGACTAGACATTAAGATCATGGTACGTGGACAACACGGTTAGTAGGCAAATCTTATAGTGGAACCTGAATTACTCTCTAGGATCAAGGAAGCTCAGAAGGATGATGGTGAAATTTGGGCTATCATTCAGAACTTAGAGCAGCAGACGGAGTTTCGGTTGGATAACGACAGTATCTTATGGCAGGGCACTAGACTTTGTGTTCCTGAAGATCTTACACTCAGGGAAGCGTTATTGGTTGAAGCTCATAGCTCCCCATTCTCCATTCATCCTGGTTCATCCAAGATGTACCACGACATCAAGCAGCACTTTTGGTGGAGTGGTATGAAATACGATGTTGCTACTCATGTTTCCAAATGTCTTACCTGCCAGCTGGTTAAGATCGAGCATCAGTGGTCTAGTGGTATACTACAACCGTTAGACATTCCAGAGTGGAAGTGGGACAAGATCACCATGGATTTTGTTACCGGTCTTCCACAGACCAAGAGGAAGCATGATGCAATTTAGGTTATCGTTGATCGACTTACTAAGTCAGCTCATTTCTTACCGACCCCAAGGATGATCCGGTTAGCAAACTCACTGACACTTATAAGAAGGAGATCATGAGACTTCATGGTGCTCCATCCAGTATCATCTCGGACAGAGATCCTAGGTTTACTTCGTGATTTTGGAGGAGTCTTCAAAAAGCTTAGGGGTACAAAACTTAAGCTTAGCACGGCTTTCCATCCTCAAACAGATGGACAATCAGAGCAAACAATTCATACATTAGAAGACATGTTTCGAGCATGTGCATTAGAATGGACAGGGTATTGGGACGATTATATATGCTTTGTAGAGTTTGCATACAACAACAGTTGGCACGCCAGCATCAAGTGTGCACCGTTCGAGATGTTGTATAATAGAAATTGTCGCGCTCCAATATGCTGGGATCAGGTTGGTGAGCGAACACTTGAAGGACCAGATATGATAGAGTTGACCAACGAGAAGGTCGTTGTAGCTAAGGCGAAATTACAAGAAGCTCGTGCACGTCAGAAGAGTTATGCCGACAAGCATCGTAGGGATTTGCAGTTAAACGTGGGAGATCATGTCTTTCTTAAGGTATCACCGGCACGTGGTGTTAGACGTTTTGGAATCAAAGGGAAACTCAATCCTCGATTCATAGGACCGTTTGATATCATCGAGCGAGTTGGTGAAGTATCGTATCGTTTGACGTTACCTCCGCAGTTTTCTCACGTTCATGACGTTTTCCATGTGTCCTTACTCAGAGGGTACAATTATCATCCCCTTCACATGGTTTAGTATCCACCGGAACAGATTCGTGAAGATCTTACCTTCATAGAGGAACCCGAACGAGTTCTTAACAGACAAGAACGAGTCATGAGGAAGAAGACGATTCCATTTGTCAAAATCCTTTGGAGGGATCATACCGAGCGGGAAGTCACTTGGGAAACAGAGGAGTCTATCCAGGCTTCTTACCCTCATTTCAAGTTTTGAATTCGGGTATGTTCCTCTTTTAGTTTACTTTATCTATAATTCAGAGACGAATTATTCCTTTTTAGGGGGAAGAGTTGTAAAACTCGCATACTTTTACCATGAACAGTACACTTAGTAAACATACGAACCAATTAAAACTTTCCTTTTATATCATGAACACGTGTCACGAATATTAATTACAAAAACTATGTACGTGTTAGTGCACGATAATTATTAAGTACGTGGTATTACACGATAATTATTAATCATAATAATTATAATCATAAACATTAAATCACGAACATGTAACTACGTATATATTTATTATTATACGATAAATATCGATTACGTACAAGTATTTATTATAACACGAATAATAAATTACGAACTAACACGAAAATACTAACGAACGAACACGTAATTTGGTTAAACATGAAAAAGGCCCATCAAGGCCTTTTGGGGCCTCATAGCCGCAGACAAGGAAGGACAAAGGGCCAAGCCCAGTTTGATTTTAACTAAATAACAAAAAAGGGAAAAACACAGACATATTTTAATAGAGTTTTCATAAAAATAAAAACCCTAGTTCATCCTTGCTTCTCTCTTGCCGCCGGCCTAAGGAGTCACCAAGGGTGTGTTTGTTTAATTTGATCTTTGATTTTGGTACTCACATGTTCATGTTATTAATTCTCATTCATCACGTATTCAGTAACCCTTTTAATCCTTTTCTTTTATTATTTTAATTGGGATCAAGAACACATGTTATGGGAATCATAAAAACAAAACAAGAAAACATGTTAGTAATCATGAGAACATCAAAAAAGAAGGGTTTGTGGTTTGGTTTTTGCTTGGCCAGCGCATGAACCGAGAGCCATGGGCTCTCGGTGGTCTATGTATCACCACCAGCCGAGACATTAAGGTCTCGGTGTAGTTTTGGTGTCTCGGCCGCAAGAAAACAGGGAACCCCAACTTACGTCAGGATGTGTTTGGTTGTTGTGGGTCTCGGCGCAGCAACAACAACACCACCGGTCCAAGACCGGTGGCTGTTTGGTTCAAGCAGGGGGAACACGCGGCGCAGCAGGGGGACCACCGGCCTACTGCCGGTGGGAACCTTGTGTGTGCAGTGGCTAGCCGAGGCAGACCAGGGGGAACCACCGGCTGTAGCCGGTGGTGAATTTGTACAAACAGTGGAAACCGACTAGGCCGTATAGCCACTGCTAAGGGGTGTTTGGCTCGGTCCGGTTCAAGGGGTCCGGTCCGGTTCATGTTCGGTCTAAATTAAAAACACGGGTTCGGTTACATGGTTAATTTTTACAAGTATACATTTTACAAGTTTTATTATTTTTCAAGGAAATTAAATTAATTAAAACAAGACTATATTGATTTAATTTATCATGGACTTAGGTTATTATTATTTAGAAAATAATACATGTTTTAACCTAAGTATTTTTACTAATTAATTTAGACTATAGTATTAATTAATTATTTAAAACATGGACTATAATTAATTAATAAAACATGACTTAGGTTATAATTAATAAATTATTAATACATGTTTAACCTAAGTATTTATATGCCTTAATTTAATTAAATCATGCATATATTTAATTAAATCATATAACCTATAGTTTATTTAATCAACATGATATTATTAATAAACTATACAAATAATTACATGACTTATGATATTAACCAGTAAACTTAAGCTTATATTGTTAGCTTATTAATCCAACTTGTTTCTAAATATGGAAACTTTCTATTTCAGGAAACTTACTATTTTTGGAAACTTTCTATTTTTAGAAACTGATATATTTTTAGAAACTGATCTAGTTTTGGAAACTTTCTATTTTTGGAAACTTTCTACTTTTGGAAACTTTATATTTTTGGAAACTTTCTATTTTAGGAAACCTGCTATTTTTAGAAAGTTACTTATTATTACATAACAAGTATAATAATACAATAATACAAGTTAATACTTAATCAGAGTACATGAAATACATGATAAACACAGTATAACATTTAAATCAGCAAAACAAGACGAGAACATCTAAAACAAGCTAAGACATGATATAGTCAGTTACGTACTCAGTAAACATAATACTTATACATGTCCCCTATTTATGTAGCATTAGTGAGGTCGGAGTAGGACTTTCATCCTTTCGTCTTTCCTCGTTCAGTGGACACAAGGTACGGATTTCCTGTCCTTCAGTATGGACATTCTTTCCTTATTAGGATTACCCGTTTTCCGCCAACTATTTTCCCAGTATTGTTTTATATGTTTGATACTTATGTTAGAATGAATGCCTAAGCCATATACATGCCTGACCAGTATCACCAAGTTATGGAGGTACCATAACCATAACACTGGAGGCACCAATGTTATGACTTTCCCACGGCGGAGTGATTGCTCGTGGCGTCCCTTTTCAGTTTTGGCCATTATATTATATTATCATGTGGGGCTTATGGGTGCATCCTAGTTACATGTTTTTACAGGATTTTCATGGTGAATGCGATGTGTGCCTTGCATCCTTCACAAGGTGTTGATCCCTCCTACCCAAAGTATTTAATTAGAGGCAACCCCTCTAATTGCATGACGAGGTCTCCCCTCCAAGTATTCATGCACGGTGGAACCTCATGACCTACATGGGCTATTGGCTAATTAATATAGATTTTACATAAAAACATAAGTCTTTTCAAACTATAAAACCATTTTTATGAACATGTTTCCAGGTTATCTAGGACTTATACATTTCCGCCGCTATTAGTCTTTTATGCTTATATCATTTCATGCTATGCTTGTATATCCATTCACTGGGCATTATGCTCAGCTGTTTTCCTTTCACGTTCCCAAACGGCAGGTACTCAAGGGCGTTCGTAGACTATCAGTGTACGTGCATATGGATTGGAAGCTATCTAGCCTTCTCTACTTTATGCATTTTCCACACATTTTGCTACTTCATTTCTTTGGACATTGTTTAGTCCTTTTCCATTTCAGTACTTATGTTTATGTGTGATGAGCTTATACTTGGACTACCGATGTTGGTTTATGGTATTTCCATTCATGGTCATTTAATGTTTTTAAGACATTTACCTTGCATTCTTTGATGACACGCCATAATTACGCGTGACATGCCATTTACCAAAATGGGGTGTTACAGCGACTTTTGAAATATGTGCTATTCCGACATTTGAATTTGGTGCTATTCTGACTTCTAATATTCCGACTTTAGTGAAGATCCTAATATTCTGACATTTGGTTTCTGACATTTGGTTTTACATTCCGACTTTAGTGAAGATATTCCGACTTCTGAAAAGTGTTGAATTCCGACTTCTGAAAAGTTTCAGATTCCGACTTTTGATCTTGTGTATTTTGAAGATTCCCACTTTGCGAATTCCGACATTTGATTTGGGTTAATTTTATTCCGGATTTACATATTCCGACCTTAGTTCACTTCAGTATTCTGACATTTGTTAAGATTTTTTTTCAAAAAATGTGTTTTTGAAAATTTTTTATCACGAGTTTTTTGGTCTAAGAATTTTCGGTTCCTTACGAAGACATTGTAAAGGGTTTTTTCATAAAGTTTCTCGAAATATCAACCACAACCTAATCACAAAAACATCTACTTAAGATCCTATTCACTTCAACACTTCATTATCGAGATGGATTCTACTACTGAGTATCGTGTTACTAATAGCAACATCATGGTGGCGGGTAACAAAGATAGACCACCAATGCTTGTGTCCGATCGATATGTACAATGGCAATCATGTTTTCTTCGATATCTTAACACAAAACCCAATGGTGATGTTCTTCGCCGTTGCATCACAGACGGACCCTATACTCCCACTACAATCACCATTCCTGAAACTCCAGCAACCGACACGACGCCAGGTGCCACTGAGAAGACTATTAAGGAAACATACGAGAATACTTCGAAAGAGAACCGTACTTGGATTGATGTAGAGAAGGAAGCAATCTATTTGATTCTAAGTGGGATTGGGATGATATTTACTCAATGGTTGATGTGTGCTTTACTGCAAATGAAATGTGGTGTGCCATTGAACGTCTACAACAAGGAGAATCACTAAACAAACAAGATGTCAAAACAAACTTGTTTTGGAACTTTAGTAAGTTTACTTCATTAGATGGGGAACCAATTGATTTATATTATTCAAGATTTTGTAAGATGATGAATGACATGACAAGAAACAACTTGGGAAGTCTCCACCATGCAAGTCAATGTGCAATTTCTACAGCAACTTCAACCAGAGTGGACACGATTTGTAACTTTGGTGAAACAACAAAATAAGTTGGACGAGGTCAACTATCACACGCTCTTTGACATTTTGAAACAGTTTTAGAATAAGGCAAATGAACTTCAAGCTGAACGGGTAGCAAAGACTTCTAATCCACTCGCTTTAGTGTCTACCACTCAACACGTCCAAGATCATCGCTCTCGTGCTCCAAATTCATACTCCATTCAATCATCCTCACCAAGATACTCCACTTCATCCAAGTCTACAGCTCCCACAAGATCACAAGGCAAAGAACCAAGAGCACCATCACCATCATCTGAGCCATCATCTGAAGAGGACAGTTATGAAGAACAAGCTCAGAAGGATAGGGAGATGAACCAACAAATTGCTTTCATTATGAAGACTTCCAAAAAAATCTTCAAACCCACCAACAACAATCTTTGGACATCATCTAACACAAGGAACCGATATGTTGAGAGTCTTACAAGGTATGACACGCGTCGACGTGATGAAAGTCCTACTAGGTATGATCGACGTCATCCAACACATGTTGAGGGTTCTGCACGGTATGATCGACAAACTGCTAAGTATGATACTCATAGGATTGCTACGGTTGCTGGGAATAGGGAAACTGTTGGAACTTAAGTGGTTCAGCAAAGTATGAATCAGTGATTTAACTGTCAAGGTTATGGGCATATGTAAAAGGAATGCAGAAAGCCGAAACGGGTTAGGGACTCTGGTTATCATAAGGAAAATATGATGCTATGCAAGAAGATGGAACCTGGGGTTAAATTGTCGACTGAGGAAGGAGCCATGCTTGATGACACTGATGATGAAACCTTCGACCAAGAACTTGAAGCACATTACTCATAGATGGCAAAGGTTGAAGAAGTTCTCAACGTCACTGAAGATGACTATGGTCCTATCTTTGATACTGAGCCAATCGATAAGGTACACATTGAAGAGGAATATAATGTGTTTGGTAATACTCATGAGCATTGTGAGCTACCCAAGGCCATTACTGACACATGTATGATGGATACGGTTGATAACAATACCACACCCGATTCATCAGACATGTGCAATAATGAGTCTGAGGATGATCTACATGCAAATGAGTATGATGATGATGAGGAGCATATTGCGCTTGCTAACTTAATCGCTTCTTTACAAAAAGATGTCAAAGAAACTAGAAAGAGTCAAAAGCAATTAAAGAAGGCAAACGCTAAGCTCACTCAAAATTTTGAAGAAAGCAAAGCTGCAGTTATAAAATCTAGTGAGCTTCTTGTAAGCTGTAGAGCTGAGCTTATTCAAAAAGACAAAGAGCTTGCAAGGTACAAAGGGGGTGTCATTACTATTGTCAAGGATGTTTTTGAAGCTAAATACACCAAAACTCTTAACCTTTTAGAACAAGAGAAACGTAATTATAACACCTCTTTAAGTACGGAACGACACAAAACGTATCTAGACACCACCAAAGTGAATGAGTTAACTCAAATGATTGATTTTCTTCAAGAGGATAATACTAAACTAGTCACTGCAAAAACGGAATAGGTTGCTAACTTGCAAAAAGATTTCAAAATTAAATAAGCTAAAGACATTGACAAAGTCATGGAACTTGAAGTTCAAATTGATTTTTATAAGAAAATTGTTTATAAAACAAATCAATCTATTCAAACCATGCGAATGTTGGCACCTCGTTCGTTTTTCAAGGGTAAAGCTAGTTTTGCTAGTCATAAGTACCTCGAGCAAGCTCAATCTGAGAACCAGCGTCTATACCTTGACGAAGTCCCAATGGACCGACGTTAATTGTCTAATTGTTAGGCCCGATAGTGATGATTCACTAATTTTTGAAGAGGAGAGTAGATCACCGGTAAATAAAAACTTTGTGAAACTATATAATTATGCTTATGAAAATAGTCTTTATTAAATTTTCAAACCACAAAAACAGAAGTCTCGTGAGCAAATATTTTTCGAATGTGAACAAATAAGAATTAAATGGAGACAAGTTTTTTCCACTAAGAAAACTAATGTTTCAAAATTTATTGAGTACTTGCCATATAAAGCTTCTGTAAGCAAGATTAAGCAAGCACTTAGTTTTCTTAAACAAAACATTGAAAATTTCAAAAAGGTTGTAGACGACGACTGGAAAGAACGTGAACGTTTGAAAGGCAACAAAGAAATTCCTCACGATATAACTGTGCTTGTGAAAAGTATTTTGATTCGCTTGCGGAAAGAACTCAAAAACATATTTTGGAATTTGAAACATTAATTAAGCAAGAAATGTTTGATGATTTGAAATATGTGGAATCTCTTGAACAAGAAGTGAACGACCATCAACCTGGAAGAGACGAATGCTCTATAACATATGATCTACTCTTGCAAGAATGCATCTCAAAAGATATTATGTGTGCTTATGTTGATATTGATGAATATTCTGATGTTGCATGCAAATATCTTGATCAAGTCAAAGAGTGTGAACGTCTTGAAACTGAGCTTTCGAATAAAGTTGACCAAAAAGAGTTTTCGTTAATTCAACATAGATATGATTATCTTCAAAAACATTGTCATTCACTTGAACTTGCTTCGCAAAACAAAGTTGGCAGATTTTTAAATGATACACCTTTGGAAGTAAAATTATATGAGTCATGTCGATTACTAAACAAAAAAAATCTTGATATTGCGGATTTGAAAGCTCAGTTACAAGAAAAAGACATAGCAATAGAAGAGTTGAAGAAACTCGTTGCTAACATGGGTGAGAAAATTGTGGAACCTAGAGTTGTGAAACCCGTTGCTAGACAACCCAATGCGTACAAGGCGAATAAATCCTCTATCTTAGGAAAACCCTCAATTTTCTCAAATTCTTCATTTGCAACATCTAGGTTTGCCCCCAGGATAGATGGGAAGAATAGGTTACCACATATTCGTCCCAAAACGGTTATTCAAGCACAAAGCACAAATGTGATCAAACTAGGAATGTATAGATTGGTCACTAAACCCACACAAAACAAAGATAGTCAGTCGCCTCAGACTTCTAGAAACACTAATAAACGTTTGTCTTTTACAACAGGAGTAGTTCCCACTACTAGTGTTAGCCAGCCTCAGCTTAAGAGCACTCAACTGAATGATAAGGTCTGGAAACACAAGAGTAAAGGGAAGATGAAGAAAGTAGAAGACCACCCTAGGAATTTGAATGTTTTTAAGAATAAAACATCTATAATCGCATGTAATGACGATTTGAGTGACTTGAATGCTTTGAATGTTAAATTTGTATGTGTGAAATGTGGAAAATGTGTTGTTAATGCTAATCATTATATGTGTGCTATGAATGAATAATGTCAAAGGCGTAGATACTAGACCTAAGAAGCAAATTGCGATGCCTATTAGTGCTAGTAAACCCAAACGCAAAGTAAACTATTCTGGTGCAACCCCGCCTAAGAAAAGTACTGCATCAGACTCCACTACTCAGAACACTAGAAGCCGAATTAGGGAATTATATGAGTCTGCTAGCAAGTCTTGGAAATGGTGGTTTTCTAATCAATGTCCTCTAGGATATAAACGGGTGCCTAAGGTTAGAAAAGAAAATGTGACAACGAGCATTAGTGTGCCTTTAAGTGTTGAATCTAGGAAAACTAATGATTCGGAAATCACAACTAACATGGACTCAAATTTAGCAAATGCTCCATCGTGTTCTAATTCTTCTGCAGGTGATCGAAATAATTCTCTTCATACTAGACTCCGGGTGAACCAAGCCCATGATCGGGAATATCAAGCTTCTAATTAACTTCGTAGAGAAGTTCCTAGGTACGGTCCGATTTGGAAATGATGAATTTGCACCAATCCTAGGATATGGAGATTTGGTTCAGGGAATATCAGGATAAAAAAGGTTTACTACGTCGAAGGGCTCAATCACAATCTTTTCTCGGTTGGTCAATTCTGTGATGCGGATTTGGAGGTTGCATTTAGAAAGAAGACATGTTTTGTTCGTGATTATGATGGGAATGATTTACTCACCGGTTCATGGGGGTACAGATCTTTACACAATTTCACTTCAAGACACAACTTCCTCAACTCCAATTTGCTTCATGGCTAAAGCTTCAACTACTCAAGCATGGTTAAGGCATCAACGTCTATCTCATCTCAATTTTGATACCATCAACTTGATTTCCAAGAAAGATATTGTGAGAGGCCTTCCAAGCTTGAAATTCATCAAGGATTATCTTTGTTCTTCTTGTGAGCTTTGTAAAGCTAAACGGAGTAGTTTCAAGACAAAGACTACACCAAGCTCCAAAAGGACGGTTAGATCTTCTTCATATCGATTTGTGTGGTCCCATGCGTGTTCAAAGTATTAATGGGAAGAAATATTTTATGGTAATTGTCGATGATTACTCAAGGTACACATGGACTTTCTTCTTGAGATCTAAGGATGAAACACCCCAAGTTCTCATCAACTTCCTTAAGCAGATATAACGTGGTCTTCAAGCTCAAGTAAAAGTGGTTCGTACTGACAGAGGCACAAAATTTTAAATTCAACTCTGAAGAACTATTTTGAAGCCGAAGGGATTGAACATGAAACATCTATTGCTCTAACACCTGAACAAAACGGTCGTTGTTGAAAGACGAAACCGTACTTTAGTTGAGGCTGCTCGAACATTATTATCCGCTTCAAAACATCCACTATTCTTTTGGGCCGAAGCCGTGTTAACCGCATGCTACACACAAAATCGATCCTTAATTATTCCAAGACACGAAAAGACACCATATCACATAATTCATGATCGAAAACCTTCACTCAAACACCTTCACGTTTTTGGATGTACTTGTTACATTATACGAGATGGTGAAAATTTGGATAAGATAAAAGAGAAAGGTGATGCATGTATTCTAGTGGGATATGCAACTCAGTCTAAGGGATATAGAGCGTATAACAAGAGAACGAAATTGATAGTCGAGACTATTCATGTCAGATTCGATGAATTACAAGAAATGGAACTTGAACAAAACAGTTTAAGTCCCGATCCACAACGACAAAAGACTTTTGTGCACAACCGCACGGAACTCGGAACTCAAGACCACAACAATGAATCGTCAAGTTCAAAGCTGGTTCAAGGAAATGTTCCAAGAGCAGATATGACAGTCGACACGACAATTGAAGAGTTGGAAATGTTATATGGACCAATGTGTGGTGAATATTTCACGAGGGAGAAACATGTTGTATCAAAGTCTTCCGCTCTCACTCATGATAAGACTGATGATACTGATCATCGTCAACAAAAGGATACAACTTCATCTACTTCAACATGGGTTGCTGCAGATTTACCTCCTCAGAATATCACATCAAGAACCGCTCCTACAACATCCACAACTACTGTCATTTCTCTAGAGAACACAAATCAAGCAGACCATGCATTAAATGACGAAGACGACTTTATCAACCCATTCGGTACACTGGTACACGAAACTGGAGAGTCCTCTACTCGCCATGTTGATACGTCAAATATGCATATATTTTACCAACGACATCCTTCAACACATCATTGGACCCGAGATCATCCTTTGGTTCAAGTAATTGGAAAACCTTCATAGCCTGTTCGTACAAGACGACAACTTGAAACCGATGGTGATGTTTGTATGTTCGCACTCACCGTGAGTATAGCTGAATCAAAAAATATCAAAGAATCCTTGGTAGATCACGCTTGGATTGAATCGATGACGGATGAACTTCAACAATTTGAAAGACTTAAAGTCTGGGAACTTGTTGACAGACCATACAATGTAACACCATTAAATCTTCGATGGACATGGAAAAATAAGATGGATGAAGAAAACATGATCATCAAGAATAAATCTAGGCTAGTGGCTAAAGGGTATGGCCAGAAAGAGGGTATTAATTTTGAAGAATCATTTGCACCAGTAGCTCGTATGGAAGCGGTCAGGATTTTCCTTGCTTATGCTGCACATAAGGGATTCATCGTTTATCAAATGGACGTAAAGACGACGTTTCTTAACGTTCCTTTAAAGGAAGAAGTCTATGTCACACAACCGTAAGGATTCGTCAATCCTCACTATCCTGATAAGGTGTATCGTCTCCACAAAGCACTTTACGGACTCAAGCAAGCTCCAAGGGCGTAGTACGACGAGCTCTTAAAATTTATGGTATCCAAAGGTTTCTCAAAAGGTTCCATTGATCTAACTTTGTTCACTTATAAATATGGGGATGACATTTTGCTTGTGCAGATTTATGTTGATGACATTATTTTCGGGTCTACAAACCCAAAACTTTCAAAATGGTTTGAAAAAGTAATGCACAACAAATTTGAAATGTCAATGATGGGCGAACTAAAATTCTTTTTAGGAATTCTAGTTCACCAATCCCCAAGTGGTATCTTTATTAACCAAGCTAAGTATTGTCAAGAGATAATCAAAAAGCATGGTATGACCTCATGTGACCCCGTTGGGACACCATTATCAACCACATCCCTAGATGCTAATTTGGAGGGAGATGCCACAGATCAAACAAGATATCGTTCTGATGGTGTAAGATTCGTACTTATTTTAGGAAAAGAAAGTAAAAACGGCAAGTATTAAGTTCTATGATTTAATGAAAAACCGTAAAACTGAATAAGTGTGAGTTCGTTCTGGGCGGAGGTGAATGGTTTGGGTGCCAATTATATAAAATCAAAGTTTGGATTAGTGTCGTTTTTGGGTTTGTAGAGAGAAAAATAAAAGACGAGCTACGACTACGATTACACTACGACGTATGACGTAAAACGCGACGAAATAAAAAATTAAAGCTAAAAATTAATTAAAAATTAAAACTAAGTCTAAAATAATATAAGTAAGAATAAAATTTAATAAATAAATTTTAAAACCTTTTATTAATTAAATATTCAATTTTAAATACTAATTAAATCCCTAAAATTAAATATAATTAAGAAAAAGACCAAAATATTAATTTATCAAACAAATATCTTACTTATATGAATTAAACACTAAAAAGTATTTTTTTCTAAATTTTAGAAACTATTTTTCTATTTTTTAAATGGTAAAAACAATTTTTAATCTAAAATAATGATTAAAAATAATAAAATAAGGCTAAAATTAATTTGACTTTTTCAAAAATCCTATTTTATATTACTAAACAGTAGAAAAATTAAAAAGTTTGAAAAAAGTAATTTTTTTCACTAAAAGACATAACAGTTTTAATTAAAACCTATTTAAACTTACATTAAATCTTAAAAATAATTAAAAATGTGAACAGTGAAACTTTTTTATACTAAAAATCTTAAAATAATAAACTTAATATGAGAAAATTTTTAAAACTGAAGAATAAAGATTTTTGGCACTAAATGACAAAAACAATATTTAAATAAACTAATTTTAATTGAATTAAATCTAAAAAATAGCAAATGAACAGTAAATTGAAAATAAACTTTCTCAAAATTCTTAAAATAAATAAATAAACACAAGAAAATTAAAATGAGTTAAACATACTCAATTAAGTTCACTAAAGACAAAAAAACCAAAAAAAAATGACAATGACTTGTCTTGGACTTTTGTCCACTAGCTAAACAGTGGGAATAGATGAACTAGCAGTGGGTAGTTTCTTCCCACTGCTCTAAGTAGAAATAAGGGTCTGGGCACGTTTTTTCTTGTAGAAGCTTTGTTACTTGGTTTCTTTAGGAGACAAAGGCACCCCCACAACCAGTTGGGTTTGTTGGGAATAAATTAAGGTCAGATCACTTGAGCGCTGACAAGAGTAATACAAGCGTTGACAAGAACAAAACAAGCGCTGACAGCTCAAGCGTTGACAAGATAAAGTCAAGCGTTGACACATTGAAGACAAGCACTGATAGGAAGATATACTCTACGCGTTTATTGTATTCTAGAATAGTTCTAGTAAAGATAGGAACAACAATGTATTTTCTATATTTATCTTTACCTAGAATAGCTGATACGTAGATTATTGTACAAGGCTTCTTATGTCTATAAAAGAAGACTTTTAGGTTAATGTTTCATATAAGTTTTCATTCGTAAACTACTTTCATTGTAAGCAAGTTTGATATTGATAATCAAAGTGAAAGTTTGTTTACATCTTGTGTGTTCTTGTTTAAGTGTTAAATTCCGCATAACACTTAGATTCATAATCATATACAAAGGTTTCTCTAAGTGTATTACTTGATCTAATCTCGTATACATAAAGCTAAATCGATCTAAGTTTGGGATCAACAAGTGGTATCAGAGCTTGTTGAGGAACTTTTGATCTTAAAGAACACCAGAACCCTAAAACTCACCAAAACCCTAATTGTCTCAGAAACCCTAACAAAATCATGTCTGAAGCAATAACCTCCTCTTCCTCAGCTTTACCAAACATCAAGATTCCCATGCTTGATGCAACCAACTTTGACTTGTGGAAGTTCAACTTTGAACAATATCTGGGGATCTACGACTACACACTCTGGGAGATTATTGAATATAGAAACACATTCGATAAGGCTCAAAAGATTCTTAATGCCATTGCTCAAAGAACAGCTGTTGCTGGATGTCCTGAAGAGGATAAGAGAGAAAAACCTGGAGATGGTAGAGTTGTGGCTGCTGATGACATAGCAAAGAGAAGGGTTGACATGAAAGCCCTAAATATTCTGAAAGTCTCTTTGGGACAAGAAAACCAGCATAAATATAGAGGCTATGAATCTGCTAAGGATCTTTGGGCAGCTCTTGAAGTTGCATATGGTGGCAATGCAGACACTAAGGAAGAAAAGAAAAAGCAACTTCTGCATGATTATGCTGTCTTCAAAGCTCAACCCAATGAGAAACTGAGTAGTGTGAGAAGCAGATTGCTTGACATTACAAGCAAGTTGTCCTTCATGGGGACATAAGTTGGTGATGTTGATATTAATGCTACCTTTCTTAAAAGTCTTGGTGAGGCATGGAAGATTGAGGCAAGATCTATTCTTGCCAACAATACTTACAAGAGCTCCTCGTTTGATGACATCTACAACAAACTAAGGCTGTTGGATGATGAAACTCTTTTAGAACATGGAAGCAAGTCTACCACCAGCAACATGGCCTTCTTCTCTCATAGTGAAGGTCAATTCAATCAGAAGGACTCTTACATGCATCCAGTTACTGGATCATCATATGTCAGCGCTGGAACAAGTCCTGTCAACGTCTCCTTTTCAGACGCTGACACATACAAGAATGACTCCTCAAGAGTTAAACCTGCTGGTTTAGATTTGGATACTGTTTGTGCTTACATTGCTTCTTTGCCCAATGGTTCAGTGATTACATATGAGGACCTTGAGCAGATAAGTGATGAGCACTTGGAAGAGATGGACATCAAGTGGAACATGTCTCATGCTAGTATAAGAGCAAACAGGTGGAACAGAAGGTTTAAGAAGAAAATGACCTTCAATGCTAAAGACACAGCTGGATTTGACAAATCCAAAGTTGAATGCTACAACTGTCATCGTATGGGACACTTCATGAGGGAATGCAGATCTCCTAGAAGATCTGATGCTGGTAAACCCTCAAGTCAGATTGTCAAAGCTCAGGATTCCAAAGCCATGGTTGCAGTTCAAGGAATTGATGGTATGGGATGGGATTGGAGCTATCTGGCTAAGAATGTTGAAGAGGATAAAGCTTTGGTTGCTGATATTAAAGAAGAAGAGCATGTTGAATATGCTCTCATGGCACACTCCTCCTCTTCATCTGATAATGAGGTATATGATGATGCTTTTTGTAGCAAAGGTTGTAGGTTAAATACTGAAAGACTTAACAAAGAGGTGTTAAGATTATTAGATGATATGAGTACTGAAAGATGTAAATTGTCTAATTACCAACTAGCTCTTACTGAAACTGAGAAAACCGTTTCTGAATACAAGAAAATGGAATTTAATTTAAAAGATAAAATCAATATTTTAAAACATGAGTTAGAGGCTAGTATGGATATTAGAAACATCATGGAAAGGGTTAATGGTGAATTACAGGCTAAATTAGATGAGGCCATTAAGAATACAGATAATGTTGGCCTTAAAATTCAAAGATTTGATAGAGCCACCCAAACCCTAGGAGACTGTGTAGCTAAACAAAGGGATCCTAAGGACATGACTGGGATTGGGATGAATGATTACTCTTTGGTTCCACCACCAGCTGGTGACTTCTATGGTGTCCAACAAAAGGACCTATCTTGGACTGGTTTGCCAGAGCTCCAAGAGGAGGAATTCATTCCTCCACCAAGAGTTGTCACTCCAGTTGAAGAGTATCAACAAAAATTGACTGACCTGAATGAGTGGAAGAAGGCTAACCCTACTTTATTTGTCAAGGGTGGCTTGCTATGTGAAAGTCCAAATGAGTCAACACCCATTAAGGTTTCTAACCCAATCACTGGTAAAGCTGTTGACCTAGGCTCAAACACTGTTAGAAGACCTACCATTAAATATGCAGAGATGTATAGGAATACTAGGTCTCCCAAGAGCTAAGTTAGCAATCATGGAACAGGCTTCTTCTCTTCTAGACCTAAGGTTGTGTCTAGAAAAGCTTGTTACACGTATGGTAGCTTTTCACACTTGGCATACAAGTGTGTCAACGCTCCCAAAGCCAGCGCTGACAGGAACAATTTTAGCGCTGACAGGAACAAAGTCAACGTTGTTAGGAAGTCAAACGTTGTCAGACCCAAACCTTGTGTTCAGCAAAGTCCACAAGTGATTAGACCTGCCCTATTCTTTACTAGAGGGTCTAACACTCATGGACAAAGACCATTTCAAAAGACAAACACCTGGTCAAATAGGCAATGGGTTTCTATAGCAAACCCTAGGTTCAACGCTGACAAGGGTAATTTCAGCGTTGACAGGACAAATTCTAATGCTGACAGAAATGTGACCAGACCTAAATATCTGCAACCACAAGGTAAGGGGTCTAAAGCTTCTTCAAGCTTAACATGGAGACCCAAGAAAGATCAAAACCCTAATGATAATGGGATTTCAGTGACTTGCAATAGATTTAATTACATTTCAAAGGTCATTACAAAACCTATTGGGTTTAACTGGGTATTTCATCCCAAGAAGGATGAGAATGGGGTTGTTGTGAGAACTAAGTCTGTTCTTATTGAACAACCAGATGAATCCAAGTCTTTTAAGACTTGGGTTCCCAAATAAAACTGATTTGTTTTCTTTATGTGCAGGGCATTCAAAGACAGGTCAATGATTATGGATATTGGGATAGTGGATGCTCAAGGCACATGACAGGGAAGGAAGACTATCTAACGAACTTCACTCCCATTAAAGATGGTGATAAGGTTTACTTTGGAGGCGGATATGGTACTATCACAGGCAAAGGAACCCTTCTCACCAAGAATTTGCGTTTTGAAAACGTCTTCCTGGTAAAAGAACTTGATTACAACCTGTTTAGTGTATCACAAGTTTGTGATAACAAAAATAAAGTTCTTTTTACTGATACTGAGTGTTTGGTGTTAAGAAAGGATTTTAAGATCCCTGATGAGAAATATATTGAGTATAGAACACCTAGGCATAAGGACATATATAATGTGAATTTGAATGGGATTAAAATGAAGAATAATATGTCTTGTTTTTATGCTAAGGCCTCAGTAGATGAGAGTAATTTGTGGCACAGGAGACTAGGTCACATAAATTTTAAAAATATAAATAGACTTGTGAGGCTTGGTTTAGTTGATGGTTTGCCTGAGAAGGCCTTCCACAATGACCACTCTTGTGTTGCATGTCTTAAAGGCAAGCAGCACAAGGTCTCATTCAAGTCCAAACAGGTGCACACTAGTTCTAGACCTCTTCATATGCTACACATGGACCTCTTTGGTCCAACCAATATAGAAAGTTTGAATGGTAAGTCATATTGCTTTGTCATCACAGATGACTTTTCTAGGTTTACTTGGACATTCTTTCTATCTATGAAGAGTGACACAGCTGATGTTCTAATTGATTTTATCACTCAGATTGAGAAGAGGTCTGGCAATGAGGTTAAAATGCTTAGGAGTGATAATGGTGGAGAATTTAGGAATAAGAAGCTAGATGATTTCTGTGCCAGGAAAGGAATTACAAGGCAATTTAGTATTGCTAGAACCCCACAACAAAATGGGGTTGCTGAGAGGAAAAATAGAACCCTAATTGAAGCAGCCAGAACAATGTTGGCTGATGCTCACTTTCCTATAGCCTTTTGGGCTGAGGCTGTTAATACAGCTTGCTATGTGCAAAATAGAGCATTGGTTAACAAAATTCAGAACAAAACACCTTATGAGTTACTTTGGGGAAGAAAACCTAATATTGGTTTTCTCAGACCTTTTGGTTGTCATGTAGTAGTGCTAGACACTAGTGATGCCTTAGGGAAATTTAGTGCAAAAGGTGATGAGGGTTACTTCATGGGGTATTCAGTGCAGAGCAAGGGATATAGGGTTTATCTTAAAGAGGACAAACGTATAGTTGAAAGAGTACATGTTAGGTTTTTAGAGAATAAACCTAGTGATCCTGAAAGTGGTCCTAATTGGTTATTTGACTTGGAACCTTTATCTCAACTTTAAATTATATGCATGTCACTAATCCAGACATTGTGAAGGTAACTTCAAATGTTATGGAGGAACAAGTTGTTGATGTTTCAGGTACACAGGTTCATGAGAGGGTTGGATCACAAGCAGAAAAGGCATCTCCTATATTAGAATATGTCACAATTCCCATTTGGACAGATGCTTTTGCTGCTGCTGCTGCTGCTGGACAAGATAATGGTGGTTTCCAAGTACCACCAGATACAAACATGCATGGTCCTTCAGGCGCTGACAAAGGCAAATCTAGCGCTGACAAGACCAATTCAGACGTTGATGGTTCAGACGTTGACAACCACACTTCAAGCGTTGTTAGCCCAAGCGTTGACAAACAAGGTTCAGGCGTTGACAACACTTCTGCCCATCTTTTCTCTTCCAATTTTGAACAAGGTGAACCTTCCAATATATATGAAGAGGTTCATCCTCATGTTGATGTAAGAGAGTCTGATGAAGAAGATATTAGCAACATGGAGAATGAGGTTGAGGACACCAGACTTTTTGAAGGAGGAGTTCTCACTTCCACAATGAAGAATCACCCCCCTTCCCAGATCATTGGTGATGTTATGACTCCAGTTCAGACTAGAAGATCTCATCAAGGTCTTGGTGGGTTTATTGCTAATATACACAAGAAGGTTGATACCCCTCTTGTGCAAGCATGTTTGTTTGCCTGTTTTCTGTCACAAGAAGAACCCAAGAAAATATTTGATGCTCTCAAAGAACCAAGTTGGGTGGAAGCAATGCAGGATGAGCTTCACCAATTTGCAATTCAGGATGTTTGGGAGCTGGTTGATTGTCCTAGATATGTCAGACCTATAGGGACAAGATGGGTTCTCAGGAACAAAAGAGATGAAAGAGGTATTGTGGTCAGAAACAAGGCAAGGTTAGTGGCTCAAGGTTATACACAAGAGGAGGGGATAGACTATGAGGAAGTCTTTGCTCCAGTTGCAAGGATTGAAGCTATAAGGATTTTTCTAGCCTATGCATCCTGCATGGGCTTCACTGTCTATCAAATGGATGTCAAGAGTGCCTTTCTCTATGGCACCATTGTTGAGGAAGTATATGTGATGCAACCTCCTGGTTTTGAGGATCCAGAGCATCCAGATAAAGTGTATAGAGTCAAAAAGGCTATGTATGGCCTTCATCAAGCCCCTAGAGCATGGTATGGTACTTTGTCTACTTATTTGGTGGACAATGGATTCAAGAGGGGCGCCATAGATCAGACATTGTTTACAAAGAAGAAAGGCAAGGATGTGTTGCTTGTCCAGGTCTATGTTGATGATATCATTTTTGGGTCTACTGATCCAAAGATGAGTGAGGATTTCTCCAAGCTTATGACAGACAAATTCAAGATGAGTGCTATGGGGGAGATGAACTTCTTTCTTGGTTTACAAGTTCAGCAGAAAGAGGATGGTATCTTCATCTCCCAGGACAAATATGTGGCTGAAATCTTGAAGAAGTTTGGCTTTTCTCCACATGAAAAGAGGGCTACTACTCCTATGGATAGAGAACACCCTTGGGGAAAGATTGGAGATGGGAAAGATGTTGATGTCAGGCACTATAGATCCATGATTGGATCCTTGATGTATCTTACTGCCTCCAGACCTGACATCATGTTTACTGCGTTTGCTTGTGCACGCCATCAAGTGACTCCCAAAGAGTGTCACCTTTATGCTGTGAAGAGAATCTTTAGGTACCTAAGATGCTATCCTGGTCTTGGTTTGTGGTACCCAAAGGATTCACCATTGGAGCTGATTGCATATTCAGATAGTGATTATGGAGGTGATAAATTTGATAGGAAATCCACAACTGGTGGATGTCAGTTTCTTGGGAGCAGGTTGATATCTTGGCAATGCAAGAAACAAACAGTGGTGGCTAATTCTACAACTGAAGCAGAGTATGTGGTTCCAGCTGCTTGTTGTGGCCAAGTGTTGTGGATTCAGAACTAGCTGTTGGACTATGGGTATAATTTCATGCATACCAAGATATTTGTTGACAATAACAACACTTTATGCATCATTAAGAATCCTGTACATCATTCTAAAACTAAACACATAGAAATTAGACACCATTTTATAAGAGATTGCTTTGAGAAAGGTTTAATACAACCAGATAGGGTTGACACTGAGGAAAACGTGTCAGATTTATTAACTAAACCTTTTGATGCTGGGAGATTTCAATACTTGGTAACAAGTATTGGAATGGTCAATCTCACATAATATATGTTTTGGAGTCTTTTTGTAAAAGTATGTACAGGATGATGCATTGTTATTGGTCTTATTGATGATTTAGATTTTCCACTATATTTTTCTAACACTGACAAAGGTTGCTTGAACGCTGATAAGTTTTTTTTGCAACGTTATCAGCAATATAATTGTCTAACGCTGACAAAGCTTCCCTCAACGCTGTCATGTGTTATCGGGGCGTTGTCAGCAACAATGTTAGTTTTGTGGTTTTCAATCTAAATGTGCAGATGGTGTTAGCAGTATACCATTGGATACAGAGTTGCTTATGGATCAATGGAGAAGCATTTGGACAAGTTTTTATTTATGGATGATGGTTGGAATGTTTCATTCCTATCTTGACATAAATTTTTTATGTTCATGCATGATTTTAGCAAACTTTTGTATCATAGTTTAAGGGGAGGTTTTAGGAACCTTTAGGATGTTTGGGTATCCATATGATACTCTTATCACAATTCTAGATTGTGTCCACAGGTGAGTATGAGTTAGTTTTACTAAATCATGAGGCACTGTAGCATGCAAAGTTGATATACTATGCATGCTGCCAATACATTTTTGGCCTAGAATTGGTTGTGGTCTGTTGGGAGCCTTGGGAATAATTTTGTTATGGGAATTACCTGGGAGTAACAAGAAATTTTGTAAGGTAACTTGGTTGTTGATAGGTGTGTAAACACCCATCTTTTCTACCACTTAATTACAATAATAACCGGACCAAAACGTGTATTTTATGTCTTTTATGTCGGAATTATGCGTGGTTTGTGTTTTTGTTGTGATTTAGGACGAAAAGGTGAAAAGTGGAGAAAACACGGGAATTCACGGGCATTTACGGACTTTTATTGAAGAAAAGGATGAAAGACGAAGTCAAGAAGTCAAAAGTGGATAAAGAACGGAAGTCCAAGACCAACTCTGAAGATTTATCGAGGAAAAAGTCAAAAGACAAAAGTTTACTTAAAGCCGAGGAACTCAAGTCTTATTTATCGAAGAATTAAAAGACGAGTCCAAAGAAATCCCGAGCCAAAAGTCATCACATTCCAAGATTAATAAAAAGATTAAGAAGGAAGGACTTGATGGTGCAATTAACAAGAAAGGAAGGAGAGAGGAATCTTCCCCTAACCACTCCCTAATCACCTATATAAACCCTCATTTTCATTCATTTACTCTTGTTGGTGGCTTGACAAACCATTCTCCCACTTTCATTTATGCACATTTAATTACTTGCACATTTAAATACATGTTTTGCACCTTTAATTACTTTTAATTTCAAGTAAGTGTTTCTTTTTAATTACTTGCACCTTTACTTTATCTTGTTCATCTTCTTCTACCTTTCTTTGATCTTTGATTTACACGCGTTTTTCTCTTGTTGATTTGTTTAAAGATTTGATTTTTATGCTTTTGATTGTTTTAAACTTCTTATTTTCATAGCTTATTTGATTTATTTTCAAGTTTATATAGTTTTTATAAAAGTTATTTTTATATAAAAGTTGTTTTTCTTAAAGTTTATCTTTTTCGTGTCTTAAAAGTTTTAAACTTTCAGTTTTATAGCTTATTTTTACACGGTTATAGCTAAGTTTTTCGTCTAGTACTTATTAGGATTATAGCTTATTTACTTAGCTTATTTTTAGTTTTCCTTTCTGTATTCCGATTGGGGTCCAATCGGAAAAGGGGTTTTACATTCAGATTGGTTCAATCCGAAAAGGGTTTGTATATTCCGATTGGGGGTGGACTTGGTATTCCGATTGGGGCAAGGTGAGGTATTCCGATCAGGTTAGAGTGACAGCTTTCCGATTGGTTCCTTTTCCACATTCCGATTGAGATGTATGTTGGTATTCCGATTGGGTAAGGTGACGGGTATTCCGATCGTGTGTTCCGATAAGCATTCCGACCGAGCTCACAATACATTCTGATAGGTACAATCGGAATATATTCTGATTGGAGGGTTGTTTTCTCTTATTTTGACTTGTTTAATTTTTAGCTTAAGTTTTTAATACTTGTCTAACTTTAATTTCCATCACGCTTTAATTTTTAATCATTTTAATTAAGTTTCTTTTCATCACGTTTTTAAATATTGCACCCTTTTGTTTAATTAGATTTAGATTTATTTTAAACGCCACTTTACTTTCAACGACATTTACTTTTAAGTCTTGCACACTTAAATTTAAAAACAACCAAAATTATTTGTTTCCACCAAAATAAAACTGAGTCACATAGAAAACCTAGATCAATTCGATTAGACAGGAACACAACGAACACATAATTTTTATACGGGGCAAAAGCCTTGTATCAGTTGTTAAGAGTTTTGGTTAGCAAGGGACACTAGAGGACTGTTATGTCTATCTTGCTTAAGCAAGTGTGCATAACTGGACAGTGCTTGCCGCCCTATAATAATTATCAGCTTTTGGTTCTCTTCTCTAGGATAAATTACTTGTTAAGGTCATTTTTCATTTTTAAAACATTTTTATTTTTGGACGCTGACAAGAATTTTCCAAGCGTTGTTGTGACCAAATTGGACGCTGACATGGCTATAGGCAAACGTTGACAAGATTATAGCCGTTGGGCGTTGATAGGTTATTTTTGACCGTTGACACTCAATGGGACCTACCCAGTTGTTACTTTTTGACATATTTTTAGGCCGTAATTTTGGGAGTTGTTACTTTTCATTTAATGCATGAGATAACTTATAACTTTTTCAATATTTTCATGATTGATTTTTGAAAATACTTGCCTATTTTTGGGCCTATCACATGCATTTTCTTCTCCTATAAATTTGGCTCCTATTTTAAACAGGGTATCTATAATTCTTGTCTAACGCATTTTTCTCTTATCAACTTCATATTCTTCACTTAAATTTAATAGCTTTCATCAATGGCACCAAAGTTTAAACCATCAGAATTGGAATTGGGGTTCAGATCTCAACACAACATGATTGCATATCTTGAAGCTGATGATACTCTGTTTCCCCAATACACACAAATGGTGGCGTATTTGAACGCGTCCCCTTTAAGGTATGCTCTTTCTCATGCACCACTCATTCCAGTCACACATATTAAGCAGTTTTGGAACACTGTCAGTTCCTCAACAGTTAATAGAGTGACCACATTGACTTCTATTGTTCATGGGAGACCTTGGGTGGTTACTGAGGCTTTGGTACGCCAAGCCTTGCATCTTGATGATGCTGATGGTATAGCCACCCTTCCCATAAATGAAATAGAACAAGGGCTTAGGGCTTTGGGATATCCTTTTCCTGATGAAGGTACTCTAAACAAGTATCATAAGCAGGAATTTCCCCCAGCTTAGAAGTACCTCATACATGTCCTCCTTCAATGTTTGAGTCCCAAATGTACTGCACACAATGAGATCAATAGATCCATTGCCAGTACTATTGTGTGCATTGCAACAGGGCAAAAATTTAATTATTCAAAAATGATTTTTGAGGGGATGTGTAAAAACAAGGGGACCAAAATGACTTTAGCTTATCCCCGTTTTCTACAAATGGTTTTTGATATTCAAGGTTACTGCTCAAGGGATCACAATGATTTTTATAAGATCCCTGAGCAAAAGAAAGCTATTTTTATGAAGATGAACTCACCACCCCATCGTGACCTACCTTTAACCCAACCTATGCTTGCTGTTATTACAACAGCACAACCCCAACCAGACCCCCTACCACAAATTGACCCCCAACCACAACTTGAACCAATCCCTGAACCTTTACCTTCACCTGAACACATGCAAATTGACTCAGAATCCTTCAACGCTGATACATTAAATGTTGGCGTTGATGTGCCTATTTCCAACACTGACACACAACCTTCACAAACCCAAACACCCCTTAACCAACCCCCATCCACCCATTCTTCTACACCATCTTCCACACCCCCTGAATATAGGTTGATGAAACGTCAAAGGACTACTGGAGTGTTCTCCTCTGGTGGTCCTAGCCATGTAGCAGAGAGAACCACCACCACAAGTGTGGCTGGTGACCTGGATGAGGCTGGGACTATTGGTTCTGGCTTAGAAGCTGGCCAAGGCAGTCCCACCATCATTAAGTCCTCATCCATGCCCAATGAATCTGACTTGGGAGGTCAAATCCCCATTTTAGAAGAGGGCATACTGGAACCAATGACTCTTATGGAATTGACGGCAGTCTGCATTAGCTTGCAAAAGCAAAATGCAGACTTAGTACAAGTTGTCATCTCACAAGGCCTTGAACTCAAGCAATTGAGGGAGAGGATTGTTGTTTTGGAGAGTGCTGGTGCAAGGAGGGGTATGGGGGAATCTTCCAAAGGGGAGGAAGATCCAATAAATCTAAGTGATAAGGGCAGTCATGATGGTCAATCAATGGATGTTGCTGAGGCCCTTACAACTTTGAAGAAACAAACAGGTTTTGATACGTCCTTAGTCTCTCCTACCAACTTAAATTTATCATTTACAGCTATGTTGAGAGAGGTTACACAAGGCGCTGAGGGAAGATATTTGGGCGTTGACAAGGCAGAGTTGGACGCTGACAGAAATATTTTGGGCGCTGATAGGACAAAATTGGGCGTTGACAGACCTGCACATGAAGGTGATGTATCCCAGTCATCATCTATCATCAAGGAGGTTTCTACACAGGTATCACCATCTACCTTACCAACCATTGCACCAACAGATAAGGGTAAGGGTATAATGGTAGAAGAGATTCTTCCAAAGGATGCAACTCAAGTTGAGTTTGATAGAAGATTAGCTGCACAAATCATGGAACAAGATAAAAAGGAGTCACCATTTGTTGGGACTTCAGAAGAAGGAAGTGATGGAGCTAGCTCAGACTCAAGTGTGATGATTATAGAACCAGAAAGGCTTGAGTATGGTGATGAGTTGGCTGAGGAGAAGCTGAGAGAGTTGAAATTGCAGGTTGACTTTGACATGCCAGAGGTGGTTCAAATGTACAATGCTTGGGAAGAAAGATGTATGGAGAATCCAGACTTGACCATTTCAGATCAAATATGGGGTTTGGAGCTTCTTCTTAGAGTTCAGAAGGATTGCCAGGTAATTTTGAAACACAAGGCAAGTAATATTCTCTCAGAGTTGAAAAAGGGATAGAAGGGAGATATACTTTATGTTGCTCAGATGTCATGGAGTTGGATGGACTTATCAGAAGTTGAAGGCTTTGACATTTGATGAGTTGGAAAGCAAGGCTTATCCCATTTGGGTGAGAGTGCAGGAAGCAAACACTCTTAGACTTCTTTCAGATGAAAGAAAAGAAGAACTTGCAGAAGAAATGGAACTCAAGAAAGCTATGTTTGTTCCCAGGCCAGTGAAGAAGGGAATTTCATTTGAGTTTCCCAAAGATATGGATCCACTATATCCAAGTGAAGCTGTCATCAGAAAGAGCCTCAAGCTCTCACCTTTAGAAGCTTTAGATATGGTGCAAGTGTTACCATTAGATTCCAGGAACCCAATTGTGAGCTATGAAGAAGATGAATGTGGGTTTTGGAAGATTGGCAGATTTGGCAAGGAGTACACACTTTTACCACTCTCATATCTTTGTTTGCAAGTTGTGATAGAGAAGACTTGGTGGACCTTTGGAGGTTGCTGGAGACCAAGTATGAGGCTGAAGCACCAACTTCAGCTAATGGAATAAAACTTTGGACCACATTCAAAAGAATGTGTGGACCAAAAGATGAGGATCCTACAATTTGGAAGGATCTTGAAGATGACCTCAGTGGTATTCAATGGAGGTTATATTCAGCTGCTGGTGTTTACCATTTGAGTTCTACAAAGTTTGCTGAGTATCTACTTGTGGATGCTCAGTATTTCATATCCAAGGCTATTTTGGAGAAGATGAAGGACACTCAGCTGGAAATAGATTATTCAAGTGACGTGGCAAAAGATTTGATCAGATTTATTCACTATCAATATGAGAAGGTTTGTAAGATTCCTCCTAGTCCTTAATGCTTATTCAGAAACTTGATCATAAGAGTGGATATCAAGTTTAGGGGAGGATTGTTGGGAATAAATTAAGGCCAGATCACTTGAGCGCTGACAAGAGTAATACAAGCGTTGACAAGAACAAAACAAGCGCTGACAGCTCAAGCGTTGACAAGATAAAGTCAAGCGTTGACACATTGAAGACAAGCACTGATAGGAAGATATACTCTACGCGTTTATTGTATTCTAGAATAGTTCTAGTAAAGATAGGAACAACAATGTATTTTCTATATTTATCTTTACCTAGAATAGCTGATACGTAGATTATTGTACAAGGCTTCTTATGTCTATAAAAGAAGACCTTTAGGTTAATGTTTCATATAAGTTTTCATTCGTAAACTACTTTCATTGTAAGCAAGTTTGATATTGATAATCAAAGTGAAAGTTTGTTTACATCTTGTGTGTTCTTGTTTAAGTGTTAAATTCCGCATAACACTTAGATTCATAATCATATACAAAGGTTTCTCTAAGTGTATTACTTGATATAATCTCGTATACATAAAGCTAAATCGATCTAAGTTTGGGATCAACAGGGTTGTGGGGAGTCAAGTAAGCAATAAAAACACCAGATTACACACAAAAATCACACTCAAAGGGGCAAAATAAGGTCACTGTATTGACTAAACAGGTCTGGTGGACTAGTTCTGATTCAAATGGCAACAAAGTGAATTTCAACCCACAAATTCTTGTTCAAATAAATACCAAAACACAAACTATCTATCAGCAATCCTAATATAACCAGTTTTCTAACAACTAACAAGATTTGAAAACAAAAATGAACTAAAACAGATTGGTTTAAATCCTACTGAATGTTATGCAAGTTTTTACCAATATTTTGACATGCAAAATCCTTTTTAACCTACATTACCCAAAACCAAGTACTGATATGAAAATTTTAACAAAGACTTTATACTCAAAACCACTTAAAACTGATTCCAAATGGCTTAAACCTATCACTAACTAACAGATTAAGCATGAACCATCACAAATTCAGGCATTCAAAAAGCTATCACACAAATCACATGAAACCACAAACTTTTGAACTAAAAAGAGGGTTCAAGCCCAGGTTTTTATACCTTGTGGGACCCACATCTGGGCCCCACTATGGCTGATAATCCCATCTCCTATTAACAGAATGAATGAGCTTATGGGATTAAGAAGCTTATTGATGTAGAGATGTGATAGCGTGACTACTCAGCCAAACACCCAATATGTCTTCTCAGAAACTTATACCTTGTGTACCTGCTAAAAATACCAAACAAAGGAAGCTGCCAAGAAGCTTATGCACAAGCTTGTTTGTCAAGCAAGCTTGTGTGTAAGCTTTTGGAACAGTTATGTGAACAGGAAACAGAAAAAACTGAAACACGATTTTTAGAGATCTTTAAACACTCCAATATTTTGCAAAAGGAAAATGGAATCCAAACTTGAATAATAACTCCAAGATATAGCATTCATAATAGCTTGTGTGTCAAACAAGCTGCTATGATCACACTATACCCTAAAGGTTCTCAAAAATACCTTTGAACAAAAATTTTTGAACAAAAAAATATTTTTGATAAATTAAAATCACACTAAATTTTTGCAAGAAAAGGAAATAAGATTACTCTAAGATAAATAGTAAATGGAACTCAACTTTTGCACATTTAACAAAATACTTTAACTATTAATTTTATAAAAATAATACAAAAGTTGGAACAAGAGCTAAATAAGACACAAGTTGTCTCATTATATACAAAGAGATAGAATCATCTAGAATCTAAAACCCTAAAAACTGAAAAACCCTATTTGCCCTTGAAGTCTTCTTGTTTGAATTTGGTCAAATGCCTCTCATGTGATGTTGTCCTTGTTAACAGCTCATGGGATGATCATGGCCGTCAAATAAACATTAGGGACTAAGGAATCCATCTGGGTCGTTTGATTTCTGAAAAGATACCATTGTTGCTATTTTTGAAGGAGAAGGGGACACGTGTGGGGACCACCCTGGTCGCGGGAGAGGGAATTTAGTGGGTATGTTTTGATTAGAGGGACCTTAATCACCAATATGGAGATTCTTAGTGAATAACCCTTTGGTTTGGGTTAATGGGTTTTTAGGGTTCATGTTTGGGAGGGAAAGGGGATTAAGTGTTTTAATCTGTTAAAGGGTTTGAAAAAAATGTTTCCCACTTAATTATAATTGATTAGTTATAATCATTTTAAGTGAGGTGAGTGGATTAATGACGTGGATGAGAGGGGGATGGTGATTGGTTGTGGTGTGAGTGGAGGTGATGTGTCAGAGTCTGAGTGGAGGGGTGTGAGTTTGTTGTCTGGGCTGTTTTAGTCCCTATACTCCCAAGTTATGTCCACTTATAGTTTAAACATCCAACAAGTAAATTTCCTTTGTTATAAACTTTTGTTTTTCCAACTTTAGCCAAAAAAAGTATGATAAAGTTATACCAAGGACTTTTCTTGTAATTTCAACATTCTTCAAGGGCATGAATGATATAATATTGAAACTTAAGGACCATATTTGTAACTTTTGAGATTTACAAGGGTCAAAAGTGATAATTCTTCCGAAGTTGAGGGACCAATCTTGCCAATCTTCAAAACTTCAAGGACTTGAATGGAAAATCATCGTTCGGGCCTGGTTCTTTGTGCGGCTTCGTTTCCCGTGTTCGTTTTTTCTTCATTCTTGTGGTCTTTTGTTGATTTCATGATATCCGTACCTAAAATATACAATGAACAAACACAAGCATATTTTGGGGTATTTTAATGATATTTTAATCATTTTAAGCCCGATTTGGACGATGAGACTATGTATAATTGCAGTCTCATCACTCCCCCATAGTAAACCATAGTCGTGTCCCCACGCAATGCTAGAATTAAGTATCATAGCACTTCCAAAATTCATTTTTATGTGACATTTATTGAAAACGTAATCTTAAATAAACTACTACACGTGTTTTAGACATAATGTATTGTTTTCATCACTAGAACGTGATGTTTAGGGTCATAGAATAAGAACACGTGAATGCTTCATTAGAAATAATTTCGTCGTCCTCGATTTTCACCCAGTTCCATGCTAAGCGTGAAACAAGATCTTTGTCATTATAAGTTAGTAATGCTAATACTACTCATATGCTCTAATCACGTACTTAGACTCCCTTATTTCCTAGGTGTATCTCTTATATATTATTTTTGTCTTTAATGATCACGAGTATACATCATTGACTTATGCGTGAATACAGATTAGGTCCAAAAATAGAGTCTTAACGGTGTAACCAAAATCATCGAATTAATAATTCACCTTAATAGACAACGATGTCAAAAAATTAAGTCAACAAGAAGGATCGATAAACACGATTTTATAACGGTTTTGAACATGAGACTTATTACCAAGACTTTTATACGCCCCCTAACGGATGGGCCTTATTATCATAGGTTTACCTCCATCTTTTATTCAACTCCGCCATGGAGCTTTTATTATGACTTCGGTCTTGCCTTGAATTTTATTTAACCTTGTCATGAGGTGTTTATTATGGCCAAAGACGTATATCCTCACGCTAAAAGCGAATTTTGGATCTTTAAAGCTTCAAAGATTAAGGCTTAATCACTTTCAATTTGGGCATAGACTTTTCGGCCTTGTGAGCTTCGAATTTTTGCTTAATTTAGGAGAGCACTTGAAATCTTATTATTGGGTGAAGCTTTCGATTATTCGGGTTGCCAATACTTCAAAACCGTGACGCTGGCGATACCTTAATGTTTTCCCAATGTAATTACATGGAAGCTACCAAACCAAATTAAAAATCAACAATAGTGACTAAACCGCTAAATCAATATTTATTAAAAATTTGTTAATAAAAGCATGGGGAGAAAAAGCAAATAATTAGGACACATGAGTTTTTGAAAGAATAGGAGTACTTTACGTTTAACATAGTAAATTATAATTAACTCTATCATTTCTCGTCCTCATTTAAGAGACTTAGCCTAAAAAGTTAAGGAATCAAAGTTAAGTGCTCAACACGCACGGTCGAGTAAAAAATTACTCTTATTCTCACCATCGGAAAGCCTACATTCGTGTCTTAAACACTTATGAAAAACAAGAAAATTTTTAAAATTTGGCCATTTTTAGCCTTATTTTGCAACAAAACGATAAACAAAAAGATGAATATTAGATCGCGTGGTGACGTAAGCAAGGTGAAGTATTTACTCACCCCCATACTAAAACTAAACATTGTCCTCAATGTTTCGAGTCTAGGGGTGTAAACACCCTATACTAGAGACGAAGTCGAATGCTTAATCTCGAGCATGGAAAGGGTAAAACGAATAACCTAAAAGCCGTTTATGAATTATGCTAATAAGATAAACGTTAGAACATTAAAGGATATCATCGGCTATCGGAATCTCCAAAGGCAACGATCGAAGCTCGAGTAATCCGTAAAACGAACACGAGAGGCTTCAATGATGACGATGAACCTAATGAATCACAATCACAAACAACCACGGAACAAAGGTTGGAAGAGCACAAGTCCCCTCGTTAACTAATTAGAAAACGATAATATTTACAAGGATAATCATGAGAATCCCCCACGAGGCACCTTGTTTTTTATAACCGAGTCAAAAGATCGACTCGAATCCCCATAAATGTGATCATTTAGGGATAATCATGGTTTGGTCATTTTTGGTGGGGCTTACATGATAAACAATGCCCAAAAGTACGTGGAGTACTTTAAAAACCCGATAAGCGTATACCGGGGTCAAAGATAGCGTCCTCGTTTTCGGATGAAAGACGAAACAATGCCACTCCAACATGAACCTCAATGGGGTAGAAGAAAAGAGATGAGAAGTAGAAGGGTGGGACAATGGGTGGGGCAAACTTATGAGCTACTCGAGGTAGACTCACACCAAGCAAATAGATATGATTTCCATTTATTGCAATGGTGGAAGACCGAGATTTATCTTTACAAGCAATTCCAGGATCGAATATCTCGTCCTCGGTAGTAAAGTGTGAGGAAACATAAGGGGCTTCCCCCACACTAAAACCAAACCAACTATCGTCAAAAGGAGTAGACGAGGTGGTAGCACTCATACAACACGGTGATGAGGAGTTAAACTTGTTGAAAAATCTTTTAAATCAAATTTAAAATCCTTTCCTTTTTCAACGTTTAAAAACTCTTTATTAAAACCTGATTGAATTATGTCGAAAATATTTGGCGTTTCAAACTCAAGATTGGTCACGCTAAAAATCCTCACATTTAAGTCGCGGTGAGGGGGTGGTGGATTGTATAAGTTCTCAAAACGTCGATCAACAAAGAACACCGCCCCCTCGGGGTCTACATATTCATCATCCTCATGATCGTGAATCTCATCGATTTCTTTATCATAGATAGGCTTGTCAAACCACGGTTTGTCATTGCCCTCTTGGAAGATTTTAGAAACTCTCTCGAAGAGATCACGATCAAGCACAAAACCATCATTCCTTTGTGAGGATTGTTGATAAGTTAAATCCTCGCGAATGTGGTAAACGTAATTCTCATTTGAGGAGTGTTGATTAGGTAACTACTCGAGAATGGGATTTTTGGTGGTCACATGAGTTGGTTCGTCATTGAAAATAAGATGTTACAACTCATTAAGTTCATCGTCGATCTTGGAAAAATCAACCTCACTCGTAGGTGGGAGTGGAGGCAAAAGAGCTAGCTCTCGCTCGATAATTTCTTCAATCTCAGGATCGAACTCATAATCATCGTACTTCACATGTAACGAAGTCTTCTGGGGAGAATCCTCAAAAATGGCATGTGGATTTTTAAGCACGTGATCAATTTCGGCAAAATTGCCATCGTCATCGTTAAAGAAAGAGTCAATGTGAGCACTCACAACATGGTCTTACAAGTCGAATGACTATGCTTAGGTGACTTTTCTAAGACGAGAGGATCGGTGTCGATGAAACCTTTAGCCTCAACGGGTGTTGGGCTAGGAAATGGAGGCACTTCGATGGAGTTAGAAGTTGAAGCCTCAAAGACGTGGTCCTTTGAAGGTGGTGAAGACGAGTCCAAATTGGTCATTGTCGTGATGGCACTAAAGTCGCCCTTCGGAATTGGTTGTTCACTTGTTTCGCCAAATACATCCCAAAGTGATTTTTCATCAATAAATCTATGAATACCCTTTTGAATTAAGTATACGTATTCTTTATCATTAAAATCATCATCTTTAAAACCGTTCATTAATTCTTTCAAAACATGCATCAAGCCTCATATTTTCCGCTAAAGTTAACATTTTGAAATCATTAGAATTTGAAACATCTGGTTTTTCAACCTCGTTTTATTATGATCATTTGAAACTTGGGATTTATTTGCGAAAAATTCCATTTTATCTTCCCCATATCTCATAGTAAGTCTCCCCTCGTGAACGTCGATTACGGTTCGAGCCGTCGATAAAAATGGTTGGCCTAAAAGAATAGGACATTTAGGATCACACTCGTAATCAGATATGACGAAATCCTCGGGAAAAAACAAACTTTCCAACTTTAACATAGACATCCTCGGCTATTCCAATTGGTATAAGTGGTGTACAATTTGCAAGCTCGATTATCATGTTCGTGAGGGTAAGTGAAGGCAATCTCATCAATTTCCAAAGAGAATTAGGCATGAGATTGATGCTAGCACCTAAATCAGCAAGGGCTAAACATCCCTCAATCTCGGAAAAATCACAAGGTAACAAAAATTGTCCCGGATCCCCTTCCTTTCTCGGCATTTGCCTTTTGGGTTTTTTAAGAAGGATCGATGCACAAGTTTCTTCAAGGGTTACTTTGGTAAGGTCGATAAAGCTCTCTTTTTGAACCGTGGATGGAATTTGAGGTACACGAGGGTGTGCACTCCTTTCCTTGGTCGCCACGTTCACCCCATCGACTTTAGAACATGAAGGCGTTCGAGAAGTCGAGGGTTGAGAAGAAAGGAACAAATCGAAATCTATCAAGGTTAGGGGTAATCACACGACTTTTCTTACGAGATGAGGCGGCTTTACATTGTTCCTTCGGATTTGCAACGGTGTCACTAGGTAACGAACTCGATGAAGCACCCGAGGCCTTGTTCATAATAACCGAAAACATCTTTTTAATATCAATTTGTCCTTGCTCAATCTTCGTGTTTTGATTTTTCAAAGTATTAGAAAAGTCGTTTTTCAAAGTACCAATTTGTCCCTCTAAACCTCTCACATTAGCCTCATTCATTTTCATGTATTCTTGAAAATCGTTTGACGAACTATTTTGATTGCATTAAAGTTCCCTTGGTTTTGATTGTTTCTTTGAAAATTTCCTCGATTACCACTCGAAAAATTGTTTCCTTGATTGTTTTTGTTTTGAAAACTCGAGTTTTGATTATTATCTCGATTTTGCCAACTCAAATTACGACCTTGATTATAACCTCCTTGATTCAAAAAATTTCCTTGTTGATTATTTCCTTGAAAATTGTTTCGGTTTTGATTAAAATTGTTGCCTTGGTTATAATTTCCTTGTGATGGACCCGCGTTATTTTGATTTTGAAAATTGTTGTTTAACACGTTAACACTCAACGTTTGGCCATCCGTAGCCGCACACTCGTAATAATTATGTGGTCCACCGCAAAACGTACACGATGCCTCAACCGCTTTCACCGTAGCGGGAGCGTCTTTCTTTTGCATCTCAATGAGAAAAGACGTAAACACATTCGTCAACTTGTCGACTTTCGCATCAACCCTCTCAATGTCGCGATTAGAATTACTAACATTGGCGACATAGGCAACACTCGGTGCGTTACGGAGTTGGTAAACCTTGGATCGATTCTCGATAATCATCAATGCATCTTTCGGAGTCTTACACAAAAAGTTGCCACCGGCGGCGGAGTTCATTGAATCTTGTTCTTGAAAACTAAGACCGTCGTAAAACGTATGGATTTGGTGCAACTCGTAAAATCCATGGTGAGGACATTGCCTAAGCAATTCCCTAAAACGATCCCACGCGTCTCTAAAAGATTCATTCGGTTTTTGCTCAAAACTTGTAATCTCGTTTTTGAAAAACGTCGTCTTAGACGGTGGGAAAAAATGATTAACGAATTTGGAAACGAGATCCTTCCATGTAATTATGGAATTAGGTGGCTCTTTCTCGTACCAATCCTTGGCGGCACCATCGAGCGAGTACGGAAAAAGCATAAGCTTGACGAGATCGGTGTCGACGTTCTTAAACTTGCTCGTGGCCAAAAGACGATCAAAATTCCGAATGTGGTCGTGAGGATTATCGGCTTCACGACCTCGAAACTTCGTATCTTGAATCAACGAAAGCATTCCGCTCTTAATCTCAAAATTCTCCGCTTCGGTAACGGGAATTACGATTGCGTCTCCATAACCCTCGGTGGGCGCTTGGAGCAATTCCATCATCGAACGATTGCCGGCCATCTCGTCTATGGTCTCTTCAACAACGATATTAGGAACGTCGATTTCTAATTCCCGTCTACGTCGTCGATTCCTTATAATTAGAATAATCCTTCGATCGAGTGCGCATGCACTAAGCGTAGAATGGGGTAGCAAAGAGGATTCTTTTTGTGGTTTTTTGTTTTTTTCAATTTTTTTGGTTTTTGATTGTTTTTTTTTAATTTTTTTGGATTTTTTGTGTATTACGTAGACTCAAATCTACAAATATCTCCTCGAATCGATTTCTAGATTAAAGGAGCCTCAAGAAATGAAAAGGATCACGTGGAGTGAACGCCTTCGATGACTTTAGAACGTTGGTGGAACACCAAAACGTTCAAGAGGGTTTAATCTTAAAAACAAGCAAATACAGTATACGTAGATAATACTTGGGCGGCAAACCCTCGATTAGCCCTCTTTCTCAAAACACGCACAAGCAAGCGGGGGAAACGAGGCGACGCTAAGCACTTAAGAGCCTTTTTCCCTTAGGTCGTGAAATACAACCGCCTTATACCCATCTTATAGTTTGTGTTCATCAAAATTAAGCCTCACGAAAGTATTTACCTATTTTGCCTTTAAACTTTTGCTTTGGATTCGAATACAATAATTGAGTGATGAAATCCCAATTAAGGTTGCGTTTTCACGCTTTTGGAGATATTGTAAATTTATTGTGATACGTAAATACAATATATTAATAATATTCACAAGAAAAACGAAAACGATTATATACAATATATTAAAATGATTGTTTTGTGTTTAGTTTAGGAAAATTAAACAACGATTTATTTGGATACTACAATATAATAAGGAAAAATAACAAAAATGAGTATGTACGTTATATACGTTTTCCAAAAATTGAAAAGCAAAAACGCACTACTCACACAAACACGATATGTATAATGGCACTAAAGACACCTCCCCGGCAGCGGCGCAAAATTTATTGTGTAAGATTCATACTTACTATAGGAAAAGCAAGTAAAAAGGACAAGTATTAAGTTCTACGATTTAATGAAAAACTGTAAAACCGAATAAGTGCGAGTTCGTTCTCGGCGGAGGTGTATGGTTTGTGTACCAGTTATATAAAATCAAAGTTTGGATTAGTGTCGTTTTTGGGTTTGTAGAGAGAAAAATAAAAGACGAGCTACAACTACGATTACACTACGACGTATGACGTAAAACGCGATGAAATTAAAAATTAAAGCTAAAAATTAGTTAAAAATTAAAACTAAGTCTAAAATAATATAAATAAGAATAAAATTCAATAAATAAATTTTAAAACCTTTTATTAATTAAATATTCAATTTTAAATGCTAATTAAAGCCCTAAAATTAAATATAATTAAGAAAAAGCCCAAAATATTAATTTATCAAACAAATATCTTATTTATATTCATTAAACAATAAAAAGTATTTTTTTCTAAATTTTAGAAACTATTTTTCTTTTTTTAAATGCTAAAAACAATTTTTAAACTAAAATAATGATTAAGAATAATAAAATAAGGCTAAAATTAATTTGAATTTTTCAAAAAACCTATTTTATATTATTAAACAATAAAAAATTAAAAAGTTTGAAAAAAGTAATTTTTTTTACTAAAAGACAAAACAGTTTTAATTAAAACCTATTTAAACTTAAATTAAATCTAAAAATAATTACAAAAGTGAACAGTGAAACTTTTTTATACTAAAAATCTTAAAATAATAAACTTAATATGAGAAAATTTTTAAAACTGAAAAATAAAGATTTTTGGCACTAAAAGATAAAAACAATATTTAAATAAACTAATTTAAATTGAATTAAATCTAAAAAATATCAAATGAACAGTAAATTGAAAATAAACTTTTTGAAAAATCTTAAAATAAATAAATAAACACAAGATATTTAAAATGAGTGAAAGATACTCAATTAAATTCACTAAAGACAAAAAAACCAAAAAAACTGACAATGACTTGTCTTGGACTTTTGTCCACTAGCTAAACAGTGGGTATAGATGAACTAGCAGTGGGTAGTTTCTTCTCATTGCTCTAAGCAGAAATAAGGGTTTGGGCACGTTTTTGCTTGTAGTAGCTTTGTTACTTGGTTTCTTTGGGAGACAAAGGCACCCCCACAACCAGTTGGGTTGCGGGGAGTTAAGTAAGCAATAAAAACACTAGATTACACACAAAAATCACACTCAAATGGGCAAAATAAGGTCAGTGTATTGACTAACAGGTCTGGTGGACTAGTTCTAATTCAAATTGCAACAAAGTGAATTTCAACCCACAAATTCTTTTTCAAATAAACACCAAAACACAAACTATCTATCAGCAATCCTAATATAACCAATTTTCTAACAACTAACAAGATTTGAAAACAAAAGTGAACTAAAACAGATTGGTTTAAAGCCTATTGAATGTTATGCTAGTTTTTACCAATATTTTGACATGCAAAATCCTTTTTAACCTACATTACCCAAAACCAAGTACTGATTACACTTTAAACTAACCTAAAGAGTGTGTTTAAGCAGGTCTCAAGCCCAAGATTTGTCAAGTTCTTGCCTAAAAATCCAATCCCAAACACCCCTTAATTTCTGCTATGAAAAATTTAACAAAGACTTTATACTCAAAACCACTTAAAACTGATTCCAAATGGCTTAAACCTATCACTAACTAACTGATTAAGCATGAACCATCACAAAATCAGGCATTCAAAAAGCTATCACACAAATCACATGAAACCAGAAACTTTTGAACTAAAAAGAGGGTTCAAGCCCAGGTTTTTATACCTTGTGGGACCCACATCCGGTCCCCACTGATAATGACATCTCCTATTAGCAGAATGAATGAGCTTATGGGATTAAGAAGCTTATTGATGTAGAGTTGTGATGGTGTGACTACTCTGTCAAACACCCAATATGTCTTCTTAGAAACTTATACCTTGTGTACCTGTTAAGAATACCAAACAAAGGAAGCTGCCAAGAAGCTTATGCACAAGCTTGTTTGTCAAGCAAGCTTGTGTGTAAGATTTTGGAACAGTTATATGAACAGTAAACAGAAAAAAATGAAACATGATTTTTAGAGATCTTTAAACACTCCTATATTTTGTAAAAGGAAAATGGAATCCAAACTTGAATAATAACTCCGAGATATAGCATTCATAATAGCTTGTGTGTCAAACAAGCTGCTATGATCACACTATACCCTAAAGGTTCTCATAAATACCTTTGAACAAAAAAATATTTTTGATAAATTATAACCACACACTTTTTGCAAGAAAAGGAAATAAGATTACACTAAGATAAACAGTAAATGGAATTCAACTTTTGCACATTTAACAAAACACTTTAACTATTAACTTTATAAAAATAATACAAAAGTTGGAACAAGAGCTAAATGAGACACAAGTCGTCTCATTATATACAAAGAGATAGAATCATCTGGAATCTAAAACCCTAAAAATTGAAAAGCCCTATTTGTCCTTGAAGTCTTCTTGTTTAAATTTGGTCAAATGCCTCTCATGTGATGTTGTCCTTGTTGACAGCTGGTGGGATGATCATGGCCATCAAATAAACATTAGGGACCAAGGAATCCATCTGGGTCGTTTGATTTCTGAAAAGATACCATTGTTGCTATTTTTGGAGGAGCAGGGGACACGTGTGGGGACCACCCCGGTCATGGGAGGGGGAATTTGGTGGGTGTGTTTTGATTAGAGGGACCTTAATCACCAATATGGAGATTCTTAGTGAATAACCCTTTGGTTTGGGTTAATGGGTTTTTAGGGTTTATGTGTGGGAGGGAAAGGGGATTAAGTTTTTTAATCTGTTAAAGGGTTTAAAAAATGTTTCCCACTTAATTATAATTGACTAGTTATAATCAGTTTAAGTGAGGTGAGTGGATTAATGACGTGGGTGGGAGGGGGATGGTGATTGCTTGTGGTGTGAGTGGAGGTGACGTGTCAGAGTCTGAGTGGAGGGGTGTGAGTTTGTTGTCTGGGCTGTTTTAGTCCCTATACTCCCAAGTTATGTCCACTTATAGTTTAAACAGCCAACAAGTAAATTTCCTTTGTTATAAACTTTTGTTTTTCCAACTTTGGCCACAAAAAAGTTTGATAAAGTTATACCAATGACTTTTCTTGTAATTTCTACATTCTTCAAGGGCATGAATGATATAGTCTTGAAACTTAAGGACCATATTTGTAACTTTTGAGATTTACAAGGGTCAAAAGTGACAAGTCTTCAAAAGTTGAGGGACCAATCTTGCCAATCTTCAAAACTTCAAGGACTTGAATGGAAAATCATCGTTCGGGCCTGGTTCTTTGTACGGCTTCGTTTCCCGTGTTCGTTTTTGTTTCATTCTTGTGATCTTTTGTTGATTTCATGATATCCGTACCTAAAATACACAAAGAACAAATACAAGCATATTTTGGAGTATTTTAATGATATTTTAAGCATTTTAAGCCTGATTTGGACGATAAGACTATGTATAATTGTAGTCTCATCACGTTCCATGATCGGCTCCCTCATGTACTTAACAACAAGCCGACCAGATATATCACATGCTACGTGTTATTGTGCACAATATCAAGCACGACCCACTGAAAAACACCTCAAAGAGGTTAAACGGATCTTTCGGTACCTTACGAATACCATTCACATGGGACTCTGGTAGCGAGGGAAACCGGTTTCTTTCTAACGGCCTATTCAGATTCTGATCATGCAGGTTGTCTTGATACACGAAAAAGTACTTCTGGTGGTGCATAACTTCTAGGTCAAGATAAGCTCGTGGGATGGTCTTCCAAGAAGCAGGATTGTACGTCACTGTCATCAGCCGAAGCGGAGTATGTGTCTTTATTTGCGTGTTGTGCACAAGTTCTTTGGATGAGAACACAACTCACGGATTATGGTTTCCACTTTGATAAAGTACCTATGTACTGTGACTCAAAGTCCGCCATAGCCATCTCCTGCAATCCGGTACAACATTCCCACACAAAACACATTGATGTCAGATATCACTTCATTAAGGAACAAGTTGAAAGGGGTATCGTTGAACTATACTTTGTTGGAACTGATTACCAATTAGTTGACTTGTTTACAAAAGCTCTTTCGAAAGAGAAGTTTGTGTATCTAGTTAGGCAAATTGGTATGAGATGTTTGACTCCAGCAGAACTAGAGATTCTGGCAAAGAAGCCTGCTTGATTCATCTATCAAACATCTACAAGTAAATATTAATGAAAAAGCAAAATACAAAATTAAAAATCTTTGAAAATCTAAAAATATTCTTCTCGACATGTCTTTCAGTATCGATAATATAGACGTACCTAGAAATGTCGCTCAATAACGACACGGGTGTGTACATAAAGCTCGAATGAAAGTTGTAAATACTTTTCAAAACATGTCATTTCTACTTTTAATAAAGGAAAATGTCTATTTTGGATAAATTTTCAAACAACGGGTAGAGCAATCTATCTTGGGTTGAGCTTGTCACAAAACATTCAACGTTTTGAGCTCAACACAATGGCTTGTAATCACTTTCAGATTGTAACCCGACTCTATATTCACGGGGGAGTGTACGATTTAGTGCCCTTACCCTCGGCAAAAGAAGAGAAATCTTCTTACACTTGAGTGGATTCGTCAAGACATTCAAAGTCTATGAACTCAAGTTTATGTTTTCGAAAAACCACTTCGCCAAAAAGAATGGATTTTTCACAAAGCGTTGAACACAATTTTTTCAAGAGTTTTTCAATGATTATTCAAAATCTTTCAAAATTGTGTGTTCAGCAACTCATATCCTCAAAAAGCGAAATGTGGATCACATCCTCACAATGACAATTCAATTGCATCAATTTTTGAGGGGGAGCGTTCCAAATTCATGCTAAGTTTGACAAATTTTTCTCCCGAAAGTTTTCAAGACTATTTTTAACAATTTATTTTAATTAAATTTGGTATCTCTAATATCAAACGATTTTATATATTAGAAATAGGGGGATAAAATATGATTAAAATGTGATCTAAAGACTCAAGCACTTATGGTTACGATCAGATACCCACAACATCTTTAATCCACGACGTTATTGGTGAAAAGGGTGGTTAGGTTTAAGTCCTATGATCCAACCAGAATCGGAGGGATCTTCCCAAGGACAATCCAATAGATTATTAGAAGTCCTTAGGAAAGATGGAGTAGAATGTGAACGTAGCTGAATGTCGACTAAGTACTGATGCTAGCACTGGAACAATCACAACAAGGTGCTAGTAATGATCTCTTGGTAAGCATTGAAGGGGTTGAAGAATGAAAAAGAAATGTAAGGATAATGGGTGTAAAGAAATTATCCCTCCATACAACGTAGAAAGAAACCGGGTCAACACATCATGAAGACAACACATCATGGACCCAGTAATGTAATGCACAACCCTTACCCAGCTGACTCAAGCTCCTCTCAAAAGAATTTTGTTTTATTGTCACAGAGAACAACATGACTTCAATTGACTTTCTCACTCCGAGATAGTTGATATTGAATAGGTGGCATCTGCTCCAGCCTTCGACCACTAAAAGTGCACTAATCGAGTCTAGAGCCTAGAGATCAATAAAATCTAGTTAGGACACACGGATGACGATCAAGAGAGTCCTACGCTATATCCTTGCGATATTGCTAGAACACTCAGAGTTATACTAGTTAGTATTCACAATGATGAGTGGAAATCCTTCCAGTGTTAACATCAAATAGCAATGCAGTAGGTCATGTGTAAGATGCTTATGAATTGAACATGTGTAAAACTAAAAAGCAACAGTGTTTTGTTTCTTTATCGATTCAAACTCGTTTCAGGTTTCTATGCAATATCTTTATGGTCTTGCAAGAACATTCAGAGTGATACTCATTAATATTCACAGTGACGAATGGAAATCCTTCTAGTGTCTGCATCAAACAGCGTAACGGTAGGTAACTTGCGAGATTCTTTATGAATCAAGCTTGTGTCAACTGGAAAGCAACAATGGTAAGATTATTTATGAATCAAACTTGTTCCAGGAATTTGAATTGACGACCTTAATCAAGCGGATATTTATCCAATTGATTCACTCTTTATGTTCATATTCTTGCTTTGAGATGGTCGAGTAAAGAGAACGGCTAGTACCATCGCGAAACCCTGTCAAGGAGGTTCTTAATTGAATCTACCTAATCACAGGTACGATATTTAATATTGTCTAACGGTCTTCACCGACCGGAGGTAAAACGCTACCAATTTAGGACGAATGTCAAAGCCATTCAGTCCGTGTCTATGCTTTGTCTCAAGAATGTGGCGTTACGGTGTACTCAGCAAAGTCAAAGGTTCAAAACCACATACTCATGCCCAAAAACATTCAACAATCAAGAAAGCTAAAGACTTCCGCAAGTCTGATGATCAAAACCTTCCTTATCAATTAATGTAGAGGAATGACCTCTCTTCAAAGGAGATTGTAAGCAAGCTTTCAAGATGATGCAAAGTATGAGCATGTGGATGACGACACAATATCGCAAGATGGCAAAGACAAGTCAAGAATGATTTGAATATCTCAAGATTAAAGACAAAGTCGAAAGGCAACAACAAAAGGTTCAAAGATCACAACATGAAAGAACAAGACTACTATTACACGTTCAAGACTCATTTATGACGAGATTAGTAATCTTCATAAATCTCCAAATGACGAAGAGGAATGACCTCACATTGGGGGAGACTGTTAGCCTCAAAATATTGAGTCAAACAAGAATGTTCGGTCATAGGTTTTTATTGTAACATTTACTAGAACGTTGTAATAGTTAGTTAAAATACTTGTGACATTACGGGCTTGATGGCTAGCTTAAAAGGCCTTTTTCAAGGTACTAATCATTTATTTAAGCCCGACCCAAAGCAAATATAGTCCAATAGAAAGCCCGCATGTGGGTGGACTATATAAGCACCCTCCTAGCATGTTAGGAGGGTTGGTTGATTTCATTTTCTTAATCTAATATTCACATAGTTAATCATCTCTCTCTACTTTCTCTCTCCACTTTCTCTCTCTAGAAATCATCTCTTTTCATCTCTATTTCTTAATCTATCATCATATTATTTGCAACAACCAATTCTTCACACGCTTGCAAAATACTTCATGAAAATCATACAAAGTGAAGTAGATACCATTCCATGTACACTACTTCTCCCTGGAAGTTGATCCGATTACTTCAAAGTACATGATCTTCCCCCATGATGATTTCGAACTCTTGAAAGCATCATTATCGTGGACGTCCATATACTTGAGAAGTTCTAAGTCTTAAGCAAATGTCTTGAAAAGTTTTGAAAGTCGTTGAGAAACTTTGAAAATTTTTGCTTAGACTATGAAGTACCATTGTCGTTATGTAGTTCAAAAATACCTCGTGAGAATTGATTGTTGATTCCATCTCTCTCTGTCTAACTTACCAACCTCGTATTCATTCGGCTATTTGTCGTGACCACATGTGAAGTAAACCCGATATTCAAAACTTGAAACTGAAGTACAATCCCCCAAATTTGTCACTTAAGCTTGCACTTATGTCGATTGAAGAATGATGCAGAAACAAGTCTGTAAGACCTCTTGAAGTTATCCACACGAGAAACTGCGTGTGACACTGAGAACTGCAACAAAGCTCCCAAAAATGATAGTTATCTATGTCGTCGACCATCCACCCCTTGACACTGGAAACTAGATAATTCAAGTCTCAATCATAAATTTTATCGCCCAAGCAAGTCATCAATAAATAGAATAGGTTTAAAGAAAATGGGTAGAAAATAGAAGGAAGGCTCGATGATGAAATAAGTAGACGCCTTCATGAAATCCCACTTCAACTTTAAATAAAGAATACCAAATCCACTTCGTGATCACTTGTCTTTGTAGAATCAAAACTAGCTGTTGTCGTTAAAGTGAATCTTATATCGGATCGTTTTAGCGTTAAGTGTTTTGTTTGCTTTGGTGTTGTGTTTGTGAATGCCGTTATCTAGAACAAATTATGAAATGAATTGTCAACAAGGGACAAAAATTGTCTAGATAACTTGTCATTTAAGCTCCAACGTCAGTCATATGCCCAACTGATCGAAACACACCGAATACTTGCATCGAAAATTATGTCATCATATCCCATGTATACAAGTCCGGACCATTCTCATTTCTACCAACTGGCTGCTATCATATATTAATAGTCGTACCACTTGCAAATCACTTTAGATACTCGAACCAAAATGATTAGTAAATCCAAGAGTCAGACCAAATCTGGCCTGCTATGTAATGGAAGGAATCAATGCAGCCCAAACAATTTAAGGCTATACCCGGTTTTACATTAAACAAGTCCAGCCTATAACTATTAAGTTTAACCAGGATATAAATACCTTGAAACCCTAATAATACTCCATTACCTAACCCTAATCTCATCCATAGTATACTCCACCTCCCATATCAACTGCTCTCATCAACACAGATCTCAATAAACTACATCACCCATCTCATAACTTCATCACATCCGAATAAAAGCATCTCAAGAACTACACTCCAGTCCTACACGTAGCCATGATAAAATCATATAAATAATCAAACAACTCCCTTGTCATTCGTTTTGTTCAAAAACCCAAGACCACCAAGAAAGATTGGTCTGACTAATTATCCCTCTTTGCTACGAAAGATCAAACAAGAAACCCTATAACTTTTGAATCACAACAGGCTTAGATATGAAGATCAATTATCATTGCTTCAAGATCTTGAAAAGGTCTCGGGTAGGTGTTGGTTTTGATTTTCGTTATGTGATTACTAACTCGAAACAAAGATTCTAATATAACAAAGTTGTTATAATTCAATCTTGGATTTTCGAATATTGATGAGAAGTTATAGACATCAATAGAGATCAGTGATGATATCAAATTCGTGGGTTTAGATCTTGACATGCATGTCAAATAAAGAATTGAATATGAGATCTAGATGATTTAATATATATTTCGAGACAGATTGAGTTTTAAACATGTATAGAGATGGATGTCGTTGGGTTTGATTAGATGTTTGTAGAGTAAACTGATATAATTATTTTTGCACATTCTCGGAATTTTTTTCTTTACTAGTCATCTCGTAATGTTTTCATAGATACATCTCGCAATGTTTGTGAAAATCACCATCTCGCAATATTTGAGATACTCACCATCTCGCAATATCTTTTCAATCCATATCTCGCAATATTTGAGATAATCACCATCTCGCAATATCTTTTCAATCCATAACTTCGCAATGTTTTCAAAAAAAACTCAAATCTCGCAATAATTAGGGTTTTGACCCATTTTCTTGGTTTCTCCGAAAAAGGTGAATCTGGGTTTTCAGATCTGTTTCTTTTTTCTTTTTTTTCCAGATCTATTCTGTCTTCTTCAAAAAAAAACCCTTAAAAACCCAGATTTGAAGCATACCATGTCTTCTTCTGTTTTTTCCAGATCTGTTTTGTCTTCTTCAAAAAAAATACCCTTAAAAACCCAGATTTGAAGCATACCAAAGGACGAATATACAAATGATTTTTTTCCTTCCAAATCTGATGTAGCTGAAAACATGACTAAGGAAAAAGAAAGATTATAAAATAAACCACGAGAAACTGTGTCAAAGCATTGGACTGATAGATTCAGACGACACATAATAGACTAACAATCAAAAAAATGACTTTTGACTCTTTGGACATATGCGCAACACCAAACATTACTGATGAAATTTATTGGATTGATAAGCACAAAACAAAAATCACGTGGCCAACAACTTAAAAATAATCATAAATAAGTTGCTATAAGCCACATACACCAAAAAATAAGCAAACACAACACGAAACACCCCCGGTTAGCTCTGATACCAATTGTTATCATATAAGATTCAAAGCTATTGGAGGTGATCCGGAGGTCGGGAGGATGAAATAGATGTTTAGACATTTTAGAGAGAGAAAAAGAGATAGACTATTAAGTGTGTGTTTTATTGAGAGAAAAAGTAGAACAAGAAAAATGACAATCCTCACCCCTCCATGGAAGTATGGAGGGGTATATATAGCTCGGTGTATCTCACTTATAACAAGTGACGATACTGGTCCTTGCTATATTAAACTATTGTAATTTCGTAAATGACGCTCACATTTTAGGGCTAACAGTAGCCGAACCTAAAACAAAACAAATCCAACCCGAATCTTGTTTAATCTTTTCTATAAACATGTTTTTTAATAATGTTTTAAGGATTCATGAATATATGATCATAATTAAAATAAAAAGATTAAGATTCGATTAATACCAAATTATTGGATGGATTTAGGAATGAAACACGAACACAAACACGTAATTACTAAAGATCAAAGATCAAAAATTCGTCCCTTGTGGTGTTCTTGGTGCCGCGGCCAAAATAGAGTAGAAGGAAGAAAAGAATTTAGGGTTTTAGCAATTTTCTATGTTTTGTATTTTATGAAAAATCCTAGAGTACTTTTTGGTTAAGGAGTGGATTTCAAATTGGGCTGGGCCAAGCCCTTTTCTTCCGTGTTTTTGGACGCCACATATAGCACACACATATACATTTGTTTTAATTTTTAGTGTCTTAAATTTATCATCGTGTGTTCGTTTTTAATGTTCAACTTTTATGTCTTGTATGATTTAAATATTTTACGTGAATCCTTATCGTGCATTAATATTCATGTTTTCATACGAAATACTTATAATAATTAATTAATATACGTAACGTTCGTATTAAATTCTCATGATTCATGTCGTATATTAATTAATTATAAAGTTTAAATTTAACTGTAGATTAGTGCATTTGATGATCTTAAGGATTTTAAAGCGGGTTTTACAACTCTTCCCCTCTAAAAGAATAATTCGTCCTCGAATTAGAGATACGATAAACTGAAAATGACATACCCGAATCATAGTTGGAAATGAGGGTAAGAAGTCCGGATAGACTCCTCCGTTTCCCAAGTGGCTTCCTGCTCGGAATGGTCCCTCCAACGGATTTTGACGAATGAGATCATCTTTCTCCTCATGACTCAATCCTGTCGGTCGGGAACTTCTTCGGGTTCATCAATATAGGATAGATCCTCTCGAATCTGCTCGAATGGATACGAAACTGTATGCAACGGATGGTAGTTGTTACCTTTGAGTAAGGATACATGGAACATATCATGCACATGAGATAGCTGAGGAGGTAAATCTAGATGGTATGATACTTCACCGACACGTTCAAAGATTTCAAACGGTCTGATGAAACGAGGACTGAGCTTGCCCTTGAGTCCAAAACACCTTACACCATGTGCTGGTGATACCTTAAGGAAAACATGATCACCAATCTTAAATTCTAGATCTCTACGATGTTTATCAGCATAACTCTTCTGTCGAGCACGAGCTTCCTGTAGCTTCTCCTTGGTGATGGCAACCTTCTCATTGGTCACCTCTATCATTTCTGGTCCTTTAAGGATTCGTTCTCCAACTTGATCACAACAGATTGGAGCACGACACTTTCTGCCGTAGAGCATCTATAAAGGTGCACACTTATAATTGCATGCCAACTATTGTTGTAGGGAAACTCAACCAAACAAATGTAGTCGTCCCAACTTCCTGTCCATTCTAATGCACAAGCTCGCCGCATGTCTTCTAAGGTCTGAATGGTACGCTCTGATTGACCATCGGTCTGAGAATGAAAGGCAGTGCTAAGCTTAAGTCTGGTGCCCCAAGCTTTCTATAGACCTTTCCAGAATTTAGACGTAAAACGAGGATCTCTGTCTGATATGATGTCAGATGGAGTACCATGTAGTCGCATGATCTCCTTAAGGAATATATCTGCCAATTTGCTAACTGAGAAATACTTGTAAATTGGAAGAAAATGAGTTGACTTTGTTAAACGATCTACTATAACCCATATAGCATCATGCTTGCTCTAAGTCAATGGAAGTCCGGTGAAGAAATCCATAGAGATTTTATCCCACTTCTATTCGGGAATCTCTAACGGTTGTAGTAAACCACTAGCCCGCTGATGCTCGATCTTAACCTGCTGGCAGGTCAGACACTTGGATACAAAAGTTGCAACATGCTGCTTCATGCCACTCCACCAAAAATGTTGTTTGATATCATGGTACATTTTGGTGGATCCTGGATGAATAGAAAATTGAGAGCTGTGAGCTTCTGTTAGTAAAGCTTCTCAGAGTGTCTGATCATCCGAGAACACATAGCTTAGTTCCTTGCCATACAATGCCTTCTTCGTCTTCACGAAATTCTATCTACCGATCAAGATTCTAAATAATAGCCCAAATCTCACCATTACCTTTCTGAGCTTCCTTGATCCGAGAAATTAAGTCTGGCTCAATTCTCATATTAGCCCAGTACCCATGTTGTCCACGTACTAAGAACTCAATGTCTAATCGCTCCAAGTCACGTATGATTTCTTCTTGTATCTGGATGTCGTTAATCATGCCCGACTTCCTACTGAGAGCATCTACCACTACATTCGCCTTACCGGGATGATACTGAAGATTGATGTCATAGTCCTTGAGTAGTTCCAACCATCTTCTTTGCCTCATGTTAAGCTCTCTTTGAGTGAAAATGTACTTAAGACTCTTGTGATCAGTAAAGATGTCACATTATTTACTATATAGATAGTGTCTCCAGATTTTAAGTGCAAATACTACTGCTACTAGCTCCAAGTCATGGGTAGGATAATTCTCCTCATAAGGCTTTAGCTGCCGTGATGCATATGCAATCACTTTCCCATGTTGCATGAGTACACAGCCCAATCCTTTATCCAAAGCATCGCTGTAGATCTGAAATATACCTGTGCCAGATGGGAGAGTAAGAATAGGTGTAGTGATAGGTGTGAAAACACCCATCCTTTTTACCACTTAATTACAATAATAACCAAGCCAAAACGTGTATTTTATGTCTTTTATGCCGGAATTATGCGTGGTTTGTGTTTTTGTTGTGATTTAGGACGAAATGGTGAAAAGTGGAGAAAACACGGACATTCACGGGCATTTACGGGCTTTTATTGAAGAAAAAGATGAAAAGACGAAGTCAAGAAGTCAAGAGTGCAAAAAGAACGGAAGTCCAAGACCAATTCTGAAGAATTATCGAAGAAAAAGTCGAAAGACGGAAGTTTACCAAAAGCCGAAGAACTCGAGTCTTATTTATTGAAGAATATAAAGACGAGTTTAAAGAAATCCCGAGCCATAAGTCATTAAAGTCCAAGATTAAAGAAGATTTAAAGGCTTAAGGACTAATGGTGCAATTAACAAAGAGATTAAGAAGGAGGGACTTAAAGATGCAATTAAGATGAAATGAAGGAGGGGAGGAAGCTTCCTAATCCTCCCCTATATATAGATTAGTCTTAATCACTTTTCATTTTGTTAGCTAATTTGACAAATTAGTTCTCCACTTTATTTTATGCACCTTTAATTACTTGTCAATTTAAATACATGTTTTGCACCTTAATTATCTTTTAATTTCCAAGTAAGTGTTTTTAATTTTCTTGCTTTAATCTTTATTTGTCTTTGATCAAGTTTACTTTTATCTATCTCATTCTACTCTTCTTCTTTTTGATTCGGTTCCAATTTCGGATTAAGCAAGTTTTTGCTTAATCCATTGCTTATTTGATTTAAAAGTTTTGACTTTTCTTTTACCTTATAAGTTTTCATGCGAAATAGCCATAAGCTTGACAATCTTATGTGCTTATTTGGTATTTAACTTATGTGTTTTCAAAGTTTTTCGTTAAAAGTTTAAATCTTTTTAATTTTTGTGTCTCGTTTTTGATGTTTTTATAAGTTTTATCATTATTCTAGTGTTTTTATTTAGCTTATTGTCTTTTTACTTTGCTTATTATCCTTGAAAAGTTAAGATTTTTGTGCTTATTTTCGTACTTTTTGAGTTTTCCTAGTTTTTAGGAAATCTGATTCGATTTTGCAATTCCTCAATAATTGCGAAATTGAATCCATCTTTCAATTGCGAAATCTTGGTCTTCTCTGGTAATTGCGAAATCAATCTTTCTTGAGCATTGCGAATTTGATCTTTTTGCTAATTGCGAAATTGATCTTTTTGCTTATTTCGGATTTGAACATTCTTCCTGATTGCGAAATCTTTCCTTCCAAAGTTGCGAAATCTTGCCTAAATTACCAATTGCGGAATTGTTCCAAATTGTGCATTGCGAAATCATTGATTTCGCAACTATTGCGAAATCTTTGTTTCGGAATTGCGAATTTGAACATTCTGCTGATTGCGGAATTGTGGGTATGATTTCGCAATTAGTGGTTAATTGCGGAATTATTTCAGTTTTTTTTTAACAATTGCGAATTTTCTTGTTTTTATTTAAATTCAATTTTCAATTTAATTTTCCCGCCTTTTTACTTCATCGCACTTTAAGATTACTTGTCTTAGATTTATTTTAGCTTTGCCTTAGTTTAAGTTTTGGTTGCGTTTTAAGTTCGCCTTAGATAGATTTAAGTTTGCGTTATTTATTTTAGAGCCTTTTAATTTCCGTCACGCTTTTAAATACTTGCACCATTTACTTTAAATTAGACTTAGATTTAAATTAACGCACGTTTACTTTAATTGTCTTGCACATTTAATTACTACAACGACACAACTATTTGTTTCACCAAAGAACGACTGAGTTGCATAGTTAACCTAGATCAATTCGATTAGACACACATCAACGAATCTTTTTACCGGGCCAAAAGCCTTGTATTAAATGGCGCCGCTGCCGGCTCTTTTCGTAAAGATTAACGGTTTTCTGTGAGAGACGCGTTGCTTTTTGGGATCCGTTCACTTGTGAGCGTTACTTTTCTTGCTTAAAAAATTAAAAAAATCATAAAAATTAAAAATTGTTAAAAATCCATAAAAATTCAAAAATTCAAAAATCCAAAAAGATTTTATCTTTATTGTGTATATATATTGTCTTTGTGTTTGGTTTCTTTTTCTTTTGCATTTTCAGGTGTATGCGTACTAGATCTTCTACTTATCAAGAGCCCGAGAATCAAGAAGATTTAAGTATGTCAGGTGTTAACAACAATAATAATCAACCGCACCTCAACAATAATAACAACAATGTTCTTCCACAGCCCGATCTTCGGACAATGGAGGAGCTTTTTCAACCAACCATGTTTGGACGAGGAGGACCGATTGCGCCGATGCAAATCAACGCTCCTGAGTTTTCGTTGAAGCACCACATGATTCAGCAAGTGCAAACTAATCCATTCGCCGGAATGCCTGATGATGATGCCAACAAACACCTCGACAAGTTCATTACAATCACCCAAAGCATGAAGTGCGCCGGTGCCACAATGGATGAACTTCGCCTACAACTCTTCCCACATACTTTATCGCATCATGCCGAGAAATGGTTTGATCGTCTCCCGAAGAATTCAATTCACACTTGGGATGACATGACTCAACGTTTTTTGTCGCGCTACTTTCCACCATCCATGGTCACGAGCCTTCGCAATCAAATCAGCGGTTTCATGCAAGATCCTGATGAATCTCTTTTTGATGCTTGGGAGAGATATAATGTCTTGATCGATAGATGTCCAAACCACAACATGCTCCATGTGACCTTAATAGATACTTTCTACAACGGTTTGACTTTTCGAGATCGGGATACGATTAATGCAGCCGCCGGTGGCACATTCATGAAAAGGAGACCCGGGGAGTGTAGAGAGCTAATTGAGAACATGACTACTCACCACAAAAACTGGGATTCCTCCGCTTCTTCAAGGAACAACCCGAGAGTCAATGTTTCCTCTACTTCAGCAAACCCTGATATGACCGAACTCATACGCGTGTTGACCGAAATGAGCAGAAGTATGCAACTCTTGGCTTCAAACCAACAACAACAAGTTAAAGTTGTTGCTACCCCTTGTGAAACATGCGGCGGTCCACACTCATACACCGATTGTCCTTCAACTCAAGGAAATCCGGAAAATGTGTATGCAGCTTATGGTAATTATTCACCGGAAAATTACCAAGCTCGACAAGGGGATATAAATTTGCTGAGCTACCGGTCAAACAACTACCTTTCACCCGGTTTTTCTCCTCAAAACCAAAACTCCGCCAACAACTACACTAGAAGCAACCAAATCCCACCAAGAGCTTCTAATCCTTATCACCCACCCGCTCAACAACTCCCACCCATTAACCCCGATGTTGACACCATCATGAGAACCCACGGTGAGCAAATCAAGAACCTGCAGAGCCAAATTATCAATCTGAAAGGAGATATTACCAAGCAAGGAAATGAGATTAGATCCGAACTTCGAGATAATCTTCAATCCTCCATCAGCACTCAAATGAATGATATAAAGAATATGTTGGCTAGTTTCTTGCCCCCTGCTCAACCTTCTACTTCGAGTTCTCTACCTTCAAACACCGTCACTAATCCGCGAGCGAATGTGAGTGCTATTACTACTCTTAGTGGAGTCACCATAGTAGGACCACCTATCCCACCACCATCATCTACACCTCCTCCACCACCATTTATCCCTACTCCTCCTACACCTAGTATTAGTGCACCATTACCGTCTCCGCCTCGTCATGACGATGTACCTAGGAAGGACCCTTCAACATCTCAACCTTTAACTACTACACCTGCACCTTCACCACCCAAACCCAATATCCCTTATCCTTCTCGTTTAGGCAAGACCAAAATGCTAACCAAGGATGACTTTGAAGTGTCACGCTATGTGAAGATGATCTCTCAGATGAACTTCAACATTAGCTTTCTTGAAGCACTTGTCCACATGCCCAAATTTGTGAAAGCATTTAAGGAATTGCTTAACAAGAAGGAGAAGCTTATTGAACTCGCCAACACACGCTTAAATGAAAACTGCTCTGCAGTTATTCTTAAAGAACTTCCGGAAAAGCTTGGAGATCCCGGTCGTTTTGTGTTGCCTTGCGTGTTCAATAAAACCGAAGAATTTACTGCCCTTGCTGATCTTGGGGCCAGTATTAATTTGATGCCTTTGAGTGTTTGGAAAACACTATCATTACCCGACCTCACTCCAACAAAGATGACACTTGAACTTGCAAATCGCACTCTCGCTTACCCCGTTGGTATAGCCGAAGATGTGTTCATTAAAGTTGGCACATTTACTTTCCCGGTCGATTTTGTGGTTGTTGATTATGAAATGGACCCTCGTATTCCTTTAATACTTGGTCGGCCATTCTTGAGAACCGGACGAGCTTTAGTAGATGTGGCCGAAGGTGAGTTAATCTTAAGAGTCGGGGATGATGCACAAGTTTTTAAAATGGGGAAGCTTACCAGTACAACCTTTGGAGGCCGAGAATCAGTGAATATGATTAATGTGCTCGATGACTTTACCGTCTACGACAATCCTCTATTCGACTCTTGCATCGATAATCCACTTTTTCAAGATGATGTGGATGATGCTCTCCCTACTTTGGACGCTTCTCCCATTTATGATTCTCCTCCGGTCTTTGATGCTTATGATGATGAATCTAGCTCAGATTCGGATGATTATGATGACCTTACTTCTGAGTATCCCGACATGCCCACCTTTGATGATTTTGAGGATGCCGATACTCTTTCGAGCGATTCTTCTACTGATGACATTGCACCTACATTTGATGAAGATCCTCCGCCATCACTCGATCCTACTTTGGACGATTACTCATTTGAGGAAGACTTCTCTGCATTTCTTAATACTTACTTCCCTCATGAGAGTGATGCTCCTCCTTATGACTTTGAAGATTATCGTCTTGATCCTACTTTAGATTTGAAGCACATTCTTTCTAAGGAGAAGAAACCGATCGACACCAATATCCGCAGCACGTATGAGTTAACACCTCTTTGTCCCCCTTCTGAGGACGAGGTTGTGCTTCTTCGCGGATCTTCTTCCCATTCTGCTGAGCCTGAGTGCTATTTTCCCCTAAAGGACAAGGTGTTCGACCCCGGTATTGAAATCTTTAAGCCATCTCAGTATCCACCTGATGAAATAAAAGGAAATATCTTTGGAACTTATGGAAATTTGCTTGCACCACTTCACCCTTGCTTCTACCGTGCTCCATCGCTGCTTAAGGGAACCTTGCCTACTCTTCTTTGGCTTGCCTTGTTCGCCTTAAGCCTGTGCTATTTGATGGACGCAAACTATGTCTTTGATCCTGGTGGATATGTTTCATGCTTCTTCCTATGATGATCAAGGTCGAGTCAGGCTCACGACTCGGTGAACAAAAATCAAGCGCTTCTTGGGAGGCAACCCATGCATCTATCTTTTCGCTTTCTTTATCATAAGTGTAGGGGAGACCCGTTGGTTTGCTTTCCTCTCCTCACTTCTTAATCAGGGATTCGCGCTTCAATGATCCACTCTTGATGATTCTTGATGACCCGTGATTCCGTGTTCCACTTCTTCCCGGTTCTATCCTAAACTCTTTTTGATTCACTATTTTATATTTTCTCAATATTAAAATAGGAATCTCTTTAGTTGTCCTTTCCTTATCAAGATTTAAACAAAGTGCACAATGTCCTAAGTGTAGGGGAGTTTACTCCCACATGCTTAAACATTGAGGACAATGTTTACATTAAGTGTAGGGGGGACTTCTATCGAAGTTAAGTGGCCTTTTCCTTGTATTTGTCCTCATTTTAACCGGAAAATCAATTTTTCGACATTTTTCAAAATTTTTGATCTATTTTGGCCTATTAGTTTTTCCCTTTGTATAGTTAATTTTCTTTCCTTATTAGAATAAAAGTTTAATAAAGTGGTTTTAATTTTCAAACGTTGTGAATCTTTTGACTCAACCCGAGTTTACTCTAGCTAGTATCCTTAACGTGTTTAAGTCAAGTTTTGCTAGGCTTTTATATAGGGAGCTATAAAACGCGAAAGTCTTAACTCTCACGGGTTAAGAACAAGAACTTTTCGCAAGTTCTTATAATTGATCCTAGAGAGTCGTTTATCAAGGGAACTTTAAAACGCGATTTCTAAACTTGAAAAAGTCTAAGAATTTGCAAGATCCTATAGACGACTCGAAAACCCAAAACTTTGACTTAATAGGCTAAGCATCCACGAGTCTCATTACTTGAAATTTTAAACTGTGGAGAACGAGAGATGATAGAGTCAATTATAAGTTAGGTATTCTTTCGTGAATTTATGTGAGTTAATTATAAGCCTATTCTCCCATCGCTTGCTAATAAAATTATCTGCAATAAATATGGTTGTACGATTTGAAAAGTTACTTAGCTTCTAGCCCAAGATCGTTTAAAGGTTGCTCGGTATGGATTAGAGTTCATAGCCAAGGCATAACTTATTGAAGCGGGATGCGAAGATTGGCGAGTCCGAAAAGGCCCTAACAAGGCATGAGGGCTATATTTTGTTGCTTAAGATCCAAAGTGATGTGAAGAATCATTTATCAAAAATCAATATGAAGGATCGAGACACACGACGAAAAGCAAAAACTCCCCAAAAGTCATGGAGAAGTGTATCCGAAAAGACTCTAACAAGGTATGAGGATAAATAGATCCAAGTCATAAAAGGAGGCGGATCATTGTTTATCAAAGTCCAAAATAAAGATTGGAGAAAAATGAAGAAGTCGTGGTCCAAGTATGAATCTCTCGAAACTTCAAGTGAAGAAATTCCATTATGAAGAGAAGACCATAATTTCATGAACGTCTCTCAAGGTTTGAAGTATGAAGTCGCTGCCAAATATCGGTCCGAGAAAGGTCTCAAATCGCGAAGCGAGTTATGCCAAGATATGAACTTTATGAGGTCCCGAGAAGCAGTTTTAAAAGATTTTGTCCTTCAGCTAACTATTGATTAAATCGTTCACTTTATTTTCAGACTTAATAACTATCGAAATAAGTCAAAAATGCATCCTCGTGATCATTCAAGACAATAATAAAATATAAGAGATACCCCTAGGAATAAGGGAGTCTAAGTGAATAATTGGCCCACATGAATTCGTGTTAGTCTATTAACTTATAATAACAATGATCTCGTTTTAAGCTTGGTTTGGAGAAAGTGAAAACTTGAGGATGATGATTATTCACAACATTTCCAAAACCCAAGGTATGTTTTTGATTTCTTTTCTTTGAATGATTATAGTTTTCTATCTCTTTAATAAAGGCCAAGGTGGATTGATTTTGATGAAAAATGTAAACGTGCTTTGTAACTAATGCATTGCATGAGGACATTGCAATGGTCAAGTGTAGGGGATTTGATAGGTGTGAAAACACCCATCCTTTTTACCACTTAATTACTATAATAACCAAGCCAAAACGTGTATTTTATGTCTTTTATGTCGGAATTATGCGTGGTTTGTGTTTTTGTTGTGATTTAGGATGAAATGGTGAAAAGTGGAGAAAACACGGACATTCACGGGCATTTACGGGCTTTTATTGAAGAAAAAGATGAAAAGACGAAGTCAAGAAGTCAAGAGTGCAAAAAGAACGGAAGTCCAAGACCAATTCTGAAGAATTATCGAAGAAAAAGTCGAAAGACGGAAGTTTACCAAAAGCCGAAGAACTCGAGCCTTATTTATTGAAGAATATAAAGACGAGTTTAAAGAAATCCCGAGCCATAAGTCATTAAAGTCCAAGATTAAAGAAGATTTAAAGGCTTAAGGACTAATGGTGCAATTAACAAAGAGATTAAGAAGGAGGGACTTAAAGATGCAATTAAGAGGAAATGAAGGAGGGGAGGAAGCTTCCTAATCCTCCCCTATATATAGATTAGTCTTAATCACTTTTCATTTTGTTAGCTAATTTGACAAATTAGTTCTCCACTTTATTTTATGCACCTTTAATTACTTGTCAATTTAAATACATGTTTTGCACCTTAATTATCTTTTAATTTCCAAGTAAGTGTTTTTAATTTTCTTGCTTTAATCTTTATTTGTCTTTGATCAAGTTTACTTTTATCTATCTCATTCTACTCTTCTTCTTTTTGATTCGGTTCCAATTTCGGATTAAGCAAGTTTTTGCTTAATCCATTGCTTATTTGATTTAAAAGTTTTGACTTTTCTTTTACCTTATAAGTTTTCATGCGAAATAGCCATAAGCTTGACAATCTTATGTGCTTATTTGGTATTTAACTTATGTGTTTTCAAAGTTTTTCGTTAAAAGTTTAAATCTTTTTAATTTTTGTGTCTCGTTTTTGATGTTTTTATAAGTTTTATCATTATTCTAGTGTTTTTATTTAGCTTATTGTCTTTTTACTTTGCTTATTATCCTTGAAAAGTTAAGATTTTTGTGCTTATTTTCGTACTTTTTGAGTTTTCCTAGTTTTTAGGAAATCTGATTCGATTTTGCAATTCCTCAATAATTGCGAAATTGAATCCATCTTTCAATTGCGAAATCTTGGTCTTCTCTGGTAATTGCGAAATCAATCTTTCTTGAGCATTGCGAATTTGATCTTTTTGCTAATTGCGAAATTGATCTTTTTGCTTATTGCGGATTTGAACATTCTTCCTGATTGCGAAATCTTTCCTTCCAAAGTTGCGAAATCTTGCCTAAATTACCAATTGCAGAATTGTTCCAAATTGTGCATTGCGAAATCATTGATTTCGCAACTATTGCAAATCTTTGTTTCGGAATTGCGAATTTGAACATTCTGCTGATTGCGGAATTGTGGGTATGATTTCGCAATTAGTGGTTAATTGCGGAATTATTTCAGTTTTTTTAACAATTGCGAATTTTCTTGTTTTTATTTAAATTCTATTTTCAATTTAATTTTCCCGCCTTTTTACTTAATCGCACTTTAAGATTACTTGTCTTAGATTTATTTTAGCTTTGCCTTAGTTTAAGTTTTGGTTGCGTTTTAAGTTCGCCTTAGATAGATTTAAGTTTGCGTTATTTATTTTAGTGCCTTTTAATTTCCCTCACGCTTTTAAATACTTGCACCATTTACTTTAAATTAGACTTAGATTTAAATTAACGCACGTTTACTTTAATTGTCTTGCACATTTAATTACTACAACGACACAACTATTTGTTTCACCAAAGAACGACTGAGTTGCATAGTTAACCTAGATCAATTCGATTAGACACACATCAACGAATCTTTTTACCGGGCCAAAAGCCTTGTATTATGCATATACTAGTCGTTGCTTAAGTTCTTCAAAGCACTTCTCCCGCTTATCAGTCCAAACGAACTTCTCTCCTTTACGCATCAACTTGGTCCAAGGTAAGGCTATTCTTGAAAAGTTCTCCACGAATCTGCCATAATAACCAGCTAAGCCCAGAAAACTACGAACCTCAGTTGCAGACGTCAGTCTCGGCCATTTAGTGATAGCTTCAACCTTCGCATGATCCATATTAATCCCTTCCGCGAAGACAATGTGGCCTAGAAATGCCACCTTGTTCAGCCAGAATTCACACTTGGAGAATTTGACATACAACTACTTCTGACGAAGAATCTGTAGCACAATACGAAGATGTTCTTCATGTTCTTCCTTGGATTGAGAGAAGATAAGGATGTCATCGATGAACACGATAACAAATTTGTCTAGATATTCATGGAAGACGCGATTCATTAGGTCCATGAATACCGCTGGAGCATTAGTGAGCCCGAAAGGCATGACTACGAACTCATAATGGCCATATCTTGTGCGAAAAGCAGTCTTAAGAATATCTTGCTCTTTCACTTGCAGCTGATGACAACCGGATCTCAGATCAATCTTGGAGAAATGCTTGGCACCTTGTAGTTGGTCAAACAAATCATTGATACGCGGTAATGGATAACGATTCCTAATCATAATCTTATTCAGCTCACGATAGTCAATGCATAAACGCATGCTACCATCCTTCTTCTTGACGAAAAGTACCCGTGTACCCTATGGTGATACACTCGGACGGATGAAACCTCGCTCCAGTAATTCCTGTGGCTGATCTTTTAACTCCTTGAGCTCTATGGGAGCCATGCGATAAGGATCCTTAGAGATGGGTTGAGCTCCTTGGATGAGCTCAATGTTAAACTCTACTTAGCGGATAGGTGGTATACCCAGAAGTTCTTCTGGAAATACATCAGGGAATTCAAAAACAGCTGGTTGATCTTGAATCGACGGTACTTCGGAGGTAATATCCTGAATTGAAGCTAAGAAGCCCTCGCAGCCATGAGCTAGTAAAGGAAGAGCTTCTAAGGCGGAAATGATTTGTACAGACTTTCCTAGTATAAAACCATTATGAATGTACTCTGGTGCTTGAACATCACCAAAGATAACCCGATAGGTATGAAATTCGATTATAGCATGGTGCTTGGATAACCAGTCCATGCCTAAGATGAGATCAAACTTGCACATATCCAAAGGAAGTGCGTCTACTGGGCGAATCTTATCATCAAATTCAAGAGGAAGATCTTTGTACACCTGGGTAATGCGTACAGAGTCTCGCATAGGCATAGATATACTTAATATGTTATCTAGTGGCATACGGATTTTATTATTACTAGTGGCATACGTAGTGGATATGACTGAATGAGTTGCACCAGTATCGAGTAAAATGCAAGCAGCATGACCGTTAATAAAGAGGATTCTAGTGATAGTACCTGAAGACTTATTTGCTTGGTCTTTGGTGGTAGTGTAGACACGGCCCGAAGCTGGTCGCTTTAGAAGAGCAGCACTAGAAGTACCAGCAGTATCTCCCTTCTTGCAATCCTTCAACATGTGTCTGGATTGTCCACACTTGAAAGAAACTCTGACAGCCTTACGACATGGCTCGGGATGTCTTCGACTACAAGTCGTGCAGATGAGTTAGGTGTAACCTCCTGAAGGTACCCTTGCTACCTGAGAGCCTGTTTAATAAAATATGTGTGAGACATGATCATTTGGCATAAACATGACTGCACTGAAGTTTAAGTGATAATTTACCAGATGAAGACGAGTTGTTGGGCTGCTGACCCTTAGCATTCTGGTCACGCCCACTCACAGAGTTCTTGTTTATGATGCTAATATGTTAGTATGTAAAACCTACAACAACTTAACATAGAAAAGTTTAAGAATTTAGGGACCTGTTGTTGTTGGACTGGCTGGCATTGTTACGGTGATTTTCATTACCGTTCCGCCTGTCGGATTTGTATCGGTCATTAGATTGAACGTGCCTCTTGTTAGCATTCTGCTGAGTGGCCGGTTAGGACCGGTCTACACCCTTTTCTCTGAAAGATACAATTGGATAGGAAAAAGGTATAAATGAACATAAAGATTAGAATAAAATGATAACGCTTGATGACTGAAATTAATACCTTTTCTTTGGACGAGCCTGTTCCTCGTAGTCATCTCGCTCATGCAGCATTTCCAAGCTACGTGATGCATCATTAACTTGTGCCACATTAGTGTAAGTAGCACTAAGTAAACGATCTGCAGTCGTGGAGTGAAGAGCCCAGTGAAAGTGCTTCGCTTGCTCCTCAGCAGTACCTACAGAAGCGCCTAGCAATCCATCCAACCTAAGAAACCTCTACATAAACTCAGTGCTAGTCTCTCCAATTCTTTGACGAATGGAATGATAGTCCCTCTTAAGTCTTTCTTGCTCAGCTGTTAGAAAGAACTGACCATAAAACATAGTCTTGAATTGGTCCCAAGTCAAAGCAGCTAACCAAACATCACCTCCATTTGCTAGCTTGTATGCCCTCCACCAAGCTAAGGCATCTCCCTCAAACTTATAGCAAGAAATCCTTGCCTTGTAGATTCCATCACATCCCATAACATCAACTTTTTTTTCCATATGCGAAATCTAGTTTTCTACATCAGATGATATCTCATCTCTCTCAAAAGATCGAGGTTTCTGCTTGTTAAACCTCTCAAGCCAAGTGTGAAGAGTCACCGGTGGAAGAGGAGGAGGATTGTTGTTCTGATTCGGGATGTTCTGGTATTCAGCCCAGATCTGATTCCTGATTTGTGGAAGCATAGGCTGCTGAGATGCTTGGACAGCTGCAACCAGTTCCTGTTCATGTGTCATGACCATCTGACAGTTTAAAAGAGGAAATGAAATTATTAAGCTCATTAGAATATATGATAAACATAATAAATGCATGAAGAGTTTATGAAGGCATAACCAACGAAAACAACCATTGGCAATAGTGGATGCCTATGGGTCGGTCCACATAAAAAATTGACATGAGCAAAGGTGAACGTCTATGGGTCGGTTCAACAAATAAACTTCGAATGAAAAGCACATGCGACTAAATATGGCCAGTCCTGTACGAACCATTACTTAGTCAAAACTTAACATAAAACAATGATGATGCATGAAATGAAATGAGTAAAATGTACTGTCAGTTTTAGGAAGACACTGATGACTACCCACTAGTCACAGGTAAAATTTAAGAGCCTACAGGTCGAAACCTTGGCTCTGATACGATAATTGTAACACCCCATTTGGATAAATGGACCGTTAAGTAGTAATTATGGCGTGTCATCAAAGCATGCAAGGTAAATGTCTAAAACATTAAATGACCATAAAGGAAACCAGAAACAAACATCGGCTCCAACATAAGCCCCACACACAAATGCATGAGTATAGACTGTAAGGAAAGGACTAAACAATGTCCAACAAAGCAAAAGTATATAAATGCATTAAAAGAGAAAGAAGACTAGGCGCCTCCATCCCATGCACGTACTCTTGAGTCCTAGCTTTGCCCTTTAGTACATGACATATTGGGACATGGAAAGAAAATACGGCTGAGCAATACGCTCAGTGTGCGAATATATGACAATGAAAAGTAAAGCATAAACATAAGCAAGTAATGAAATGAAATGAATAACAACAGAATAAGTGTATGTCCTGGAAAATTTGGTTCAAACTTATAAGACTGGTTTTATATTTCTGGAAAGACTTATGTTTAGTTTATTCTGAAAAACTGTATTTTAAATATGCCCGGAGCCCATATAGGTCATGATTATATCAACGTGCATGAATACTTAGAGGGGTGACCTCATCATGCAATTAGAGGGGTTGCCTATAATTAATATATATGAGTGGAGGGATCAGCTCCTGTAACGGATGCAAGGCACACACCGCCCATGAAATCTTACTAACTTGTCCTAAGATGCACCCATTCGCCCCACATGATAATAATAACAAAGGCCAAATACTGTAAAGGGACGCTGCGAGCAATCACTCTCACCGTAGAAGAGTCATAACACTAGTGCCTCTAGTGTTATGGTTATGGGACCCCAATAACTAGGTGAAACTGGCATGCATGTTATAGCTTAGGCAATCTAAAATAAACATAACATTAACTGAATGTCTTTAAGACACGTAAACTACTAGGGAAAAAAGATGGTTGCAAACGGGAAATCCTAATATAGGAAAGAAGTATCCTTACTGAAGGACGGAATATCCGTACCGTATGTCTAGTAAATAAAGACGAAAACGAAAGCGGAGGATCACTCCGACTTCACGACAGCTACATAATAAAGGGACATGAATAAGTGTCTGTTTTACTTAGACGTACTAGTTATTTAGTTTACTTGACGTGTTCATACTTATTATACTTGTTCTTGTTTTGTTTTATTATTTCATGTTTAATCATGTGTTTCTTAGTGATTCATGTGTTTTGGATTCATGTATTTCATGTTTTATGTGTTACAGTACTTGTTATAACATAATAAGTAACTTTCTAAAAATAGCAGGTTTCTATATATAGTAACTTTCCAAAAATAGCAGGGTTCCATATATAGTAACTTTCCATGATGACGTATAGTCCCTAGTCGGGCTGGATAGTCCAACCCACGGGTACTACCCATATCCATCGCGAATGGATTAATGCTTATGTGACGTGCGCATAGCCCAGGAGGCCCGTTAAGTCGCCGTCACACATACGGTTCATTGCTTAAACCGTGTCCTCGTTGCACTGTGACGGGATCAGGAAAGAATATAATCTATCATATAGATATATTCGCCTAAGGGAAAGAGATATACACTTACCTTAGTTACGCGATAAGGATCAAGCTATTTTGAGTCATTATCTGTTGGAAATACGTTTTACGTATTAAGAAGGATCGGTCGCTCCAACGATAGTCCATGTAATAGCTCGTAGTTTAGTTAACTTTCGTTATTTAACAAACAAGTTCAAGCCTAGCCTACAACTTGTGTAGGCCGGCCCAAACGTGTAAACCCAAGCCCATTACAAGGCTTGGGTATATAAACCCTCTCCTTTGATGGAGAGGGGTGTGGTTATTCATTTTTTTCACATAGTTACTTTTGTTTCTCTCTCTAGAAGTGTGTATAATCCACCATCTCTCTATCTCTTTATCTCTCTAAAAACATAAGCATAGATTTACAAATCTACAAATGGTATCAAGAGCTTGGGATGAAATATAGGTTTGTTTTTGTGTTGAGTATTGTCTTCTAAACAATTCGTAGAGTACAAATTGGTTTTTGCCGAAATCTTCAAAATTTTTTGGTTTGATCGTAGTATTAAGTAGTGTAACATAGGGATTTGTGCTTAAAAGTATTCTTGGTATCTTGGTTTTCATTAAAACATCAGTTTTCTTGGATCAAAAGTGCAAAAAAGGTTGTGTTCTTCATTCCGAAATTCTAGCAGAAACATCCATCGGAAAGTACAAGTTGTACGTGAGCTTCCATCGCAATAACCTTACCATCGGAAAGGGTTTGGTTCTACATTGCGATCGTTGGATTTTATTACTTATTCCGATCTGGCATTCCGATCGTACTTTGCGATCTGAGATTCCGACGGGTATAAGGAAGGTTTTTAAGTCGTTACTCTGCTTGAATTTTGTCAGCTACTTTGCGATCTGAGCATTGCGATCTGAGTATTCCGATAGGTTTTGTGATCTGAGTATTACGATAGTTCTTTGCGATCTGAACATTTCGACCGCTCTGCATTGCGATCTAGGCATTCCGATACCATCATCATTCCGACAGGGTTACATTACGATCTGGTATTCCGATCTGACATTCCGATCTGGTATTCCGATCTGACATTCCGATCAACATTCCGATAATCACAAATTTTTCCATAAAAAATTTCGAACAAATCGTGTGTAATTTTGACTTGGAATTTTTGGTTTATCGAGAACATATTTTAGGGGATTTTAACATTGTTTCTCGATTTTAACTCACAACAACACAAAAATACTTAACCTTAATTCATTGTTCGATCAACTTTGTAAATTTTAACTTATTGAAATGGAGTACACATCTCTTACGGATAAGTCCATCCTCTCGGGTACGGATAATCGTCCACCAATGTTGGTGAAGACTATGTATGAGGAATGGGCTTCCCGAATGGAACTTTATATGTTGAACAAGGAGAATGGACATCTAATTTGGGCATCGGTGCTCAATGGACCATTAGATTATGGTACTGTGACGGAAGGTACGACCACTCGTCCTCGCACAACGGGTGAGTTGACTGGAGATATGAAGATTCAAGATAAATGTGAAAAGTATGCTACAAACATCATTCTCCAAGCCCTTCCTCCAGATGTCTACAAACTCGGCAGCAAACATAAAGTTGCCAAAGAGTTATGGGATAGAATTCGTGTTCTAACGCAAGGCACCTCGTTAACTAAACAAGAACGAGAGTGTAAGCTTTATGATACTTTTGATAAGTTTGCCTATGTGCCAGGGGAGACTCTCAATGATTACTATCTGAGATTTACCCTATTGTTGAATGAGCTTAACATCTATGGCATGGAAATTCCTACCTTTCAATTGAACACCAAGTATTTGAACACTCTTCCTCCAGAATGGAAAAAATACGTGACGGATGTTAAATTGGCTAAGGACTTGCATAACACCAATGTGGATCAACTTCAAGATTTTCTTTAACAACACGAATGCCATGTGATCGAGGCTCGGTTGTCTATACCTCAAGTTCATGATCCACTTGCAATGTATGCTTCTCAACAAAACATGGCTTATACTTATCAACAACCATCATACTTGCAGCAGCCACCACCACACATCTATCAGCAACCACAACAACCATCTTATCAACCACCAATGATGCCACAACAAGAATATCAACAAAGTGTTCATCAACAATCTTTTCAACAGCAACCACCATATCAAACATCACCATCACAAGCCAACACTTCTCCATTGGGCTATACTCCTCAGCAAGGATATTTTCCAATAGAAGCACAACCAACACACGCTTTCTACTCTAATGAACTTCCACCAATCCAAGCACCGGTCTTTACTCCAAATGATACGCCAGCTGATGTTCTAAACCATCTCACCGCCTACTTGTCAAAACTTGTTGCAACTAGAGGATTTCCACCAACAAACAATCAGCTCCGCACCTCATCGAATCCTCGACAACAAGCCACTGTTCAAGATGGTCAAGTGACGGTGCAACCTATTCAGGGAAGGCAAAATTCATATGGACCTCCTACAAGGACTAGGAACAATCAAGCTGTGAATTCTCAAGCTAGTGGAAATGGGAGTCCTATTGGTCCTAAGAAGGTTGTGACTTGCTACAGTTGCCGAGGACAAGTTCACATGGCTAGGGAATGCACTCAGCCGAAAAGGAGAAGGGATGATGCATGGTTTCGTGAGAAGATGTATTTGGTTGATGCTCAGTCTAAGGGGAAGATTTTGGATTCAGATGAGTTAGCATTTCTTGCAGACCCAGGGGCAGCAGATACTGAAGGCATTGCAGTTGTTTCCACTTCTAATGCAGCTTATCAAGCAGATGACCTTGACGCATATGATTCTGATTGTGATGACATTCACTCTGCCCAAGCTGCTCTCGTTGCTAATCTCTCTCACTACGGTTCTAATGTCATCAGTGAGGTACCAACCACATCTAATAATATTGATGATAACCAACATCAAGTTGGGCATGAAAATGACAACCTCGAACAGCATTCGGGAACTAGTAACTCAAATGATGTGGTACCCAATCCTACACATTTGAGTGAACCTCAACCAAATGCTACGACGGGTATGGAATCTTATGCTCAACATGATTTGGTCATGGTGCCTAAACATATTATTGATCAAATGCATATGGCCCTCAGACAATCCGTAGATACGAATTCTACCTTAACTGCTGAGTTTGCGTTGCATAAAGAAAAGGTCAAAACTTTTGAAATGGTCCCTCAAGAAGAGAAAATAACATGTTCTGAATTTGACCAATTTCGTTTTGAAAAGATTGAACACTTGAAAGAAATAGAATCATTAAAAGATAATCTTTCTAATGAATTAAAAGAAAAGGAGTCGGTTGTCAATGATTTTCAGAAACTTAAAATGGATTTCGAAACTCTCGAGTCTAAAAAGGTTGAATCAGAAATTAATGCTACCAAACTTCTTAAATTCAAAGAACAACAGCTTTTAAAACAATACGCTTCCACAGAAAAGGTTCATCTTTTAACTAAATCATTTAAAGAATTCGAACTTAAGCGTCTTCAAGATTTACCACCTAATCCCGGTTATGCAAAACAAGCTCAGGAATATATTCCCAGTCTTTATGATATGACCATAATTGGAAAATCGAAAGAAGCACCTTTTGTTCGTAGTACTGAGGAGACACAATCACTTGGGGATGAAACTCATTCTAAAATGCTTTCAAAATTCCATACAATTGATTATGATCAACATAAAAAGATCAATTTTCGAAAAAAAACACGCATTCGCTTACAAAAGGAATTAGCAGAATTAACAGTTCTTGTGCCCCAAAGTTTGTCAAATGAAAACCTTCCTAGTACGTCTCCTACACTCGTCAAAAAGGATTTAACGAAGTTAATTCCACCGGTAAGTAAGGCGTCCGTTAACTTAAATACGGTTCACCAACACTTAGCCGATTTTGACAAGGTCATTTTGGAACGTACGACGGCCACGGCCATAACGGAAGGTGAATGGAACTTTGAGCACACTAGAGCTGCGTTTCGAGATGAAATTGTTCCGTTTGTAAACAATGTTAAAGCTTGTCTTCGTAATATTGATCAAGATTTGTTTTTGGAAATAGAAGATGCTTATGAAAACAGTTTACTTGAAATAGAACGGGTTTCACGCCATAATGATCTGCTTCTGAATCAAGTGATGTCTCATGATATAGTTTCTGTCTGTGTGAATACTAGTGTTGATAATGATTCTATTGTGCATAATGTTGAATCTGTGGATACTGTGGTAGATAGTACTTGTCACGAATCTGACGCTGAATTTTTAAAGCTTCAAGATTCATATTCATCGCTTTCAAAACGTTTTGATTAGATTCAAACACATTGTATTTCGCTTGAATGCAAGCAACAATTTATTCAAGAAATCTTTGAAACGTCATTCGAAGGTGTTAATATCGATGATGCACATTTTGAAAAGAATTTTCGATTGAATTTACAATCAAAACAGCGTCAGCCAAGTGACAAAGTTGCTAACTCTTTGCCGATGGAAATAGAGAAATCTAAGGAGCTTAACTGTGTGAACGTACTTGAGGCCGCTGAGAATCTTAAACTGGATCTAGATAATCGAGTTTCCAAGATTTTGTCCAAAGTTGATAACTTAAAACAGAAAAATACACGACTCTTCGATTCAGTACAACCCGCATGTGTTGATACCACTGCACAGAATCAATCATTGATTGAACAATTGAATCGAAAGTCAGTGGAAATATCTGATTTGAGGGAACAAATTTGTGATAAGAATCTGGTCTTGGCTGAGTTAAAGGAAACACTTCGTACTCTAAAAGGTAAGAATGTTGTGGATAACGCAGCCACTGTCTCAGCATCGTCCTCTAGTGCAATCAAAAGGAACCTAATAGCCGTCACACCACTTAACAAGGGCCCTAGGACTAAACCATCTCAAACTTTGGTCACTAAAGATAAGGCGGAATCAAAACCAGCTTCTAATATTCCCGTGTTGCCTTCTACAGGAGTAAGCACCACTACTAAGGCTCAAAGATCTAAGATTAAGAGAAACAAGAAGAATGATAGGATCTTGCCCCCATCTAGTAGTCAAGTGAAGAAGAAAGTAGAAGCCCATCCTAGGAATGTTATTTCTGTTTTGAATAAAAAGAATCATGTAGCTAAACCTAAAGGCTCTGCGGTTGTGCAGCGTTCTAAGCCTATTGTGAATTCTAATTTGAAATGTTGGAATTGCAATGAATGTATGTTTTCTAGTCGTCATGATTCTTGCCTTATTGACCATGTGAATGAGATGTATGCCCGGAAAAATGGATTAGAATGGAAACCGACTGGGAAAGTGTTAACCCAAGTTGGTTGGATGTGGCGCCCCACTGGTAGAACTTTCACTATAGTAGGAAATATGTGCCCTTTAACTAGGATTACTCCCACTGAAGTGAAGAAAGTGTGCCCTTTAACTAGGAGTACCAAGGCTACCAAAACACAAGTGTGTCCTTTAACTAGGAACACCAACACTACTGTAGGAACAAAGTGTCCTTTAACTAGGTCTACTCCCACTGTAGTGCCCGCAAATAATCTAAAACCTAAGAAAGTTGGAACAGTAAAACCTGTTAGTGCTAAAACTCACATTAGAAAACGCAGGAAATCTAAGGGTCTCAAAAATGTTAGCAATTCTGATAATTCTATATCTGTATCTGCTAACACTCCGGAACCAATAGTTTCCAATGCATTGTTTACTGTTGTTATTGAAAACAGGTGGTCCAAATTGGTATTTGGACTCTGGTTGCTCCAAGCATATGACCGGAGATCGCTCTCAGCTCAGAAATTTTGTCAGCAAGTTTCTTGGTACGGTTCGATTTGGAAATGATCATATTGCAAAGATAATGGGTTATGGTGAATATCATATTGGGAATGTTATAATTTCAAGAGTGTATTACGTGGAAGGTCTCGGTCACAACTTATTTTCTGTGGGACAATTTTGTGATGCAAACCTAGAAGTTGCTTTTCGAGAGCATACCTGCTTCATTCGTAATTTGGAAGGGGTTGATTTATTGAAAGGTACTCGAGGGAATAATTTGTATACTTTGTCTCTACAAGACATGATGGCCGCTTCTCCTGTATGTCTTCTCTCCAAAGCATCGAAGACTAAGTCATGGTTATGGCATCGACGGTTATCTCATCTTAACTTTGATGCTATTAATCACTTGGCGAAAAACGAACTTGTTCGTGGTCTTCCTAAACTATCATTTCACAAGGATCATTTGTGTTCTGCGTGTACAATGGGGAAAAGCACTAAGAAATCTTACAAACCCAAGACGGAAGACACCAACCAAGAGAAACTTTATCTGTTGCATATGGATCTTTGTGGGCCAATGCGTATTGAAAGTCTTGGTGGCAAAAAGTACATCCTCGTCATTGTCGATGATTACTCTCGGTTTACATGGGTGAAATTTCTTAAAGCAAAAAATGAGGCACCTAAATTCATCATCCGATTTCTCAAGATGATTCAAGTGCGTCTCAACACTACTGTCCGACGCATTCGTACAGATAATGGAACCGAATTTGTGAATCAAATTTTGCGTGATTATTATGAAGAAGTTGGCATATCTCATGAAACATCCGTTGCACGCACCCACAACAAAACGGTGTCGTTGAAAGGCGAAATCGCACACTTATGGAAGTGGCTCGAACGATGTTAATTTACGCAAAGGCTCCATTGTTTTTATGGGCAGAAGCAGTATCTACAGCAGTGTACACCCAAAACCGGTCACTAATTCGTAAACACCATGGTAAAACACCTTATGAGCTTCTCCATGGAAAAGTACCAGATTTATCATATCTTCATGTATTTGGTTCTCTTTGCTATCCAAATAATGATGGTGACAATTTGGGAAAACTTCAACCAAAGGCTGATATTGGTATTTTCATTGGTTACGCACCCGCAAAGAAGGCATACCGAATCTACAACCGTAACTCTCGCAAGATCCTCGAAACTATGAATGTTGATTTTGATGAGCTGACAGCAATGGCTTCTGAGCAAAGCAGCTCTGAACCCGCACTTCATGAAATGGGACCCAGTAATATTAGTTCTGGTCTTGTCCCAAACAACCCTACTTCATCATTTATACCACCTACTAGGACTGAATGGGATACGTTGTTTCAACCGTTCTTTGATGAATTCTTTACTCCTCCAACTATTGTTGCTCCAGAACCTGAGGTAATAGCTCCGGTAACCGAAGTTGTCGCTCCAGCAACCGAAGCACAATCAGATACATCTGCACCTACAATTGGTCAAGATATACCATCCACAAGTAATTCTCAACCAACACATGTAACAACTACCCACGTCATGCCTATTGATGATGAAGAGGATGATGATGATCACGATTTGGAATTCGCTCAAATGCGTGAACTTCCATTCTTTGGTGTACCTATTCCCGACCCTAATCAAGCCGGGTCGTCCACCTCAGAGGAAGCTCCTTCTACAGTTTAATCTAATCCACAGATTCGTGAACATGACAGCAAGTGGACAAAGGATCATCCTATAGATTCTATTATTGGTGACCCTAATCGTCCGGTATCCACACGAAGTTAGTTACAAGAAAGTGCATTGTTTTGTCACTTTGATGCTTTTCTCACTGAAGTTGAACCTAAGACATGGCAACAAGCTTTTACTCAATCATGTTGGATAGAAGCTATGCAAGAAGAACTTAATGAATTTATACGTCTTGAAGTATGGGAACTTGTCCCATGCCCAGATCAAGTGCAGTTACTCACTTTGAAATGGGTTTACAAGGTGAAACTCGACGAGTTAGGCGGAATATTGAAGAACAAAGCTCGACTAGTAGCTCGTAGATACAAGCAATTATTGGGCATCGACTTTATGGAATCCTTTGCACCTGTTGCCCGTTTGGAAGCTATTAGACTATTCCTCGCTTATGCAGCCCATATGAATATGATCGTCTATCAGATGGATGTGAAGACAGCATTTCTTAATGGTGAAATCAAGGAAGAAGTCTATGTTCAACAGCCGGATGGTTTTGTGAATCCTAATTATCCTAATCATGTGTATAAGCTTAAAAAGGCTCTCTATGGGTTGAAGCAAGCTCCACGCGCATGGTATGATCTATTGTCACAATTCCTCATTACACAAGGCTTCGCTAAAGGCAAGGTGGATCCCACGTTGTTCATTCAGAAACGAGGTAAAGATATGATTATGGTACAAATATATGTTGATGATATTATATTTGCAGCCTCGACCCAAACCTTATCGGATGAGTTTGGGACACTCATGTCTTCCAAGTTTAAGATGTCAATGATGGGCAAGGTATCATTCTTCTTAGGTCTTCAGATATCTCAGAGTCCCAGAGGAATCTTTATCAATCAATCCAAGTATGCCCTTGAATCGCTAAAGAAGTACAAGATGGAATCTTGCGACCCCGTGGATACTCCAATGGTGGAACGAACTAAGCTTGATGCAGACCCACATGGAGTTGTCGTTGATCCGACACTTTATCATGGAATGATCGGTATTCTTCTGTATATCACAGCCAGTCGACCTGATCTTCAGTTTGCTATATGTATGTGTGCCAGGTATCAAACTAGGCCTACTGAGTTACATTTAGCTACTGTTAAAAGGATCTTTCGATATCTTAAAGGAACCATTAATCGGGGACTTTGGTATTCGAAGGACTCTTCTATTGCACTAATGGCATATGCAGATGCGGATCACGCGGGTTGTCAAGATACAAGGCGTAGCACGAGTGGAACTTTGCAACTATTAGGAGATCGACTAATCAGTTGGGCATCGAAAAGGCAGAAAAGCGCTGCAATTTCAAGTACGGAAGCAGAATACATAGCTATGTCCGGTTGCTGTGCTCAAATTCTTTGGATGAGATCGCAATTAACCGACTATGGTCTAGGTTTCAACAAGATTCCGATGTACTATGACAACAAGAGTGCAATTGCCTTATGCTGCAACAACGTTCAATTCTCCCGGTCGAAGCATATTGACATTCGCTACCACTTCATCAAGGAGCAAGTGGAAAATGGAGTAATCGAGCTTTACTTTGTCCGATCTGAGTATCAATTGGCGGATATTTTCACGAAGGCTTTAGATCGCGCTCGAATTGAATTTTTGGCCGACAAGCTAGGAATGAGAACCTTCTCGCCTGAGACTCTTAAGGAGCTAGCAGATGAAGCGAAAGAATAGTAGTGGTAAAACTATTCTCCGTATCCTTGGTGATCATTTGTATATATTGTTTATATTTTTATCCTCAAAAGCAAAATACAAAAATATAAAACCATATAAAAACCATAAAAATTGAAAAATTCAGAAAAATCCTAAAATATTTTTACTTTATTTTTCAAAGGCATGTCTTTTGGTACGATAAGATTTACGGCCTTAGAAATGTTGATTAATATCGACACGGCGCCATAAATAGAGTTCGTACAAAAGTTGTAAATATTTCATAAAACATGCCTAAATGGCTTGTAGTTATTTCTGACTGCAACCCGGTTTTCACATTAAAGTCAAGTATTTCTTATGAAAGCTTTGGCTCACAACGGGAATTAATTTTCTCGGGCAAGGTTTACTTTAAAACTTTGTAAGGGATCAAGTTTACTTTATAACTTGGTCTAACACAAATATATGTACGTCTCAGTGCATTTATTTGTTAAAACAAGAGAAGTCTTGTTTTTATGAAGCTATCATCTCTACAACCATGCTATCAACAATTGGTATCTATATCCTCGACGATGCGACTACTCAACCGACGACTACAGCTCTTTCGATAGAACACGGGTCAACAATTGAGGGGGAGCAATTGTCAAGCATTCAGAATCTTCGATACTGAACGTGCCAAGTTCACAAGTTGGTGTCAAGACAACAATACCAATCGTACATGTGGTGTCAAGAGATGACTTCAGACATGACGAGGCGACCAACATATGCTGACAAGAACCATTTGATCTTATCATATGATGTTCTCATCTATCAGGTCCAACCTTGTCAATTCATTTCTAATATGGTGAATATGTGATCATGTTACAAATCAGTATCATATCTCATGCGTTTGATATCATGAAGATAAAACGGACTTGCATTTTTCTTCCCAAAACCTTTGTTAAAACTTCATTAAATCAATTGATATTAAAAACATCGATTGGGTTAATATTTTTAATATGGGGGAGAAAATGTGATTTAATATGGGATATTATCACAAATGGTTTGCCTTAATGTGCTGGCTCATCCCGACATGTGCGAAATGTTTTCGAATATCGTGGCATATGTTAAGGGGGAGCAAAACGGATTTTCATATCAAAATGGATTTTCATGGTGACATATACTTACCCAAACCTCATTTAATTCACGACGATGAAGATTGTGGTGACATAAGGATGGTAGGATAGGTTAAGTCCTATGATTCTTCCAGAACCGGAGGAATCTTCCCAAGGACATTCCATAGCTAGAAATAGTAGTCCTTAGGAAAGTTGGAGAAAGATTGTGAACGTAGCTGAATGCCGACCAAGTACTTAAGTTAGCACTGGAACAATCACAACAAGGTGCTAGTGATGACGTACTGGTAAGCATTGAAGGGGTTAAAGAATGAAAAAGAATTGTAAAGATAAAGGGTGTAAAGAAAGAAGCCCTCCTTACAACTTAGGCAGAAACCGGGTCAATACATATGCTATTGAGATCATTTTTATGATGCTCGATATTGAAGATAGACATCATGGACCCAGTGATGCAATGCACAACCCATCCCAGCTAACTCAGATATCTCTCAAAAGGTATTTGTTTTAATCACACGGAGATCAACACGCTATCTATCGATTTATTCACTCGGAATAAATTGGTATTGAAAAGGTGGCACTCCTCTCCAGCCTTCGATCACTAAAATCCAAAATTCACGATCGAGTCTAGAGCCATTTGAGATCATCAAATATCTCATTAGGACACACTTTCATATTTCCTTGCTTCTTCACACACTGTGAAAAGTAAGAAAGATTTTAAGAGTCCTACGCAAAATCTTCATGATCTTGCCTGAACATCCGAGTAATACGAAAGTATTTACAATGAAGATGGAAATCCTTCTTGAGCGAATATCAAAAAGCTCATGGTAGGTGACTTGTGCGATTCTTTATGAATCAAACTTGTGATAACTGGAAAGCAACAGCTGTTTAATTCTTAACTGAATTTAAACACGTTCCAGGCCTCTACGCAAATCTTAGTGATCTTGCCAGAACACTCAGAGTGATACCTTATTGTTCACAGTGATGAGTGGAAATCCTTCTAGTGTTAACCTCAAACAGCACTTGGTAGGTAACTTGCAAGATTCTATACGAATCAAGCTCGTGACAACTGGAAAGAAACGATGGTGCGATTCTTTAATGAATCAAACTTGTTCCAGGAATCAGAATTGACGGCTTCAAATCATGCGGATATTATTATCCAAATAATTCACTCTTTATGTTCGCAGTCAGCTTTGGACGGTCGAATAAAGAGAACGGGTTTACCCGCGAAATCCTGTCAGGAAGTTACTTAATTGAAACTATCCGTCACGGGTACGATATCTAATATCGTCCAACGGTCTTCACCGACCGGAGGTAAAATGCTACCGATTTAGAATGAAATGTTCAAAGCCATTTCGTTCGTGTCTACTTATGTTGCGGCATTTGAAGACGGTGGCGTTGCGGAATCCAAGAAGAAGTCGTCCCCGCATGCTTATACTTTATGCACTTAATATCTCATCTAATTTAAGAAAGCCTAAAAGTTAAGTCTTCCGCTGTTTCAAACTCTGAAGCTTTCAAGAATTACAAAGGTATAAGTATGTGGGACGTGAGGTCACGAAGAGGCGAAGATCACAAGTGATGGATGCACGAGATCAAGGCAAGAGATTGATGATCAAGATTGATATCAAAGATCATATCAGCATGTTCACCAGAAAAGAAAAAGAAAAGAAAGACGAAGACTACGAGCTCAAGACAAGCATAGTATGCTAGGTTTATTTCATTATTGTAACTCGGGTAACGCCCTTGTTTGGAGTGACCTCCCTTAGGGGGAGATTGTTGGAAATACGTTTTACGTATTAAGAAGGATCGGTCGCTCCAACGATAGTCCATGTAATAGCTCGTAGTTTAGTTAACTTTCGTTATTTAACAAACAAGTTCAAGCCTAGCCTACAACTTGTGTAGGCCAGCCCAAACGTGTAAACCCAAGCCCATTACAAGGCTTGGGTATATAAACCCTCTCCTTTGATGGAGAGGGGTGTGGTTATTCATTTTTTCACATAGTTACTTTTGTTTCTCTCTCTAGAAGTGTGTATAATCCACCATCTCTCTATCTCTTTATCTCTCTAAAAACATAAGCATAGATTTACAAATCTACAAATTAGACCACCACAATCGAATATCATAAACACGATCCAAGGATGGAACCGTGGCTCTGATGCCAAATGTAGAAATGCTAAAATGGATCAGGTGGTCTAATATGGTGGTAGATGGTGGTGGAAGCTATTGATGGCTTAGAGAGAGAGAGGAGAGGTTGAAAGTAAAGAGAAAATGTATTGAGAATAAAACAAATGACAACCAACACCCCTCCTTGGAAGCAAAGGAGGGGTATATATAGTCACGCACACAACCTAAACTTTACAACGAGCCTAGTCTAGTCTAAATGTGCGTGACTATGATAACTAACGGGAATTCTTAAATGTCGTCACATAAAGTGAGTTTCCAACATTATCTCTTCCTTAGGCCGCAAGAACAGGGAGCCCAGCCTGGACTCTCTCGGGTATAAAAGGAACCCCCATGGTTCCACAAAGGTACGATACACACAATACCCTAAACACTATACACTCAAATCGATTACTTACTCTCACGCTGGAGTCTAATCGTGGGTCACAAACCAACGGTAAGCCTAACGGTGTCTGTTTAGTGCGCAGGGTCCTCACAGCAAGTTTCACTTGGTGCAAGAGCCGGAGTCCACAAGACCCCGAATTAAGCCTAATTCGGGTCAAGCTCGGTCCATCCAACTTTTGTATCAACATGTTGGAGCCATCCGTGGGACCCTACACTAAATGTCTAAGCAATGACGAAAAACGGTATGCATGAAGGCCATCGAAGGTCCTCGACGGTAGATGGACATATCACATCCGAAAATGTTACTCCTGGATCTGCCAGTGAGGCAAACACTCGGGATGTAACAAATCCACCTTTCATAGGAACAGATGTACTATTCTCAACTCCCCTACCTACGCTAGAGGAAAGAAAAGTAGAGCGAGAGTCAACCCAGCCTCCTCCTAATAAAAAAAGAAGGATACTCCATGAAGAAAGCGAGGAAGTTGTTGCTACGGAAGCATGAGCAATGGAGGAATATGTAGCCAATAACCTACAAGCCCTCGTACCGCTGGTTGCCAAACACAGAAAGAACCAGAAGAGAACGAAAGGAAAGGAGCGCGCAGAGCACGGAGAATCCTCTGAAGGCAGTCCATCAGGATCGAGTGATAACCACCCTGCAAAATGCGGGCACGAATATTACTTCTCAGATGACCAAAGCTTCTCACAACCTTGGAGAAGAGCCAGAAAAAATGCTTTCACAAGACGCATACAGTATTACGCGGATATAAGAAAGTGCCCCATGCCAGCAAACGTGAAAATTTATGATGGGACCTCAGATCCGGAAGACCACTTAAAAGTATTCGAATCTCAAGCAGGCATTACGCAATGGCCAGAACCTCTATGGTGCAATATGTTCAACTCTACGCTCGTAGGAAACGCGCAGATCTGGTTTGACAGACTTCTACAGCGAACAATTAATGGGTATGAAGTGTTGCGGAAAGCATTTAAAAGAAACTATGTGCAACAGAAAAGACATGATATGAGTGCCGTATCACTTGCCAGAATCAAGCAGAACCAGGGCGAGTACCTGGAGGATTTCCTAGAACGTTTCAAGGGCGGGTGTCTTCAAATAAAAGAATGCCCAGAGATCTTGAAAGTATCTTGCTTCATGGCAGGTATACGCAACACTGATCTAATAAAAAAGCTGAATGAAAGAACACCGGAAACTTTCGATGGAGTACTACGGCGGGTAAGATCCTTTATACAGGGGGAATCCGCTGTCTCGGAAGTCACACAAAACACCCATGGTTATAGATCTCGTGAAGCACCTAATAAAGGATTTATCAGGCAAAGCAGGCCTGGGGGCCTTGACTACCAAGGAAAAAAAAAAGAGGGGCGGGCCAACAATTTCAGGTTTACTTCCCCTAAGTTAACTCCGAGAGAAATCCTTATATCAAAAGGTGCGAACTTCCCAAGACCGTTGCCAATGACTACCCCAATAGAAAGGCGCATTGGCAACAGATATTGTGAATATCATGATGAGAAGGGGCACGCTACAAATGAATGTATTCAGTTGCAGAAACATATTGAGAATATGGTAAAAGAAGGGAAGCTAAAACACTTTGTCAAAGAAATCACAGAGGGCGAGAAACCAAAAACCGCTAACGCACATGTTTACATGGTGGAAGCATGGCAGCGAAGGACAAAGCAAAAGGTGAACCAAAAATTCTCGAAAGGAAGAGACATCTCCTTCCCCCCTCAGCGCGAGGAATGTGGCAGAAGGCCCGTTAGTTATATAAATAAACATTGGCGAACACAGCATACATTGTATGTATGTTGATGGAGGCTCATCAGCAGAAATAATGTATGAGCACTATTTCCTGAAACTCAGCGCAGAAGTAAAGAGCCAAATGGTGCGTGCAAACTCCCCGCTCATTGGATTCAGTGTGAAAGCGGTGTGGCCTTTAGGCTAACTGAAGCTAGTAGTAAAAGTGGGAAACGATGAACATTCAACAAAAGTTTCCATGAACTTTTTAATCATACGGCCGCCATCGTAGAATAATGAAATTATTGGGCGACCTGCCATACAAGCAATGCGAGTAGTACCTTCTACAACTCATGGCATGATAAAGTTCCCTGTGGAGGGAGGAATCATGACAATCTTCAACACAGCGACTGTGCTCCCGGAGTGCAACACGATCACGGAACCCCTCGGGTTAGAATGGAACCCAAAGCAAACTCGCCGCCGAATCTAAAAGTAGCAGTCCATCCAGAAGATCCAGATCAAGAGATAACACAAGCTTCAAATCCGCGAAGGGTACCCCCAGTTAGGCAAAAGAAAAGAGGACAGGCCCCCATTCGCAACAAGATGACACTTGAGGAAGTAAAGAAATTGGTAGATGCGGGAATCATGAGAGAAGTTTAGTACCATGATTGGCTCGCTAACCCAGTAATGGTTAAAAAACATGATGGCAGCTGGCGCATGTGTGTTGACTTCACATACCTTAATAAGGCTTGCCCACAAGATTGCTACCCACTCCCGGGGATAGATTGGAAAGTAGAATCATTGTGTGGATATCCTTTTAAGTGTTTCTTGGACGCATACAAAGGATACCACCAGATACAAATGGTAGAACAAGATGAAGAAAAAACAACATTTCATACAAGCCAGGGCGTGTATTGCTATACAAAAATGCCATTCGGACTTAAGAACGCAGGGGCCACATATCAACGGTTGGTTGATAAAGCATTTAAAGGTCAAATAGGGCGAAATTTGGAGGTGTATGTTGATGACCTGGTAATAAAAATTCACACAGAGAGTGAACTTATCCGGGATATTGAGGAAACATTCTTAACACTTAGGAGAATAAACATGAAGTTGAATCCAAAGAAATTCACTTTTGGGGCCACAGAAGGCATGTTCCTAGGATACATGATTGACCCTAATGGCATCAAACCCTGCCCGGAAAAGACAGACGCGATCATCCAGCTTCAAAGCCCAAAGAACAAAAAGGAAGTATAGTCGCTAAATGGGAAGCTCACAGGGTTGAATAGATTCCTGTCCAAATCTGCGAAGAAGTCGCTCCCTTTATTTAAAACACTCAAGAAGTGCATCAAGAAAGGAGACTTCAATTGGACGAAGGAAGCTGAGACAGCCTTTGAGGAACTGAAAACACACTTAGCTTCACTCCCTGTGTTAGTCGCGCCACGGCCTAAAGAAGAACTGATAATGTATTTGTCTGCCACACACGGAGCAATCAGCGTGATGGTAATGACGGATAGGGAAAATGTGCAAACACTAGTATACTTCATAACCCAATGGAGAAATTGGTACTCGCACTAGTATTCGCAGCAAAAAGGTTGCACAGGTACTTCTAAGCGCATCCGATAGTGGTGATAACAGATCAGCCAATAAAACAGATAATATCAAAACTGGACGTCGCAGGTATATTACAAAATTGGAGTATTCTACTGGGGAACACAACATCACCTATAGACCGCTCAATGCCGTAAAAGGATAAATTCTGGCAGATTTCATCATCGGAAAACCGGAAGAGGACATTCAGGAGTCGGGACAAAGGGAAGAAGACCAAGACCCATGGATCTTATTCACTGATGGGTCCTCTTGCACTGATGGATCTGGCGCAGGGCTCATACTCACCAATCCTGAAGTAATGGAATTCACATAGGCACTACGCTTTGAGTTCACAACCACAAATAACGAGGCAAAATACGAGGCGTTAATAGCAGGACTGCAAATTGCAGCACGACTGGGTGTGCGCAATCTCGAGGCAAACGTAGATTCTCGCCTGGTAGCAAACCACATACTTGGCGAATATGAGGGAAAGAAGAAAACATGGTACAATACTTGCAAAAATCCAAGACGTTGATTGAAGGATTCGATAAGTTTCTAATACGCCAAGTACCTAGGGGGGAACAAGAAAGAAGACGCACTTAGCAAAATAGCGTCCACCAGTTTTGCACACCTATCAAAACAGGTCTTGGTAGAGATCCTAAAAGATAAATATACAAAAGATCAGGAGGTCACATCGGTGGTAGAGGAAGAAGGTCCTACATGGATGACACCGATTGTGGATTACTTGACGAATGATCTGCTCCCGCATGGTGAAATCAAAGCACGGCAAATACGAAGACGCTCGAGGCAATTCAAAGTCAGAGACGGGACCCTTTACAAACGATCATTCCTTCAGCCATGGCTAAGATGTGTGGGGCCGCAGCAAGCGCAGTATGTCATCAACGAAATACACGAGGGATCATGTGGCATGCACGCAGGACCAAGGTCAGTGGTGGCAACAGCGTTGCGTAGTGGATATTACTGGCCAATCATGCACGCAGATGCACGAACGCTCATTAACAAATGCAACAACTGCCAGGTACACAGGCCGATACCACGACAACCCCAAGAGGAAATGACACTCATTACTTCTCCGTGGCCATTCTTTAAATGGGTAATAGACATCGCAGGACCTTTTCCCGTTGCTGCGGGAGGAATTAAGTTCCTAATAGTCGCGATGGATTACTTCACGAGGTGGATTGAAGCAAAGGCAGTCGCAACAATAACAGGGAACCAAGTAAAAATGTTCGTGTGGGACAACATAGTATGTCGTTTCGGACTACCTGGGGAGATAGTTTCTGATAATAGAAAACAATTCGCGGAGAACGCATTTAAAGATTGGTGCGCGAAAAATAACATACACCAAAGGTTCGCATCGGTAGCCCATCCGCAAACAAATGGACTTGTGGAAAGAGCAAATAGGAGTCTGGGAGATGGCATAAAGGCGCGATTAGGGGAACACAATATAAAATGGGTCGATGAGTTATCACATGTCTTATGGGCACATCGAACAATGATAAAAATAGCTACGGGCGATACCCCTTTCGCCCTAACATACGGCACAGAGGCAGTTATCCCAGCCGAGTTTGGATTACAAAAACTTCGCACAACAGAAGTGGACATGGTCACAAATGACGATGAATTGAGATTGAACCTAGACATAATCGAGGAACGGAGAGAGTTGCCGGCTATCCACGAAGGCAAGTCAAAAGAAAAAATGAAGGGTTACTACGATGCTAGGGTACGAAAGACTTCCTTTAGACCAGGTGATTTCGTGTATCGCTCAAACGCGGCCAGCCGCGCTGAGAATACAAGAAAACTTAGACCCAAGTGGGAGGGACCTTACATGGTGACAGATGCATTGGGGAACGGCGCATATCGACTACGCGACATGGATGGTCGCGACCTACAACGGCCTTGGAACATATGCCTCCAAAAGAAGTGCTACCTTTAGCGACGAACTTCTGGAACCAATGTATTATTTTTTCTTTTATTTCATGTATTAAAAATCTTGTAAGTATTAATAAAATTGTCGTGGTCCCTAGCTAGTTCCACGACGCATTCTAAAAACATTTATTTTTGTCATACATACATTGTTTCTATGTTATATGTTGCCTATTGGCGCACGCGTGCACAACGTTTCCAGGAGAAATAAGAGGAATGAGCCTACCCTACTAATTAGACTCGTCGAGTAAGAGGGATGCAACCCTATCGACCATGGATCATGTATCCTTGTTAGGCCCCTTGCTATTAATGACGTCGTAGCAAGTTATGCAGCCAGTAGACTCTGAGACTGATAAGACACAATCGTGCACACCTAACAATTGGTCAGCCTCACCTGGCCGTCCTTATGGTAGTAGCGGTATACCGCACGTAATGAGTTTGCCTCACCAATAAGGACCATTTATGAGATTACATTAACTCATTATACGAGTCTGCGCTAAACATATTTATCATAACGCAAAAATGAGAAGTATTTATTACAAACAAAGGCGAACATTCGCACATAAAAGTACATAGCAAAATTACAAATCGGAAATGTTGTTGGAGAGCAAGTTGGTGTCAGACGAGGATCTCTTCAACTTCAGCAGGGAAGGGCAGTAGGTTGTGGCACGGTGCTCTTTCATTCCTTTCTCCATTAGGTACAATACACGTGAGTCCCTCTCTAGCAGCGGCAAAGGCAGCACATGGATAGAGGAAGCAAGGTGGGCCGCACCAACAGTAGGTGCAGCCTCTATGTTTAGCACGACAACACGACTTTCATGAGCCGTGAGCACCTTAGACAACGGCACTTCCTTCTCAACTCTGAATGGGTCAAGTACATCCCTGGGCTGAGCAAATATGGGCACTGTAAGCTCCTCTGCAGAAGGCTTCAAGTGAAAATATGGCTGGGCTTCTGTGCTCTCTGCCTTATGGCGCGCCAAAGTGAGGCTCTCCATCACCATCTCCATGGACATATCATGGTCCTTGTCACCAAGACCGAAGGATGGCAATGGACAAACACTCATGTTCTTGAGGGCGGCTGTAAGTTTGGCCTCAGCAGTGGGGTCATAGAAAGGCACTTCTAACAACTCTTTCTTCAATAAATCAGCCTTGTGCGCCTTCACCAAACCCTTGGAAGTGCCCTCATTTAACGCAACTATGATAGACTGGGCGAAGGTGGCCCGTAAAGTAGGGTCTTCCAAAGCACCCATAGCGGCTAGGCGCAACCGCGGATATAGGTCTTCATCCAGCCCAATGCTCAACCTCTTTAGTTGGCTGCTAAGACCAACCACGTCCTCTTTCACCCTTGCGCCCAGCGCATCTACATCTGCCACAAACTTATTCTTTCCCTCCTCAAAGGCCCCCATGGCAACCTGATTGGAGGCCTTTAGCTGATTGAGATGGGCGCGCTCATCTTCAAGAACAGAGACTAGCTTATTCTTCTCTTTTGTTAAGGAGTGGATGAGGGAAGCATCTTGTCTTCCTCTCTCGACCTCTTGGTTGATTTTTTCTTACATTTCCCCAAGGGCGAGAGACTTCTCCTCAATGATTTGCCCAAGTCTCTCTTCAGTAGTCTGAACTTGGGCGGACAACTCCAAAAACCTCTTCTTGATGCACGACATCAATGTCACGTTCTGCGACGAAAAATAGCTCACTTCGTCTGCCAGAACCACATCACTCATCCCCTCTAGTATCGCAGCTCAGCCGGGGGCACAATATTGTCCAGAAAGCTGGAGCAGTCAAACGCGCCGGTAAGCTCTGAAGACACGGGAAATTCCCAATCAAGAGCGACCACGAGGTCTTGGGGGAACGCGCTTCCCCCTGCTGTTGAAGTCTCCTTTTGGGGGGAAGTCGTAGCATCAGCCTTCACGGAGGACTTCTCCTGGTCATCACTGATACACGAAAGAAGTAGTTAGAGAGATATACGAAGGGATATGGATGATAGCCATAATATAAGAACAGATGTTTAACTCAAGTTGATAGTGGCGGGTGGAGTATGTGGAGGAGTCCTCACAAGATTCTCCTCAAATTCTTCCTCGGTCGCACGCGCCTCTGTCCATGAGGGCCCAGCACTCGTGCGAGCGGCTTTGCGCGACGATAGTGGGGGGATCCTTTGCCTCTTCCCCAATGCAGAGTTCTCCTCTTCTTCAAATTACTCCGCGGCCTTCTCAGCGTCCTCGGTCAGATTATCCGACGACATCGAAGAGCTAAAGAAGGGCGGTGGCTGCTGTTGTAATGGTGGTTGTTGTTGTGATTGTTGTACTGGTGGTGGTGATGGCTGGTCTGTGCCAGTATCCTCATACTCTTATGCGACGAAAGCCTCCCCCACTTCCAAATCCATGGTGTTCTTCTGCACACGTTCCTAGATCGTCTCCTCATTCTCTATCTTAGGGCGAGAGTAAACTATCAGATCTTCAGGAAAGACACCGCGGACGAGGTTGAGAATATCCATCACTGCAAAACAAACAAACAAACAAACAGGAGAATATATTTTAGTTTTTTGGCACAAGATGGTACTTACATAATGATACGAAGAACGCGGGAAGAACCACTAACCCTGGCCACTCTGGGTACAGAAGAAAGGTATTTGATGTGCGCTGCAGATGACTGCGCGGCTCAAACCAAGGATTACCAACGACGTCTCAGGGTAAGGTTGCACTGGGATGCGGTTTTTGTTCAAGGTCTCCACATCCTCAGAGTTGTAGGTGTTGGGGCCAGGCATTGGGTCCTTCCTAACCATTCCAGGGGTCAAAAAAGGGAAGTAAAAAGGAAAGGCAGCTTCGTCAATCTAAAAGAACCTATCGTTCCAGTCCCTTAAGGATTCTATTTTCCCATCATAGCATTGCATCCTGCTCTTTCGCTTAGCGAAGGAGACCCAACCATTAGCTAGTTGATAGGTGTGTAAACACCCATCTTTTCTACCACTTAATTACAATAATAACCGGACCAAAACGTGTATTTTATGTCTTTTATGTCGGAATTATGTGTGGTTTGTGTTTTTGTTGTGATTTAGGACGAAAAGGTGAAAAGTGGAGAAAACACGGACATTCACGGGCATTTACGGACTTTTATTGAAGAAAAAGATGAAAGACGAAGTCAAGAAGTCAAGAGTGCAAAAAGAACGGAAGTCCACGACCAATTCTGAAGATTTATCGAAGAAAAAGTCAAAAGACGGAAGTTTATCAAAAGCCGAAGAATTCAAGTCTATTTTATTGAAGAATTTAAAGACGAGTTCAAAGAAATCCCGAAGCCAAAAGTCCCTTAAGTCCAAGTTTAAAGAAGATTAGAAGGAAAAAGGACTAATGATGCAATTAATGAAGAATATATGCTTAAGGGCTTAATCTTGCAATATACAAGAAATGAAGTGTTGGAAATACGTTTTACGTATTAAGAAGGATCGGTCACTCCAACGATAGTCCATGTAATAGCTCGTAGTTTAGTTAACTTTATTTGTTTATCAAACAACATCAAGCCTAGCCTACAACATGTGTAGGCCGGCCCATAATGTAAGCCCAAGCCCATGACAAGGGCTTGGGTATATAAACCCTCTCCTTTGATGGAGAGGGGTGTGGTTTTTCATAATTTACACATAGTGGTTCTTAACTTTCTCTCTCTAGAAGTGTGAAATCCACCATCTTTCTATCACATTCTCTCTCTAAAAACATAAGCATAGATTTACAAATCTACAAATGGTATCAGAGCTTGGGATGAAATATAGGTTTGTTTTTGTGTTGCGTATTGTTTTCTTAACAATTCGTATTGTATAAGTGTGTTTTGCCGAAATCTTCAAAATTTTTTGTGTTTGATCGTAGTTTAAAGTAGTGTAACATAGGGATTCGTGCTTAAGAGTGTTCTTGGTATCTTGGTTTTCATTGAAACATCAGTTTTCTTGGATCAAAAGTGCAAAAAAGTTGGTGTTCTTCATTCCGAAATTCTAGCAAAAACATCCATCGGAAAGTACAAATTGTACTTGGGTTTCCATCGCAATAACCTTACCATCGGAAAGGGTTTGGTTCTACATTGCGATCGCTGGTTTTTTATTACTTATTCCGATCTGGCATTCCGATCGTACTTTGCGATCTGAGATTCCGACGGGTATAAGGAAGATTTTTAAGTCGTTACTCTGCTTAAATTTTGTCAGCTACTTTGCGATCTGAACATTGCGATCTGAGTATTCCGATAGGTTTTGCGATCTGAGTATTACGATAGCTCTTTGCGATCTGAACATTTCGACCGCTCTGCATTGCGATCTAGGCATTCCGATACCATCATCATTCCGACAGTGTTACATTACGATCTGGTATTCCGATCTGGTATTCCGATCTGGTATTCCGATCTGACATTCCGATCAACATTCCGATAATCACAAATTTTTCCATAAAAAATTTCGAACAAATCGTGTGTAATTTTGACTTGGAATTTTTGGTTTATCGAGAACATATTTTAGGGGATTTTAACATTGTTTCTCGGTTTTATCTCACAACAACACAAAAATACTTAACCTTATTTCATTGATCGATCAACTTTGTAAATCTTAACTTATTGAAATGGAGTATACATCTCTTACGGATAAGTCCATCCTCTCGGGTATGGATAATCGTCCACCAATGTTGGTGAAGACTATGTATGAGGAATGGGCTTCCCGAATGGAACTTTATATGTTGAACAAGGAGAATGGACATCTAATTTGGGCATCGGTGCTCAATGGACCATTAGATTATGGTACTGTGACGGAAGGTACGACCACTCGTCCTCGCACAACGGGTGAGTTGACTGGAGATATGAAGATTCAAGATAAATGTGATAAGTATGCTACAAACATCATTCTCCAAGCTCTTCCTCCAGATGTCTACAAACTCGTCAGCAAACATAAAGTTGCCAAAGAGTTATGGGATAGAATTCGGGTTCTAATGCAAGGCACCTCGTTAACTAAACAAGAACGAGAGTGTAAGCTTTATGATACTTTTGATAAGTTTGCCTATGTGCCAGGGGAGACTCTCAATGATTACTATCTGAGATTTACCCTATTGTTGAATGAGCTTAATATCTATGGCATGGCAATCCCTACCTTTCAATTGAACACCAAGTATTTGAACACTCTTCCTCCAGAATGGAAAAAATACGTGACGGATGTTAAATTGGCTAAGGACTTGCATAACACCAATGTGGATCAACTTCAAGCTTTTCTTCAACAACACGAATGCCATGTGATCGAGGCTCGGTTGTCTACACCTCAAGTTCATGATCCACTTGCAATGTATACTTCTCAACAAAACATGGCTTATACTTATCAACAACCATCATACTTGCAGCAACCACCAACACACATCTATCAGCAACCACAGCAACCATCTTATCAACCACCAATGATGCCACAGCAAGAATATCAACAAAGTGTTCATCAACAATCTTTTCAACAGCAACCACCATATCAAACATCACCATCACAAGCCAACACTTCTCCATTGGGCTATACTCCTCAGCAAGGATATTTTCCAATAGAAGCACAACCAGCACAAGCTTTCTACTCTAATGAACTTCCACCAATCCAAGCACCGGTCTTTACTCCAAATGATACGCCAGCTGATGTTCTAAACCATCTCACCGCCTACTTGTCAAAACTTGTTGCCACTAGAGGATTTCCACCAACAAACAATCAGCTCCGCACATCATCAAATCCTCGACAACAAGCCACTGTTCAAGATGGTCAAGTGACGGTGCAACCTATTCAGGGAAGGCAAAATTCATATGGACCTCCTACAAGGACTGGGAACAATCAAGCTGTGAATGCTCAAGCTAGTGGAAATGGGAGTCCTATTGGTCCTAAGAAGGTTGTGACTTGCTACAATTGCCGAGGACAAGGTCATATGGCTAGGGAATGCACTCAGCCGAAAAGGAGAAGGGATGATGCATGGTTTCGTGAGAAGATGTATTTGGTTGATGCTCAGTCTAAGGGGAAGATTTTGGATTCAGAGGAGTTGACATTTCTGGCAGACCCAGGGGCAGCAGATACTGAAGGCATTGCAGTTGTTTCCACTTCTAATGCAGCTTATCAAGCGGACGATCTTGATGCATACGATTCGGATTGTGATGACATTCACTCTGCCCAAGCTGCTCTTGTTGCTAATCTTTCTCACTATGGTTCTGATGTCATCAGTGAGGTACCAACCACATCTAATAATATTGATGATAACCAACATCAAGTTGGGCATGAAAATGACAACCTCGAACAGCATTCGGGAACTAGTAACTCAAATGATGTGGTACCCAATCCTACACATTTGAGTGAACCTCAACCAAATGCTACGACGGGTATGGAATCTTATGCTCAACATGATTTGGTCATGGTGCCTAAACATATTATTGATCAAATGCATATGGCCCTCAGACAATCCGTAGATACAAATTCCACCTTAACTGCTGAGCTTGCGTTGCATAAAGAAAAGGTCAAAACTTTTGAAATGGTCCCTCAAGAAGAGAAAATAACATGTTCTGAATTTGACCAATTTCGTTTTGAAAAGATTGAACACTTGAAAGAAATAGAATCATTAAAAGCTAATCTTTCCAATGAATTAAAAGAAAAAGAGTCGGTTGTCAATGATTTTCAGAAACTTAAAATGGATTTCGAAACTCTCGAGTCTAAAAAGGTTGAATCGGAAATTAATGCTACCAAACTTCTTAAATTCAAAGAACAACAGCTTTTAAAACAATACGCTTCCACAGAAAAGGTTCATCTTTTAACTAAATCATTTAAAGAATTCGAACTTAAGCGTCTTCAAGATTTACCACCTAATCCTGGTTATGCAAAACAAGCTCAGGAATATATTCCCGGCCTTTATGATATGACCATAATTGGCAAATCGAAAGAAGCACCTTTTGTTCGTAGTACTGAGGAGACACAATCACTTGGGGATGAAACTCATTCTAAAATGCTTTCAAAAATCCATACAATTGATTATGATCAACATAACAAAGATCAATTTTCGAAAAAGACACGCATTCGCTTACAAAAGGAATTAGCAGAATTAACAGTTCTTGTGCCCCAAAGTTTGTCAAATGAAAACCTTCCTAGTACGTCTCCTACACTCGTCAAAAAGGATTTAACGAAGTTAATTCCACCGGTAAGTAAGGCGTCCGTTAACTTAAATACGGTTCACCAACACTTAGCCGATTTTGACAAGGTCATTTTGGAACGTACGACGGCCACGGCCATAACGGAAGGTGAATGGAACTTTGAGCACACTAGAGCTGTGTTTCGAGATGAAATTGTTCCGTTTGTAAACAATGTTAAAGCTTGTCTTCGTAATATTGATCAAGATTTGTTTTTGGAAATAGAAGAAGTTAGACGTGTTTTCAATGAAATGGAAGATGCTTATGAAAACAGTTTACTTGAAATAGAACGAGTTTCACGCCATAATGATCTGCTTCTGAATCAAGTGATGTCTCATGATATAGTTTCTGTCTGTGTGAATAAAAGTGTTGATAATGATTCTATTGTGCATAATGTGGTAGATAGTACTTGTCACGAATCTGACGCTGAATTTTTAAAGCTTCAAGATTCATATTCTTCGCTTTCAAAACGTTTTGATGATATTCAAACACATTGTATTTCGCTTGAATGCAAGCAACAATTTATTCAAGAAATCTTTGAAACGTCATTCGAAGGTGTTAATATCGATGATGCAAACTTTGAAAAGAATTTTCGATTGAATTTACAATCAAAACAGCGTCAGCCAAGTGACAAGGTTTCTAAATCGTTGTCGATAGAAATAGAGAAATCTGAGGAGCTTGACTGTGTGAACGTACTTGAGGCTGCTGAGAATTTTAAACTTGATCTAGATAATCGAGTTTCCAAGATTTTGTCCAAAGTTGATAACTTAAAACAGAAAAATACACGACTATTCGATTCAGTACAGCCCGCATGTGTTGATACCACTGCACAGAATCAATCATTGATTGAACAATTGAATCGAAAGTCGATGGAAATATCTGATTTGAGGGAACAAATTTGTGATAAGAATTTGGTATTGGCTGAGTTAAAGGAAACACTTCGTACTCTAAAAGGTAAGAATGTTGTGGGTAACGCAGCCACTGTCTTAGCATCGTCCTCTAGTGCAATCAAAAGGAACCTTATAGACGTCACACCACTTAACAAGGGCCCTAGGACTAAACCATCTCAAACTTTGGTCACTAAAGATAAGGCGGAATCAAAACCAGCTTCTAATATTCCCGTGTTGCCTTCTACAGGAGTAAGCACCACTACTAAGGCTCAAAGATCTAAGCTTAAGAGAAACAAGAAGAATGATAGGATCTTGCCCCCATCTAGTAGTCAAGTGATGAAGAAAGTAGAAGTCCATCCTAGGAATGTTATTTCTGTTTTGAATAAAAAGAATCATGTAGCTAAACCTAAAGGCTCTGCGGTTGTGCAGCGTTCTAAGCCTACTGTGAATTCTAATTTAAAATGTTGGAATTGCAATGAATGTATGTTTTCTAGTCGTCATGATTCTTGCCTTATTGACCATGTGAATGAGATGCATGCCCGGAAAAATGGATTAGAATGGAAACCGACTGGGAAAGTGTTAACCCAAGTTGGTTGGATGTGGCGCCCCACTGGTAGAACTTTCACTATAGCAGGAAATATGTGCCCTTTAACCAGGATCACTCCCACTGAAGTGAAGAAAGCGTGCCCTTTAACTAGGAGTACCAAGGCTACCAAAACACAAGCGTGTCCTTTAACTAGGAACACTGACACTACTGTAGGAACTAAGTGCCCTTTAAATAGGTCTACTCCCACTGTAGTGCCCGCGAATAATCCAAAACCTAAGAAAGTTGGAACAGTAAAACCTGTTAGTGCTAAAACTCACATTAGAAAACGCAGGAAATCAAAGGGTCACACAAATGTTAGCAATTCTGATAATCTTATATTTGTATCTGCTAACACTCCGGAACCAATAGTTTCCAATGCATTGTCTACTATTGTTGTTGAAAACAGGTGGTCCAAATTGTTCTCTGGTATTTGGACTCTGGTTGCTCCAAGCATATGACCGGAGATCGCTCTCAGCTCAGAAATTTCGTCAGCAAGTTTCTTGGTACGGTTCGATTTGGAAATGATCATATTGCAAAGATAATGGGATATGGTGAATATCATATTGGGAATGTTATAATTTCAAGAGTGTATTACGTGGAAGGTCTCGGTCACAACTTATTTTCTGTGGGACAATTTTGTGATGCAAACCTAGAAGTTGCTTTTCGAGAGCATACCTGCTTCATTCGTAATTTGGAAGGGGTTGATTTATTGAAAGGTACTCGAGGGAATAATTTGTATACTTTGTCTCTACAAGACATGATGGCCGCTTCTCCCGTATGTCTTCTCTCCAAAGCATCGAAGACTAAGTCATGGTTATGGCATCGACGGTTATCTCATCTTAACTTTGACGCTATTAATCACTTGGCGAAAAACGAACTTGTTCGTGGTCTTCCTAAACTATCATTTCACAAGGATCATTTGTGTTCCGCGTGTACAATGGGGAAAAGCACTAAGAAGTCTTACAAACCCAAGACTGAAGACACCAACCAAGAGAAACTTTATCTGTTGCATATGGATCTTTGTGGGCCAATGCGTGTTGAAAGTCTTAGTGGCAAAAAGTACATCCTCGTCATTGTCGATGATTACTCTCGGTTTACATGGGTGAAATTTCTTAAAACAAAAAATGAGGCACCTAAATTCATCATCAGATTTCTCAAGATGATTCAAGTGCGTCTCAACACTACTGTCCGACGCATTCGTACAGATAATGGAACCGAATTTGTGAATCAAATTTTGCGTGATTATTATGAAGAAGTTGGCATATCTCATGAAACATCCGTTGCACGCACTCCACAACAAAACGGTGTCGTTGAAAGGCGAAATCGCACACTTATGGAAGCTGCTCGAACGATGTTAATTTACGCAAAGGCTCCATTGTTTTTATGGGCAGAAGTAGTATCTACAGCAGTGTACACCCAAAACCGGTCACTAATTCGTAAACGCCATGGTAAAACACCTTATGAGCTTCTCCATGGAAAAGTACCAGATTTATCATATCTTCATGTATTTGGTTCTCTTTGCTATCCAAACAATGATGGTGACAATTTGGGAAAACTTCAACCAAAGGCTGATATTGGTATTTTCATTGGTTACGCACCTGCAAAGAAGGCATACCGAATCTACAACCGTAACTCTCGCAAAATCCTTGAAACTATGAATGTTGATTTTGATGAGCTGACAGCTATGGCTTCTGAGCAAAGCAGCTCTGAACCCGCACTTCATGAAATGGGACCCAGTAATATTAGTTCTGGTCTTGTCCCAAACAACCCTACTTCATCATCATTTACACCACCTACTAGGAAGGAATGGGATACGTTGTTTCAACCGTTCTTTGATGAATTCTTTACTCCTCCAAGTATTGTTGCTCCAGAACCTGAAGTAATAGCTCCGGTAACCGAAGTTGTCACTCCAGCAACCGTTGCACAATCAGATACATCTGTACCAACAATTGGTCAAGATATACCTTCAACAAGTAATTCTCAACCAACACATGTTTCAACTACCCATGTCATGCCTATTGATGATGAAGAGGATGATGATGATCACGATTTGGAATTCGCTCAAATGCGTGAACTTCCATTCTTTGGTGTATCTATTCCCGACCCTAATCAAGCCGGGTCGTCCACCTCAGAGGAAGCTCCTTCTACAGTTTACTCCAATCCACGGATTCGTGAACATGACAGCAAGTGGACAAAGGATCATCCTATAGATTCTATTATTGGTGACCCTAATCGTCCAGTATCCACACGAAGTCAGTTACAAGAAAGTGCACTGTTTTGTCACTTTGATGCTTTTCTCACTGAAGTTGAACCTAAGACATGGCAACAAGCTTTTACTCAATCCTGTTGGATAGAAGCTATGCAAGAAGAACTTAACGAATTCATACGTCTTGATGTTTGGGAACTTGTCCCATGCCCGGATCAAGTGCAGTTACTCACTTTGAAATGGGTTTACAAGGTGAAACTCGATGAGTTAGGCGGAATATTGAAGAACAAAGCTCGACTAGTAGCTCGTGGATACAAGCAATTATTGGGCATCGACTTTATGGAATCCTTTGCACCTGTTGCCCGTTTGGAAGCTATTAGACTATTCCTCGCTTATGCAGCCCATATGAATATGATTGTCTATCAGATGGATGTGAAGACGGCATTTCTTAATGGTGAACTCAAGGAAGAGGTCTATGTTCAACAGCCGGATGGTTTTGTGAATCCTAATTATCCTAATCATGTGTACAAGCTTAAGAAGGCTCTCTATGGGTTGAAGCAAGCTCCTCGCGCATGGTATGATCTATTGTCACAATTCCTCATTATGCAAGGCTTCGCTAAAGGCAAGGTGGATCCCACGCTGTTCATTCAGAAACGAGGTAAAGATATGATTATGGTACAAATATATGTTGATGATATTATATTTGCAGCCTCGACCCAAACCTTATCAGATGAGTTTGGGACACTCATGTCTTCCAAGTTTAAGATGTCAATGATGGGCAAGGTATCATTCTTCTTAGGTCTTCAGATATCTCAGAGTCCCAGAGGCATCTTTATCAATCAATCCAAGTATGCCCTTGAATCGCTTAAGAAGTATAAGATGGAATCTTGCGACCCCGTGGATACTCCAATGGTGGAACGAACTAAGCTTGATGCAGATCCACATGGAGTTGCCGTTGATCCGACACTTTATCGTGGAATGATCGGTACTCTTCTGTATATCACAGCCAGTCGACCTGATCTTCAGTTTGCTATATGTATGTGTGCCAGGTATCAAACTAGGCCTACTGAGTTACACTTAGCTACTGTTAAAAGGATCTTTCGATATCTTAAAGGAACCATTAATCGGGGACTTTGGTATTCGAAGGACTCTTCTATTGCTCTAATGGCATATGCAGATGCGGATCACGCGGGTTGTCAAGATACAAGGCGTAGCACGAGTGGAACTTTGCAACTACTAGGAGATCGATTAATCAGTTGGGCATCGAAAAGGCAGAAAAGCGCTGCAATTTCAAGTACGGAAGCAGAATACATAGCTATGTCCGGTTGTTGTGCTCAAATTCTTTGGATGAGATCGCAATTAACCGACTATGGTCTAGGTTTCAACAAGATTCCGATGTACTGTGACAACAAGAGTGCAATTGCCTTATGCTGCAACAACGTTCAATTCTCCCGGTCGAAGCATATTGACATTCGCTACCATTTCATCAAGGAGCAAGTGGAAAATGGAGTAATCGAGCTTTACTTTGTCCGATCTGAGTATCAATTGGCGGATATTTTCACGAAGGCTTTAGATCGCGCTCGAATTGAATTTTTGACCGACAAGCTAGGAATGAGAACCTTCTCGCCTGAGACTCTCAAGGAACTAGCAGATGAAGCGAAAGAATAGTCTTGGTAAAACTATTCTCCGTATCCTTGGTGATCATTTGTATATATTGTTTATATTTTAATCCACAAAAGCAAAATACAAAAATATAAAACCATATAAAAACCATAAAAATTGAAAAATCTAGAAAAATCCAAAAATATTTTTACTTTATTTTTCAAAGGCATGTCTTTTGGTACGATAATATTTACGGCCTTAGAAATGTTGATTAATATCGACACGGCGCCATAAATAGAGTTCGTACAAAAGTTGTAAATATTTCATAAAACATGCCTAAATGGCTTGTAGTTATTTCAGACTGCAACCCGGTTTTCACATTAAAGTCAAGTATTTCTTATGAAAGCTTTGGCTCACAACAGGAATTAATTTTCTCGGGCAAGGTTTACTTTAAAACCTTGTAAGGGATCAAGTTTACTTTATAACTTGGTCTAACACAAATCAATGTACGTTTCAGTGCATTTATTTGTTAAAACAAGAGAAGTCTTGTTTTTATGAAGCTATCATCTCTACAACCATGCTATCTACAATTGGTATCTACATACTCGACGATGCAACTACTCAACCGACGACTACAGCTCTTTCAATAGAACACGGGTCAACAATTGAGGGGGAGCTATTGTCAAGCATTCAGAATCTTCGATGCCGAACGTGCCAAGTTCACAGGTTGGTGTCAAGACAACAATACCAATCGTACATGTGGTGTCAAGAGATGACTTCAGACGTGACGAGGCGACCAACATATGCTGACAAGAACCATTAGATCTTATCATATGATGTTCTCATCTATCAGGTCCAACCTTGTCAATTTTTTCTAATATGTTGAATATGTGATCATGTTACTAATCGGTATCATATCTCATACATTTGATACCATGAAGATAAAACGGACTCGCATTTTTCTTCCCAAAACCTTTGTTAAAACTTCATTAAATCAATTGATATTAAAAACATCGATTGAGTTAATATTTTTAATATGGGGGAGAAAATGTGATTTAATATGGGATATTATCACAAATGGTTTGACTTAATGTGCTGGCTCATCCCGACATGTGCGAAATGTTTTCGAATATCGTGGCATATGTTAAGGGGGAGCAAAATGGATTTGCATATCAAAATGGATTTTCATGGTGACATATACTTACCCAAAACCCATTTATTTCACGACGATGAAGATTGTGGTGACATAAGGATGGTAGGATAGGTTAAGTCCTATGATTCTTCCAGAACCGGAGGAATCTTCCCAAGGACATTCCATAGCTAGAAATAGTAGTCCTTAGGAAAGTTGGAGAAAGATTGTGAACGCAGCTGAATGCCGACCAAGTACTTAAGTTAGCACTGGAACAATCACAACAAGGTGCTAGTTATGACGTATTGGTAAGCATTGAAGGGGTTGAAGAATGAAAAAGAATTGTAATGATAAAGGGTGTAAAGAAAGAAGCCCTCCTTACAACTTTAGGCAGAAACCGGGTCAATACATATGCTATTGAGATCATTTTAATGATTCTTGATATTGAAGACAGACATCATGGACCCAGTGATGCAATGCACAACCCATCCCAGCTAACTCATATATCTCTTAAAAGATATTTGTTTTAATCACACGGAGACAACACGTTATCTATTGATTTATTCACTCCGAATAAATTGGTATTTAAAAGGTGGCACTCCTCTCCAGCCTCCGATCACTAAAATCTAAAATGCACGATCGAGTCTAGAGCCATTTGAGATCATCAAATATCTCATTAGGACACACTTTCATATTTCCTTGCTTCTTCACACACTGTGAAAAGTAAGAAAGATTTTAAGAGTCCTACGCAAAATCTTCATGATCTTGCCTGAACATCCGAGTAATACGAAAGTATTTACAATGAAGATGGAAATCCTTCTTGAGCGAATATCAAAAAGCTCATGGTAGGTGACTTGTGCGATTCTTTATGAATCAAACTTGTGATAACTGGAAAGCAACGGCTGTTTAATTCTTAACTGAATTTAAACACGTTCCAGGCCTCTACGCAATATCTCAGTGATCTTGCCAGAACACTCAGAGTGATACCTTTGTGTTCACGGTGATGAGTGGAAATCCTTCTAGTGTTAACCTCAAACAGCACTTGGTAGGTAACTTGCAAGATTCTATACGAATCAAGCTCGTGACAACTGGAAAGCAACGATGGTGCGGTTCTTAATTGAATTTCACTTGTTCCAGGAACATGAATTGACGGCTTCAAATCATGCGGGTATTATTATCCAAATGATTCACTCTTTATGTTCGCAGTCAGCTTTGGACGGTCGAGTAAAGAGAACGGGTTTACCCGCGAAATCCTGTCAGGAAGTTACTTAATTGGAACTATCCGTCACAGGTACGATATCTAATATCGTCCAACGGTCTTCACCGACCGGAGGTAAAATACTACCGATTTAGAATGAAATGTTCAAAGCCATTTCGTTCGTGTCTACTTATGTTGCGGCATTTGAAGACGGTGGCGTTCCGGGATCCAAGAAGAAGTCGTCCCCGCATGCTTATACTTTATGCACTTAATATCTCATCTAATTCAAGAAAGCCTATAAGTTAAAGTCTTCCGCTGTTTCAAACTCTGAAGCTTTCAAGAATTACGAAGGTATAAGTATGTGGGACGTAAGGTCACGAAGAGGCGAAGATCACAAGTGATGGATGCACGAGATCAAGGCAAGAGATTGATGCTCAAAGATTGATATCAAAGATCACATCAGCATGTTCACCAGAAAAAGAAAAAGAAAAGAAAGACGAAGACTACGAGCTCAAGACAAGCATAGTATGCTAGGTTTATTTCATTATTGTAACTCGGGTAACGCCCTTGTTTGGAGTGACCTCCCTTAGGGGGAGATTGTTGGAAATACGTTTTACGTATTAAGAAGGATCGGTCACTCCAACGATAGTCCATGTAATAGCTCGTAGTTTAGTTAACTTTATTTGTTTATCAAACAACATCAAGCCTAGCCTACAACATGTGTAGGCCGACCCATAATGTAAGCCCAAGCCCATGACAAGGGCTTGGGTATATAAACCCTCTCCTTTGATGGAGAGGGGTGTGGTTTTTCATAATTTACACATAGTGGTTCTTAACTTTCTCTCTCTAGAAGTGTGAAATCCACCATCTTTCTATCACATTCTCTCTCTAAAAACATAAGCATAGATTTACAAATCTACATGAAGGAGGGGAGGAAGCTTCCTTAATCCACCCCTATAAATAGATTAGGATTGTTTATTTTTCATTTTGTTGGCTAATGGTGACAATTAGACCTTCCACCATTTAAATACCTTGTCATTTACTTATCTTGTCAATTTAAATTCATGTTATGCACCTTAATTACCATTTAATTTCAAGTAAGTTTTCTTTTAATCTTTGTCAATCTTTACTTTATCTTGTCAATCTCTTATCTACCTTTCTTAATCTTTGATTTATGAGTTTATGTTCATGTTCATACTTTTATTTTGATCCAAGTGATTGTTGATTATTGTGGTTAAAGTTGTTTGATTTCTTGTTCTAAATTGTTTGTTTATGTTACTGTTGATTCGTTGATAGTTTTGTTAAATCGTTTGTGTTTATTTTGATTAATCTTTGTTTAGATCTGTTGTTTTTGTGATTCCCTTGTTCTTCGGGAAGGTTTGTTGTGTTTCTGATCTTTCCAGGTAAACTTCCTAACCAAGAAGGAGGGAAGGCTTCATTCGGAACTCCAAAGTTCCGAGTCAAGGTTTCATCCGGAAGATTTGGGAACAACAAAAGTTCCGAGCCAAGCTTGTTCATCCGGAACATTCAAAGTTCCGGACGAAGGATAACTTCCGAGTCAAACTTTTGTTCATTCGGAAACCAAAAGTTCCGGGTCAATTTACTTCATTCGGAACTCAAAAGTTCCGGGTCAAGGAGATTCATTCGGAACTCCAAAGTTCCGAATCAAGGGGTAAGTTCCGAACCAATGACTGTTCATTCGGAACTTAAAAGTTCCGAATAAACTTCCGAATCAAGGGGCAAGTTCCGGATCAGAAGTGTACATTCGGAAGTCTGAAACTTCCGAATCAAGGAGGGTTCATTCGGAATCTTCCGAATCAAGGGTTAATCAAAACTTCCGGATCAAGGCAAGATTTAGAAGTTCCGAATCAGCAAAGTTCCGAAAGAAGGATTGTTTTGGATAAGTGACATATTCAGATCAATTTGTTCCGGATCAAGGATTTTGGTAATATTCCGAGCGAAGAAGAATCATTTCAACCGAAGGTGACATTCCGGACGAGTGATTGTTCCAAACGAAGGTTTATTCTGAATGAGCTGTATTCAGGTTCTTATTAGTTTTTGTCTTTGATTTTTATTTTCAAGCTTTATTTTTTCTGCCTTTATTTTAGTTACACTTTAAGATTATTTGCCTTAGTTTTATTTTAATTTTGCCTTAGTTTTATTTTAATTTTGCCTTAGTTTAAGTTTTAGTCGCGTTTTAAGTTTGCCTTAGATAGATTTAAGTTTGCGTCTTTACTTTAGTGCCCTTTTATTTCAGTCTTGCTTTAAATACTTGCACCCTTATTTTAATTAGACTTAGATTTACTTTAAGAGCACCTTTACTTTAAAAAGTTTTGCACTTTTACTTAAAAACAACCAAAAATATTCTTTTTCACCAAAAACAATAAAGTCACATAGGGAGCCTAGATCAATTCGTTAAGATACCGAGAACACGAACTTTAATTATTTTTATACGGGCAAAAGCCTTGTATCAAATGGCGCCGCTGCCGGCTCTTTTCGTTAAGATTGACGGTTTTCTGTGAGAGACACGTTGCTTTTTGGGATCGTTCACTTGTGAACGTTATTTTTCTCGCATAAAAAATTCAAAAAAATCATAAAAATTAAAAAAATTGATAAAAATCCATAAAAATTAAAAATTTCAAAAATCCAAAAAGATTTTATTTTTATTGTGTATATATATATTGTTTTTGCGTTTGGTTTCTTTTTCTTTTGCATTTTCAGGTGTATGCGTACTAGATCTTCTAATTATCAAGAGCCGAGCCTCAAGAAGATTTAGATATGGCAGGTGTTAACAACAACAACATTCCACCGCACCTCAATAATAATAATAATAACAACAATGCTCTTCCACAGCCCGATCTTCGGACCATGGAGGAACTTTGTCAACCAACCATGTTTGGACGAGGAGGACCGATTGCGCCGATGCAAATCAATGCTCCTGAGTTTTCGTTGAAGCACCACATGATTCAGCAAGTGCAAACAAACCCATTCCATGGATTGCCTGATGATGATGCCAACAAACACCTCGACAAGTTCATAACAATCACCCAAAGCATGAAGTTGCCTGGGGCCACAATGGATGTTCTTCGCCTACAACTCTTCCCACATACTTTATCGCATCATGCCGAGAAATGGTTTGACGTCTCCCGAAGAATTCTATTCACACTTGGGATGACATGACTCAACGCTTTCTATCGCGCTACTTTCCACCATCCATGGTCACAAGCCTTCGCAATCAGATCAGCGGTTTCATGCAAGATCCTGATGAATCTCTTTTTGACGCTTGGGAGAGATATAATGTCTTGATCGATAGATGTCCAAACAACAATATGCTTCCCGTCACTTTGATAGATACTTTCTACAACGGATTGACTTTTCGAGATCGTGATACCATAAATGCAGCCGCCTGTGGCACATTCATGAAAATGAGACCCGAGGAGTGTAGAGAGCTAATAGATAACATGACTACTCACCACAAAAACTGGGATTCCTCTGCATCTTCTAGGAACAACCCGAGAGTCAATGTTTCTTCTACCTCAGCAAACCCTGAGATGACCGAACTCACCCGCTTGATGGCCGAAATGAGCAAAAGTATTACGCTTCTCGCTTCAAACCAACAACAACAACAAGTTAAAGCGGTTGCTAATCCTTGTGAAACATGTGGCGGTCCTCACTCATACACCAATTGTCCTTCTACACAAGGAAATCCGGAAAATGTGTATGCAGCTTACGGTAATTATTCACCGGAAAATTACTAAGCTAGACAACAAGGGGATCGAAATCTGTTGAGTTACCGTTCCAACAATTACCTTTCACCCGGTTTTTCTCCTCAAAACCAAAACCCCGCCAACAACTACAATAGAAGCAACCAAATCCCACCAAGAGCTTCTAACCCTTATCAACCACCCACCCAACAACACCCACCCATAAACACCGATGTTGATGCCATCATGAGAACTCAAGGTGAGCAAATCAAGAATCTACAGAGCCAAATAATCAATTTGAAAGGAGATATCTTGAAGCAAGGAAATGACATCAGAACCGAGGTTCGTGATAATATCCAATCTTCCTTCAGCACTCAAACGACTGAATTAAAGAATCTATTGGCTAGTTTCTTGCCCGAAGCTCAACCTTCTTCTTCAGGTTCTCTACCTTCAAACACCGTCACCAATCCGCGAGCTAATGTGAGTGCTATAACTACGCGTAGTGGAATTACCATTGTCGATCCACCTATCCCACCACCATCATCTACACCTCCTCCACCACCATGTATCCCTACTCCTCCTACACCTAGTAGTAGTACACCATTACCGTCTCCGCCTCGTCATGACGATGTATCTCGAAAGGACCCTTCAACATCACAACCTTTACCAACTACACCTTCACCTTCCCCTTATCAACCTAGAATCCCATACCCTTCTCGCATAGGCAAGACCAATGATCTAACCAAGAATGACTGTCAAGTATCGAAATATGTGGATATGCTATCTAAAATGACCATCAACATTAGCCTTGTTGAAGCACTTTGCCACATGCCGACATTTGTCAAAGCATTCAAGGAATTGCTTAGCAAGAAGGAGAAGTTGATTGAACAAGCCAACACACGCTTAAATGAAAACTACTCAGCAGTTATTCTTAAAGAATTACCGGAAAAGCTTGGAGATCCCGGTTGTTTTGTGTTGCCTTGCGTGTTCAACAAAACTGAAGAATTTACTGCCCTTGCTGATCTCGGGGCTAGTATAAAGTTGATGCCTCTGAGTGTTTGGAAAACACTATCATTACCCGATCTCATTCCAACAAAGATGACTCTCGAACTTGCAAATCGCACTCTCGCTTACCCCGTTGGTATAGCCGAAGACGTGTTTATCAAAGTTGGCACATTTACTTTCCCGGTCGATTTTGTCGTAGTTGATTATGAAATGGACCCTCGTATTCCTTTAATACTTGGTCGACCATTCTTAAGAACCGGACGTGCTTTAGTTGATGTGGCCGAAGGTGAGTTAATCTTACGAGTCGGGGATGATTCAAAAGTCTTTAAAATGGGGAAGCTTACAGGAAAATCCTTTGGAGGCCGAGAATCAGTGAATATGATTAATGTGCTCGATGACTTTACCGTCTATGACAATCCTCTATTCGATTCTTCCATTGATAATCCACTCTTTGAAGATGATGTGGATGATTCTCGCTCCACTTTGGAACCTTCTCCCATTTATGATTCGCCACCGATCTTCGATGCTTATGATGATAATTCTAGCTCAGATTCGGATGATTTTGATTGTACTTCTGAGTATCCTGAGCTGCCCACTTTCGATGATTTTGATGAGGCTGATACTCTCTCGAGCGATTCTTCACATGATGAAGATCCTCCGCCATCACTCGATCCTACTTTGGACGATTACTCATTTGAGGAAGATTTCTCTGAATTTCTCAACACTTACTTCCCTCATGAGAGTGATGCACCTCCTTTGGACTTTGAAGATTATCGTCTTGATCCTACTTTGGATTTGAAGAAAATTTTGTCAAAGGAGAAGAAACCGGTCGACACCAAAATCCGTTGCACGTATGATTTGACACCTCTTTGTCCCCCTTCTGAGGACGAGGTTGTGCTTCTTTGCGGATCTTCTTCACACTCGGCTGAGCCTGAGTGCTATTTTCCCCTAAAGGAAAAGGTGTTCGACCCCGGTATTGAGGTCTTTAAGCCATCTCAGTATCCACCTGATGAAATAAAAGGAAAAATCTTTGGAATTTTTGAAGACATGCTTGCACCACTCCACCCTTGCTTCCACCGTGCTCCATCGCTGCTTAAGGGAACCCTGCCACTTCTTCTTTGGCTTGCCTTGTTCGCCTTAAGCTCTTGCTTATTGATGGATGAAAACTATGTCTTTGATCCTGGTGGATATGTTTCACGCTTCTTCCGTTGATGATCAAGGTCGAGTCAGGCTAATGACTCGGATAACAAAAATCAAGCGCTTCTTGGGAGGCAACCCATGCATCTATCTGTTCGCTTTCTTTATCATAAGTGTAGGGGGAGACCCTTCGGTTTGCTATTTCCTCTCCTCACTTCTTAATCAGGGATTCGAGCTTCACTGATCCACTCTTGATGATTCTTGACGACCCGTGATTTCGTGTTCTACTTCTTCCCGGTTCTATCCTAAACTCTTTTCGATTCACTATTTTATATTTTCTCAATATTAAAATAGGAATCTCTTTAGTTGTCTTTTCCTTAGCGAGATTTAAACAACGTGCACAATGTCCTAAGTGTAGGGGAGTTTACTCCCACATGCTTAAACATTGAGGACAATGTTTATCTTAAGTGTAGGGGGGACTTCTATCGAAGTTAAGTGGTCTTTTCCTTGTTTTTGTCCTCATTTTAACTGGAAAATCAATTTTTCGACATTTTTCAAAATTTTTGATCTATTTTGGCCCATTAGTTTTTATCTTTGTATAGTTATTTTCTTTCCTTATTAGAATAATTGTTGAAATAAGTGGTTTTAATTTTCAAACGTTGTGAATCTTTTGACTCAATCCGAGTTTACTCTAGCTAGTATCCTTAACGTGTTTAAGTCAAGTTTTGCTAGGCTTTTATATAGGGAGCTATAAAACGCGAAAGTCTTAACTCTCACGGGTTAAGAGCAAGAACTTTTCGCAAGTTCTTATAATTGATCCTAGAGAGTCGTTTATCAAGGGAACTTTAAAATGCGATTTCTAAACTTGAAAAAGTCTAAGAATTTGCAAGATCCTATAGACGACTCGAAAACCCAAAACTTTGATTTAATAGGCTATGCATCCACGAGTCTCATTCCTTGAGATTTTAAACTGTGGAGAACGAGAGATGATAGAGTCAATTATAAGTCTGGTATTCTTTCGTGAATTTATGTGAGTTAATTATAAGCATATTCTCCCATCGCTTGCTAATAATTTATCTGCTAATAAATAAGGTTGTACAATTTGAAAGGTTACTTAGCTTCTAGCCCCAGATCGTTTAAAAGTTGCTCGGTATGGATTAGAGTTCATAGCCAAGGCATAACTTATTGAAGCGGGACGCGAAGATTGACGAGTCCGAAAAGGCCCTAACAAGGCATGAGGGCTATATTTTGTTGCTAAAGATCCAAAGTGATGTGAAGAATCATTTATCAAAAATCAATATGAAGGATTGAGACACACGACGAAAAGCAAAAACTCCCAAAAGTCATGGAGAAGTGTATCCGAAAAGACCCTAACAAGGTATGAGGATAAATAGATCCAAGTCATAAAAGGAGGCGGATCGTTGTATATCAAAGTCCAAAATAAAGATTGGAGAAAAATGAAGAAGTCGTGGTCCAAGTATGAATCTCTCAAAACTTCAAGTGAAGAATTCCTATTATGAAGAGAAGACCATTATTTCATGAACGTCTCTCAAGGTTTGAAGTATGAAGTCGCTGCCAAATATCGGTCCGAGAAAGGTCTCAAATCGCGAAGCGAGTTATGCCAAGATATGAACTTTATGAGGTCCCGAGAAGCAGTTTTAAAAGATTTGGTCCTTTAGCTAACTATTGATTAAATCGTTCACTTTATTTTCAGACTTAATAACTATCGAAATAAGTCAAAAATGCATCATCATGATCATTCAAGACAATAATAAAATATAAGAGATACACCTAGGAATAAGGGAGTCTAAGTGAGTAATTGGCCCACATGAGTTCGTGTTAGTCTACTAACTTATAATAACAATGATCTCGTTTTTAAGCTTGGTTTGGAGAAAGTGAAAACTTGAGGATGATGATTATTCATAACATTTCCAAAACCCAAGGTATGCTTTTGATTTATTTAATTTGTATGTTTTTAATTTTCTATCTCTTTAATAAAGGCCAACGTGGACTGATTATGATGAAAAGTGTAATCTTGCTTTGTAACTAATGCATTGCATGAGGACATTGCAATGGTCAAGTGTAGGGGATTTGATAGGTGTGTAAACACCCATCTTTTCTACCACTTAATTACAATAATAACCGGACCAAAACGTGTACTTTATGTCTTTTATGTCGGAATTAGGCGTGGTTTGTGTTTTTGTTGTGATTTAGGACGAAAAGGTGAAAAGTGGAGAAAACACGGACATTCACGGGCATTTACGGACTTTTATTGAAGAAAAAGATGAAAGACGAAGTCAAGAAGTCAAGAGTGCAAAAAGAACGGAAGTCCACGACCAATTCTGAAGATTTATCGAAGAAAAATTCAAAAGACGGAAGTTTATCAAAAGCCGAAGAATTCAAGTCTATTTTATTGAAGAATTTAAAGACGAGTTCAAAGAAATCCTGAAGCCAAAAGTCCCTTAAGTCCAAGTTTAAAGAAGATTAGAAGGAAAAAGGACTAATGATGCAATTAATGAAGAATATATGCTTAAGGGCTTAATCTTGCAATTTACAAGAAATGAAGGAGGGGAGGAAGCTTCCTTAATCCTCCCCTATAAATAGATTTGGATTGTTTATTTTTCATTTTGTTGGCTAATGGTTACAATTAGACCTTCCACCATTTAAATACCTTGTCATTTACTTATCTTGTCAATTTAAATTCATGTATGCACCTTAATTACCATTTAATTTCAAGTAAGTTTTCTTTTAATCTTTGTCAATCTTTACTTTATCTTGTCAATCTCTTATCTACCTTTCTTAATCTTTGATTTATGAGTTTATGTTTATGTTCATGTTCATACTTTTATTTTGATCCAAGTGATTGTTGATTATTGTGGTTAAAGTTGTTTGATTTCTTGTTCTAAATTGTTTGTTTATGTTACTGTTGATTCGTTGATAGTTTTGTTAAATCGTTTGTGTTTATTTTGATTAATCTTTGTTTAGATCTGCTGTTTTTGTGATTCCCTTGTTCTTCGGGAAGGTTTGTTGTGTTTCTGATCTTTCCAGGTAAACTTCCTAACCAAGAAGGAGGGAAGGCTTCATTCGGAACTCCAAAGTTCCGAGTCAAGGTTTCATCCGGAAGATTTGGGAACAGCAAAAGTTCCGAGCCAAGCTTGTTCATCCGGAACATTCAAAGTTCCGGACGAAGGATAACTTCCGAGTCAAACTTTTGTTCATTCGGAACCCAAAAGTTCCGGGTCAATTTACTTCATTCGGAACTCAAAAGTTCCGGGTCAAGGAGATTCATTCGGAACTCCAAAGTTCCGAATCAAGGGGTAAGTTCCGAACCAAGGACTGTTCATTCGGAACTTAAAAGTTCCGAATAAACTTCCGAATCAAGGGGCAAGTTCCGGATCAGAAGTGTTCATTCGGAAGTCTGAAACTTCCGAATCAAGGAGGGTTCATTCGGAATCTTCCGAATCAAGGGTTAATCAAAACTTCCGGATCATGGCAAGATTTAGAAGTTCTGAATCAGCAAAGTTCCGAACGAAGGATTGTTTTGGATAAGTGACATATTCAGATCAATTTGTTCCGGATCAAGGATTTTGGTAATATTCCGAGCGAAGAAGAATCATTTCAACCGAAGGTGACATTCCGGACGAGTGATTGTTCCAAACGAAGGTTTATTCTGAATGAGCTGTATTCAGGTTCTTATTAGTTTTTGTCTTTGATTTTTATTTTCAAGCTTTATTTTTTCTGCCTTTATTTTAATTACACTTTAAGATTATTTGCCTTAGTTTTATTTTAGTTTTGCCTTAGTTTAAGTTTTAGTCGCGTTTTAAGTTTACCTTAGATAGATTTAAGTTTGCGTCTTTACTTTAGTGCCCTTTTATTTCAGTCTTGCTTTAAATACTTGCACCCTTATTTTAATTAGACTTAGATTTACTTTAAGAGCACCTTTACTTTAAAAAGTTTTGCACTTTTACTTAAAAACAACCAAAAATATTCTTTTTCACCAAAAACAATAAAGTCACATAGGGAGCCTAGATCAATTCGTTAAGATACCGAGAACACGAACTTTAATTATTTTATACGGGCAAAAGCCTTGTATCACTAGTTGCCGTTGGTAGAAGACTCAGAATAAGTCTACGGTAGGCTCAATATCTAGGGTACGACAATTAATTTTTAAATTCGAAATATTGGCCGTCCCTATACAATGCAATTGGGAGACATGGGTCTCGTAATGCATCAGTACACTAACAAGAAAACGCGACATGGGTATGCGCTGGTTTGCGTAGTCAAAAAACCGGGTGTACACTCCTATCTTTCCTACTAGAGCCTGGCTTATATTATGTCAAGGGTTAGGAATTTCTGGGTGTAGATAATTTGGTATGAAGTAATCCGTCGTGAATTGGTCAAGCTCCCCTATGGTCAGGATCGATGTGACATCGGATAATTGTCTCACCATGATGGTGTGTATAGAATGAAGTGGTCGCAAAGGTTACCTTAGTAGAAGTCTGGTAATGCTGGGATGTTTTTGTAGACGATAATGGAAGCTTGAGATTTCGAAAGTGAATAAACAGTCAAAAGGAGGCGTCGAGGGTATATTTATAGCCCTCTGAAGTTACTGTCCACCGCCTAGATGTGACGTGTTACCCACTTGCTAAATCCAACGGTGGAAGATGAAGAGGTAATTATGACGTGGCAGACGCTTTTCCCGGGTTTCAAGGAGGTTAGGTAAAAGGGGGGATGAATGTCTTCTTGGCGGGAGTGTTTGAATTAATTACTCATGTGTGGTCTATGCGCGTCTTGGTTTTTTGAGCACTTGGACGATTGTAGTCTAGTAGCCGCGGTTAGCACCTGCGACCACTAGGCTGGGGGGACATGATGACGTATAGTCCCTAGTCGGACTGGATAGTCCGACTCACGGGTACTACCCGTATCCATCGCGAATGGATTAATGCTTAGGTGACGTGCGCACAGCCCAGGAGGCCCGATAAGTCGTTGTCGCACATACGGTTCATTGCTTAAACCGTGTCCTCGTCGCACTACGACGGGATCAGGCAAAAATATAATCTATCATATAAGTATATTCGCCTAAGGGAAGTGTATATACCTTAGTTACGCGATAAGGATCAAGATATTTTGAGTCATTATCTCTTCCTTAGGCCGCAAGAACAGGGAGCCCAACCTGGACTCTCTCGGGTATAAAAGGAACCCCCATGGTTCCACAAAGGTACGATACACACAATACCCAAAACATGATACACTCAAATCGATTACTTACTCTCACGTCGGAGTCTAATCGTAGGTCACAAACCCACGGTAAGCCTAACGGTTTCTGTTTAGTGCGCAGGGTCCTCAAAACAAGTTTCACTTGGTGCAAGAGCCGGAGTCCACAAGACCCCGAATTAAGCCTAATTCGGGTCAAGCTCGGTCCATCCAACTTTTGTATCAACATTCCAAAAATAGCAAGTTTACTTAAATAGTAAGTTTCCCAAAATATAAAGTTTTCATAATTAGTATGTTTCCATAAATAGCATGTTACCATATTTAGTATGTTTCCATAATTATAATGTTACCATATTTAGTATGTTTCCATAATTATCATGTTACCATAATTAGTATAATTCCATATTTAACATGTTTCCATAATTAAGGTATTTCCATAGTTAGTCATAGGCTTATTAAATAATTAAATGATATAAAATAAGCTTATAATATGTCATGTATAATTATATTGTAAAGTTTAATAATGTTCAAATACTTAGGTTTAACTTACAATTATTAATTAATAATGATATTACATGTTATCAGAAGTTATTATTAATTAATACTATTTCATGATTAATGTAATTAAACTTTACTTTAAAATGATGTAAATTAATTAAGCTAAGTTTTTAATTAATTTCAATGTACATGAATAATTATGTAAATAATTATTTAATCCTAAGTTTTATTTAAATAAAATGAACATACGAAATAACATAATTTTATTTAAATAAATTATATTCTAAGTCATAAACATTAATTAATTTAATTAACCATGTTTTAATTAAACTAATTAAATAAATAATTTTAATACATGCGTTTGTAAAAGTTTATCCGAACACCGGTTGCGTGTTTTGGTGTTAACCGAACCCCAAACGAAACCCCACCGAGACCATGGAGGTCTCGGTGTTGCCTCGAAGTCCACGCAACACCACAGCCTTTCGACGGTGGCTTGCGGCTGAACACCCAACAACCACCGGCCTGCTGCCCGGTGCCACTGGCGCTGCCTGCGTAGCCCCTGGCTAAGCCATGTTGTCGCTGTTGCTGTTGCGGTTCCCCCCGTTGTTCACTGCCGTACCACCGAGACCATACATGGTCTCGGTTCCCACTGACTGCACAAGGTTCCCACTGTGGGGGGCCTTGTGGCTTGTGGCTGACAGCAACCAAACACCACTGCACCCATTGGGGTTGCGGCTGGTGGAGTAAATAAGCTACCGAGAGTCATGCGGCTATCGATTTGGGTGTAGCCGAACCAAAAACAAACCAAATCCAACCCGAATCTTGTTTAATCTTTTCTATAAACATGTAATTAATGTTTTTAAACATTTATGAATATATGATTATAATTAAAATAAAAGGATTAAAAAGATTAAGACTCGAATAATACCAAATGCATGGATGGATTTAGGAATGAAACACGAACACAAACACGTAATTAACAAAGATCAAAGATCAAAAATTCGTCCCTTGTGGTGTTCTTGGTGCCGCGGCCAAAAGAGAGAAGAAGGAAGAAAAGATTTTAGGTTTTAGCAATTTTCTGTGTTTTATATTTTATGAAAAATCCTGGAGTCCTTTTTGGTTAAGGAGTGGATTTCAAATTGGGTTGGGCCAAACCCTTTTCTTCCTTGTTTTTAGACGCCACATATAGCACACACATATACATTTGTTTTAATTTTTCATGTCTTAAATTTATCATCGTGTGTGTTCATTTTAAATGTTCGTGTTTTATGTCTTGTATGATTTAAGTATTTTATGTGAATACTTATCGTGCATTAATATTCATGTTTTCATACGAAATACTTATAATAATTAATTAATATACGTAACGTTCGTATTAAATGTTCATGATTCATGTCGTATATTAATTAACTAGAAAGTTTAAATTTAACCGTAAAATCGTGCATTTAATAATCTTAAGGATTTTAAAGCGGGGTTTACAACTACTAGGTGGAATTATACTTGCATGATGTTTGAAAATATATTACGACAGCGTATTACTTTAAACGCTTATAATGAAATACTTGTTAGTAGAAATAGGTCCACTTCGATAAGCGACCCAGACTAGGAACGATTAATTGATTTCACTAAACTTTTACAAATTTTTAAAGTGACAACAACATTATTATCCGATGTTTATTACACAACTAGCCCATTAGTTTTAAAGCAAATTTATGCTATCACGGAAAAATTAGACGAATTAAAAATGTCACCTTGTCAAATGTTTAGAAAAATGGTTAAAGTTATAAAAAAAAAATTGTAAGATATTTGGCTAGTTTACCTTTGCCTTTTACTTGTTCCACCGCACTTAATCCATGTTTAGATTTTAGAGGAGTCGAACATTTAATAAAAAGAATAATGAACAATTTAGACTTAACTTTTAGTTTAGACCCTAACGACCACGATTACAACTATATACACTCCCAAAATTTTAAATTTAACGATAATTTTAAAAAATTATTTGGAATTTATGCAACAAAATATGGTCAACAACAAAACTCAATTTTTGACCAAATGTGGACCAGAACATCGTGAATGGAAAGTCAGTCAAGTGGTATTGATATAAACCTTTTTAATACTTTATATGAAGACGCTACAAAGCGTCAACGAACATCGGAACCGTGAAGCGAGTTGGGACAATATATGGCTACAGACTTTTTAGCAACTTTAAGGCCCGAAGAATTTGGAACTTTTGACATTTTTGGCTTGGTGGAAAGAAATGGTTCAATTTCCAATTTTATTCGCTATGGCTCGTGACTTATTAGCGATCCAAGCTTCGAGGTAGCTTCCGAATCAGCCTTTTCTATTAGCGGTAGAATTATATCGGAAAAAAGGTCAAGACTAACCCCCGAATCCGTGGAAGTATGTGTATGTTTGAAAGATTATTTGGACGGAGTAGATAGGATACAACATGAAATATCGTTGGAAGGTCCGGTAGAAGGCGTTGATGAAATTATAACAAACGAAGAAGTTGATTTAGGAATATCGCCTCCAACTACCGAATTAAATGAATGTGAGTTTGAACCTTTAGAAGTTGAAGACGTAGATGTAGACGATTTTTAGATGATTTAATTACTTGAGTATAACGGGTGATGGCAATGCCGAAGCTCGACATACTTGAGTAGACTAATATTTTTCGGGTGATGGCCATGCCGAAGCTCGAAATGTATTAGTATTTATGGTTGTTTGATTGTATAGTTTAAATAAAATTATGGTTGTATCATGTATAATAGTTCTGTTTAAAGAAAAGTTATGGTTGTATAATTGTATTGTTTAAATAAAATTATGGTTGTACTTTTTTAGTATGTTTGTATTATTAACAAGTTTATTAAACAATGACGAAGTTTTAAATTCCGGAAAAAAAACCGATAACGAAAATTTGTAACCGAAAAAAACGACTCCGAACATTTATAATCGAAAAAACTAAATCAGTAAAAAAACCGATAACGAAAATTTATAAAAAAAAAACCGATTCTGAAATTTTATAACTGAAAAAACCGATTTAAAAAAACCCGATAAAATCGAAGCCGATTATTAAAAAAATCATTTTTTAAAAATCGGTTTTCTAATAACCGAAAACCAATTTTAACCGATTTATTTGCATTAGTACCAGTCACAACTCCAATATTTATATTCTTTTTGCTCAAAGAAAGAAAAAGAAAAGCTAACGACAATCAACAATGAAATGTATTTGGGCTTGGGTTACTGACACTTTCCTTAACATTGGGCAGTATATATTAGCTAGTTAAACCTTTTTCTTGGGCTTTAAAGCTACATTATGTGCAACCGTGGAACACTAATCTACAATGAAAAGATCATGTGTACACCCAACGTATTCGTGACGAAATATAATTTCGGAAAAATGACGCTGACTTAGAAATTTCCAAACATTTGATATTAGAATAAATCAAACATGTTTTTCATTATATAATTTTTAATGCATTACAGAAATAACAGTAGCATGTTCTTTATTGTGGTGCGGTTTCTGCGGTATAGTTTTTTACGATTTTACAATTCGTGGTGCGATTTCTGCTCACTCTAACTTAGGTCACCATCAGGGGCGGACTCCCGATTTTTCATAGGGTGTTACACAAAAATTTTTTAGGCTAAATAAATTTACACCTTAAGAAACTAAGGTAGCACAAATTTTTTCGAGGGTTGCACAAACCATACAGTTTTAACGATTTCTTGCATTTCATGACTTTAAAATGAGTGTAATCCGTGTCACACCCGACACTTATGTAGCTACGCCTATGCAGCTGCTTACACCATTATTTGTTTTAAAAACACGACTGTCACATATTGAAGACGTGTAGAAAAACTACCTGGCCCCTAGTTTAGAGCCGTAGGTAATACAATTCAACAAGAATAAACTTTTCTTTTTTCATCATTTCTTCCCGTATACAAACTATGACCTTATTTGGTATGATTATGCATTTTAGGGTATAAGTATGCATCACACGTCTTAATTATTAGAGGTCTGGACTTTTAATCTTTGCCTATGGGAGACCAAAGAGGCAACTTGTGGCTAACTTACTTCTAAATAAACACAGATAGTTTTATTGCTCTTCGATCATAATAGGACGTACTACATAAAATTGCAAATGCCATCTATACAGATTTCAAAAGAGAACATTCGTGCACGACTCAACAAGGCGAAGCCGAAGATAAAACATAATAAAACAATCTATAATGGTAACTCGAAATGATTATCGTAAATATCAACAGATTTAGTATGTTTTAATTTTAAACTCCGTTTGAACAAGAAACTTGATATTTAAGCAAATTAAACAAACTAGAACTAATATTACAAAATTATATTGTACATTATAGAATTATTTGATTTGATAATTAGAATTTTGTTGATTGATCTACTACATCGGGGGAGTCATAGTAATATTTATTTTCTTAGTACGTTTTACAAATTTCACTGGCCATTTGTATTTGTATTTTTTTTATCAAGTTTAGTTTTATGCTCGTTATTTTAAAATTGAGTAAGATGCATAAATGCTCCATGTGGTATGTCAAATTTGCACGTTTTCTCCTTAACTTTGCGAAAGTGCAGGCGGCCTCCCGGAAAACAAGGGTAAGTAGTTACGAACTGTTAACTTTTTGTCGTTATCTTTATTTTTTACAAGGGCAGTAACGTCTTTACATGTATTTTTATAGGGATTGTTGAAGAGTTCAGAAAAGTGAAAGTGAAGGAATCCACCCCCATCGTCACATGTATTAGACTGAGTTCAAGTGTTGTGTCAAATGATGGAAATCTCATCCTCCTCTAGAGTCGGTTGTCCCTCCATTCAAATAAGGCAACCAGAAACCGTGGTCGGATCACCTTTCATCCTATGTATAATAACATAACAAATCCATTAAATAGGTGTTGCTGCTGAACTCAATCGAATAGTAAAACCATTCAAACCATCATGAGTTGTGCAGGGAAGAGGATAAAATGGCAATTAAACGTGATGAGATTCATATATCATTGTTAACAAAAAAAAATATATACTAACTTCTGCACAACTTTTTGGGCAAAAAACATAACTTAATTAACATCTTTAACAACCGATTGTATTTTACAACAATCTAGAATAAAAGATACAGCTGACCATGGTTAAAACGATTCTATTTTATAAAAAACCATGTAAAACCCGTATTTTAAATCGAGAATTTATAAATACGCGGTTTATTATTATTTTACGCGGGATATTTTTCCTTAAAACGTTCACGTGGAAAATTTTAAACAAACGCGAGAAATTTATTACAAAGTACTATTTATTACAAGTGTTATTATTATACAAAAAAAAAAAAAAAAAAAAAAAAAAAAAAAAAAAACGTTCAGCAATAATGTCCCCCACTAACTCTTTGGGCTCCCCCTTAATTAGGAATAAAGACACAATTTCGTAACTGCCAGCAGCATCTGTTGCGCCGCAACTCATGTGTCTTGCGCCGCAACTCGTGATCCGCAGCACCATGATCTGTAGCCCCTTCAATTACGCCGCAACTCATGTGACTTGCGCCGCAACTATGTAGGATTTGGGCTCAAGGCCCAAATGCTTTGTTTGGCCGTGTGAATAAAACAGGCGGGGGGTGTCCTTTTTCTTTTCTATGCCGACACAAAACACACACATAAGAAAACCCTAAAAATAAAGCACCAGCCGCCAGTTCTTCCTTGTTTTCTGCCATCGACATCTCCCACCATACCATAAGCAGTCGCGAGTTGATTCAAGGAAAAGGTTGGTATTCGTTCGACTTCTGTAAACCCTAACACATGAAGAAGATCATCCTTGATCTCGTTTTATTTATTTTCTATTGATAATTAATCAATAAACCATATAACTGATTTAAAACATGTTAATGAACGTGGGCTAAGTAAGATTCAGGGGCGGTGTGGTTTAATTCCGTTTTACACACGCAAACCGAGACAAGTTTTGCCTCGGTGGACTCTGTTTTCCATCAGCCGCAACCCAATATGGGTCGGCATGGTTCTGTTAGAGCAGCAGCAACACCAAACGTCCAAACAGGGTACGTTTGGTTGTTTTCTGAAAACATAGCGACAACAGGGATGTGTTTGGGTCTATTTTACAGCAGGGGGTGTTTGGGTTTATTGTAGCTAGCAGGGGGAACCGAACCACAGGCGGGGGAAACCCAGAACTGCCAGTGGGAAAACTGGCAGTAAGGGGGGTGTTTGGCAGTGGGTTTTAAAACAGGAATTAGGGCTGTTTGGCAAACCGGTTTAGAAAAATTAAGGGTGCGTTTGGGACTGTTAAATCATACTTTTAAATGAGTTTATTTTAAATAAATATTTTTAAAATGTATTTAGTAAGTTAAATATAAACTAGTTTTATAAATATTTAAAAAGGGTATATTTAGATAACGAATTAAACTATGTGAGAACTTATAAATTAAGGAATTTCTATTTTAGCGAAATACTTATTATAGAATTGTTTACGACAGATATACATTGTGCGTAACCATTAGTATAACGTTAATACATTAAAATAAATTATTTTAATGGTCAGATTTAGCCGTAATTATACGTATAGAATATCTGAAATAAATATAAGAAACCAATAAGACCAGAAAATTTGATAACGGATACCAGTTAACTTACTCGCGTCTTTTAATTATGTAGCACGCGTGAAGCCCGAGTAGTATTCGTTCAGTCTTCCTTTCAGTCGGTACTGGACTAGAGGTACGGATTTCCCGTCCTTTCAGTAAGGATTTCCCTTCTATGCATGATTAGGATTCCCCGTCTTCCGCCAAATGTTTTCCCCAGTATATGTTTAATTTATCAGTAATCATGTTAATAACTAAATGGAATTGCCTGAGCGTTATATACAAGCACGACCAGTTTATGTACTAGTTACGGAGGTACCGTAACCACGACACTAGAGGCACCGGTGTCGTGACTCACATGCAGGAGAGTGATATCCTGCATCGTCCCACTCATGTTCAGTTGGCCATTTTTTATATGTATGTTTTAGTGGGGCGTATGGATGCATCCTAGGCTTATATGTGTTACAAGTTATCAGGGTGAATGTGGTGTGTGCTCTACATCCTTCACATTGGAGCTGATCCCTCCACCCAGCACAGTTATTTAGAGGTCACCCCTCTACAGCATGACGAGGTCACCCCTCCAGTTATTCATGCACGGTTGTTACAGCACGTGACCTATATAAGCTCTGGCAAATAAAATACAGTAAATGCATGTTTTCAGAATTTAAAAGTTATATTTCAGTATCAGTTTTATGAACCAGGTTTTACAGATTTTATGCAAGGTTATACCACATGTTACATATCAGTCCTATAGCTTCATTATTGACTTCTATTGCATTACCTTTCTGTACATTCTTATCATGCTATATCCGTTCACTGAGCGTTATGCTCAGCCGTAGTTTCCTTTCATGTTTCCAAACGGCAGGTACACAGGGACGATCTTAGGACTTCTAAGAGAGTACGTGCATTTGGATGGGAGCTATCCAGACTCCTTTATTTTTATGCACACATTACGTTACTTTACTTTGGTTGTTTGGACACTGTTTCGTCCTTTTCCTTTCCGTACTTAATCTTTATATTTTGGGCTGGTTGGACTACCGATGTTTGATTCCGGTATTTCCGTTTGGTCAGTTAATGTTTAATACATTGCCTTGCATGCTTTGATGACACGCCATAAATACACGTAACGGTCCATTTATCCAAGTGGGGTGTTACAATTATGGTATCAGAGCCTGGTTCGACCTGTAGGCTCTAAAACTTGACCTGTGACTAGTGGGTGGTCATCAGGAACTTCCTGTATTTTGGCGTCGTTATCTTCCATGCTATTTATGTATTTTATCAGTCAGCTTTTCAAAATTTTGATTAAGTAAACGGCTGGTACAGGACTGGCCATATTTAATCGCATGTGATTTCAGCAAAATTTTGTTTTGGTGAACTGACCATAGGCGTTCACCCTTGTTATTTAAATTTTGTATGGATGAACTGACCATAGGCGTTCATCCTTACTCATGTCAGATTTATGTTTCAGAAATTGTCATTTTGTGAACTGACCCTAGGCGTTCACCAGTATTCATGTCATGTTTTGTTAACTATACCTTCATGAATTACACTAAGCATATTCAGATTTATTACTTCAGGTTCTTACGTTTTTGTCGATTTATCCTCTTTTGTTTCAGATGCCACCCAGGCGCGACACCGAGAATGATCCTAACGCAGCTGCCATTGCTGCTGCTGTTCAGGCTGCTATACAGGCCATGTTACCCCAAATTCGTGATGAGATCCGAGCTGAGTATCAAAATGGGCCTCAGCAGAATAACAACCCTCCTGCTCCACCACCTGCCACTTTACCCGCTTGGCTGGATCTGTTCAACAAGCAGAAGCCCCGACTGTTTGAGCAGACTGTAGCTCCAACTGATGCAGAAGACTGGGTCTACCATATAGAGAAAATTTTTGGAGCTATGGGTTGTGGTGATGTTTTCAAAGTTAGGCTTGCAGTTTATAAGCTGGAGGGTCCTGCTCTACATTGGTGGAGGTCTCAGAAACTGTCCAACGGGGGAGATGCTTGGGAGCTTGCATTGACCTGGGCACGTTTCAAGACGATGTTCTATGACCAGTTTTTCCCGCATGCAGAGCAAGCTAAGATGAAGAGGGACTTTCACGTTATTCGTCAGAATAATGGCGAGAACAGTATAGAGTTCATGCACCGATACCTCAGGATGGCTGGATTCTTGGGGGAGGCTGCGGGTACCGTAGAGGAGCAAGTGAAGCAATTTCGCTGGGCTCTTCACACCAGGACTGCAGATAGATTGATGAGTGCCACATTCACCAATGTGTCACAAGTAGCTAATGCAGCTCGGGACATCGAGATGCTTTTTGAGAGGGACGAGCTCGAGAATTTAGAGCGCCCGGAGAAGAGACACAGAGGAGGAGACCGATCCCAATCGGCTACTCCGCATCAGAACTACAGGAATCACGGTCAGTCATATGACCGTAATCGGTCAGATAGGAGGAACGGCGGTGATAATTACCGCGGCAGCTCTAACTCCTCTGGCAGCTACAGGTGAGCCTTTAAGCTCCAAGAATACTAAACTATCGTGTAAAACAGATCTAAAATTTATTTGTAAATTCCAACAGAGATGCTGGACAGGGGCGTGACCAAAACAACAGGGGTCAACAGGTTGCCCGACCGGCAAATTCTGGTAATTTTAAAATTCAGTCAGTCAGCCTTACTTCAGTTAAGTTATCAGAATCGTGACACGTATATATCATCGTAAATCAGGTTCTCAGCAAACCAGAGCTACTTCCACCGGGTTTACTTACCCCACTTGCATCACGTGTGGGAAGAAACACTCGGGACCTTGTCGTCGTGGTTCGGGTAATTGCTACAAGTGTGGTCAGCCGGGCCATTTGAAGAGGGATTGCAAGAGCGGGGATGTTGCCGGTACCTCAGGCCAGACTCCTCAGATGTTACCTCCGCCACCACCGATACCACCAACCACTGGTCGTGTCTACACTACTACCCGTGAACAAGCAAATAAGACCACAGGTACTATTACTGGCATTTTGTTTATACACGGACAGTCTGCATGCGTGCTTTTCGATACAGGCGCCACGCACTCGGTTATATCTACTTCATATGCGGTTAGAATAAACATGACCCCTACGCCACTAGACAGTGCACTTAGTATATCTACCCCCATGCGAGACTCTGTACTCATTACCCAAGTATATAAGGATCTCCCTCTTGAGTTTGATGATAAAATCCGTCCAGTCAGTGCTCTTCCTTTGGATATGTGTGAGTTCGATATTATTCTGGGTATGGATTGGTTATCGGTTCATCATGCCACCATAGATTGCCATGCTCACCAGGTCATCTTTGGTGACGTCCTGACACCAGAGTATATTCACCGAGGTTTCCTACCAGGAAAACATGTTCAGATCATTTCAGCGTTGCAGGCTCGTACCTTACTATATCATGGTTGCGAGGGCTTCCTAGCCACAATTCATGACACGACTTCTGAGACACCTTCAATTCATGATCAGCCAGTTGTGTCAGATTTTCCGGATGTTTTTCCAGAGGAACTTCCAGGTTTACCTCCCATGCGAGAGGTAGAATTTGGTATCGATCTCGTTCCAGGTGCAGAACCAGTATCTAAAACTCCTTACCGTATGGCTCCTGTAGAGCTTAAGGAACTGAAGGATCAACTTCAGGAACTTCTCGAAAGGGGTTTCATTCGTCCAAGCGTGTCACCATGGGGCGCTCCAGTTTTGTTTGTCAAGAAGAAGGATGGTAGTATGCGTTTGTGTATTGACTACCGTGAGTTGAATAAGCTCACTATTCGTAACCGTTATCCACTTCCTCGTATTGACGATTTATTCGACCAACTTCAGGGTGCTAAGCACTTCTCAAAAATCGATCTACGGTCAGGTTACCATCAGTTGCGTGTAAAAGAACAGGATATATCCAAAACTGCTTTTCGCACGAGGTACGGTCATTACGAGTTTGTTGTTATGCCATTCGGTCTCACGAATGCGCCCGCAGTATTTATGGACTTAATGAACAGAGTTTTCCACGAATTTTTAGACAAGTTTGTGATCGTATTCATCGACGATATCCTCATTTTCTCCAAATCCAAAGAGGAACATGAGAACCATCTCCGTACAGTTTTGCAGATTCTCAGACAAGAAAAACTATACGCTAAATTTTCGAAGTGCGAGTTTTGGCTGAATACAGTGGCGTTTCTAGGCCATATTGTTTCCGCAGAAGGAATAACTATGGATCCTGCAAAGGTGGAGGCTATCACCAAATGGCCAAGACCGACATCTGTCACAGAGATACGTAGTTTTCTTGGGTTGGCGGGTTACTACCGCAGGTTTGTGGAAAACTTCTCACGTTTGGCGTTACCATTGACCCAACTTATGCGAAAGGGTGAGAAGTTTATATGGACCGAGGAGAGAGAAAAGAGTTTTGAGGAACTCAAGCATCGATTGATCTCAGCACCGATACTTACTCTTCCATCCGGCACAGGCGGTTATCAGATTTACAGTGACGCATCGGGAAAAGGCTTAGGCTGTGTTCTTATGCAGCATGGGAAAGTCATCGCTTATGCTTCGCGTCAACTAAAGCCGTATGAGAAAAATTATCCTACTCATGATTTAGAGCTCGCAGCAGTCGTTTTCGCCCTTAAAATCTGGAGGCATTATTTATACGGTGAGTCGTGTGATATCTTCACCGATCACAAAAGTCTCAAGTATATATTTACACAGCGAGAGCTGAACATGAGACAGAGACGATGGTTAGAACTGCTAAAAGACTATGACACTAATATCCAGTATCACCCAGGCAAAGCAAATGTAGTAGCAGATGCCCTTAGCAGAAAGTCAGGTATGATAAATGGCATCAAAGTTCAGGAAGAAATTATTCGGGATTTAGAACGGTATGATATTGAGCTTTTAGTACGCGGACAGAGGGGATACTGGGCTAGTTTGAGGGTAGAACCAGATTTACTCTCTAGGATTAAAGACGCCCAAAAGGATGATGGTGAAATCTGGGCGATCATCCAGAACATTGACCGTCAGACCGAATTTCGCATCGATGACGACGGTATTGTATGGCAGGGTACCAAACTCTGCGTTCCAGAAGATCCTGCTCTCAGAGAAGCCTTAATGACTGAGGCTCACAGCTCTCCGTTCTCTATCCACCCGGGTTCCACAAAAATGTACCACGATCTTAAACAGCATTTCTGGTGGAGCGACATGAAGCAGGATGTCGCAACATTTGTGTCTAAGTGTCTGACCTGCCAACAGGTTAAGATAGAACATCAGCGTACCAGCGGGTTACTCCAGCCATTAGAAATTCCAATGTGGAAATGGGACAAGATTTCTATGGATTTTGTTACCGGACTACCACAGACTCAGCGGAGACATGATGCAATCTGGGTAGTTGTCGATCGTTTGACCAAGTCAGCACATTTCATTCCTATTCGTAAAGATTTCGCAGTCAGTAAATTGGCGAAACTATTCACCGAGGAGATTGTACGGTTACATGGTACACCCTCCGAAATTATATCAGATAGAGATCCACGGTTTACTTCTCATTTCTGGAGAGGCTTGCATAAAGCTTGGGGAACTAGGCTCAAGCTCAGCACAGCTTTCCATCCACAGACGGACGGTCAGTCAGAGCGTACTATCCAGACCTTAGAGGACATGCTACGCGCCTGTGCATTAGAATGGACAGGACACTGGGATGACTATATTTGCTTGGTCGAGTTTGCCTACAACAACAGTTGGCATGCTAGTATCAAGCGTGCTCCATTCGAGATGCTTTACGGCAGGAAATGTCGTGCTCCTATTTGTTGGGATCATGTTGGAGAACGCTTGATTGAGGGACCAGAATTGATAGAAATGACCAATGAAAAGGTCGCCATCGCTAGGGCAAAACTGCAAGAAGCGCGTACTCGCCAGAAGAGTTACGCCGACAGACATCGCAGAGATCTATCATTCCAGACTGGGGATCGTGTGTTCCTTAAAGTATCACCCGCACGCGGTGTCAGACGTTTTGGCCTCAAAGGCAAACTTAGCCCTCGTTACATCGGACCGTTCGAAATCCTTGATCGTATTGGTGAAGTATCATATCGATTGGCGTTACCGCCTCAGCTTTCACACGTCCACAACGTGTTTCATGTATCACTACTCAGGGGGTACAACTATCACGAGCTTCATAAAGTAAATTATCCACTCGATCAGATTCGGGAGGATTTATCCTATATTGAGGAACCCGAAGCGGTTTTAGATCGCCAGGATCGAGTCATGAGAAGGAAGACCATTCCTTTCGTCAAAATCCTGTGGAGGAACCATACCGAGCGGGAGGCCACTTGGGAAACAGAGGAGTCTATACGGACTTCTTATCCTCACTTTTAGTTTTGATTCGGGTATGTCCTTTCAGCTTTTATGTCGTTCAATTTATCAGCATTTCAGCCTTTACTTCAGTCAGCTTAAATACCTTGTAATTCGGGGACGAATTTTTCTTTTAGAGGAGAAGAATTGTAAAACCCAGTACGCCGCATTTTAATTCGGGGACGAATTATTTCTTTTAGAGGGGAAGAATTGTAAAACCCGTATTTTAAATCGAGAATTTATAAATACGCGGTTTATTATTATTTTACGCGGGATATTTTTCCTTAAAACGTTCACGTGGAAAATTTTAAACAAACGCGAGAAATTTATTACAAAGTACTATTTATTACAAGTGTTATTATTATACAAAAAAAAAAAAAAAAAAAAAAAAAAAAAAAAAAAAAAAAAACGTTCAGCAATAATGTCCCCCACTAACTCTTTGGGCTCCCCCTTAATTAGGAATAAAGACACAATTTCATAACTGCCAGCAGCATCTGTTGCGCCGCAACTCATGTGTCTTGCGCCGCAACTCGTGATCCGCAGCACCATGATCTGTAGCCCCTTCAATTGCGCCGCAACTCATGTGACTTGCGCCGCAACTATGTAGGATTTGGGCTCAAGGCCCAAATGCTTTGTTTGGCCGTGTGAATAAAACAGGCGGGGGGTGTCCTTTTTCTTTTCTATGCCGACACAAAACACACACATAAGAAAACCCTAAAAATAAAGCACCAGCCGCCAGTTCTTCCTTGTTTTCTGCCATCGACATCTCCCACCATACCATAAGCAGTCGCGAGTTGATTCAAGGAAAAGGTTGGTATTCGTTCGACTTCTGTAAACCCTAACACATGAAGAAGATCATCCTTGATCTCGTTTTATTTATTTTCTATTGATAATTAATCAATAAACCATATAACTGATTTAAAACATGTTAATGAACGTGGGCTAAGTAAGATTCAGGGGCGGTGTGGTTTAATTCCGTTTTACACACGCAAACCGAGACAAGTTTTGCCTCGGTGGACTCTGTTTTCCATCAGCCGCAACCCAATATGGGTCGGCATGGTTCTGTTAGAGCAGCAGCAACACCAAACGTCCAAACAGGGTACGTTTGGTTGTTTTCTGAAAACATAGCGACAACAGGGATGTGTTTGGGTCTATTTTACAGCAGGGGGTGTTTGGGTTTATTGTAGCTAGCAGGGGGAACCGAACCACAGGCGGGGGAAACCCAGAACTGCCAGTGGGAAAACTGGCAGTAAGGGGGGTGTTTGGCAGTGGGTTTTAAAACAGGAATTAGGGCTGTTTGGCAAACCGGTTTAGAAAAATTAAGGGTGCGTTTGGGACTGTTAAATCATACTTTTAAATGAGTTTATTTTAAATAAATATTTTTAAAATGTATTTAGTAAGTTAAATATAAACTAGTTTTATAAATATTTAAAAAGGGTATATTTAGATAACGAATTAAACTATGTGAGAACTTATAAATTAAGGAATTTCTATTTTAGCGAAATACTTATTATAGAATTGTTTACGACAGATATACATTGTGCGTAACCATTAGTATAACGTTAATACATTAAAATAAATTATTTTAATGGTCAGATTTAGCCGTAATTATACGTATAGAATATCTGAAATAAATATAAGAAACCAATAAGACCAGAAAATTTGATAACGGATACCAGTTAACTTACTCGCGTCTTTTAATTATGTAGCACGCGTGAAGCCCGAGTAGTATTCGTTCAGTCTTCCTTTCAGTCGGTACTGGACTAGAGGTACGGATTTCCCGTCCTTTCAGTAAGGATTTCCCTTCTATGCATGATTAGGATTCCCCGTCTTCCGCCAAATGTTTTCCCCAGTATATGTTTAATTTATCAGTAATCATGTTAATAACTAAATGGAATTGCCTGAGCGTTATATACAAGCACGACCAGTTTATGTACTAGTTACGGAGGTACCGTAACCACGACACTAGAGGCACCGGTGTCGTGACTCACATGCAGGAGAGTGATATCCTGCATCGTCCCACTCATGTTCAGTTGGCCATTTTTTATATGTATGTTTTAGTGGGGCGTATGGATGCATCCTAGGCTTATATGTGTTACAAGTTATCAGGGTGAATGTGGTGTGTGCTCTACATCCTTCACATTGGAGCTGATCCCTCCACCCAGCACAGTTATTTAGAGGTCACCCCTCTACAGCATGACGAGGTCACCCCTCCAGTTATTCATGCACGGTTGTTACAGCACGTGACCTATATAAGCTCTGGCAAATAAAATACAGTAAATGCATGTTTTCAGAATTTAAAAGTTATATTTCAGTATCAGTTTTATGAACCAGGTTTTACAGATTTTATGCAAGGTTATACCACATGTTACATATCAGTCCTATAGCTTCATTATTGACTTCTATTGCATTACCTTTCTGTACATTCTTATCATGCTATATCCGTTCACTGAGCGTTATGCTCAGCCGTAGTTTCCTTTCATGTTTCCAAACGGCAGGTACACAGGGACGATCTTAGGACTTCTAAGAGAGTACGTGCATTTGGATGGGAGCTATCCAGACTCCTTTATTTTTATGCACACATTACGTTACTTTACTTTGGTTGTTTGGACACTGTTTCGTCCTTTTCCTTTCCGTACTTAATCTTTATATTTTGGGCTGGTTGGACTACCGATGTTTGATTCCGGTATTTCCGTTTGGTCAGTTAATGTTTAATACATTGCCTTGCATGCTTTGATGACACGCCATAAATACACGTAACGGTCCATTTATCCAAGTGGGGTGTTACAAACCAGGTCAACTGGATTGAACAATTCATTTTCAATGTCGTTCTTAATTTCTTCCATTGAAGATATCAGATTCATATATAAAAACAAACGGGCTTAATTTTAATCCGGGTTATAACCAAGGGAACTGGGTAACACCATGGATTCCAGCCGGGTTTATTATATTTAATACGAGAAATGACAAATTTACCCCTAAATAAATATTGCCACTTAACGGAGGTAACAACCAGGGAGGTTCATTACTACTTACCCTCGTCATCCGGGAGGCTGCTTGCACTTTCGCAAAGTTGGGAAGAATACCTGCAAATTTGGCATACCACATCGAGCATTTATGCATTTTACTCTTTAAATTTCTCCGACAAACATCGGTCGAATTGATATAAATAAATGCGTGCAAGTGATAATCGGGTTGTGAATACCAAGGCTACTGATGCGAAATGTTCGAGTGAGAAATTTTAGTGATTCGAGCGAGAATGGTGGTGACGTGACAGTCGCGCTTAGTGAAATGTTTGTTAATTTGGCGTATGGTTTTTTCTTGAGAAAACGTGTGGCTTATCCTATTGTTACGAATTATATTAGGAATGCTTGGAGTAAATTTGGATTAGTTAAATCAATGCTTAACTCGTCAATCGAGTTATTTTTCTTCCAATTTAACTCTATAGATGGTATAAATGCTATGCTTGAAAGTAGTCATTTTTATTCGAAACAACCCAATTATCCTTAATAAATGGGATCCGGATATGAATAAAGGTGATGTTGGTAATATTTCGGTTTGGGTGAAGTTCACGTTTTTCCTATGACAACATTTAGTGAAGATGGTTGTATTGCAATTGCTACAAACTTGGTACTCCATTGATCCTTGATTACTATACGGCTGAAACGTGTTTGTAACCGTGGGGTAAGTCTAGTTATGCTAGAGCAATGATTGATTTGTGTGTTGATTATGAGATGAAAGATACTATTGTGGTGGATATGCCTAAACTCAAAGATGAGTGTTTCTATTTAAGCACTATTTGTGTTGAACATGAGTAGAAACCTCCTAGATGCTCGAGTTGTAAGATTTTCCGTCATATACATGAGGATTGTCCTAAGATTACGAGAAAAACTTGGGCAAAGATTGTGAACAAGCTTAAACAAGTAGCTACATGTATACCTGTTATAGCTAAGGTGATCTTTAAACCGGTTACTCAAGAATATCGAATTATATGCAAGAAGAATACTACTTGTGGTAGGAAAAAAAGCTATTATGGAGTCTAATAAAAAGTTTAGTCCAAGTAAAAAGGTTAGTAACTCAAATTATTTTGATGCACTTAATTATGTGGAAAATGATGATGCTTTAGTACGAACGGTGGGAGTTTTAAGTTGGCTAATTTAGATCATTTTCGGGTGTGTTTATGTCTGAGCATGGTAAACCTCATCAGGATGCTAGGTCTACCACAATTATTGAGAAAATTGATAAGATTAAAAAGAAGATTTTGGAAGATCAAGTTACTTTTGTGGATGATCAAGGGAATCCGATTTCTAGAAAAATGGGTGATCTTTCAGATGAGCTTAATGACGAGGATGTAGTTGAACATGTGGATAAAGAAATGGCACAATTTCTTGATGCTAAAACATCTCATATATGGGATATGGGACTAATAGTTTGTGGGAAAATGGAAAGATTTTTATAAGAATGCGGATGATGACTACGACCCATATGATGATGATATGTATAATAATCAGGATATTCCAGGCAATGTCCATTCTTTTGCTGATGATCTTTGAATTAGAGTACATAAACATATGATTTTTTGGTATTTCTTATATTCTTTGTGACTTTGTAATTATTTTATGTGTTCCTTCCAAATAGGAAGTTGTTTGCGGCGAAGGTATATGATTCACATGCATCCCTTGTACTTAAATGCTTTTTAGAGTAATAAAATATATTAGAAAAATCCTTCACCAAAAAAAGTTATATAAATAAATACAAACAACTAGTTTGAAGTTTTACTAAAGAGAGAATTGCAAAATATAATCTTTTGTTTTTTCAAAAATGTGAACTATATCCCTCGTTGATACTTGGCGTAGATTATATCCAACTGTTACATAACCGGGAACCATATATCCACTGGACGGACATTGCAAATATTTTTCCTGTTAAGTACTAACAAAGGTTTAAAAGAAAGAGCATCTTTGTCTTTTTTTTTGGGTAAAAGGGAAAGTTATTCCCCGGTAAAATATATTAATCACCCAAAAACATTAAGTACAATGGAACACGGCAGAGATACCGTGTTAACCTCAAGAAAATCTTGAACTACCAGATTATATGACATGCCATATAATCAATGCATAAAATAAGCTAAAACACCTATAGGAAAGAACCATCTATAGGAACATGAACAAAATAAACCCTCCATAAAAAAAACTAGCTAATCAACCGAGCCGATAGCCTCCATTTCTGCACCAAAGCTGAGACGCTCCGAGAATGTCTCCAACGGCAGGACATGAGCTTGAGCCGAACAGAATTTTCAATAACCTCAACAACTTGGGCAACCGTCCTCTTAGAATTCTTAAAGATTCGATTATTTCTCTCCTGCCATAGAAAATATGTTGTCGCAGCCAACACAAGTTTCGCTACAACACTTCGGGTAGATTTCTGATGAGCAAACGGAAATAAAGCATGTACCACATCTTCTATAGCAAGCATGGAATAAGGAAAGTCAGCAACTCTTCTAATTGTATTCCAAACTTGAGTAGAAAACGAACATTCGAAAAACAAGTGCTCGTGTGAATCATGCGTCGTCTCACAAAGAGCACATCTTAACGTAGACAGATCAACATTATCCCAATCCCTCATTCGATCTTGGGTCTTCAGCCTACGCTTAATAATCAACCACAACGTAAATGCATGCCGAGGTATACACCCTGTAAACCAAACAACGTGATACCATGCAACCTTAATCTCCCTAGGCCTCAACAAATTCCACACAGCAAGCGTAGAAAATGGTTTCGGATTCCTGTCCCTATCCCTCCATTCCAGAACATCAGCATTACCTTCAAATAAAGTTGGAACTGCAATATTGAGTAACAAAGGGTATTTATGCGCCCATTCATTAGGCCAGTTGAATTGCCCCTCCGTAATAAGATCCCGGACCTTAGTCTGTTTATTAAATCCCGATCGAAAGATGTCCCGACTAGAAATAATATTAGCAAGTGGACTAAGCGAACACCAAGAATCATACCAAGCCAAAGTAGTATTACCATCACCAATTTTATGCAAAATTGAGGAACGAAGCAGCGGCCTTAATTGGAGGATTTTACGCCAAGCCCATGTCATGTTTCCACGAATAGGAACATTCCAAAAACTCCGGTTCTTAAGCTTATACGTATGCACCCATCTCACCCACAAAGAGTCCTTATTCGAAACAAGTTTCCAAACATGGGACACCATAAGAGCTTGATTAAATGGAGAAAGACGACGTATACCAAGACCTCCTTCTTTCTTCGGGAGACAAACCATATCCCATGCAACTTTAGACTTCCCCACACCCGACCCACCTTGAGACCATAAGAAACATCTCATATATTGCTCAATATTCGCAAGGATTCTCGCGGACAGAATAAACACAGCAGCCCAGAAGACATGAAGAGAACCCAAAACCGACTTAATAAGTTGCAAACGACCTGCTCGGGAAAGAACTTTATTTTGCCAGCCATCAATTCGAAGTTTGATTTTATCAACCAACTCCTTACAGTCCCCATACATAAGCCTCGACGAAATCAAAGGCACACCAAGATGTTTTACCGGCAGCTTACCTTCTTCAAATGGCAGAAGCTGGAGAATAGCATTTTTCACTAGGGCCGTGATGTTACAAAAATAAATAGTGCTTTTAGGTAAACTCGGAGATAAACCAGACACATTCTTGAACTCCTCTAAGCACTCTTTAATCACCTTAGCCGAATTAACATCCCCGTAAGTGAATAAGAAGAGGTCATCCACAAAACATAAATTCACCAATTCTAATCTTTCACAATAGCGATGATAAGAAAATCTATCCACTTCTCTAACTCGTCTTCGAAGCATAAGAGTTAGAATCTCCATAACAAGAGTGAACAAATATGGAGAAAGAGGGTCTCCTTGACGTAAGCCCCGCCGCCCCTTGAAGTGACCATGAAACATGCCATTAAGACTAATCGAGAATGAAGTCGTTGAAACACATTCCATAATCCACCCAATAAATCTTTCATGAAATCCAAATCCAATTAAAACCTCCTTAAGAAACGACCAATTAACTGTATCGTACGCCTTTTGAATGTCCACCTTGAAAGCACATCTAGGCGGACCACGATTCAAGTGGTAATTATGCATGATTTCTTGAGTAAGAAGGATATTATCAGCAATACTTCTACCCGGGACAAACGCCGACTAATTCAGACTAATCACCTCTTTAAGACTATCCTTCATTCTATTAGCAAGTATTTTGGTTATACACTTGAACAGAACATTGCAACACGAAATCGGTCTAAAGTTCGTAACCCGAGTAGGATTACTAACCTTCGGAATAAGAGCAAGCACGGTATGATTTATTTCCTTAAGGAGTTTCCCATTAACAAAAAATTCCCGAATAGCAAGTATAACATCATGACCAATAATATCCCACGCCCCTTTAAAAAAGCCCGCAGTATAGCTATCAGGACCCAGAGACTTATCATTTCCCATGGAGAAAATAGCATCTTTAATTTCACCATCAGAAACATGATTAGTCATATCAACAGCCAATCCCGCATCAATACGATTAACAAATAAATCTTGATCATTTATTGCCATCACCTCCTCCTGCTGCCCTAAGAAACCTTCATAATATTGCACAAAAGCATCAGCAACATGATCATTAGCAAAAAATTTCCCTGTAGCACTCATAATAACATCAATTCTATTACGCTGCGTTCGATTTTTTAAAACTCTATGAAAAAAAGCAGAATTATTATCACCATCCCTAAGCCAATCAATTTTCGCCTTTTGACGCAAAAAACGTTCCTCCATAAGACTAGCATGATTAAAAGCTTGCAAGTATAGCATCTGCTCCTCCCTAAGCACTTCATTGAACGGTTCTCTGTCAAGGTCCCGCTGCACCAAATCAAGCTCATGCCTAAGGCGTTTCACATTCTCATGCAAATTCCCCTGCTCATAAAATAGACGACGAAGAGGCTTTTTAAGACCCTTTAACTTTCGCACCAACGTGAACATATGGAATCCACTCCCAGTCATTGTCCATCCAGCATTAACAGCATCTTTGTCTATTTACTTCTACATGAATGTATTAGCACTTTGGTAAAAAAATCAAAACTTTTTAATATTAAAAAATAAATTAATTTCACTTTTTTCCTCGAAATTTTTATAAAAAGTTAAAAATAACTAAAAAATTTCTTCCAAAAAAATTAGAAACATTCTTTAAACGTTTTAAAGATTTTTACGTTTTCTTAAGATAAAAGGTTAAAAAATTTAAAAGCATAAAAGGTTTAATTTTTTTGACTCTTTTTCTTTGATTTTTTTAAATGTTAAAAATAACTAAATGCTTTATTTTCAGGAATTCTTCTAAACATTTTTATGCATTCTAATGATAACAAGTAATTTTTATTATTTTAAAAAGATAATTAAATTTAAAATATTGAAAAAAGTTAAAAAAATAAAAAAAAAATAAAAAAAATTAAAATAATGTTAACTTATTTTTCTTTAATTTTATCTTACGAAAAGATAAAAATGTATAAAATCATTTAAACCAATTTAAAACTTTTTATACTTTTTTAGAAGAAACACATTTCGTTATTTTTAACTTATTTAAAAATTTTAGAAGAAAAAACGTACAAATATTTTTAAATCTCTTTTAATTTAATTGTTTATGATTTTTTTTGAAAAATGCAATTTTATGTTTAAAAAAAATCAAACTTTGTATTTTTTGAAAAAGGATAAAACGTTTGTTTGAATAGATTTAAAGTTACTTTACAAACATCCTTTTAGAAGAAAAAGAGAAGAATATTAATTTTTAAACCCACGTTAGTACTTAATGGAAGCGATATTTGTATCATCCGTCGACGAGATGTATAATGTACAAATTGTCTAGCGATTGGATGTAATATGTGTTAAGTATCGACGAGGAAAGAAATTAGCACTTTTGTCAAACAATGTGAATATTCTTTGCACTTCTTTCTTTACGAAATCAGTGACTAAAAATAAATAAAAGAGTAAACTACAATTTTGGTCCTTATGGTTTATCGGGTGTAACATTTTTGGTCTATTACCCGAAAATTTTACGGATCTTGTCCAACCTCATGTGACCCGTTTCACTTTTGGTCCAAATTGCCTAACATCGCTAGTTTGACTTAAATTGACTGTTAAGTTTCAGAGTATTCATGTCTTTTTACATATTTTTAAAATAAATAAAGAGAAATCTCATATAAAAACAATTGCACCTATTCTCTTCTCATTATCATACATCCCTACAAATTTAATACATCCAAATCCACTTTTAAATCTCATTTCAATCACACAATTAAAAACCAATCCAAAGCGCATTCAGCACTAGGCCCCGATTCCCCAAAAAAAATTAAATCTTTGATTGAAATCTTAAAATGTTTTAATACTTTTTCAAATTAATCACTCAAGATCACTAACAATCAAAACCCCAGATTAATTATCATCTGGGTTTCTTGATTTAGGGTTTCAATCGCAAAAAAAAAATCAAATCTTCATCGAAGTTTTTCATTTTAAGATAATTAGTTTGCAAATTTGGCCCGATCAATCAATCAAGAACACTCACAATCAAAACCTATAAAGAATCTGTTCTTGGTTTTTTGTTAATTAGAGTTTTTATTGCAAAAAAAATGAATTTTGTGTGAATTTAAGGTTTTAAATTTGGGGAAAAATGGATGAAAGGAGGATAACAACAAGTCCATGAGTAAAAACCTCGATAGCCATCCACTAGAGATTTCTTGTTTGGTCTCACCGATTAATTTTGGGGGCTTAAGAAGACTTAAAGATGTGTGCTTGAATAAAAGGCATAGGATCAAGAATATGTGTTTAAGAAAAAAAAGGTTGATGGAGGTGATAAGAAAAATGATTGGATCTAGAATATGTGTTTCAAGAAAAAAAAAATGTTTTCTCGTTTTGAAGTGTTCTGGGATTGTCTTATCAATCAACTTCTGTTAGTTTTTATATGAATTTATCCTTTAGTCATTTTTCATATCAAAATAAATAAATAAAATAATAATAATAATAAATGAATGAGTAAATGAGTGAAGGGTATTTTAGTCATTTTATATATCAAAAGGATGGTACTTCCGTCATTTCACATGTGTTAACTTGTCAAATTAACAGTCAAAAAAGAATTGGACCAAAAGTAAAACGAGTCACATGAGGTCGGATAAGATCCGTAAAATTTTCGGGTGATAGACCAAAAGTGTTATACCCGATAAACCATGAGGACTAAAATTATAGTTTACTGTAAATAAAATTCGGTGACCTTCACATTATATAATCTCATGAAACAACATATTAAAATAAAAACAATTTTTAATTTCAATAAAAATAGACCATTATACTCATTATACTTAAAGCATTGTTAAATCCTTTTAGAGAATCATCTTAATTATCCGCATATGCACAAAGTTATATAACACATATTTTCACCACTTATTACTTCTCTAATTCAAACTAGGGGTAGAAATGAGTCGAGCCGAGCCTGAACCTGTCAAAGTTCAAGCTCCGCACGTTTATTTTTACAAAGCTCTAGCTCGGGCTCGGCTCATTTCGAGCCTTATTAATTTGGATTGTGATCGGCTCGCGATATGTTAGACATGCCTGGGCTCGACTCGAGCTCGGTTCGTTTACACGATTTGATAATATGAAAATAAAGCTTGACTCGAGCTCGACTCGTAATATATCTAAATTAAGCTCATTAGTAACCTTGTTATTACGCTCGTAAATAAACTCATATATAAAACATTAGGTTCGCGAGCCTAAACAAGCTTTTTATGTAAAGCTCGAGCTCATTTAAGCTCGACTCGTTCAAATTTTTTACCGATCTTATCTCGAGCTTTTCACGAGCGGCTTAGCTCGTTTCCAACCCTAGTTCAAACCATCGATCAGTTTCGTCACTTATCAAGTTTAAGATTTGTAGAAAACTTTTGTAACATAGTTTAACATTTTTGTACACTTAAATTAATTCTTATACACTTTAGTAGCTAATAATGCAAGGAAGAAAGATATAAGGACCTAATATTGCTAACTAACCCAGATTTAGTGATGTAAGTAAAAAAAACTATCATGTAATATAAAAAATCTGCACATTAAAAAAAATATAGAAAAATAAAGAAAAATAGCATCATATTTTATAGAAAAAAATATATAGAAAAAGCGTATCTAGCTTGAATGCAAGTTAAATATGCGCATGTTTTGCGTGTATTATCTATACTAATATATAAAACATTTAACCCTTTTTCTAAAATTAGAAGTCTTAAATATTAAGTCTTAAACATTTCTTATAATGGAAAGATTTATTATTTACTAAGAATTTAATGCATATTAAAAGTCTATAAATAATTGTAACAAATACAATTTTTAACGGAAAATTGAAGTGTGTTTAAGCATAATTAGAAGTGGGAAAAGTTCAATGAAGTCCCAATATTTTATCAAAGGTTTGATGGATCAATCCACACCATCCATCTTAAATTGATCCAAAGGCTATGATTAAACCCACACTTCATATACCTTCCTTTATTTTTCACACACACCAAAAAAAAAAAAAATACATCCCGATCCAGCACCTAACTGCCAACCACCACAAAACCTCTTCTCCCACCTTTTTCCGGCGACCACCACAACAAACCCACCTTCTTCCCGCGACCACCACAACAAACCCACTATTTTCCGGCGAGTTTCACAACAAACCCGGTTCTCCGACGACTTTCACAACAAATCCACCATTTTTTTTCAAGATCCACAAGAATCCACCAATTTTTGGCGAGTTTCATAACAAACCCAGTTCTCCATTGAATTCTACAACAAATCCATCATTTTCCGACGACTTTCACAAGAAACCCACTTTTCCTACGACCTCGTCACTGACTCATGTATGAGTCACCGTGACTCATGCATGAGTCACCAGATGACTCATACATGAGTCACGGTGACTCATACATGAGTCACGGTGACTCATACATGAGTCACCATGAATCTTTTACAAATTTTTAAAAATCAAATCAATAATCCACCATTGACTCCATTTCCCAAACACGTACACAAATTTCACCATATCCCATAATAAACATAAAAGAATAAATTCGTGCATGTTATGATGAGATTTAAGAAGGATGAGATTTGAGAAAGAAAATGAAAAAAGGTACTGTGATATATAAATATCGAATCAGAATCTGAAGATGAGCACTAGAGAATTATGGGTTTAGTCAAAAGTGTATGCAAGATTCATCATAAATACTCGTTGTCGGCCACTGTTGGATGGTTTTATTTCCAGACATTGATTAATACATCGATCAGTTATTGGAATCAATTGTGGTTTATGGTTGATTGATTGTGTGTGTTAGTGTGTGGTGAAGAAAAAAAGATACGGTTGAAGAGATGAGGGAGGAGGGTGTTTATTTTTCTTTTTTAATTTGGGCCATAGGATGAAAATGGATTGAATGGCTATGATAAGTCCATCAACCCTTTGATAATTATTAGGACTTCATTGAACTTTAACAAAAAATTAAATGTTTTAAGTATAACTTTGTAACGGAAAATTTAAGTATTTGTAACTTAATCAATAAATGCATTTTTAAAGCACATTGTCTAACAGGTTTATAAAATAACTACATTTCCATTATATAAAGTCTCACAAAATCTTAAAACACATATGTAAAATATGCAAAATAAAACCGTCGCTCTTTCTCAATCACCATGCGTTGTCTCCGACTTTGAGGTGCCGAAACAACTGTGGTCGTTGTGTCCAGAAAAGATGTTCGTTTTTGTAATGGTGGTTTCTAAGTTTAACCAAATCCACAAAGTTAGTCACCGGCTACCCGCCGCCGCATTGCGCGAGTAGCCGGCTAGTTATTAATGAAATGTTTATTACTTTCAAAAGTAACAACAAACTAACTAAAAAATTCTGAATGTACATCATAAAAAATATATGAAACTTTTATGTGCACACTCTAATCAAAGAAAGAAAAAAAAGAACACTTTATGTAACTTTGAAAAAATAAACGACAGATTTTTAATGTAGAAGGAGGCTATGACGTAGATCATATTAAAATAATATGTCTTTAACGAGCTTCTAGCACGACAACTAGTTAGGTGGTAACACCCTTCGTGAAGCTTTCCCGCTGGTATATCAGTTTGAAACTGAGAAGGATTGTTGGGTGTTTGAGTGACATGGTTCTTCCTTACAAAACAACCACATAACTCATGGTTAGGTTCTTGTTGAGCCCAATTTTTCAAGAATGAATGATGGGCTTGTCACCCCTTAGGCTTGGAGACAAAGACCTAGCTCCCCAACAGAAAAATTAAAGGTCACTAATTACAAAACCTTATAGCCATTCTTTACCTCTCTATCAAAATTAGTGAGAATTCACCCAAGAACTAATGAGATTTTGTTCAGTTAATTCCATGCGAAAGACCATATTCAACACGTACATCGATCAATCCTTCCGTTCAACCAACGAGATGGAAGAAGCTCATCCCCACTAAAGTGAACATTCTTGAATGGTGTATAACATACAAAATTCTCCCAATTAGAGCCGGTATTGATTAGCTTGGGATTGACCTCGATTCTGTTTTGTGCCCAATGTGTAGCAAGAAACTAAAAATCCATGTTTTGGTTTCTTGCCCAAATGCTCAATCCGTTTAGAAAGACGTTTGTACTTGGTGGATGCTTTCAAATTCTCATCTTAGTATTCTTGAGGATATCTTGTTAGCCCTATATTTTATATAGTCGAACAAGAATGTAATAGCTCATCTTAGTCGTTAATGGTCTTGTAATGTAATAGGTTAGTCGGGTTAACCGGGCTTGGACTCTAAGCTGATATTGTATAAGTTAGGGGCGTAAGCCCAAGCAAAGCCAAGTCCGGCCCATGAACAAGCCCAACAAATCCTTTAAGGCGTGGGGTATATATACGTTCTTCCATGTGTGGAAGAGGGTGTTGGTGAACTGATGTAGCGTTTTTACTGCCCTTTAGGAAAAGAGCAATAAAATAGGGCAAGCGTGCACGACGGTTTAGGAAAACCGTGTGTAAATGACCCTAAGAAGAGTGAGTTCGTTCTCGAGGAGGCACGTGTGTTGTGAATTGGATTGATGATTAATGTTTTTGATTATTAACAAGAAGAAAAGAGAAGAGAAAATGACGAAGACGAAAAAAAAATAAAAAAATTAACAAAAACTACTACTAGAAAGTTAAGACGTAGAAACGTAAAAAAAAACACAAAAATTAAAATTTTAACCTAGAAATTCCTAAAAATTACTAAAAATCCACAATAAAATTCTAAGAGTTTACAAAAAATCCAAACTTGCTAAAACCTTTTAATTAATTAAATAATGACTTTTTAATGCTAATTAAAGCCCTAAAAATCACTTATAATTATTAAAAAGCCCTAAACAAGATTTTATAGTTTGTAAACCTCAAAAATGACCTAATTAAGCTAAAAACTATTTTAAAAATTTTAAAACCAAATTAAACTATTTTTAAACTCCTAAAAACTATTAAAATCTATTAAATCTTAAATTAAATCTAGAAAATAAATGAAAAGCCTAAAAATTAATTGAAAAGTGACAAAGTTCCTAATTTAATGTCTATAACCTAGGAAAAATGAAAAAAAGTTAAAAATTAAACTTTGAATTTTTACTAATAAAATAATATTAAAATAATCCAAAAAATGAAAAGTTTAAAAATAAATTATCAAAAATTATCAAAAATCCTAAATAATGTAACTAAAACAGAAATGCAAACCAAATTTTCTGAAACTTATTTAATAATTTTATATTAAATTTTAAAGTTGCTTAAAAACCCTAAAATCAAATAAAATTAAAAATAAGACTTATTGAAAACCTAATAAGCTGTAAACCTCAAAAGTATGATTAAAAACCTAAAAATTATTTTTCTGGATTTTTGAAATACTTTTTACTATTTTTAAATTACTTTCTAAAAATAAATCTAAAAATAATCCTAATAAATAAATAAATAAAGAGAAAAATAAAATTTTAAAACAGAAAAGTCCTAAACCTTAATTAAATCCTCGGAAAAATATTAGCTACCAAATAAGCTTAATAAATAAGCTGAAATAACCAAAATAAGCTACGGCTTATTTAAATAAGCACAAAACAAGACCTCCTTATATAACTAATGAAATGAAGTGTAAACGTAAAAAGTCATCTGGATCACTGGTAAACACGCTACTCCTTGGAACGCAAGGTCGCGTGTTCGAGTCCAGGAAGGGTGAACTTTTTGCAAAATTTTTCTTCTTTTTTTTTACTTTTTAAACTCAAACCAGTAACTTTGTAACCTTAAAAACACAATACCAATTCACTTTTACACAAGATTGAATCAAAGAAAATCAAAAAACGGGCTCAGTTGAGCTTTGTTGACTGATGAGCACAAGTGACCTTTTCACTTGTGCATATAGACCAAGAGGGCTTGGTTTTTGATGATTGTGGATGTTTTATTGGACAAGCAGGCACCCCTATACTCTTTGGAGTATAGGGAGTCAAAACAACACAAAAACAAGCACAACTAAACACACAATCAAGCTCAAACAAAGGCACAAAAGTTCTGATAAGCTAAATGAGTTGCTGATGAACAAAGGCACAAATTACATGCACAATAATGGACTCCCAAGGCTCAAATCTTGCAAATAAGCTCACAAACAGTCATACAATTGATTCACAATCCTCAAATGACCTAGAATCTAGCAGATTAGGCAATTTAAATGGCAAAAATCACAATAATGCAGTCACACAAGCAGGTTACTGGATTTAAGCTATTTTTTCACTTTTGAGCTTGCAAATTGATTCAAAACTTGTCCAAACTGATATACAAACTAACAAACTACCATATGCTACCCTATAGAGTGTATTAAACAGGTTTTCAACACTCAAACTTGTCACAAAATTTGCATGAAACACAAATCCAAACACCCCTTTAAAATCTTGAAATGAAAATTTTCAAACAAAACCTATTCTAATCAAATCCAAACTGACTCAATTAGCTTCTAACATGCATAGCATACCAAATGAACTCATATCAAATCATATTAACACACTTAGCATGCAGTTTCATGTAAATCACATAAACATCATTTAAAATGAAAAATGAAAAAGGAAAAGAGTATTCTACCTTGAGGGACTTACATCCAAGTCCCTCAGTGACTGATGTCACCTCCCTCAAACTCGGGTTTGAGCAGAACCTTGAATCAATCAAGCCCAAACAACCTGCAAAGAAAGAAAGGAAAAACAAGCACAATTCAACCCTGATTTTTAACTTTCCTTTTGAAACTTTTCCACAAACCTTGAGACCTACTGACACGTTTTAAAAACAACTTATAAATCACAAATCATAGAATGTTATTCCACTTTCACTTCATAACAACCTATGATTTCTGAAATTTATAAAATTCTTTTAAAAACCTTTTCAAAACCTTTTTGAAACTTTTTGAAAATCCAAACACACAAAGTGTGTACAATAATATGGAACTCAGACTTTCTCTTCTCACTTAGTACCAACTCTTTTAATAATCAAAAGGAATTACACTTGTAAAAACAAACACCAAACTTTGCATTAAAAAAAACGGGTTACATAAATTTTGAGAAAGAAAATCTGGAACAAGAGATAAGGGTCACAAGTCGACTCCTTATATACTAACTAAGAGAACTATCTAGAACTACTTAAACAATGTGAAACCCTAGCAGATGATTTCCTAATAATGCCTTTGGAATCTTGACTGAAAATGGTCAAAATCGTCTTCATGTGATCATGTGATTGTAGCCAGCTGTTGAAATGATCTTGAGTCGTTCATTTGAGCTTGGGGACCAAGGGGATGATCTGGGATGTTGGTTTGGTCGGGTTTAGGGTTTTGAGGGAAAGTGATGGGTGCAGGGGAGGGTCCCACAAGACACATGGGTGTGTCTTGTGGCGTTTTGTGATGTGGGATCAAGTGAGGTGGAGGGTAATCAGTGATCTGGAGTGATTAAGGGAAAACCCCTTTGTTTTGAGGGTGATTAGGTCTGGGTGGATTAGGGTTTATCATGGGATTAGGGGTGGGATTAATCTGTTTTGGGAAAGATTAAGATTTTAAAAAGGTGTTTGGAGGGAAATGTTTTAAGTGGTTTGACTGAGGTTTGACCTAGTTTAAGTAATAAACCGGTTTGGACTTGGGTGGTGGGTACGGGTTGGGTAGGGTTAATGGGTTATTGGGTGGGTAGTGGTGACGTGTAAGGAGCTGAGTGGATGTAAGGGTTTGTTGGTTTGGCAAAAACAGTCCCCAAACTTCTTTCTTGTCTTCACTTGGTAATAAAAGGCTATCAACGTTTGTTTTACACTTGACAACTTTGGCAAGTTGTCAAATTTGGCACAAAAGCTTTCAAAACTTTATCCAAGGGTTTTTAATGCACATTCTTCAAATTTCAAGGACTGGTCTTGTAATATCTTCAAACATCAAGGACCATACTTGTACAATTGACATTTGGAGGGTCAATTGTGACAAGTTCTTCAAAGATGAGGGACCAAAATTGCCAATCTTCAATTCTTCAAGGGTCATTTTGCAAAATTCCAAACTTGGGCCCGGTTCATTGTGCGGCTTCGTTTCCCGTGTTCGTTTTTGAATGATTCTTGTGATCTTTTGCCATTTCCTCAATATCCGTACCTAAAAATACACAAGTAACAAACACGAGCATATATTTGGTATATTTGATGATATTTTATGCATTTTAAGCCCGTTTTGGACGATGAGACCATGAATAAAAGCAGTCTCATCACTCCCCCATACTAAACCATTGCCGTGCCCTCACGCAATGCTAGAATAAAGTATCAAAGCATCTCCAAAATTTAATCTTATTCACTTTATTGAAATGATAAACTAACTACACTACTACTATTACTACTACTTGCGTTTTAGACATAATGTATGATTTTCATCGCAAAATGGGACGTTTAGGTTCATAGAATAAGAACACGTGAATGCTTCGTTAGAAATAATTTCGTCGTCCTCGATTTTCACCTTAATTCCATGCCAAGCGTGCAACGAGATCATTGTTATTATAAGTTAGTAATGCTAACACTACTCATATGCCCTAATTACATATTTATTCTCCCATTATTCCTAAGTTGTATCTCTTATATTTTATTATGTCTTAATGATCACGAGGATACATTATTGACTTATGCGATAATAGAGATTTAGGTCTAAAAATAGAGTCCTAACGGTGTAACTAAGACCATCAAATCAATAACCCCTCCTAATAGACAACGATGTTAAAAAATTAAGTTGACAAGAAGAATCGATAAACACGGTTTTATAACGGTTTTGAACATGAGACTTATTACCAAGACTTTTATACGCCCCCTAACGGAAGGGCCTTATTATCTTTGGTTTACCTCCATCTTTTATTCAACTTCGCCATGAAGCTTTTATTATGACTTCGGTCTTGCCTTGCCTTTTATTATCCGCCATCATCGGTGGTTTTATTAGCCAAATACGTATATCCTCACGCCAAAGCAAATTTTGGATCCTTAAAGCTTCGAAGATTAAGGCTTGATTCACTTTCAATTTTGCATAGATTTTAGGCCTTGTGGGGCTTCAAATTGTTTGCTAGATTTAGGTGAGCACTTGAAATCTTATTATTGGGTGAAGCTTTTGATTATTGGGGTGCCAATACTTCAAAACCGTGACGCTGGCGATACCTTAATGTCTTCCCAATTTAATTACACGGAAGCTACTAGAAAAGACTAGAAACCCAACAATCCTAACTAAACCGCTAAGTCAATATTTATTAAGCAAAAAATATTTACATGCGAAGGGAGAATAAGCAAACAACGAGAACACATGAGTTTCTGAAAGAATACGAGTACTCTACGTTTAGCATAGTAACTTATAATTAACTCTATCATTTCTCGTCCTCATTTAAGAGACTTAGCCTAATGTGTAGTTAAGGAATCAAAGCTAAGTGCTCAACACGCACGGTCGAGTCAAAAATTACTCTTATTCTCGCCATCGGAAAGTCTACATTCGTGTCTTCAAACACTTATAAAATATGAGAAAAATTTTAAAATTTGGCCATTTTTAGCCTTATTTTGCAACAAAACGATAAACAAAAAGATAAACTTTGGAAAACATGAAGGTTTGGCAAGGCAAGTATCTATTCACCCCCCATACTAAAGTTAAACATTGTCCTCAATGTTTCGAGTCTAGGGGTGCAAACACCCCCATACTAGAGATGTAGTCGAATGCCTAATCTAGCATGGAAAGGGTGTAACCAATAAGTTAATAGCCGTTTATGAAGTGTGCTAAAAACCTAAGGTTAGAACATAAAAGGATATATCATTTGGATATTGGGAAAGGTCTCCAAAGCAAACGATCGAGTGCTCCCATAAAACGAAACACGAGAGGCTCCAATCGTGAAGATCATGATCTAAAAACCACAATTCACAAACAACCACGGAACAAAGGTTGGAAGGGCACAAATCCCCTCACATTAAACTAATTAGAAAGCAATAATATGTACATGGATAAGCATGGGTCTCCCCCACGAGGCACCTTGTTTTTGATAACCGAGTCAAAAGCTCGACTCGAATCCCCATAAATGTGATCATTTAGGGATAATCATGGTGTGGTCAATTTTTGGTGGGGCTTACATGATAAACAAGGCCCAAAAACAACCGGTATAAAGGACTAAGTCCTTTGATGGTGCAAAATACCGGGATCGAAGATGGCGTTCTCGTTTTTATTGGAAAAACTAATCAACGCCACTTCATCAATGGTCAACAAAAACTCAAAGAGTTTCAAGAAAATAGATGAGAAGAAATAGAAGGGTGGGACAATGGGCAAGTCAAAACATTGAGCTACTCGAGGTAGACTCGCACCAATCAAATGAAAAGATTTTCCATTTATTGCATCGGTGGAAGACCGAGATTTCCCTATATAAGCAATTCCGGGATCAAATATCTCGTCCTCGGTGGAGAAAGGGGAGGGAACATAAGGGGATTCCCCCACACTAAGTCCACACAAAGCATCGTCAAAAGGAGAAGACGAGCTTGTAGTACTCAAGACACGCGGTGATAACGGAGTTAGAGTTGTAGAAATCTTTTAAATCCAAGTTAAAATCTTTTCCTTTTTCATCTTTTAAACTCTCTTTGTGAAATCCCGATTTGATTATGTCAAAAATATTTGGTGTATCTAAATCAATGTTAGTCACACTAAAAATTCTCACATTTTGAAATCTTTTTGGTTTGGGTGGTGGCAAGTTTTCAAATCTTTTGTCAACAAAGAAAACCTCCCCATCGGGATCAACGTATTCATCATCCGAAGAATCACTCGAGATTGGAATCATAGGCTTAACACTCTTAACCTCCGCCGGCGGAGGGGACGGAACTTCATTTTTCTCAACAACTCCTAAAACTCTATTGGAAATCTTTTTGCAAATGTTTTTGATGGGATTGACATTGTACAAAGATGTGATAGAATACACATGAGAAAGAGTGGAGTTTTGGGTTGCATTAATGACGAGTTCTTCCTCATTGAAACGAAGAGTGATTTTTCTTGCATGCACATCGATAAGTGCTCTCGAGGTATCCAAAAAAGATCGACCTAAAATTAACGGAACTTTAGGATCGATAGGAATGTCAACAACAATAAAGTCTACAGGATAGTAGAACTTTCCAACTTTCACAAAGACGTCCTCGGCAACTCCACAAGCTAGAATCGTAGAATGATCGGCCATTTCGATTGACATTCTTGAAGGAGTGAGATTTGGAAGATTGAGCGATTTAAAAATCTCAAGAGGCATCAAGTTAATACTAGCACCAAGATCGGCCAAGGCGTAGCATTCTTCCATGTCTTGGATAGCACATGGGATTAAAAAATTTCTAGGATCACCGACTTTTTGAGGTATGCGGCTTAGAAAAACCGAAGAACAACTAGACGATTTTTGCAATTTTTCTTTGTTATTCAACATACTTTTGATGTTCGCGGCAAATCGAGGCATCATGACTAAGGCGTCGGCAAAACTTATATTAAAATGCAAGTCACGAAACATTTTCATAAAGAGTTCAAATTGATAATGTTAGAAATACGTTTTAACGTATATTAGAAGTATCGGTCACTCCACAATATGATTTATGTTGTAATAGCTCGTAGTTAGTAATTAGTTATTATTTGCTTATTAACTTAAGTAAGAACCGGTCCATGGGCTTGTCATGGACCGACCCAAGTCCACTTATGACTTGGAACTATAAATACCCCTTTCCACAATGGAAAGGGGTTGGTTGTTATCATTTTCTTAATTTCCACTTAATAAAATTCACATAGTTTCTCTCACTTTCTCTCTCTAACTTTCTCTCTCTAGAAATTAACAAACCCCTTCATAGATTCATTGATTATCAATATTCTACATTTGGTATCAAGAGCTATGGGGTGATTTAAGGTGGTGATTTGTGTGGTTTTTTAGTTTTTGATTGTATTAGTGTTCTTTAAGAAAAATCATCTTGATTCTTGGTGTTTTTGGTGTTTTTGTGATTGGGATTAGTGGATAAGTATTAGTTGTTACTTATTTTAGTCGAAAGCACAAAACTTTTTGGGTTATTTGGTCAAAATCTGGGCTTAATCTTAACTTTTACTGTTCGACTGTTCATCGTAAGGGGTTTCTGTTCATTCAGCAAAACTTCCGGATCAAGGAGTTCCGGATCAAGAAGTTCCGGATCAAGAAGTTCCGGATCAAGAAGTTCCGGATCAAGGAGTTCCGAGTCAAGAAGTTCCGAATCAAGAAACTTCCGAACCAAGAACTTCCGAGTCAAGAAGTTCCGGATCAAGCCAAAGTTCCGAACCAAGAACTTCCGAGTCAAGAAGTTCCGGATCAAGCCAAAGTTCCGAACCAAGAACTTCCGAGTCAAGAAGTTCCGGATCAAGCCAAAGTTCCGAACCAAAAACTTCCGAGTCAAGAAGTTCCGGATCAAACCAAAGTTCCGGATCAATAACTTCCGAACCAAGAAGTTCCGAATCAATCCAAAAAGTTCCGAATCAAGGTAATCTTCCGAATCAACAAAAAGTTCCGAATCAAGGTAATCTTCCGAATCAAACTTCCGAATCAACAAAAAGTTCCGAATCAAGGGTGATTTTGCTTGTTTTTTCGACGATTTTTTAGAGGATTTAATCTTGGTTTCATACAACAAAAACACAACACAATTCACAAGCTTTACTTCACTGCTCGATCAACCGATAATCTCTGTTTCTTTGAAGAAAACAAAATGAATCCAAATTCAGTAATGCCTCAGATGACATCTCTTACGGATATATCAATCATAACGGGAACTGATAGCCGTCCACCGATGCTTATTAAAGAGGTGTTTGAGGCATGGCAAGGTCGAATGATGCAATATCTAAAGGGGAAACCTACATACGGAAGGCTGATGGTCAAATCAATTTTGAATGGTCCACTCGACTATGGTACCATTACGGTTGACAACGTGACTAGACCACGAGAATTTGAAGAACTCACTCCAGCTCAACAACTTGTTGCAGATGTAGACGAAAAAGCACTTCAAACAATTCTCCAAGCTCTTCCCCATGATATTTATAGGATGGTAAGCAAGTATACTGTGGCAAAAGATTTATGGGAACGTCTTAAGGTGTTGCTACAAGGCACGTCTCTCACCAAACAAGAAAGGGAGTGTCAGCTGTATGATTTGTTTGATAGATTCACCTACAACCCAGGGGAAACACTTCACGATTATTACTTCAGATTCACCACACTCATGAATGATCTGAATGTATACAATCTTGAGATTGCTCCATTCCAGGTTAACACCAAATTCTTGAATACTCTACCTCAAGCTGAATGGGGTGAGTATATTACCGATGTCAAGTTAACCAGGGATCTGCACAAGTGCAATTTGGATCAAATATATGCCTTCCTTCAGCAGCATGAGAAGCATGTGATTATGCATCGTTCTCCTCGTGGTATGTATCCAGATTCCTTAGCTTTGATGGCGAATCAACCAAGTTTGTCACACAACAACACACCCTATATCTTGGGACATCAAGCCTATCATGCATCACCTTACATGACACCAACTTTTCCCCAATACTCGATTTTACCACAACCTCCCACCTCACATCAGCAACAGTATCGGTTCAATGTACCTTCACCACAGTATGGTTCACAACCTCATCCAGCAAATGTTGCACCTTATGCTCAGCCTTCATATTCGTCTTATCAAGAGAATGTAGCATATCAAACAAGCTACCCTGATCAAATGAGTATTCCTTCTACTGATTATGCAGCTCATCCAGATCAAGCACTGTATTGTGACGATGAAGAAGTCCCTGTTCCTGTTTTCCAACAAGGAGCTGACCCAGTTGAAGTGCTAACTACTATGTCTGCATATCTCACAAGAACTTTAAGCAAACGAGGATTCAGAGGATCAGCTCCTACCAACAATCAGTTGAGGAATTCATCCAATTCTCGCCAACAAGCTACAATTGAGAATGGCAGGGTAATGGTTCAGCCAATTCAACCATATCAGGGGAGACCTTCCACATCAACCAATGCTCGCACAATCAATTCTGCTCCTGCTCCAATGGTCAACAATCCTCCACGGGCTAATACAGGCAAGTTGAGAATGATCACCTGCTACAACTGCAAAGAAGAGGGTCATATGTCCAGGGATTGTAAGAAACCTAAGAGGAAAAGGGATGGACAGTGGTTTGCAGAAAAGATCTATCTGGTAAATGCTCAGGCGCAAGGAAGGGAACTTGATGAAGAGGAGCTTGCATTTCTTGCTGACCCAGGGATTGCTGAACAAGACGTTGTCACTACGCAGAATGCCGCTTACCAAGCCGATGATCTTGATGCGTATGATTCCGACTGTGATGACTTTCAAACTGCAAAGGCTGCTTTCATGGCAACTTTCTCCAGCTTAGGGCCAGATAAGAAATCTGAGGTACTTATTAACAACACCGATAATACCACTGATGCTAGTATTCAACCACATCAAGTTGGGCAAGAGAGTGCTAATTCGAATGAATCTTCGGTGGTGAGTCTTTCAAACGAGGAGACAAACAATGATAGCAATATCAATGTGAGTCCCCAGACTTTGAGTGAATCACAACCGGGAACCAGTTCGCATATGCCTACTCCTGCTCAACAAGATTTGGTCATGGTTCCTGCTACACTACTTAGCCAAATGAATGCTGCACTCTTAGAAACCTTAGCTAAGAATAAGAATTTGTCTGATGAGCTTGCCTTAAGCAATGAGAAAGTACAAACTTTGGAATTAGTGCCTTCGTCTAGTGTTCTCACAAATCTCGAATATGATCACTTTAGAAACAAAAAATGGGTCACTTGCAAGAAATCGAAAACTTAAGAGCAAATCTGTCTAGTGAACTTAGAGAAAAGGAGTTAGTGGTCACTAATTTTCAAAAACTTCAAACTGATTTTGAATTACTCGAATCTAAGAAGACTGAAATGGAGATTAATGCTACTAATAAGATTAGAAGTCTAGACTACTTGCTGTTAAGACAATACGCTGCTTCACAACTAGTTCACTTATTTGATGCTTCGTTTAAAGAGTTTAACTTATCACGTCTAAAAGGCCTTCCCCCTAATCCACGATATGCAAAACAAGCTTTAAGACATAGTCCTAGACTTTATAATGCAACTCAATTAGGATTGGCCTTAGACCCGATTGTTTTTCCCAATGATCGAACAAGTAAGGATCTAGTTGATGAGGATCGGTCATACAATTCAGCAAAATATCCCGATTGTGATTATTTTAAAATGAATAAGGAGCTTGCTAAAACTGATTTTAGAGTTCGCTTCCATATGGACAAAGATCTCATTACAGCACCAACCTACATGATAGAGGAAGAAAGCCCTAGTACATTTCCTACACTTGTCAACATGGAAGGTCCTAAGGAAATTCCAAAGAATCTTCCACCTGTTAGTACTGTATGGTTAAACTTGCAAGAGATTAACCGATACTTTACTAACTTTGACAAGGTCATCTTGGAATGTACGACTTCAAATGGCTTAAATGCCGGAGAATGGGCTTTCGAACACATGAACGAGGTGTTTAAAACTGAGATCAATCCGTTTGTCGAAAGTCTAAAAAGAAGTTTTGCATCTCTTAAGGACAATCTTCAGTTTGAAATTGGTGAAGTTCAAAAAGTGTTTTATGAAATGGACACAGCTTACGAACTGCAACTAATTGAAAAGGAAAAGATTTCAACCGAATATGACCGATTCTTGTCCGAAGTAATCTCGTGTGATGTGCTTACTATTGTAAATGTTAAATATTCGAATGAGCTTACATCCGCTATGATGAATTGTGATGCTGTGAATATTTGTGAGGATATTTGTGATGATGTTTGTGATATTTCTGTAAATGTTGCTGAAACTGTAAATGAGGTAGATAATCATTCTTGTCACGAATCTAACGCTGAGTTTTTAAAGCTACAAGATTCTTATAATTTACTTTCTCAACGCTTTAATCAACTAGAACAACATTGTATATCTTTAGAATTAAAACAACAAGCTCAAAATGAAAATCTTTTGATATCAAATGTTTGTGAAAACGGTGTTGAGACAAGTGACAAGATGATTGCAATTGTTAAGACATTAGAGGAAGAAATCATGAGATTGAAGAGAGAGATATCATCAAAGGAAACATTAAGAATGGAACTAGAGGCCGCAGAGTCTAAAAACCAGGTCTTAGAAATTAGACTATCAACTGTTCTAGGGGAGATGGATCGGACAAGGCAGGGACTATCCGCTCTTTATGGTTCACTAGAAGAACGCTTCGCTTTTAATGCGGCACAACAACAATATTATGTTGAACAACTAAACCAAAAGTGCGAAGAAATCTCTGACTTGAACATCCTGCTCATAGACAAAAATATGGTTTTGGCTGAGTTAAAGGAGACACTTCTTCTCACCCGACAAGAAGTTGTTGATAACTTAGCTACCGACTCTGCACCGTCCACTAGTGCTCCAACAACCAAGAAAGTAGTGCTTTATAAGAATCCGCTTCATAAGAGAAACCCGGTTGTATACGATGATTATATGAGGAATGCCATTAAGCATGTCGATCTTCTTAGGGATATTTTAGACGATCTTTATGCCTTAGATCCCTCAAGTAGCGACTATTATTCGGCTCATGAATATGTTAAGCGAGTTCAATATTGCTTGGCTTATTTGCAATACATAGGTACACCAGGTTCTGCACTACTTAATAATAGGCCCATTGCTGTCACTCCATTTAATAAGACTCCAGGAGCGAAACCGTCATTGGCACAATTAAGTAAGACACCTTTAAAATCTGCTGCTAATGTTCCCACTTTGCCTTCTACAGGATTAAAAGAGACTACTAAGGCTAAAGGATCGCCACTCAAGAAAGCTAAGATCAAGCCCGCCACTAGTAGTGCCACAAAGAAGAAAGTAGAAGTCCACAATAGGAATGCTAGTTCAGTTTTAAATAAAATGAATCATGTTAAGACTAAGAGCTCTGCGCCTGTGCAGCAGCCTAAACCATTCGTGAATTCTGATTTAAATTGTTGGAATTGTAATGAATGTATGTTTTCCCAGAGTCATGATTTGTGTCTGATTGATCACGTTAATGAAATGAATGCTATTAAGAATGGTCTTGAATGGAAGCCAACGGGTAGAACTCGTGCCCAAGTTGGCTGGCAATGGCGTCCCACTGGTAGGACCTTTACACTAGATGGAAAAATGTGCCCTTTAACTAGGAATGCATCTATCGAGGTTAGGTCTGAGCGTCCTTTAGTTAGGAACACTCGCACTCAAGTATGGAAACAGCGCCCTTTAATTAGGTCTGCCCCCACTGTAGTGCCTATCAGTGAAGAAATACCTCAGGATTTGAGCCAATTAGAATCTACACCACCAATTAAGAAGAAAAAGGCTAGGAAATCTAAGAAACCTAGAGTTAGCAAATCTAAGATTATTAAATCTGTACCTGCTAATAACAAGGAACACTCAGATTCCGATACCTCTACATTGTCTTTGTGTGGTGATATTTTCAGGTGGTCCAAATCATCCTGTGGTATTTGGACTCCGGTTGTTCAAAACATATGACCGGAAATCGCTCGATGCTCCGAAATTTCGTCAGCAAGTTTCTTGGTACGGTTAAATTTGGGAATGATCATATAGCAAAGATTATGGGGTACGGTGAATATCAGATTGGAAACGTGACGATTTCTAGGGTATACTATGTAGAAGGTCTTGGTCACAACTTATTCTCAGTAGGACAGTTTTGTGATTCTAACCTTGAGGTTGCTTTCCGACAACACACTTGTTTCATCCGCAACTTGGAAGGAAAAGATTTGTTGAAGGGATCTCGTGGTGCAAATCTATATACCTTGTCCTTACAAGACATGATGGCCGCTTCTCCAGTATGTCTTCTCTCTAAAGCCTCTAAGACCAAGTCATGGTTATGGCATCGCAGATTATCTCATCTTAATTTTGATGCTATTAATCATCTGGCTAAAAACGAGTTAGTTCGTGGTCTTCCAAAGCTTAAATTTCACAAGGACCATTTATGTTCCGCGTGTTCAAGGGGGAAAAGTACCAAGAAATCTTACAAGCCCAAAGCTGAAGACACCAATCAAGAAAAACTTCATCTTTTGCATATGGATCTTTGTGGGCCGATGAGAACTGAAAGTGTGAGCGGTAAGAAATTCATTCTGGTAATTGTGGATGATTTCTCAAGGTTTACATGGGTTAGATTTTTACGTACAAAGGATGAAGCACCGAAGGCTATCATTACTTTTCTGAAGTTCATCCAGGTACGTTTGAATACCACTGTCCGCCGTATCCGTACAGACAATGGTACAGAGTTCGTCAACCAGACTCTTCGTGATTATTATGAAGGAGTTGGTATATCACATGAAACATCCGATGCACGCACTCCACAACAAAACGGTGTCGTTGAAAGACGGAATCGTACACTTATGGAAGCTGCTAGGACCATGCTTATTTATGCGAACGCTCCATTGTTCTTGTGGGCAGAGGCTATTTCTACTGCATGTTTTACCCAAAACCGTTCTATCATTCGGAAACGCCATGGAAAAACACCTTATGAGCTTCTACATGACCGCAAACCCGATGTTTCATTTTTCCATGTGTTTGGTGCTTTGTGTTATCCAAACATCAATAGTGAGAACTTGGGTAAGCTTCAACCAAAAGCCGACATAGGTATTTTCATTGGTTACTCACCGTCCAAAAGAGCATACCGAATCTATAACCGTCGTCTTGGCAAGATTGTAGAAACTATGGACGCTGATTTCGACGAGCTGACAGCGATGGCTTCTGAGCAACACAGCTCTGAACCCGCGCTTCATGAGATGGGACCCGGTGCTATAAGTTCCGGATTAGTTCCCAACAATCCTACTTCTACATCATTTTTACCACCATCAAGGCCCGAGTGGGATAAACTGTTTCAACCGTTGTTTGATGAATTCTTCGATCCCCCGACTGATGAAGTTCCAGTACCTGTAGTAATTGCTCCAATACCTGAAGTGGTTGCTCAAGTTAATGAACCTTTATCTAATGCATCTACAATTCAAGTTGAACCTGATGCACCTTCACCAAGTGATTCACAAACTACACCTGAATCATCACCCCTACTTGTGCCTAATGATGTAGAAGAGGATACTACTGATCACGACCTGGAATATGCTCACTTGCAAGAGCTTCCTTTCTTTGGTGTAGCGATCCCTGAAAACCCTTCAGCCGCGTCTACCTCAGAAGAAGCTCCATCTATTGTTCACTCCAGACCACCTAGGATTGAAAACCATAGCACTAAATGGACAAAAGATCACCCAATTAGGAATGTTATTGGAGATCTAGATCGACCAGTCTCTACACGCCATCAACTACAAGAGAGTGCACTATATTGTTACTTTGATGCATTTCTCTCTGAAGTTGAACCCAAAAATTGGCAGCAGGCTATGACCCAATCATCTTGGATTGAAGCTATGCAGGAGGAACTCAATGAATTCAAACGATTAGAAGTATGGGAATTGGTTCCTCGCCCTGACAAGGTTAACATCCTTACTTTGTTATGGGTTTATAAGGTTAAACTTGATGAGATGGGTTCGGTATTGAAGAATAAAGCAAGATTGGTCGCTAGAGGATATAAACAAGCCTTGGGTATAGACTTTGAGGAATCTTTTGCTCCTGTGGCTAGATTGGAGGCGATTAGACTATTCCTTGCGTTTGCTGCTCATATGAACATGATCGTCTATCAAATGGATGTGAAGACGGCATTTTTGAACGGTGAACTAAGGGAAGAGGTTTATGTTAGTCAACCGGATGGGTTCGTCAGCACGGAGTCTCCTAATCACGTGTACAAGCTTAAGAAGGCTCTCTATGGGTTGAAACAAGCTCCACGCGCGTGGTATGATCTCCTGTCAACATATCTCATGTCGGAAGGCTTCTCCAAAGGCAAAGTGGACCCCACTCTATTCACTCTCAAAGACGGCAACGACATGCTTCTGGTACAAATTTATGTTGATGATATAATTTTTGCTGCCACTAACATAGAATTGTCTAAACAATTTGAGAAGATAATGTCCACACGCTTTCAGATGTCGATGATGGGAAAAATATCATTTTTCTTAGGATTACAGATTTCTCAGAATCCCAGAGGCATCTTTATAAATCAGTCCAAATATGCTCTAGAATCTCTTAAGAAATATAACTTTGAGAATTGTGACCCCGTAGACACTCCAATGGTGGAGAAATCCAAGTTAGATGAAGATAGAGATGGGATTATTGTCGATCCGAAACTTTACCGTGGAATGATCGGCACCCTTCTCTATCTGACTGCTAGCAGGCCTGATTTGCAATTTGCTGTATGCATGTGTGCCCGGTATCAGGCTCGGCCTACCGAAAAGCACTTACATGTTGTGAAAAGGATCTTTCGGTATCTAAAAGGAACACTTCATCGTGGTCTATGGTATCCGAAAGATTCCTCGATTGCTTTAATATCATACGCAGATGCCGATCATGCTGGATGTCAAGATACGAGGCGTAGCACTTCTGGATCTGTGCAACTCCTTGGAGATAGATTGATCAGTTGGTCTTCAAAAAGGCAGAAAAGCGCTGCAATATCAAGCACGGAGGCTGAATACATCGCCATGTCCGGTTGTTGTGCTCAAGTCCTTTGGATGAGATCACAATTAACTGACTACGGTCTTGGATTTAACAAAATCCCGATGTATTGTGACAACAAGAGCGCCATTGCCCTCTGCTGCAACTATGTTCAACACTCCCGGGCCAAGCACATTGACATTCGCTACCACTTCATTAAAGAGCAGGTGGAGAATGGAGTGATCGAGCTGTATTTTGTCACTACTGAGTACCAGCTGGCGGATATGTTCACCAAAGCCTTAGATCGAGGACGAATCGAGTTTTTGATCGATAAGCTTGGTATGAAATCATTCACTCCAGCGACTCTCAAAGAGTTGGCAGAAGAATCAGCTGAATAGTCGTGGTAAACTATTCAGAGTATCCTTTGGTTGTGATCATGTATATTATGGTAAATATATAAACCACAAAAGAAAAATACAAAAATATAAAACCAAGAAAAACCATAAAAAATATAAAACCAAGAAAAACCATAAAAAATATAAAACCTAGAAAAACCATAAAAAATATAAAACCTAGAAAAAACCAAAAATATTTTTCGTTTTAAATCGGGCATGTCTTTTAGTACGGTAATATTTACGGCCTTAGAAATGTCGATCAATATTGACACGGTGCCATAAATAGAGTCCGTATAAAAGTTGTACATTTTTAAAACATGCCCAATATGGCTTGTAGTTATTTCAGACTGCAACCCGGTTTTCACATTAAAGTCACGTATTTCCTTGGAAAACGTTGGCTCAGAACGGGAATTAATTTTCTCGGGCGTGATTTACAAGCCAAATCATGCAAAGGGATCAAGTTTACTTTATAACTTGGTCTGACACGAATTTGTGTACGTCTCAGTGCATTAATTTGTTAAAATAAGAGAAATCTTATTAAAACCACGAATCAATATTTTTCAAGAGAAATTGGAAATGCTTTCATCACTATTTGACTCTTTAAACAATGACTACAGCTCTTTAAATAGAAAACGGGTCATCGTTTAAGGGGGAGAAAATAGTTAAATCATCTTTGTCATTAAAATTGATTTTCAAAAGTGATTGTGAAAATTAAGGGCTACATGGTAATTGAGTGGTTTTGCTTTAGAAAACGACTTGTGTTCGTTCTAAGTGATAGGCATGGCTTTTAGATTTTGAGGATATGCTAATAGATGTGTTTGCTAAGTTGTGTGTACGTTTAACAAGAGTTAGGTAAAATGAAAAAGTTGGAAACAAAAAAGAAATGAATAGATAACTAAGGGACTAAAAGTGTCACTTGTTGAAACTTGGCAAAATTGACCTAAGTCAAAAATCAAACACCCCGCCCCTCACTATTATTTCTGATTCACTGTTTATCTAACACTTTGCCGCCATTGTTAACACATACACAAGCTTTTTCAAACCGCATTCTAATCAATTTCATCCTGTTCATTCGATTAACAAGGTAATAACATTGAATCTTTGAGTTATATATCGTCTAAATTCATCATTAAATCTATTAATTGATTCGGGTAAAGAACTTTATCAATCTAGGGTTCGTTCTGCTTAATTAGAGTTAATTGATTAGGGTTTTTGATGGGTTTTGCGCGTAATAGCATTAGATTATGTTTGGTTACCATAGATTGCCTTAGAAACTCACAAACGCACTTAGATTATTCATCATAAGCTTCGTTTGAAAAGTTCCGAATGAACACTGGATACAAACTTCCGAATGAAGGATTTCTTCTGAAAAACTTCCGAATGAGGAAGTTCCGAATGAAGGACTTCCGAATGAGGAAGTTCCGAATGAAGAACTTCCGAATGAAGGAAGTTCCGAATGAAGAACTTCCGAATGAAGGAAGTTCCGAATGAAGAACTTCCGAATGAAGGAAGTTCCGAATGAAGAACTTCCGAATGAAGGAAGTTCCGAATGAAGAACTTCCGGATGAAGGAAGTTCCGAATGAAGAACTTCCGAATGAAGGAAGTTCCGAATGAAGGAATGTTCCGGATGAAGGAAGTTCCGAATGAATAACTTCCGGATGAAGGAAGTTCCGAATGAAGAACTTCCGGATGAAGGAAGTTCCGAATGAAGAACTTCCGGATGAAGGAAGTTCCGAGTGAAGAACTTCCGGATGAAGGAAGTTCCGAACGAAGAACTTCCGGATGAAGAAGTTCCGAATGAGAAGAAGTTCCGAATGAAGAATGTTCCGGATGAAAATGTTCCGAATGAGGAAAAGTTCCGGATGAGTTGTTTGATTATTTGCATGCTATATATGTACTTGTTGTTTTATGAAATGTGTTATGCTTAGAAGTAAGAATGATATAAATCTATATGTTTTTGTGCATCAACCTTTCATGTCTTATCTTAAGCAGATAAAATGACTAATCCAACAGTACAAGCTATCCAAGAATCTAGAGAAGCCGATATTGCTAAAGCCCGAACCCTTAAGTTTATACCCAACAACTATAGGCTGAAGCAAGTTTCTAAATCCACTCACCATGGTTTTAAGGTCGCCATAGCCATTCTTGATAACTCTCATTTCAAGAACGCCCTTAGGAGTACAGCCTCGGTGCCTTATGAGTATATGTTTGAATTTTGGGCAACCAAGGATTTCACTTCGAACAAGATCACCTTCACCATCGACAACAAGCAGCAGACACTCACCGTTTCAGACTTCCGTAAGATACTTGGTATACGGGATACACCCAAGGGCATGTCATTCTCAAGGGATCCTAATAAAGATGAACTCGCGGAGTTATTTGACGCACTTGGATGTCCGGAAATACGAGTTGCATCTGAGTTTACTACTGCTAAGGTAGGACAACCCTGGAGAGCTTTGATGGGTATTCTCAGTAAATGCCTTACACCAAAAACGAGTGGACATGATGCTTTGCGAAGTCCAATAATGAACCTCTTCTATGGCATGTACAAAGCTGCGAATTCAGATTATGCTTTGTTGATATGGGAAGAATTCACCTTTCAACTCTTCCACAACAAGAAGCTGAAGACAAACTTCTTTCCTTATCCTCGGTTTATTAAGCTTATCATAAATTATTTTATGAAGCTTGATGCTACAATTGATAGGCGTGCAGGAGGTCGCTATCACACTGAAGAAGCTGATGATACTGTAGATCTGAGGCATGAAGGACCGTCGATTGGTGTGATTCCGGGTCCTGTTCCTGATTACCTTCTGTCAGACAAAATCAAAGGTTCTGCTGATTACAAGCTACTGCAGCTAGAAATCCAAAGGCTGAAAGCAAACCTTCAAACTGGAGAAGACTCATCGACAACGGTTAAGAGTAAAGGTAAACGCAAACAACCAGCTGCGTTACCTGAACCCGAACCAAAGAAGAAGAAGTCAGAGGGTAAGAAGGGAAAGGGTAAGGATTTGATGCGTCTACGTGATGAAGAAGACATTGTTGATCCTACTGTTGATAAAACCGAGCAACAAATGTTGAAGATTGCTATTAAAAGGAGTAGGAAAGATACAGGAGGTAGTGGTTCAGGGGCAAGGGTAGATATTGAGGATGAGTACGTCGAACCGGATGATGTTGATGAGTTTGGGTCACCTGAAAACTATTCTACTTCGAAGGAGCCATCAATCCCTATTTCAACAAGTGTGGAAAAGGAACCTGTTGCTCCTACGACCATGATGACAACTCAACCTTTGGCAACTCTACCTCCACCAATCCAACCCTTAACAACCCGACCAACCCGACCGGCTTCCACACCATTTCTTCCACCACCCATAATTCCCACTCTTAGTACAGCAGTAACAACCGAGCCCATTCAATCAACCCAGAGCAGCTCTGCAACATCTGCAATGGCTGCATTAGTGATGGCCGAGATGCTTGACAATCACAAACGCGAAATGGATGAACTTCGCCAAGAGTTGCAAAGACGAGCTCAAAGGGAAGAAACATCTCAGAAAGCCCAAGAGGAGATGATTGCTAGGTTCGCTTCAGATATGGAGTTGACTAGAAAAGCACATGCAGAAGAACTTGCTCGGGTTAAGCAGGCTGAGGCTGATAAGCATGCTGCACGTATTACCAGACTTCAAGCAATGAGGGATAAATATAAGGAACAAAAAGAAGCACTTGAAGCATCTGTGAAAGAAAGAGTGCAAGAATCCGTTGAATCCTTAATGCCTAAGCTTCGTGACGAGTTGAAGACACTTGCTGCTGACAACTTGATGGTCAAATCCTCCAACCCTTCAGAAGCCGCCTATAAGATTGCTTATGACCTGACGGATTTTGAATTGAAGAAGATCCTTAAGGCTCGAATGGTGGAACTTGGGTCGTATAACAAGTCGAGGATTCAACGGGCTCTATATAAATCCCTGAATGATGCTATCATGGAGGATGATAGATTATTCAAAATGTTTGGAAGTGTGGTACCATATCACATCTTACCTGAGGAAGAAAGGGAAGAGAGTGAAGAAGAGGGTACGGGTGAAGAAGAGGAAGAAGAAGAAGAAGAAGGACAAAAGGATAAAGACGATGACGAGGGTGGTGATGATGATGATGAGGATGATGACGATGATGAGGATGATGAGGATGATGATGGCGATGATGGTGGTGATGAGAATCAGGAGAGTGCAAGGGGTAGTAACGGGGATGACGATCAGGATGATGATGGGGGTGAACAACCGAAAAAGGGAGACAAGGTTACCAGCTCCAAGAAAACCGCTGCTAAGACTGGAACCAAGTCCACAAAAGATGCAGCACAGAAGGACAAATCGACATCCTCGGAATCAAGACGAACTAAGTGGCGCCACGATGTGAATGCCACTACAGCGTCTTCGGCTCCTGGTATCTCTATCGCTGTATCTGTACCTATTACCACTAACCCCATTAGTTCTGCTGTTGTTCCTCCTGTGATTGCAGAATCAGTGACAGAACCCGAAGCTGCACAACACTCCCCAGTTCAGGACACTGCCGAAATGCCTGAAACTGAACCAGTAGATGTTCGCACTTCCACTCCTCTACAACAAGCACAACAATCTACGGTTCCTGAACCAAGCATTCGTGCCTGGGAAGACACGTTGGAGATAGACGAGTCTGCACCACCACAAGCTTGGATCACGGCAGCAGCACAATTTGATCCAATCACAGATGCTGACAAAGATGTGCTGTATCTGCGTATCCGAAGTCCGATTGACTTATGTGCATTTCTTGCTCATGAGTATAAGACTTCGGTTACTCCATCCTTGGTCAAGAAAGCGATGAAAGATAAGAGACTGCGTGCCAAAACCCGATTACCCCGAATGGAGTTCGAGTATTATGCCGATGAGATCATAAAGGCTTTGAAAACCGTTCAAAGGCCAGGACTTCATGAATCAGAAAGAGCTCCACCTCCAATGGATCCTGCTCAAGATAATCAGATTGCTCTTGACTTCTTCGTCACCAACGATCTTGAGTATCTACTGAAGGGGTCATCAAAGTACGCAACATCCCTGACCTTGCTGAAAGCTGCCAACTGGGGGACAATACCCTTCATCGAGGAAAAGGTAAATCGACTCTAGGTCCCAAAAATGAATCGTAATTATGATATGTATGCTGTCATAGGTGCATCTCATTGGGACGAACGAGTCCGAAGGGCGTACAGGTGTTGCTGCTTGGTCAAGTCTGGAAGCAATGTTCGATCCGACATCCGCATCTCCAGCATCTTAGGAATGAAAACTGAAGCCAAGAACGGCTACTATCATGTGACGGAGATTCGCTTGAAAAGGGAGGATGACAGGGAATACAAAATCCAGCAAGGAGATTTTTCCATCATTCGCCTTGAGGATATCGAAGATATGCTGCTTCTAATGACCAGAGATCAACTTACTCACATTCCTCGTGAAGACCTGATTGCTTTGAATACAGCACTTCGCATGTTCACACGAAGCGTTGTCATCAAGTCACGAGTTGAGGATCTTCAGTTGGGAGTCGAAAGCTATCAGAGGAGGCTCAATTTAACCCGTCCTGTGAATCAAGTGCTACCTCAACACGTAGAAAGATGTCCATATACCGGAATTTCTGTCCCGAATTACGGCATTTTCTATTTGAACAGTCGAGGTTTGATGAAGTTTATGAGGGTGGGGGAGCTCCACAAGTATAGCGATGGCACTCTTATACAAGTCAGAGATAAGTTGGAGCATCTGAACTCGGGTGGGACTTTGCCAGAGATGACGGAGGATTGGCATCCGGGTTACCGGCAGATGGCAAAGTATGTGATCAAAAAGATCGATCAAAAGCTCCGTGAACGTAGATTGATGAGGAGCTTGGAAAGATTCGTGGGTGGAAGACCGTATTTAGTGCACCACAAGCTACTGCAACGATCCATCTGATGGGTCGTACATCTCAGGTCACTTTATATTGGTTTTCAATTGTGAATATGTAAATTTGTGAATAATGTGCTTGAATGGCTTGGTGTAGTGTTAAGGTATGATAATTTTTCAAGAATTTCTCACGAGATTCTAAATCTTTCAAAATATGTCATACCAAAGCACTACAACTATCCCTTATTAACTTAAGGGGGAGCAATAACTTGTTCTATGGCCAAAACATCGATTTCATTTTTACCCAAAGACCGGTTAATCCATTCAATATCCCAAATATTAATGGTTAACATTTTGGATAAGGGGAGAAAATGGGATTAAGGAGACGTAAGTGATACTTGGCTAAAAGATGAAAAAGACTTAAAGATTATCCAACTTAATATGTGTAAAGCACGTGTTAAGGGGGAGCGTTTTTGATGAACAAAACACCTAAGGTACAAAACTTTTGATTTCAATATCACAAGTACTTTAGGTGATTTTCAATGATTTTTTCATGGTGGCAATTCCTTCCCAAAACACGCTTAATTCACGACGGATGTGGTGACAAAAGGGTGGTAGGAATAGGTTTAGTCCAACGATTCATCAGAGCCGATGGAATCTTCCCAAGGACAATTCCCTAGATAGAATTAGAAGTCCTAGGAAAGATGGAGAAAGAATGTGAACGTAGCTGAATGCCGACCAAGTACTTAAGCTAGCACTGGAACAATCACAACAAGGTGCTAGTGATGACGTATTGGTAAGCATTGAAGGGGTTGAAGAATGAAAAAGAAATGTAAAGATAAAGGGTGTAAAGAAAGAAGCCCTCCTTACAACTTTAGGCAGAAACCGGGTCAATACATATGCTATTGAGGTCATTTTTGTTAATGATTCTCGGTATTGAAGAAAGACATCATGGACCCAGTGATGCAATGCACAACCCTTCCCCAGCTAACTCAAATATCTCTTAAAAGGTATTTGTTTTAATCACACGGAGATCAACACGTTATCTATTGGTTTATTCATTTCGAATAAACTGGTATTGAAAAGGTGGCACTCCTCTCCAGCCATCGCTCACTAAATCAAAACGCACAATCGAGTCTAGAGCCAAGAGATCATCAAAAGTCTCATTAGGACACTTTCCATTTATTCCTTGCTTTCTCACACACTGTGAAAAGTAAGAGATTTTCATGAGTCCTACGCAATATTCTTGTAATATTGCCAGAACATCCGAGTAATACGTAAGTATTACAATGAAGATGGAAATCCTGCTTGAGCCAACATCAAACAAGCTCATGGTAGGTTACACGTGCGGTTCTTTTAGAACCAATCTTGTGAAAAACTGGAAGGTAACAGTGGTTTAATTCTTAATTGAACTTAAACTCGTTCCAGGCCTCTTCGCATTATCATATGATCTTGCCAGAACACTCAGAGTGACTCTTTATTGACCACAGTGACGAGTGGAAATCCTTCTAGTGTCAACATCAAACAGCACTTGGTAGGTAACGTGCAAGATTCTTTATGAATCGAGCTCGTGACAACTGGAAAGCAACGATGGTGAAAATCTTAATTGAAATTCACTTGTTCCAGGTTTCATGAATTGACGGCTTTTAATCACAAGGATAATTTATCCAAGTGATTCACTCTTTATGTTCGCAGTCAGCTTTGGACGGTCGAATAAAGAGAACGGGTTTACCCGCGAAATCCTGTCAGGAAGTTACTTAATTGAAACTATCCGTCACGGGTACGATATCTAATATCGTCCAACGGTCTTCACCGACCGGAGGTAAAATGCTACCGAATTAGAATAAAATGTTCAAAGCCATTTTATTCGTGTCGTTGCTGTGTACCTGCTAAAGACGGTGGCGTTGCTGAGTACCTGTTGAAGACGGTGGCGTTGCTGAGTACCAGTGAAGACGGTGGTGTTGCGGTGTACCTGTAAAAGTCGTTCCCACATGCTTATGTCTTTTGCAACAAAAATTCAAGAAAGTACAAGATGAAGTCTTCCGCTGTACCAAACTCTGAAGCTTTCAAGAATTCAACAAAAAGACGTAAGTGTGTGGAACATGAAGTCACGAGGGGGCAAAGTTCACAAGAAAGGCAAAGATCGCACGTGAAAGGCCAAAGAACAATGCTCTCAAGTCAAAGCCAAAAAGATCAAATCAACATATTCACAACAAAAGAAAGAAAAGAAGAAAAGACTACGAGCTAAAGAACGAAGACTTAGTATAGTATGCTAGGTTTAGAACTTTGTAACGTGGAGTGACCTCCCTTAGGGGGAGATTGTTAGAAATACGTTTTAACGTATATTAGAAGTATCGGTCACTCCACAATATGATTTATGTTGTAATAGCTCGTAGTTAGTAATTAGTTATTATTTGCTTATTAACTTAAGTAAGAACCGGTCCATGGGCTTGTCATGGACCGGCCCAAGTCCACTTATGACTTGGAACTATAAATACCCCTTTCCACAATGGAAAGGGGTTGGTTGTTATCATTTTCTTAATTTCCACTTAATAAAATTCACATAGTTTCTCTCACTTTCTCTCTCTAACTTTCTCTCTCTAGAAATTAACAAACCCCTTCATAGATTCATTGATTATCAATATTCTACAGATAATTATTTCGTTCTTGTGCCTTTTCCTTGTCTCGTCTTGAAGGGTAGGGTAAAGGTGGTGTGGGTTGGGGCAAAGTAGGCATAGGCATCGGCCTTGGAATCTCGGGTTCCATGATTGGTATAGGTTCAACCGTAGGTGTGGTTTGAGCGGTACTTCGTGGGCTTGTAACGTGCTCCTTTTCAACCACAACCTCGGGTTCTTTCTCTTTTTCCTTCTCCATATAAGTACTTGGACGAGAAATGGGTTCTTTGAAAGTTTTACCACTACGAGTGGCAACAACCTTCAATTCTCCTTTCGGGTTCACGATGGTATCACTAGGAAGACCACCCGAAGAAGAGGTCTTACACATGATAGCTTCAAACATTTTAGCCATTCGGTCTTCAAACTTAGATTGCCTAGCATCCGCTTTTAACAACTCTTGCTTAATCTCATGTTGTCCTTGCTCCATTTTTTGTTGATTTTGTTGGAGACGTGTGACATTTCCTTCCATTTTATTAGCATGAGTTTTAAGTTCATTAGCAAGTTTGTTTTTAAGCTCGTTTTTCAATTCGGATCTTAAGCTAACCATTTCACGTTGCATATTGTCAAACTTAGCATCATTAGCCTTAGCATAATTCAAAAACTCTCCTTGAAGATTTTTGGTGTGATCGTTTTGAAAACCTTGGGCATTGTTTTGAAAATCACGGTTTTGGTTAGAAATTTTCCCATTACCACTTTGATAATTACCCTTGTTATAATTCCTTTGATTTCCTTGGTAATTTCCACCTTGGTTGTTGTTGCGATAATTATTAGCATTTTGATTTGGTGGAGCTTGATTTTGGCGAGAACCTTGACCGATTTGGTTATAAGTTCCCGTGGCTACAAAAGCATTCGAAGTGTTACCATCCGCGGTAACGCACTCGGAAAGATCATGAGCTCCCCCACACGACAAACAACTCTTAGAAACCGCTTTAACCGAAGCGGAATTGGAAGCTTCTTGAGCCTTCCAATGGGACATAAGGGTTGAAAACCTATCGAAAAACCGATTTTCTTCATTAGCCTCATCATGTAAAGCATTGATACTACGAGACGATGACGATCCCATTTTGGCAACACTCGGTGTGTTACGAGGGCTATAAACCTTAGACCTATTCTCAATTATGACCAAAGCTTCTTCAACCGTTTTACACAAAAAATTACCACCCGCGGCGGCATTTAAATAATCTCTTTCATAATCGTTAAGTCCATTGTAAAACGTGTCGATTTGGTGCAAGTCGGAAAAACCGTGATGAGGACATTCATGTAACATCTCCTTAAACCTATTCCAAGCCATAGAAAAACTTTCATTTGATTCTTGTGAAAATTTAGAAATCTCATTTTTCAAATGCGTAGTCTTAGAGGGCGGAAAAAATTGGTTCACAAACTTTGAAACGAGATCCTTCCACGTCAATATAGAATTGGGTAGCTCTTTCTCTAACCAAATTTTAGCGGGCCCCGCTAAGGAATACGGAAAAAGCATCATCTTAATCGAGTCATTCGAGACATCCTTAAATTTGCACGTGGCGGTAAGACGATTAAATTGGCGGATATGGTTGTGAGGATTGTCCTTCTCATCACCACGGAATTTGTTGTTTTGGATCATCGACAACAAACCCGTTTTCACCTCAAAATTCTCCGCAAGGATTGCGGGAATCACAATAGCTTCTCCATAACCCTCGGTGGGTGCTTGAAGTAACTCCATCATAGTTCGATTCGCCATGGTTGGTGCTTCTCGTACAATGGGTTCGTCAATAGGAGACTCCTCACTAGAATGAGTTGGAGTGGGAGTTTTGTTCTTTCGTTTACGTGCACGTTTTGCTTGATTACGAGTGAGCATAAACGTCACGTACAACGTGGAGACGAGCAAAGAAGATTCTTTTTGGTATTTTGTATTTTTTCAATTTTTTTTGTGGTTTTTGATTGTATTAACTTTTTTGGAAATTGGTGAAATGTATTAAGTAGACAAGAAGTCCACAAATCTCCTCCTTAATCAAATATCTTGATTAAAGAAGCCTCAAGGAATGAAAACGATCACGTGGAGTGAACGCCTTCGATGACTTTAGAACGATGGTGGAACACCAAATCGTTCAAGAGGGTTTAATCAAATGAAACCAAGAAAATATATATGATATGTAATAATACTTTGGGCGGAAAAACCCTCGATTCACTCTCAAAATCAAATACGCACAAGCAAGCGGAGGAAACGAGGCGGCGCGAAGCACTTAAGAGCCTTTTTCCTTTAGGTTGTGAAATACAACCGCCTTATACCCACCTTATAGTTTGTATTATCAAGATTAAGCTTCACGAAAGTATTTATCTATTTTTGCCTTTTTTCTTTGGTTTGAGATTCGAATACAATGATCGAGTGATGAAATCCCGAATCAAGGTTGTGATTGCTCACGTATTTGGAGTACTTGTGAATTTATTGTTCTACGTATACAATATATTAATAATATTCACACAAAAACCGAAAAACGATAATACGTATTAGTAGAGTGCTACTAATACAATTACTATTATGGCTATATATAAAAAACAACAATGGTTCAATCAAAACACAACACGCCTCCCCGGCAGCGGCGCCAAAAAATGATGTAGTGTTTTTACTGCCCTTTAGGAAAAGAGCAATAAAATAGGGCAAGCGTGCACGACGGTTTAGGAAAACCGTGTGTAAATGACCCTAAGAAGAGTGAGTTCGTTCTCGAGGAGGCACGTGTGTTGTGAATTGGATTGATGATTAATGTTTTTGATTATTAACAAGAAGAAAAGAGAAGAGAAAATGACGAAGATGAAAAAAAAATAAAAAATTAACAAAAACTACTACTAGAAAGTTAAGACGTAGAAACGTAAAAAAAAACACAAAAATTAAAATTTTAACCTAGAAATTCCTAAAAATTACTAAAAATCCACAATAAAATTTTAAGAGTTTACAAAAAATCCAAACTTGCTAAAACCTTTTAATTAATTAAATAATGACTTTTTAATGCTAATTAAAGCCCTAAAAATCACTTATAATTATTAAAAATCCCTAAACAAGATTTTATAGTTTGTAAACCTCAAAAATGACCTAATTAAGCTAAAAAGTATTTTAAAAATTTTAAAACCAAATTAAACTATTTTTAAACTCCTAAAAACTATTAAAATCTATTAAATCTTAAATTAAATCTAGAAAATAAATGAAAAGCCTAAAAATTAATTGGAAACTGACAAAGTTCCTAATTTAATGTCTATAACCTAGGAAAAATGAAAAAAAGTTAAAAATTAAACTTTCAATTTTTACTAATAAAATAATATTAAAATAATCCAAAAAATGAAAAGTTTAAAAATAAATTCTAAAAAATTGTCAAAAATCTTAAATAATGTAACTAAAACAGAAATGCAAACCAAATTTTCTGAAACTTATTTAATAATTTTATATTAAATTTTAAAGTTGCTTAAAAACCCTAAAATCAAATAAAATTAAAAATAAGACTTATTGAAAACCTAATAAGCTGTAAACCTCAAAAGTATGATTAAAAACCTAAAAATTATTTTTCTGGATTTTTGAAATACTTTTTACTATTTTTAAATTACTTTCTAAAAATAAATCTAAAAATAATCCTAATAAATAAATAAATAAAGAGAAAAATAAATTTTTAAAACAGAAAAGTCCTAAACCTTAATTAAATCCTAGGAAAAATACTAGCTACCAAATAAGCTTAATAAATAAGCTGAAATAACCAAAATAAGCTACGGCTTATTTAAATAAGCACAAAACAAAACCTCCTTATATAACTAATGAAATGAAGTGTAAACGTAAAAAGTCATCTGGATCACTGGTAAACACGCTACTCCTTGGAACGCAAGGTCGCGTGTTCGAGTCCAGGCAGGGTGAACTTTTTGCAAAATTTTTCTTTTTTTTTTTACTTTTTAAACTCAAACCAGTAACTTTGTAACCTTAAAAACACAATACCAATTCACTTTTACACAAGATTGAATCAAATAAAATCAAAAAACGGGCTCAGTTGAGCTTTGTTGACTGATGAGCACAAGTGACCTTTTCACTTGTGCATATAGACCAAGAGGGCTTGGTTTTTGATGATTGTAGATGTTTTATTGGACAAGCAGGCACCCCTATACTCTTTGGAGTATAGGGAGTCAAAACAACACAAAAACAAGCACAACTAAACACACAATCAAGCTCAAACAAAGGCACAAAAGTTCTGATAAGCTAAATGAGTTGCTGATGAACAAAGGCACAAATTACATGCACAATAATGGACTCCCAAGGCTCAAATCTTGCAAATAAGCTCACAAACAGTCATACAATTGATTCACAATCCTCAAATGACCTAGAATCTAGCAGATTAGGCAATTTAAATGGCAAAAATCACAATAATGCAGTCACACAAGCAGGTTACTGGATTTAAGCTATTTTTTCACTTTTGAGCTTGCAAATTGATTCAAAACTTGTCCAAACTGAGATACAAACTAACAAACTACCATATGCTACCCTATAGAGTGTATTAAACAGGTTTTCAACACTCAAACTTGTCACAAAATTTGCATGAAACACAAATCCAAACACCCCTTTAAAATCTTGAAATGAAAATTTTCAAACAAAACCTATTCTAGTCAAATCCAAACTGACTCAATTAGCTTCTAACATGCATAGCATACCAAATGAACTCATATCAAATCATATTAACACACTTAGCATGCAGTTTCATGTAAATCACATAAACACCATTTAAAATGAAAAATGAAAAAAGAAAAGAGTATTCTACCTTGAGGGACTTACATCCAAGTCCCTCAGTGACTGATGTCACCTCCCTCAAACTCGGGTTTGAGCAGAACCTTGAATCAATCAAGCCCAAACAACCTGCAAAGAAAGAAAGGAAAAACAAGCACAATTCAACCCTGATTTTTAACTTTCCTTTTGAAACTTTTCCACAAACCTTGAGACCTACTGACACGTTTTAAAAACAACTTATAAATCACAAATTATAGAATGTTATTCCACTTTCACTTCATAACAACCTATGATTTCTGAAATTTATAAAATTCTTTTAAAAACCTTTTCAAAACCTTTTTGAAACTTTTTGAAAATCCAAACACATAAAGTGTGTACAATAATATGGAACTCAGACTTTCTCTTCTCACTTAGTACCAACTCTTTTAATAATCAAAAGGAATTACACTTGTAAAAACAAACACCAAACTTTGCATTAAAAAAAACGGGTTACATAAATTTTGAGAAAGAAAATCTGGAACAAGAGATAAGGGTCACAAGTCGACTCCATATATACTAACTAAGAGAACTATCTAGAACTACTTAAACAATATGAAACCCTAGCAGCTGATTTCCCAATAATGCCCTTGGAATCTTGACTGAAAATGGTCAAAATCGTCTTCATGTGATGATGTGATTGTAGCCAGCTGTTGAAATGATCTTGAGTCGTTCATTTGAGCTTGGGGACCAAGGGGATGATCTGGGATGTTGGTTTGGTCGGGTTTAGGGTTTTGAGGGAAAGTGATGGGTGCAGGGGAGGGTCCCACAAGACACATGGGTGTATCTTGTGGCGTTTTGTGATGTAGGATCAAGTGAGGTGGAGGGTAATCAGTGATCTGGAGTGATTAAGGGAAAACCCCTTTGTTTTGAGGGTGATTAGGTCTGGGTGGATTAGGGTTTATCATGGGATTAGGGGTGGGATTAATCTGTTTTGGGAAAGATTAAGATTTTAAAAAGGTGTTTGGAGGGAAATGTTTTAAGTGGTTTGACTGGGGTTTGACCTAGTTTAAGTAATAAACCGGTTTGGACTTGGGTGGTGGGTACGGGTTGGGTAGGGTTAATGGGTTATTGGGTGGGTAGTGGTGACGTGTAAGGAGCTGAGTGGATGTAAGGGTTTGTTGGTTTGGCAAAAACAGTCCCCAAACTTCTTTCTTGTCTTCACTTGGTAATAAAAGGCTATCAACGTTTGTTTTACACTTGACAACTTTGGCAAGTTGTCAAATTTGGCACAAAAGCTTTCAAAACTTTATCCAAGGGTTTTTAATGCACATTCTTCAAATTTCAAGGACTGGTCTTGTAATATCTTCAAACATCAAGGACCATACTTGTACAATTGACATTTGGAGGGTCAATTGTGACAAGTTCTTCAAAGATGAGGGACCAAAATTGCCAATCTTCAATTCTTCAAGGGTCATTTTGCAAAATTCCAAACTTGGGCCCGGTTCATTGTGCGGCTTCGTTTCCCGTGTTCGTTCTTGAATGATTCTTGTGATCTTTTGCCATTTCCTCAATATCCGTACCTAAAAATACACAAGTAACAAACACGAGCATATATTTGGTATATTTGATGATATTTTATGCATTTTAAGCCCGTTTTGGACGATGAGACCATGTATAAAAGCAGTCTCATCATGAACATTATTTTCTCTCTCTAGTTAGTGTTTTACCATCCATTCTCTCTTGTTTCTCTCTCTACTTTTCTTCTCTTTCTCTCTCTAAATATCTCTCTAAATATTGTGTTATGGATTAGAATGGGATTAATATTTGGTATCAAGAGCCTATAGTGGATAGGTGATTGAAGAATTGTGGTTATTGCTTTTTGATTCGTGTGATTTTATAGCAAATCATCTCGTCTAAAAAAATTTTGTGTTTTCGAGCTCAAAATCTTCATACAAATTGCCTACAAAGTTGTGGTAGGAATTTGTGTTCTTCTTTTTGGTGATCTTTTCAGAAAATTGGTAGTTTTGGTTTGATTTTTGGGCAAAAAGTTTGAAAAATCAAGTTTTTGGCAAGTATCATATTCGGAATATAAGGGTTTTGTTGTTCGGAATATAAGGGTTTTACATATTCCGAACTGTGTTTTGAACTCTAATTCCGGATTAGGTTGGGAACTTACATTCCGGATTATGTGAAAAGTCTGGATTCCGAACTAGTATCAGTTATTCCGGATAAGGTTCATTTTGGATTCCGGATTGAGTGTAGAAACTGTATTCCGGATGTAGAAACTGGATTCCGGATTGAGTGTAGAAACTGTATTCCAAATTGAGTGTAGAAACTGGATTCCGGATTAAGTGTAGAAACTGTATTCCGGATTGAGTGTAGAAACTGGATTCCGGATTGAGTGTAGAAACTGGATTCCGGATTGAGTGTAGAAACTGGATTCTGGATTGAGTGTAGAAACTGGATTCCGGATTGAGTGTAGAAGTGGATTCCGGATTAGGTGCAATTTTACTTTTTCCGAACAAGGTTCTACTCATTATTCCGACTTAGGTTAAATTTTCAGTATTCCAGGTTAGATACTTTGGTATTCCGAATTAGGTTGGTTCTTAGTATTCCAGATAAGGTTTGTACTTGCTATTCCGAATTAGGTTGGTATCGTTATTCCGGATAAGGTAAGGAAACATATATTCCGGATTACATCCAATTCAAAGATTCCGACTTGTGTACTGCTTGAAGATTCCGACTTGTTGATTCCAGACAAGGATTCCGACTTGTTGTTTCCGGACAAGGATTCCGACTTGTGTTCCAAAAGGTATTCCGAATTGAACCAATTTTTCGTTTGAAGTGTTTTTAGACTTAGCCACCCTCTAGACTAGTCCCGGATCATAGTTTACCAAAAAAAAAGTTAAAAATTTTAGGTCGAGTAAAATCAAATTTTTTCCACACTAGTTTTTGGCTATTTCTAACTCAATTTCAAAATTTGGTGATACAAAATTTTTCGGCTTACCATTTTCTCGGACTAAGGAATTTATTGTCGGACTGAAGATTCTCGGAACACTACGAAATTTTAATCATACCTCATCAAAACAAATCTACCAAGATCTGTAATCCATTCACAAGCATTTACCATGTCTAACAACAACATCAGCAATGCAACTGCCAATCAAATTCATTTGGAACAAGGTGGCAACGGTAATCCACCAGTGCTTACTACCGGTTGCTACGTTTAATGGAGATCTCGTTTTCTAAGATTTCTCGACGAAAAAGAAAACCTAACTGCTCTTCGTCACTGCCTTGAGATTCCTCCTCCATTTTTTGAATTCAGACCCATTACCACACAAGCAGAGGATGGCACTTCATCAACTACACGAGCTATGGAGAATTTCGATACATGTCATGCTGAGAAAAAGAAACTCCTCCAAGATGAAGCTGATGCTGTTAACTACATACTCACTAGGATTGATAACGATATCTATTCCACGGTTGATGCATGTCCTAATGCTATGGAAATGTGGAATGCAATTCATCGACTGAAGCAAGGTGAGTCGATCAATGTTCAAGATCTCGAGACTAATTTACTTTGGGAGTTTGGAAAATTCACATATGAAGATGGTGAATCCATTGACTCATCTTACTCGAGATTCTACAAAATGATGAATGAGCTTGTCAGAAATCAGTGCACCATCACCAATCATCATGCCAATGTTCAGTTTCTACTTCAACTCAAACCGGAATAGCAAAGGTTTGTGACCTTGGTTAAACAAAGGGAAGATAGCAAGACTATCTCTTATCACAAACTTTATGATATCTTGAAACAACATCAGAATGAAGTGAATGAACTAAGGGCTGAAAAAGCAGAACAATCTACTAATTCTATTGCTTTTATGGCTGCTACTTCAACAAAACCCGTTCTCCGTCAACAACCAGCTACACATTCCTCAAGGTCATCTAGCTCATCCACCAAACCTCTAGCCACTGCTAGAAACGAAGCAAAATCATTTGTCCCCACTCCACCTCCAAAGTATGACACCGAGTCAGATGGAGATAGTGACGATGAACAAACTTCAAGGGACAAGAAGATTGAGGAACTCATGTCTTTACTCACCACAACTTATAAGAAGATCCAAACACCTACCAACAACAACCTCAGATCATCATCCAATGCTAGATATAAAGAAGTTGATCATGCACCTAGGTATGATCGTGAAACTAGGTATGATAATCAGAGGATGCTGAATCAAGTTGGGGCTAGAGATACTGTAGGCACTCAAGTTGTGCAGCAGACTGGGATTCAATGCTTCAACTGCAAGGGATTTGGGCACATGGCTAGGGAATGTAAGAAGCCAAAACAGGTTAAGGATTTGGGATATCACAAGAAAAAGATATTGCTGTGTAAGAAAGAAGAAGCAGGAATTCCACTCACAACAAATGAAGTTGACAAGATTCAAGAAGTTATTCCAGAGACTGCTGATACTTCTGGACCTATCTTTGATACTGAGCCAATTGAAAAGGTACCATCATATGATAACTATAATGTGTTTGCTAATGAACGACGGCATCCTGAGCAACCTGAAAGCATCAATGACACATATGTAATGGACACGAAGGATATCAATATCTCTACGATTCACAACATATGTGTAATGATGACGGTAATGATGCTCAGGATACTGACTCGGATGAGGACCGTAATTTGCTTGCGTCTATTATTGATTCTTTAAAACATGAAATTGAGGAAAACAAAGAGGCTAATAAACGTTTGAAGCAAGCAAACACATCCTTAGCCGAGGAGATAGATAGGCTTAAAGAGTGTGATTATGTAAAAGAAGCTGGTCGACGAGTTGCAATAGCTAATGGTTTGGTATATGAACGTAAGGTGCTCAATGAACAATATTGTTCTGAAGTAACACACGAAATTTATATGTCAAAACAAAAGATATCGGAACTTGAAGAACCACTGCTGCTACATAAACTCCAGATTACCGAGTTAGAGTCGGTTAACAAAGAACAAACTGAGCTTTATAAAACTCGTGAAGAAAAGGATATTGAAAAAATTCTTGCTTTGGAAAAGAGAGTCGAAACGTTAAACAACATTGTTTACAAAACGGGTCAGTCTATTCAAACTATGAATATGCTCAATAGAAATATGAAAACGAGTTTTATTAAGCCTGAATATCTCAAGAACGTTCAAGTCATAAAGCCTGGCCTTTATGATATTGGTTGTTATGTTGATAATCTTGCTCTTATGCTTTCCCTCGACTGCGACGAAATTATTCGTCAACAAGAAGAAAGTCGATCGAACTTAAGTGATTTAATAAACCTTTCTGATTATGATCATTATATTAAATTTGTTCCTAAAAAAGAACTTTCCAAAGAATAAAAGATGTATACAAATGTTCCACCACCGAGTCCTGAAACGGAAAAGAAAGTTTCTTTAAAAAGGGGTTTAAAAAAACAACCAATTTTGTTAGAAAACAAATTTCGGATGAAAAACGTAAATGGGATGAGAAAAGTAAAAGTGTTCAGCAATTTGAGTTTATAAAACAAGGGGTTTTAAATTTATACAATGGTGTCGTCGATTATGAAAAAGTTTCTAGAGATACCGTTTGGAATATTAAACCTAACCCACAAGTAGAAGTCGTCATTCAACAATGTATTGTTCCAACCATCGATGATCTTTCAAATAATGTGGAAATGTTTTATAAAGCTCTCACTGAGGAAATGACAACTGAAATAAGATATGTTAAATCTCTTGAAGATGAAGTTGATTTTCTTCAAATTAAATTAAAGACACAAGAACACCAACTTTCTAACGAAATTGATCGACTTTCTAAGGAATACTTTTATGCTGACCATATGAATGCTATACTTGGTGTGTATACCGATCTTGATCAATATTTTCATGTAACATGTATAGTGTCAGAAACGGACGAGAAATGTCGCAATCTTGAAGTAGAGCTTTCGAAACAAATTCAGTCATATAACAAACTTTCGAAAAGTTTTTCTCAACTTGAGAAACACTCCATTTCTCTTGAACTTGCTTTACAAAAAGGTGAAAAATCTCATAATCATAAAAAGTGTCAAGAAATGGCAGCTTCTTCGGTTCGACAATTAAATGAAAAAGGTTTCGAAATAAACGATTTGAAAGCTCAGCTACAAGAAAGGGACATAGCCATCAGTGAGATACAAAAACTCATTGAGAAAATGAAAGAAAAGTCTGAATTGGGTAAACCATCCGCCGTTCGTCAACCGAATGCGGTTAAATGCCCTAAATCATCTATTTTGGGCAAACACCCACAGACTTTGCCTAAGTTAGGAACTTATAAGAGCACAAATGTGATAGCACCTGGAATGTATAAAATGAACACTAGGTCCACTCAAACTGGAACATCGCGGTTAACTCAGAATACTAGGAAAACTAATCAACGTGTGTCTTCTTCTACAGGAGTAACTCCCACTACTAGCGTTAGCGGACCACAGCTTAAGAGCACTAGAATTGAAGATAGAGTCACGCCTAAAAATAGTCAAGGGAAGAAGATGGAAGTAGAAGACCACCGTAGGAATTTTAAGTTTTCTAAGAATAAAACGTCTGTAACTGCATGTAATAACAATTTGAATGTTAAGACTTCGAATGATGAATTTGTTTGTGTTAAATGTGGAAAATGTGTTCGTACTTTCAATCATGATGCTTGTGCTTTTAATCATAATGGCGTGAATGCTAGAACTAGGAAGCCTATTCTTGTGCCCACTAGTACTAGAAAACCCACAAGAACTTTAAACCAATCCACTGCTCAACCACTTAAGAAACTAAGTGCGTTAGAAACCACTACTCTGCGTAAACAAAACATGTTAAAGAAGCTTTATGAGAGCATGAGTAGGACATGTAAACGGGGGTACTCAAGATTTACACCACCCAGATACAAATGGGTACCTAAGACAACCACTATTCTAATTGGGTCTATGAATATTAGCTTGCCTTTAGAATCTAGGCCTACTAATATTTTGGAACCCACTTCTATCAAGGGCTCCCATTTGTCAAACTCAACATTGTCTTCTAATTCTTATGCAGCTCGTCATGATCATTCTCTTCATAATGGACCCTGGGTGCACAAAGCACATGACTGGCAATATCAAGCTTCTAATTAACTTCGTGGAGAAGTTTCTGGGTACGGTACGGTTTGGAAATGATCAGTTTGCACCGATACTCGGATATGGAGACTTGGTTCAAGGGAATATCACTATAAAACGGGTTTATTACGTCGAGGGACTGAATCACAATTTATTCTCGGTTGGTCAATTTTGTGATGTGGATTTGGAAGTGGCTTTTCGGAAAACTACTTGCTATGTTAGAGACTACGATGGGAATGACCTTCTCGCAGGTTCTCGTGGTTCTGATCTCTACACAGTAACTCTTCAAGATACATCTTCATCAAATTCAATTTGCTTAATGGCGAAAGCTTCATCCTCTCAAGCATGTTTATGGCATCAACGATTATCACATCTCAACTTTGACACCATCAACTTGCTTTCGAAGAGTGATATTGTGACCGGTCTTCCTAAGTTAAAATTCGTCAAAGACCATCTTTGTTCTTCTTGTGAGTTGGGGAAAGCAAAACGGAAGTCTTTCAAAACAAAGACTACCCCAAGCTCAAAAGGACGATTGAACTTCTACACATGGATTTATGTGGTCCCATGCGTGTAGAGAGTATTAACGGGAAAAAGTATATTCTCGTGATTGTTGATGATTACTCTAGATACACATGGACTTTCTTCTTAAGGTCCAAAGATGAAACACCAGAGGTTCTCAAAAACTTTCTCAAGATGATACAACGCAATCTTCAAGCTCAAGTCCTAACCGTAAGAACAGATAGGGGTATTGAATTTTTGAACAAGACTTTGCAATCTTACTTTCAAGAAGAAGGCATCTGATTTATGACTTTTGTGTGCTCAAGAAAGTGTTGTTTGTACTAGATTCAATCCGAATTGATCATGGTTTAAGGTGGAATTATCGTTCTTGGTAACTAAATGGGGGAGCTTGGGATTATATATTTCTAATTGTGAAATAAACACTAAAATAATTAAACAATACGATAAAAATAAAGGAGAAAAATCTAACCTTGAAAAGCGGGAAAATGTAAAACTTGAAGATTAATCTAGAGGAAAAATCAGAAGCTAACCAGGAATCAAAACTGAACCTTATCCGGAATCTGTTATCTACACCTTATCCTGAATACTTGCTAATCCGGAATTTCTAATTTACTCCTTATCCGGAATCCATGTATTACCACGTATCCGGAATCCTTGCAAATTAAACTATTCAGAATCTAAGAATTACTCTTTATCCGGAATGCGTGTTATCTCCCTTATCCGGAATCTGTGAGTTCTCCCTTATCCGGAATCAATGTAAATGCAACTATCCGGAATGTATGTTTTGGGTGCTATCCGGAATATGGGTTTATGTAACTATCCGAAATTGTTGATCTCTCACTTATCCGGAGTTGGTGTTGAGGAGACTATCTGGAATATATTCTTCCGCCACTTATCCTGAATTGGTATTGAAAGCTTATCCGGAATTGGGTTTCGGGGAGTTATCCGGAATGCGAGTTAAAGGTGCTATCCGGAATCTTTAATAAACTAGTTATCCGGAGTCCGTGTTTATGAAGCTTATCCGGAATCCGAACTTAATGCTATCCGGAATATGATGAAATACTTGTAATCCGGAATTCTTGATTTGTGGGTTATCCGGAATGTAAGAACTGCTTGTTATCCGGAATCTTAGGGTTTGTAAAATCCGAATTACACCAAAATAAGCAAAAATCAAATAAGCACTTACCAAAACTTTTACCAAATCAATTTTTAGAAAAAGCTAATAAGACACAATTTAAAAACTTTTAAAAACACTAAATAAGCAATGTTTAAAAATCAACTTTTTATAAAAAATAAACTATCAAAATCAACTTATTTTAAAAACTATTAAACATAAAAATTAAGCAAATAAGCACATCAATCTAAAAACTCTAAACAAACCAACTCAATAAGCACAATCAAATAAGCAAAACAATCACATCATCAACAAAATTAAATCAACTACATGATTAATTAAGCAAAAACAATAGACTATTAAGAAAGGTAGAATGAGAATTATGAATTAAACTTGATTAATTTGAAGATTAAGATCAAAGATTACAATATTAAGATAAATGTTTGATAAGCTTGAAAGAAAACTAGAGAGAAGAAAATTAAGCACACTTAAAAATAAAACTAGAAAAATTAACTAACTAACACCCTCCTAATGACACATTAGGAAGGTATATATAGGAGGAGGGGAAGGTCTTGTGTCTTCTTTCTTTCTTCTTGTTTTCTCGACTCGATTTAAATTCTTTGTCTTTCTCGACGTCGTCTTGGGATTTGTCGACATAAATTGAACTCGTCTTATAATTTTCTTCTTCTATTAGACTTGAGTTCTTCGACTTCATTAAACTTCCGTCTTTAGACTTTTTCTTTGATAAATCTTCAGAATAGGCCTTGGACTTCCGTTCTTTTTGCACTCTTGATCTTTTGACTTCGTCTTTTGTCTTTTTCTTCGATAAAAGCCCGTGAAAGCCCGTGTTTTCTCCCTTTTTCATATTTTTATCCTGAAACACAATAAAAACACAAACCAAACATAATTCCGACTTTTACAACATAAAATACACGTTTTGGTCTTGTTATTATTGGAAATAAGTGGTAAAAGTATAAGTGTTTTCATACTTATTAAATCCCCTACACTTGACCATTGCAATGCCCTCATGCAATGCATTAATTTCAAAGCACATATTACATTTCTCATCATAATTAACCCACCTTGGTCTTTATTAAATACTAAACATTAAGGAAACTAAAAAGATAGAAATATATATACAAAACAAGTAAAGAAATTAAAGACTTACATTGGGATTTTGGTTGTGATGAATGATTATCACCCTCAAGTTTCACGTTCCCCACACCAAGCTTATAAACGAGATCATTGTTATTATAAGTTAGCAAACTAACACGAACTCATGTGGCCCAATTATTCACTTAGACTCCCTTATTCCTAGGTGTATCTCTTATATTTTATGATTGTCTTGAATGATCACGAGGATGCACTGTTTGAATTATTTCGATAGTTTATTTAGACCGAAAATAATGTGGGACGATTTAATCAATAGTTAGCTAAAGGACAAAATCTTTTAAAACTGCTTCTCGGGACCTCTTAAAGTTCATATCTTGGCATAACTCGCTTCACGATTTGAGACATTTCTCGGATCGATATTTGGCATTGACTTCATACTTCAAATCTTGAGAGACGTTCTTGAAATTAATGGTCTTCTCTTCATATTAGGAATTTCTTCACTTCAACTTTTTGAGAGATTCTTCATATTTGGACCACGACTTCTTCATTTTTCTCCAATCTTTATTTGGGATTTTGATATACAACGATCCGCCTCCTTTTAGGACTTGGATCTATTTATCCTCATACCTTGCTAGGGTCTTTTTGGATAGACTTCTCCATGATCTTTAGGGGAGTATTCGCTTTTCGTCGTGTGTCTCGATCCTTCATATTGATTTTTGATAAATGATTCTTCACATCACTTGGGATCTTTAGCAACAAAATTTAGCCCTCATGCCTTGTTAGGGCCTTTTCGGACTCGCCAATATTCGCATCCCGCTTCAATAAGTTATGCCTTGGCTATGAACTCTAATTAATACCGAACAACTTTTAAAAGATCTTGGGCTAGAAGCTAAGTAACTTTTCAAATCGTACAACCTTATTTATTGAAAATATATGTATTAACAAGCGATGGGAGAAAAAGCTTATAATCAACTCACATAAATTCATGAAAGAATACCAAACTTATAATTGACTCTATCATCTCTCGTTCTACACAATTTAAAATCTCAAGGAATGAGACTCGTGGATGCTTAGCCAATTAAATCAAAGTTTTGGGTTTTCAAGTCATCTCTAGGATCTTGCAACTTCTTAGACTTTTCAAGTTTAGAATTCGCATTTTAAAGTTCCCTTGATAAACGAATTTCTAGGATCAATTATAGGAACTTGCGAAAAGTTCTTGTTCTTAAACCGTGAGAGTTAAGACTTTCTCGTTTTAAAGTTTCCTATATAAAAGCCTAGCAAAACTTGACTTAAACACGTTAAGGATACTAGCTAGAGTAAACTTAGATAAGTAAACTCGGGTTGAGTCAAAAGATTCACAATGTTTGAAAATTAAAACCACTTTATTAAAAATTTATTCTTATCAAAGAAAGTAAATAACGATAACAAAGGAAAAATACTTGATAACAGTTATTTTGGCCGGTATAAAAATTATCGTTCTCGTGGTCTAATCGAATTGATCTAGGTTCTATGTGCGACTCAGCTGTCTTTGGTGGAAACAAAAATTGTGTCGTTGTAGTATTAATAAAATGTGCGAAACTTTAAAGAAAAAGGGCAGGTATTTAAATCTAATTCTAATTTAAAGTAAGTGCAAGTATTTAAAACGTTAACTGAACTTAAAAGGCACTAAACGTAAATAACGCAATCTTAAAACTATCTAAGGCAAACTTAAAACGCAACTAAAACTTAACCTAAGGCAAGGCTAAAGTAAAGCTAAGGCGATTAAACTTAAAGTGCGAGTAAGGAAAAAGGCGGGACAAATAAAGCTTGAAATTAAAAATTAAAAATAGAAACTTAAAAACCAAAAACTAAAAAGAACCTGAATACAGCTCATTTGGAACAATCCTTCGTTCGGAACAATCACTCATCCGGAATGTCACCTTCGTTTGGAATGATTCTTCTTCGCTCGGAAAATTACCAAAATCCTTGATCCGGAACAAATTATTCTGAATATGTCACTTATCCAAAACAATCCTTCGTTCGGAACTTTGCTGATTCAGAACTTCTTGAAACAAATCCTTGATTCGGAAGTTTCTGCTAAACCCCTTGATTCGGAACTCTTCAGAATGAAGCTTGATTCGGAACTTTTGGATGTTCCGAATAAACACCCTCTGGTTCGGAAGTTCTTAAGTTCCGAATGAACAACTCTTGAGTCGGAACTTCTTGATCCGGAACTTCGGTTCGGAACTCTTCCGAATGAACAAAAAGATGTTGATCCGGAACTTCTTGATCCGGAACTTCTTCCGAATGAAGCCTCCTTGACTCGGAAGTTTTGGTTCGTTCGGAAGTTCTTTGATTCGGAAAACTTCCGAATGAGTTACTTGGTTCGGAACTTTTTGATGTTCCGAATAAGTTGCTTGACTTGGAAGTTTTTGCTGATTCGGAACTCTTCCGGATGAAGCCCTTTGGTTCGGAACTTTTTGATGTTCCGAATGAACAACTCTTGAGTCGGAACTTTTCGTTCGGAAGTTTGAATGTTACGAACGAAAGAACTCCTTCTCTTGGCTCGGAACTCTTCCGAATGAAGCCTTGTTGGTTCGGAACTTCCTCACTCGGAACTTTACCTGGAAAGATCAGATACAACAACAAACACCCCGAAGAACAAGGGATTACAGTAACAACGAATCTATCCACAAATTAATCAAAATCAAACAAAAGATTAAACCAAACTAATAACAAAACATTCAATAATCATAAACAAACAATTCAAATCAATAAAACTAACAAATCCAGCCACAATAATCAAAAACCCACTTGATCAAAATAAGAACATGAACATGAACACAAACATAAACATAAAAATCAAAGATTAAGAAAGGTAGATAGGAGATTAACAAGATAAAATAAAGATTGACAAGAATTAAATGGAAACTTACTTGAAATTAAAGGAATTTAAGGTGCAAGACAAGGTATTTAAATTTGACAAGTATTTAAATGACATGAAATTTAAGGTGCAAGGTAAATAAATGGTGGAAGACTAATTGTCACACTTAGCCAACCCAGAAAAAGTGATTAACATCTAATCTATATATAGGGGAGGATTAGGAAGCTTCCTCCCCTCCTTCATTTTCTCTAAATTGCATCATTAGGCCCTTCCTTCTTAATCTCTTTGTTAATTGCACCATTAGTCCTTTTCTTCTTATCTTCTTTAATCTTGGACTTTTAATGACTTTTGGCTCGGGATTTCTTTGAACTCGTCTTTTAATTCTTCAATAAAATAGACTTGAGTTCTTCGGCTTTAAGTAAACTTCCGTCTTTCGACTTTTTCTTCGATAAATCTTCAGAATTGGTCGTGGACTTCCGTTCTTTTTGCACTCTTGAGTTCTCGACTTCATCTTTCATCTTTTTCTTCAATAAAAGCCCGTGAATGCCCGTGTTTTCTCCACTTTTCACCTTTTCGTCCTAAATCACAACAAAAACACAAACCACGCATAATTCCGACATAAAAGACATAAAATACACGTTTTGGCTCGGTTATTATTGTAATTAAGTGGTAAAAAGGATGGGTGTTTACACACCTATCAAATCCCCTACACTTGACCATTGCAATGTCCTCATGCAATGTATTAGTTACAAAGCACGTTTACACTTTTCATCATAATCAATCCATAGTGGCCTTTAATAAAGAGATAGAAAACTATAAACATTCAAAGTAAAGAAATCAAAAGCATACCTTGGGTTTTGGAAATGTCATGAATAATCATCATCCTCAAGTTTTCACTTTCTTCAAACCAAGCTTAAAAACGAGATCATTGTTATTATAAGTTAGCAAACTAACACGAACTCATGTGGGCCAATTACTCACTTAGACTCCCTTATTCCTTGAGGTATCTCTTATATTTTATTGTTGTCTTGAATGATCACGAGGATGCATTGTTTGACTTATTTCGATAGTTATTTAGTCTGAAAATAAAGTGAACGATTTTATCAATAGTTAGCTAAAGGACAAAATCTTTTAAAACTGCTTCTCGGGACCTCATAAAGTTCATATCTTGGCATAACTCGCTTCGCGATTTGAGACCTTTCTCAGACCGATATTTGGCAGTGACTTCATACTTCAAACCTTGAGAGACGTTCATGAAATTATGGTCTTCTCTTCATATAGGAATTTCTTCACTTGAAGTTTTGAGAGATTCATACTTGGACCACGACTTCTTCATTTTTCTCCAATCTTTATTTTGGACTTTGATGTACAACGATCCGCCTCTTTTTATGACTTGGATCTATTTATCTTCATACCTTGCTAGGGTCTTTTCGGATACACTTCTCCATGACTTTTGGGGAGTTTTTGCTTTTCGTCGTGTGTCTGGATCCTTCATATTGATTTTTGATAAATGATTCTTCATATCACTTTGGATCTTTAGAAGCAAAATATAGCCCTCATGTCTTGTTAGGACCTTTTTGGACTCGCCAATCTTCGCATCCCGCTTCAATAAGTTATGCCTTGGCTATGAACTCTAATCCATACCGAGCGACTTTTAAACGATCTTGGGCTAGAAGCTAAGTAACTTTTCAAATCGTACAACCTTATTTATTGCAGATAAATTTATTAGCAAGCGATGGGAGAATAGGCTCATAATTAACTCACATAAATTCACGAAAGAATACCGAACTTATAATTGGCGCTATCATCTCTCGTTCTCCACAGTTTAAAATCTCAAGTAATGAGACTCGTGGATGCTTAGCCTATTAAATCAAAGTTTTGGGTTTTCGAGTCGCCTATAGGATCTTGCAAATTCTTAGACTTTTTCAAGTTTAGAAATCGCGTTTTAAAGTTCCCTTGATAAACGACTCTCTAGGATCAATTATAGGAACTTGCGAAAAGTTATTGTTCTTAACCCGTGAGAGTTAAGACTTTCGCGTTTTATAGCTCCCTATATAATAGCCTAGCAAAACTCGACTTAAACATGTTAAGGATACTAGCTAGAGTAACTTAGATAAGTAAACTCGGGTTAAGTCGAAAGATTCACAACGTTTGAAAATTAAAACCACTTTATTAAACATTTATTCAAATAAGGAAAGAAAATAACTATACAAAGGGAAAAACTAATAGGCCAAAATAGATCAAAAATTTTGAAAAATGTCGAAAAATTGATTTTCCGGTTAAAATGAGGACAAATACAAGGAAAAGACCACTTAACTTCGATAGAAGTCCCCCTACACTTAATTTAAACATTGTCCTCAATGTTTAAGCATGTGGGAGTAAACTCCCCTACACTTAGGACATTGTGCACTTTGTTTAAATCTTGCTAAGGAAGAGACAACTAAAGAGATTCCTATTTTATTATTGAGAAAATATAAAATAGTGAATCGAAAAGAGTTTAGGATAGAACCGGGAAGATGGAACACGGAATCACGGGTCGTCAAGAATCATCAAGAGTGGATCATTGAAGCTCGAATCCCTGATTAAGAAGTGAGGAGAGGAAAGCAAACCAACGGGTCTCCCCTACACTTAGGATAAAGAAAGCTAAAAGATAGATGCATGGGTTGCCTCCCAAGAAGCGCTTTATTTTTGTTAACCGAGTCGTGAGCCTGACTCGACCTTGATTATCAACGGAAGAAGCATGAAACATATCCACCAGGATCAAAGACGTAGTTTTCGTCCATCAAATAGCACAGTCTTAAGGCGAACAAGGCAAGCCAAAGAAGAGTAGGCAAGGTTCCCTTAAGCAGCGATGGAGCAGGTGGAAACAAGGTTGAAGTGGTGCAAGCAGATTTCCATAAGTTCCAAAGATATTTCCTTTTATTGCATCAGGTGGATACTGAGATGGCTGCAGAATATCGATACCGGGGTCGAACACCTTTTCCTTTAGGGGAAAATAGCACTCAGGCTCAGCAGAGTGTGAAGAAGATCCGCGAAGAAGCACAACCTCGTCCTCAGAAGATGGACAAAGAGGTGTTAAATCATACGTGCTGCGGATATTGGTGTCGACCGGTTTCTTCTCCTTTGAAAGAATGTTCTTCAAATCCAAAGTAGGATCAGGACGATAATCTTCAAAGTCCAAAGGAGGAGCATCACTCTCATGAGGGAAGTAAGTGTTGAGAAACGTAGAGAAGTCTTCCTCAAATGAGTAATCGTCCAAAGTAGGATCGAGTGATGACGGAGGATCTTCATCATGTGAAGAATCGCTCGAAAGAGTATCGGCCTCATCGAAATCATCATACGTGGGCAGCTCGGGATACTCAGAAGTAAGGTCATCATAATCATCCGAGTCTGAGCTAGACTCATCATCATAAGCATCAAAGACCGGTGGAGAATCATAAATGGGGGAAGGTTCCAAAGTAGATAGAGAGTCATCCACATCATCTTGAAAGAGTGGATTATCAATGCAAGAGTTGAATAGAGGATTGTCGTAGACGACAAAGTCATCAAGCACATTAATCATATTCACTAATTCTCGTCCATAGGATTTGCTTGTAAGCTTCCCCATTTTAAAAACTAGTGCATCATCCCCGACTCTTAAGATTAACTCACCTTCTGCTACATCAACTAAAGCTCGTCCGGTTCTCAAGAATGGCCGACCAAGTATTAAAGGAATACGAGGGTCCATTTCATAATCAACAACGACAAAATCGACCGGGAAAGTAAATGTGCCAACTTTAATGAACACGTCTTCGGCTATACCAACGGGGTAAGCGAGAGTGCGATTTGCAAGTTCAAGAGTCATCTTTGTTGGAGTGAGTTCGGGCAATGATAGTGTTTTCCAAACACTCAAAGGCATAAGATTTATACTAGCCCCGAGATCAGCAAGGGCAGTAAATTCTTCAGTTTTCTTGAACACGCAAGGCAACACAAAACGACCGGGATCTCCAAGCTTTTCCGGAAGTTCTTTAAGAATAACTGCAGAGCAGTTTTCATTTAGGCGTGTGTTGGCGAGTTCAACCAGCTTCTCCTTCTTGTTAAGCAATTCCTTAAATGCTTTAACAAATTTGGGCATGTGGACAAGTGCTTCAAGAAAGCTAATGTTAAAGTTCATTTGAGAAATCATCTTCACATAGCGTGTCACTTCGGAGTCCTCCTTGGTTAGCAGTTTGGTCTTGCCTAAACGAGAAGGATAAGGGATATTGGGTTTGGGTGATGAAGGTGAAGGCGTAGCAGGTAAAGGTTGAGATGTTGAAGGGTCCTTCTTAGAGACATCGTCATGACGAGGCGGAGACGGTAATGATGCACTAATACTAGGTGTAGGAGGAGTAGGGATAAATGGTGGTAGAGGAGGTGTAGATGATGGGGGTGGGGTAGGTGGATCGACAATGGTAATTCCACTACGCGTAGTAATAGCACTCACATTTGCTCGTGGATTGGGGACGGTGTTTGAAGGTAGAGAACTCGAAGAAGTAGGTTGAGCTGCGGGCAAGAAACTAGCAAGCATATTCTTTAAATCATTCGTCTGATTGCTGAAGGAGGATTGAATATTATCTCGAAGCTCGGATCTAATCTCATTTCCTTGCTTGGTGATATCTCCTTTAAGATTGATAATTTGGCTCTGCAGATTCTTGATTTGCTCACCTTGGGTTCTCATGATGGCTTCAACATCGGGGTTAATGGGTGGGGTTTGTTGGGCGGGTGGGTGATTAGGATTAGAAGCTCTTGGTGGGATTTGGTTGCTTCTATTGTAATTGTTGGCGGGGTTTTGGTTTTGAGGAGAAAAACCGGGTGAAAGGTAGTTGTTTGACCGGTAACTCAACAGATTTCTATCCCCTTGAGGTCGAGCTTGGTAATTTTCCGGTGAATAATTACCATAAGCTGCATACACATTTTCCGGATTTCCTTGAGTTGAAGGACAATCGGTGTATGAGTGAGGACCTCCGCATGTTTCACAAGGATTAGCAACCGCTTTAACTTGTTGTTGTTATTGGTTTGAAGCGAGAAGCGTAATACTTTTGCTCATTTCAGTCATCATGCGGGTGAGTTCGGTCATATCAGGGTTTGCTGAGGTGGAAGAAACATTGACTCTCGGGTTGTTCCTTGAAGAAGCAGAGGAATCCCAGTTTTTGTGGTGAGTAGTCATGTTCTCAATTAGCTCTCTACACTCCTCGGGTCTCCTTTTCATAAATGTGCCACCGGCGGCTGCATTAATCGTATCACGATCACGAAAAGTCAAACCGTTGTAGAAAGTATCTATTAAGGTCACAGGGAGCATGTTGTGGTTTGGACAACGATCAATCAAGACATTATATCTTTCCCAAGCATCAAAAAGAGATTCATCGGGATCTTGCATGAAACCGCTGATTTGATTGCGAAGGCTCGTGACCATGGATGGTGGAAAGTAGCGCGACAAAAAGCGTTCAGTCATGTCATCCCAAGTGTGAATAGATATCTTCGGGAGACGATCAAACCATTTCTCGGCATGATGCGATAAAGTATGTGGGAAGAGTTGTAGGCGAAGAACATCCATTGTGACACCAGGCAACTTCATGCTTTGGGTGATTGTAATGAACTTGTCGAGGTGTTTGTTGGCATCATCATCAGGCAATCCACGGAATGGGTTAGTTTGCACTTGCTGAATCATGTGGTGCTTCAACGAAAACTCCGGAGCGTTGATTTGCATCGGCGCAATCGGTCCTCCTCGTCCAAACATGGTAGGTTGACAAAGCTCCTCCATTGTCCGAAGATCGGGCTGTGGAAGAACATTGTTGTTATTGTTGAGGTGCGGTGGATTATTGTTGTTGTTAACACCTGACATACTTAAATATTCTTGAGTCTCGGGCTCTTGATAATTAGAAGATCTAGTACGCATACACCTGAAAATGCAAAAGAAAACAATACCAAATGCAAAGACAATATATATACACAATAAAAATAAAAACTTTTTGGATTTTTGAAATTTCTAATTTTTATGTATTTTTATCAATTTTTAATTTTTATGGTTTTTGAATTTTTTATGCAAGAAAAATAACGCTCACAAGTGAACGGATCCCAAAAAGCAACGCGTCTCTCACAGAAAACCGTTAATCTTTACGAAAAGAGCCGGCAGCGGCGCCATTTGATAACAGTTATTTTGGCCGGTATAAAAATTATCGTTCTCGTGGTCTAATCGAATTGATCTAGGTTCTATGTGCGACTCAGCTGTCTTTGGTGGAAACAAAAATTGTGTCGTTGTAGTATTAATAAAATGTGCGAAACTTTAAAGAAAAAGGGCAGGTATTTAAATCTAATTCTAATTTAAAGTAAGTGCAAGTATTTAAAACGTTAACTGAACTTAAAAGGCACTAAACGTAAATAACGCAATCTTAAAACTATCTAAGGCAAACTTAAAACGCAACTAAAACTTAACCTAAGGCAAGGCTAAAATAAAGCTAAGGCGATTAAACTTAAAGTGCGAGTAAGGAAAAGCGGGACAAATAAAGCTTGAAATTAAAAATTAAAAATAGAAACTTAAAAACCAAAAACTAAAAACTAAAAAGAACCTGAATACAGCTCATTTGGAACAATCCTTCGTTCGGAACAGTCACTCATCCGGAATGTCACCTTCGTTTGGAATGATTCTTCTTCGCTCTGAAAATTACCAAAATCCTTGATCCGGAACAAATTATTCTGAATATGTCACTTATCCAAAACAATCCTTCGTTCGGAACTTTGCTGATTCGGAACTTCTTGAAATTCGGAAGTTTCTGCTAAACCCCTTGATTCGGAACTATTCAGAATGAAGCTTGATTCGGAACTTTTGGATGTTCCGAATAAACACCCTCTGGTTCGGAAGTTCTTGAGTTCCGAATGAACAACTCTTGAGTCGGAACTTCTTGATCCGGAACTCCGGTTCGGAACTCTTCCGAATGAACAAAAAGATGTTGATCCGGAACTTCTTGATCCGGAACTTCTTCCGAATGAAGCCTCCTTGACTCGGAAGTTTTGGTTCGTTCGGAAGTTCTTTGATTCAGAAAACTTCCGAATGAGTTACTTGGTTCGGAACTTTTTGATGTTCCGAATAAGTTGCTTGACTTGGAAGTTTTTGCTGATTTGGAACTCTTCCGGATGAAGCCCTTTGCTTCGGAACTTTTTGATGTTCCGAATGAACAACTCTTGAGTCGGAACTTTTCGTTCGGAAGTTTGAATGTTCCGAATGAAATAACTCCTTCTCTTGGCTCGGAACTCTTCCGAATGAAGCCTTGTTGGTTCGGAACTTCCTCACTCGGAACTTTACCTGGAAAGATCAGATACAGCAACAAACACCCCGAAGAACAAGGGATTACAGTAACAACGAATCTATCCACAAATTAATCAAAATCAAACAAAAGATTAAACCAAACTAATAACAAAACATTCAATCATCATAAACAAACAATTCAAATCAATAAAACTAACAAATCTAGCAACAATAATAAAAAACCCACTTGATCAAAATAAGAACATGAACATGAACACAAACATAAACATAAAAATCAAAGATTAAGAAAGGTAGATAGGAGATTAACAAGATAAAATAAAGATTGACAAGAATTAAATGGAAACTTACTTGAAATTAAAGGAATTTAAGGTGCAAGACAAGGTATTTAAATTTGACAAGTATTTAAATGACATGAAAAGTTCTTGTAACTTCTTAGACTTTTTCAAGTTTAGAATTCGCATTTTAAAGTTCCCTTGATAAACGACTTTCTAGGATCAATTATAGGAACTTGCGAAAAGTTCTTGTTCTTAAACCGTGAGAGTTAAGACTTTCTCGTTTTAAAGTTTCCTATATAAAAGCCTAGCAAAACTTGACTTAAGCACGTTAAGGATACTAGCTAGAGTAAACTTAGATAAGTAAACTCGGGTTGAGTCAAAAGATTCACAATGTTTGAAAATTAAAACCACTTTATTAAAAATTTATTCTTATCAAAGAAAGTAAATAACGATAACAAAGGAAAAATACTTGATAACAGTTATTTTGGCCGGTATAAAAATTATCGTTCTCGTGGTCTAATCGAATTGATCTAGGTTCTATGTGCGACTCAGCTGTCTTTGGTGGAAACAAAAATTGTGTCGTTGTAGTATTAATAAAATGTGCGAAACTTTAAAGAAAAAGGGCAGGTATTTAAATCTAATTCTAATTTAAAGTAAGTGCAAGTATTTAAAACGTTAACTGAACTTAAAAGGCACTAAACGTAAATAACGCAATCTTAAAACTATCTAAGGCAAACTTAAAACGCAATTAAAACTTAACCTAAGGCAAGGCTAAAATAAAGCTAAGGCGATTAAACTTAAAGTGCGAGTAAGGAAAAAGGCGGGACAAATAAAGCTTGAAATTAAAAATTAAAAATAGAAACTTAAAAACCAAAAACTAAAAAGAACCTGAATACAGCTCATTTGGAACAATCCTTCGTTCGGAACAATCACTCATCCGGAATGTCACCTTCGTTTGGAATGATTCTTCTTCGCTCGGAAAATTACCAAAATCCTTGATCCGGAACAAATTATTCTGAATATGTCACTTATCCAAAACAATCCTTCGTTCGGAACTTTGCTGATTCAGAACTTCTTGAAAGAAATCATTGATTCGGAAGTTTCTGCTAAACCCCTTGATTCGGAACTCTTCAGAATGAAGCTTGATTCGGAACTTTTGGATGTTCCGAATAAACACCCTCTGGTTCGGAAGTTCTTGAGTTCCGAATGAACAACTCTTGAGTCGGAACTTCTTGATCCGGAACTTCGGTTCGGAACTCTTCCGAATGAACAAAAAGATGTTGATCCGGAACTTCTTGATCCGGAACTTCTTCCGAATGAAGCCTCCTTGACTCGGAAGTTTTGGTTCGTTCGGAAGTTCTTTGATTCGGAAAACTTCCGAATGAGTTACTTGGTTCGGAACTTTTTGATGTTCCGAATAAGTTGCTTGACTTGGAAGTTTTTGCTGATTCGGAACTCTTCCGGATGAAGCCCTTTGGTTCGGAACTTTTTGATGTTCCGAATGAACAACTCTTGAGTCGGAACTTTTCGTTCGGAAGTTTGAATGTTACGAACGAAAGAACTCCTTCTCTTGGCTCGGAACTCTTCCGAATGAAGCCTTGTTGGTTCGGAACTTCCTCACTCGGAACTTTACCTGGAAAGATCAGATACAACAACAAACACCCCGAAGAACAAGGGATTACAGTAACAACGAATCTATCCACAAATTAATCAAAATCAAACAAAAGATTAAACCAAACTAATAACAAAACATTCAATCATCATAAACAAACAATTCAAATCAATAAAACTAACAAATCTAGCCACAATAATAAAAAACCCACTTGATCAAAATAAGAACATGAACATGAACACAAACATAAACATAATAATCAAAGATCAAGAAAGGTAGATAGGAGATTAACAAGATAAAATAAAGATTGACAAGAATTAAATGGAAACTTACTTGAAATTAAAGGAATTTAAGGTGCAAGACAAGGTATTTAAATTTGACAAGTATTTAAATGACATGAAATTTAAGGTGCAAGGTAAATAAATGGTGGAAGACTAATTGTCACACTTAGCCAACCCAGAAAAAGTGATTAACATCTAATCTATATATAGGGGAGGATTAGGAAGCTTCCTCCCCTCCTTCATTTTCTCTAAATTGCATCATTAGGCCCTTCCTTCTTAACCTCTTTGTTAATTGCACCATTAGTCCTTTTCTTCTTATCTTCTTTAATCTTGGACTTTTAATGACTTTTGGCTCAGGATTTCTTTGAACTCGTCTTTTAATTCTTCAATAAAATAGACTTGAGTTCTTCGGCTTTAAGTAAACTTCCGTCTTTCGACTTTTTCTTCGATAAATCTTCAGAATTGGTCTTGGACTTCCGTTCTTTTTGCACTCTTGACTTCTCGACTTCATCTTTCATCTTTTTCTTCAATAAAAGCCCGTGAATGCCCGTGTTTTCTCCACTTTTCACCTTTTCGTCCTAAATCACAACAAAAACACAAACCACGCATAATTTCGACATAAAAGACATAAAATACACGTTTTGTCTCGGTTATTATTGTAATTAAGTGGTAAAAAGGATGGGTGTTTACACACCTATCAATACTACTATACAACTAGGCCAAAATAGATTAAAAATTTTAAAAAATGTCGAAAAATTAAATTTTCCGGTTAAAATGAGGACAAATTAATGGAAAAGCCCACTTACTTCAATAGAAGTCCCCCCTACACTTGATATAAACATTGTCCTCAATGTTTAAGCATGTGGGAATAAACTCCCCTACACTTAAGACATTGTGCACTTTGTTTAAATCTTGCTAAGGAAAGCACAACTATAGTGATTTCAATGTGAACATATAAGATATGAAATATTGAATCACGACAGTTTAGGATAGAACCAGGAAGACGGGTACACGGGATCACGGGTCGTCAAATGTCATCAAAAGTGCTCTCTGAAGCTTTAATCCTTTCACATCATAAGAAACAAGACAACAAACCCTATGTAGCTCCCCCTACACTTATTATGAAAACGGGTAAAGGATAGATCAATGGGTTGTCTCCCGAGAAGCGCTTGTTTTTGTTAATCGAGTCACGAGCCTGACTCGACCCAGAACTAATTCAAGGGAAACGTGGTGAGGGATGGAATCATCTCATGAGAGATGTACTCACCAAAGTACAGCTTCACACGCTGGCCATTCACTTTAAATTTAGGCCCATTTGGTTGAGAAAGCTTAATGGTGCCATAAGGGAAAACTTTGGCGACGGTGAATGGACCAGACCAACGACTCTTAAGCTTGCCCGAAAAGATCTTCAACCGAGAGTTTAAGAGTAAAACTTGATCACCAACGTGAAACTCTCGGTTCTTAATCCTAGAATCATGAATGAGCTTGGTTTTCTCCTTGTAAATAAATGAATTCTTAAGCTTCATTCCTCAGTTCATTAAGCTCGTTGAGTTGAATCTTCCGAAGATCACCGGCTTTGTTGATATCAAAATTGGTCCACTTCAAGACCCAATACGCCTTATGTTCCAGCTTAATAGGGAGGTGGCATGCCTTCCCGTACACAAGACGATATGGAGTGAAACCAATAGGTGTCTTATATGCGGTACGAAAGCCCAAAAAGCATCATCTAACTTATCGGCCCACGAGGCACGATGCTCTCCCACAGTTCGCTCTAAAATTCTCTTCAGTCCACGGTTAGATATCTCGGCTTGACCATTTGTTTGGGGATGATAAGCGGTGGAAAGACGGTGATTGATACCGTACTTAGACATGACTCGAGCAAATTGATCATTGCAAAAACGAGTCCCGCGATCACTAATGATAGCACGAGGAACACCGAATCGAGCAAATAACTACTTTAGAAAGTTCACAACCACCCTCGCATCGTTCGTAGGGAGATCCTTTGCTTCAACCCATTTGGATACGTATTCAACGGCTACGAGGATGTACTTGTTCCCTTTGGATGATGGAAATGGCCCCATAAAGTCGATGCCCCATACGTCAAAGATTTCACACTCTTGTATGAAATTTTGAGGCATCTCATCTTTATGTGTGATCTTGCCTAGCCGTTGGCAAGCATCACAATGTTTAACCATTTCATGAGCGTCATGATAAATGGAGGGCCAATAGAATCCAGAGTCGAACACTTTCTTCGCAGTGTAATTAGGACCAAAGTGACCATCGGTGGGTCCTTTATGGCAAGCTTCAAGGATTAATAAAGCTGCTGACACATCAACACACCGACGAATGAGAAGATCCGCACATTGTTTGAAAAGTTAAGGGTCGTCCCAAGAATAGTGTTCAATGTATTTAAAGAACTTTTTCTTTTGTTGGGGCGTTAACCCTTCCTTGAGAATTCCACCCGCTAAGTAGTTTGCAATGTCCGCAAACCACGGGGTGTCATCAAGATTGGAATTGATAGACATTAAGGCCTCAATGGGAAAAGAGTCATTGATCTCTTGATTCGGATGATCCCCTTGATAAGGATCCTCAAGTCTACTTAGATGATCCGCGGCTAGGTTTTCGGCTCCCTTCTTGTCACGAATTTCAATTTTAAATTCTTGAAGGAGCAAAAACCAAAGAAGAAGTCTTGGCTTAGAACATTGCTTTGTTAACAAGTACTTCAATGCGGAATGGTCGGTATAGACAATGGTGGTGTAAAGGACAAGATAGGGGCGAAATTTTTCAAAAGCATACACTACAGCTAAAAGCTCTTTTTCAGTAGTGGTAAAATGCAATTGAGCCCCCGTCATTGTCTTGCTAGCATAATAGATTGGTTGGAAGTGTTTGTTCACTCTTTGTCCCAAAACCGCTCCAATAGCAAAGTCGCTAGCATCACACATCAATTCAAAAGGTAACTCCTAATTAGGGGTAACTAAGACCGGTGCCTTAGTTAATTTATCCTTAAGAAGATTGAAAGATTCAATACACTCTTTAGAAAAGATAAAAGGAGTATCTTTTTCCAAGAGGTGGGTCATCGGGCGAGCGATCTTAGAAAAATCTTGAATGAATCGACGATAGAAGCCCGCATGACCAAGGAAACTTCTCACACCCTTCACGGTTGAAGGTGGAGGTAATTTAGCAATCACTTCAACTTTAGCACGGTCGACTTCAAGACCGGCTTTGGAGATTTTATGACCAAGCACAATACCTTCTTTTATCATGAAATGGCATTTTTCCCAATTAAGAACGAGACGAGTGTCTTCACATCGTTTGAGCATACATTCTAAATTGGCAAGGCAAGTAGAGAAAGAATCACCATAGACCGAGAAATCATCCATGAATACTTCCATAGTTTCTTCAACCATGTCATGGAAGATAGCCATCATACACCTTTGGAAATTCCCAGGAGCATTGCATAAGCCGAAAGGCATACTTTTGTAAGAAAACGTTCCATAAGGACAAGTAAATGTGGTTTTCTCTTGGTCTTTAGGATCGATGGGAATTTGGAAATACCCGGAGAAACCGTCTAAGAAGCAATAATAGTCATTACCCGCTAAACGCTCGAGCATTTGATCCATGAAAGGAAGAGGAAAATGATCCTTGCGAATGGCATCATTAATCTTGTGATAGTCTATGCAAACTCGCCAACCCGTGACAAGTCGAGTAGCAATCAACTCGTTGTTTTCATTGGGAACAACGGTTATTCCGCCTTTCTTAGGCACACAATAGACGGGACTAACCCATGGCGAATCCGAAATAGGGTAAATCATTCTGGCATCTAGAAGTTTGATAGCTTCTTTCTTGATGACGTCATGAATTCTAGGATTAACCCTTCTTTGGCTTTGGATTGCGTGTTTAAAGTCATCTTTCATGAGAGTTTTACGAGTACAAAAGTTCAGATCAATTCCACGGATATCAGAAATATTCCAAGCAATTGCTTTCTTATGATTCTTCAGCACATCGATAAGTCGAGATTTTCCTTCTTCTTTCAATTCCTTTGCGATGATGACGGGTAACTTCTTAGTGTCTTCAAGGAAAACGTATTCGAGATGAGACGGTAATTTCCTTAAGCTCTAAATCCGGAGAATTTTCGATGGAAGGCATAGTCGAATTCGGATCATCGATAGATATTTCCTTAGGAGACGGTGGAGAAATATGGTCCTCATTGAGAAGTTTCTCAATGGTACGAATTTCTTCATCCCAATTGGAGGGAGAATCGTCATATTGTAAGTCCACATCTCCCAAAGTTGCTTCAAATTCTTTCAAAAGGAAATCACTTTCTCCAAATAGAGTTAGTGATGGAGCAATAGAGGCAACGGTCTCAACTATGGGTAGAGAAGAAGAACCAATTTTACAAGCGTCTTTGAAATGTTTTTCACAAGCCTCATCAAGAACGTCAATGAAATTAACGCTCTCGTTTTCATAAGGTTGCTTAGAAAGTTTACCCATGTTGAAAACGATTTTATCGTCACCAACTCTCATGATTAATTCGCCCGCAGCTACATCTATGAGAGTGCGACCGGTCCTCAAGAATGGACGTCCCACGATTAATGGAACACGGGGGTCCATCTCGTAGTCAACGATAACAAAATCCGCCAGAAAGGTGAATTTGTCGACACCGACAAAGACATCTTCGACTATCCCCATTAGATAAGCAACCGTACGGTTAGCTAATTCCAATGTCATTCGTGTAGGGACTAGCTCGGGTAGAGATAATTGTTTCCAAACACTTAATGGCATTAAGTTTATACTAGCACCTAGATCGACTAGGGCCATACAATTCTCTACCCCGAGGAAGTTGCAAGGAATGAGGAAACGACCCGGATCACCAAGTTTGGTTGGTAATTTCCTTAAGAGCACTGCGGAGCAATTCTCATTAAGTTGGGTCTGAGCGATATCAAGGAGTTTCTCCTTATCACTGAGAAGATCTTTAAACATTTTAGCATATTTCGGTACGTGAGCGAGAGCCTCGGCAAAGGAGATGTTGAAATTCAGTTGTTTAAACATTTTAAGAAAGTTACAAACCTGAATATCATCCTTGTTCTTCAACTTCTCTTTCCTCAACCTTGAGGGATAAGGTATATTGGGTTGAGATGAAGGCTTTGGAATGGAATTCTCACTCACATCCTTAGGTGGTGGAGGGGTGAGGTTGGAAGGTAAAGGAGTTGGGGAAAGTTGTTCTTTTTCCTTAGTCACAATCACGGGAGTAGGTGTAGGAATCTCGGGTTCCTTATAACCTTTTCCACTTCGAGTGGTTATTGCTTTCATCTCCCCACGTGGGTTTGCAACGGTGTTACTCGGAAGATAACCCGAACCAGAGGCTTGATTACTTGGGAAAAAACTAGCCATCATATCCCTTAAGTCATTCGTCTGACTGCTCATAGAGTTTCTCATATCGGCTCGAAGATCATTCCCTTGTTTCGCCATGTCATTCCTTAGCTCGGCTCGAATATCGTTCCCTTGTTTCGCCATGTCACCCTTCAATTTAATGAATTGGCTTTGAAGATTCGTCACCATCTCTCTATTGGTCCTCATGTAAGTTTCGAGGTCTTGGTTCAATGCCGCGGGTTGATTGATAGGTGGGGCTTGGTAAGCTTGATTATTTCCTTGAGGTGGATATGGGTGTCATTGGGATTGATATTGATTAGCAGCTCGAGGTTGGCTTTGATTGTTACGGTTGAAATTGTTTTGGTTTTGGTTTTGGTTTCGAGGAGGAAAATCGGGTGGAGATAGAAAGTTATTGGAACGATAACTTAGCAAGTTACGGTCTCCTTGATGGCGAGCCTGATAGCCTCCCGTGGAATAGTTACCGTATGCCGCGTTAACGTTTTCACAAAGATTGCTTTGGGTAGAGGGGAAATCATTGTAAGAATGAGGACCACCGCACGTTTCACAAGAAATAGCAACAACTTTAGTTTGTTGAGTTTGGTTAGTAACCAAAAGTTGCATATTTTTGCTCATTTCGACCATTGCGCGGGTAATTTCGGTGATATCAGGGTTGGAAGAAGTAGAAGAAACATTGACTCTCGGGTTTGATCTTGAGGATGCGGATGAATCCCAATTCTTGTGGTGAGTAATCATGTTTTCAATTAACTCTCTACACTCCTCTGGTCTCCTTTTCATAAAAGTACCACCGGTGGCGGCATTAATCGTATCACGATCACAAAAAGTGAGACCGTTGTAGAAAGTATCAATGAGAGTGACGGGGAGCATGTTATGATTTGGACAACGGTCGATCAAAACATTGTAGCGTTCCCAAGCATCGAAAAGTGATTCATCATTTTCTTGAGTGAATCCACTAATTTGGTTCCGAAGGCTAGTGACCATGGAGGGTGGAAAGAAGCGCGACAAAAAGTGTTGAGTCATCTCATCCCATGTATGAATAGAACTTTTAGGGAGACGGTCAAACCATTTCTCGGCATGGTGGGATAAAGTGTGTGGGAAGAGATGTAGGCGAAGGAAATCCATAGTAACACCGGGAAGTTTCATGCTTTGGGTGACGGTAATGAACTTGTCGAGATGTTTGTTGGCATCATCATCCGGTAATCCGCGAAAAGGACAAGCGTTTTGAACTTGCTGGATCATGTGATGCTTCAACGAAAATTCAGGAGCCGTGATTTGCATCGGCGGAATCGGTCCTCCGCGTCCGTTCATGGTTGGTTGACAAAGCTCCTTCATTGTGCGTAGGTCGGGTGGGGGAACATTGTTGTTGTTGTTGTTATTGTTATTCAAATTGGGGTGAGGTGGGTTGTTATTATTGTTATGCACACCGGCCATATCTATGTCTCTAAGAGTCTTGGGCTCAGGATAAGACGTAGATCAAGTACGCATACACTAAAATGAAAAATATTTTTGGTTTTTTATCTTTTTTTATTGTTTTTGGATTTTTGAAAATTTTATATTTTTTAGGATTTTTGAAAATTTTTGTGCTTGAAAATAACGTTCCCAAAAGAACGGATCCCAAAATCCAATTTCTCACTAAAAACCGTTAATCTTTACGAAAAGAGCCGGCAGCGGCGCCATTTGATTTATGACTTTTGTGTGCTCAAGAAAGTGTTGTTCGTACTCAATTCAATCCGAATTGATCACGGTTTAAGGTGGAATTATCGTTCTTGGTAACTAAAAGAGGGAGCTTGGGATTATCTATTTCTAATTGTGAAGTAAACACTAAAATAATTAAACAATACGATAAAAATAAAGGAGAAAAATCTAACCTTGAAAAGCGGGAAAATATAAAACTTGAAGATTAATCTGGAGCAAAAATCAGAAGCTAACCAGGAATCAAAACCGAACCTTATCCGAAATCTGTTATCTACACCTTATCCTGAATACTTGCTAATCCGGAATTTCTAATTTACTCCTTATCCGGAATCCATGTATTACCACTTATCCAGAATCCTTGCAAATTAAACTATTCGGAATCTAAGAATTACTCTTTATCCGGAATTCGTGTTATCTCCCTTATCCGGAATCTGTGAGTTCTCCCTTATCCGGAATCAATGTAAATGCAACTGTTAGGACCATTGTAATAGTTATATGTAATAGGTAGACTAGGAGGTATGTAGTTCCTCCTGGTCCTAGTCGTAGTAGGAGCAAGTCCTGCTCCTGGTCCTAGTCAAAGTCAAACATTGTTATTTACGTAATATTCTGTTAGGATATGCATGAGTTATATTAGGAGAAGATATGCATATCAGTTTTACACGTTTTCTTGTAAGCTGTATTAGGGTTTCCTTGTAGTATAAAAGGAACCTGAGGCAGTAGGGTTAATCATTCATTCACAAAACATAGTTTTAGTCTTTATTAATATTAGAAATCCTTAGAAAGGATCAAGTCTTCATAGTTATTCTGTTTCTCTTGTTTATATTTATATTCTACAATCATATTGTGTATAGAGTCTCTTTGTGATTTGACTTGTGATTACAGAAGTCATTCACCGGTCCTGACAGGCTGCAAGATCTATATCTGTTAGACTCAACAAGTGGTATCAGAGCCTGGGAGGGTCTCTATACAACTCGAATCAAGTTCTCTTATTTTTAACAATCTGTTTATCATGTCTGCCTCAACTTCTACTCAAACAGGAGAAGAAGGTACTCCTAAAATTGTGCAACCACAGCAGATCCTGGCCACGGTTTCCAACACGAATGGAAAATTTCCTCTTCTGAAGAAAGGTGAATATGACAACTGGGCAATGAAGATGGAATGGTGGATCACCAACACTGATCAAGATATTTGGAAGATCATTCTAAATGAAAACAGCAGAAAGCTTACTGGACGAGACAAGAACGGTAATATTACTCTTCTTGACCCTAAAACTCATGAGGAAATTATCGCTATTCAGAAGGAGGTAAAAGCAAAAACAATTTTGCTTCAATCTCTTCCTGAAGATCACATGGGTGACTTCTACCATTTGGATGATGCCAGAGAGATTTGGAACGGAATAAAAGCAAGGTTTGGCGGAAATGAGGAGTCAAAGAAAATGCGAAGGTCCATGCTGAGAGATGAATTCACAGAGTTCAAAATCTCAGAAACTGAAGGCCTGAATCAAGGGTATGATAGGTTCCAGAAAATCTTGAGCCAGTTAAATCAACTTCGGTCTAAGCCTGAAGATGGTGATGTTAATGCAAGGTTTCTTAAAGCCCTACCCTACTCTTGGAACCAGGTGGTAATCTCTCTTAAAGCCAAAGGTGGGCTTGATTATCTCAGTTTTGATGATTTGTTTCATAGGCTCAGAACATTCGAACCTCATGTGAGGGGATATTCGAGTGACTCTTTTCCCACTCCTGCTAATTCAGCCTTTGTGAGCTCTATGGCGTCTAGTCCCATGGCATATGCAAGTAGCCAGAGCAATAATGTGTCTCCCCAGCATACTATTCAGCATACTAGTCCCATGTCATATGCATCTAGTCCCATGTCTTCTGCTTCTGATCCCCCTGCCAATTCTGGTAGTATGGTAGAAGCTATTCTTCATTCTTTTGTTGCTGATGTTACTGCTGAACAACAACTTGCGTTTGATGACTTCAAACAGATCGATAAGCTGGATCTGGATGAAATAGATCTTAAATGGCAGATGGCCATGCTTACTCTGAGGGTTCACAAGTTTGAGAAGAAAGCAGGAAGGAAGTTTAATTACAACCCTCGGGAGCCAGCAAGATTCGATAGAAGCAAGGTTCGGTGCTATAACTGTCAGCAACAGGGTCACTTTGCTAGAGAGTGCCCTAGCAAGAATGATCAGGAGAAGAGCAGGTACTCCGCTTTCAAAGTTCAGGAGGTTAAAGATGACAAGAGAGCATTGGTATCTGTTGACTCCATGGTCAACTGGAATGATCATCAGGCTTCTACTCTGGAATCAGCGGAATCAACGACTGATGTGTTGGCAATGATTGATGGGAATCTCTCTGATGCAGAAGAAGCAGAAGAGTTTGCTCTTATGGGCATCTCACCTCAGGTACAACATTGTCCCCTTGGTTGTCATGATAAATATACAGAACTGTTGTCCCAATTTAATGAAGTAAATGAACAAAATGATAAGTATTACTTAGAGGTACAAGCCTATAAAGCTTCATTAAACACATTGGAACAACAAAAGAAGTGGTTACAAGATACACAACGTGCATATGAGGATAAAATCAGGATACTAAGCATTGATTTAGAAAACACTACAAATATGCTTAAATATACAGAAACTGAAAGAGATGCTAGTATCAAAGAAAAAGAGGAGATGCAAGCTAAATTAGATGCTACACTGTTAAGATTTGACAAATGGCAAAAGGCACCTAAAAATCTTTCTAAATTAATTGATAGTAGCATGTCTGGCAGAACTAAAAGAGGCTTAGGATTTGAAAAATATATTGATTCTGAAGATGTATTTGATTTATCTTTCTCAAGCGTCTTTGATGCCGACAAAGAGGATGAGGGAAAACCTAGCTACAATAGGTTTAAACCAGCAGCAGAAATGCATGCTGTTCCTCCTCCTCTTACTGGAACTTTCATGCCTACCTCATGGAATAATGACTCGGATGGATCACAGATGCTTGAGTCCCCAACAAGTTCTACTAATTCTAACGACTTTGTCTCATGTACTTTCAGTGACAAAGCCGGTGACTCTGCATCTAATGATTCAAGTGACGAGTCAAGACCTACGAGTTCCAAGTCGAATGACCATGCTGCTACTGGTGCTAGGAAGTGTGAAGACAGAGTCGCTGTCAAGTCAAGTGTGTCTGGTCCTTGTTTATTGAGTCCTAGGAAGAATGTTTTTTCTAGAACTGTGTGTAATAAAGTAGGCAGTATGAAACAGTCTCATTCTAATAAAAGGTCTTTCAAAACATGTTTTGTTTGTGGCAGTCCCTTTCATTTAATTAAAGATTGTGATTATTATGACACACATGCATCTGTTAATCATGCTTTACTTTCTCCTGGATCACCAGGAGCTGCTTCATATACTACTAGAAGACTTAATCCTTGTGCTCCAATGTTTCATACTTCTAGAGTATCCTCTCCTTACATGTCTGATTCTTGGAGAGAAAATGGATACCAGACAACTAGTAATTATTTTCCAAATTATAATCCCAACTATGCGCATTGTTTTGACCACACGTATTTTGGTTTGGGAGATTTGGGAACTGCTGTTAAGTCCTCAGCAGGTTGTTCCTGGTCAAATAATAGTACCTTTATGATGAATAGGCAACCAAGGAACAATAGTGGATCTCATCAATCTTCTTGGCATTCTACTAATGATCCACAAGGCAGGCTCAAACCTGAAAAGGTTTGGGTCCCCTTAAGACACTAACTTTTGCATTGTGATTATCTTGTTCTTGTAGGTTACTCCATACCAGGATCCTAGTCTAGGCATTGTTGATAGTGGCTGCTCCAGGAGCATGACTGGCAATAAAGGCCTTCTCTCTAATTTTGTACCCTTTTATGGGGGCAAGGTGTATTTTGGTGGAGGTGAAGGCAGAATCACTGGCAAGGGAACGATAAAGACTCCAAATCTCAATTTTGAGCATGTCTACTATGTGGAAGCACTTCAACACTTCAACTTGATATCGGTCTCTCAGATATGTGACAAGAAGCAGTTTGTACTCTTCACCGATACTGATGCTCTTGTGCTCTCCAAAGATTTTAAGCTTTCGGATGACTCACAAGTTTTACTCAGAATCCCTAGAAGACACAATCTCTATAGCATCAAGTTGAATGAAGTCAACCCTACTGGTCAACTAGCATGTCTGGTTGCAAAAGCCTCGGAAGATGAAGCCACAAAATGGCACCGAAGGATGGGACATGTGAACTTCAAGACCATTCACAAGCTTGCCAATTTGAATCTGGTCTCTGGTTTACCGCCCAAGACGTTTAGAAATGACATAAATTGTGTTGCCTGCAGCAAAGGCAAACAACATAAAGCATCCTTCAAGGCCATTACTGCTTTAAGTCTCATTACTGAACCATTGCAGCTTCTACATATGGACTTATTTGGTCCTACTTCCATCAGAAGCATAGACCACAAGCAATTCTGTTTGGTGGTGACTGATGGTTATAGCAGGTTTGCGTGGGTGTTCTTCATGGCTACCAAAAGTGAGACCTACTCAATTCTTCGAGATTTCCTTACCTTAATAGAGAATCAGTTGTCCAAGAAAGTTAAAGGTATTCGATGCGACAATGGAACCGAGTTTAAAAATAGAGACCTCATCACACTTTGCAATACTAAGGGCATCAAAAGAGATTATAGTGCTGCTCGGACTCCTCAACAGAATGGTGTGGCAGAAAGAAAGAACCGGACACTAATAGAAGCAGCAAGGACTATGCTTGCCGATTCCAAGCTTCCGACCATGTTCTGGACAGAAGCTGTTAATACGGCCAGTTATGTTTTGAATAGGGTGTCTATTACCAATCCACACAAGAAAACACCTTATGAGCTGCTCACGGGCAAAGTTCCCAATATTGCTCATTTGAAGCCGTTTGGGTGTCCGGTCACCATTCTGAATACCAGTGACTATTTGGGGAAGTTTGATGGCAAGGCTGATGAAGGATATATTGTGGGATATTCAGCTCATTCTCGGGCGTATCGTGTCTACAATCTTCAAGCCAAACGAATAGTTGAAACTATTAATCTCAGGTATTTTGAGGAAAAGACAAACATTCAAGGAACAGGTCCAGAATGGTATTTTGATCTTGATTATCTTAGTGACTCGTTAGGATATTTTCGTTTCAAAACTAACCATGATGCAGGACCTCAAGTGTTTGCAACTTCTGGTACTGGTGTTCCTTCTAGTCTTTCTGATTCAGATGATGAGGATGACATTTTTGTGGTTCCATCCTATTCCACCACTGTCTCTCCTACTCCTCCTAGTGATGCAATTCCATTGGAAGTACAGGATTCCCAAGCAGCTCTTGATACTCTTCTAAAGCAACAACAAGAAGCTACTAAAGCAGCGGCTCAAGGTAGTTTTGAGTTTCCCTTGGTTGAGCCTTCTGACAGATCTGCTCCTAGTACTCCAGCTTCTGCTCCTAGTGCTAGTCACTCACCTACTGGTACTCCGGCTAGTGAGTCTGCTTCAAATACACGTTTCTCCAGTCCTTCTGATCTGGGAAATCATGAAAAGAAGTCTTCTACCAAGCTGGATGATATTCATAAACAACCAGTAGACGGGATTTTCCAAAATGCTTCATATGATGCTGATTTCGTTGGTGATCCCGGTAATATGGCACCAGAAGTGGAGGTTACCTCCAATCCAGTTTTGCAATCACATAAAGACCATCCCACCACTCAAATCATTGGAGATCCTGGTTCTACCGTCAAGACACGCAGAATGCAGCAGAAGGCCTCGTCTGATCATCATGCTCTTGTGGGCTATATTGAGGATCAAAAGCGTAATAATCATACGGACTTTCAACACTGTTTGTTTGCTTGTTTTCTTTCACAGGTGGAACCTAGGTCTGTTTCTCATGCTCTTGAGGATCAAAGTTGGGTGGAGGCTATGCAGGAGGAAATGCAGCAATTCTTGTTTCAGAATGTTTGGGTTCTGGTTGACCTACCGGATGGGAAGACAGCTATCAATACCAAATGGATTCTCAAAAACAAGAAGGATGCACGGGGAATTGTGGTCAGGAATAAAGCTAGGCTTGTCGCACAAGGACACACTCAAATTGAGGGCATTGATTATACTGAAGTCTTTGCGCCTGTTGCAAGGATTGAGGCGATTCGTCTGTTTTTGGCCTTTGCTTCGTATGTTGGCTTTACGGTGTTCCAGATGGATGTCAAGAGTGCATTTCTCTATGGCAAAATTGACGAAGAAGTGTATGTTACTCAACCTAAGGGGTTTGTTGATCCACTTCATCCAAAGAAAGTCTACAAAGTGGTCAAAGCTCTTTATGGGTTACATCAGGCTCCTAGAGCTTGGTATGAGCGTCTTTCCACTTTCTTGTTAAAAAATGGCTATAGAAGAGGTACTATTGACAAAACACTATTTCTTCGGCGGAATTCCAAGGATATTATCCTTGTTCAGGTTTATGTGGACGACATTATCTTTGGTTCTACTAGGACGAAGTGGTGTGATGAGTTTGAACACTTGATGAAAGGCGAATTTCAGATGAGTGCCATGGGAGAATTGTCATTTTTCCTTGGTCTTCAGGTTAAGCAACAATCGGATGGGATTTTCATCAGTCAAGATAAGTATGTTCATGAGATTCTTCAAAAGTTTGACATGGATCCTCTTCGTCCAGCAGCAACTCCTTATGAAGTTACTAAAATCAAGCTTAAGAATGAGCCAGATCCACCCGTAAATGTTCATATGTACAGGTCTATGATTGGCTCTCTCATGTACTTGACTGCATCACGTCCGGATATTATGTTTGCAGTAAGTGCTTGTTCTAGACACCAGGTGACTCCAACGGTTTCGAACTTAAATGCAGTTAAGAAGATTTTCAAGTATATCAAGGCTCAACCTAAATTGGGTCTATGGTATCCTAGAGAATCCCCATTTGTGCTTGAAGCATACAGTGATAGTGATTATGCTGGTGCTAATAATGATAGGAAGTCAACTACTGGTGGTTGTCAATTTTTGGGTCGTCGGCTTATTTCATGGCAATGTAAGAAACAGACAATAGTAGCTACTTCTTCAACAGAAGCTGAATATGTGGCTGCTGCTAGTTGCTGTGGTCAAGTTTTATGGATCCAAAATCAGATGTTGGACTATGGGTTCAATTTTATGAATACTAAAATTTTTATTGACAATCAAAGCACTATTTGTATTGTGAAGAATCCTGTATTTCATCAGCGGACGAAACATATTGAGATTCGGCATCATTTTATACGCGATGCCAATGAGAAGAAGCTGATACAGGTTCTTAAAGTTCATACGGATGACAATGTTGCTGATCTGTTGACTAAAGCTTTTGATGGTCCTCGGTTTAACCACCTTGTGGTTCATATTGGGATGGTCAATCCTTGAAGTCTCGGATTGAGGGGAGGCAAAGCCTAAGGGGAGGCTTTGTGTACATATTAGTTTAGTCTAACGTATTCGTAGTTTTTAACAACATACTTTCTTGGTTCTGGAGGTGTGTGGTGTTTCTGATGAAGGATTTTTGCTCACTTATGCTGGATATTGCTTTACATGACTGGCTTCTGGTCCAATTTGGTCAGCTTCTAGTTATGATTGGATGCTTTCTGGTGGTCTCAAATCCTTCCCAGTATAGTAGTGTTTGGATATGGGTGCTGGTACTGGTCTGGCTACTGTTCATTCCTTTTGTCCTTTATTAATCACGTTTTGCTCCTGGTCCGACTATTGTGCACTTTGACTTTTGGTCAACGCTTCCAATACTGATATTTACAAGTTTGAATTCACCAAATCAATTGGGGGTAAGTTATTATGTTAAAAAGGGCAAGTGGTTAGTATGCCATTATGGCATAATTTGAAAGGGCAACCCCCCATTAATAGGGGTCAATGAACAGTTTCTAACTTCTTCTTATATGGTCAACATACACTCATTACAATCAAAACACACACAGAAACCGCTTCTACTCCTCTCATTCCAATCTAAATCCTTCTTCAATCCATTCATCAAGATCCATGGCTGCTCTTGCTTATCAACCTGCTCATAATCGTGTTGCTTATCTGGGAGATGGTCCTAATAGTGAACATTTTGCTGATATCTTGGAGTTTATTGAGGCTTCTAACTTAAGGTATGCATTTACTGTTTGCCCTACCATATATGATTCTGTGGTACGTCAATTTTGGGCATCTGCTGAACTGGTAAATGTGGCTGGACGTCCACGAGCAATCCATGCTACCATAGATGGACGTGCTTATGTGGTCACTGAAGAATCTATTCGCTCTTCTCTTCATTTTCAAGATGAGGGGGGTGTTGTCTCACTTCCAAATTCGGAAGTTTTAGAGGGTATGGCTGCCATAGGTTATGATCATGGGGGGAGGTTTAACTTCCAAAAGAATAGGTTTTCCCCTCAGTGGAAGCTTCTGGTTCACTATTTAATACATTGTCTGAGTCCCAAGTCGGGGAGTTGGGATGCGTTCCCTACTCCTTTGGCTACTGGTCTTATATGTTTAGCTCAGGGTAGAGTGTTTAATTTTTCACATTATATCTTTGAAGGGATGGCTAGTAATTTGTCCACTGCGGGATCTAGGAAGAAATTTCTTATGTATCCTAGGTTTATTCAAGAAATACTTGTTTGCATTCCACGAGATAGGGCTGAGCATGTACCATCTAAGCTAACAGCGAAAGTGTATTATAACATGATGAATGGGTTTCATGGGGATTGGAGGCCCCTGACTGAAGCCATGATGGGTTTGGCTCAGGGTCCCATAGATCAGGAGGAGGAGGCTCCTGAGTTGGTTGTGTTAGATGATGACCCCATGGAGGAGGAGGAGGCTCCTGCTGGTAATGCCACTCCTGTGGTTGAGGAGGAGCTAGTTGAGGAAGTGGTGGTTGAACCACCATCCCCTCCCAAGGCTGGTCCTTCCTCGGCTCCACAAAGGTCTCCATTTGTGGAGACTCCACCTCCTAGTCCTGCCCCACACTCGTCAGATATCCCATTTGCTGCTAGTACTCCACACGTTGACCCCAATGTTGCTTCGGGCTCCCGTGATGCTTTCCCTGATCCAAGTTCTCTTGGTGGGCAGGCAGAGGAGCCTACTACTAATCTGACATCTTTGCTAGATCTTATGCACAGGTACCATGAGAGGATGCTTTGCTTGGAAGCTGACTTGAACCAACATCGGAAGCTCACACGGGAATTTGTTCTTCCTCTGGCCGATCGTATTAAGGTCTTGGAGAATCAACAGCGTCGTCGAAAGAAGCATGTGGTTCTTTCTGAGTCTGAGGATGAGGCTTCAGAGAATGTTGAGGATGGCTTGACCTTGCTGGCAAAGGCTGCCTTTGCTGATAAAGTTTATGATGATTTGCCTGGTCCTCCAATGTCCTCCCATGCTCCTTCTTCCAGTACTGTTCCTCCTTTTATGGGTGGTGCTTCTGATGCTGCTACTGGTTCTCATGCTGCTCCTTCACATGATCCTAAGGGCAAAGCTCCAATGACTGATCCTCCATCTCCAACCCGCAAGCGCTCTCGTCGCCAGCTTGAAGAAGAAAGACTTGGTGAAGAGGCTGCTCGTAGGGTTCAGGCTGAGCTTGATGCGGAGGACATTGCTGCTGAGGAAGAGCTCCGTGAAAGAAGGCGTGCGCAAATTCAGCATGATGCTATGCACTGGACTGATGGCGAATAGATGCAAGTGTTAACTGTTCTCACTCGGGATTATGCTCAGTTTAAAGATTTGTTGGGTGATGATGTTGATGAACACAACTGCATTCCGCGTGCTATGGTAATGATGCGTAAGCATCAGTTGACTCTTGCTGAGGAACTAAAGAAACAGTGTAGGAACAGACCTCTTTCTAAGGCTGAGCAGCGCCAGCAGATGCAACGTTATGTCAAATTTCAGTCTGCTGCTCATTTCAATGCTCCCTGGTCTTGGGCACGGGTCCGGGCTTTGACTTTTGATGAGCTCAAGAAACTGTATGAGAACATGGTGAGGCGTGCGAGTCAACCTATACCGGAAAAATTTGTTTACCATCCTCGTGGTGTGACAGCTTCGATGCCTGCTACTTCTACTGTTTCTTCATCCTTGCCCATTCCTGGTTCCACTGGTGGTTCTTCTGGTTCTGGTACTGTTTCTGTTGGTCCTTCAACTACACCCTTGGTTGCACCTATTGGTTCTACTTCTGGTCCTGCTGCTACTATCTTTGTGACAACCACCACCACTCATGCTACCCCCACCACACCTGGACCTTCCACCACTCCTGTTCCAGCAAGCACTTTTGTTGATTCCACCATTCCTGCTGCTGCTCCATCTGATGTGCCATCTTCATCACCACCAGTTTCTGCACCACAACCTGCTCCCACTTCTGATGCGGCTCCGAGTGGTTCTTTGGGTGGACATGTTCATGAGTCTACTCCTACTGCTTCTCCTGTTGTTGATGAAGTTCAGGTGAAGGTTGAATCCACTTCTTCGGCTCCCACGCCTAGACGTTCTACTCGCCAGAAACTTACTCGTCGTGTTCGTCGCGGTAAATCAGTTCCTTTTGAGAAGCGTGATCCTGAAAACTTAATTGATGCAGCTTCGGATAGTGATTCTGACTTACCTTTAGGCAATGGTAGCATTGCGGGTTATACGGCTGAGCGGTCTCTAACACTTCCTGGTGGTGTCTCCCATCGGATCACTTTGAGTGATGGGACTGTGCGATTGGTTACGGGTTTGCAGGGTGTGTTATCATGGGTTGACCGTATGGATCTTATGACCTTGTTTGGGCTTGTGGATTCTAGTATGCCGTTTAATCCTATGGCGGTGTCTTCCTGGCCTGGTATGCGTCTTTGGGCTGATCTCAAACTGATGTTGGATCCTCCTCCATCCGCTACTCCTTTGGGCGTATGGAAGGATCAAATGCAATGGGAGATTGTTCGCTGGAAGCTTTATGCTGGTTGTGGAGTCCATGTGTTGGAGTTAGGTTCTGGTTCTGTGGTGTTTATGTTGACTGATGTTGTGTATCCTTTGACTATTTCTTCCATGGAAGCAATGCTGGCAAGTCATTTGCAGATTTCTACTGCTCCTACTGGGAATGAGTCGAGTATGGCTACGTCTTTGGTGGAGGGTATTCAGGCACGGCTGCTAGCGGATAAGAGGGCAGCTTCTGGTCTCTAAGGTGATTGGGTTGTAAGTGTTTTTACTTTATTCTTATTTTGCTTCTTTTCACCAATGTGTATAGTGTTTGGTGATTTTTATACTTTATATTTGAAAGTTAAAAAAAAAAAAAAAAAAAAAAAAAAAAAAAAAAAATATACATTTTATATAATATCTGCTTATACTTTAACACAGTTTAGCTTTTATACTTGTACATAATATCCCTTGGATGGTTGTGGTTCCTGGTTTGAGTTTGTTCTGGTCCTTGGTTTCACCTGGTGTTGGACGTGGTCCACACAACAAATGGTTCTCAACTTACCATGTCTCATCGACCAGAAAAAGTTGATTCACCTTGAGGGTACGGCTCCTGGTGCGATTATCAAATCCGTTGATGGTTGCCAGGTTACCTAAAACTGGATGGTTTTCACTTGCCATAGTCTTGGACTGAAAAGTGGCTAATCCAAGGGGGTACGGCTCTTGGTAAAGATCTTATCAAATCCGTTGACAGCTGTAATAGCTTGCTTAAAGCTATAGGGTGTTCAACTCACCGATGCTTCATTGCTAAGAGTTGGCGAGTCCAGAGGGGTACGGCTTCTGGTAAAGACGCATCAAATCCGTTGACGGCTGTGATGGTTTGCCTAAAATCATCAGGGTACTCCCACTCACCATTGATTCACGTTCTAAGAGTTGGGCTGGGTTCTAGTCTCCCAGGGTGATGCTTATTCCACCAGAATGACTAGCTAGCCCAAGAGCGAGCAGCTACTTGGTAAAGGCTCATCAAATCTGCTCATGTTGCTGTAAAGATTCAACACGATGCTGATTTGTTCCAAGCTTTGGAGAAGCTTCTAGTCGTTTGTGCAGCTGTTCTTCTGATTCTTACCTTTTTGATGTTGCTGTTTGTTTTGCTGCTACAATCCTCGGGCTTTATTTGCACGTTTTCCAGGAAACTTGAACTCAACCGGTCAAATTCAAGTTTAGGGGAGGATTGTTAGGACCATTGTAATAGTTATATGTAATAGGTAGACTAGGAGGTATGTAGTTCCTCCTGGTCCTAGTCGTAGTAGGAGCAAGTCCTGCTCCTGGTCCTAGTCAAAGTCAAACATTGTTATTTACGTAATATTCTGTTAGGATATGCATGAGTTATATTAGGAGAAGATATGCATATCAGTTTTACACGTTTTCTTGTAAGCTGTATTAGGGTTTCCTTGTAGTATAAAAGGAACCTGAGGCAGTAGGGTTAATCATTCATTCACAAAACATAGTTTTAGTCTTTATTAATATTAGAAATCCTTAGAAAGGATCAAGTCTTCATAGTTATTCTGTTTCTCTTGTTTATATTTATATTCTACAATCATATTGTGTATAGAGTCTCTTTGTGATTTGACTTGTGATTACAGAAGTCATTCACCGGTCCTGACAGGCTGCAAGATCTATATCTGTTAGACTCAACAACAACTATCTGGAATGTAGGTTTTGGGTGCTATCCGGAATATGGGTTTATGTAACTATCTGGAATTGTTGATCTCTCACTTATCCGGAATTGGTATTGAGGAGACTATCCGGAATATATTATTCCGCCACTTATCCTGAATTGGTATTGAAAGCTTATCCGGAATTGGGTTTCGAGGAGTTATCTGGAATGCGAGTTAAAGGTGCTATCCGTAATCTGTAATAAACTAGTTATCCGGAGTCCGTGTTTATGAAGCTTATCCGGAATCCGAACTTAATGCTATCCGGAATATGATGAAATACTTGTAATCAGGAATTCTTGATTTGTGGGTTATCCGGAATGTAAGAACTGCTTGTTATCCAGAATCCTAGGGTTTGTAAAATCCGACTTACACCAAAATAAGCAAAAATCAAATAAGCACTTACCAAAACTTTTACCAAATCAATTTTTAGAAAAAGCTAATAAGACACAATTTAAAAACTTTTAAAAACACTAAATAAGCAAAATTTAAAAATCAACTTTTTATAAAAAATAAACTATCAAAATCAACTTATTTTAAAAACTATTAAACATAAAAATTAAGCAAATAAGCACCTCAATCTAAAAACTCTAAACAAACCAACTCAATAAGCACAATCAAATAAGCAAAACAATCACATCATCAACAAAATTAAATCAACTACATGATTAATTAAGTAAAAACAGTAGATTATTAAGAAAGGTAGAATGAGAATTATGAGTTAAACTTGATTAATTTGAAGATTAAGATCAAAGATTACAATATTAAGATAAATGTTTGATAAGCTTGAAAGAAAACTAGAGAGAAGAAAATTAAGCACACTTAAAAATAAAACTAGAAAAATTAACTAACTAACACCCTCCTAATGACACATTAGGAGGGTATATATAGGAGGAGGGGAAGGTCTTGTGTCTTCTTTCTTTCTTCTTGTTTTCTCGACTCGATTTAAATTCTTTGTCTTTCTCGACGTCGTCTTCGGATTTGTCGACATAAATTGAACTCGTCTTATAATTTTCTTCTTCTATTAGACTTTAGTTCTTCGACTTCATTAAACTTCCGTCTTTAGACTTTTTCTTCGATAAATCTTCAGAATAGGCCTTGGACTTCCGTTATTTTTGCACTCTTAATCTTTTGACTTCGTCTTTTGTCTTTTTCTTCGATAAAAGCCCGTGAAAGCCCGTGTTTTCTCCCTTTTTCATATTATTATCCTGAAACACAATAAAAACACAAACCACGCATAATTCCGACTTTTACGACATAAAATACACGTTTTGGTCTTGTTATTATTGGAAATACGTGGTAAAAGGATAAGTGTTTTCACACTTATTAGCATCGAACATCAAATGTCTATTGCTCGAACTCCTGAACAAAACGGCGTTGTCGAAAGATGGAACCGCACTTTGGTTGAGGCAGCTCGAACAATACTTTCTGCTTCAAAATTACCATTATTCTTTTGGGCTGAAGCTATTGCAACTGCCTGTTATACTCATAATCGTTCTCTCGTAATCCCTAGACATGAAAAGACACCTTTCCACATAATCAATGGCAGGAAACCTACTGTTAAATTTTTTCATGTATTTGGATCTTTATGCTACATTCTTAAAGACAATGAAAATCTCGACAAAATGAAAGGAAAAGGTGATGCATGTATTTTTGTGACACCCTAGGCAAATCCCACATCGGTTGTGGCCAGGAGAGATCCATGGTTCATAAGATAACAGTCGTCTTCTCAAGACACAACGCGTTTTGTGGTCTACTGCAAGTGGGGTTCTTAGGAACTGGCAGTTAAGCGTGCTCATGTCAGAGTAGTACTAGGTTGGGTTACCAGTCGGGAAGTACTTACAAGAGGGCCATAAAGCAAAGACGTGAGCCTGCGGGCAAAGCGGACAATATTGTAGTCTGAGTAGGCGGGATGTTACAAGTGGTATCAGAGCCACTTCTGAGCCGTTCGGGATGGTGGAGCAAACCTCATCGAGAACGATGAGTCCCGAAGGGGGGTGATTGTGAAACCCTAGGCAAATCCCACATCGGTTGTGGCCAGGAGAGATCCATGGTTCATAAGATAACAGTCTCATTCTCATGACACAACGCGTTTTGTGGTATACTACAAGTGGGGTTCTTAGGAACTGGCAGTTAAGCGTGCTCATGTCAGAGTAGTACTAGGTTGGGTGACCAGCCGGGAAGTACTTACAAGAGGGCCACAAAGCAAAGCTGTGAGCCTGCGGGCAAAGTGGACAATCTTGTAGTCTAAGTAGGCGGGATGTTACAATTTTTGTGGGGTATGCTACATTGTCAAAAGGATATCGAGTTTACAACAAGCGAACAAAGATCATTGTCAAAACAATTCACGTGAACTTTGACGAATTTCCACAAATGGTACTTGAACAAAACAGCTCAAGTCCCGCACCTCATTGTCTAGCAATGGCACCTACACAAAACAGTGTACGTCCCGTGCAAGAATGTCAAGAAAGTACTCCTACAGCAGACTCGACGGATACAACACAAATGAATGAGTTGGTTGATTTATATGATCCTATGTTTGATGAATATTACTATGGAAACAATCAAGTTGTGTCAAAGCCTTCCACTGTTAATACTGCTGATGCACCCGCACAAAGTCAACACGACACAACAGCATCAACTTCAGCAACCGTTGCTCAAGAGACAATTCCATTGGATATTCAACAAAATCAAGAAACTGTCATAGAACCAACATCACCAACCGTCAATGCTGAAGGAGGAAACAACAATCAAGCAGTCGATGCTCAACCTGGCGAAGAAGAATTTATCAACCCATTTGGTACACCAGTACACGAAGTTGGAGAGTCTTCTACTCAACATGTTGATCCGTCCAACATGCATACATTCTACCAACGATATCCATCCACTCACCATTGGACACGTGATCATCCATTGGAGCAAGTCATTGGAAATCCTTCACAACCGGTTCGAACACGCAGACAACTCGACACCGATGGCGATGTGTGTATGTATGCACTCACCGTGAGTTTAACTGTACCTACAAACATCAAGCAAGCCATGACTGATCATGCGTGGATTAAATCAATGCAAGACGAAATTCATCAGTTTGAACGCCTAAATGTTTGGGAACTTGTTGACAGACCCTATGGAATTTCGTTTTTAGATTTTAAATGGATCGGGAAAAACAAACTGGATGAAGAACAAACCATCATCAAAAACAAATCTCTTCTTGTGGTTAAGGGATACCGTCAACAAGAAAGGATATATTTCGATGAATCATTTGCTCCAGTTGCTCGTTTAGAAGCTGTCAGGATATTCCTTGCTTATGCTGCACATAAAGGCTTCACGGTTTATCAGATGGACGTTAAAACTGCCTTCTCAACGGTTATTTGAAGGAAGAAGTATATGTGTATCAGCCAGAAGGGTTCATTGATCCTCATCATCCTGACAAAGTCTACCGTCTCAAGAAGGCAGTATATGGACTCAAACAAGCTCCAAGGGAGTGGTACGCTGAATTATCAAACTTTTTGGTATCTGAAGGGTTCTCCAAAGGTTCTATTGATCCTACTCTCTTTATTAACAAATATGGGGATGACATATTGCTTGTGCAAGTTTATGTTGATGACATCATTTTGGTTCTACGAACCCAAAACTTTCAAAACGTTTTGAAAAATTAATGCACAACAAATTTGAAATGTCAATGATGGGGGAGCTAAAATTCTTTTTAGGCCTCCAGATTCATCAATCCCCACGTGGTATCTTTATTAACCAAGCTAAGTATGCTCAAGAGATACTTAAAAAGCACGGTATGCAATCATGTGCTCGCGTTGGTACACCATTGTCGACCAAATCCCTAGACGCTGACTTGTACTCATATCCCGTAGATCAAACTAGATATCGCCATATGATCGGGTCACTTCTGTACCTTACAGCCAGCAGGCATGATATCCATCATGCCACATGCTATTGTGCACGATATCAAACCAGACCTACTCAAAAGCACCTCAAAGAGGTTAAACGGATCTTTCAGTACCTTAAGAATACCATTCACATGGGACTCTGGTATCCGAGGGAAACCGGTTTTCATCTAACAGCTTTTTTAGATTCTGATCATGCAGGTTGCCTTGATAGTCGAAAAAGCACTTCTGGTAGTGTATAATTTCTAGGGGAAGACAAGCTTGTGAGCTGGTCGTCAAAGAAGCAGGATTGCACTTCGCTCTCATCAGCTGAAACAGAATATGTGGCTCTATCCGCGTGTTGTGCTCAAGTGCTCTGGATGAGAACTCAACTCACGGATTATGGCTTCCACTTTGATAAAATAACTATGTATTGTGACTCAAAGTCGGCCATAGCCATCTCTTGCAATCCGGTTCAACACTCCCGTACCAAGCACATCGCAGTCAGATATCACTTCATCAAGGAACAAGTGGAACGTGGTATCGTGGAATTATACTTTGTCAGAACTGAGTACCAGATAGCAGACTTGTTTACTAAAGCCCTGTCCCAAAATAGGTTTCAATATCTCTTTGGCCGTCTTGGTATGAAGTATATGACTCCAGAAGACTTGGAGGTTTTGGCAAATGAAGCTGCTTGATATTCTCTCATAGTGACTTCTAAGCGCATCACAACTTAGGACTCGGACCTCAAATAAGGAAAGTTTATCAAGGACGATAACTTATCCTTCTCAACGAGAAATTCATATTTCTCGGTCATGAGCTTCTCATAAAAACATTCTAAGTTTTTAAGTTCATGAAAAACGACTTCTAAGTAAATGTCAGCTTAGAACTCAAACTTCAACTAAAGGAAAGTTTATCAGGGATGATAACTTATCCTTCACAACGGGAAAATAATTTTTCTCGGTCATGAGCTAGTTACAAAACATTCAAAGTTTTGAGCTCATGTAAATCGGATGTTATTTTAAAACCGTTGAACACAATTTTTCAAGAATTTCTCAAAAGGTTTTTCTAAATCTTTCAAAATTGTGTGTTCAACACTCCCTTCCTCATATGTGGTTTTTATATCTCAAAATTGTCATATGTTATTTTGATCAATTTTTGAGGGGGGGCGTTTTAAAATCAAGCCTTTAATGTTGTTGGGTACATCTTTGAAATTGTCATATTTTATGTATCCAACACATTCCGAAAATGGTTTAAAACTGTCATATGTAATATAATATATCGGATAAGGCATCTCCACTACGTACCTCAACATATTTTGTGGTGTTGTTTTTCTAAAATTTTGTCAAACTTTTGTTTCAATACACACATATATTGTTGAGGGGTAGCATCCCGACTGAAAAAGTTCCATGATTCATGCGTGTACACATGTTTCTCTCCCAATCGGTTTTCAGAAATTGTCATATTTTAATCAATTGGTATCTCTAATATGATGTTTTTTTATATTAGAGATAGGGGAGAAAATGTGATTAAAATGTAATATATTGCAACATGTGATATTAAAGACTCAAGTGCAACCCTTTCCTTCACATGCTAAACCATTCCGTATATCGATGCATGTGTGTAGAGGGAGATTTTCGGAAATGTAAAACTTTCAAGTGTTAAAAGTTTTGATTTTTATCAAGCGCTTTGAATGGTTTTCAATGGTTTATGGTTACGATCTATACCCAAAACAACCTACTATCCGATGGAACAATGGAGTCAAAAGGTGGTTTAGGATAGGAAACTAAGTCCTATGATCTAACCAGAACCGGAGGGATCTACCCAAGGATATTCCATAGCTAGAAATAGTTGTCCTTAGGAAATATGTAGTAGAATGAAGCTGAATGCGGACCAATTACTTAAGTTAGCACTGAACAATCACAACAAGGTGCTAGTGATGACGTGTTGGTAAGCATTGAAGGAGTTGAATATTCTATGCAACTTAGGCATAAACCGGGTAAACACATCTTTTGAAGACAAGTGTCATGGATCCAGTGATGCGATGCACAACCCTTCCCCAGCCATTCGAGTTTATCTCAAAAGAAACTTATCTCATTGTCACGGAGATCAACACGTATCTATTGACTTTCTCACTCCGAGTTAGTTAATATTGAAAAGGTGGCAGTCTGCTCTAGCCTCCGATTACCAAAATACACTTATTGAGTCTAGAGCCAAGAAAGATCAATCTATCATCTCATTAGGACACAATCAAGTCCTACACATTATCCTTGTGATATTGCCAGAACATCTGAGTGATACGACTCACAATGAAGATGGAAATCCTGCTTGAGCTAGCATCAAACAAGCTCATGGTAGGTAACTTGTGCGATTCTTCACGAGTCAAACTTGTGAGAACTAGAATGCAACTAAGTTACTATTCTTAAATGATTAAAACTTGATTCCAGGTTTCTTCGCAAGATCCATGTGATCTTGCCTGAACATTCAGAGTGACACTCTTTAGTGCTCATAGTGACGAATGGACATCGTCAACATCAAACAGCACTGCGGTAGGTGACTCGCAAGATTCTCTATGAATCAAGCTTGTGACAAACTGGAAAGCAACAATGGTGCGATTCTTATAGAATCAAACTTGTTCCAGGAATTCTGAATTGACGACTCTAATCAGACGGATAATTTATCCTTGTGATTCACTCTTTACGTTCTTAGTCTGCTTTGAGACGGTTGAGTAAAGAGAACTGGATACTACCGCCGGGAAACCCTGTCAAGGAGGTTCTTAATCGAATCTACCCGATCACAGGTACGGAATCTGATACCGTCTAACGGTCTTCATCGACTGGAGGTAAAACGCTACCGAGTTAGGATGAAATGTTCAAAGCCATTTTATCCGTGTTTATATATGTTGCTACATATCAAGAAGGTGGCGTAGCTGTGTACTAACTGATGTCGATTTAGAAGTCACAAGAGCACAAGATGGCAATAATCAAGATACCTAAGAATGTAAGAATGTAATAGGTCATCTTAGTCACAAGGAGCACAAGATGAAGATCTCAAGGACTCAAAGTCAAATGACAAAGGCTCAAGATAAAGATCACAAAAGCATGAAGGAACAAAGCAGTTACAAACAAGATCAAGACCAAAATACAAGATCAAAAGAAGGAAGATCACCTCCACAAGAATGTATTCACTCAATCATCTTATGCATTTAAAGATGATCGATACATTGGGGGAGATTGTTAGCCCTATATTTTATATAGTCGAACAAGAATGTAATAGGTCATCTTAGTTGTTAATGGTCTTGTAATGTAATAGGTTAGTCGGGTTAACCGGGCTTGGACTTTAAGCTAATATTGTATAAGTTAGGGGCATAAGCCCAAGCAAAGCCAAGCCCGGCCCATGAACAAGCCCAACAAAGCCTTTAAGGCGTGAGGTATATATACCCTCTTCCATGTGTAGAAGAGGGTGTTGGTGAACATTATTTTATCTCTCTAGTTAGTGTTTTACCATCCATTCTCTCTTGTTTCTCTCTCTACTTTTCTTCTCTTTCTCTCTCTAAATATCTCTCTAAATATTGTGTTATGGATTAGAATGGGATTAACATATCTTTTCTATAGCTAGTAGTGCACCCTTGGATAAACGCCTAAAGAGGGGTTTTTGATGTTACGATCAATACAACGCTCTTCGAAATTCATAGGAACAAGTTCCTCAACGGCCTCAAAAGAGCTAATTTTAAATGAGATCAAGCTTTTGACACTTAAATAGATCTCGAGTAGAAGTAAAAATATTTCTTTTAGTTGGCTACGCCGATTTAGCAACCCATGTGTTTATAAGGCATGTCATACATTTCGTCGTGTCAGTTTTTTTTCATATGACACAAAACCAAAAATAACCCCTGAAAAACATTCATATAGAACATCACCAAAAAACCTCGGCTCACTTCCTAGAAAAAAGGAAAAAATAACCTTGAAGCGGTCGTCGATGGTATGTGATACGCCCCGGATTTATGATGGATATAACCCATCATACTTATCTTTCATTTATTTAGAATATATGTTTAGGGTATATCTTTAGGAAGTTATCTTTATGTTTTAATGTTTATCTTATGATCAACTTGTGACACAAGCTAGGGTTATTAAATATATATATCAAATCATTATTATCAGTGTAATCAATCAATCAAGTTAAATTCAATAAATGTCTGGTCTTCTCATCTCTACGTCTTAAGAAACAAGCACACGCTTGAAGTGGTGCTACATATCCTGATACATCCTAATCGGGTCGTATCATTTGGTTCTTTCATTGAGAGCCCTCAACTCTTGAGGGTTTTTTATCTAAGGTTCCAATTAAAATAAATAAATAAATAAATAAAACCCCACTGTTCATCGTGGTACTGTTCACCCAGGGGGTACTGTTCATCAGCGTCACTATTCATATAGGTTACTGTTCATACGATTTTTCTTGTTTTTGTTTTTCGATTTATTGTGGCGCCCAGCAGCAGCGACCGGGACGCACTATCTAAACTTCTGCAGATGGGTACCGTAGCCGAATATCAGATTGAGTTTGTGATACTTGCAAGTCGAGTAACAGGAATAATTTTTGAATCTTTACTTACATGTTATTATATCACCGGGCCTAAATCGTCTCTACAATGCTTACTCTTGAGGTCAAAGCCCACAACATTAGACAAAGCTTTTTCGTTATCCCGTGCAGCGGAAGCACACTTCACGAACCCACAACTCCCAGAATTGTTGAGGTTGAATTATGTGGCTTTAGGAGAAGCGTTCATTCGTGCCCGTATAACGGAGTCTCGTTTTGAAGAAACAGTTGTTCTTGAGACGAATAAGTTGGATCTTGTATTTAATTCAAGAGTTGATTATATCATTGAAGGAACAAAGAGCTAAAGGAATAAAAAAAATTGATCACCAAATAAGCAAACCACTTACTGAAGGAGGGGTTGACCAAGAAAGTTTTATATCCACATTCGGTATGGATAATTCTTTAACTGTTAGCATTAATACAAACAAATCTACTGAGGTTGTTGTGCAATTTCCATGTAAACAACAACAAAGAAAATACTTCACATTCCAAAGTGATAGAAATCTGAAGAGTTTAAGGCATAAAATAGCCACATACTTTTTGAAATATATCGATATGGTGCGTGTACTATTTTTATTATATATATGGTACGTGTACTTTATCAAATGTATCGATATGACCACTTTCTAACCTGCAACCGGTAAAACCGATTACCATTAGACTATATATAGGTAAATAGCGGCAGTTTTTTCCGTTAGAATTTCGTCACTATTTCATAATAAATTCGTAGTTTAATAAAAAAATGTAATCTAAAAAAATCGTAATTTCTTATAAAAAACTCGTAATTTCTTAAAAAATCGTAATTTCATATAAAAACGTGTAATTTTTAAAAAATTATAAAAAAATAATTGTTTAACAATAATCGCAATTTCATAAAAAAAATCTGTAATTTCTAAAAAAACGTAACTTCATAAAAATTAGTTTTTTTATTCCAATATAAGATTTATTTTTCGAATACTTTTTCATAATTTTTTTTCCAGATTTTTTTTCAACAAAAATTCCATTATATTTTCCAACATAAGATTTTTTTTCCGAATTTAAATAATTGTAAAAATTTATGAAAAAAAAATCGAATTTTTCAACAAAAGATTTTTTTTCCGAGTTAAAATCGTAGTTGGAAAAATTTATGAATTTTTCTTCATACATTTTTTTTTTGAAATTTTCTTGAATTCATACTTTTACGAAATTAAAAAAGTCATAATTTTTCTTTGAACTTTGTTTTCAGATATTTTTGATTTCTTTTTCCATATTTTTTTCAATAAAAATCCCATTTTTTTTCCAACATAAGATTTTTTTCGAATTATTGTTTTCGAAAGAAACTTTTTAAAAAACCATACATAAAAAATAATAATTTGAAAAGCTAAAAAACAAAAGCAAACACCCTTAGTATAAAGGACTAACAGTGCAAATGTTTGATGCAAACGCTCGTTATCATTTACCACGTAAGCAAAGTTGCAGGTTAAACAGGTAGGAAAATGGTACATGTACCATATTAGCCGGTTTGCTAAAGTACACGTACCATATGGATAGTAAAAATAGTACATGTAGCATATCGATACATTTCAAAAAATACGTGGCTATTTTATGCCATAAACCTAAATCTGAATGATATATATGATGACAATTCTTTTAACGTCTATCATACTCATGGCACGCTTTCAACTTCCGAGTATGATGGTACTTGGCTTGCAGCTCGTTCGGATATTTAACAACCTTATGTGAAGAATCATCTGAATGAGTTCATTTTTATTCAAAGAAGAATATGAGATCTCGAAATCACGAGCTTTTCAATACGCCACCTTGAGTGTAAAGTGAATTCAAAGGAGTGGGGAATGATATATCCCGGGTTTGTGATGGATATCACCCATCATACTTATCTTTCATTTATTTAGAATATATGTTTAGGATATATGTCTAGGAAATTATCTTTATGTTTTAATGTTTATCTTGTGATTAACTTGTGACACAAGATATGGTTATTTGGTATATATACCTAATTATTAGTATAAGTGTAATCAATCAATCAAGTTAAGTTTAATAAGTGTCTTCTCATTTATACGTTTTAAGGAGCAAGTACACGTTTTAAGTGGTGCTACATATCTTCATACACCCTAACTGAGTCGTAGCAGTATGTTGATGCACCTATAACGCGAGTATACCATTAACGACGGAGCCATAAAAATGCAAATTGTCAGCTATTTGGTGTATATGTTTTGCACTCTGAGGTGTATATATTTTTAAAACGTAAAATCTTTGAATCCATTTTATTTGTCATACCATCTTGCATACACGTACAAGATATCATAAAACCATCATGATATGTTAAACCTTTAATGATACTTTTTCTTTGTTGTATTCCTTTAATTTGTTAAGTAATTTAGTTTAAAACGCCGAATTTTTAGACAATTGATGATACTTTAAGAGAATCGTACACGTAAAGCTGTCTACGAACTTGAGTATTTAACTTTCCAACTACTTATGCGAAACTCGTATGAATCATTCTCTGTTTCGAAAAGTTAGGTTGTAGCATACGATTTATTTTTATCGGATAATATAGTTGTAATATTGTATTTAACAATAATTGACTAAGATAAATTAAAATAAATTTATTAAGCAAATAAAGAACGTCCAAAGAGAAGAATTGCATGTGCATTGCGGTTTTAAATTTCCTAGCCATTTATGAACTTCACGTTCCTCTCATTAAAGCATGCAAATGTAGATATATTAAATCAAACCTAACAACTGTGTTTATACAACTGTCCATACTTTACGTAAATTTATTTTGTTTATTCATCAATCTATCATCTGTCAAATAATGTTTTACGATTCAATCATATAACTCAGAACAGAACATTCATATTGTTATAGCTTAGATAGTTTTTAAAAATATTCCGTATATATCTTAAGGGTTTCTTTAGTACGTTATCGGATTTTGTTTGTAAGTTCAGTATTATGATTAACACGAAACTTATTTCAGGTTCATGACTAGATATCGCCCTAACTAAGCTAATTAGCAAGCTAAACACGTATAAGTAACTTTTCTGTACGTTAAAAAATATATAGAATAGTTTAGCCACTTGGATTTTTACATGTACGTTTTTGGTTACATCTTACGTCTAGGAACAAATCCGTACTCAAGTGAACACGTAAAATGCAAGTAAGATCAGTAAATACAAATGCATGTGCCATTATGGTTATCAACTTGAAGATAGTTTGTTACATAATCACCTAATTTAAGGAAATATTAGCTGTTGTACACACGGTCTATTAATCGTTACGTTCACGAATGATGGAACAAGAGTTTTGATTTCTCAAGTATAAACCAACTACACAAGTAGACGCATACGTACGTACATCAGGTTCTTATTTATGACAAAAACATACAAAAAAAACCTGTTTGTTTCTTCATACGTCCCCATCTTAATCACCTAAACTATACCCATAAGTGATTTAATATAATAATTAATCACTCACACAAAATAAAAAAATAAAAAAAACCAAAAAAAAAAATCCTAAATTAACGAATCTTCCTTACATTTGACTTGCAAATGGTCGGCTTCGTGCGACAACTAAACAATCACCTGTTCAACGACGTCGTTCTGGGGTCCAATGAGGCAAACTTTGACTAAAATGCGATGACAACACTCGGGAGTCAAGCAATTCCATTATTGGTGTAAAATTTACACATCTCGGGACTTTGTACTGATTTATCGATGCACCTCTGGAGATTGCATAGTCCATGAGTTCTTCGAATGTACCGTTCTTGACTACTCGAATCTCCAATGGCCCGATAGAATTGCACTCGACTCGACCTTGTCTGTAGACCGAATTCATGGACTCTTCCATAGCTAAGCAGCATTTCTCTAGCAAATCGTCTTTTGAAAAGTTGGCTGAATCTTTAACTAAGAGTTCCCAATATATGACATAATGACCCGGGATTGTTGTTGTATCCGCGTAACTTGTGTACTCGACTACACTTGTATTGAATTCGTTCAATAGCTTTGATGCATTGTCTACTGCGGATTGTAACTCTGCCTCATCGGTTTTATCTGAGTCAATACTTAGGAGCACATTCTTTCGTCTAACGAAATGGAATTGCGGGGCTGAGTTGTGGAACCCCGTGACTCTGAGGATATCACCCACGCGGTATCTGCATAGACCCGCGTATGTGGTGATTACTATCTCGTATTCTTTTCCCACTTCCACATCTACGAGATCGACTAGTTTGTCACTTGTGGCACTGTTAGGGGAAGTTGAATTAGGGTCATGTGGTAGGAACTCGAAATAGCCCATGTTTGGCATGATGGTGTATGAAACTTCTGAGGGGTTGGACATTGGGTTTAAGTTGAGCCCGAAATAACACTCGGATGATGCGTACATAGTACAAACTTTAGGTAATCCTCCACTGTAGTAATCTAAAGTAGGAATGTACTGTGCCATGGCACCCGTAACAATAACTTCCAAATACTTGGTATTTGGCCAAATTCTTGTGATAATTCTTTCCCAGTCGTCCTTGGAGCACTCGGATTCAATAAAATCCGCAAGCTTATGGTCAGGTCTCAGTACCCGTGCCATGCATCTCCTGATATCAGAATCAGAAATTTTTGCATTGAGTTTTCCGGTTCGGATATCATGAGCTAATTCCTGCCAGTTAAGCTGGAGGAACCTTATAGCACGGAGAAGACCAGAAGCGAAAATAGCACCAAGACGAAGTACTTGTTCACGCTCATAAAGGCCGCAAAGCATTTGAGAATACATGCTTTGAAACGAATCGGGGCACAGAATAGCCTCGTTCGGGCTAGTGTACACATTGTACGGGTCGAATGTCCGTGTCTTGAAATGATCACTTTTGTAATAGCTCGTCAAAACTGGTCGGGCCATTAACCCACCCGGAGTCTTTGTTTCGGACTTGACAAACAAAAAGTATAGTCCCTTTCCCTTGTCTAATCCGGGCATGTACCTATTATTAAAAAAAATAAAAGAGTCAACGGTCAACACGTATGTTCAATTATTAACAACATGTGCACAATCTTAAATATCCTTTTGCGTAGATTTTTTAAAGTACAAGTTACTAAGCAGAATATAATATAATAAAATGGCCAACTTACAAGTTCATTACTGGCATGAGAAGGCTGTAAAGTAGTTGACGTCGATCCAACTCTTCGCGAATCGTGGGCATGAGCTTACGTTCACCAGCCGAGGTACCCGAGCTGTTTATTAGAATTAAACATATTAAAAACTTGAAACATATTTTTAATTATAGTACATTATCATCAAATATTCTATCACATAAGCCACAAACCTAGTTAGAAACTCAGATATCGGATGAGAAGACAAAATCGGTGATTTATCGCCATTAGCAATACGTTGGATAATCGGCTGAAGATCCTCATAAGTAACCATAGGAATCTTAGACTTAAAAGAGTCACGATCAGTAGCACCATCGAGATTGTGAAGCTTAAGATACTCAGTCTCAGCATTTCGACCAAGTATCTCACCCAACACTTTCTCTTGAACAGTGTCGGCATTTCGAGTCATTTCTTCAATGAACTGAAGTGCTTTCGCATCTTTTTCGCACGCTGGTGGTCCTAAAGGAGAACACATAGCATCAACGGCCATTTGATAGACAAAAACTTTTAACACTTTTTTGGACTAATTAGTTAGCAAGTGTTTTTTTTTTTTGTAAATGTGTGTTTGTTTTAGAGAGAATGAATGTTAAGAATTTTGTAAATTGGAAGTGAGGAAAAAAGGGTAGAGATGAAAGGGGTATATATAGTGAGAAAGACGAGGATGTGTCACGTGACATGTCATGGGAGTGGGACCCACAAAGGCAGTTAGGGCGAAACAAGGAAGGAAGGTAGCTGACTAGAGAGGTTGAGAGGTCGTGGACAAGTTTGTAATATTTAGGAGTGTCGTGTCAGGAGGGGACAAGTGGGACCATGACAGGTAAAGACAACAACGTTACAGGAGACACGTGGGGTCCAACCTTGTACACGTCATCTACACCACGCGGCTGTTTTTTTGTTTCATTGTTGCTCATCGATTGCGACGGCTAGCCGGCGAACTCGGCAGTTTCGACTGTTGCACACGTGATCAAATACTCGACACACTTTTTCTACCAGCTTTTTTCTAAACAAGAACACGTATAAATAGCCTTCTATAGTACAGTAATTCATGTTCACAAAAATGATGGGTCGACTCCATTTCGAGGATCATCAAAATAAACAAGAATATTATTTCTGTGAAGAATATTATTTCTGAGGCTTTCAATTGAGATACTCGAAAATGGTATGAGACGGTTCTCGTCTTCTGGAATCGGTCCGAACGGAACGATGACTCTATTTAGTATTAGAAGATGTAAGAATGATATCATCCACATATATAAGTAGGTAAGCAACCTATGAGCATTGTCGATAAATAGTGAAGTGTCGCAACTACTGTGATAAAAACCCACTCTTATAGCATAACCTGCAAACCGCTAAAACCAAGCACGAGGTGTTTGCTTCAATCCATATAAAGATCTCTGCAAAAGACAAACATGATGAGGGTACCTAGATTCCACAAAACCCGGCGGCTGACGCATGTAAACAGTCTCTGATAAGTCACCGTTAAAAAATGCATTCTTAACGTCAAGCTGGTGAATAGGCCATCCACGAGACACATCAAGGCTAAGAACAGTCCTAATTGTTGCAGGTTTGACAACCGGACTGAAAGTCTTATCTAGTCAACACCTAGTCGTTGTCTACTTCAATTAGCAACCAAATGGGCCTTATATCCGCTGAGGGACCTAGCAACATGAAACTTATGCTTAAATAACCACATAGAACGAACCATGTTAATACCTGATGGTCTCGGTACAAGAACCCAAGTACCATTCTTAACAAACGTATTATACTCATCATACATTGCATTACGCCACTAGGGATCTTTAAGGGCGAGAAAAGGAGATTTGGGAAGAGGAGAAATAGCATATGTGGTAAGAGAATAACGAGGATTGGGTTTGACAATACCTGACTGAGAACGTGTGGTCATGGTGTGAGTACGAGTGGCTTCGGGAAGAAGATCGGGAATAGGTGTCGCGGGTAGGTGGGTATCGGGATGTATTGGGCTATGAGGCATTGGACCGGGTGATGGAGAATTATATGGGAGTAGGCTGTTAGAAGTAGTGATGGGGTGGGTCGTTGTATTAGGGGTGGTGGTAGGGGGTGGATTCACCGTATTGGAAATGTTAGCGGCAAGGGGTAGGAGAATGGAGGGCATAGGATCGAGAAAAGTGTAAGAGGGTGTATTAGTAGGAGTCATGAATTTATAGGGGAATTGTGTTTCGTCAAAGGTGACGTGGCGAGAAATAAGAATTTTATTGGTTTCGAGATCTAGACACCGAAAACCGCGGTGATAAGCAGGGTAACCTAAGAAGATACATGGAGTGGCTCGGGGTGGAAGTTTATGAGGTGAGTGTAGGTGAGGGTAGCAAAGACATCTAAAGATGCGAAGCTGGGAATAGTTGAGTGTTTTGTGGTATAGGCGGGTAAAGGGAATTTTGTTATGTATTGTCGTGGAAGGAAGAAGGTTGAGAAGATAAGCAGCCATATGAAGAGCTTCGACCCAAAAGGTTGGGAGAAGGTGTGATTGGAAAAGAAGAGTGTGAATGGTATTATAATTGTGCGGATCATGCATTCGGCTTTGCCATTTTGTTGTGAGGTTTTAGGACATGAGAAACGAAATTGGATGCCATTTTTTAGGAAGAGATTGTGAAGTTGGGTGTTATCGAACTCACCACCATGATCACACTGAAAACTTTTGATTTCACATTTAAATTGATTTTTAAAATACTTACAAAAATGCAAATTTTTTTCAAACATATCAGACTTGTTGCGAAGGGGATAAACCCATAGATAGTGAGAAAAGTGACCAAGGAACAAGACATAATATTTAAAACCACTAGAGCTAACAATGGGAGATGTCCATAAATCAGAATGAATAATATCAAAACAATGTTCGACAACTGAGTTGGAGGTATGAAAGGGAAGCTTCACATGTTTGCCGAGCTGACAAGCATGATAAATATGTGGAGACATCGTTTTATTACAAGATATAAAATTACGAGAAACAAGAGAACGCAACACTTCATCACCCCGGATGACCAAGGCGTTGATGCCATGTGAAGGAGCTAGTAGAAATGAAAGCAGTTGGGAGAGTTAACGGCTTGGTAACTGGATAGAGATCGCCTGAGCTGTCACATCGGAGGAGGATATGACGAGTCAGGAAATCCTTCACAGAAAAACCAAACGTGTCAAATTCGATAGTACGGTTGTTATCTCTAGTAAATTGACGGACATAAATCAGATTTTTATCATGTTAGGGGTTACAAGAACATTATTAAGGTGTAAATGGCGTTGAGCGAAGGGAATAATGTTATGGCCTGTGTTGGTGACAGGAATAGAATTTCTGTTACCAACATAGATAGATGGGTATAAGCGTTTATTAAAAATAGTATCTAAATTACTTGTACGAGAATTTAAGTGAGAAGAAGCACATGTATCCATTTGCCATGTGGGGTCTTGTGATGTCACTGTGCTAAAGGCACTTGGAAGTGTTGTGGCTTGAGACATGTATTGACCCAGAGGAGGACCGAGAATACCTTTACCAAGATGCGCGGGGACTGGAGGAAAAACTTGTGAATGCTGTGGTTGTCCAGTATTATACGAACATTAATTGTGCCATGAAGGGCCCATGTTGAACTTATTACCCGTGCAATATACAGTTCCACAAACTATGAATATCACCAATAGTAAACAAATATATTTGAATCACAGATTATATACTCCAATTGTAAATCTTTGATCCCCCCTAATGGCCGTCATGAGCTGCTTCTCAAAACTTCTTCACTTCTATTATAAAAATATCTCCAAACCTACTTGTCGGCCGTCATGAGCCGCTTATCAAAACTTCTTCACTTCTATTATAAAAATATCTCCAAACCTACTTGTCGGCCGTCATGAGCCGCTTTTCAAAATTAAATCTATCTATCTCGATCATCAAACTCTAGTCGGTCATCATAAGCCGTAACTATCTCCATCAAGTGTGGATCTCAACAAAACAAGTCTCAAGAAGCAATGGGCTTATGTTTAGTAATTTTTTTTAATGTTTATGTTTTTCTTTTCTAATGTTTTATGGTTTATTTTGATCTCCAGTTCGAGCTTCCGTGATTTCATCGCTCGATCTGCGGGAGGGTATTAGAAGATGTAGTGGCCCAAGCCCGGTTTGTGGGCTTAGGGTTCATTAGGGTTTTGACTTATAAATAGTCATCAATACAACATAATAACCTACGAGGTTTTCTATCTTCTTACATTTAGATCATATGTGGTCTTTTGCTAAAACAAGATGGCTATACGTCAACTGCTTGAGATCGGATTAACGAATTAAGCTTAAACAAACTCGAGTTTAACATCAAGCTCGTTTGACAAACGGGCAAGAACTTAACAAAAAACTTGTTTAACTAACGAGCTCGAGGCCGAATTTTATGTATTAAGCTCGAATAAGATCGCAAACCTAGTTAACGATTTTATACGTATATAATACACATTATACGTTAATAATAAATAGAGTAATCGTATGTTGTGTGACTTAGGGGGTGTTTGTCTAAGCTTATATATCGGGCTTATGGCTTATGTGGTTATCGGTTTATGTTTCATAAGCTCTAAATTTCCGGCTTATTTTGAAACTTTCGGCTTATTTAACTTTATCAGGTCATAATAAGCTCATATAAGCCGAAAAGTTTATAAATAAGGCACACAATATTAGCTTATGAAACATAATCCGACAACCACATAAGCCATAAGTCGGTTATATAAGCCGAAACAAACACCAAGCTAGGATGAAATAGTAAGAAATTTTTGAAATAAAAATAGCTAGACATTAAACTTGTTAAAAATCTATTTTTGTTAAATTTGTGCCAAATTCACATGGTTATAACACTTCCTTTCATAGTATTGTTTATTTAATTATAAGTGCATTCGGTCATTTTGTCATCTATTTCTGTCACTATTTATATGCATATTCTCATGATGCATTATATTATATTTTTTAAGCTAAAAACAAATACTTCCGACAACGCATTACCACAAAGCATTTATATGTCGTCGTGATGTGTAATACCTCTCATAACACAAAGATATGATTACAAGAGAACGACATCTACATAAGTTGTTTAAAAGGTTGATCGTTTGACATTTTTGAAATAAGACAAGTTTTTAATAAGATACATAAATAAGTTTCGACATAAATGAACAATTTGTTCAAAAGTTTTCCAAATGACCGAGTTTGTGCATGAAACGACTTCTGTGATGAGACTACACAAGCTGGCCATATAATTCTAACACCTAATAAAAACATGCTAAAATGTGTTAACATAAGTTGGTGAGTTTATACGTTTAAGTAAGTATTTTATACGAACTAAAAAGGTTTTAGTGACAACTGATTCACATAAACTATTATAAAAGTATTTGAAAATTAGTATCATTGAGAAAAAAATAACGTTCCGGAATCATAGTGTGGACCATTGGTTTTCAAGCATATGATTGTTTTAAAAAATATAAATCATATAAAATAAGTGCTAACGATTTCATAAGCCCATGACATCGAACATTAACAACAGTAAATTGTATGATAATGCATGTATTGCCCCAAATAGTTGCTTTGCCATACACATATCGTTTCTTCAAATGATATGTGTTCGTCGAGTGTGAGCTATCCACACAAACAAATAAGGGAGTCCAACCCAATAGATCTATTCAAAATATACACGCTTACTTAAGTAGTCAGTCGGTCTAAATAATTAATGGTACATGATAATTGAGACCTCTTGACAAATAGCTAACCTTAGGCATTGCATCAAATAGTAATATATCTAAATAAGTTTGTCTTGTAATAAAGTGATGTAAACAAGTTTGTAAATGAGTTCCATTAAGATGGAAATCAAATTGTATTCAAGATAAAATCAAGGATAATCCAACTGCAAATAAATGAGTAAACAAGTTTATAATATTGTTTTGTCAACAAGCATGTAATCTCTCAAAAATAATTCGAAATATATTAAAACGAGTAAAAGTGGGCTATAGCTCACCTTAAGTAATTACAATAATTTCATAAAATAATATAGAAAATAGTGCACAGAAAACGAGGCTCAAATATCTTTATCGCAACTGATGTGTGGTGGTCGTAAGACTTAAACACTAAGTTTTACGACCCCCTAGGCAGTACCTAGTTGTTGTAGTGTAGTATAGGCAAGGACTTTGGGATCAATATTGTTTTCTAAGGGAATAGTGTGGGAGATCCTTTCGAACATACAAAGGTCTAGAGTTGGGAATGATTATTCTTTTATATTTTTATATTTTATTGAAGCAAGTAAAATCATTATGTTTGAAGAGGTGTGGTGACAACCGTCAAATTTTCATCTTTAATTCCCTCATTTTTGTTAATTTTGAGCTTTGAACTCTATGAATCCAACAATTGAGAAGTTATCTCATTTTCTATATCACGTGTTTTGATTTTCTATGAATCCATTATGTGCTTTTATTATTTTATAGTTATTGTATCATTTATTATTTGTCCAGTGAACCTATAAATTTAAAAGTTAACTAATTAAGTTAACTACCACATAAGTTTACCATGAATATTATACCAACATTATATAATTGAAATCAAATACTTATATTTATCTTGTACACTTGACTTAACCAACTAGCATAAACCTTGTCCAAATATTAAACCTAGACTATTTCTACAAATACCCTTAACTAAATAATACTTACACAACATTTCCATTAAAAATTCAAAAACTAAAATGTTTTCCCTCCCCTTTGCGTGTACCGTCACCAAGTACTCTCCCACATGCATCATGGCTACAAGGCAACTTACACAATAAGGTACCTTTTGTCTAGTTTTTCCAATAACAAGCCTCACACTTTTTGCTTAAGGGAAATTGACCATTTGGTTTCCCCTTTTGTGCCATATAGCCGAGGAAACACAACACACACATGCATACTTTAAATTTGTTTCTCACACTAAACACAAAAACACTCTCCTTTCTCTCTTGATTTCAAATCAAACACACACACACACACATAAACCTCCATTTCCATTTACTTAATAAGATAAACAACATGAAATACCTTCTTTATTAACTTATATAATCACATACATACATTCGCATACAATTACATATCACTTGAAATCAAAAGCAGACTATTCGAATCCAAGAAAAACACCAACACCACGATGAATGTAAACGCATAGGCTAGGTTTGTTTGACTATGATTTTCAAATGATAGTTTTTGGAGCTAGGATTGTATTCGGGTTGCTTAAGGATCGAGCTAGGGTTATTGTGTTGGCGCTAGGGTTAGTTCGCACCCTAGGGTTTGGTTTAGCTAGTATTCGTGTGGTTTTAATTAGCTTCCGAGAAAAGAGTACGTCTTGTGCGCTTTCTTTCATTTCACTTAACTCTATGTCTTTTATATTTACTTGCAAGGTTTTCGTATAAAAACTAAAATGGGTTAACTAGCTTAACTACGCACGAGTTCATGGGTTAACCGTATGTTTACCTACGAGATTTATGGGCTAATATATTTTGACTTATTTGGATAAACTAACTATACTTTGTTACTAACAAAAATCGACCTAAACTTGTATGTATCCTATTAATATTTCCGTCTAAGGCTTGCCTAAACTTGAGGCCAAACCGAACATGGAATTGACCAAATCAAAGTCACCTAAAAACTTACTAGTTTCATATAAACAAAATGAGTACTACACTAGTTACTTGAGTCCTTAATGACTAAAATGGTGAACTAGAAACAAAAGGGAAAAACACACATTTGGTGTGTGTGTGTGTCGGGCGAGGACCACAAGGGAGTCACTTTATAAATTAGTGGACAATTAAATACCTACTTGTATTAACCAAATGTTTAATAGGAAAAATATGTATTTTGATATAATAGAATCGGCTAACTATCTAACTCCAGTATATGAAATAAAATAGTAAAGATTAACGAAACGGAGAACTTTGACAATGAACATTTAGCCACTAGTGTGCTCTTTGTAGCGCAACTTTCGGTTTCCTCTAAAAGTAACTAACGAGCCCTAAAACTGTGGCCAAAGGTGACCAATTGGGACGAATTCCTAGCGCATTCTGTTGAACACTTGGTGTTCACCAAGTGTTGCGTACGACTTGACCAGCCACCTTCGTGCCATTATTTAACCAAGTAAACGACCACTTCACGGTAGAATCTGAACATAAAACTTGTAAACGTCGCGGCATAGATCGTCTTCGTATTTTTGTCTTGACTTAACACTTACTAACGAACCCGTTATGATTTTCAAAGCTCGGGCCACAACTCATATTTATTACATCAATTGCAATAATTAATTACCATAATGAAAACGATTAAGTATCCAATCTTAATAATTATTCTGAGCGTCTTAGAGGCCAAACCAATAGGAGACCTTTTTTGTAAAATAAAGTTCACTATGTTGAGATTCTAAAAATGCTTGTGACGTAATTTGTTGACTTATAACGAGATGGGAGTATTGGGATTAAGTTGACCATTTGACCATATTTTGACTTATAATAAAATACAAATATTATATTTGATTAAATATAAGTGCAAGTACATTGTAACGATGAAGTGTTTAATTGCGTTGCATGTTTATCTTAGATGTCATTATTTATTCTAGGTTGCGCATAGGGTTGACGTTGTTTGCGTGCTTTGTTTCCGTGCCAACTACTTGTTAACTTTACTTTACTATCATTTGAGGTGAGTTTCATAAACCCAATTTTAACTATTTTTCACTGATTTTTGGGGTGAGACATTGCTTGATTTAAAATATGAACACAAGTTTATTTACTCGTTTATGTATTGGTCTAAGTTTCGATTTAACCCAAGTTGCTATTTGCCCACTATCACGAACCGTTAATTACTTTGTAAGTGCGGATATTATGAATAGACCTATTGGGGTTGACGCACCTGTCCAGCTTGGACTAACAGTAGTCAAGCGGACACAGTTTCATTTGAATCAGATTACGGGTGTCATGGGTTAGACACCTGCATGGGCTACATTTAATGATTAAAACTGTCGGTTGTGTTAACGCTTCGGTGTCATGAGCTTAGACAATAAACGCATTTTTGGTGACTAATTTCCTCAATACTAAAGCTTGAATAAGCTTTGGTAACAACTTGAAATGCTAAAAGGCTTATAAAACTACTTATATTGACAATAAGCACTCTAATAGGCTGATGAATAGTAACAACACGTTTTTGGAACTTTTTTTGTGATTTTTGAATAAGTAAGACAAAATAAGTATTTAAATGACTTTTAAAAGTATATAGCAAGATAAATAAAGTGCAAGTAATTAAAAGGAAGAAATTTAAAAACTTTATATTAAAATGGAACATAATATTTGTTTTTTTTACAAAGATTGGAACAAAAACTATGTACAAGAACTCTAAACTATTTATAGCAAATGGATGAAGCTTCTTGGTCTTCACTTTCTCTCTCCAAGGGTTTCTTTGAGGCCTTTAGATCTTGGCTTGAAAATAAAGCAGAAATTTGAGCCATTTGATCTTTGTGGTCTTTGGGGATTGCCAAGCTGGCATTCTATGTCTTGTCGCTTGTGCTTCTTTTCCAAAGAGTCTAGTGGAAAACCCTTTCTAAAGTTGTGATTCCTTTGTGGCCAACTAGATTGCCATGGTGTCGAATTTGTCATAGCTTTTGCTGAGGTGGAGTCTAACACACTTGATCCTCCTATTGGCTCTTAGAGAGTGGAACTCAATGATTTAATTAGGGTTTATCCTTCAAGGTAACTTGTTGTCTGGTAAAAAGTACGGGGAAGACGAAGGAACAGTAATTTTTCGCGCCTTTTTTAAGTTGTAACAAACCAGGACTTCGTTGACTTGGCAAAAAGGGTTGTGGGTTTGTCTGTGTTAAAGATGGGATACGGTTTAAGTTATTGCCCAAGAAGGTTAACAAAATTTAACATTATGTTATCTTTAACCCCTTTTTATCTCCATTAACACTCGTTAGTCCATATAAGAACCAAAGACTAATGGTGCAATTAAATAAGGACAAAAGTGTAATTTGGATCAATTTTAAGAGTGATTTGGATATTTTGGGATAAGTGAAGGGTAATTTGGGATTTTGGATATTAGAGAGGGTATTTTGGGTACTTTGAGAGAGTTAGGGTTTCAAAACCCCGTTAAATGATTTCCCAGCTTCGGCTTTTTGCATTTCTTCGTTTCTCATATTGATTCTGTCATTTCTTGGCCTTTTCTTGTGATTTCTCGATATACGTGCCTGCACATACACAAACAACAAAACAAACATATATATGGCACATTTGATGATTTTATATCCATTTTTAGTCTGTTTTTTCGAGAAATAAAGATATGTGTCTTAGCACATATCAGTGTTGTTACAACACTGACATTGGACCAATACTTGGGACATGAACACATGTAATTGGGAAAGGCGATCACACGAACTAAATTGGGGAACGACGTGTCACTATCTGGGAAGTTTTTGGAAGAGATTAATATAATTATATTTTCGGGAAGAGATGACAAAGATCCCTGAGAACATGTGAGAAATGTTTTGGAAATTATGGATCTCATCAAAATTCCTAGAATTACTAAAGAAGCAATCCTGATGTGAGTTTCACTCTCACAATTCTAGGATCGCTACACAAGGGAACAATAAAATTTCATGTGGTACAATTAATACTTGGGGTATTCTAACGGAAGTATTTATTTTATAGATTTTGTCCTCCGATCAAGACAAATCAGCTTCTCAAATGTATCCATAATTTTAAGAAAGGATTCGATGAAACCATATATCAAGCTTGGGATCGGTTCAACAACCTCCTTTTCTAGTGTCCAAGCCAAAATCTTAATAACCAACCCGATAGTTTATACCTTCTAAAAGGGGCTTTCCAATTCTTCATGTCAATCATTAGATGCTAGGACTCCTATCATGAAACTTACGACACTTGAGATCACGTACTTAGAAAAGAACTTTGAGATACCAAGGAGAGATGAGAAATGTAGCAAAGTTATGAAACTTGAAAATGAATAAATAATATGTGTAGAAACTATAAGGGAGGGGGTTGAATAGTTTCACTAGTTAAAACTTGATTTATAAAAATTTATTTTTAAAAAAGTTAGATTTGAGTGATTTATGTGAAACCTTCTTGTGCTGATTATGAACAAGTGATAGTGTTGCTAAGCTAATAATAAAAAAATTATATGCAAATAAGAATGTAAAGAGATTAAGGATAGGAAAGATCAAACCGAACGCCAAGGATTTATAGTGGTTCGACCACGAAGCTCTATCTTCGTCCCTACTCTACTCCTCGAGTACTCTACTCGAGAGTTCAATTAATCAACAAGCTCCTTAAAGGTGGAGAAACCTTACACGTCGCTTAACCAATTTACGACTCTAAGCTAGAAATCGGGCCCTAATCTTAGCTAGGACCAATCTATACCGATATACTTTAAGGCCTAAGTATTAACCATAATACATACACAACTTCCAAATTATACACCAATTTGGATCTTCATAAATACACAAGAATGAAAGAATAGTTTGGATATTGAATGGATCTTGAACTTGACATGACACTTCAAGGATGATAGTGTTCTTCACTTTGCACTTTAGTGGATGAGAGGATCGAAGAAAGAATCACTTCTTAAACAAGTTTAATTAAACAAATGATCAAGTATTTGAGAGATTAATGAAGTGTTTAGATATGAGAAAGTGTGTGCAAAATAGGTGCTTTGAAAAGATGGAAATGAGCCACTATTTATAGGAGAAAAAGAATAACGGCTAGTACTGGCCACGGTTCGCTAATGTTCCCACGATTCCATATATATATATATATATATATATATATATATATATATATATATATATATATATATATATATATATATATATATATATATATATATATATATATATATATATATATATATGGAATCGTGGAGACCTATAAGGAACCGTGAGCCCTAGACTCCACTTCTTTTTGTCTTGTAGTGGTGAAAGCTTATCTAGGGAGGTTTATACCTCTTTAAGAATAACCAAAAGAATATCCTAAGGAATATCCTAGGAATATCCAATAAGCTTTTTCATTTCCATAAAACATTTTCATAAAAAAAAGTTATTTAAAAAACATTAAGTGTAACACCCCATTTTGATAAATGGAATGTCACGCGTGATTATGGCGTGTCATCAAAACATACAAGGATAAATGTCTAAACATTACATGACCATAAAGGAAATACCGGAATCAAACATCAGTAGTACAAAAGTAGAACTCATCACACACAAACATAAGTACTGTAAATGAAAGGACTAAACAATGTCCATGGAAATGAGTATCAAAGTATAAAGAAATGCATAAAGTAAAGAAGTCTAGGAAGCTTCCAATCCATATGCACGTACGCTTAAAGTCTACGAGCGTCCCTGAGTACCTGCCGTTTTGGGAACATGAAAAGGAAAACGACTGAGCAATACGCTCAGTGCACAGATATACAAGTATAGAATGAATAACATAAGCATATAAACATGAAACAGCGGAAGAAACTAAGTCCTGGATAACCTAGTTATATCTTAGTAAAACTGGTTTTATAGTTTGAAAAGCCTTATGTTTATCTTGTAAAAACTGTTTAACATATTTTACCATTAGCCAATATAGTTCATGAAATATCAACATACATGAATACCTGGAGGGGTGACCTCGTCATGCAAGTTAGAGGGGCTGCCTCTAATTTAATATACTGGTTTCGGGTATGAGGGATCAGCTCCTTGTGAAGGATGCAAGGCACACACCACATTCACACTGAGTAATCTGCTGAAAACATGTAACTAGGATTCACCCATACGCCCCACCTGATAATAATAATAATAATATGGCCAAAAGCTGAAAGGGACGCCACGAGCTATCACTCCGCCGTGGTGAAGTCATAACAGTGGTGCCTCTAGTGTTATGGTTATGGTACCTCCATAACTAGGTGAAACTGGTCATTCATGTATATGGATTTAGGTATTCTAATTAAACATAAGCAAATCAAAAACATATAAAACATATACTGGGGAAAACAGTTGGCTGCATACGGGAAATCCTAATAAGGAAAAATGTCCATACTGAAAGGACGGAGAATCCATACCTTATGTCCAGTGAACGAAGAAGACGAACGAAAGAGAGTCCTACTTCGATATCACTAATGCTACATAAATACATACGTGTATAAGTATCTGATTACTGAGTACGTAACTGTTTTTATATCACGTCTTAGCTTGTTTTATATGTTCATGTCATGTTTTACTGATTTAAGCTCTATACTGTGTTTATCATATATTCTGTCTATTCTGATTAAGTATTACTTGTATTTCATGTATTATTATACTTGTTGTGTAATAATAAGTAACTTTCTAAATATAGCAGGTTTCCTAAAATAGAAAGTTTCCAAAAATAAAAAGTTACCAAAAATAGAAAGTTACCAAAAATAGTAAGTTTCCAAAAATAGAAAGTTTCCAAAAATAGAATTACTGCTTAAAATAGATAATTTCTAAAAATAGAAAGTTTCCATAAATAGATTAGCTGCCTTAATTAAATAAGTTTCTAAAAATAGAAAGTTTCCATAATTAGATATAAGCTGGATAATTAAGCTAATTATATAAGCTTAAGTGTTTTATGATTAATATTCTAAGTCATGTGATTATATAGTATAGTTTATTAATTATTTCATGTGAATTAAATAAACTATAGGTTAAAGTATTTAATTAAATATAACATGATTTAATTAAACAAAGGTAAAATAAATACTTAGGTTAAAACATATATTATTATCTATAAATAATATAACCTAAGTCATGTAATTTAATTAATTATAAGTCATGTTTTAATAATTAGTTAATTATATAGTCTAATTAAAAGATAAAAATACTTAGGTTAAAATTCATGTGTTAATAATAAAATTAATAACCTAAGTCATGTAAAATTAATCATGTTCATGCTTTTAATTAATTTAGTTTAAATCTTGTAGAAATAATATAACTTGTAACAAAAATATTAAACCTTGAAAAATAACTCATGAACCGGACCGTGTTTTAAATCTAACATGTGTGAACCGGACCCGTGTTTTAACCCATGAACCGGACCCAAAATCACCACCATACCTCGACCTAGGTCGGGGTTTCTTGCCCTTGCTGCTGACGTGACACCACCATCACCAAACCGAGACCTTAAGGTCTCGGTGGTGTGAGTTTAAGCCAAGCCGAGACCCCCCCTTGGGCTCGGTTAGGCGTCAGCCAAACAACAAACACCCCTAAACCCTAAATTGATTAAACCCCATGATTAATAACATGATTAACTACTTGTTTTTAATTAGTTTATTAAAAACCTTCATGATTTTATGTGATTAAATAAATCAAAACATAAAATAAAAGAGTTAGAGTTTATACCGATCACGTGAAATCAAGAGGATGAACACACTAACGATCCTTGTAATAATCATAGACCAAAATCAAACCGAATCACCCTTGTGGTGATGCTAAACCCGGCGGCCAAAGAACCAAAGGAAGAAGAAAAGGATTTTAGGGTTTTTAATATTTTCTAAATCTTTTTAAATGAAAATAAATTTTCCTTAAATTCCATGTTTAGTAAAAATTATGGGCTTGGCCCTTTTATCTTGGTGTAGCCGCGGGTATGGGGTCCTGATTGTAGTGTAAATTACACCTCTTAGGAAAAAGGCGTAAAAGCGGTAAGTATCGAGTGATGATTTAGGAAAATCAACACTAATGACCCTTAAGGTATGGAAGTTCGTTTCCCAAGGAGGTATATGTGTTGTGAAAAACTTGTAAAAGTTTGTGATTAATGATTGGTTTAGAAGGGGGATTAGAAAAGAAGAATGACGAAGACGTAAAAATAAAAATTAACAAAAAATCACTACTAGAAAGTTAAAACGTAGAACCTTAAAAACCACAAAAATAAAAATAAATTCTAAAAATTACCAAAAATTCACCAAAAATCAAAAATAATAAACTAAGAGTTTACCAATGATCAAAACTTTTTCAAACCTTTTAAATATTCAATTTTTAAATGCTAATTAAAGCCCTAAAAATCAAATAAATTATCAAAAAGTCCAAATAAAGTTTTTTCAATTGATAAACCTCTAAAATGACCTAAAAAGATTAAAAACTATTTTTAGAAATTTTTAAACTAATAAAAACTATTTAAAATGATTTAAAAACTATTAAAACTTAAAATAATTATAAAAATTAATCTAAAAGAGATAAAATTATTCTAAAAGTTGCTAAATTCCTAATTTAATGTATTAAACCTAAGAAAAATGTAAAAAGTTGGAAAAAGTGAAATTTGAAAAATAATATTAAAATAATAATAAAATAATATTAAAAATCCAAAAATTATAAAAAATTCTAAAAACTTGCAAACTAGTTTATTTTAACCTAAATAATCAGAAAATCAAAGTGAAATTACCAAAATACCCCTAATGGGCCCTCAAATGGGCCAAATCCAAAATCAGTTAACACAAATGGGCTTTTGGGCCCAAAAAGTCAAACTTGGCCCAAATTGACTTGGAAAAGCCCTATTGGACTTAAAATTCAATTCTAAGAACAAAACTCTAAAGGCCCAAAAGCTGAATATGAGCTTATCACAGCTTATTAAACACAAGCTTATTCTTATTGGGCTTTTCAGCCCATTAAGCCATAAGCTAATGCCATAAGCTCTAATTTGACACACAACCCTCTTTTAGGATGCTTAAGAGATCTGTCAAAAGAAATTTCCAAAAAGCACACTCAATAAGCCAGAAAATAGAAAAGCAAAAAATCCACAAAACGACAAAATAGTCGTTTTTGAGAAATAATGCACCTCAGGACTTGATTCAACTTGCAAAAGCTTTCAAATGGACTCAATAAGCAATATCAATCAACAAAAATCCAATAAGCACAACCAATAAGCCAGAATAAGCACAAATGAACTTATGTAAAAGTCAAAGGAGTTGGTTTTCTAGTCAAACCCTAAAGTCAAACACCCAAATGCTCCAGTATGAACAAATGGGTCAAAATATGAGCACCTATTACAAAAACAAAGTTGTTGCAGGTTGGAATAAGCTATTATAGCTTAATGATAAGCTGAACCCAATTTTACACTATCAGTGGCAACCAGCAGGAGAAAGGAGTTCCCACTGCTTTGACTATCTGACCAAGCTTATATGAGAGTTCTGGTTTGATTCAATTGGAAACAAGGGCACCCTTGTGATCAGTGAATCACAAGGAGTCAATAGCAACAATAAAATCACAAATTGGTCCACACAATAAGCCACAATAAGCCAAACAGTTACCAGATATGCTCCAGATAGGGAAATAAGCAGTTAAGCACTTAATAAGCAGATTTAACCACAATAAGCCAACCAAACTTAACAAGATGCATAAACAAGCTATATAAACTAACAACAAACACAAAGCAACAATAATCAAACACTGAATCAAAGTAAACAACAAGATCAAAGCATAAAAAGTTACTGATGAACAATGAACAAATGCAGAAACAAGTTTGTTGATATACTTGACACTTGATCCAATTTCAAGCCTCAAATCCTTCTTCCCTGGTGTGATTAACTATGATTTAGCACTTGTTAGCCCTAGCCTAAGCCTAGATCTAGGTGTCCTCAAAATCCTAGCCAATTTTACCAAGTATTTAAGATTTTATAGCCAAATCAAGAATCTATGTGATCAAACCCACAAAACCTGCAAACAGATGAACACAAGCACCTTAATAACAGATACCAATACTTGCTTACACAAAACAACCACTTAGAAAACCACAAAACCAATCCAAGCAGTAGACCCAAACACTCCTTAATCTACCACTTAACAAAGGAACTTGTGATTTTAACTAATAACCTACTGATTTTAATGATCAAAAACACTTAAACAATAGCAACTAACACAATCAAACTCAAAAATCACCAGCACAAACACCAATACTCAGAATCAAAGCACCAAATTCAAAACAGCCATAAACATGAAATTTTTAGGGGAATCTTAACCAAGAGATTATACCTGCCCTCCACAACATCCTAGGAAGGCCAGCTATGCTCCTTGGACCTTGTTCAACAACTAGAACAAGACTAAGGTACTTCAACAAAGATGATCAAAGCCTGCTGATGTTCAAAGCAGAACAAGGCTTTGATTATGATATTTCTTCAACACAAGCAACAAACAAACTCAACCAAAGGCTTAGAATCCTTCTCAGGCTTGGTGTCAACAAGCTTGAAAGAACTCAAGGCTTAAGGCTAAGGGTTAGTACACAAATAATAGCCAAATTCAGAAACAAGGACTTCAAGGCTTTTGAACCTTGAAAACCTTTCAAACCTAGACGTGCCTTAACCACAAGGTTAAGGAAGGTCTAAACAATCAAATGGAACTCAGAATTAGGCTACTCAAACACCAAACTTTTAACTAAATCAAAAAGAGATTTCAAAATTTCAGAAATTCAAATTTTATTTAACTTAAAAAGGAATTACAAAGATTGATAGCCTAAAACTGGAACAAAGCTCTCTCACAAGTTGAGGAGTCTTTACATAGGCAAATGCCAAGGCTAGCACTATTCACAAACCCTAGATGTGAAATTCCCTAAATGCCCTAAGTCCTTGAGTGCGTTTGTTGTTGATGAGCTGTCCCAAGTGATCTTGGACGTTCATTTCAGCTTTGATATGAAGCAATGATCCTTGGCTGTTGATTTGGACACGTCACATAACTTGGAGGTTAAGTTGCATTCTGATTGGTTTAAAGGGAATTGGGGGTGGGGTCCATGGTGGAGTGGTGTGAGGTTACATGTGTGGGATGTGATCGTGCTAGGGTGAATTAGTTTTTGGTTAAAGTAATTGGGAAAAACCCTTTGGCAGTAAAAAGTAAAACCTGGGTTCATACGTGTGAATAGTGACACGTTTGATCCGTTTTCTTAGGGAGAAAGGTGTTTGGCGCGTGTTTAGGGATTTAAACTTCCAAAATTGGCAGCCTTGGTCCTTTTTCTTTCTTTCTCTTGTCACTTGTAAGTAAACTTCTATCAGCGCCCATTTCCTTTGTATCAACGTTTTACAACTTGTCATTTTTGGCATAAACTTTCCAAAAAGTGTATCAATGGTTAATTTTGGAACTTTTGCATATTTGAAGGACTGATCTTGGACATTTTTGATCTTCAAAGGTCTTCAATGTATCTTTGGCGTGATGAGGGACCATATTTGACAATTTGAAATTGTTGAGGGACTAATCTTGCCATTTCTTCAAAGTTGAGGGACCTTTTGTGTAATTTTGACAAACTTAAGGGACCAAACTTGTAATTATTAATATACAAGGGTTTTAAGTGTCATTTCTTCAATAATTGAGGATCAATCTTGTTTGTCTTCAAGTTTTCAAGGGTATTTGTTGAATTTTCCATGATTAGGGCCCGGTTCTTTGTACGGCTTCGTTTCTCGTGTCCGTTTTTCCTTGTAACTTGTGATCTTTTGTCTTTTTCACGATATCCATACCTAAAATACACAAGTAAACAAACACAAGCATATATATGGTATTTTATGACATTTTTATGCATTTAAAGCCCGAAAAGAACGATGAGATCATGTATAAATGCCATCTCATCACTCCCCCATACTAAACCATTGCCGTGCCCTCACGCAATGCTAGAATAAAGTATCTAAGCATCACCAAAGTTCAATTTTATTAACCTTTATTGAAAAGTAAAAGACTAGCAACATACTACGATGATGTGTAAAGACATAACATATGATTTTCATCACAAAAAGTGACTTTTAGGGTCAAAGAAGAGAAACAAGTAAATGTCCCTTAGAGTAAACTTCGTCATCCTTGATTGTCATACATTCCATGCTATGTGCAAAAACGAGATCATTGTTGGTACAAGTCACAATGCTAACACTACTCATACGTCCAAATTGTGTAATACTTTTTCTCCCCGCAATCCTAGTTATTATAAAAAGAAATGGGTTACTAGCATTTTTTATCTATTTGTCATGGATCACAAGTGATTCATATTGAATTATTTGAGTAGTTATTAGTCCGAAAGCAAAGTAGCACGATTTGATCAATAGTTAGCCGAAGGACAAAATCTTTTAAAACGGCTTCTCGTGTATCTCCTTAAGTTCATATCTTGGCATAACTCGTTTCACGATTTGAGACCTTTCTCGGACCGATATTTGGCATGTACTTCATACTTCAAATCTTGGGAAGACGTTCTTGAAATTATGGTCTTCTCTTCATATATTTGGAATTTCTTCACTTGACGTTTTTGAGAGATTCTTCATATTGGACCACGACTTCATCATTTTTCTTCAATCTTTACTTTGGATTTTGATATACAACGATCCGCCTCCTTTTCAGACTTGGATATATTTATCCTCATACCTTGTTAGGGTCTTTTTGGATAGACTTTCTCCATGATCTTTAGGGGAGTAATTGCTTTTCGTCGTGCGTCTTGATCCTTCATATTGATTTAGGAATAATGATACTTCACATCATCTTTGGATCTTTAGCAAAAATAGAGCTCCTCATGCCTTGTTAGGGCCTTTTTGGATAATCGCCAATCTTCGCGTCCCGCTTCAATAAGTTATGCCTTGGCTATGAACTCTATTCAACCCTGAGCAACTTTTAAACGATCTTGCGCTAGAGGCTAAGTAACCTTTCAAATCGTACGACCTTACTTATTGCAATTATGGTTTATTCCTAATGCATTGATCTTATGGGAAGAAAAAGCCACAATTAAAAACATATGAGTTTTTGAAAGAACATTTTCATGTTCTACGTTTAGCATGATCACTTGTCTAACTCTATCATTTCTCGTTCTTTACTATATAAAGACCTCTAATTAAAGAGACTCGTGAATACTTAGCCATGCAAGTCAAAATTAAGCCAAATTTGGATTAGATTTCATTAAGACTATATCAAATCAAAGTTTTGGGTTTTCAAGCCACCTATAGGATCTTGCACTTTCTTGGACTTTTTCAAGTTTAGAGAATGCGTTTTATAGTTCCCTTGATAAGTGACTTTCTAGAATCAATTATAGGAACTTGCGAAAAGTTCTTGTTCTTAACCCGAATGAATTAAGACTTTCGCGTTTTAAAGCTCCCTATATAAAAGTCTAGCAAAACTTGAATTGAGCGGGTTAAGGAATGTAAATGGCTCCAAATGCCCATCAAGTCAAAAACTAACTCTTATTCTACCCATCAGAAAATATACATTCGTGTCTTAAAAACACTTATGAAAACTAAGAAATTTTTTAAAATTTGGCCATTTTTAGCCTTATTAGCAAAACAAAACATTGAAAATTGGAAAGCGTGAGGGCGTAGCAAAGCAAGTACCTATTCACCCCCCATACTAAAAGTAAACATTGTCCTCAATGTTTCGAGTCTAAAGGTGGAGCACCCCCATACTAGAGACGAAGAGTCGAATGCTTAGGATCTAGCATGGAAAGGGTGATCAACAATATATCTAAAGCCGTTTATTAAGTATGCTAAAAGATAATTGTTAGAACAATAAAGGATATGTCATGGAATCGTGAGAAACTTCTTCAAACGAACGATGGAGGCTCACGTAAACGAACACGGGAGTCTTCATACGTAGATGATGATGATGATCTAGATAACACAATCACAAACAACCACGAGACAACGAGTTGAAAGGGTACAAGTCCCCTTATTAGTGAATAGTGAGCATAAAAGATAAGCATGGGATCTTCCCCACGAGGCACCTCGTTTTTGATTACCGAGTCATGAGCTCGACTCGATCCCCTCAAAATGTGAACATTTAGGGAAAATCATGGTATGGTCAATTTTTGATGGGGCTTACATGATAAACAAGGCCCAAAAAGCAACCGGTAATAAGGACTAAATCCTTAGATGATGCAAAATACCGGGATCGAAAATGGCGTTCTCGTTTTCATTGGAAAAACAATTCAACGCCACTTCAACATGTGCCATAAACTCAAAGAGTTTGAAGAAAAGAGATGAGAAGTAGAAGGGTGGGACAATTGGTAAGACAAACTTTTGAGCTACTCGAGGTAGACTCGCACCAAGCAAATAGAAAGATTTTCCATTTATTGCATCGGTGGAAGACCGAGATTGACCTTTACATGAAATTCCGGGATCGAATATCTCGTCCTCGGTGGACAAGGATGAGGGAACATAAGGGGCTTCCCCCATACTAAAACCACACAAAGCATCGTCAAAAGGAGTAGACGAGCTTGTAGCACTCAAATCACGTGGTGATGACGGAGTTAGATTTGTAGAAAAATCAATTAAATCACATTTAAAATCTTTTCCTTTTTTATCTTTAGAACTCTCCTTATGAAAACCCTTTTTGATTATGTCGAAAATATTCGGTGTTTCTAAGACGATGTTAGTCACACTAAAAATTCTCACATTTGTAAACCGTTTTGGTTTTGGTGGTGGCAAGTTCTCAAATCGTTTATCGACGAAGAAAACCTCCCCATCGGGGTCTACATATTCATCATCCGAAAGATCTTCCGTAGAAACCGGCAACTTATCAACACTTTTCAAGAATGAATGTTCGAGGTGAGGAGAAGGATTTTTCGATTCAAGTATTGACGGTTTCTTCTTTGTAGGCTTTACACTCATAACCTCCACCGGCGGAGGAAATGGTAAATTGTTTTTGGCGACATTTCCTAAAACTCTTGGTGAAAATTCTTTGCAAACGACATTGGTTGAATCACCATGGTTTAAAGTTGCAATAGAATAGACATGAGAAAGATTGGAGTTTTGTGTTGCATTGATGACAAGTTCTTCCTCATTGAAACGAAGGGTGATTTTTCGAGCATGAACATCGATAAGTGCTCTTGATGTATCCAAAAATGAACGACCCAAAATGAGAGGAACTTTTCGATCGATAGGAATGTCTACAACGATAAAGTCAACGGGATAGTAAAACTTTCCGACTTTAACGAAAACGTCCTCGGCTACTCCACATGCTAAAATCGTAGAATGATCGGCCATCTCAATAGACATGTTCGAAGGAGTAAGAGCCGGAAGAGAAAGCGATTTGAAAATCACAAGAGGCATTAAATTAATACTAGCACCAAGATCGGCCAAGGCGTAGCATTCCTCCATATCTTGAATTGCACACGGAATCAAAAATTTACCGGGATCACCGACTTTTTGTGGTATGCGGCTAAGAAAAACCGATGAACAACTAGACGATTATTGTAACTTCTCTTTGTTGTTTAGAATACTTTTGAAGTTTGCGTCGAATCGAGGCATCATGATAAGAGCGTCGGCAAAACTTATGTTAAAATGTAGATCACGAAACATTTTCATAAATAGCTCAAATTGATAATTGTTCCGTTCTTGTGCCTTTTCCTTGTTTCGTCTCGAAGGGTAAGGTAAAGGTGGTGTGGGTTGGTCATTAGGCAACGGCCTTGGAAACTCGGGTATTGGTTCAACCGTAGGTGTGGTATGAGCGGTACTTCGTGGGATTGTAATGTGCTCCTTTTCGACCATCACCTTGGGTTCTTTCTCGATTTCCTTCTCCGTAGAAGTACTTGGACGAGAGATTGGTTCCTTGAAAATTTTACCACTTCGTGTAGTAATAACCTTCATTTCTCCCCTCGGGTTGTTAATGGTATCACTAGGAAGACCACCCGAGGAAGAGGGTTTACACATGATTGCTTCAAACATCTTAGCCATTCGGTCCTCAAATTTTGATTGCCTAGCATCCGCTTTCAATAACTCTTGCTTAATCTCATGTTGTCCTAATTCCATCTTTTGTTGATTTTGTTGAAGACGTTGGACATTTCCTTCCATTTTGTTTGCATGAGTTTTAAGTTCATTAGCAAGTTCATTTTTTAGCTCGTTTTTCAACTCGGATCTTAAGCTAATCATCTCACGTTGCATGTTATCAAACTTTGCATCATTTGCTTTAGCATAATCCAAAATTCTCCTTGCAAATTTTTAGTGTAAGCATTTTGAAAACCTTGTGTAGTGTTTTGAAAATCACGGTTTTGATTTTGATTAGAAATTTGTCCATTCCCATTTTCATAATTCCCCTTGTTGTAGTTACGTGTGTTGCCTTGGTAATTACCTTGGTTGTTGTTTCGATAATTGTTAACATTTTGATTTGGTGGAGCTTGATTTGGGCGGGAACCTTGACCGTTTTGGTTGTAAGTTCCCGTTGCTACATAAGCACTCGAAGTGTTACCATCCGCGGTAATACACTCGGAAAGATCATGAGCTCCACCACAAGATAAACAACTCTTAGCAACCGCTTTTACCGAAGCGGAATTGGAAGCTTCTTGAGCCTTCCAATGGGACATAAGATTAGCAAATCTATCAAAAAACCGATTTTCCTCATTAGCTTCGTCATGTAAGGCATTAATGCTACGAGACGATTGTGACGAAGATGACGAACCCATATTGGCAACACTCGGTGTGTTACGAGGGTTATAAACCTTAGATCTATTTTCAATGATTTGTAAAGCCTCATTTGTCGTCTTGCATAAAAAATTACCACCCGCGGCGGCATTCAAATAATCTCGTTCATGATCATTAAGCCCATTATAAAAAGTATCCACTTGATGCAATTCCGTAAAATCATGGTGTGGACATTCATGTAACATTTCTTTAAATCGTTCCCATGCCATTGAAAAACTTTCATTATTTCTTTGCACAAATCGTGAAATCTCATTTTTCAAGTGTGTTGTTTTAGATGGTGGAAAAAACTTGTTCACAAACTTAGAAACGAGATCGGCCCATGTCAAAATCGAATTTGGCGGTTCTTTCTCGAGCCAAATTTTTGCGGGTCCATCCAACGAGTATGGAAACAACATCATCTTAATGACGTCATGTGGAACATCCTTAAACTTGCTAGTGGCGGTGAGACGGTTAAAATTCCTAATATGGTAATGCGGGTTGTCTTTCTCGTGACCTCTAAACTTATTTGCTTACAACATCGACACTAAACCCGTCTTAATCTCGAAATTCTCCGCAAGGATGGCGGGAATCACAATAGCCTCTCCAAAACCCTCGGTGGGTGCTTGTAGCAACTCCATCATAGTACGATTAGCCATGACGACTTCTTGTTCTATAATAGGTTCAACAATTGGAGGTTCTTCAACAATCAACGTCTCTTGATTGGCTTGTTTTAAAAGTCGTTTACGAGCTCGTTTTGCTTGATTACGAGTGATCATAAACTTCACGAAGAATGGGAGGTGAGCAAAGAAGATTCTTTTTGGGTGTTTTGTGAATTTCCAATTTTTTGTTGTGTTTTTGATGATATTTAATTTTTTTGGATTTTGGTGTATCTTCGTAGACAACAATCTACAAAATCTCTCCTCGAATCAAACTCTTGATTAAAGAAGCCTCAAAGGAATGAAAACGATCACGTGGAGTGAACGCCTTCGAATGACTTTAGAACTTTGGTGAAAACCAAAATGTTCAAGAGGGTTTTAATCACAAAGAAACCAAGCAAATATATTATACGTAATAATACTTTGGGCGGCAAAACCCTCGATTGGCCTTCAATCTCAAAATACTCACAAGCAAGCGGGGAAACGAGGCGGCGCGAAGCACTTAAGAGCCTTTTTCCTTAGGGTATATTTTATAATACCCGCCTTATACCCACCTTATAGTTTGTATTTTTCAAAATCGAGCTTCACGAAAGTATTTATCTATTTTTGCCTTTTTCTTTTTGTTTGAGATTCGAATAAAATAATTGAGTGATGAAATCCCAATTAAGGTTGTGTTTTCACACTTTTGGAGATATTGTTTATTGATTGTGATACTTAATACAATATAGTAATAATATTTGTACAAGAAAAACCAAGAAAACCGATAATACGTATTAGTAGAGTTCTACTAATACAAATACTATTTGGTTAATATTAAAAACAACAATGCAAATTAATCACGACACACCTCCCCGGCAGCGGTGCCAAAAATGATTGTAGTGTAAATTACACCTCTTAGGAAAAAGGCGTAAAAGCGGTAAGTATCGAGTGATGATTTAGGAAAATCAACACTAATGACCCTTAAGGTATGGAAGTTCGTTTCCCAAGGAAGTATATGTGTTGTGAAAAACTTGTAAAAGTTTGTGATTAATGATTGGTTTAGAAGGGTGATTAGAAAAGAAGAATGACGAAGACGTAAAAATAAAAATTAACAAAAAATCACTACTAGAAAGTTAAAACGTAGAACCTTAAAAACCACAAAAATAAAAATAAATTCTAAAAATTACCAAAAATTCACCAAAAATCAAAAATAATAAACTAAGAGTTTACCAATGATCAAAACTTTTTCAAACCTTTTAAATAATTAAATATTCAATTTTTAAATGCTAATTAAAGCCCTAAAAATCAAATAAATTATCAAAAAGCCCAAATAAAGATTTTTCATTTGATAAACCTCTAAAATGACCTAAAAAGATTAAAAACTATTTTTAGAAATTTTTAAACAAATAAAGACTATTTAAAATGATTTAAAAACTATTAAAACTTAAAATAATTATAAAAATTAATCTAAAAGAGATAAAATTATTCTAAAAGTTGCTAAATTCCTAATTTAATGTATTAAACCTAAGAAAAATGTAAAAAGTTGGAAAAAGTGAAATTTGAAAAATAATATTAAAATAATAATAAAATAATATTAAAAATCCAAAAATTATAAAAAATTCTAAAAACTTGCAAACTAGTTTATTTTAACCTAAATAATCAGAAAATCAAAGTGAAATTACCAAAATACCCCTAATGGGCCCTCAAATGGGCCAAATCCAGAATCAGCCAACACAAATGGGCTTTTGGGCCCAAAAAGTCAAACTTGGCCCAATTGACTTGGAAAAGCCCTATCTGACTTAAAATTCATTTCTAAGAACAAAACTCTAAAGGCCCAAAAGCTGAATATGAGCTTATCACAGCTTATTAAACACAAGCTTATTCTTATTGGGCTTTTCAGCCCATTAAGCCATAAGCTAATGCCATAAGCTCTAATTTGACACACAACCCTCTTTTAGGATGCTTAAGAGATCTGTCAAAAGAAATTTCCAAAAAGCACACTCAATAAGCCAGAAAATAGAAAAGCAAAAAATCCACAAAACGACAAAATAGTCGTTTTTGAGAAATAATGCACCTCAGGACTTGATTCAACTTGCAAAAGCTTTCAAATGGACTCAATAAGCAATATCAATCAACAAAAATCCAATAAGCACAACCAATAAGCCAGAATAAGCACAAATGAACTTATGTAAAAGTCAAAGGAGTTGGTTTTCTAGTCAAACCCTAAAGTCAAACACCCAAATGCTCCAGTATGAACAAATGGGTCAAAATATGAGCACCTATTACAAAAACAAAGTTGTTGCAGGTTGGAATAAGCTATTATAGCTTAATGATAAGCTGAACCCAATTTTACACTATCAGTGGCAACCAGCAGGGGAAAGGAGTTCCCACTGCTTTGACTATTTGACCAAGCTTATATGAGAGTTCTGGTTTGATTCAATTGGAAACAAGGGCACCCTTGTGATCAGTGAATCACAAGGAGTCAATAGCAACAATAAAATCACAAATTGGTCCACACAATAAGCCACAATAAGCCAAACAGTTACCAGATATGCTCCAGATAGGGAAATAAGCAGTTAAGCACTTAATAAGCAGATTTAACCACAATAAGCCAACCAAACTTAACAAGATGCATAAACAAGCTATATAAACTAACAATAAACACAAAGCAACAAGAATCAAACACTGAATCAAAGTAAACAACAAGATCAAAGCATAAAAAGTTACTGATGAACAATGAACAAATGTAGAAACAAGTTTGCTGATATACTTGACACTTGATCCAATTTCAAGCCTCAAATCCTTCTTCCCTGGTGTGATTAACTATGATTTAGCACTTGTTAGCCCTAGCCTAAGCCTAGATCTAGGTGTCCTCAAAATCCTAGCCAATTTTACCAAGTATTTAAGATTTTATAGCCAAATCAAGAATCTATGTGATCAAACCCACAAAACCTGCAAACAGATGAACACAAGCACCTTAATAACAGATACCAATACTTGCTTACACAAAACAACCACTTAGCAAACCACAAAACCAATCCAAGCAGTAGACCCAAAACTCCTTAATCTACCACTTAACAAAGGAACTTGTGATTTTAACTAATAACCTACTGATTTTAATGATCAAAAACACTTAAACAATAGCAACTAACACAATCAAACTCAAAAATCACCAGCACAAACACCAATACTCAGAATCAAAGCACCAAATTCAAAACAGCCATAAACATGAAATTTTTAGGGGAATCTTAACCAAGAGATTATACCTGCCTTCCACAACATCCTAGGAAGGCCAGCTATGCTCCTTGGACCTTGTTCAACAACTAGAACAAGACCAAGGTACTTCAACAAAGATGATCAAAGCCTGCTGATGTTCAAAGCAGAACAAGGCTTTGATTATGATATTTCTTCAACACAAGCAACAAACAAACTCAACCAAAGGCTTAGAATCCTTCTCAGGCTTGGTGTCAACAAGCTTGAAAGAACTCAAGGCTTAAGGCTAAGGGTTAGTACACAAATAATAGCCAAATTCAGAAACAAGGACTTCAAGGCTTTTGAACCTTGAAAACCTTTCAAACCTAGACGTGCCTTAACCACAAGGTTAAGGAAGGTCTAAACAATCAAATGGAACTCAGAATTAGGCTACTCAAACACCAAACTTTTAACTAAATCAAAAAGAGATTTCAAAATTTCAGAAATTCAAATTTTATTTAACTTAAAAAGGAATTACAAAGATTGATAGCCTAAAACTGGAACAAAGCTCTCTCACAGGTTGAGGAGTCTTTATATAGACAAATGTCAAGGCTAGCACTATTCACAAACCCTAGATGTGAAATTCCTTAAATGCCCTAAGTCCTTGAGTGCGTTTGTTGTTGATGAGCTGTCCAAAGTGATCTTGGACGTTCATTTCAGCTTTGATATGAAGCAATGATCCTTGGCTGTTGATTTGGACACGTCACATAACTTGGAGGTTAAGTTGCATTCTGATTGGTTTAAAGGGAATTGGGGGTGGGGTCCATGGTGGAGTGGTGTGAGGTTACATGTGTGGGATGTGATCGTGCTAGGGTGAATTAGTTTTTGGTTAAAGTAATTTGGAAAAACCCTTTGGCAGTAAAAAGTAAAACCTAGGTTCATACGTGTGAATAGTGACATGTTTGATCCGTTTTCTTAGGGAGAAAGGTGTTTGGCGCGTGTTTAGGGATTTAAACTTCCAAAATTGGCAGCCTTGGTCCTTTTTCTTTCTTTCTCTTGTCACTTGTAAGTAAACTTCTATCAGCGCCCATTTCCTTTGTATCAACGTTTTACAACTTGTCATTTTTGGCACAAACTTTCCAAAAAGTGTATCAAGGGTTAATTTTGGAACTTTTGCATATTTGAAGGACTGATCTTGGACATTTTTGATCTTCAAAGGTCTTCAATGTATCTTTGGCTTGATGAGGGACCATATTTGACAATTTGAAATTGTTGAGGGACTAATCTTGCCATTTCTTCAAAGTTGAGGGACCTTTTGTGTAATTTTGACAAACTTAAGGGACCAAACTTGTAATTATTAATATACAAGGGTTTTAAGTGTCATTTCTTCAATAATTGAGGATCAATCTTGTTTGTCTTCAAGTTTTCAAGGGTATTTGTTGAATTTTCCATGATTAGGGCCCGGTTCTTTGTACGGCTTCGTTTCTCGTGTCCGTTTTTCCTTGTAACTTGTGATCTTTTGTCTTTTTCACGATATCCATACCTAAAATACACAAGTAAACAAACAAAAGCATACATATGGTATTTTATGACATTTTTATGCATTTAAAGCCCGAAAAGAACGATGAGATCATGTATAAATGCCATCTCATCAGGCCCATAAAGGGGTAACACGAACATTTTCCGTGTCTAAAATAATAGTGTGTTCTCATGTTCGTGTTTTTACATGATTTGATAGTTATTGTTCGTGACTTAATATATTTATTCGTGCTCATAATAAATATACATACATACGTAATATTAAGCTCGTGATTAATTTACATTCATGATTTCATATTCGTATGTTCGTGATTATAATTATTATTGGAATCATTATCGTGTGTTCACACGTAATATATACTCATCGTGTTACAACACACACGTAATACTTGTAATTCTTGTTCGTGAAACATAAACATGCTATAAAAAGAAAGTTCTAATCATGTACGTACGATCGTAAGGGTATTATTCATGGTAAAAGCATGCGGGTTTTACAACTCTTCCCCCCTAAAAAGAATAATTCGTCCCCGAATTATAGATAAAGTAAACTGGAAAAGAAGAACATACCCGAATTCAAAATATGAAATGAGGGTAAGAAGCCCGGATAGACTCCTCTGTTTCCCAAGTGGCTTCCCGCTCGGTATGATCCATCCAAAGGATTTTGGCGAATCGAATCGTCTTCCTTCTCATGACTCGTTCTTGTCTGTCAAGAACTCGTTCGGGTTCTTCTATGAAAGTGAGATCTTCACGAATCTGTTCCAGTGGATACTGAACCATGTGAAGGGGATGATACTGGTACCCTTTGAGTAAGGACACATGAAACACACTGTGTACATGAGAAAGCTGCGGAGGTAACGCTAAACGGTAAGATACTTCACCGACTCGTTCAATGATATCAAACGGTCCGATGAATCGAGGACTGAGCTTCCCTTTAATTCCAAAACGTCTAACACCACGTGCCGGCGAAACCTTAAGGAAAACTGATCTCCTATGTTAAAATGTATGTCCCTACGATGCTTGTCTGCGTAGCTCTTCTGACGTGACCGTGCTTCTTGCAGTTTCTGCTTAGCTACTGCGACCCTCTCATTAGTCAGCTCGATGATTTCTGGACCTTCCAGTGTTTGCTCGCCAACCTGATCCCAGCAGATTGGGGCGCGACACTTCCTGCCATACAACATCTCGAAAGGAGCACACTTGATACTTGTGTGCCAACTGTTGTTGTATGCAAACTCCACCAAACATATATAATCGTCCCAATCACCCGTCCATTCCAACACACATGACCTCAACATGTCTTCCAATGTCTGAATCGTTCGCTCTGACTGCCCGTTTGTTTGAGGATGAAAAGCCGTGCTAAGCTTAAGTTGTGTACCCTAAGCTTTCTGCATACTTCTCTAGAACCGCGAAGTGAATCGAGGATCTCTGTCTGAGAAGATGCTGGATGGAGCACCATGGAGTCTCATGATCTCCCTTCTATAAGTATCGACGAGTTTACTGACCGAATCTTCCTTGCGGATTGGTAAGAAATGAGCTGATTTGGTAAGTCGATCTACGATAACCCAAATTGCATCGTGCTTCCTCTTGGTTGGCGGAAGACCAGTAACAAAATCCATGGTGATTTTGTCCCACTTCCACTATGGAATATCTAACGGTTGAAGAAGACTGCCAGATCGCTGATGCTCGATCTTAACCTGCTGACAGGTAAGACATTTGGAGACGTAAGTGGCAACATCCTGTTTCATACCACTCCACCAAAAGTACTGCTTGATGTCATGGTACATCTTGGTCGAACCAGGATGTATAGAGAATGGGGAGCTATGAGCCTCAGCTAACAAGGCTTCCCGGAGTTCTTGATCATCAGGAATACAAAGTCTCGTGCCCTACCATAAGATACCATCTGCATCTACTCTGAACTATGTCTGTTTCTCCAAATTCTGAATTATCGCCCAGATTTCTCCATCATCTTTCTGAGCTTCCTTGATCTTAGAGAGTAACTCGGGTTCTACTCTAAGATTAGCCCAATAACCGTGCTCTCCACGTACCATGATCTCTATGTCTAGTCGCTCCAAGTCTCTTATGATTTCCTCCTCAATCTCAATGTCGTTGATCATTCCGTACTTTCTGCTAAGTGCATCTGCTACTACATTCGCCTTGCCGGGATGATACTGTAGATTAATGTCATAATCCCTCAACAGCTCTAACCATCTTCTCTGTCTCATGTTTAATTCACGATGAGTGAAGATATACTTCAAGCTCTTGTGGTCCGTGAAAATGTCACATGATTCTCCATATAAGTAGTGCCTCCATATCTTCAATGCAAACACGACTGCTGCAAGCTCCAAGTCATGCGTAGGGTAATTTTACTCATAAGGCTTAAGCTTCCGTGAAGCGTACGCGATCACTTTCCCATGTTGCATGAGAACACAGCCTAGTCCCTTCCCCGATGCATCACTGTAGATTTGAAATCCGCCCGTACCAGATGGGAGAGTAAGAATAGGTGCAGATACTAACTTCTACTTCAGGTCTTCAAAGCTCTTATCTCATTCTTCAGTCCAGACGAATTTCTCCCCTTTCCACATCAGTTTGGTCAATGGTAGTGCTAGGCGGGAAAAATTCTCCACGAACCTATGGTAATAGCCAGCTAAGCCTAGGAAACTGTGGACTTCAGTCGCTGATGTCGGCATCGGCCACTTAGTAATAGCCTCAACCTTCGCTAGATCCATAGTGATTCCTTCTGCTGATACAATGTGACCTAAGAATGCCACCTTGTCTAACCAGAACTCACACTTGGAGAATTTAGCATACAACTGCTTCTGGCGAAGAATCTGTAGTACTGTACGAAGATGGTCTTCGTGTTCCTCCTTGGACTTAGAGAAAATCAGGATGTCATCGATGAAGACAATGACAAACTTGTCCAGAAATTCATGGAAGATTCTGTTCATCAAATCCATGAACACTGCTGGAGCATTGGTAAGGCCAAATGGCATGACTACAAACTCTTAGTGGCCATAGCGTGTACGGAAAGCAGTCTTGGCGATGTCCTGCTCCTTAAACCGTAGCTGATGATAGCCTGACCTTAGATCAATGCTGGAGAAATGTTTGGCCCCTTGGAGTTGGTCAAACAGATCGTCTATACGTGGGAGTGGATACCTATTCCTGATGGTAATCTTGTTGAGCTCGCGATAATCTATGCAAAGACGCATACTACCGTCCTTTTTCTTAACGAATAAGACCGGTGCGCCCCATGGAGATGTGCTCGGTCGAATAAAACCTCGTTCCAGAAGTTCTTGCAGTTGATCCTTCAGCTCCTTTAACTCTATGGGAGCCATGCGATAAGGAGCCTTGGAAATCGGCTCAGCTCCTGGGATGAGCTCCATATTAAATTCTACTTCACGTGTAGGTGGTATGCCCGGAAGTTCTTCTAGAAATACATCTGGAAATTCTGACACTATCGACTGATCCTGAATTGATGGGGATTCAGCATTTATGTCATGAACAGTAGCTAGATAACCCTCGCACCCATGTGAAAGTAGTGCACGTGCTTGCAGGGTTGATATGATTTGTACAGACCTACCGGGTACGAACCCGTTATGAATGTACTCTGTCGCATTAACATCACCAAAAATGACTCGGTATGAATGGCAGTCGATGGTACCATGATGCTTGGATAGCCAATGCATGCCCAAAATCATGTCAAAATCATTCATGTCCAGCGGAAGTGCGTCAACAGGACGAACCTTGTCGTCAAACTCTAGGGGAAGGCTCTTGTACACATGTGTGATAAGTACAGAGTCTCTCAAAGGCGTGGAAATACTGAGTCTATTCTCTAGTGGCACGGGGAGTATTCTAACATTTTTGGCGTAAGCGGTAAAAATGACCGAGTGAATAGCACCCGTATCAAACAGAACACATGCAGCTTGACCATACATATACAAGATTCCAGTGATGGTACCTGTAGACTTGTTGGCCTGATCGCGAGATGTCGTGTAAACGCGCCCAGTAGTAGGAGGCGGCTTGGTATCAGCATGTCCCGATGTGCCCTCCATCTCGCCCTTGCGACAGTCCTTCATGCGATGGCCAGGAAGACCACACTTGAAGCATGCGTCACTGTCGCGGCGACATGGCCCTGGGTGCCTACGGTGGCAAGTAGAGCAAAGAGGATGTGTATATCCTCCAACAGGTGTCCCGACTGGCTGAGAACCTGATAAAACATTATACATGAGACATGATAATAGGGTACAAAGGACAATGCGGATAATCGTAAGATTGAATACCAGTGATAGCTTGACGGTTAGGCTGTGAACCTCTCTGGTTCTAGTCCCTACCATTACCATGATTCCTGGTAGAAGATTTGCTAATGTGTTAGAATTAAGACTTATAACATGTAATCATAAGAAAATACGTAAGTATAAGGACCTGCTGTTGTTGGAGTGTCCAACGTTGTTACGGTAGTTATCATTACCGCCACGCCTATCCGTAGCAGAACGGTCGTTAGTATGACCGTTTCCCTTAGGCTGATTAGGCTACTGCTGAGTAGCCAGCTGAGACCGATCCCCAGTCTTCTGCCTGGAAGATACAATATAAAGAGATAAAATATTGACATACACTGAAAGAATACAGATTGGTCATCGCTTGAACACGAATGTTTACCTCTTATCGGGTCTCTCTGCTTCCCCGAACTCATCTCTCTCCTGCAGCATCTCCAGCTTACGTGCTGCATCGGCCACTTGTGCTACCGTATCCAACAGAGCACCTTCTAAGTTATTGGAAATCGTTGGAGAAAGGGCCCAACAAAAATGTTGTGCCTGCTCTTCAGTGGTGCCCGCAGCTGCTCTCAGGACACCGGCGAATCGAAGGAGACGTTGTATGAAGTCATTGTTGTTTTCCTCAGGTCGCTGTCTAATGGTGTAGTACTCTCTCATGAGCCTATTCCTTCCTTCCGTGGGAAAAATGGTAGGCGGGGGAGGATAGTTGTCGTTCTGATGAAGGATGTCTTGCAAATATGCATTGGCAACTGCAACCATCTCCCAGATATTGTTTGTGTTTGCCATCTGACCGTATGACATAAAATACATGATTAAACTGATCAAAACATAAACTATATACATGAAAAAAATAATTATACCAATACATCATGAGAAAAAATTTTATACAGGAAAATTTGTACATGAATGCATGATGCAGTTTTATGAAAACTTTTGTATGCGCGAGAGTGAACGCCTATGGTCAGTTCACTCAAAACAAAAGACAGGGCGAGGGGATGCCTATGGGTCGGTCCCAACTTTAAAAGTTTCGATAAAACACATGCGACTAAATAGGGCCAGTCCTGTACCAACCATTACTTAGTCATAAACCTGCGACAATGACATATATATGTATGCATGAAAATGATGAATGCATGAAAACCGACTGTCAGTTCTAGGAAGACCATAGTGACTACCCACTAATCACAGGTCGTGTTTTGAGAGCCTACAGGTCAAAGCCTTGGCTCTGATACCATAATTGTAACACCCTATTTTGATAAATGGAATGTCACGCGTGATTATGGCGTGTCATCAAAGCATACAAGGATAAATGTCTAAACATTACATGACCATAAAGGAAATACCGGAATCAAACATCGGTAGTCCAAAAGTAGAAGTCATCACACACAAACATAAGTACTGTAAATGAAAGGACTAAACAATGTCCATGGAAATGAGTATCAAAGTATAAAGAAATGCATAAAGTAAAGAAGGCTAGGAAGCTTCCAATCCATATGCACGTACGCTTAAAGTCTACGAGCGTCCTTGAGTACCTGCCTTTTTGGGAACATGAAAAAGAAAACGGCTGAGCAATACGCTCAGTGCACGGATATACAAGTATAACATGAATAACATAAGCATATAAACATGAATCAGCGGAAGAAACTAAGTCCTGGATAACCTGGTTATATCTTAGTAAAACTGGTTTTATAGTTTGAAAAGCCTTATGTTTATCTTGTAAAAACTATTTAACATATTTTACCATTAGCCAATATAGGTCATGAAATATCAACGTGCATGAATACTTGGAGGGGTGACCTCGTCATGCAAATTAGAGGCGCTGCCTCTAATTTAATATACCGGTTTTGGGTAGGAGGGATCAACTCCTTGTGAAGGATGCAAGGCACACACCACATTCACACTGAGTAATCTGCTGAAAACATGTAACTAGGATGCACCCATACGCCCCACCTGATAATAATAATAATAATAATATGGCCAAAAGCTGAAAGGGACGCCACGAGCTATCACTCCACCGTGGTGAAGTCATAACACTGGTGCCTCCAGTGTTATGGTTATGGTACCTCCATAACTAGGTGAAACTGGTCATGCATGTATATGGCTTTAGGTATTCTAATCAAACATAAGCAATTCAAAAACATATAAAACATATACTGGGGAAAACAGTTGGCTGCATACGGGAAATCCTAATAAGGAAGAATGTCCATACTGAAAGGACGAAGAATCCGTACCTTATGTCCAGTTAACGAAGAAGACGAACGGAAGAGAGTCCTACTTCGGTATCACTAATTCTACATAAATACATACGTGTATAAGTATCTGATTACTGAGTACGTAAGTGTTTTTATATCATGTCTTAGCTTGTTTTATATGTTCATGTCATGTTTTACTGATTTAAACTTTATACTGTGTTTATCATATATTATGTCTATTCTGATTAAGTATTACTTGTATTTCATGTATTATTATACTTGTTGTGTAATAATAAGTAACTTTCTAAAAATAGCAGGTTTTCTAAAATAGAAAGTTTCCAAAAATAGAAAGTTACCAAAAATAGAAAGTTTCCAAAAATAGAAAGTTTCCAAAACTAGAAAGTTTCCAAAAATAGAATTACTGCTTAAAATAGATAAGTTTCTAAAAATAGAAAGTTTCCATAAATAGATTAGCTGCCTTAATTAAATAAGTTTCTAAAAATAGAAAGTTTCCATAATTAGATATAAGCTGGATAATTAAGCTAATTACATAAGCTTAAGTGTTTTTTGATTAATATTCTAAGTCATGTGATTATATAGTATAGTTTATTAATTATTAATTAAATAAACTATAGGTTAATGTTTTTAATTAAATATAACATGATTTAATTAAATAAAGGTAAAATAAATACTTAGGTTAAAACATGTATTATTATCTATAAATAATATAACCTAAGTCATGTAAATTAATTAATTATAAGTCATGGTTTTAATAATTAATTAGTTATATAGTCTAATTAAAAGATAAAAATACTTAGGTTAAAATTCATGTGTTAATAATAAAATTAATAACCTAAGTCATGTAAATTAAATTAATCATGTTCATGCTTTTAATTAATTTAATTTAAATCTTGTAGGAAATAATGTAACTTGTAAAAAAAATATTAAACCTTGAAAAATAACTCATGAACCGGACCATGTTTTAAATCTAACATGTGTGAACCGGACCCGTGTTTATACAAGTATTACGAACCTTAAAATCTTATACATTTTAAACCTTTATTTAAACGTAAAACTTAAATAAACGTAACGATTGTTATTTTTCCAAACCTATAACTTAATAAATATAAATCTTACATAAACATGGATTTTAAATAAAATGTTATACATTTATAAACCTTATTTATAGAGTATTAAATATAAATTGAAAATGATTAACATATAAAATAAATATAATAATTATATTTATTTCCTATCACTTTAAATGTGCATAAAACTATCCTATATAGATATTTAAAGTGTTTTATAAACAACGTAAGTACAAAATATTAATTAAATGAATTAATTAATTAAACCTTATTATTTATTTTATACATAAAATAAATACTATTAGAACTGGTACTACGATGAACAAAATACAAGTATTGTAATTAAATGCTTAAAACCAGTTTAAGCATGTACATATTTATTCTGGAACTTTTATGCATTATGTTATGCATTTACTGAGACCTTATAATTATTTAGGTCATTGACTGTATCGTGAGCATCCTCATCAGGTTTATCTACTGACTTATTGCTGTACTACTGAGGTGAGTTCATGGCCCCACTTTATATATTGACAAACTTTTAAACCTTTTAATGGGGAAGAAAACATGCAACATATTTGATTTTATGGACATGGATTGAACTGTGAAACTTTTGATTACATTGCCTATTGTAGATGAACCCGCATGACCCGCGCATCCGAAACTGTTAGAATTATTGAATTACCTGAATGTTATAAATAGATCTATTTGGGATTGACCGTCCCCATCTGGGTGAGTCACGCTCACTGTGCCTAGGCCAGGACAACAAATGTTTCACATGTCAGCACTTATTTTTGTTATGGGTGCCTTGATCAAGATAAGGCGAAGGGTCCTTATCTGTTAAGGACTTAACTGTCAAGTTTCAGTTTCGGGCAATATGGAAATGTAATTACTTTTAAGTATTGATGCTTTGTGCATTACTACTTCTGGGAATATTTAGTGTCCAAACTTATTTTAATTAAACCTGTGAATTCACCAACTTTATGTTGACTTTCTAAGCATGTTTTCTCAGGTAACTGAAGCAGGTAGTGGTGTGCATGAAGTCAAGCATCATGATAGGCTGCATTTATAGAGCTCATCTGGGGTTTTATAATTTGGGAATAAATTCAAACTTTCAAACAATGTTAAAGACTACTGTAATACTATTTGCACTTTCAATCATGTAATAAATGTAAGGATAATCTTTTATCTGTTGCTCTACATTCTGTCTGGTGTTGATCCACCTACGTGACACCCAAATATTATTTCCGTTGCGTTTGACTCAATTTGGGGGTGTCACAGTATGTATTTTTAATACATTTTCAATTTTAGCACACGTGTTAGGCGATATCGATTCTAATTTTAGAAAAGTTTTATTACAGGTGTTAGGTTATCTCGATTCTAATTTTACTTTTAGAAAAGATTTCAACAAACTTGTATCGAATGTCTACATTAGTCGTGAACAATTTGAGCAACGTTGGGATGATCTGATAGCTCGGTACAACTTGCACGACAACAAGTGGCTTTTTGATATGTACTAGATAAGAGATCGGTGGTTCCAGGTTATTTCAGTGATGTGCCTATGTGTGGTTTGATAAAAACCACATCCAGGTCAGAAAGTAGCAACTCTTTCTTCCAAATTTATTCCCATCCGGGTAACACACTTGTTCAATTCAATTTGTGTTTTGAATCTACTATGGAGAAGTGATAACTAGGTTTTACTCAGTTAAAAAGTTCTTTGTCGTATGTCTAATCGAATTGATCCTGGTTAACTATGCGACTCAGTCGTTATTTGGTGAAACAAATAGTTGTGTCGTTGTAGTAATTAAAAAGTGCAAAACTTAAAACTAAATGACGTTAATTTAAATCTAAATCTAATTTAAATAAATGGCAAGTATTTAAAGCGTGACGAAAATTAAAAGGCACTAAAAGTAAATAACGCAAACTTAAAACTATCTAAGGCAAACATAAAACGCAACTAAAACTTAAACTAAGGCAAGGGTAAAATAAATCTAAGGCAAGTAATCTTAAAGTGCAACTAAGGAAAAAGGCGGGAAAAGTAAAGCTTGAAAATTAAAACTTAAAAACAGAAACTAAAAAGAACCTGAAAATAGATCATCCGGAATAAACCTTCGTTCGGAATAATCACTCATCCGGAATGTCACCTTCGTTCGGAATGATTCTTCTTCACTCGGAATATTTACCAAAAACCTTGATCCGGAATAAATCCTTTATCCGGAATATGTCACTTATCCGGAATAAAGTCTTGATTCGGAATACTTAAGCTTGATTCGGAATGTTGCTGATCCGGAATATTTTCCGAATGAATCCCCTTGATCCGGAATGTTGAAGATTCCGGATGAAGACCTTGATCCGGAATAATTTATTATTCCGAATAAAATTCCTTGATCCGGAATATTTGGTATTCCGAATGAATGGTTTGATCCGGAATGTTAAATTATTCCGAATAAACAAGACTGATCCGGAATGTTTAATTATTCCGAATAAACAAGACTGATCCGGAATGTTTAATATTCCGGATGAACAACCCTTGATCCGGAACTTCTTGAACAGCACTTTGATTCGGAATGTGTGGTTGATTCGGAATGTACCTGGGAAACAGATGAACAGCGAAGAACAAGGGGAAAAAGAATAACACGAATCTAAACAAAAACTAATCAAATCAACCAAAAGATTAAATCAAACTAATCAATAAACATCTACTAATCATAAACAAACAATCCAAATCAACAAAACTAATAAAACTAATCAAAATAATCGAAACCCACTTTAATCAATAAAAACTCAAAAACATAAACATGAACATAAACATAAAGATCAATGATTAAAGAAAGGTAGATAGGAGATGAACAATAAAAATAAAGATTGACAAAAATTAAAAGGAAACTTACTTGAAATTAAATGTATTTAAGGTGCAAGACAATGTATTTAAATGGACATGAAATTAAATGACAAGGTAATTAAAAGGTGGAATACTAATTGTCACACTTAGCAACAAGAGAAAAATGAATGAAATCCTAATCTATTTATAGGGGAGATTAGGGAGGTGCTTAGGAAGCTTCCTCCCCTCTTTCTTTTTTCCTTAATTGCACATTTAAGTCCTTAATCTTCTTAATCTTTTGACTTTAATGACTTTGTCTCGGGATTTCTTCAAACTCGTCTTGTAATTCTTCAATAAATTAGACTTGAGTTCTTCGGCTTTTAGTAAACTTCCGTCTTTTGATTTTTTCTTCGATAAATCTTCAGAATTGGTCTTGGACTTCCGTTATTTTTGCACTCTTGACTTCTTGACTTCGTCTTTCGTCTTTTTCTTCGATAAAAGCCCGTGAATGCCCGTGTTTTCTCCAGTTTTCACATTTTCGTCCTAAATCACAACAAAAACACAAACCACGCATAATTCCGACATAAATGACATAAAATACACGTTTTGGCTCGGTTATTATTGTAATTAAGTGGTAAAAAGGATAGGTGTTTACACACCTATCAAATCCCCTACACTTGACTATTGCAATGTCCTCATGCAATGCATTAGTTACAAAGCATGTTTTCACTTTTCATCACAATCAATCCACGTTGGCCTTTATTAAAGAGATAGAAAATTATAAACATTCAAAGTAAAGAAATCAAAAACATACCTTCGGGTTTTGGAAATGTTATGAATAATCATCATCCTCAAGTTTTCACTTTCTCCAAACCAAGCTTAAAAACGAGATCATTATTATTATAAGTTAGCAAACTAACACGAACTCATGTGGGCCAATTATTCACTTAGACTCCCTTATTCCTAGGTGTATCTCTTATATTTTATTGTTGTCTTGAATGATCACGAGGATGCATTGTTGACTTATTTCGATAGTTATTTAGGTTGAAAATAAAGGGGACGATTTAATCAATAGTTAGCTAAAGGACAAAATCTTTTAAAACTGCTTCTCGGGACCTCAAAAAGTTCATATCTTGGCATAACTCGCTTCGCGATTTGAGACCTTTCTCGGTCTGATATTTGGCAGCGACTTCATACTTCAAATCTTGAGAGATGTTCATGAAATAATGGTCTTCTCTTCATAATAGGAATTTCTTCACTTGAAGTTTTGAGAGATTCTTCATATTTGGACCACGACTTCTTCATTTTTCTCCAATCTTTATTTTGGACTTTGATATACAACGATCCACCTCCTTTTTGGACTTGGATCTATTTATCCTCATACCTTGTTAGGGCCTTTTTGGATAGACTTCTCCATGACTTTTGGGGAGTATTTGCTTTTCGTCGTGTGTCTCGATCCTTCATATTGATCTTTGATAAATGATTCTTCACATCGCTTGGGATCTTTAGCAACAAAATGTAGCCCTCATGCCTTGTTAGGGCCTTTTCGGACTCGCCAATCTTCGCATCCCGCTTCAATAAGTTATGCCTTGGCAATGAACTCTAATCCATACCGAGCAACTTTTAAATGATCTTGGGGTAGAAGCTAAGTAACTTTTCAAATCGTACAACCTTATTTATTGCAGATAAATTTATTAGCACGCGATGGGAGAATAGGCTTATAATTAACTCACATAAATTCACGAAAGAATACCAAACTTATAATTGTCTCTATCATCTCTCGTTCTCCACAGTTTAAAATCTCAAGGAATGAGACTCGCGGATGCTTAGCCTATTAAATCAAAGTTTTGGGTTTTCGAGTCGCCTATAGGATCTTGCAAACTCTTAGACTTTTTCAAGTTTAGAAATCGCATTTTAAAGTTCCCTTGATAAACAACTCTCTAGGATCAATTATAGGAACTTGCGAAGAGTTCTTGTTCTTAACCCGTGAGAGTTAAGACTTTCGCGTTTTATCGCTCCCTATATAAAAACCTAGCAAAATTTGACTTAAACACGTTAAGGATACTAGCTAGAGTAAACTTAGATAATTAAACTCGGGTTGAGTCAAAAAATTCACAACGTTTGAAAATTAAAACCACTTTATTAAAAATTTGTTCTAGCAAAGAAAGAAAATAACTATACAAAGGGAAAAACTAATAGGACAAAATAGATCAAAAATTTTGAAAAATGTCGAAAAATTGATTTTCCTGTTAAAATGAGGACAAATACAAGGAAAAGGCCACTTAACTTCGATAGAAGTCCCCCTACACTTAACATAAACATTGTCCTCAATATTTAAGCATGTGGGAGTAAACTCCCCTACACTTAGGACATTGTGCACTTTGTTTAAATCTCGCTAAGGAAAAGACAACTAACGAGATTCCTATTTTAATATTGGGAAATATAAAATAGTGAATCGAAAAGAGTTTAGGATAGAACCAGGAAGATGGGAACACGGAATCACGGGTCGTCAAAAATCATCAAGAGTGGATCATTGAGCGCTCGAATCCCTGAATATTAGAAGAGAGGAGAGAGCAAACACCAACGGGTCTCCCCTACACTTAGGATAAAGAAAGCTAAAAGATAGATACATGGGTTGCCTCCCAAGAAGCGCTTGATATTTGTTAACCGAGTCGTGAGCCTGACTCGACCTTGATTAGCATAGGAAGAAGCATGGAACATATCCACCGGGATCAAAGACATAGTTTTCGTCCATCAAATAGCACAAGCTTAAGGCGAACAAGGCAAGCCAAAGAAGAGTAGGCAAGGTTCCCTTAAGCAAAGACGGAGCACGGTGGGAGCAAGGGTGAAGAGGTGTAATCATGTCTTCAATAGTTCCAAAGATTTTTCCTTTTATTTCATCAGACGGATACTGAGATGGCTGAAGAATATCGATACCGGGGTCGAACACCTTTTCCTTTAGGGGAAAATAGCACTCAGGCTCAGCAGAATGTGATGAAGATCCGCGAAGAAAATGCACAACCTCGTCCTCAGAAGGTGGACAAAGAGGTGTTAAATCATACGTGCTGCGGATGTTGGTGTCGTCCGGTTGCTTCTCCTTTGAAAGAATTTTCTTCAAATCCGTAGAAGGATTAAGACGATAATAATCAAAGTCTAAAGGAGGTGCATCACTCTCATGAGGGAAGTAAGTATTGAGAAAAGTTGAAAATTCTTCCTCAAATGAGTAGTCATCCAAAGTAGGATCAAGTGATGGCGGAGGATCTTCATCATGAGAAGAATAACTCGAAAGAGTATCGACCTCATCAAAATCATCATAGGTGGGCATGTCGGGATACTCGGAAGTAAAGTCATCATAATCATCCGAATCTGAGCTAGAATCATCATCATAAGCATCAAAGATCGGTGGAGAATCATATATGGGTGAAGGTTCCAAATTGGAGAGAGAATCATCCACATCATCTTCAAAAAGTGGATTATCAATGCAAGACTCGAATAGAGGATTGTTATAGATGACAAAATCATCGAGCACATTAATCATATTCGCTGATTCTCGTCCTCCAAAGGATTTGCTTGTAAGCTTCCCCATTTTGAACACTTGTTGTTCATTCCCGACCCTTAAAATTAATTCACCTTCGGCAACATCAACTAAAGCTCGTCCGGTTCTCAAGAATGGCCGGCCAAGTATTAAAGGAATACGAGGGTCCATTTCATAATCAACAACAACAAAGTCGACCGGAAAAGTGAAGGTGCCAACTTTAATGAACACATCTTCGGCAATACCAACGGGGTAAGCGAGAGTGCGATTGGCTAGCTCAAGAGTCATCTTCGTTGGAGTAAGGTCGGGTAATGATAGTGTTTTCCAAACACTTAATGGCATCAAATTTATACTGGCCCCGAGATCAGCTAGGGAAATAAATTATTCGGTTTTGTTAAAAATGCAAGGCAACACAAAACGACCGGGATCTCCAAGTTTTTCTGAAAGTTCTTTAAGAATAACTGCAGAACAGTTTTCATTTAAGCGTGTGTTGGCGAGCTCAATCAGCTTCTCCTTCTTGTTAAGCAATTCCTTGAATGCTTTGACAAATTTCGGCATGTGGACAAGTGCTTCAACAAGGCTAATGTTGAAATTCATTTGAGAGATCATCTTCAAATAATTCGACACTTGAATGTCATCCTTGGTGTGCATTTTGGTCTTGCCTAAGCGAGATGGATAAGGAATATTGGGTTTGGGTGGTGAAGGTGTAGGTGTAGCAGGTAAAGGTTGAGATGTTAAAGGTAGGGTTGGTGGAGGATTCTTGGTGGGTACTTCATCACGACGAGGCGGAGACGGTAATGGTGTACTAATACTAGGTGTGGGAGTAGTAGGGATAAATGGTGGTGGAGGAGGTGTAGATGATGGGGGCGGGATAGGTGGTCCTACTATGGTTACTCCACTACAGGTAGTAATAGCACTCACATTCGCTCTCGGATTGGTGACGGTGTTTGAAGGTAGAGAACTCGAGGTAGAGGGTTGAGTTGTGGGCAAGAAACTAGCCAGCATATTTTTTAAATCATTCGTTTGATTGCTGAAGGAGGATTGGATATTATCTCGAAGCTCGGATCTAATGTCATTCCCTTTCTTGGTGATATCCCCTTTCAGATTGATAATTTGGCTCTGTAGATTCTTGATTTGCTCTCCTTGGGTTCTCATCAAAGCTTCAACATCCGGATTCATGGGTGGGGCTTGTTGAGCGGGTGGGTGATAAGGATTAGAAGCTCTTGGTGGGATTTGGTTGCTTCTATTGTAATTGTTGTTGGGGTATTGGTTTTGAGGAGAAAAACCGAGTGAAAGGTAGTTGTTTGATCGGTAACTCAGCAAATTTCGATCCCCTTGAGGTCGAGCTTGGTAATTTTCCGGTGAATAATTACCATAAGCTTCATACACGTTTTCCGGATTTCCTTGAGTAGAAGGGCAATCAGTGTATGAGTGTGGACCGCCGCATGTTTCACAAGAAGGTGCTACCGCTTTAACTTGTTGGTTTGTAGCGAGAAGCAAGATATTTTTGTTCATTTCAGTCATCATGCGGGTGAATTCGGTCATGTCGGGGCTTGCTGAAGTAGAAGAAACATTGACTCTCGGGTTGTTCCTTGAAGAAGCGGAGGAATCCCAGTTTTTGTGATGAGTAGTCATGTTTTCAATAAGCTCTCTACACTCCTCGGGTCTCCTTTTCATAAATGTGCCACCGGCGGCTGCATTAATCGTATCACGATCACGAAAAGTCAAACCGTTATAGAAAGTATCAATTAAGGTCACAGGGAGCATGTTGTGGTTTGGACAACGATCTATCAAAACATTATATCTTTCCCAAGCATCAAAGAGAGATTCATCGGGTTCTTGCATGAAACCGCTGATTTGATTGCGAAGGCTCGTGACCATGGATGGTGGAAAATAGCGCGATAAAAAGCGTTGAGTCATGTCATCCCAAGTATGAATTGAATTCTTCGGGAGACGATCAAACCATTTCTCGGCGTGGTGTGATAAAGTATATGGAAAGAGTTGAAGGCGTAGAACATCCATTGTGGCACCGGGCAACTTCATGCTTTGAGTGATTGTAATGAATTTGTCGAGGTGTTTGTTGGCATCATCATCAGGCATTCCGACGAATGGATTAGTTTGCACTTACTGAATCATGTGGTGCTTCAACGAAAACTCCGGAGCCGTGATTTGCATCGGCGCAATCGGTCCTCCTCGTCCAAACATGGTGGGTTGACAAAGCTCCTCCATTGTCCGAAGATCGGGCTGTGGAAGAACATTGTTGTTGTTATTATTGAGGTGCGGTAGATTATTGTTGTTAACACCTGCCATAACTAAATCTTCTCGAGTCTCGGGCTCTTGATAATTAGAAGATCTAATATGCATACACCTACAAAGGCAAAAGAAAACAATACCAAACACAAAGAGAATATATATACTCAATAAAAATAAAATCTTTTTGGATTTTTGAAATTTTAATTTTTATGGATTTTTACAATTTTTTAATTTTTATGGTTTTTTTGAAATTTTTAAGCAAGAAAATAACGCTCATGAATGAACGGATCCCAAAAAGCAACGCGTCTCTCACAGAAAACCGTTAATCTTTACGAAAAGAGCCGGCAGAGGCGCCATTTTAATAAAAGGGATTTTGCTAGGTTCAATTTAATTCGATTCTCGGAATCTTCTCGAATTGATTTCCGGTTCAAAATGCGACTCAATTGTTTTTGATGAAAAAGAGTATTTTTGGTTGTTTTTAAAATAAAAGTGCAAAACGTAAATGTAAATGATGTTAATTTAAATCTAAATCTAATTTAAAATAAATGGCAAGTATTTAAAGCGTGACGAAAATTAAAAGGCACTAAAAGTAAATAACGCAAACTTAAAACTATCTAAGGCAAACTTAAAACGCAACTAAAACTTAAACTAAGGCAAGGATAAAATAAATCTAAGGCAAGTAATCTTAAAGTGCAACTAAGGAAAAATGCGGGAAAAGTAAAGCTTGAAAATTAAAACTTAAAAACAGAAACTAAAAAGAACCTGAAAATAGCTCATCCGGAATAAACCTTCGTTCGGAATAATCACTCATCCGGAATGTCACCTTCGTTCGGAATGATTCTTCTTCACTCGGAATATTTACCAAAAACCTTGATCCAGAATAAATCTTTATCCGGAATATGTCACTTATCCAGAATAAAGTCTTGATTCCGAATACTTAAGCTTGATCCGGAATGTTGCTGATCCGGAATATTTTCCGAATGAATCCCCTTGATCCGGAATGTTGAACATTCCGGATGAAGACCTTGATCCGGAATAATTAATTATTCCGAATAAAATTCCTTGATCCGGAATATTTGGTATTCCGAATGAAAGGTTTGATCCGGAATGTTAAATTATTCCGAATAAACAAGACTGACCCGAAATGTTTAATTATTCCGAATAAACAAGACTGATCCGGAATGTTTAATATTCCGGATGAACAACCCTTGATCCGGAACTTCTTGAACATCACTTTTATTCGGAATGTGTGGTTGATTCGGAATGTACCTGGGAAACAGATGAACAGCGAAGAACAAGGGGAAAAAAGAATAACACGAATCTAAACAAAAAATAATTAAATCAACCAAAAGATTAAATCAAACTAATCAATAAACATCTACTAATCATAAACAAACAATCCAAATCAACAAAACTAACAAAACTAATCAAAATAATCAAAACCCACTTTAATCAATAAAAACTCAAAAACATAAACATGAACATAAACATAAAGATCAAAGATTAAAGAAAGGTAGATAGGGGATGAACAATAAAAATAAAGATTGACAAAAATTAAAAGGAAACTTACTTGAAATTAAATGTATTTAAGGTGCAAGACAATGTATTTAAATGGACATGAAATTAAATGACAAGGTAATTAAAAGGTGGAAGACTAATTGTCACACTTAGCCAACAAGAGAAAATTGAATGAAATCCTAATCTATTTATAGGGGAGATTAGGGAGGTGCTTAGGAAGCTTCCTCCCCTCTTCTTCTTTCCTTAATTGCACATTTAAGTCCTTAATCTTCTTAATCTTTTAACTTTAATGACTTTGTCTCGGGATTTCTTCAAACTCGTCTTGTAATTCTTCAATAAATTAGACTTGAGTTCTTCGGCTTTTAGTAAACTTCCGTCTTTTGACTTTTTCTTCGATAAATCTTCAAAATTGGTCTTGGAATTCCGTTCTTTTTGCACTCTTGACTTCTTGACTTCGTCTTTCGTCTTTTTCTTCGATAAAAGCCCGTGAATGCCCGTGTTTTCTCCACTTTTCACCTTTTCGTCCTAAATCACAACAAAAACACAAACCACGCATAATTCCGACATAAATGACATACAATACACGTTTCGGCTCGGTTATTATTGTAATTAAGTGGTAAAAAGAATGGGTGTTTACACACCTATCAAGAAGCAAAGATACAACCGGCGTATTATTGACAATGCTTTGGATGGTACTACTCCGTCCATGTTTACTGGTTTACTAATCAAAAAACAAGCATGTGAATTGTATACACCTTCCATATTCAGAGAAGTGAAACATGAGATATACAAAGGGTTGATTGCATGTTCGCAAACTAGCTCAAATTCTGAAGGTAGCATTAAGACATGCATCATTCGCCATCGGGACAAGAGACAGAATACGATTATATTTGAAACGGTAACGTTTTTTATGCCTATCAAATATATGGTACTTTCTTACGCTATTTTTTACTATTTCTGCATATCAGTAATTAGTCTAAGCCATTTTGATTTAATTAATCAGTATACATAATTTTTGTATTTTTATATAGGTGGTTTTCGATCAAGCAAATGGTAGTGCTACTTGTTCGTGTGGTCATTATAATCGTCATGGTTATTTGGGTCGTCACGTCTTCAATGTATTTCAAATATACGGTGTAGACAAAATACCAGATATGTATATTAATCAACGTTGGACTAAGAATGTTCTGCCTTCACATTTGCTTGATAAGCAACATAGGTACGGACCTTGCATTGAGGAGACTAATAGGTTAGCTTCTCAAATTCACTCAACAATTGAAGACTGTATTAGTCTTATTAGGAACAACAGTGAAAAGTTGTCCGATTTTCTTAAAATGGCCAAAGACTTTAAGAAGAAGTTAGAAGACGAGATTCCACAACAGAATGTTGATTCAAACAAGGAAGATTTAATTGCGCAATTGTTGGATGTTATTGTACCTGGCAAACTTGAAATTTTGAACCCTCAGTCGGTTTTGCAAGTAAAGGGACGCGCAGAATTAAGAGTTCAGCTGAAAAAGTCAAGGAAAAACAGTAGCCAAGGCTAAAAGAACAAACAGCAAAAGGCCTTACAAAAAACGTATATGCGGATTATGTGATCAAGAGGGTCATTATAGATCTACTTGTCCTGACAGATTTAATATTGCAGAAACATTAGAATCTGGTTCAAAGCGTAGAAAAGTAAATAAAAAAGATGCATCGAAGGTTACTGAAGGCGCAGATGTAGGCGATGACATTGCAAATGGCCCAGAAGTTGCAACTGATGATTAGACTTTGTAGTTGAAGAATCCGAAGGCGATGATCATGATACAAAAGACGGGCCCGAACCAGACGATGAAAACGATTCAGATTACTAATTCTATATCTTTGTTTCACAATTTTGAATGCAGAATGTTACTGCTTGTCATATGCTTTAATAATTTTGACATCATCTTTTCATTAATACATTACATGTTGGTATTATTAAATTTTATTGGTTTATCTTACATTTTAATCTTATTTTTAGTTTGTTTCTTCTTGTATTATGTATATTTTTTTCATTATGTTTTTTTTATTGGCTTTGTATCATAGATGTAACTTGTATAGTTATACTTCCATGTTCCAGTTTCTTAGAATCGACAACGATTCAAACTAAATCTTGCATTACTTATGTTATGATGTTTGTTCCGGGTGATTTTGTCTGTTTTATGGATATATATTGTTTCCCTTATACAAGAACCCAACGGGTATGCTATTGACCAAATATCAGTGTCACGACGGACTCATACTCAACCTGAAGCATTTTATACCGATGGGTAATTTTACTTTGAGGTTATAACATGTTGCGTGTTTTTTATATACAAATTATGTAAGATAAGCGTGTTATGCTGGTCGTATAACTTGTTTCATATTATTACCATCTACATAAAAATACTATGTACAAAATACTTACCTGAACAAACTACACCCAGTTAACATATTAGGTAAATTTTATGAAGTTTTTTACACAAAAATTTCAAGGACATAGATGAAACATGACGAAACATGAAAATAAAAATGTACTTCTCAAAATTTCAAGGACAGAGACATGAAAATAAAAACTTCAAGTTTTCATTTGATTACTAGTTCATACCATACCCAAAACATAAAACAAACACCAATTCAAAATAAACACATAAGTCTACCAAATCCAGATATTAAAATAACACAAAAGACAATAAATGAAACATCTTATTGGTTTTTCTGCAATATCTTCACTTCAGTGATTTTGTTGTCTTCATACGTTTCAACTCTGCACGTATCTTTTCTCGATGACTGTTGCATTCTGCTAGTAGTATAGTAGCTGCATATTTGTTCCTTAAACGACCCAATTGCGTGTTTTGTTTCCTACCCTCTGTTCCTAGTCCACATTGCCATTTGCCAAGATCTTCACCCATGTATGTTTCCATGTGCCTCATTAGAAATATGCCATAATCCAGTAGTCTCTTATCAGTTTTCCAACAAAACCTACCACGATCCATTGGCGCCTTGAGAATAGCCGATGCTTTTATATGGTTAATTTGAATTAGGTATTGGCCAAAATCATGTTTCTGCATTTAGTGTTAGATACCACATCAGTACATATATTAGAAATATACAAATAAATATAACATTAATAAAATGACTTTTGTGTACCAGGCTTGTCGCAATCTGCCGTGCATCGATGTTTTTACCCCTTTTCCTTTTCTTGATTATTTCTACATCTTCATTACTCTTTACATCAATCAAACATACTTCTGGTTTCTTCATGTTAAAACAGACAAGAAATTTACGATCTTCAATACTTACTGGAACAAAAACCTGCATATTTAATAGCAAATCATCAAATAATCATCAAACTAAATCTAACTACTAAAGGACTTAAATTTACAGTCAACACAAACACACTTGATGAATCGAATAACAAAGCAACAAATGAATGATTATACAACTACTAATACAGCAAATCATCAACTAATCATCAAACTAAATCTAACAGCCAAGCCCATTCAATATCCAACAGTTTAATTAAAGCGATGTAAGCAATAAAACGCAGAAGCATTAGGCCAAAGTAATTCAGCTGAAAAATATCAGTTTCAAACACTCACGTTAATTACACAATCCAGCAATCTAAACTCCCTAATTAAACATACAGAAACACAGTCCCTAACACTTAATTATGATCCACATTCAAATCATTTAAGCAACTACAGTTAAAAAGCTAAACCCAACCAGCTTATCAGAATAACATCTTACGAGATTAAAACAAACGACAAATTTGACAATTAAACACTAATGTACCAACAGATATAACAAGAGTAACCAATCGGATACGAAACAAGCTATGCAACAACGAATCTGCATCAATCAATACTCTAAAAAAAAGCAGCAAACTTTGTAACACCGAAACAAGCTATGCAACACCTAATCAAGCTATGCAACACCTAATCTGCATCAATGACTCCAAACCCACTTCCTATTCTCAACTCAATCATTTGACATAGCAAACTTTGTAATCAAACTCAAACCATACCATCTGCATACTGAAATCAATATAACAGTCCCTAATATCAAAATCTTACAAAAATTAAGCTATTACCAGAACTGTTACAAACTCTTCAAACAATAGTTTAATGGACAATTAAAAACCAAAACATGATTAACCAAAGTAATTCAGATTTATAACATTCAAAATAAGTTAATCAAAATCAACAATCAGCAGATCTATAACATAACACTAAACTATTATAATAAATTAAAGCCAGTAAACACAAACACACATATCACATCGCTTTATAGCAAATCAGCAGATCCATAACATAACACTAAACTTTTATAGCAAACGTACATGTCACATCAAGGATATATGCAATATTAAGTTAATTATAATTGTAACAAACTTACAAGGTCAGCATCTTCAATCATCATCTGGACCCCGTATTTTGAGTGTGCAAACTCAACATGTAACACGAATTTTCTAATTCTATCATTAAGAGCGCAACCATCCATCAATAATTTGTTTTCCTGTGACAAATTAATTAATCAAATTAGAGAAAATGAAAAATTAAACATTTACGTAAACCAGTACATTGCATACCACTTCGTATACGGGTAAAAACACCCTCGCCGGTGACTTGTCATCTCGATAAGACTCCATGAAATTTAGATACGCAGACCACCCATTTATCACGTTGTCAACCACGGCTTCTTGTGGACCTAGGGACTCTATTTCTAACCTTGTTGTTTTATGCCCATATTCTGTCTCGAATATAACATAACTGCAACAAAATTTACCACAAATTACTATCTCGTTAAAAATAACAAATCTTTTAAATATGATAAACAAAAATACTATAATCCACAAGTTACTTAACTGACTGTCAGCCCGGAATCTGAATAATAAATCTGCCATACTTTTCTCTTCAACTGTCTCACCTTTTTCTAATTTAACAATTCTCTTTAAGTACGGTGATTTCATTTTATTAGTCATTGTAGAAGCCCTCCTTTGCCGATTAATCTCACTTCCAACATTTGATTGAACAGGAGTTTCAAAATCAATTGGAACAACATCCAAGACAACATCGTTGAACGTACCTGATCTAATTGTACTAACCCTCATTGTTTCACATTTTGTATATTCGATAAAGAGGTCTCAACTTCGTTAGTCATTGATGCAGCTTCTTGCTGTGTTTTCGGGCCCATAAAATTTTTAGGTAAGTCAAATGGTGTATCCAAACCAAGATCAAAGCTAGGTATGTGGAACTGTTAAGGGGAATTGTACGCGTTCATCAATGATTCAAGATGTATCTATTCACCCAACTTGTACGGGTCTTTGGTAACGTCCCCATATTCCTTTTTTTCTTTCTCAATTTTCTCCGCACTTTCAATTGCTTCTCGTTGTGTCTGTTCACCCATGTTGTAAGGGTTCGCTTCAACGTTCCCGTACTTATAGCTATCTTTTTGTTTGATCACATCCCCCGTATGCTTTTCTTTGTTTTTTTCAAAACCATCTGTTTGAACCAAATGTATCTCACCCGTCATTGTTCCGACCACAGTCTGCATATCTGAACTTCTTGACCCTGACCCAATATCTGAACTTACAACCTTGTCCTTTTCTCGCACGGGTGTCTTAAATTTCAATGTGTTATCAACATGAAGTGTACCTTTTTTATTCCTTCCATCGCTATCAACATGCTGCATATGTGTTCTAGACCTTCCATCATTATCAAGATGCACACCAGTTCTAATCCTTCCCTCGCTATCAACATGATGTATATCTGTTCTACTCATTCCCTCGCTACCATTTTCTTTATATTTTAGTGAATCGATATACACTTTTTTCAAATCATCTAACTCCCTGCTGTGTGGATACAATACCTTAGCCACATCAAATATTTTCTCAAAAACACAGCGTTCCTTGTTTATCACTTCCACATTCTTTTTCATTTTCCAAATGAAGACCTACATAAGAAATACGTAAAATATTATAATTGTAGATGAAATATAATTCAATTAAATTATACAAACACATTTATACCTAAAATTTTATATTTGTTAGATGTACAATAATTAAATTAAATTTAACAAACACTTGCCTCCAAATTATCAACCGATGGTTCTTCTTAATCATCTATGTAAGGTCCTTGAATTTTCCCCTTCCCAAATCCACCTGTGTTAAGTTCTGCTTCCTCACGTTCTCTCAAAAGCTCCATCGTCCATGCTTTTGTAGGTGGTCATTTCCTCAGAACTCTAACACTTGGACACGATATCCCATCAACATACCTCATCTGTTAATTAAGTACACAACAATAAAAAATATCATATAACCGCAAACTTTAAGAATGTGTATCATTTGTTATAACATGGATGTAAATACAATCATATAATATCAAAATTACAAGTAAAAAGGTGGTTGGACCTAAAAAATGGCTGTTAGTCAGTTCTGGTTTCCAACATATCTTACATGTTTTCAACCATATCCAAATAAAATTGCACCAGTTTATGTTCTCCAAATCCGTATTATTAGATATATGATCAAGTCTTGTAAGATCACATACAACTTTTTGCTTAACACCACCCATAACTGAAGTGAATAGAACTACAAAATTCAGTTTGAAGTTCATATGTGCAATTTCTGATTGTCTAATCCTTTTCTTAATCTTATTTGATGTGATGTCCTCACCGACTACATATTGAGCTTTCCAATTTACTATCATGGACTGGTCCCTAACTACTGGTTCTTCTAATATATCAACACCTCTGTTTTGGACTCCAATCATCTCAGAAATTGTATCCTTAGTTATTTTAAAACTACCATTTTGAAGTTTGATTTCCGTCACATCAGGATTAAAGTTGTCTACGGCATAAAATGCTAACCTAGAGGGGACACCATCTAGAGTAAACTCTAATAAGTTCCCAAATCCTAATTGTTCTAGGCATGCTTTTTGTATGGGGTGGAGATTTTTTAAAGCATTGAACAACGTAGACGGGCTTGTTCTGGTATTGAACATATACCCATCCTTTTTGTTCACTTTCAATGGACTGGAATCCAGTCCTTCTGATTTTGGTTTCTTTGCTTTTCCTCGTTTTTGGACATTTTTGTTCATTCCACTACCTGTAAATAATAATAATTAATCAAATACACAAATTTTTTTTCGTAAACGTTATATAACAAAAATATACTTTAAAATTATATATTACGTACCATTCTTGTCTTGCAGTTTCCTTCTTTTTGTTCCAGGTTTCCCGTCTAAAACTTGTTTGCCTTTATTTGTACCTGTTAAAATAATTTAGATTGAATAATAAGCTAGGTAAGTAACGTTAAAAAACATACACTGGACTGAAATAAGAACAAACTAACAACCCCTTTTTTTATATATATCAACAAACTAACAACCCATTTGTGTTATATATCCAACCTTTAATTATTATGTTACATTAACTATTAGTATAACAAGTATGCAAAACAAATCACAAAGATTCTAACCTTCTACTACGAACTTGAGGAACCAATTTCTGTTTTGGATAATTTCATTCCAGTAACACCGTTCTTACTTTCTTCATCTTCTGATGAGTTTACTTCTTCACTTTCTGAATCAATGTTCACCTCAGTCATCGGTTTTTTGCTCTTGGACCTTTGACTCCTACGCAAGCCTGTGATTGCCGTTAATCTAACTTTATCTAATAAATCAAACACGCCAAATTTATTAAACATATCAAAATTCTAATTATTTTTAACATATATGTACTAGTTTTAGTGAACAAAACAATACATGTTTCAATTTTTTTACCTGATATCGGTGAATAGTATCTTTTGCACCGTTTGTATATCCCATGATCTCATCATAATCACGATCACTTAAATAGTCATTGACATCTATAGCTTCCTCTATTGTATTCACTTTTATCACCAGTAATTTTCCCCTAGATCTTGCACTTCTCCACACTCCTACAATAAATATTAACAGCCAACTAACATGTATTTGTATACAAAACATATATGTACTGCTTTCTTAAAAAGTAACGTCTACTAAAAAAACATGGATGTTCGGTTAAATAACTTAAATGTACTAAAATAACATGTATGTTATAGTGATTTTTTCATTTGTCCTTACAAAAAAAACAGGGATGTTCAGTAAAATAACGTATATATACTACCTAAACATGTATGCCAGTTACATGCATGTACTATAAACAACACGTTTGGTAAATGTTTTTCTTCAATCTCTAAATAAACTAAACACACACTACAAGAACATGTATGTTTTCAAGTACATACATGTATTTGGGAATATCCCAAACATCTCTTTTATCAGTTAATATGCTTTAAAAAACATGTATGTTCTGAAACACATATATGTTTTTTTGACAATCCCAAACACCCCTTATATTAGTTAGAATGTTGAACTTAAACAAAATCTTAAACCTATAATCAACAAAAAACATAAATTTCTTACAAAAGTAATAAAATCACTTAACTAACTCACATACTAAGTCTAACATTCACACAAATGGTAGTAACATAACCAAAAGAATACCCAAAAATCGTAACAGTATCATTGTATTAGGTGATACGTCATATCACATGTCTTGTATATTATAGACAACCAAATGCTTTTTTTGGATTAATTTAAAAGTTTTAAAAACCAAATGTCTATTATATCACATATACACTTGATATTTCTATTTCATTTTATATTCTTCAACTCAACTATATTTCTCAAGCCTATAGTTAGTTGGCTGTTCACTATAGATAATATACCAATTTAAGCAAAACAATAAGCATCTTATTATATCAGTTAGGAACTTTAAAAACAGGCATGTTCTACATTACATGTATGGTATAAAGTACAAGAACATGTATGTTATCAGTCACATACATGTTTATTTGACTATCCTAAACACCCCTTTTATCAGTTTTATCTGTTACATTCATCTAAACACCCCTGTTATAATCTAAACAGCCGGCAAGCCCAAACACCCATGTTACACATACAATCCCAAACACCCCTACTATAATGTAACAGTCATTGATGCCGGCAAACCCAAACACGCATGATAAAATATATTTTTCATCTTTATGCTTCTTTCCCATTTTTTTACACAGACAATCCCAAACACCCCTGATATATAAACTTTAATTGGCCGATTTCCTATACACATACTTGTACAATCAAGTATGAAACTTTAATAAAAAAAATATATTGTGAAGATCATATTTACAGTTACAAAGAAAATCACATGCATTGAACAATTATTTCATATCAAATTAACATCATCTACTTAATTAACATCAACTATTTTCTTTAAAAGTCATAATTTATAAAATAACAATCAAATTTTTATAGCTGTTAAATAGTTAAACATAGTAATTATCGATCAAACATGCATGTTAAAAAAATCAAAGATTAAAAAACGTACCTTCCATTTTGATATCTGCTAAAATGTCAACAGAATCAATGATACACAAAAACCAGCTTTGTTTTCAGTGTTCTTATGTGATTTTGTTGTTATCAATTTCTTGCTAATTATATAGTAATACTGATAAGATAAATGGGATGAATGAATTGTGGAAATTGATACCGGATTTTTTGTAATTTTAAAAAACATGGAGAGATAAATGGAGTCATGGTAGTTTACACAGTAAACCGTTCCATCAATATAGGTCATTTATTATTATAGCTTACTTATTATTTTCCCGGTTGCAAATTGTGTTTATAAAATTCCGTTACTACCCTTATGTACGTTTGTGATAGTAATTTTTACTTCTTTTTTTTACGAAAATACCATATTGCACAAATATGTTGTACATATTGCTTTATTTTCCATACTAAAGTGGGTTATGTAGGTTCTGTACCTATAAATGGGTTCTGTATATAGCGTGCCCCTATATACTGTAAGGTTATTTGCAAAACCAAATAAATGTACAGAACTGCGTGGCCCTATATAGTGTAAGGTCATTGCACCCAGAAGAAGGGATGTGTATGTTATTGACATGACATCATGTCCAGAAGGAAACAACACCTGTCACTTTGCCAAAGCCTTTGATAGTGAAGTTTGGCTCTAGCGTAAGAGACTCTCTCACCTTAACTTCAAAAACATCAACAAACTGGCCAAGAATGATTTAGTTGTTGGGCTTCCCTCTCTGACCGTCAACAAAGACAGGCCTTGCTCAGCCTGCGAAAAAGGGAAACATCATAGAGCCTCATTTAAAACCAAACAATCATTTTTCATAAATAAGTGCCTCCATCTTCTTCACATGGACTTATTTGGACCAGTCAAACCACAATCCCTCAATCACAACAAGTATACACTAGTCATTGTCGATGAGTTCTCTAGATTCACATGGGTATTCTTTCTCAAAAAGGAAGAGTGATGCAGCTGAAAGAATAATGTCTTTCATTAGAGAAATAGAGAACTTCAATGACTGCAGAGTCAAGGCTATCAGAAGTGATAATGGCACTGAATTCAAGAACCATGCCATGAAAGCCTTTTGTGATGAAAAGGGAATCTCTCAGAACTTTTCAAACCCAGGCACCCCAGAACAAAATGATGTCGTTGAAAGAAGAAATAGAACTCTAATAGAGGCAGCCAGAACAATGCTCAGCGATTCAAGACTCCCAAAACAATTTTAGGGTGAAGTTGTGTACACAGCTTGTTACACACAAAGTAGATCCATTATTGTGAAGAGACATGGCAAGACCGCTTATGAAGTGTATAGGAAAAGAGCCCCTATTGTAAGCTACTTCCATGTCTTTGGTTGCCCTGTTTTCATTCACAACTACAGAGATCATCTGGGTAAATTTGATGAAAAGTCAGATGATGGATTCTTTCTTGGATATTCTCTTACCTCCAGAGCTTTTAGAGTATTCAATATTCGCAGGCAAGAACTTGAAGAATCCATTCATGTTACCTTTAATGAAGCAGATGTTGTCATTACTCACACCAACTCAGAAGAATGTGACATTGATTTCAATGAAGTCAAATCATATGCAAGGGATGATTTCTCAAATCCCGAGGAATCACCTCAAGTATGTCATAAGGACTTCCCCTATGTTTATGCTTTTGATCCTCACTCAATCTCTGACATCACTCCAGAGGTTGCAGTTGCTGAACCAGTCACTCCACCACCCATAGAAGAGAATGCTGACCTTATCTCTCCAATCTCTCAAACTGATGAAGAGATCATGGATGAAGAAATTATATATGATGAACCTCCAACATTCATTGAACCTGCTGTGACTCCTGAACCCACAAAGACTCCTGCTCCTCAATCCAAATGGAGTAGGAACCAAGATATTCTTCTGGTGAATATTCTTGGTAAACCCTCTGAGGGAGTCACCACCAGAGGGAAGTTAAGATATCTGGAAACTGCCTTAGAGAATGAATGCCTTTTCATTGATTTTCTCTCTGAAGATGAACCAAAGAACGTGGCTGTTGCTATACTGGATGAAGGTTGGGTTGTAGCCATGCAAGAAGAATTGAATCAGATCAAGAGAAACAAGGCATGGACTCTGGTAAAGGCTCCAGCTGGAAAACAAGTGGTTGGAACTAAATGGGTCTATAGAAACAAAAGGGATGAAGCTGGCATGATCATTAAAAACAGGCTAGGCTTGTGGTGTTGGGGTACAATCAGTATGAGGGTATTGATTATGATGAAACATTTGCACCAGTGGCCAGATTAGAAGCTATCAGAATCTTCCTAGCTTTTGCAGCTTTTATGGGGTTCACGGTATACCAGATGGATGTAAAGAGCGCTTTTCTTATTGGTAAGCTCGCAGAGGAAGTATATGTCTATCAACCCCCAGGGTTTGAAAACAGTGACTATCCTGATCACGTCTACAGACTTCACAAAGCACTCTATGGGCTGAAACAAGCGCCTAGAGCCTGGTATGAAACTCTATCAAAATTCCTACTTGAAAATAAATTTGTCAGAGGTACCATTGACCAAACCTTGTTCACCTATAGGTCCAAGGGTTATTTCATTTTAGTACAGATTTATGTGGATGACATAATTTTTGGTTCAAAGAACATTACCTTGAGCAAACAGTTTGCCAAACTTATGACCAAAAAGTATGAAATGAGCATGATGGGGGAACTAACCTTTTTCTTGGGTTTTCAAATCAAACAAAATTCAAAAGGAATTTCTACTTGTCAAGAAAAATATGTTAGAGATTTGCTCAAGAAGTATGATCTGTCTGATTGTGCATCAGTGAAATGCCCCATGCTTCCTCCCAACAACTTGGGTGCTGATGACTCAGGGGTCTCTGTTAATGAGACCTTATATCGAGGCATGATTGGGTCACTAATGTACCTCACAACAAGCAGACCAGACATACAATTCTCCACATGTCTCTGTGTTAGGTACCAAGCTAACCCCAAGGAATCCCACCTTGTAGCTTTCAAAAGAATTTGCAGGTACTTAAAAGGATCTCCCTCATTGGGTCTCTGGTATCAAAATAGATCAGGCTTCGACCTCAAAGCCTACTCTGACTCAGACTATGTTGGGTGTTTCCTTGATAGAAAGAGCACCTCTGGGAGCTGCCAAATCCTTGGAGGAAAGTTGGTATGCTGGAGTGCAAAGAAACAAAACTCAGTGGCCATGTCATCAGCTGAAGCTGAATATGTAGTTGCTGCTGGTTGCTGTGCTCAAGTTCTCTGGATGAAAAGTCAGTTGGCTGATTATGGAATCAATTATGAAAAGGTTCCCATATTCTGTGATAACACAAGTGCTATAGCCATCTCCAATAATCCGGTACTTCATTCCAGTACCAAGCATATTGACATCAGGTATCACTTCATCAGAGACCATATTTTAAAAGGTGATATTCAGCTTCATTTTATACCCACTGAATACCAGCTCGCTGATATTTTCACCAAGCCTCTAGCTAAGCCAAGTTTTACTAGGCTGGTTGCTGAGCTGGGTATGCTCAATATTGGTAAATAGATCTGATAAGTGATCTCTGTCTCTGGGCATTTAAGGGAATGGAATGTAACGAGGTAGTTACATTCCGATGGGAGTTAATATATTCCTGTATTTAATTCAAATGATTGTCCTTCAATGTCAACAACTTTCCCGCTTTCCAAGGGGACAAAAAATCACATGAAGGGTCAAGGGGTCCTACTTTTTCTTAAAAGGCAAACATTTGCATTTAATGCTTTAATTGGAAAACGGCAAAAGCTTTTTACAAGCTCTTGACTCATTTTCATTTTATCACATCACACATATTTTCACACACACACACACACATACTATTCATCTCTCTCTAATCATCCAAACCTTCACTCAAACAACAATGGCGTCATCTGCAACAAACCCTTCATTCACCGTCTTGGCCGCTTCTAGCGTCGACTTTGGGGTAACCGAGGGAAAGATTGCACTAGATAATTGTGTTGCGCTTCTCGAACACAACAATCCTCTATACACACCATTATTATCCTTCTTCAAGAACTCACCCATAGCCGAACCCATTACTAGGGAACCTTCTACTTGCTAGTTGCAATACTTGAGGGAGTTCTGGTTCTCTGCTAAAGTTGATCAAACATCCTCACACAACACCTTCAACCTCTCTACCCATCCTCATCCTCTCACCTTTGATTTCACAACCTTTGCTAGGGTCATTGGACTTAACGTTAATGAAGATATGACTACTGTGCCAGCCAACGCTACAGTAAAGAAGGCTTTGGCAACTCTTCGTCTTCATGGTGATGATGACAAAACTTTCACCTCCCAAGCTTTCGAAAACAAATCCCTGATTAAGGTGAACTATTTCTCTCCCATATGGAGGACGCTGATGCTTTACATTGTAAAATGTCTGGGAGGAAACCAAGGGTCACATGATCAGCTAAATGGATCTCAGCAAGAAATTGCTTACAGCTTGATTTAGGAGCAGGACATTGGAATCGCCCATATACTCTACACCGACCTCATTGCTAAGCTTGAGAATAAAGGGAATAAGAATCGATTGGCCACCATCTGCTACACAAGATATCTCTCTCTCATTATAGAGGATATTCTTGGTGAAACTTACACAAATGATGAACTTCACTCTTTCTCTCCCTATCACGTCACATCAGCATTGCTGAAGACTCCTTTAGATGATGAAGTACCACTGGCAAGGCACATGATGAAAGTTGTTGGGTTACTTGCTGATGAAGAAGATCCCTTGATCCCTCACACTGAGGTGAATGCTGAAAGTCAGATTGACAAGTCTCTGTCCAAGACCTCTGTGTAGTCTACTTCTCGGCCCAAGGTGCTGAAGGATAAGAAGAAGAAGAGGAAAGACATCCCCCTTTCCTTTGAAGCCCCTTTTGTTAATCCATCTAAGAAGACCAAGACCAAGAAGAACCCATCCCCTTCTCTGGTGGATGTGGAAAAAGAGCCAACAGCTGACCAACAACCAGAGTCTAGTGTCTCCAAGTCAGCATATATGACTAAGAACCCTCTCCACACTAATATCTCTCAGGTATTAGTTTGCCTTATGTTTTTTTTGAGGTTCACAAGCAATCAATCTCAAAATTATGTAGAAGAGAGTGATGAAGATTAGGGTATACCTCAACCCATAGAGTGTCTTTGTCAGCACCTAGATCTCTTAGGATTATCTGTACACTCTGTCTTGGCACTAGGAAATGACTCATTTGTGCTCATAACGCACCCCGATGATCCTTCACCCTGTGGACTGTGCTCTTTCCAATAACAACTTGAGCACATTATAGGTCCCGACCCAGAGTCTCTGCACTTTACATAGACTCTAGGTCCCCTCATCATAAAAGAGTCCCAAAGAATTTATTCTTTTGGGGGGACTGAATAACCACCCTCAGTCTACCTAGGGGCAACGATAAAAGGCGACCTTTACCTTCAAATAATTCACAACTAAAAGAGTCCCAAGGAGCAATCCTTCTGGGGGAGCTGGATAATCACACCCAACTATCCTAGGGGCAGAGAAAGGTGACCATTCCTACATCATGTCTTACAACTAAAAGAGTCCCAAGGAGCAATCCTTTAGGGGGAGCTGGATAATCACACCCAACTATCCTAGGGCAGCGAACGACAATCATTCACCTCATAATATTCACAAATTAAAAGAGTCCCAAGGAGTAATCCTTAAGGGGGAGTTGGATAATCACACCCAGCTATCCTAGGGGCAACGAATGGCGACCCTTCACTGTAACACCCCTAAATTTATACAACTCAATACAGCGGAAGACTCGTTGGTGTTACGGGATAGCACATTACTCACATCATAGACAACGCTTAAAAATCGCGTCGTTTAATAATAAAGCATTTCCATTCATAAATATCAAAGTTGCATAGGTCCCAAGTCATAATCATTTCATACAGTTTTACAAAAGATCTGAATAGAAATTATTATTTAAGTGCGGGCCATGAATTCTTGTTGTCTTCCCGAGAATTACCTTCAAGTACCTGAGATAAAACATGTTAAAAGAAAAGGTCAGCGATAACGCCGAGTGAATTGATAGAGTTTAATAAAATCCATCAATATAACATCGGTATAAAATTATTACCGAAAATCATTTTTGTACAAATCATTGTAATAGGCCATAAAATAGCCAAAGTCATTTTATACAAATCCTTATCAAAATCATAATATAGGCTTTCGCCTTCAAAATCATTATACGAACCAATGTCGTAAAAATATCATACAATACGTTTTATAACGTTGTATGGAGTTAAATAAAAACCGTTATATGATTATGGTTATGAAAACCAAAACACGAACATAATATCAATAGTAAGACCCCGTATTGCTAGTCAGGTAATATATAGTAATTTAATGCTTAAAGCAGTATTTCGTTAATTGGATTATTACAAGCCGCATGACATTGTTACCTTACTAAACCAAACAACGGGTAGCTAGCCCGAAACTCAATTTGCCCATCTAAATTAGCGTGTCGTCACAATAATCACGCTTGTGTAATCTTGTCATACATAAATTCGCTTACCAATCAAAGTGGCACGACGGGGATCAACCGTCAAGGCGCGAACTGGGGTGATCGTCCCCAAATAGTACTATTTTATGCATAAGCGTCTACCAAATCCCGGTAGTTCACAATTCATGCTAATGGGACTTCTAGTGACATAACCTAACTTTAATAATCCATATTATTTCATCTATCGGGTCATTTAATCATTCATCGGGTCATACAATCATTCGGGTCCAAATCAATAAACAAACAATCGGGACAACTAGTGTCCTATTTTATAAAAGATAACATGTTATCTCCCTCGCGGGTTTATAAAACATTTCATAAAAACATTTAAAAGAGTGAGAGGCTATGAACTCACGTTGATGTGGGAAGGCGGGTTATCGGCAATTCGGACGTACGGTACGTGCTTCAATCACGGAAACCTAGACAAATAATACTCGTCTTAGAATCATGTCCAATGACTTTATAAAAATAACAATTATGTATACATATGATGATTTTACATATATGATGATCAAGTGGGTTTACATATTCTCTTTTACTCATTTTAGTGTTTACGTATTGGTAACTTCTTACTAGTTTACTAGTTTTACCTATTTACGTGTTTTAGGTCCAATGAGCCTATTATAAGTTCATTAACTTGTATTAATCCATTTCATACTTGTATTATCAGTATTTATACTTTATATGTTGGGCCCAAATGGGTTAAGCCCAATAAATAAGTTTATAAGTGTTTTAGCCTATTTTGTTGTATTATTAGTCCAATAACGTTAACTTAGCCCGTTAACGTCCATATGTTATATAGTTTGGGTTTTATCGGTTTTTACTTGTTATATATGTTTATATATCAGTATATGAGTTTATAAAAGTTTACATTAGACGGGTCCAACCGTCTAAGTTTTTATTTAACAAAAACGTTAATTTTATGGTAATAGCCGAAAAAGTCGTAAAAATCATGTTTATAGTTTTATAACTTATAAAACTTATCAAACTACCATTTTTATAAAATGTCCATTTATTTATCCTTATACATATTTATATAAATGTATTATATAAGTTAGTGGGTTTTAATTCTCATTTTATACTATTTTTATTTGAGTGCTTATATAATACTATTATACTTTAATTTCCCAAAATCTGATTTTATTTTCATGTTCACCAAAACAGCCATATTTAGAGTTCTATATGGATATAGAAGCTATGTTTATGGCATAAACTACATGATATGTGCTCCATTTAACTCTTCTATGGTTACTGTTGAATCAGCTTCTAAGTATTTTCTAAAAATCGTCCAAAACAGTGTACTCAGATTTGTACTCTAAACTTGTTTTGATCATATCTCACTCATCCTAATGATTACATTGAATGGCCAACTCTCACATGTGTACAAGACATATTACTTACTGTATATCCATTAATCTATGTCACTTTATCAGTTCATCACATGGTTCTTTACTGTTTTATACAGCCATCATTTTAAGTATGATTTTAGCCTTTTTACATATAGTTTTTCATCTTTTTACCCATGATTATCAACACCAAATCCCCACATAATATTTTTAATCATCATTCATCATCATATACATATACATAAATTAAGAAATTACAAGATTACATAATCAAAATAACAAGAGGATAGGAAGAAACAATCTCTATACCACCAATAGTGATGAAAAGATGAGTTTTTGATGAACAAGACTTGGTTCTTGTTACCAAATCTTCAACTTTAGCAAGGAAACTTCTTGGGTCCTTTGAATGGATGAACACCTCCAAGAAATCAGCCCTTGAACCTCATGAAAACTCCTTTTTAGTTGTTAAGATCACCTCAAATCATCATGTGTTCAATGGGTTATCATCATATGCAACTTATACATATGATTTGTGGTTAAGATTTTTGATCAATGGTGGTGTTTTTGATGTATATGGGAAGTTCAAGGAGAAAGTAGAGAGAAAATAAAGTGGTTTGCATGTATGAGAATGAGAGAAATGGTTTTGGGAGCTTGTTTTGTGGTTTTGGTGAAACTAGATGGACATGTGTCCATTTAGTGCATGTTTGCTTGCCACCAAAGGGTGGTAAAGCTTATGTTGGAAGCCACTTGTATAGGGGTGGGCAAGTGTAAACTTGTCCCATCCCTATTAATTTACGGGTACTCCTCGATTCTAGTTTCCTCGATTTGCGTGCCCTCAGGTCGTTTTACGAAAAACGTTTTTATAAATTATGAATCAACGGCACAAAAAGAATCTAATAAAAATTGTCTCATTAAAAACGGAGTTTGAAAACGTAAATACGTAATCCTAAGGTTTCCGGTTTAGTCGTAAAGGACGTTAAATTATAATCGTAAGTCTTAATCTCTTCTCGTAAATTTTTGAGTTTATGAACCAACACAAATTTAAAATCTCAAAATAATATTCACGGATAAATTTATTTCCTGAAGTGTCGGACTTGTCACCAAAACGGTGTATGTAAACGTAAGCACGTAACGTAGAATCCTCCGGTTTAGACGTAGTCAATGCTACTTCAAGACGTGAATCCAAATTTCTTCCCAAAAATAAGCGAGTTCATAATATAACATTAAAATAATGTTTTTAAATAATACTTGAGAATAAAATATCAACCATAAATTGACGGATTGTCACAGCATTTATCCCTAAACAGGATCTTTGTCCTCAAAGATCATCTTATCTTACTACTCGCTTCTTATAGAGTTAAAGCCATGTGGGTATTTCCTCCACATTCGGTCTTTTCTCATAAGTGTAATCCATTACAATATGCGAGTTTCTTCAAACATAACTACAGGAATAAGATCAGGCTAAATGTTGACTTACTTTCTCTATCCATGATGTTCACGGGTTTATGATGAATGCAACTTTTCGCCGATCTAAACTTTATCAAGAAGAATTCAAATTTTCACTTGATAGACATTTCATCAAGTTAGATGTACAAATCATATTTCACGCAGCTCTTGAAGTCCTAGGGTAGATCCAGCTTATTATGCCTTTCAAACCAATCTTTTACATCATCTCAATGGTCCCATACAATGGGGACTTATATCCCATGATCTTTCAGATCATCAATTCATTTTTCCATGGTTAAAATTTTTGGCATAACTTCGCTACCCATTTGGCACTTCAAGATCTACATTTCATATTCAAATAACTTCCTGCCCACTACCGGCAGTCAATAATCAGATCCTAATTTCAACAATTATTTCAGGTCTCGCGGGTTGGGTATTTTGTAAGGTTAGGTTGGTCATCATAGGAAACCTTAAACCTAAAAGACATGTCCAACTCATAATGGGTGTATGTCGGGTGTCTTCATCCCAACTCCTGCTTATAGATGCTCTAATATATAAAGATTCGATTTTGATCCTAACATGATAATTATCAATGATAATCTCTCTAAAGGAAAACGATTTTACAGTTTATTACCAAAGGTCAATCATTCAAACATAGAACATCACTTATAGTATTTTGTATCGTTACTTTACCTCGTCCCTTCGATTGGGGTGGTACATAGTACTCTCATCAAGATTCGTTCTCAATGACTTCTGAGCAAATCTCTAGAAATTCGATGCGAAGCGAGGATCTTGATAGAGATGATCGATACAGGCACACCATGTTTACATAAGTCCTTTAAATACAAAAGAGTCAATTGCTTCATCAAGAATCTATCATTAACAGGAATGATATTAGCAGATTTGGTCAGTCTGTCGACGATGACCCAAATCGAATCAAATTCAGATGATGACCTTTGCGATAGCTAGACGTTTACTAATGTATGAGGCAATGTCTGCCTTCATAATTTTTCATTAGTACAACTTCTTCAGACAAAGATACTTTTAGTCAGAAATGACATAAATAGAATACTTATACTTACGAGATGACTACATCTCAAAATCTCCATAATTTTGGCAACCACAAGTGGCCTTTTATACATTTAACACCATCGGCTTCTCAATTCTAATGGTTCACATTAGCCGTGAACCCCTTTTATTATCTATATTATCCTTTTTACAAACATTGTTTATTTTTATATTGTTCGGCAATTTATTTTGCACAGTCATTATTAAGAAATACATCCTAATTGGTTTTTATTCTTTCTATATTATGTGTCAGTAATTACATTCACTTTCCTAGATGGAATAATTATCATGACCGTATTTATTCGAAAATTCTTTCTTCACATTTTTCTAAGTCTTAGTTCTATCTCAAATATTATTTTTATCAGTTTTGCTTGATCCGACGTTTAAAGCGTCGATAATTATTACAACTAATTAAATAATAAATATTTAATTTTTATGAAGCATGACGTAAAAAGTTTTAAATTTTCTCAGTTTGTCCAATTATATAAAAAAATGTTCAAAATGAATTTGAATTTAATTAAAACGATTTTTGTTGATTTATCGAAAATAAATATTAAGATTCGTAAATGTTCGAAAAATCTTTGGTTACACTTTGGTCAAAATTTTCTTAGTTGAAAAGCAAAAATTGTCGCTTCGAATTTCAAGACATGGTTTAAAAGGTTTCCTCAATCCCTCTTAGGTTGTCTTTAGGTATACATAAACATTTACCCCTAAACAGAAGTTTAGTTAAATGATTTGTGTATAAGGAAATAATCCCTTAAAAATCCTTTGTTAAAATAGTTGTCAAAACATATTTCCATTTTCTATTAATCACATGGTCAAATAATATAAAGGATTAAGTCTTTAATCACATGTTAAATATTTAAGGTACAGGTTTTTATTGTTCGGCCAATTCAGGGCAATCTATAATTAATTATTAACTTCTTCTTATTCTTACAAACAAACAAATAGTCCTTAATGATCACAAGCATGAATTTATCAAATTACAGCCTACACACGTGCTTCACCAAATTTATGAATACTACATGTGTATTAGTCAATCCAAACGACATCACGTGAAACTCATAATGTTCATTACAAGTATCGGATGTAGTGATTGGAATAGATAATCTTCTTCGCGGACGCGAAGTTGATAATAACCATGCCGTGGATTGAATCTTTAAAACATACGCTAGAACCTTGTAAATGATCGAACAAATCTATCATCTTGGGTAGTGGATATCGATTTTTAATTGTCAATTTACCTAGTTCACGGTAATCAACTAATAAATATAAGGAATGATAACACCATAGCTCTTCATGATGACGAGCTCGGTAGAATAAAAGCTTTCTCCGACAACTCTCTCAGTTGTATAGTAATTCTTTTAATTTAGATGGTGCTGACGTACAGTGCACATGTCACGGGTGCAACACCGAGAATATAATCAATACCAAATTCAACTTGCCTTAATGGCGAAAGTCTAGGTAATTCATCAACAAATACTTACTAAAGTTTCAAATAACAGAATTATCTTTTAATAAATTCATATTAGGTTCTTTTTTAGATTACCATATCTATGATCAATTCACAACCATTCACGGTATAATTTTAAGTCATCCATCAAGAATTATTTAGATCACTTTTGATAATCAACATCTTATCATTTAGGGGATTTCTACTCGAGTTCCCATCAATTAAGACAATGTCGTCATGTCATAATCAATCAATCCATTCTACTGGCACTACCAACCTTCTAGTTTCATTACCGTCGATAAAATGTGAACTTCTCAAAAGACCAATAATAACTCATAATCCTTCACAATTTCAAGGATATCAGGAGACATCATTAACCTTAAAAGAGTAAGGTCAACGGATAATCTACGCGAGAGAATTTCAAATCAGATACAGACGAAAACATTTAACGAATATGAATATATCCCATGTTTTCATAATTTGAGTACGCATTTGAAAGCTCCTCGGATCGTTACCCAGGTCATTCAAATGAAATCAAATCAAAAGAAATGATAGGAACGTCGATACATCCAGTCGGGTATCAACACTCGGTAATCAGATACTTTTCCTAAGAATCTCACTATGGGAGAATTGGACAAGAAAGAATTGTCAATTGTCAAATAAGACAATTTCCACAGATGAGTAAATTCGACCCAGAAGAATAGATGCTACAGGCACATATGTAGGTGCCCCTAACATTATGTCCTTATTTTTCACTTCTTGCAGATCTCATAAATTTTAATCTTTCACAATCTTCAAAGAAAATTTAGTGTTTATTAATCAGTTTTATGTTGACTACTAATCAGCTTTGCATGGTCCATTCGAAATTGTATGTAGGCGCGCAACTATATACAATTTCAAGATTAACGATGCAATACTCAGTTCATCAAAATTTTATCATCATGTTTATAATAAAAACATTTTCATGCTTAATTCTTAAATAAGAATCAAAAATAAATTTACAAAGATTTTCTTTGTTATGAAAACAATTAAGTTTGCCAATGTGTTTTATAAACAACTTCATTTCGATAACTATCACTTATAAATCTCACTTTGAATAATCCTTATAGTGATGAAAATTCAATTTTCTCAAAGGATACAGTTTTAACTTCATAAAAACAATGTGTGATCTGCAAAAGAGTGATGAAGAGTTGTTCACCAAGAACTAACTACAATATAATAGGAAATGAGCTTAGCCACTTTATAATGAGGTTCATGACCTCGATGGCACTCAGGAAGAATAATCCACAACGTAACTCAAATCGAGATGAGTACTTGTTCAATGGTTGCATCACTAATGCGAGCATTAGGAAGAAGCAAGAAAAGATAGATAACATCGATACATGTAGGATTTAGCAATCAAAGGTAGTCTTTTTCATTAATCACAAACAAGTCAAAATTGTACCGTAACACATTATGTGTCACTATGTCATACAATTCTCAGAAGTCATCCTACCAACTGATATCTCAGTTAAGTTAGGGATTTTTAAAAGATACCACAATGAACACTAACCTACAAGAGTCATTAGGTGTTCCACATGTCCCGGAAGATCCATCGGTCCCAATTCAGAAGAATATTTCTTCAATTTATTTCTTGGACACTAGGCATCCTCATCATTGGACAATGGCCTAGAACAACCCTTAACACAAACCTACAATCAATTAAAACCTTATAATTGAATTACATGACTTAATAATTTCCTCTTATCAATCTCATATTCCATACGGGTTAAATTTTACTTAATTCAAGTTTTCAATCAACTTATACTCAATGCAATATTCTACCTCATTATCCAATACTTTCATCCTTATTCTTAGACCTTGAAAGTGCAATAAAAGCTCGGTATGAACAGCACTTAATTTCCAATCCTATAGCTCTTACAATAACAATTATCAAATGAGTCACTAGCATGAGATGGCTCACACATTCAATTAGATTTCTCGGAAAGGTACTAGTGGCATGAGGATTTTGGGTAATGGTTCCAATGACAGCCTCAAGTGCAACATTCACCCTTTTGATTTCAATTTAAGAATTAGGTGACAACGAATCAGATGACACCTTTCTAGGTGGTAACATTTTGTTAAACTCCACTCTATAAGGAAAGATCATCATGACATCGATATTAGTTTTAATCTCGCCAATTCTTCTTCAAGATTACAATCAACTACTATCAACACTTCTATGAATTTCAACCATTTGTTGGGGTCATAAATATCCACAACTTGGTTTAGATCTAGGATAGCTAGAATTCCTACGAGAATAGCTTCGATTAATTTACTAGGGGATTTAGGGTTCATTGTGACAATCTACGTCGTATAAATACCTCGTATAAATATCAAAATAATCATTAAACAATCATGTAATAAAATTACATCATATATATATATATATATATATATATATATATATATATATATATATATATATATATATATATATATATATATATATATACATATATATATATATATATATATATATATATATATATATATATATATATATATATATATATATAATCCAAGTTATATATATATTAAAATAACACTTCTCAGTCTGGTCTTGTCGGTAACTCGGGAATTCTTCGGCACCGTTATAGTCAAAAGATTTTTAGACATTTTTAGAAAAATGTTTATAGTTAAAAGATTTTGAAATGTTTTATTCAAAACCTTGGTTTTAAAAATCTTTCGTTCTCTATAGCGAGAGCTCTGGTACCAAACTGTAACACCCCCAAATTTATACAACTCAATACAGCGGAAGACTCGTTGGTGTTACGGGATAGCACATTACTCACATCATAGACAACGCTTAAAAATCGCGTCGTTTAATAATAAAGCATTTCCATTCATAAATATCAAAGTTACATAGGTCCCAAGTCATAATCATTTCATACAATTTTACAAAAGATTTGAATGGAAATTATTATTTAAGTGCGGGCCATGAATTCTTGTTGTCTTCCCGAGAATTACCTTCAAGTACCTGAGATAAAACATGTTAAAAGAAAAGGTCAGCGATAACGCCGAGTGAATTCATAGAGTTTAATAAAATACATCAATATAACATCGGTATAAAATTATTACCGAAAATCATTTTTGTACAAATCATTGTAATAGGCCATAAAATAGCCAAAGTCATTTTATACAAATCCTTATCAAAATCATAATATAGGCTTTCGCCTTCAAAATCATTATACGAACCAATGTCGTAAAAATATCATACAATACGTTTTATAACGTTGTATGGAGTTAAATAAAAACCGTTATATGATTATGGTTATGAAAACCAAAACACGAACATAATATCGATAATAAGACCCCGTATTGCTAGTCAGGCAATATATCGTAATTTAATGCTTAAAGCAGTATTTCGTTAATTGGATTATTACAAGCCGCATGACATTGTTACCTTACTAAACCAAACAACAGGTAGCTAGCCCGAAACTCAATTTGCCCATCTAAATTAGCGTGTCGTCACAATAATCACGCTTGTGTAATCTTCTCATACATAAATTCGCTTACCAATCAAAGTGGCACGACGGGGATCAACCGTCAAGGCGCGAACTGGGGTGATCATCCCCAAATAGTACTATTTTATGCATAAGCGTCTACCAAATCCCGGTAGTTCACAATTCATGCTAATGGGACTTTTAGTGACATAACCTAACTTTAATAATCCATATTATTTCATTTATCGGGTCATTTAATCATTCATCGGGTCATACAATCATTCGGGTCCAAATCAATAAACAAACAATCGGGACAACTAGTGTCCTATTTTATAAAAGCTAACATGTTATCTCCCTCGCGGGTTTATAAAACATTTCATAAAAACATTTAAAAGAGTGCGAGGCTATGAACTCACGTTGATGTGGGAAGGTGGGTTATCGGAAATTCGGACGTACGGTACGTGCTTCAATCACAGAAAACTCCTAGACAAATAATACTCGTCTTAGAATCTCCAATGACTTTATAAAAATAACAATTATGTATACATATGATGATTTTACATATATGATGGTCAAGTGGGTTTACATATTCTCTTTTACTCATTTTAGTGTTTACGTATTGGTAACTTCTTACTAGTTTACTAGTTTTACCTATTTACGTGTTTTAGGTCCAATAAGCCTATTATAAGTTCATTAACTTGTATTAATCCATTTCATACTTGTATTATCAGTATTTATACTTTATATGTTGGGCCCAAATGGGTTAAGCCCAATAAATAAGTTTATAAGTGTTTTAGCCTATTTTGTTGTATTATTAGTCCAATAACGTTAACTTAGCCCGTTAATGTCCATATGTTATATAGTTCGGGTTTTATCGGTTTTTACTTGTTATATATGTTTATATATCAGTATATGAGTTTATAAAAGTTTACATTAGACCGGTCCAACCGTCTAAGTTTTTATTTAACAAAAACGTTAATTTTACGGTAATAGCCGAAAAAGTCGTAAAAATCATGTTTATAGTTTTATAACTTATAAAACTTATCAAACTACCATTTTTATAAAATGTCCATTTATTTATCCTTATACATATTTATATACATGTATTATATAAGTTAGTGGGTTTTAATTCTCATTTTATACTATTTTTATTTGAGTGCTTATATAATACTATTATACTTTAATTTCCCAAAATCTGATTTTTATTTTCATGTTCACCAAAACAGCCATATCTAGAGTTTTATATGGAGATAGAAGCTCAAATTTTTATGGCATAAACTACATGATATGTGCTTCATTTAACTCGACTATGGCTACTGTTGAATCAGCTTCTAAGTATTTTCTAAAAATCGTCCAAAACAGTGTACTCAAATTTGTACTCTAAACTTGTTTTGATCATATCTCACTCATCCTAATGATTCCATTGAATGGCCAACTCTCACATGTGTACAAGACATATTACTTACTGTATATCCATTAATATATGTCATTTTATCAGTTCATCACATGGTTCTTTACTGTTTTATACAGCCATCATTTTAAGCATGATTTTAGCCTTTTTACATATAGTTTTTCATTTTTTTACCCATGATTATCAACACCAAATCCCCACATAATATTTTTAATAATCATTCATCATCATATACATATACATAATTAAAGAAATTACAAGATTACATAATCAAATAACAAGAGGATAGGAAGAAACAATCTCTATACCACCAATAGTGATGAAAAGATGAGTTTTTGATGAACAAGACTTGGTTCTTGTTACCAAATCTTCAACTTTAGCAAGGAAACTTTTTGGGTCCTTTGAATGGATGAACACCTCCAAGAAATCAGCCCTTGAACCTCATGAAACTCCTTTTTAGTTGTTAAGATCACCTCAAATCATCATGTGTTCAATGGGTTATCATCATATGCAACTTATACATATGATTTGTGGTTAAGATTTTTGATCAATGGTGGTGTTTTTGATGTATATGGGACGTTCAAGGAGAGAGTAGAGAGAAAATAAAGTGGTTTGCATGTATGAGAATGAGAGAAATGGTTTTGGGAGCTTGTTTTGTGGTTTTGGTGAAACTAGATGGACATGTGTCCATTTAGTGCATGTTTGCTTGCCACCAAAGGGTGGTAAAGCTTATGTTGGAAGCCACTTGTATAGGGGTGGGCAAGTGTAAACTTGTCCCATCCCTATTAATTTACGGGTACTCCTCGATTCTAGTTTCCTCGATTTGCGTGCCCTCGGGTCGTTTTACGAAAAACGTTTTTATAAATTATGAATCAACGGCACAAAAAGAATCTAATAAAAATTGTCTCATTAAAAACGGAGTTCGAAAACGTAAATACGTAATCCTAAGGTTTCCGGTTTAGTCGTAAAGGACGTTAAATTATAATCGTAAGTCTTAATCTCTTCTCGTAAATTTATGAGTTTATGAACCAACACAAATTTAAAATCTCAAAATAATATTCACGGATAAATTTATTTCCTGAAGTGTCGGACTTGTCACCAAAACGGTGTATGTAAACGTAAGCACGTAACGTAGAATCCTCCGGTTTAGACGTAGTCGATGCTACTTCAAGACGTGAATCCAAATTTCTTCCCAAAAATAAGCGAGTTCATAATATAACATTAAAATAATGTTTTTAAATAATACTTGAGAATAAAATATAAACCATAAATTGACGGATTGTCACATTCACCATATTTTTTCACTATAAAAGAGTCCCAAGGAGAAATCCCTAGGGGGGCTGGATAATCACACCCAGCTTTCCTAGGGGCAGCGAATGGCGATCTATAACTTCATTATTACTTCACCTACTGGTTACTAACAGATCTCATAACAGGCTTTCAATCTTCATGAGGAACATCAGAACAATGATGCCTTCTCCTATGCTGATGATGACAATACTGAAGCCTTCACTGTTGATCTCACTGCCATGTCAGACAATGATTCCATGCCCGATGATGAAGTTTTTGTCATTGAGGATGATCTAACTATCTCAGACTTTGAAGACATAGATGCTGACGATGATAAAGTATCATCCACTAAGAAGAAGCCCATCCCATTCCCATCTATGATCAACGTTCAAGAGCTTCCTGCCAAGCAACTATGGAAACAACGACCTATTACGCTCCCCACCTTGCCAAATGTTATGGAATTGGGGGCAATGAAGCATTGGGAATACTTGAAAAACCTCAAACCAATCCTTGTTCCCAGGATGAAAAATGTTCAAGAATTGGCTGCTGAGGATCTATGGGTTCAGAGGGGGGACATCAACATCAAGAAGCCTAAAGTCACCAATGATGTTCTCCTTTCTGAAATTCACACTCTCACCCATGCTACTAAGGAACTTGCCACCAACTTAGAGACTTCCCTAACTACATATGTGGAATCATCTCTGAAATCACTACTTCCGCAACTGCTGGGAACTGCCTTGCAAACACACCTCCCAGAGGTCATGAATCAGAGTCTCAGCAATATATGCCCTCATCCCTCACAGTAGCGGTCAAGTCCAATGTTGCAGCCATTGCAAAGGCCTCTGATCCACAAAGGAAACTTCTTCAAGAGCTCTTACAAGAAGAGCATAAGAAATATGTCTCTTTGTGCATGAAGAATTCCTTAAGTTCAGTACAGCAGGATCAGGCACAACTACTACTTGTGCTATGCCTGAGGGGGAGAATTCTGCTACCTCCACCTCTAAAGAAAAAGTTGATGATCCATCTAAGGGGGAGCAACCACCAAAATATACAACTCAACCCATCATATCACCAATCCCATCACTAATCCTAATTAGATCCTTCAAACCCACCACTGAAGTAGTAAAGGACAAGGGCAAAGGGATTGCCACTGAAGTGCCAGTTATTACTTTACACTCCTTACAAGAGGTTGGAGGATCCACCCCCAAACACTCGGATTTGAACAAGTTCAAAAGCACAGATGAGCCACTACTAACCCAGAACAAGCAAAGGCTCAAATCATTGAACAAAAAAGGTTAGCTGACATAAGAGTTGCTGAACTAAAAAACAAAGAGGATTTGAACAAACTGATCTCACCAGCTGTAAAGGAGCTCAGCTGAAGAAGCTCAAAGAACTTGAAGCAAAGAGAAACAATCTTCAGAAAGAGTTTGAGAGGATTGTAAATCAAAGAGCTGAGCCTGGGAAAATCACAAAGTACACCTGCTACACTAATAAAGATAAAAAGGTGGTGATGACCTTATACAGAAATAATGAGATAACCAACTACAAGGTTAGCAGTGACTTCAAACTCAGAGATCTGGGTCTCTCTGAATGGTTAGAAGTACTGTCTCTTGCCCAAAAGAAGACTGGGCCTGGTGCAGCCCAGATGATGAAAAATATACAAGCCAAACTCAACTGGGTAAGAGACACTGCTAAGAAGCTGAAGCTACCTCTGCCTCCCCAACTATCACAACAACAACAAACACAAGGACAAAGAAAAAGGAAAACCCCAATGGGGCCTCTGGTAGAGAAACTGGTCACTGAAAATGTTGTGGTGGATGGAATGTATAGAAACCTACTACTTCCAAAAGAGATTACAAAGCCAGTGGGTGGTTAAGTCTATTCTGAACCAGAGAAGGGAATGGTCTTCATGAATGGTAACTGTGAATACTTCTTCCAGAGGGAAAATGAGTTGCACTTAGCCTCAACCATACAACTCATCAGACTCAAGCAAGGCATACTAAGGAACTGCAAAGAAGCCAGTGACTTTGAATTTGAAATTGAGCTAATCATCAACTCCAGAGCTAATAAAGTCTAAGCTCAAAGAACTGTTGACCAAGGCCTTGATCGCTGAAGAATCTTTTGTTTTTTACACCACTGGGTATGTTGAATAAAACTCTGAGGTATGTTTGTTAAAATTATGTGTAAGAAGAAGCTGTGTACTCACTTACAATAATTCTAGACTTAGTATAATTTGTAAAAAAATAGGGGGAGATTGTTGGGCCAATGAAAGTTTTAACTATGGCCCAGTCTAGATTTGTTTAAATTAGACTAACTGTTGCTGGTCGCTGAGAGGACCAGCGACAGAGACCAGACCAACGACAGAGACCAGACCAGCGGAAGGTAAAGCCTCAACTGGCACACCAGGAACATTCAAGTCAAAGACAACGTCAGAGAAGTCGAAGACAATCTAAAGTCATACTTACCAGCGATTATGAATAGCTGGGATGTAAAAGGAATGTGCTGGTGTTCAAGGATCTCTGAGTGGACAATAATCAAAGATCACTTAGAACCCTAGATGTCTTATGCAAGCAAAGCTTGTCTGATCCTTTTATAGTTTAGGCGGGAGAATCTACAAAGTGTTTTGAGCGGGACAAAACAAGAGATTCAAGATAAAGCCTAGTACGACCTAGTGGGACAAAAATTGAATAGTTGGTAGAACTGTTCACCTAAAGTAGTTTAAAGGTATGTCTCGATTTGGACATGCATTTAATACATTGTACTCTTCCACTCAGAAGATGACACGTATCAACTACTCCCACTAAGGAAGCAACCTCGTACCACTATAAATAGGAGGGAGAAAGAAGAGTTATTAACCCTTGTGCTTGGATAAATTATCTAAGTTCTTTCTCCTTTTGGAACCTCTGAGCCCTTAGCTGTCTACCAGCGACTCATGGTTTCTCTTGTAAACTTGAGGCTCGAATCAAGTTTACCCGTTCTAGGGTTCATTTCTTATTGTCATTCAACGGGTGTATTCATAGAACTTTGTAATACTTTGTTTATAACATTTAATAAAGCATTACTCGTTTGAAAAGTATTTTGTTGTGCATTCGTGTTTATACGACTTATAGTTTCGATAATTGTTGTATTTTGGGACTTTCACTTTTCCTGGAAGTCAACATAGTCACATTGATAACATTTACTACATATTTATTATTTAGTCCAACTTCATCTCATTAGCTCATGATATAATAATAGATTTGGCAGACTTGATAGCATATGGATTCAGTGGTCCAAGCGCATAAATCACACGCCCGAACTGATCCTATTATCAACATTCTTGATATAGCGAACCTCAGAAGTCTTCTCAGGTCGTGTAACATACACACATAGGACATCTGTCTCCTAACTGTTAATATGTACAATCACACATATGAAAATAGGAGACACAAGACCAAACAAAGAAATAGGGAAAGACCACGTATGAACCTTGCAAGTGAAGGAGGGAATGTCACATGTCATCCTTACCTACCCATTAGATGATCAATACATGGATTGCTTACAATCGTTGATAATCTTCTCAGGTTTATCCCAAAAACCTAGATGTTATTTTATAGATAGAAAGCATCTTACACATGATGATAAGATCATTTTCTTACACATTATTTACACAATAAACACACACTTATGATTTATTTGATTCTTACTTAAGTTTCTTGATTTTTAGTCATTCTTTTAGGTGTTTAATGTTCTACACGAAAAAATGAACAACAACAATACACTCATTCAAATCATATCTTAATCATGTTCTACTTATCTTACTTAAACACAAATAATATTAAGTTTTTTCCTTGTAAAGGAGGAGAAATTGAAAAGAAGGATCATTACATAGTTTACCAAGTTGTGTGTATTGTTTAGCGTTTTTGGATGTTTAGGTTATCCAGCTTTCACTTTTTGTTCACCTAAGTTACCCAACTATTTTTTTGAGATTTTGGGTTACCAAACTATGGAAACCGGGTAATGTTTGTACCGAAGTATGACAAACTGTTTGTTAGCGTTAGTAACCGGTTGCAACTGCCGGCGTGGCAATATCCTTTTACAAATAAGTTACTAAACTTTGTGAATTTTTTTAGTAAAGTTACTAAACTTTACGAAAATTTTCATCTAATTTACTGTTAGAAATACGTTTTAACGTATATTAGAAGTATCGGTCACTCCACAATATGATTTATGTTGTAATAGCTCGTAGTTAACAATTAGTTAAATGTTACTTATTAAGTTAAGTAAGAACCGGTCCATGGGCTTGTCATGGACCGGCCCAAGCCCAATGTTTGCTTAGAGTATAAATACCCCTTTCCACCATGGAAAGGGGTTGGTTGTTGTTCATGTTTTCATATTAATAAAGACACATTTTCTCTCACTTTCTCTCTCTAGTTTCTCTCACTAGAAAACATCAACCCACTTCATAGATTCATAGGTTATCAATATTCTACATTTGGTATCAAGAGCTATGGGGTGATTTAAGGTAAGGATTGTGTTGCTTTTTTAGTTTTTGAATCAATTAGTGATCTTTAGAAAAAATCAATCTTGAATCTTGTTGTTTTTGGTGTTTTTGTTATTGGGATTGATTGATAAGGATTGAGTTTAGCTTATTTTGGTAAAAATCATAAAACTTTTTGTGGTTTTTGATCAAAAAATCGGATTTAAAGCTGTTTTTCAAGTCTCGAACTATTTTTTTCCAGTTTATTCCGAATAGGGATTCCGAATAGGATAGTATTCAGAATAGCAGGATTTTTCCGAATAGACTTTCCGGATAGAAGAGTTTTTCCGAATAGCAATTCTTTCCGAATAGCCAGTTTTTCCGAATAGCCAAAAACTTTCCGAATAGCCAGTTTTTCCGAATAGCCAAAAACTTTCCGAATAGCCAATATTTTTCCGAATAGCCACAATTTTTCCGCATAACCAAACTTTCCGAATAGCTTTCCGAATAGCCCATCATTCCGAATAGCAAGTTTTCCGAATAGCCAATAGCCAGATATTCCGAATTGAAGAATTATTCCGCATAATGGTTTTTCCGCATAAGGGTTATTCAGCATAGGGGTTATTCCGAATAAGGCATTTTCAGAATAGGGTTATTCCGCATAGGGTTATTCAGTATAAGGGTTTTTCAGCATAGGGTTATTCCGAATAGGATTGATTCCGAATAGGGTTTATTCTGAGTTAGGGTTATTCCGTATAAGCAAGTTCAAGGGGTATTTGAGTTTTTTCGACGATCTTTAGTGGATTTAATCTTGATTACAACCAACACAACACAAATTCTCAACCTTTCTTCACTGCTCGATCAACCGATAATCTTTGAGTCTTTTAAGTGATCACAATGAATCCGAGTTCATTAATGCCTCAGATGACATCTCTTACGGATATCTCAATTATAACGGGAACTGATAGTCGTCCACCGATGCTTATCAAAGAGGTGTTTGAGGCATGGCAGGGCCGTATGATGCAATACTTGAAGGGCAAACCAACATACGGAAGGCTTATGGTCAAATCGATTTTGAATGGTCCACTCGACTATGGTACCATTGTGGCAAATAACGTGTCTCGACCAAGAGAATATGAAGAACTCACACCGGCACAACAACTCATTGCTGATGCTGATGAAAAGGCTCTACAGACTCTTCTCCAAGCTCTTCCGCATGATATTTATCGCATGGTAAGTCAATATACGGTTGCCAAAGATTTATGGGAACGTCTAAAGGTGTTGCTACAAGGTACGTCTCTCACCAAACAGGAAAGGGAATGTCAGTTGTATGATCTGTTTGATAGATTCACGTACAGCCCAGGGGAAACACTACACGACTATTACTTCAGATTCACTACTCTAATGAATGATCTGAATGTATACAATCTCGTGATTGCTCCATTCCAGGTTAACACCAAGTTCTTGAATACTTTACCTCAAGCTGAATGGGGTGAGTATATTACCGATGTTAAGTTGACCCGGGATTTGCATAAGTGCAATTTAGATCAAATCTATGCTTTTCTTCAGCAGCATGAGAAACATGTGATTATGCACCGTTCTCCTCGAGGTATGTACCCTGATTCCTTAGCTTTGATGGCGAATCAACCAAGCTTGTCACACAACAACACACCTTATATCTTGGGACATCAAGCCTATCATCCATCACCTTACATGACACCAACCTTCCCCCAATACTCGATTCTACCGCAACCACCCACCTCACATCAGCAACAATATCGGTTCAATGCACCTTCACCACGGTATGCTTCACAACTTCGTCCAGCAAATATTGCACCTTATGCTCAGCCTTCATATTCTTCTTATCAAGAGAATGCATCATATCCAACAAGCTACCCTGATCAAATGAGTATTCCTTCTAGTGATTATGCAGCTCATCAAGACCAAGCAATGTATTGTGATGATGAGGAAGTCCCCATTCCTGTATTCCAACAAGGAGCTGACCCAGTTGAAGTGCTAACCACTATGTCTGCTTATCTCACAAGGACTTTAAGCAAACGAGGATACAGAGGATCAGCTCCAACCAACAATCAGTTGAGGAATTCATCCAATTCTCGTCAACAAGCTACTATTAAAAATGGCAGGGTAATGGTTCAGCCTATTCAACCATATCAGGGGAGACCTACCACATCAACTACCAATGCTCGCACGGTCAATCAGGCTCCAATGGTCAATCCTGCTCCACGGGCTAATTCCACAGGCAAGTTGAGAATGATTACATGTTACAACTGCAAGGAAGAGGGTCACATGTCCAGGGATTGTAAGAAACCCAAGAGGAGAAGGGATGGACAATGGTTTGCTGAGAAGATCTATCTGGTAAATGCTCAGGCACAAGGAAGGGAACTTGATGAAGAGGAGCTTGCATTTCTTGCTGATCCAGGGATTGCTGAACAAGACGTTGTCACTACACAGAATGCAGCTTATCAAGCCGATGATCTTGATGCGTATGACTCAGACTGTGATGACTTTCAATCTGCAAAGGCTGCTCTCATGGCAACTATCTCCAGCTTAGGGCCAGAAAAGAGATCTGAGGTACTCATTAATACCACCGATAATACCACTGATGCTAGTATTCAACCACATCAAGTTGTGCAAGAGAGTGCTTATTCGAATGAATCTTCGGTGGTGAGTCTTTCAAATGAGGAGACAAACAATGATAGCAATATCAATGTGAGTCCCCAGACTTTGAATGAATCACAACCGGGACCCATTTCGCATACGCCTACTCCTGCTCAATAAGATTTGGTCATGGTTCCTGCTACATTACTTAGCCAAATGAATGCTGCACTCTTAGAAACCTTAGCTAAGAATAAGAATTTGTCTGATGAGCTTACCTTAAGCAACGAGAAAGTTCAAACCTTGCAATTAGTGCCTTCGTCTAGTGTTCTAACTAATCTCGAATATGATCATTTTAGAAACAAACAAATGGGTCACTTGCAAGAAATCGAAACCTTAAGAGCAAATCTTTCTAAAGAACTTAGCGAAAAGGAGTTAGTGGTCACTAATTTTCAAAAACTTCAAACAGATTTTGAGTCACTCGAGTCTAAGAAGAATGAAATGGAGATTAATGCTGCTAATAAGATTAGAAGTCTAGATTATTTGCTTTTAAGACAATACGCTGCTTCTCAACTAGTGCACTTATTTGACGCTTCATTTAGAGAATTTAACTTATCACGTCAAAAAGGCCTTCCCCCTAATCCATGGTATGCAAAACAAGCTTTAAGACATAGTCCTAGACTTTATAATGCAACTCAATTAGGATTGGCCTTAGACCCGATTGTTTTTCCCGATGATCGAACAAGTAAGGATCTAGTTGATGAGGATCGGTCATACAATTCTGCAAAATATCCCGAGTGTGATTATTTTAAAATAAATAAGGAGCTTGCAAAAACGGATTTTAGAATTCGCTTCCATATGGACAAAGATCTCATTACAGCACCAACCTACATGTTGAATGAAGAAAACCCTAGTACATTTCCTACACTTGTCAACATGGAAGGTCCTAAGGAAATTCCAAAGGATCTTCCACCGGTTAGCACTGTATGGTTAAACTTGCAAGAGATTAATCAATACTTTACTAATTTTGACAAGGTCATTTTGGAATGTACGACTTCAAATGGCCTAAACGCTGGAGAATGGGCTTTCGAACACATGAACGAGGTGTTTAAAACTGAGATCAATCCGTTTGTCGAAAGTCTAAAAGGAAGTTTTGCATCTCTTAAGGAAAATCTTGTGTTTGTCATTGGTGAAGTTCAAAAAGTGTTTTATGAAATGGACACCGCTTACGAACTACAACTAATTGAAAAAGAAAAGATTTTAACTGAATATGACCGATTCTTGTCTGCAGTAATCTCGTGTGATGTGCTTACTACTGTAAATGTTAATTATTCGAATGAGCTTACATCCTCTATGATTAATTGTGATGCTGTGAATATTTGTGATGATATTTGTGATAATGTTTGTGATCTCTCTGTAAATGTTGCTGATAATGTAAATGAGGTAGATAATCATTCTTGTCACGAATCTAACGCTGAGTTTTTAAAGCTACAAGATTCTTACAATTTACTTTCAAAACGCTTTAATCAACTAGAACAACATTGTATATCTTTAGAATTAAAACAACAAACTCAAAATGAGAATCTTTTGATATCAAATGTTTGTGAAAACGGTGTTGAGACGAGTGACAAGATGATTGCAATTGTTAAGACATTAGAGGAAGAGATAATGAGATTGAAGAGAGATGTGTCATCAAATGAAACACTCAAAATGGAACTAGAGGCTGCAGAGTCTAAAAACCAGGTCTTAGAAATTAGACTTTCGTCTGTTCTAGGGGAGATGGATCGGACAAGACAGGGACTATCCGCTCTTTATGGTTCACTAGAAGAACGCTTCGCTTTTAATGCGACACAGCAACAATATTATGTTGAACAACTGAACCAAAAGTGCGAGGAAATCTCTGACTTGAACATCCTGCTCATTGACAAGAACATGGTTTTGGCTGAGTTAAAGGAGACACTTCTTCTCACCCGACAAGAAGTTGTTGATAACTTAGCTACCGACTCTGCACCGTCCACTAGTGCTCCAACAACCAAGTCAGTAGTGCTTTATAAGAATCCGCTTCATAAGAGAAACCCAGTTACCTACGATGATTATATGAGGAATGCCATTAAGCATGTAGATCTTGTTAGGGATATTCTAGACGATCTTTATGCCTTAGATCCCTCAAGTAGCTACTATTATTCGGCTCATGAATATATTAAGCGATTTCAATATTGCTTAGCATATTTGCAATACATAGGTACACCAGGTTCTGCACTACTCACTAATAGGCCCATTGCTGTCACTCCATTTAATAAGACTCCTAGAGCGAAACCGTCATTGGCACAATCAAGTAAGGCACCTTTAAAATCTGTTGCTAATGTTCCCACTTTGCCTTCTACAGGATTAAAAGAGACTACTAAGGCTAAAGGATCGCCACTCAAGAAAGATAAGATCAAGCCCTCCACTAGTAGTGCCAAAAAGAAGAAAGTAGAAGATCACCATAGGAATGTTAGTTTAGTTTTAAATAAAAAGAATCATGTTAAGACTAAAAGCTCTGCGCCTGTGCAGAAGCCAAAACCATTCGTGGGCTGGCAATGGCGTCCCACTGGTAGGACCTTTACATTAGATGGAACAATGTGCCCTTTAACTAGGAATGCATCCATTGAGGTTAGGTCTGAGCGTCCTTTAGTTAGGAACACTCGCACTCAAGTATGGAAACAGCGCCCTTTAATTAGGTCAGCCCCCACTATAGTGCCTATCAGTGAAGAAATACCTCAGGATTTAAGCCAACTAGAATCTACACCACCCACTAGGAAGAAAAAGGCTAGGAAATCTAAGAAACCTAGAGTTAGCAAATCTAAGATTATTAAATCTGTACCTGCTAATAACAAGGAACACTCAGATTCCGATACCTCTACATTGTCTTCGTGTGGTGATATTTTCAGGTGGTCCAAATCATCCTGTGGTATTTGGACTCTGGTTGTTCAAAACATATGACCGGAAATCGCTCGATGCTCCGAAATTTCGTCAGCAAGTTTCTTGGTACGGTTAAATTCGGGAATGACCATATAGCAAAGATAATGGGGTATGGTGAATATCAGATTGGAAATGTGACGATTTCAAGGGTATACTATGTAGAAGGTCTTGGTCATAATTTATTCTCAGTAGGACAGTTTTGTGATTCCAACCTTGAGGTTGCTTTTCGACAACACACTTGTTTCATCCGCAACTTGGAAGGAAAAGATTTGTTGAAGGGATCTCGTGGTGCAAATCTTTATACTTTGTCCTTACAAGACATGATGGCCGCCTCTCCAGTATGTCTTCTCTCTAAAGCATCTAAGACCAAGTCATGGTTATGGCATCGCAGATTATCTCATCTTAACTTTGATGCTATTAATCATCTGGCTAAAAACAAATTAGTTCGTGGTCTTCCAAAGCTTAAATTTCACAAGGACCATTTATGTTCCGCGTGTTCAAGGGGGAAAAGTACCAAGAAATCTTACAAGCCCAAAGCTGAAGACACCAATCAAGAAAAACTTCATCTTTTGCATATGGATCTTTGTGGACCAATGAGAACAGAAAGTGTGAGCGGTAAGAAATTCATTCTGGTTATTGTGGATGATTTCTCCAGGTTTACATGGGTTAGATTTCTACGTACAAAGGATGAAGCACCGAAGGCTGTCATCACTTTTCTGAAATTCATTCAGGTACGTTTGAATACTACTGTCCGCCGTATTCGTACAGACAATGGAACAGAGTTCGTCAACCAGACCCTTCGTGATTACTATGAAGGAGTTGGTATCTCACATGAAACATCCACTGCACGCACTCCACAACAAAACGGTGTCGTTGAAAGACGAAATCGTACACTTATGGAAGCTGCTAGGACTATGCTTATTTATGCGAACGCTCCATTGTTCTTGTGGGCAGAGGCTATATCTACTGCATGTTTCACCCAAAACCGTTCTATCATTCGGAAACGCCATGGAAAAACACCTTATGAGCTTCTACATGACCGTAAACCCGATGTTTCATTTTTTCATGTGTTTGGTGCTCTTTGTTATCCAAACATTAATAGTGAGAACTTGGGTAAGCTTCAACCGAAAGCCGATATAGGTATTTTCATTGGTTATTCACCGTCCAAGAAAGCATACCGAATTTACAACCGTCGTCTTGGCAAGATTGTAGAAACTATGGACGCTGATTTCGATGAGCTGACAGTGATGGCTTCTGAGCAACACAGCTCTGAACCCGCGCTTCATGAGATGGGAACCGGTGCTATTAGTTCCGGATTAGTTCCCAATAATCCTACTTCTACATCATTTTTACCACCATCAAGGCCCGAGTGGGATAAACTGTTTCAACCGTTGTTTGATGAATTCTTCGATCCCCCGACTGATGAAGTTCCAGCACCTGTAGTAATTGCTCCAATACCTGAAGTGGTTGCTCAAGCTAATGAACCTTTATCTAATGCATCTACAATTCACATTGAACCGGATGCACCTTCACCAAGTGATTCTCAAACTACACCTGAATCATCACCCCTACTTGTGCCTAATGATGTGGAAGAGGATTCTATTGATCACGACTTGGAATATGCTCACTTGCAAGAGCTTCCTTTCTTTGGTGTAGCGATCCCTGAAAACCCTTCAGCCGCGTCTACCTCAGAAGAAGCTCCTTCTATTGTTCACTCCAGACCACCTAGGATTGAAAACCATAGCACTAAATGGACAAAAGATCACCCAATTAGGAATGTTATTGGAGATCTAGATCGACCAGTCTCTACACGCCATCAATTACAAGAGAGTGCACTTTATTGCTACTTTGATGCATTTCTCTCTGAAGTTGAACCTAAAAATTGGCAGCAGGCTATGACCCAATCATCTTGGATTGAAGCTATGCAGGAGGAACTAAATGAATTTCAAAGACTTGAAGTATGGGAATTGGTTCCTCTCCCTGACAAGGTTAACATCCTTACTTTGTTATGGGTTTATAAGGTTAAACTTGATGAGATGGGTGCGGTATTGAAGAATAAGGCAAGATTGGTCGCTAGAGGATATAAACAAGCCTTGGGTATAGACTTTGAAGAATCTTTTGCTCCTGTGGCAAGATTGGAGGCGATTAGACTATTCCTTGCGTATGCTGCTCATATGAACATGATCGTCTATCAAATGGATGTGAAGACGGCATTTTTGAACGGTGAACTAAGGGAAGAAGTTTATGTTAGTCAGCCGGATGGGTTCGTCAGTACGGAGTTTCCTAATCATGTGTACAAGCTTAAGAAGGCTCTCTATGGGTTGAAACAAGCTCCACGCGCGTGGTATGATCTCCTGTCAACATATCTCATTTCGGAAGGCTTCTCCAAAGGCCAGGTGGACCCCACTCTATTCACTCTCAAGGAAGGCAACGACATGCTTCTGGTACAAATTTATGTTGATGATATAATATTTGCTGCCACTAACATAGAATTGTCAAATCAATTTGAGAAGATAATGTCCACACGCTTTCAGATGTCGATGATGGGAAAAATTTCATTTTTCTTAGGATTACAGATTTCTCAAAATCCTAGAGGCATCTTTATTAATCAATCCAAATATGCTCTAGAATCTCTTAAGAAATATAACTTTGAAAATTGTGACCCCGTGGACACTCCAATGGTGGAGAAATCCAAGTTAGATGAAGATAGGAATGGGACTATTGTCGATCCAAAACTTTACCGTGGGATGATCGGCACCCTTCTATATCTGACTGCTAGCAGGCCTGATTTGCAATTTGCTGTATGCATGTGTGCCCGGTATCAGGCTCGGCCTACCGAAAAGCACCTACATGTAGTTAAAAGGATCTTTCGGTATCTAAAAGGAACACTTCATCGTGGTCTATGGTATCCGAAAGATTCCTCGATTGCTTTAATATCATACGCAGATGCCGATCATGCTGGATGTCAAGACACGAGGCGTAGCACTTCTGGAACTGTGCAACTCCTAGGAGATAGATTGATCAGTTGGTCTTCAAAAAGGCAGAAAAGCGCTGCAATTTCTAGCACGGAGGCTGAATACATCGCCAGGTCCGGTTGTTGTGCTCAATTCCTTTGGATGAGATCACAATTAACTGACTACGGTTTGGGATTTAACAAAATCCCGATGTATTGTGACAACAAGAGCGCCATTGCCCTTTACTGCAACTATGTTCAACACTCCCGGGCCAAGCACATAGACATTCGCTACCATTTCATTAAGGAGCAGGTGGAGAACGGAGTGATCGAGCTGTATTTTGTCACTACTGAGTACCAGCTGGCGGATATGTTCACCAAAGCCTTAGATCGAGGACGAATCGAGTTTTTGATCGACAAGCTTGGCATGAAATCATTCACCCCAGCGACTCTCAAAGAGTTGGCAGAAGAATCAGCTGAATAGTCGTGGTAAACTATTCAGAGTATCCTTTGTTTGTGATCATGTATATTATAGTAAATATATAAACCACAAAAAGAAAATACAAAAATATAAAACCAAGAAAAACCATAAAAAATATAAAATCTAGAAAAACCATAAAAATTATAAAATCAAGAAAAACCAAAAATATTTTTCGTTTTTAAAACGGGCATGTCTTTTAGTACGGTAATATTTACGGCCTTAGAAATGTCGATCAATATTGACACGGTGCCATAAATAGAGTCCGTATAAAAGTTGTACATTTTTAAAACATGCCCATTATGGCTTGTAGTTATTTCTGACTGCAACCCGGTTTTCACATTAAAGTCACGTATTTCCTTGGAAAACGTTGGCTCACAACGGGAATTAATTTTCTCGGGCGTGATTTACAAGCCAAATCATGCAAAGGGATCAAGTTTACTTTACAACTTGGTCTAACATGAGTTAGTGTACGTCTCAGTGCATTAATTTGTAAAATAAGAGAAATCTTATTGCCACCACGAATCAAACTTTTCAAGATATCAATTGGAAAATGTTTTTCATCATCCTGTGCCTCGTTAAACAATGACTACAGCTCTTTAAATAGAAAACGGGTCATCGTTTAAGGGGGAGAAAATGTTACATCATCTTTCACATCAAAAAGATCTTCAAAAGTTTTCAAGGAAACTCAAAAAGCTCAATGGTTAATGGTTGGATTGCTTTGGCATTTGTCTTGTTGTTACTTATAAGCTTGTCCTGAATAGATTTGTGCTTGTGTTAAGATAGGTTAATCACTAAGGCTCGGGATGTTAGCATAAGATAGGGTCAAAATGACAAGAATTAAAACTTGGAAAAACAAAAGAATTTTGTTTGTTGAAAGAAGAAAAATTGAGGGGGTAAAGTTGACAATATGTCAAACTTCTGAAAAATTTGACCTAGTCAAATTCACCCACCCCTGTTTCCTCTCTTCTTTCACTGTTTACTTGTTTATCTCTTTGCCGCCATTAACATCCTAGCACACAAACACACGAAAACCAAACAAAACAAATTCAATCATTCATCTTCTTGTTCAAGATCTTCAAAAGGTATTCAATCGGATTAATCATTCATGCAAATCAACTTAATTAACTCTTTTAATTGAAAACAATCGATTGAAGTTGCTGATTCATTAGGGTTTAATTAAAATTGGGGGTTTTGCTTGGGATCTATTCGGAATAGAGCAATTGAACTAATTTGGCCTTTAGAACACATGAATCAAACGCATAAGTGCCTAATTAGAAAAATGGTAACTGTTTGTTACTTTCCGAATAGAATGGTCTTTCCGCATAAGAAAGTTTTTCCGAATAGAAAGAACTTTCCGCATAGGAGAATTTATTCAGAATAGAAAGAACATTCCGCATAGGAGCATTTATTCAGAATAGAAAGAACTTTCCGAATAGGAGCATTTATTCAGAATAGAAAGAATGTTCCGAATAGGGATTTTATTCCGCATAGGCCCAATGTTCCGAATAGGGATTTTATTCGGCATAGGCCCAATGTTCCGAATAGGGATTTTATTCCGCAGAGGACCAATGTTCCGAATAGGGATTTTATTCCGCATAGGCCCAATGTTCCGAATAGGGATTTTATTCCGCATAGACCAAATGTTCCGAATAGATTTTTCATTCAGAATAGGGATTTTATTCCGCATAGGCTAAATGTTCCGAATAGACTTTTTATTCAGAATAGGGATTTTATTCCGCATAGGCTAAATGTTCCGAATAGACTTTTTATTCAAAATAGGGATGTTATTCCGCATAGGCTAAATGTTCCGAATAAGACTTTTTATTCAGAATAGGGATTTTATTCCGCATAGGCTATATGTTCCCAATAGACTTATCATTCCGCATAGGATTTATATTCAGCATAGACCAAGTATTCCGAATTGAATGATTATTCCGTATAATAGATGTTTGAATGGTTTACACGCTTAAAGGGTTAGGTCATATGTCCAATGCTTAAGTTTAAATTCCTAATGATATTCATATTTGTATGTATCAATCTTTGTGTTTTATCTTAAGCAGAGACGATGACTAACCCTACAGTACAACAAATACAAGACACCAAAGCCGCCGCCATTGCTGAAGCCAAGACTCTAAAGTTTCTTCCAAACAACTTCCGGTTGAAGGAGGTATCTCATTCTACCCATAATGGATTTAAGGTAGGTACAACCATACTTGATAAATCTCATCTCAAGCATGCGCTAAGGAGAAGTGCTTCAGTGCCCTATGACTACCTTTATGAGTTCTGGGCTACCAAAGAGAGGACGTCGAACAAAATCACTTTTTCCTTGGACAACAAGCAGCAGACGCTTACTGTGTCAGACTTCAGGAAGATCTTTGGATTTCGACCGACACTCAAAGGTCTATCATACTCAGCCAACCCGACTAAGGACCAGATCATGGAGATGTTCACTTCCATTGGATGTCTTGACATACGAACCGCGTCTGAGTTTACTACTGCCAAAGTTGGTCAACCATGGAAAGCTATTTTTGGGATTCTAAGCCGATGTTTAACACCCAAAAAAACTGGGTTTGATGCTGTTCGTCCACCAATCATCAAGATGTTTTATGGTATGTTTAAAGGTATGGGTATTGACTATGCATCACTGCTGTGGGAGGAGTTTACTTTTCAACTCTTCACAAACACGAAGGGTAAGGTTAAAAGTTACCAGTACCCTAGGTTTATTAAGTTGATCATACATTACTTTATGGAAAACGATGCATCCATTAACAAGCGTGCAGGTAGTCGTCACCACACGATGGATGATGATGATTTGGTAGACTTAAGGCAGGAGACTCATTCGAATACGGTTATTCCTGGTCCCATTCCCAGTCATCTTCTGACCGATGAGATTATCGCATCTGATGATTACAAGAACTTGCTAACAGAAATTGAGAATCAACGAGCAAGCATTCTAGCAGGAGAAGACTCTTCCACCACGGTTAAGAGCAAAGGTAAACGGAAGCAAACAGATTTACCTGAACCCAAAGCCAAAAAGAAGAAGACTGCAGTTAAGAAGGGAAAGGGTACGGCTGATGAGTTAGTTCTCCACGATGAAGAAGATATTGATGATCCTGCTCTTAACAAGGCTGAGAGAAAAGCGATGAAGATAGCTATGGAAAGGAGTAGGAAAGACACGGGAGGCAGTGGTTCGGGTGCACGGGTAAATATTGAAGAAGAGTACGTGGAACCAGATGATGTGTTTGAGTTTGGATCACCTGAAAAGTATTCTACTTCGAAGGAGACATCCACCCCCCCTGTTTCAGCAAGTGTTGCAAAAAGGACGGGTGCTCCTACAATCATAGAATCTACTCAACATTTAGCAACTCAACTTCCACCAAAACAACCCGTACCAACCAGACCGGTTTCAACACCATTTCTTCCACCACCAATAACTCCCATCCTTAGTACCGTAGTAACAACCGAGCCTATTCCATCAACCCAGAGCAGCTCTGCAACGTCTACAATGGCTGCATTGGTAATGGCTGAAATGTTGGATAAACATACGGACAATCACAAAAGAGAGATGGATGAACTTCGCCAAGAGCTAAATAGACGAGTTCAAAGTGAAGAAGCATCTAGGAAAGCTCAAGAAGAGCTGATTGCTAAGTTCGCTGCAGACATGGAATTTACACGTAAAGCTCATGCAGAAGAACTTGCTCGGGTTAAAAAGGCTGAAGCTGATAGGCATCAAGCACGAATTACGAGACTTAAAGCTATTAAGGATGACTTTAAAGAGCAGAAAGAAGCCCTTGAAGCTTCTATTGAGCAGAGAGTGAAAGACTCCGTTGAATCCCTAATGCCTAAACTGCGTGATGAGTTGAAGACACTCGCTGCTGATAACTTGATGATCAAATCATCCAATCCTTCAGAAGCCGCCTACAAGATTGCTTATGACTTGACGGATTTTGAATTAAAGAAGATCCTCAAGGCTCGTATGAGGGAACTTGGATCGTTTGATAAATCTAGGATTCAACGGGCTCTCTTCAAATCCCTGAATGACGTTATCATGGAGGATGATAGGTTGTTCAAGACGTTTGGAAGTGTGGTACCCTACCACATTCTCCTTGAGGAAGAAAGGGAAGAGAGTGAAGAAGAAGAGGGTACTGGTGGAGAAGAAGAGGAAGAAGAAGAAGAAGAAGAAGAAGAAGAAGGAGAAGATGATGATGGTGGTGATGATGATCAGGATGATGATGATGATGATGATGATAAGGATGATGATGATGATGATGATGATGATGATGATGATGAGGATGATGATGATAATGATGGTAATGATGGTGGTGATGGTCACCAGGAGAGTGCTAAGGGGAGCAACGTGGATAACGATAAGGATGATGATGGGGGTGAACAGCCTAAAGAGGGGGATAAGGTTACCAGCTCAAAGCAACCTGCTAAGTCTGGAACCAAGACCAAGAAAGATGCAGCACAAAAGGACAAATCAACATCCACGGAATCCAGACGATCCAAGTGGCGCCACGATGTGAATGCTACTACAGCGTCATCTATTCCTGGTACATTTATCGCTGTATCTATACCTGTTACCACTAACCCCGTTAGTTCTATTGTTGTTGCTCCTGTGATTGCAGAATCAGTAACCGAACTTGAAGCTGCACAACACTCACCCGTCCATGACACTACCGAGATGCCTGAATCAGAACAAGCAGATGTTCACGTCTCCACTCCTCTACAACAAGACCCACAATCTACTGTTCCAAGCACAAGGGACTGGGCAGACACGTTGGAGATCGACGAGACTGCACCGCCACAGGCTTGGATCACGGCAGCGGCGCAATATGATCCGATCACAGACGCTGACAAAGATGTCTTGTATCTCCGTATCCGCAGTCCGATTGACTTATGTGCATTTCTTGCTCATGAGTATAAGACTTCGGTTACTCCATCTTTGGTGAAGAAAGCACTGAAGGATAAGAGACTTCGCGCCAAAACCCGGTTGACCCAAATGGAGTTCGAGTATTATGCCGATGAGATCCTGAAAGCTCTGAACACCGTTCAACGGCCAGGTCTTCATGAATCAGAAAGAGCCCCACCTCCACTTGATCCTACTCAAGATAATCAGATTGCTCTCGACTTCTTCGTCACCAATGATCTTGTGTATCTTCTGAAGGGGTCCTCAAAGTACGCAACCTCCCTGACCTTGCTGAAAGCTGCCAACTGGGGGACAATACCCTTTATCGAGGAAAAGGTAAACCGATTCTGGGTCCCAAAGGTAAATCATAATTATGATATGTATGCTGTCATAGGTGCATCACACTGGGACGAACGAGTTCGAAGGGCGTACAGGGGCTGCTGTCTAGTCAACTCAGGGAGTAACGTTAGATCCGATATCCGCATCTCCAGCATCTTAGGGTTGAAAACTGAAGCCAAGAATGGCTATTATCATGTGACGGAGATTCGCTTGAAAAGGGAGGATGACAGAGAATACAAAATCCAGCAGGGAGATTTTTCTATCATTCGCCTTGAGGATATCGAAGATATGCTGCTTCTGATGACCCGAGATCAACTCACACATATTCTTCGTGAAGACCTCATTGCCTTGAATACAGCACTTCGTATGTTCACACGAAGCGTTGTTATCAAGAAAAGAGTTGAAGATCTTCAGTTGGGAGTCGAAAGCTATCAAAGGAAGCTCAACTTAACCCGTCTAGTGAATCAAGTTCTACCTCAACATGTAGAAAGATGTCCTTATACCGGCATCTCTGTTCCGAATTGCGGCATTTTCTACTTGAACAGTCGAGGTTTAATGAAGTTTATGAGGGTGGGTGAGTTTTATAAGTACAGTGATGGGACTCTTCTACAAGTCAGAGGAAAGTTGGAGCATCTGAACTCGGGTGGGACTTTGCCAGAGATGACGGAGGATTGGCATAAGGGTTATAGGCAGATGGCGAATTATGTGATCAAGAAGATCGATCAAAAGCTCCGTGAACGTAGATTGATGAGGAGCTTGGAAAGATTCGTGGGTGGTAGACCATATTTAGTGCACCACAAGCTACTGCAACGATCCATCTAATGGGTCGTACATTTTAGGTCCACTTTATATTAGTTTTCAATTGTGAATATGTATATTTGTGAATATTGTGCTTTAATGGCTTGATGTAGTGTTAAGGTATGATAATTTTTCAAGAATTTCTCACGAGATTCTAAATCTTTCAAAATATATCATACTAAAGCACTACAACTATCCCTTATTAACTTAAGGGGGAGCATGAACATGTTCTATGGCCAAACATCGATTTCATTTTTACCCAAAGACCGGTTAATCCATTCAATATCCCAAATATTAATGGTTAACATTTTGGATAAGGGGAGAAAATGGGATTAAGGAGATTTAAATGATACTTGGCTAAAAGATGAAAAAGACTTAACGATTATCCAACTTAATATGTGTAAAGCACGTGTTAAGGGGGAGCGTTTTTGATGAACAAAACACCTAAGGTACAAAACTTTTGATTTCAATATCACAAGTACTTTAGGTGATTTTTCAATGATTTTTCATGGTGGCAATTCCTTCCCAAAACACACTTAATTCACGACGAATGTGGTGACAAAAGGGTGGTAGGAATAGGTTTAGTCCAATGATTCATCAGAGCCGATGGAATCTTCCCAAGGACAATTCCCTAGATAGAATTAGAAGTCCTAGGAAAGTTGGAGAAAGATTGTGAACGTAGCTGAATGCCGACCAAGTACTTAAGATAGCACTGGAACAATCACAACAAGGTGCTAGTGATGACGTATTGGTAAGCATTGAAGGGGTTGAAGAATGAAAAAGAATTGTAAAGATAAAGGGTGTAAAGAAAGAAGCCCTCCTTACAACTTTAGGCAGAAACCGGGTCAATATATATGCTATTGAGGTCATTTTTGCTAATGATTCTCGGTATTGAAGAAAGACATCATGGACCCAGTGATGCAATGCACAACCCTTCCCAGCTAACTCAAATATCTCTCAAAAGGTATTTGTTTTAATCACACGGAGATCAACACGTTATCTATTGGTTTATTCACTCCGAATAGACTGGTATTGAAAAGGTGGCACTCCTCTCCAGCCATCGCTCACTAAATCAAAACGCACAATCGAGTCTAGAGCCAAGAGATTATCAAAAGTCTCATTAGGACACTTTCCATTTATTCCTTGCTTTCTCACACACTATGAAAAGTAAGAGATTTTCATGAGTCCTACGCAGTATTCCTGTAATATTGCCAGAACATCCGAGTAATACGCAAGTATTACAATGAAGATGGAAATCCTGCTTGAGCCAACATCAAACAAGCTCATGGTAGGTTACACGTGCGGTTCTTTTAGAACCAATCTTGTGAAAAACTGGAAGGAAACAGTGGTTTAATTCTTAATTGAACTTAAACTCGTTCCAGGCCTCTACGCATTATCATATGATCTTGCCAGAACACTCAGAGTGACTCTTTATTGATCACAGTGACGAGTGGAAATCCTTCTAGTTTTAACATCAAACAGCACTTGGTAGGTGACGTGCAAGATTCTTTATGAATTGAGCTCGTGACAACTGGAAAGCAACGATGGTGAAAATCTTAATTGAAATTCACTTGTTCCAGGTTTCATGAATTGACGGCTTCAAATCACAAGGATAATTTATCCAAGTGATTCACTCTTTATGTTCGCAGTCAGCTTTGGACGGTCGAATAAAGAGAACGGGTTTACCCGCGAAATCCTGTCAGGAAGTTACTCAATTGAAACTATCCGTCACGGGTACGATATCTAATATCGTCCAACGGTCTTCACCGACCGGAGGTAAAATGCTACTGAATTAGAATAAAATGCTCAAAGCCATTTTATTCGTGTCGTTGCTGTGTACCTGTTAAAGACGGTGGCGTTGATGTGTACCTGTTAAAGACGGTGGCGTTGATGTGTACCTGTTGAAGACGGTGGCGTTGTTGTGTACCAGTGAAGACGGTGGTGTTGCGGTGTACCTGTAGAAGTCGTTCCCACATGCTTATGTTTTTCTGCATCAAAGTTTAGCAAAAATTCAAGAAAGTGCAAGATAAAGTCTTCCGCTGTACCAAACTCTGAAACTTTCGAGAATTCAAAAAAAAGACATAAGTGTGTGGAACATGAAGTCACGAGGAGGCAAATTCACAAGAAAGGCAAAGATCGCATGTGAAAGGCCAAAGAACAATGCTCTCAAGCCAAAGCCAAAAAGATCAAACCAACATATTCACAACAAAAGAAAGAAAAGAAGAAAAGACTACGAGCTAAAGAACGAAGACTTAGTATAGTATGCTAGGTTTAGAACTTTGTAACGTGGAGTGACCTCCCTTAGGGGGAGATTGTTAGAAATACGTTTTAACGTATATTAGAAGTATCGGTCACTCCACAATATGATTTATGTTGTAATAGCTCGTAGTTAACAATTAGTTAAATGTTACTTATTAAGTTAAGTAAGAATCGGTCCATGGGCTTGTCATGGACCGGCCCAAGCCCAATGTTTGCTTGGAGTATAAATACCCCTTTCCACCATGGAAAGGGGTTGGTTGTTGTTCATGTTTTCATATTAATAAAGACACATTTTCTCACACTTTCTCTCTCTAGTTTCTCTCACTAGAAAACATCAACCCACTTCATAGATTCATAGGTTATCAATATTCTACATTTACTCAACTTTGAATTTGTTCACAGTTTTATACAGGTTTTTATACACATATTTGTATACATATTATTATACACATATTTTTATACATACGTTTTGTAAAAAATTAGAAGGGGGGGGGGGGCTGGATAGTTTTTTCCAATTAATTTTAATTTCTTTGAAACTTTTTCGTGATTAATATGGATATAGATCAAATGTGATTGATAAAGTAATTGAGATATAGAAAGAATCAAAGAATAAAGCAAACCACAATGCACAAGGATTTATAGTGGTTCGGTCTAATAAGATCTCACTTATCTTGCCCCTACTTCTACTCCTCGAGTATCCACTCAAGAGTTCTACTTCACTAGTTAAGAATCTCCTTTACACCGGTGGAGAAATCTTTACACTTTAGCTTACAATCTTTACCGACACCTAAGCTATTATGTCGTGTTCTTTTACACCGATAAAGTGTAAGCGATGTAGAAGAGAGGTTGTACCCGTGTGAAAGAACACGACATCCTAGCTTAGGTGTCGGTAATTGTAAGAGACGTCTAAGGGTTTCTCCAATGATATAAAAGAGGTTGTTGATTAGTGAAGTCGAACTCTCGAGTGGGTGACTCGGGGATTTGATGTAGAGTAAGGAAGGTGTCCTTGTAGCCGAACCACTATAAATCATTGTGTTGATTTTCATTTCCTTTATCTTTATTACTCTAGCTTTATACTTATTGTGTGTTCATCGTGATCACTCATATGCTACTTGACTCATAATATAGTCCTTGACTATAAGCAACACTTCTCATACTATATCCCTCTTGATGGACATTTGATACAAAAGATTTTAAAAACGTATTCACCCCCCCCCCCCCCCCCCTCACTCTCTCTACGTTTCCACAAAATGTTTGTATAATAGCATGTATAGAAATGTGTGTATAAAAATGTGTAAAAAAGAAGTGTATATAAGTGTGTGTACAAAAATGTATGTACCAAAATTTATATAAAATATGTGTATTAAAAACGTGTATATAAAATGTTTGTAAAAAGACATGTATAAAAACGTGGTTAAAAATGTATGTATCAAAATGTATATAAAACGTATACATTATCAGTGTTTGTATAAAAACATGTATATAAAATATATGTGTAGAACTTAACAATAAAGTTTAGTAAACTATGTGAACAAATTCGCAAAGTTGAGTAGCATATCTGTCTAATAACCTAATAAGTTTTTGAGCTGAATAACATGACCCACAAGTAACTGGTTGCCTGTACCCTGGGTAACCTACATGAACACACTTTTGCTGTTTAGTAACTTGAAAATCAAAACTTTATAGTTCAGTAATCCAAAGTCTCAAAAAACTTATTGTGTAACTTAGGTGAAAAAAGTGAAAGTTGGGTAACCTAAACATCCAAAAACCCTATTGTTTAAGTGATGACATAATATCTCTTGTTTTATGGATACTTTGATTAACTGATGTGCTCGTTCATGTCACACTAGGTTTTAAATTTATAAACAATAATTACCGAGTTTCATTAGGAACACAAATTCAGGCAAGTATACCCTAGTCATGTTGCAATTAGGTTGGTAAGTCAAGGTCGTCCCATGTGACTTGGTTATACTCAAGTGTAGTTTATTTGTAACAAAATGGGGGTGATGATTGTAACGGATCAAACCATCATAAGAATCGTTTTAAGAACAAGCACACAAAGAACATACACGTACGGTCAAACGATCACAAGGACATTAGGGTGTTTAGTTTGGAAAACATATTATCAAAGGTAATCCTTTCGACCTATAGAACCAATAATAATAGATTAGTGCTTTATAAATCAAGTATACATAAGTCTCAATCAAGTGATCATACCATGAGCCTTATGCCTAAACCAAGAACAACAAGAATCCTTTCAGCCCATACACTTTGTGTTATCAATTTGATAAGTTCCATTTACTTGGAAGATGATTAGAACAATATATTCAAAAGACTCCTTTTTAAGTTAGTCTCAATTAAACCTTTACTTGTTATATTTATTAAGTCTCTTGTACAATCGTCGCAAAGCACAAGACCAAATCATTTATCGATTAACGAATTGGAATCAACCATATTGAGAATAATTTAGACATTTAGACTCAACAATAATTAACCAAAATGATAAACAAGAACAAGTTCCAATTCAACCAAATATAATGTTATCACCATAATCCAAAGCAAACACTAATAAAATCCAAACATCCATTCATCACAAGTATCTACACATCATTCACAATACCACAAAACACATGAATAACCATAAACATGAACATAAACATGATTGAATAACAAATAAGAAGTTACCAAACATTAGAGTTCATTGAACCAGAGTATTTAGGTGATTCTAACCAAAATAACAACCAAATTAGAATGCATCACCCATAACCTTTTTGGACCTCGACCTCTTGGTATAAGTATTGAGCCTTTTGGGGTGTTTGAGAATGAGGATTGTTGGAGATTGGATGGTTTATGGAGGTTTGGCTTTCTTCTCTACATCTTCCATAGCTTATAACATGAGTATGGCAACCAATTCCACCCCTCACCACCATGGGTGGGGGTGCTAAGAGAGTAGCAGGGATCGTATGTATCAAGATTAAGATTGGTATAATATAGATATTATAAACGCTACCCCATGGGTCTTATTTATACTTGAATTAGCCTTGGCCACCAAGTAGTTTTCTTAGAGCCAAAGGTGTGTAATGAGGGGTGTAATGAATCTTGGAAGAGAAAACATGGAGTTATGGCCGGATTGGGGAGCAAGGGAAAGTTAATTGGGGTGTTTAAGATTACTTGGAGAAGTGGCAAGAAGAAAGGAGCCGACGGATTTTTGGAGTAACCGTTTACCTTTTTAGATTGCTGGCGGCTCCTTTTGCTATTCTGCTGGCAACCATTTGATTTTGTTGGTGGCTTCCTTTTGTTGTTTTGCTGGCAACCATTTGATTTTGCTGGTGGCTTCTTTTTATGCTGCCTCTTTCTTTACCATCTTTCTCCTATTCCTTCTTTAGTTCTTTTTCTTTGTTTCTTCCTCTTTCTTTCTTCCAAAGTTTCCAAGACTCGTATTCTTTGTATTATTCGTTATACGAGAACTACACTTTCATGTCTCGTTCATCATTTCTCCTCCAATTCTCGCCTTTTATTCTCATCTTCGCGTTTCTTTTTCCTTTCTCATGATGTAACCATTGATGAACTTACAATAACAAGTAAGCTTCATTAAGTATCATAAGTTCATAATAATCACATAAATATATGCATAAATACCCCGAATACGCTCCTACAAATATGTTAGATCTAAGCGTTATTAAATCCCCTCACACTTAAGTTTTGCTCGTCGTCGAGCTAGGAAAAGAAAAACTTTGCTTGCCCTCAAGCAAATAAAAGAAATTTTTAATGTTATATACAAAATACATAGGTTCTAAAAAAAAGAAATTTTTTAAAATTCTATGAAAATTTAAAAATTCTATGAAAATTTGAAAATATTTTTGTTTTTTTTATAAGAAATAGCTAAAGGTGAAAACTCCCTCACACTTAATAGTTTGATTGTACTCAAGCAAGTAAAAGAAAATATTTCCCACATGGTGCATGGAATGCTTTAGAAAAATTAAGATGAAAATCTACAAAATACAAACAACACTAACCGAATAGCGTGAGCACCAAGTGTACACATCTAAAGAGGACTTTTATTCGGGTTACAAGGTTAAGGCTTCGGGTTAATGGGATATGGATAAGGCATGAAAATTTTTATATGAGATATGTCATGAATATACAACCTAAAATTTTAAGTCCCATGTTGCTAGTTACCGAACAAATCACAGCCCAAAATGATTATAGTTTTAACACACATATCACGTCTTGACACATTGGCTAATCGATATCTCAATATACTTCATCTTCATAAACATATAGCTCGTCTTAGCACATTGGCTAATATCTATCTAAACAAACTTCATCTTCCTTCATCTTCATAATATAGCTCATTGGCTATTTTTGTCAGCACTTTTTTTTTCGATGACCCGTTATTTTTTTCTTTTTTCACCCTCTATTTTTTCATAATTTTTTTTTCATACATCACATTCTCCCCTCACACTTCGCTTAAGCACACACCACAAAAAATACAAATAAGAAATACGTCTCCCTCGTCTTTGTTGGAATAACACATACACAAAGTGAAGTGTGGCATAACTAAAAATCATAATAAACAATCCAACAAACCAAGCAACTCGCAACCCACCATTTAGACTTTTACATGGGTTAGGCTAAGGTTTATGGTTAATTTTTTTTTCTTTTTAGTGGATTTAACAAAAACGAAAAGAATGGCTCAACGGGTGTTCTAAGGGTATCTAGCACTAGACGAGAGTGCTAACAAAAGGGTTAATTTATGAGGTTAACTAATCGATGTAACTAGGTAAAAAGAAAATATAAAAGGCTATTTGGGTTTTATTCCTAAGGTTGCCTCTTTGTCACGCATATACACTTATATCACACAAGTGTGATCTCACTACATTTTATTTTATTTTATTTTATTTTATTTTATTTCACCATGGGGACGATTTAATTATTAAAACATTTACATATAAGTAGGGGTGTCAATAAATCCGACCCGACCCGTGTTGGGTCAAAAAGTTTATGTGGCAGAAACTCAAAAACGAAGAAAACATGAAGATATTGTCTAAGCGTTGTCAAGAGCAAACTAAGCGTTGTTGGCTCAAGAGTTGTCGTGTGCAATCTAAGCATTGTCACATGCAATTCAAGAGTTGATAGAAACGTAGACAAGAAGCTTATAGAAGCTTCTATTTAGATAAACATGCAAGATATATTCTGCATAAGTTTATTTAAATAGAAGATTTACTTGTTTATTTGTTATTATCTCTTGTAAACCCTAATCCTTACATTATTAAAGGAACCAAGGGTCTTAAGTTTTAATCATCATTCATATTCACAATGTAAACCTAAAGCGTGTGTCGACTAGACGTGGGATTCAATGTATACACGTCTAGTGGTTGTTTATTATAAATATAATGAACAATCCAATTTGTTTTAATTCATGTCTTGTGCCCTAAACACCTTGTTAATGTGTTATGTTCTAATTCCGCTTTGACTATTTAATCATATGAACATGATGCATTCCTAGTAGCTTCAAAGATCCAGAAACCAAGGTTTCCACAGTTGGTATCAGAGCCTCGTGGCTCGTGATGCTAGGACCAACAAGGTGTTCGTGTATGATAAAAAGAAGAAAAATCCGTCTAGGGTTTTTCTGGACGTTTTTGTGTGCGCAGCAGTATTCAGAAGGTCATAACTTTTTATTGGACCGTTGGATCGTCACGAAATTTCTTGTGTGTGTTCTATACACATATATCTAGACATCCACCGGAGGGATTGTCAAGTTTTATCCCCAGGAAAATGTTATTAAGCGTCAAAGTCAGCAGCAGGATGAATGCAGTTTCTGTGAACAAACATATTCAAAACACGATCTCTTCTTCGTTAACGATTGGATCTTCGTGATTTTTGAACTGTAGATTCTTGGCACTTGTGTCTAGAATCTCACTGAAGGGATTTTCTATCTGAGCCCTAATGAAGAAGTTATTCAAGGTCGAAATTTACTGTTTAAGGTATTAATGTTCTTGCTTTATTCACATAAAATCATGAACTAGGGTTTCTTAAACCCTAGATCGAATTAAAGAGAGGAATGTTACGGGTTGTGGCTGTTATGATTCAAGGTAATACTTGATCTAAGGTTTATTGACAAACCCTAATTAGGGTTTTGGTGCTCAAATTCTAAACCCTAGAATCGATTCAAAACAGAAAAATGATGTTCGCAGCAGATCGTGATTGAAATATTTCCACAGTTTGTTCACATGTATATTGTCTAGATGAAGAAACGACATGTGCTATCTTTGTGGCCCATAGATGAAAGCCAAAGGTAAAGGAGCAGAATGTGATTTTGGAGGTCAGCATGGTAATTCTGATGTGGTCCTGATATGTTGCTGTGTGATTTAAATGGATATTCGTGATGTTCGTTGGGATTATTCAGAAAGAAAAACATGTATTGCTTAACAATGTTGATTCTGTTCACACGATGCAAGCTTTCCTATTGGTGGAGAAAAGTTGTGTTCACACGAACTAAGTATTAAGTCTGCGTTCACATGAAAAAGGCAGGTTAATTGGTCCATAATGAAGTGTTCACGTGACGTTGATACTAATTCATAAAGAATTCGAATTCTTGTATGGGCTTTTGGTCAACAGTAACGTTGATACTCATTAATTCAACGTTGACAACAAAATTTAACGTTGTCGCTGACATTTGTAATATTTTGACGCTGACAAGAAATAAATCAACGCTGACAGAGCAGGCGTTGTTACATGTTGTCCGATATATGAGAATTCAAACGTTGACATGTATTGTCCGATATTGGACAATACATCTGATGAAGATCTTGGATAAGAGAGGATGTTGGACAACACAAGGATAGCTGCTGTTGAGAAAATTGGTACGTTTTTAGCACACAAAAAGGTGGTATTTACACACGAAGGTACATGGAATCTCCGTTTTAATTTAGAATATCATGTTGATATTTATGGCTCGGATATTTTTAAACGGAATTAATGATTTTAAAGCGAGTTAGCAACAATTCGTGAGGTAATGAGAGTCTTCATGAAGAGGTGTTAGCTTAAGGGGAAGAATTCTTATGGTAAGTTTGATGATTGAAGAAGATTTTCGCGAGTTTGTGTTCTATCATATCTAAAAGTCATGCACTTCCAGCCACTAACTTTAAAGGTAACTTGTTCGTGCTTTACATGGTTGGTGATGAAGACTTGTCATATCTAGCAAGGTCAGGTTGCTATCACTTGAAGGAGTTACATTATCGTGCTCAGTGTCTCACAAAGGATGAGGATTTTGACAATGGGATTGAGGTCTACTTATACTTGGTGACATGAGTATAAGTTCTTTATCACATGGATAGTACAAGACATGGAACACAAGGTTGGGTTATTCTACTTCTACATCAACAATACTTTGTTTATTTTTCTTCAAGATCATTACATAGAGCTACATTTGGAGAATCTTCAAAGATTGCATACATTGTTTACTTCCTTGTTGATGTGACAAAAAGGGGAAGAAATACATGCTACACTTTAAGGGAAGCAATTTGAAGATCATGTACAACTTACAAGAGATACACATAGAGTTTTGCCAACATCAACTAGGGGAAGATTGTTGGGTCAAAAAGTTGATGTGGCAGAAACTCAAAAACGAAGAAAACATGAAGATATTGTCTAAGCGTTGTCAAGAGCAAACTAAGCGTTGTTGGCTCAAGAGTTGTCGTGTGTAATCTAAGCATTGTCAGATGCAATTCAAGAGTTGATAGAAACGTAGACAAGAAGCTTAGTGAAGCTTCTATTTAGATAAACATGCAAGATATATTCTGCATAAGTTTATTTAAATAGAAGATTTACTTGTTTATTTGTTATTATCTCTTGTAAACCCTAATCCTTACATTATAAAAGGAACCAAGGGTCTTAGGTTTTAATCATCATTCATATTCACAATGTAAACCTAAAGCGTGTGTCGACTAGACATGGGATTCAATGTATACACGTCTAGTGGTTGTTTATTATTAATATAATGAACAATCCAATTTGTTTTAATTCATGTCTTGTGCCCTAAACACCTTGTTAATGTGTTATGTTCTAATTCCACTTTGATTATTTAATCATATGAACATGATGCATTCCTAGTAGCTTCAAAGATCCGGAAACCAAGGTTTCCACAGTTCTTGTTGATCCCAAACTTAGATCGATTTAGCTTTATGTATACGAGATTAGATCAAGTAATACACTTAGAGAAACCTTTGTATATGTATATGACAATCTAAGTGTTATGCGGAATTAACACTTAACCAAGAACACACAAGATATAAACAAACTTTCACTTTGATTAATGATATCAAACTTGCTTACAATGAAAGTAGTTTACGTATGAAAACTTATATTGAACAATAACCTAAAGGTCTTCTTTTATAGACATAAGAAGCCTTGTACAATAATCTACGTATCAACTATTCTAGGTAAAGATAAATATAGAAAATACATTGTTGTTCCTATCTTTACTAGAAGTAATCTAGAATACAATAAACGCGTAGAGTATATCCTTCCATTAGTGCTTGTCTTCAATGTATCAACGCTTGACTTTGTCTTGTCAACGTTTGAGCTGTCAGCGTTTGTATTACTCCTGTCAACGCTTGTTTTACTCTTGTCAGCGCCCAAGTAGACTGGCTATAATTTATTCCCAACAATCCTCCCCTAAACTTGATATCTACTCTAGTGATCAAGTTTCTGAATAAACATTAAGGACTAGGAGGAATCTTACAAACCTTCTCATATTGGTAATAAATAAATCTGATCAAGTCTTTTGCCACGTCACTGGAATAATCAATTTCCAGCTGAGTGTTCTTTATCTTCTCCAAGACTTCCTTGGACATGAAGTACTGACCATCCACAAGTAGATACTCAGCAAACTTTGTAGAACTCAAATAATAAACACCAGCAGCTGAATACAACCTCCATTGAAGACCACTGAGATCATCTTCAAGATCCTTCCAAATAGCAGGATCTTCATCAATTGGTCCACATATTCTCTTGAATGTTGACCACAGTTTTATTCCATTGACTGAAGTTGATGCTTCAGTCACATACTTGGCTTCTAATAACCTCCATAGGTCTACCAAGTCTTCTCTGTCAAAACTTGCAAACAAAGATATAAGGGTGGTAAAAGTGTGAACCTCTTTTCCATACCTGCCAATCTTCCAAAACCTACATTCATCTTCTTCATAGCTTACAATTGGGTTTTTGGAATCAAGTGGTAACACTTGTACCATATCTAAAGCTTCTAATGGTGAGAGCTTGAGGCTCTTTCTTATGACAGCTTCACTTGGATGTAATGGATCCATATCTTTGGGAAACTCAAGAGAAACTCCCTTTTTCACTGGTCTGGGAACAAACATTGCCTTCTTGAGCTCCATTTCCTCTGCAAGTTCTTCTTTTCTTTCATTAGAAAGAAGTCTTAGAGTGTTCTCTTCCTGCACTCTAACCCAAATGGGATAAGCTCTACATTCCAACTCTTCAAATGTCAATCCAGTCAATTTCTTGTAAGTCCACCTTGTTCCATGACATCTGAGCAGCATGAAGTACAACTCCTTTCTATCCCTTTTCAAATTTGAGAGAACATTGCTTGCTTTGTGTTTCAGAATGACCTTGCAATCCTTTTGTACTCTGAGAAGAATCTCCAAACCCCATATCTGATCTGAAATGGTAAAATGTGGATTCTCTATACATCTATCTTCCCAGGCATGGTACATCTGAACCACCTCTGGCATATCAAAATCAACCTGCAATTTCAACTCATTCAATTTCTCCTTGGCCAGCTCATCACCATACTCAAGTCTTTCTGGTTGTTCTATGATCATAACACTTGAGTCTGAACTAGCTTCTTCACTTCCTTCTTGCTCTTCTGAAGTGACAACAAAAGGTGATTCACTCACCTGCTTTCTTTCTTGTTCCACAATTTGTGCAGCCAACCTTCTATCAAATTCAATTTGTGCTGCATTCTTTGGAACAACTTCTTCTACCATAATACCCTTACCCTTATCTAATAGATCAATTGTTGGTAAGGTAGATGGTAATACCTGTGAAGAAACCTCTTTGATGATGGATGATGACTGGAATACATCAACCTCATTTGCAGATCTGTCAACGTCCAATTCTGCTTTGTCAGCGCCCAAGATACTCATGTCAGCGTTCAAATTCTCCTTGTCAACGCTCAAATTTCCTGCCTCAGCGCCTTTTGCAATTTTCTCCAACATGGCTGTAAATGATAAATTTAAGTTTGTCGGAGAGACTAGAGATGTATCAAAACCTGTCTGTTTCTTCAAACTTGTTAGGGCCTCAGCAACATCCAAAGATTGACCATCATGAGAGCCCTTATCACTCACATTTATTTGTTTATCCTCCCCTTTGGAAGATTCCTCCATCCCTCTCCTTGTACTAGCAGTCTCCAAGATAACAATCCTCTCTCTCAATTGCTTGAGTTCAAGGCCTTGTGTGCTGACAACTTGTACCAAGTCTGCATTTTGCTTTTGCAAGATCATGTAGACAGCCGTCAATTCCATTAGGGTCATTGGTTCCAATCTTCCCTCTTCTAAAATGGGTATTTGACCTCCCAAGTTAGATTCATTGGGCATGGATGAGGTCTTAATGATGGTAGGACTGTCTTGGCCAGCTTCTAAGCCATAACCAATAGTCCCAGCCTCATCCATAACACCAACCACACTTGTGGTGGTGGTTCTCTCTAATACATGGCTAGGACCACTAGAGGAGAACACTCAAGTAGTCCTTTGGCGTTTTTGTAACCTATATTGTGTTGGGGGAGAAGAAGATGTAGATTGGGTGGATGTGGGTTAGTTAAGGGGTGTTTGGGTCTATGAAGGATTTGTGTCAACGTTTGAAATAGGCACATCAACGCCAACATTTAATGTGTCAGCGTCGAAGGGTTCTTGGTCAATTTGCATATGTTGTGGTGAAGGTAAAGGTTTAGGTATTGGGTCAATTTGGGGTTGAGGGTCTGGTTGGGGTTGAGTTGAGTCAATGACAGCAATCATAGCTGGGGTTAGGGGTAGGTCATGATGTGGGGGTGAGTTCATCTTCATAAAAATTGCTTTCTTTTGCACAGGGATCTCATAAAAATCATCATGATCCCTTGTGCAGTAACCTTGGACATCAAAAACCATTTGTAAAAATCTGGGATAAGCTAAAGTCATTTTGTTCCCTTTATTTTTACACATGCCCTCAAAAATCATTTTGGAATAATTAAATTTTTGCCCAGTAGCAATACACACAATAGCACTAGCAATAGATCTATTGATCTCATTGTGTGCAGTGCACTTGGGACTCAAACATTGTAATAGGACATGTATTAGGTACTTCCAGGCTGGAGGAAACTCCTGTTTATGATATTTATTTAAAGTTCCTTGAGAAGGAAAAGGATAACCCAAAGCCCTTAGTCCTTGTTCTATTTCACTAATGGGGAGGGAGGTTATACCATCAGCATCATCAAGATGCAAAGCTTGGCGTACCAAAGCTTCAGTAACCACCCATGTGCGCCCATGAACAATAGAAGATAATGTAGTCACTCTATTAACTGTTGAGGAACTTACATTGTTCCAAAACTGTTTAATATGTGTGACAGGAATGAGTGGTGCATGAGAAAGAGCATACCTAAAAGGAGATGCGTTCAAATACGCCACCATTTGTGTGTATTGGGGAAACAGAGTATCATCAGCTTCAAGATACGCGATCATGTTGTGTTGACTTCTGAATCCTAATTCCAAATCACTTGGTTTGAATTTTGGTGCCATTGTTGAAAGCTGTTTGAATGATTGATAAAGATGAAGTTGATAAGAGAAAACTGTGTTAGACAAGAATAATAGGTACCCTGTTTAAAAATAGGAGCCAAATATATAGGAGAAGAAAATGCATGTGATTGGCCTAAAAATAGGCAAGTATTTTCAAAATGTAATCATGAAAATATTGAAAAAGAATAAGTTTATCTCATGCATTAAATGAAAGTTATCAGCTCCCAAAACTACGGCCTAAAAATATGTCAAAAAGTAACAACTGGGTAGGTCCCATTGAGTGTCAACGGTCAAAAATAACCTATCAACGCCCAACGGCTATATTCTTGTCAACGTTTGCCATAGCCATGTCAGCGTCTAAATTGGTCACAACGACGCCTGGAAAAATACTTGTCAGCGTCCAAAAAATAAAAATGTTTAAAAATGAAAAATGACCTTAACAAAGTAATTTATCCTAGAGAAGATAACCAAAAAGTTGATAATTATTATAGGGCGACAAGCACTGTCCAGTTATGCACACTTGCTTATGCAAGATAGACATAACAGTCCTCTAGTGTCCCTTGCTAACCAAAACTCTTAACAACTAAGTTACCTTATAAAATTCCTTGTTACTCCCAGGTAAAACCCATGACAAAATCATTCCCAAGTCTCCCAACAGACCACAACCAATTCTAGGCCAAAAATGTCTTGGCAGCATGCATAGTATATCAACTTTGCATGCTACAGTGCCTCATGATTTAGTAAAACTAACTCATACTCACCTGTGGACACAATCTAGAATTGTGAAAAGAGTATCATATGGATACCCAAACATCCTAAAGGTTCCTAAAACCTCCCCTTAAACTATGATACATATGTTGCTAAAAAATATGCATGAACATAAAAAATTTATGTCAAGATAGGAATTAAAAATTCCAACCATCATTCATAAATAAAAACATGCCCAAATGCTTCTCCAATGATCCATAAGCAACTCTGTATCCAATGGTATACTTCTAACACCACCTGCACATTTAGATTGAAAACCACAAAACTAACATTGTTGCTGACAACGCCCCGATAACACATAACAGCGTTGAGGGAAGCTTTGTCAGCGTTAGACAAATATATTGCTGACAACGTCACAAAAACACTTATCAGCGTTCAAGCAACCTTTGTCAGTGTTAGAAAAATATAGTGGAAAATCTAAACCCTCAAAAAGACCAATAACAATGCATTATCCTGTACATAATTTTACAAAAAAGACACCAAAACACATATTATGTGAGATTGATCATTCCAATACTTGTTACCAAGCATTGAAACCTCCCAACATCAAAAGGTTTAGTTAGTAAATCTGACACATTCTATTCTGTGTCAACCCTATCTGGCTGTATTAAACCTTTTTCAAAACAATCTCTTATAAAATGGTGTCTAATTTCTATGTGTTTAGTTTTAGAATGATGTACAGGATTCTTAATAATGCATAAAGTGCTGTTATTGTCAACAAATATCTTGGTATGCATGAAATTATACCCATAGTCCAACAGCTGGTTCTGAATCCACAAAACTTGTCCTCAACAAGCAGCTGCAGCCACATACTCAGCTTCAGTTGTAGAATTAGCCACCACTGTTTGTTTCTTGCATTGCCAAGATATCAACCTGCTCCCAAGAAACTGACATCCACCAGTTGTGGATTTTCTATCAAACTTATCACCTCCATAGTCACTGTCTGAATATGCAATCAGCTCCAATGGTGAATCCTTTGGGTACCACAAACCAAGACTAGGATAGCATCTTAGGTACCTAAAGATCCTCTTCACAGCATAAAGGTGACATTCCTTAGGAGTCACTTGATGGCGTGCACAAGCACACACATCAAACATGATGTCAGGTCTGGAGGCTGTAAGATACATCAATGATCCAATCATGGATCTATAGTGCCTGACATCAACATCTTTCCCATCTCCAATCTTTCCCCAAGGGTGTTCTCTATCCATAGGAGTAGTAGCACTCTTTCATGTGGAGAAAAGCCAAACTTCTTCAAGATCTCTGCCACATACTTATCCTGGGAGATGAAGATACCATCTTCTTTCTGCTGAACTTGTAAACCAAGAAAGAAGTTCATCTCCCCTATAGCACTCATCTTGAATTTGTCTGTCATAAGCTTGGAGAAATCCTTAGTCATCTTTGCATTAGTAGACCTAAAAATGATGTCATCCACATAGACCTGAACAAGCAACACATCCTTACCTTTCTTCTTTGTAAATAGTGTCTGATCTATGGTGCCCCTCTTGAATCCATTGTCCACTAAATAAGTAGACAAAGTACCATACCATGCTCTAGGGGCTTGATGAAGTCCATACATAGCCTTCTTGACTCAATACACCTTGTCTGGATTCTCTGGATCCGCAAAACCAGGAGGCTGCATCACATATACCTCCTCAACAATTGTTCCATAGAGGAAGGCACTCTTGACATCCATTTGATAGACAGTGAAGCCCATGCAGGATACATAGGCTAAAAAGATCCTAATAGCTTCAATCCTTGCAACTGGTGCAAAGACCTCCTCATAGTCTATCCCCTCCTCTTGTGTATATCCCTGAGCCACTAATCTTGCCTTGTTTCTGACCACAATACCTCTTTCATCTCTCTTTTTTCTTAGAACCCATCTTGTCCCTATAGGTCTGACATATCTGGGACAATCAACCAGCTCCCAAACATCCTGAATTGCAAATTGGTGAAGCTCATCCTACATTGCTTCCACCCAACTTGGTTCTTTGAGAGCATCAAATATTTTCTTGGGTTCCTATTGTGACAGAAAACATGCAAACAAACATGCTTGCACAAGAGGGGTATCAACCTTCTTGTGAATATTGGCAATAAATCCACCAAGACCTTGATGAGATCTTCTAGTTCGAACAGGAGTCATAATATCACCAATGATTTGAGAAGTGGGGTGATTCTTCATAGTAGAAGTGAGAACTCCTCCTTCAAACAGTCTAGTGTCTTCAACCTCATTCTCCAAGTTGCCAATATCTTCTTCATCAGACTCTCTTTCAACAACATGAGGATGAACCTCTTCATATAAATTGGAAGGTTCACCCTGTTCAAAAGTAGAAGAGAAAAGATGTGCAAAAGTGTTGTCAACGCCTGAACCTTGATTGTCAGCGTATGGGCTAACAACGCTTGAACTATTGTTGTCAATGTCCGAGCCATCAACGTCTGAATTGGTCTTGTCAACGCTAGATTTGCCTTTGTCAGCGCCTGAAGGACCATGCATGTTGTTATCTGGTGGTACTTGGGGACCATCATTTTCTCTTCCAGCAGCAAAAGCATCTGTCCATATGGGAATTATGACATACTCTAGTATAGGAGATGACTTTTCTGCTTGTGATCCAACCTTTTCATGAACCTGTGTACCTAAAACATCAACAACTTGTTCTTCCATAACATTTGAAGTTACCTTCACAATGTCTGGATTAGTGACAGGCATATAATTTAAAGTCCTAGATAAAGGTTCCAAGTCAAACAACCAATTTGGACCACTTTCAGGATCACTAGGTTTATTCTCTAAAAACCTAACATGTACTCTTTCAAGAATACGTTTTTCCTTTTTAAGATAAACCCTATATCCTTGCTCTGCACTGAATACCCCATGAAGTAGCCTTCATCACCTTTTGCACTAAATTTACCTAAGGCATCATTAGTATCTAAAACTACTACATGACAACCAAAAGGTCTGAGAAAACCAATATTAGGTTTTCTTCCCCAAAATAACTCATAAGGTGTTTTGTTCTGTATTTTGTTTACCAATGCTCTATTTTGAACATAGCAAGCTGTATTAACAGCCTCAGCCCAAAAGGCTATAGGAAAATGAGCATCGGCCAACATGGTTCTGGCTGCTTCAATTAGGGTTCTATTTTTCCTCTCAGCAACCCCATTTTGCTGTGGGGTTCTGGCAACACTAAATTGCCTAGTAATTCCTTTCCTGGCACAAAAATCATCTAACACTTTATTCATAAATTCACCACCATTATCACTCCTAAGCATTTTAACTTCATTACCAGTTTTCTTCTCAATCTGAGTGATAAACTCAATTAAAGTGTCAGCTGTGTCACTCTTCATAGCTAGAAAGAAGGTCCAAGTAAACCTAGAAAAGTCATCTGTGATAACAAAGCAGTATGATTTACCATTCATACTCTCTATATTGGTTGGACCAAATAGGTCCATATGAAGAAAGTGAAGAGGTCTAGTACTAGAGTGCACCTGTTTGGACTTGAATGAGACCTTGTGCTGCTTGCCTTTAAGACATGCAACACAAGAGTGGTCATTGTGGAAGGCCTTCTCAGGCAAACCATCAACCAATCCAAGTCTCACAAGCCTGTTTATATTTTTAAAGTTTATGTGCCATAGTCTCCTGTGCCATAAATTACTTTCATCAACTGAAGCTTTAGCATAAAAACAAGACATATTGTTATTCATTCTAATCCCGTTCAGATTCACATTGTATATGTCTTTATGCCTAGGTGTTCTATAGTCAATATATTTCTCATCAGGGATCTTGTAATCCTTGCTTAACACCAAACATTCAGTATCAGTAAACAGAACTTTATTTTTGTTATCACAAACTTGTGATACACTAAAAAGATTGTATTCAAGTTCCTTTACCAAAAATACGTTCTCAAAACGCAAGTTCTTGGTGAGAAGTGTTCCTTTGCTTGTGATAGTACCATATCTGCCTCCAAAGTAAACCTTATCACCATCCTTGATGGGAGTGAAGTTAGTCAGATAATCTTCCTTCCCTGTCATGTGCCTTGAGCATCCACTGTCCCAATATCCATAATCATTGACATGTTTTTGAATGCCCTGCACATAAAGAAAACAAGTTAGTTTTCTTTAGGAACCCAAGCCTTAGCAGACTTGGATTCATCTGGTTGTTCAATAAGAACAGACTTAGTTCTCACAACAACCCCATTTTCATCCTTCTTAGGATGAAATACCCAGTTAACCCCAATAGGTTTTGTAATGACCTTTGAAATGTAATTAAATCTGTTGCAGGTCATTGAAATCCCATTATCATTAGGGTTTTGATCTTTCTTTGGTCTCCATGTTAAGCTTGAAGAAGCTTTAGACCCCTTTCCCTGTGGTTGCAAATATTTAGGTCTGGTCACGTTTCTGTCAGCGTTGGAATTGGTCTTGTCAACGCTGAAATTACCCTTGTCAGCGTTGAACCTAGGGTTTGCTACAGAAACCCATTGCCTATTAGACCAAGTATTTGTCTTTTGAAATGGTCTTTGTCCATGAGTGTTAGACCCTCTAGTGAAGAATGGGGCATGTCTAACAACTTGTGGACTTTGCTGCACACAAGGTTTGGGTCTGACAACGTTTGACTTTCTAACAACGTTGACTTTGGGAGCGTTGACACACTTATATGCTAAATGTGAAAAGCTACCACAAGTGTAACAAGCTTTTCTAGACACAACCCTAGGTCTAGAAGAGAAGAAGCCTGTTCCATCATTGCTAACTTGGCTCTTAGGTGACCTAGTATTCCTATACATCTCTGCATACTTAATGCTAGGTTTTCTAACAGTGTTTGAGCCAAGGTCAACAGCTTTACCAGTGATTGGGTTTGTAACCTTAATGGGAGTTGACTCATTAGGACTTTCACATAGCAAACCACCCTTAACAAATAAGGTAGGGTTAGCTTTCTTCCATTCATTCAAGTCAGTCAACTTTTGTTGATACTCTTCAACTGGGGTGACAACTCTTGGTGGAGGAATGAATTCCTCCTCTTGGAGTTCTGGCAAACCAGTCCAAGATAGGTCCTTTTGTTGGACACCATAGAAGTCACCAGCTGGTGGTGGAACCACAGAGTAGTCTTTCATCCCAATCCCAGTCATGTCCTTAGGATCCCTTTGTTTACTCACACACTCTCCTAGGGTTTGTGTGGCCTTATCAAATCTTTGAATTTTAAGGCCAACATTATCTTTATTCTTAATGGCCTCATGTAACTTAGCCTGTAACTCACCATTAACCCTTTCCATGATACTCCTAATATCATTAATAGCATTCAACTCATGTTTTAAGATATTTATTTTATCTTTTAAGTCAAATTCCATTTTCTTGTATTCAGAAACTGTCTTCTCAGTTTGAGTGAGAGCTAGTTGGTAATTAGACAGTTTGCATCTTTTAGTACTCATATCATCTAATAATCTTAACACCTCTTTGTTAAGTCTCTCAGTATTTAACCTACAACTTTTACTACAAAAAGCATCATCGTATACCTTATTATCAGATGAAGAGGAGGAGTGTGCCATGAGAGCATATTGAACATGCTCTTCTTCTTCTTCTATCTCAGCAACCAAAGCTTTATTCTCTTCCCCATCTTTAGCCAAATAGATCCAGTCCCATCCAGTACCATCAATGTCTTGTACTACAACCATGGCCTTAGGATCTTGGGCTTTAACAATTTGACTTGAGGGTTTGCCAGCATCAGATCTTCTTGGAGATCTGCATTCCCTCATGAAGTGCCCCATACGATGACAGTTGTAGCACTCAACTTTGGATTTATCAAAACCAGCTGTGTCCTTTGCATTGAAGGTCATCTTCTTCTTAAACCTTCTATTCCACCTGTTTGCTCTTATACTAGCAAGAGCCATGTTCCACTTAATATCCTCTCTTCCAAGTGCTCATCACTTATCTGCTCAAGGTCCTCATATGTAATCATTGAACCATTGGGCAAAGAAGCAATATAAGCACACACAGTATCCAGATCCAAACCAGCAGGTTTAACTCTTGGTGAGTCACTTTTATATGTGTTAGCGTCTGAGTATGAGGCGTTGACAGGACATGTTCCAACGTTGACACATGATGATCCAGTAACTGGATGCATGTAAGAGTCCTTCTGATTGAATTGACCTTCACTATGAGAAAAGAAGGCCATGTTACTGTTGGTGGACTTGTTTCCATGCTCCAAAAGAGTTTCATCTTCCAACAGCCTTAGTTTGTTGTAGATATCATCAAACGTGGAACTTTTGTGAGTATTATTGGCAAGAATAGATCTTGCCTCAATCTTCCACGCCTCACCAAGACTTTTAAGAAAAGTGGCATTAATGTCAACATCACCAAGTTGTGTCCCCATGAAGGACAATTTGCTTGTAATATCAAGCAATCTGCTTCTCACACTACTAAGCTTTTCATTAGGTTGAGCCTTGAAGACAGCATAATCATGCATGAGTTGCTTCTTCTTCTCTTCCTTAGTATCTTCATTGCCACCATATGCAACTTCAAGAGCTGGCCAAAGGTCCTTAGCAGATTCATAACCTCTGTATTTATGTTGGTTCTCTTGTCCCAAAGAGAGTTTCAGAATATTTATAGTTTTCATATCAACTCTTTTCTTTGCTATGTCTTCAGCAGACACAGCTCTACCATCATCAGGTTTTTCTTTCTTATCTGCTTCTAAACATCCAGCAACAGCTGTTCTTGCAGCAATGGCATTAGAAATCTTTTGAGCTTTATTGAATGTGTTTCCGTATTCAATAATCTCCCAGAGTGTGTAGTCATAGATCCCCAGGTATTGCTCAAAGTTGAATTTCCACAATTCAAAGTTGGTTGCATCAAGCATGGGAATCTGGATTTGACATGATGTTGTTAGGGTTTTGAGAAGATTAGGGTTTTGGTGATTTTAGGGTTCTTGTGTTCTTTAAGATCAAAAGTTCCTCAACAAGCTCTGATACCACTTGTTGATCCCAAACTTAGATCGATTTAGCTTTATGTATACGAGATTAGATCAAGTAATACACTTAGAGAAACCTTTGTATATGTATATGACAATCTAAGTGTTATGCGGAATTAACACTTAAACAAGAACACACAAGATATAAACAAACTTTCACTTTGATTAATGATATCAAACTTGTTTACAATGAAAGTAGTTTACGTATGAAAACTTATATTTAACAATAACCTAAAGGTCTTCTTTTATAGACATAAGAAGCCTTGTACAATAATCTACGTATCAACTATTCTAGGTAAAGATAAATATAGAAAATACATTGTTGTTCCTATCTTTACTAGAAGTAATCTAGAATACAATAAACGCGTAGAGTATATCCTTCCATCAGTGCTTGTCTTCAATGTATCAACGCTTGACTTTGTCTTGTCAACGTTTGAGCTGTCAGCGTTTGTATTACTCCTGTCAACGCTTGTTTTACTCTTGTCAGCGCCCAAGCAGACTGGCTATAATTTATTCCCAACAACCCGAACCCGACCCGACCCGAACCCGACCCGATTATATTCGGGTCGGGTTAGTCGGGTTTAATTTTGAATTCGGGTTAATCGGGTCAACCCGACTAAACCGAGTTCTAAATCGGGTCGGACATCGGGTAAATATATTATACCTAATTCGGGTTCGGGTCAACCCGACTAACCCGAATAAGATTTTTTTTTAATTTTTAATTTTTTGTAAATATATTTTATTTAATTTCTATTTTTAAAAAAATTTAAAAAGTTATTTTTTTTAATTTTACCCGTACTCGGGTTAACCCGAACCCGAATAGACCCGACCGGAGTAGACCCGACCCGACTAGACCCGTACCTGACTAACCCGAGTTGAACTCGGGTCGGGTTCGGGTAAACTATTTTTACCCTCAACCCGAATTCAACCCGACCCGAATAACCCGAACCCGACCAACCCGACCCGATTCCCACCCCCACATATAAGCGTTTGAAAACAACAACAACCTAAGGGCAAACAAGTACACAACTCTTTCTTTTCATTTATATTTTTTTTTTGGCCCATAAACTTTATATTTTGAAAATTCGGTTTCGATTTCCCATTTATTTTCCTCAACACTTAAGTTTTTGGATTGGACTCAATGAGAAAAATAAACTTCAAGACATGAAAAGTAGGGTAAAATAAATAAATAATCCAAGAGAAACGAAACTTCCCGGGCTAAGGAATTGCAATTGATCTCCATCTGATAAGATGCCAAGTTAGGAAGATCAAGCGATTTCATCTCCAACACGCGTATACACATACAATCCATCAACACAATCAATCCATCCTCCATAAGCTTTATTGAACCTAAAAAATAAACTAAACTGCAAAATACGTGAATTTATTAAGCACACTTTCGTATGCAACACGATTGCATTTAGCGTATGCAACAAGCCTTTAAACCCCTCGGTATCCCGAGTGCACGAGTTGTAGTCTCGTGAGGGTTTTCAGCGAACACACCCTCAAAGTTCATTCCTTAACTACATGAACTTAAACAAACACAAACACGCACAAGAACAAAATAAACCACACGCAAGACAACTAAAAAAATAAGAACAAACATTAAGCATATATAAACATCACACATATGACAAATAAAATCAATATAAGCACTTAGAAACATAACACGACTAAAAAAACTAAATAAGAAATTTTTATTTATTTATTTATTTATTTTTTAATAGTGGACAAGTAGCCGACCGGCTACTTTCGGGTGCCGGCGGCATGTGCACATAGCAGAAAGAAGCCGAATGGCTTCTTTGGGCTGCCGTCGGTCGGGTGTCAACATAAACAAGGAGTCGGTCGGCATGCAAAGGAGCCTACGGTTTCTCGAAAATAATAATTCTTTTCTTTTCCGATCTTTTATAATTTTAATTTAATTTTTTTTACGCAAATAAACAAACCTACGAAAATAAAAGTTAAGAAAAAGTATCATAATATTAAAACTTAAATAGGCGAGAAACGAGCACAACCGAATGTGCTCTTATTCTCTTTTTCCGCAAACATAACTTCCTTTTTCCAATTGTCTGTCTCGTGTTTTTCCCATTTTTTTTCATTCGGACCATAGCAATCACCATCACTTACGAACCAAGGGCAATCCGTTATTTTTCTAAGTATTTCGGTGTGAATCCTAGCTAATAACATCATCATAAAACAACTAAAACACGTTATTGGGTTAAGGTTAGTTAAAACAAAATAAAAATGCATAGTACGATATTCTATAAAAAACTTAAACATTTCTAACATTTATCAAACTAAAATAAACAATTTTTTTTAACTAAATGAATCAAAAACACAAAATAGAAGTTTTGTACCAAATCTATTAAACTGTATGATTTTCTAGACTCCAGGTTATATCTACGGGGTTTGGGAATTAACCGGAGCAAATAGAAATACGAAATAGGCACAAGATGATTAACCGAGGCGGTTGGGTGGGATATAAGCAAACAATAATAATTGGTTCAAAACTCGAAAAATGGATGTTCAAACGAGTGTAAAAACACAATTACGAACGGTTTTGGTTAAGGCTCGGTTTAAATGAAAGAAAATATATTTTTTTAACAACATGAAAGGAGCTAATCGGCTACTTGCCTACTAATGTCGAGTTGCGGGCGGCTGCTCGAAATTTATCTTTTTATTTTATTTTTATTTTTTACCAACTTTCTTATAACATAAAAACTAACAACTTTTATAAAGATACTTTTATCAACATTATTAGGATATATATAAACTAGCTTATTCCAAACACACCCTTAAAAACATACAAACACATTATGCATGAAAAAGGAAAAATAAGCACAAATCAAAGAAAAACACTAATATGCAAGTGAGACAAGCAAAATGACTTAACACATAATATACTAACAACAAAATAAGAAATAACACAATGCACATCTAACACATAACATGAAACAAAAGATAAAAACTAGATTCTTATTTTTTTCATGTATTTTTCATTTATTTTCAAAACAATTTTTTTTATTTTTTATTTTAACAAATATGACTTAAGGTATCAAATACCACTTATTATAATGAAAGGAGTTTTGTTGTAATAATCAAAATTGTTGGAAAACGACTATTCCAAACGCCCCTTTAACTAGGAAAAAAAGAACAAAATTTTGCATACAATGATAAATGCCAACAAGCACACAAACACATAAAAACACTTAAACACATGGCACATAAAAAGTAAGACACAAACTCACACAACAAGAAAAACACAAATGAACAAAATTCATGTTGTTAAGTAGTTCTAGCCATCGACTAGAGTAATTCGAGACAAGGTTTTTGGGTTTTTGAGAACAAGTACTTTCAAACACAATTAGTAAGCAATCATTGAAACAATCTTTTTAAGAACACATGAGACGAAATCCCAACACTAAAAATATGATTTTGGCGCCAAGACCATTTAAGCATTTTATGAGAATTAAGAGATTTTTAGAAAATTGAGAGACTATCATTCTATCAAATATCATGAGCAAACAACTAGGCAACCAAGAGCAATCATTGAAGAGAAACTAACAATGGAATTTAGAGCAATTCAAAGCCTCCAATTGAGTAATCAACCACCAACCGAATTTCTCCTATGTGAAATTCGTCCCCCCCCCCCCCCCCCCTATGAGGATAAAGGGGTATAACAACTCTTTTGGGTTTAGTAAGTGATGAGAAAACATGCCCTTGTGGGTGAAGAATAGTTTTCAACATACAAGCAAGCAAACAAACAAACAAACAAGAAAGTAAAAACTAGCAAGTCCCCGACAGCGGCACCAAAAACTTGACGTGCTCGTTCTTTACACACTAGGTTTTAAATTTATAAACAAGAATTATCGATTTTAATTAGGAACACAAGTTCAGGCAAGTATACCCTAGTCATGTTGCAATTAGGTTGGTAAGTCAAGGTCGTCATGTTGTCCCATATTTGTGATGATTAAGCAAGGAAGAAAGAAAGAAAATAGATGAAGTAGATGAATTCTAGAGAGAGAAAGTAGTGAGAGAAAGTAGAGAGAAGTGTGTGAAACTATGGGAAGATTAGATTAAAAAAATGACAATTAACACCTCTCCTTAAATGCAAGAAGAGGTATTTATAGCCTTGCCTACATGTGGCATAATGGGCTATATGTTTGATTGGGCAGGGCTTGAATAAATGCTTAGTACCTTGAAAGAGGTCTTTTAAGCTAGCGATCAAGCCCGTAATGTCACGACTATTTTAACTAACTATTACATCGTTCTACTAAATGTTACAATATAGACCTATGACCGAACATTCTTGTTTGACTCAATATTTTAAGGCTAACAATCTCCCCCAATGTGAGGTCCATTCCTCTTCGATATTTGGAGATCAGTGGAGATTACGAATTTCGTCACAAATGAGTCTTGAACGTGTAATAGTAGTCTTTTTCTTCATGCTGTGATCTTTTAGCCTTTGTCGTTGTCTTTCGACTTTGTCTTTAAACTTGAGATCTTCAAATCATTCTTGACTTGTCTTTGCCATGTTTCTATCTAGTGTCTTTATCCACATGCTCCTACTTTGCATAATATTGAATGCTTGCTAACAATCTCCTTTGAATTGAGGTCATTCCTCTACATTAATTTATAAGGAAGATTTTGATCATCAGAGTTGCGGAAGTCTTTAGCTTTCTTGATTGTTGAAAGTCTTTGGGCATGAGAATGTGGTTTTGAGTCTTTGACTTTGCTGAGTACACCGTAACGCCACCTTCTCGAGACAAAGCTTAGAAACGGACTGAATAGCTTTGACATTCATCCTAAATTGGTAGCGTTTTACCTCTGGTCGGTTAAGACCATTACACGATATTAAATATCGTACCTGTGATTAGATAGATTCAATTAAGAACCTCCTTGACAGGGTTTTGCGGCTGTACTAGCCGTTCTCTTTACTCGACCGTCTCAAAGCAAGACTGCGAACATAAAGAGTGAATCAATTGGATAGATATCCGCTTGATTAAAGTCGTCAATTCAAATTCCTAGAACAAGTTTGATTCATTAAGAATCTTACCATTGTTGCTTTCCAGTTGACACAAGGTTGATTCATAAGAATCTCGCAAGTTACCGACCGTAGCGCTGTTTAATATTGACGCTAGAAGGATTTCCATTCGTCACTGTGAGTATTAACAAATATCACTTTGAATGTTCTGGCAAGACCATAAATATATTGCGTAGAAACCTGAAACGAGTTTGAATCGATAAAGAAACAAACCACTGTTGCTTTTCAGTTTCACATATGTTCCATTCATAAAGAATCTTACACATGACCTACCGCAGTGCTGTTTGATGTTAACACTGGAAAGATTTCCACTCATCATTGTGAATACTAGGTAGTATCACTCTGAGTGTTCTAGCAATAACGCAAGGATATAGCGTAGGACTCTCTTGATCTTCATCCGTGTGTCCTAACGAGATTTGATTGATCTCTTGGCTCTAGACTCGATGTGTGCACTTTTAGTGGTCGGAGGCTGGAGAAGATGCCACCTATTCAATATCAACTATCTCAGAGTGAGAAAGTCAATAGAAGTTGTGTTGATCTCCGTGACAAAAAAACAAACTTCTTTTGAGAGAAGCCTGAGTCAGATAGGGAGGGGTTGTGCATTACATCACTGGGTCCATGATGCGTTGTCTTCATGATGTGTTGACCCGGTTTCTGCCTAAGTTGTATGGAGGGCTTCTTTGTTTACACCCTTTATCCTTACATTTCTTTTTCATTCTTCAACCCCTTCAACGCTTACCAAGACATCATTACTAACACCTTGTTGTGATTGTTCCAGTTCTAGCGTCAGTTCTTAGTAGGCATTCAACTTCGTTCACGTTCTACTCCATCTTTCCTAAGGACTTCTAATAATCTATTGGATTGTCCCTGGGAAGATCCCCCCGGTTCTGGTTGGATCATAAGACTTAAGCCAACCACCCTTTTTACCCCAATAACATCGTGAATTAAAGATGTTGTGGGTATTTGATCGTAACCATGAGTACTTGAGTCTTTAGATCACATTTTAATCACATTTTCTCCTATATCTCTAATATATAAAATTGTTGGATATTAGAGATACCAAATTTGATTAAAATATATTAGGAAAAATAGTCTTGAAAATATTCGTGAGAAGAATGTGTCAACCTTGCATGAGATTGTTTGGAACGCTCCCCCTCAAAAATTGATCCAATTGAATTGTCATTGTGAGGATGTGATCCACACTAAACTTTTGAGGATAGGATTTGTTGAACACATAATTTTTGAAATATTTTGAATAATCATTGAGAAATTCTTGAAAAAATTGTGTTCAACGCTTTTTGAAAAACTCTATTTCTTTTTGGCGAAATTTTTTTTCTAAAGCATAAACTTGAGTTCATAGACATTGAATGTCTTGACGAATCCACTCAAGTGTAAGAAGATTTCTCTTATTTTGTTGAGGGTAAGGGCACTAAAGTGTACACTCCCCCGTGAATATAGATCCGGGTTTTAATCTGAAAGTGATTACAAGACATTGTGTTGAGCTCAAAACGTTGAATGTTTTGTGACAAGCTCAACCCAAGATAGATTGCTCTACCAGTTTGGTAGGATAAGTTATCTTTAAAGTGATCCGGGTTGTAATCTGAAAGTGATTACAAGCCATTGTGTTGAGCTCAAAACGTTGAATGTTTTGTGACAAGCTCAACCCAAGATAGATTGCTCTACCCGTTTGGTAGGATAAGTTATCTTTAAAGATACACTTTCCTTTATTTGAAGTTCGAGTTACAGTCTGATATTTAATTGTAAGTCGTTTACATGAGCATAAAAACTTGGAATGTTTTTAATGAAAGCTCATAACCGAGAATTTTAATTTTCCCGATGCTGAGGATAAGTTTTCAACCATGATCAACTTTCCTTTCTTTGAAGCACGAGTCACAATCTGAAGTAACTGTAAATCATAGAAATGACATGTTTTGAAAAATATTTATAACTTTCATTCGAGATTTATGTACACACCCATGTCGTTATTGAGCGACATTTCTATGTACGTCCATATTATCGATACTGAAAGACATGTCGAGAAGAATATTTTTGGTATTTTGAAAGTTTTTCATTTTTCATTTTGTTTTTCTATTGATATTTACATTTTATTGTATTTTTGTGTTTTCTCAAGTTTTTCGAAAATAATCCAAAATAGACTTTTGTATAGCAGAAGAAGGTGACATCGAATGTACGGAATTGGAACCCTTGGAAGAAGGAGAAGTGGGTTCAGAATCCGCTTTTGTACCTGCAATGACAGAAGAAGAGTTTGCAGAAATACTAGTGTTAGGAGTAACAAATTCATTGACTATATTCAGGACACACGCATTAGTGCTGGAGCAGGTTTCAACACTCTTCTCTGTGGGAATCCACTTAAGAACAACTTCTTTGAAGATCCTACCCGTTAGTTTCCACTGAAGACTAGATTTAGGAGTAGTTTTCTCTTGCACAGCGGAAGACTTCTTTGGAGAGAAACTATGTCCTTTTTTAATCCACATTTCAGATTTGTTGTTAGTGCTTTTCTTTGCATCGGGTTTGTATCTCCTTCTTGTCTTACGAGATTCTTTCTTTGATCTTCGTTCAAAGGAACGAGATTTGACCTCATAAAGGTATTGCAGAATGCAATGGTCATGATTTCCATTGTGAATGCCCTTTTTGCAGGTGGGACATACATGGAATTTGGGATTCATGAAAGTACTTGTATTCCATGGTTTTCCAAATCGATCAGGCGTAGTGTTCGAAACACGAGTACTCATGGATGGTTTCCGTTTCCTAGGTTGTTGGAAAGGGATCCTAGGTTTTGGTTGACTTGATAGGTGTGTAAACACCCATCTTTTTTACCACTTAATTACAATAATAACCGAGCCAAAATGTGTATTTTATGTCTTTTATGTCGGAATTATGCGTGGTTTGTGTTTTTGTTGTGATTTAGGACGAAAAGGTGAAAAGTGGAGAAAACACGGGCATTTACGGGCTTTTATTGAAGAAAAAGATGAAAGATGAAGTCGAGAAGTCAAGAGTGCAAAAAGAACGGAAGTCCAAGACCAATTCTGAAGATTTATCGAAGAAAAAGTCGAAAGACGGAAGTTTACTTAAAGCCGAAGAACTCAAGTCTACTTTATTGAAGAATTAAAAGACGAGTTCAAAGAAATCCCGAGCCAAAAGTCATTAAAGTCCAAGATTAAAGAAGATTTAAAGGCTTAAGGACTAATGGTGCAATTAACAAAGAGATTAAGAAGGAAGGGCCTAATGATGCAATTAAGAGAAAAGGAAGGAGGGGAGGAAGCTTCCTAAGCACCCCTTAATCCTCCTCTATATATAGATTAGTTCTTAATCATTTTTTTTTGTTGGCTAATAGTGACAATTAGTTCTTCCACTTTTAATTACCTTGTCATTTAAATACTTGTCAAATTTAAATACTTGTCTTGCACCTTAATTACCATTTAATTTCAAGTAAGTTTTTCTTTTAATTCTTGTTAATCTTTATCTTTATTGTTGATCTCATCTTACCTTTCTTTAATCTTTGTTTTTCATGTTTATGTTCATGTTTATGTACTTATTTTGATCTAAGTGGGTTTTGATTATCTTGATTAGTTTTGTGAGTTTGATTGTTTTGGATTGATTGTTTATGATTAATAGATGTTTATATACTAGTTTGATTTAATCTTGTGGTTGATTTTGCTTTATTTTTATTAGATCCGTGTATTTTTCTTGTTCCTTGTTCTTCGGTCCTGTTTGTTTCTGTTTCTGATCTTTCCAGGTAACGCAAGCCAAGAAACATTCCGAGTAAAGCATAGAAGTCGTGGTCCATCCGGAATATTAAGTATTCCGGATAAGGTAATATTCCGAATAGGCAATATATTCCGCATAGGAATATATTCCGAATAGGTGTAATATTCCGAATAGCCAGATTATTCCGGATAGGATACTTATTTCGAATAGAGCTTACATTCCGAATAGGGGAATTTATTCCGAATAGGACTTTATTCCGAATAGGGCCAGTTATTCCGAGTAGGAGATTATTCCGAGTAGGATCTTATTCCGAATAGGCTGAGTATTCCGGATAGCCAAGACATTCCGAGTAGACAAATATTCCGGATAGATAGGATTATTCCGTATAGGTGACATAATCCGAGTAAGACTTTTATTCCGAATAAGGGTTTATTCCGGATAGGTAATTTTCAGTTTCTTTAATTTCAGTTTTTAATTTTCTGCTTTTTTATTTCGAGCTTTATTTTTTCCGCCTTTTTCCTTACTCGCACTTTAAGTTTATTTGCCTTAGATTTATTTCAGCTTTGCCTTAGTTTAAGATTTAGTTTTAGTTGCGTTTTAAGTTTGCCTTAGTTAGTTTTAAGTTTGCGTTATTTACTTTTAGTGCCCTTTAATTTTAGTCACGCTTTTAAATACTTACACCATTTACTTTTAATTAGACTTAGATTTTCTTTTAAGTCATTTATTTTAATTGTCTTGCATATTTTAAGATACTACAACGACACAACTTTTGTTCCACCAAAGACAGCAGAGTCGCACATAGAACCTAGATCAATTCGATTAGACCACTAGAACGATAATTTTCTTACTAGGCAAAAACCTAGTTATCAAATGGCGCCGCTGCCGGTTCTTTTCGTAAAGATTAACGGTTTTCTGTGAGAGACGCGTTGCTTTTTGGGATCCATTCACTTGTGAGCGTTATTTTCTTGCTTAAAAAATTCAAAAAAAACCATAAAAATTAAAAATTGTTAAAAATCCATAAAAATAAAAAATTTCAAAAATCCAAAAAGATTTTATCTTTATTGTGTATATATATTGTCTTTGTGTTTGGTATTGTTTTCTTTTGCATTTTCAGGTGTATGCGTACTAGATCTTCTAATTATCAAGAGCCCGAGACTCAAGAAGATTTAAGTATGTCAGGTGTTAACAACAATAATCCACCGCACCTCAATAATAACAACAATGTTCTTCCACAGCCCGATCTTCGGACAATGGAGGAGCTTTGTCAACCTACCATGTTTGGACGAGGAGGACCGATTGCGCCGATGCAAATCAACGCTCCTGAGTTTTCGTTGAAGCACCACATGATTCAGCAAGTGCAAACTAACCCATTCCGTGGATTGCCTGATGATGATGCCAACAAACACCTCGACAAGTTCATTACAATCACCCAAAGCATGAAGTTTCCTGGTGCCACAATGGATGTTCTTCGCCTACAACTCTTTCCACATACTTTATCACATCATGCCGAGAAATGGTTTGATCGTCTCCCGAAGAATTCAATTCATACTTGGGATGACATGACTCAACGCTTTTTGTCGCGCTACTTTCCACCATCCATGGTCACGAGCCTTCGCAATCAAATCAGCGGTTTCATGCAAGAACCTGATGAATCTCTTTTTGATGCTTGGGAAAGATATAATGTCTTGATTTATCGTTGTCCAAACCACAACATGCTCCCTGTGACCTTAATAGATACTTTCTACAACGGTTTGACTTTTCGTGATCGTGATACGATTAATGCAGCCGCCGGTGGCACATTTATGAAAAGGAGACCCGAGGAGTGTAGAGAGCTAATTGAGAACATGACTACTCACCACAAAACTTGGGATTCCTCCGCTTCTTCAAGGAACAACCCGAGAGTCAATGTTTCTTCTACTTCAGCAAACCCTGATATTACCGAACTCACCCGCATGATGACTGAAATGAGCAAAATTATCACGCTTCTCGCTTCAAACCAACAACAACAACAAGTTAAAGCGGTTACACCTTCTTGTGAAACATGCGGCGGTCCTCACTCATACACCGATTGTCCTTCGACTCAAGGAAATCCGGAAAATGTGTATGCAGCTTATGGTAATTATTCACCGGAAAATTACCAAGCTCGACCTCAAGGGGATAGAAATTTGCTGAGTTACCGGTCCAACAACTACCTTTCACCCGGTTTTTCTCCTCAAAACCAAAACCCCGCCAACAACTACAATAGAAGCAACCAAACCCCACCAAGAGCTTCTAATCCTTATCACCCACCCGCTCAACAAACCCCACCCATTAACCCAGATGTTGAAGCCATAATGAGAACCCAAGGTGAGCAAATCAAGAATCTGCAGAGCCAAATTATCAATCTTAAAGGGGATATCACCAAGCAAGGAAATGAGATTAGATCCGAGCTTCGAGATAATATTCAATCCTCCTTCAGCAATCAAACGAATGATCTGAAGAATATGCTTGCTAGTTTTTTGCCCCCAGCTCAACCTTCTACTGCAAGTTCTCTACCTTCAAACACCGTCACCAATCCGCGAGCAAATGTGAGTGCTATTACTACTCGTAGTGGAATTACCATTGTCGATCCACCTATCCCGCCCCCATCATTTACACCTCCTCCACCACCATTTATCCCTACTCCTCCTACACCTAGTATTAGTGCACCATTACCGTCTCTGCCTCGTCATGACGATGTACCTAGGAAGGACCCTTCAACATCTCAACCTTTACCTACACCTACACCTTCACCACCCAAACCCAATATCCCTTATCCCTCTCGTTTAGGCAAGACCAAAATGCTAACTAAGGATGACTCTGAAATGTCGAGCTATGTGAAGATGATTTCTCAAATGAACTTCAACATTAGCTTTCTCGAAGCACTTGTCCACATGCCGAATTTTGTCAAAGCATTCAAGGAATTGCTTAACAAGAAGGAAAAGTTGCTTGAACTCGCCAACACACGCTTAAATGAAAACTACTCTGCAGTTATTCTTAAAGAACTTCCGGAAAAGCTTGGAGATCCCGGTCGTTTTGTGTTGCCTTGCATCTTCAACAAAACTGTAGAATTTACTGCCCTTGCTGATCTCGGGGCCAGTATTAATCTTATGCCTTTGAGTGTTTGGAAAACACTATCATTGCCCGACCTCACTCCAACAAAGATGACTCTTGAACTTACAAATCGCACTCTCGCTTACCCCGTTGGTATAGCCGAAGACGTGTTCATTAAAGTTGGCACATTTACTTTCCCGGTCGACTTTGTCGTTGTTGATTATGAAATGGACCCTCGTATTCCTTTAATACTTGGTCGGCCATTCTTGAGAACCGGACGAGCCCTAGTTGATGTTGCCGAAGGTGAGTTAATCTTAAGAGTCGGGAATGATTCACAAGTTTTCAAAATGGGGAAGCTTACAAGTAAATCCTTTGGAGGCCGAGAATCAGTGAATATGATTAATGTGCTCGATGACTTTGTCATCTACAACAATCCGCTATTCGACTCTTGCATTGATAATCCACTCTTTCATGATGATGTGGATGATTCTCGCCCCAATTTGGAACCTTCTCCCATTTATGATTCTCCACCGGTCTTTGATGCTTATGATGATGATTCTAGCTCAGATTCGGATGATTATGATGACCTTACTTCTGAGTATCCCGATCTGCCCACATATGATGATTTTGATGAGGCCGATACTCTTTCGAGCGATTCTTCACATGATGAAGATCCTCCGCCATCACTCGATCCTACTTTGGATGATTACTCATTTGAGGAAGACTTCTCTACGTTTCTCAATACTTACTTCCCTCATGAGAGTGATGCTCCTCCTTATGATTTTGAAGATTATCGTCTTGATCCTACTTTGGATTTGAAGAACATTCTTTCAAAGGAGAAGAAACCGGTCGACACCAATATCCGCAACACGTATGAGTTAATACCTCTTTGTCCCCCTTCTGAGGACGAGGTTGTGCTTCTTCGCGGATCTTCTTCAAACTCTGTTGAGCCTGAGTGCTATTTTCCCCTAAAGGAAAAGGTGTTCGACCCCGGTATCGATATTCTGCAGCCATCTCAGTATCCACCTGATGAAATAAAAGGACATATTTTTGGAACTTATGGAAACCTGCTTGCACCACTTCACCCTTGCTTCCACCGTGCTCCATCGCTGCTTAAGGGAACCTTGCCTACTCTTCTTTGGCTTGCCTTGTTCGCCTTAAGCCTCTGCTATTTGATGGACGAAAACTATGTCTTTGATCCCAGTGGATATGTTTCATGCTTCTTCCTATGATAATCAAGGTCGAGTCAGGCTCACGACTCGGTAATAAAAAATCAAGCGCTTCTTGGGAGGCAACCCATGCATCTATCTTTTAGCTTTCTTTATCATAAGTGTAGGGGGAGACCCGTTGGTGTTTGCTATTTCCTCTCCTCTCTTAATCAGGGATTCGAGCTTCAAAGATCCACTCTTGATGATTCTTGACGACCTGTGATTCCGTGTTTCCATCTTCCTGGTTCTATCCTAAACTCTTTTCGATTCACTATTTTATATTTCTCAATATTAAAATAGGAATCTCTTTAGTTGTCTCTTCCTTAGCGAGATTTAAACAAAGTACACAATGTCCTAAGTGTAGGGGAGTTTACTCCCACATGATTAAACATTGAGGTTTATGTTAAGTGTAGGGGGGACTTCTATCGAAGTTAAGTGGCCTTTTCCTTGTATTTGTCCTCATTTTAACCGGAAAATCAATTTTTCGACATTTTTCAAAATTTTTAATCTATGTTGGCCTATTAGTTTTTATTCTTCTATAGTTATTTTCTTTCTTTGCTAGAATAAATTTTGAATAAAGTGGTTTTAATTTTCAAACGTTGTGAATCTTTTGACTCAACCCGAGTTTACTTATCTGAGTTACTCTAGCTAGTATCCTTAACATGTTTAAGTCAAGTTTTGCTAGGCTTTTATATAGGGAGCTATAAAACGCGGAAGTCTTAACTCTCACGGGTTAAGAACAAGAACTTTTCGCAAGTTCCTATAATTGATCCTAGAGAGTCGTTTATCAAGAGAACTTTAAAACGCGATTTCTAAAGTTGAAAAAGTCTAAGAGTTTGCAAGATCCTATAGGCGACTCGAAAACCCAAAACTTTGATTTAATAGGCAAAGCATCCACGAGTCTCATTCCTTGAGATTTTAAACTATGGAGAACGAGAGATGATAGAGCCAATTATAAGTTCGGTATTCTTTCGTGAATTTAGGTGAGTTAATTATAAGCTTATTCTCCCATCGCTTGTTAATAAATTTATCTGCAATAAATAAGGTTGTACGATTTGAAAAGTTACTTAGCTTCTAGCCCAAGATCGTTTAAAAGTTGCTCGGTATGGATTAGAGTTCATAGCCAAGGCATAACTTATTGAAGAGGGATGCGAAGATTGGCGAGTCCGAAAAGGTCCTAACAAGGCATGAGGACTATATTTTGTTGCTAAAGATACAAAGTGATGTGAAGAATCATTTATCGAAAATCAATATGAAGGATCGAGACACACGACGAAAAGCTAAAACTCCCCAAAAGTCATGGAGAAGTGTATCCGAAAAGACCCTAGCAAGGTATGAGGATAAATAGATCCAAGTCAAAAAGGAGGCGGATCTTTGTATATCAAAGTCCAAAATAAAGATTGGAGAAAAATGAAGAAGTCGTGGTCCAAGTATGAATCTCTCAAAACTTCAAGTGAAGAAATTCCTATATGAACAGAAGACCATAATTTCATGAACGTCTCTCAAGGTTTGAAGTATGAAGTCGCTGCCAAATATCGGTCCGAGAAAGGCCTCAAATCGCGAAGCGAGTTATGCCAAGATATGAACTTTATGAGGTCCCGAGAAGCAGTTTTAAAAGATTTTGTCCTTTAGCTAACTATTGATTAAATCGTTCACTTTATTTTCGGACTAAATAACTATCGAAATAAGTAAACAATGCATCCTCGTGATCATTCAAGACAAAAATAAAATATAAGAGATACACCTAGGAATAAGGGAGTCTAAGTGAGTAATTGGCCCACATGAGTTCGTGTTAGTTTACTAACTTATAATAACAATGATCTCGTTTTTAAGCTTAGTTTGGAGAAAGTGAAAACTTGAGGATGATGATTATTCATGACATTTCCAAAACCCAAGGTATGCTTTTGATTTCTTTACTTTGAATATTTGTAATTTTCTATCTCTTTAATAAAGGCCAACGTGGATTGATTATGATGAAAAATGAAATCTTGCTTTGTAACTAATGCATTGCATGAGGACATTGCAATGGTTAAGTGTAGGGGATTTGATAGGTGTGTAAACATCCATCCTTTTTACCACTTAATTACAATAATAACCGAGCTAAAACGTGTATTTTTATGTCTTTTATGTCGGAATTATGCGTGGTTTGTGTTTTTATTGTGATTTAGGATGAAAAGGTGAAAAGTGGAGAAAACACGGGCATTTACGGGCTTTTATTGAAGAAAAAGATGAAAGATGAAGTCGAGAAGTCAAGAGTGCAAAAAGAACGGAAGTCCAAGACCAATTCTGAAGATTTATCGAAGAAAAAGTCGAAAGACGGAAGTTTACTTAAAGCCGAAGAACTCAAGTCTACTTTACTGAAGAATTAAAAGACGAGTTCAAAGAAATCCCGAACCAAAAGTCATTAAAGTACAAGATTAAAGAAGATTTAAAGGCTTAAGGACTAATGGTGCAATTAACAAAGAGATTAAGAAGGAAGAGCCTAATGATGCAATTAAGAGCAAAGGAAGAAGGGGAGGAAGCTTCCTAAGCACCCCTTAATCCTCCCCTATATATAGATTAGTTCTTAATCATTTTCATTTTGTTGGTTAATAGTGACAATTAGTTCTTCCACTTTTAATTACCTTGTCATTTAAATACTTGTCAAATTTAAATACTTATCTTGCACCTTAATTACCATTTAATTTCAAGTAAGTTTTTCTTTTAATTCTTGTTAATCTTTATCTTTATTGTTGATCTCATCTTACCTTTCTTTAATCTTTGTTTTTCATGTTTATGTTCATGTTTATGTACTTATTTTGATCTAAGTAGGTTTTGATTATCTTGATTATTTTTGTGAGTTTGATTGTTTTGGATTGATTGTTTATGATTAATAGATGTTTATTTACTAGTTTGATTTAATCTTGCTTTATTTTTATTAGATCCGTGTATTTTTCTTGTTCCTTGTTCTTCGGTCCTGTTTGTTTCTGTTTCTGATCTTTCCAGGTAATGCAAGCCAAGAAACATTCCGAGTAAAGCATAGACGTCGTGGTCCATCCGGAATATTAAGTATTCCAGATAAGGGAATATTCCGAATAGGCAATATATTCCGCATAGGAATATATTCTGAATAGGGGAAATATTCCGAATAGCCAGATTATTCCGGATAGGCTACTTATTTCGAGTAGAGCTTACATTCCGAATAGGGGAATTTATTCCGAATAGGACTTTATTCCGAATAGGGCCAGTTATTCCGAGTAGGAGATTATTCCGAGTAGGATCTTATTCCGAATAGGCTGAGTATTCCGGATAGCCAAGACATTCTGAGTAGACAAATATTCCGGATAGAGAGGATTATTCTGGATAAGTGACATAATCCGAGTAAGACTTTTATTCCGAATAAGGGTTTATTCCGGATAGTTAATTTTCAGTTTCTTTAATTTCAGTTTTTAATTTTCTGCTTTTTAATTTCGAGCTTTATTTTTCCCGCCTTTTTCCTTACTCTCACTTTAAGTTTATTTGCCTTAGATTTATTTTAGCTTTGCCTTAGTTTAAGATTTAGTTTTAGTTGCGTTTTAAGTTTGCCTTAGTTAGTTTTAAGTTTGCGTTATTTACTTTTAGTGCCCTTTAATTTTAGTCACGCTTTTAAATACTTACACCATTTACTTTTAATTAGACTTAGATTTACTTTTAAGTCATTTATTTTAACTGTCTTTCATATTTTAATATACTAAAACGACACAACTTTTGTTCCACCAAAGACAGCAGAGTCGCACATAGAACCTAGATCAATTCGATTAGACCACTAGAACGATAATTTTCTTACTAGGCAAAAACCTAGTTATCAGACTACCATTAGGAGTGTGTTAAACTCTAGCGGGATTTGGTGAACTAGGTTTTCAATACTTGGGTTTGTCTTTCTGAATCTTTCCTTTTTGCTTAGCATCCTCTAGGTTGTTGGTATGAACTAAGTCATTTGAACCTACAGATTCCTTTGTGGACGCGAATGTCACACGTTTTAGAGGAGTCCTAGAAGTGCTAGGTGCATTCACATGGTTGGATTTAGCAACAATGTGCTTTCTAAATGAAGGAACATAGGGTGATATGGATGGTTTTGGAACACTTGGTTGCACATCAGTCTTAGGGGGTAACCTAGATTTCATATGAGAAGAATTAGAGAACGGAGTCGGTTTTCCTAAGATAGACGGCTTTGGATCCTTGTAGGCATTGGGTTGTCGAACAACAGGTTTCACAACTTTAGGTTCCACAGTTTTCCCACCTATTTTGGCAACGAGTTACTTCAACTCTTCTATCGCTATGTCCTTTTCTTGCAACTGAGCTTTCAAGTTTGTAATTTCCATACTCATTTAGTTCACTTCTCGACACGATGCTGAAAGTTTTACTTGCAAGTTATTATCATTTTGTCCTTTGCTGACTTTGGCTTGCAAAGCAAGTTCAAGAGAATGACAACATTTTTGAAGAAAATCACATCGGTGTTGAATTAACGCAAAAGCCTTTTGATCAACATTATCTGTGTGTTTTGAAAGCTCTGTTTCAAGACGTTCACACTCTTTGACTTGATCAAGATATTTACATGCCACGTCAGAATATTCATCTATATCTGCACAAGATGTAAGAGCAACACACAAAATATCTTTGGAGAAACATTCGTGTAAGAGTAGATCATATGCTGTAGAAAACTCGTCTCTTTCAGGTTGATGGTCGTTCACTTCTTGTTCAAGAGATTTCACATATTTCAGATCATCAAACATTTCTTGCTTAATTAATGTTTCAAATTCCAAAATATGTTTTTGCGTTCTTTCCGCAAGCGGAATCAAAATACTTTTCACAAGCACAGTTATATCGTGAGGAATTTCTTTGTTACCTTTCGAAAGTTTACGTTTATTCCAGTCATCATCAACAACTTTTTTGAAATTTTCAATGTTACTCTTGAGAATACTAAGTGCTTGCTTACTCTTGCTTACAGAAGCTTTATATGGCAAGTACTCAATAAATTTTGAAACATTAGTTTTCTTAGTAGCAAAAACTTGTCTCCATTTAATTCTTATTTGTTCACACTCGAATAATATTTGCTCACGAGACTTCTGTGTTTGCGGATTGAAAAGACCATAAAGACTGATTTCATAAGCATAATTATATGGTTTAACAATTTCTTTATTAACTTTTGGTCTACTCTCTTCTTCCAAATCATTTGTCTCTTCACTATCAGGCCTAACAACAAGGCAATCAAGATCGGTCCATTGGGACTCATCAAGATATAAGTGCTGATTCTCAGTTTGAGCTTGCTCAAGGTACTTAGGATTTGGAAAAATAGATTTATCCTTAAAGAACGAACGAGGTGCCAACATTCTCATGGTTTGAATTGATTGATTAGTTTTGTAAACAATTTTCTTGTAAAAATTGATTTGAGTTTCAAGTTCCACCATTTTGTCGATGTCATTCGCTTGTTTAGTTTTGAAATCCTTTTCCAACTTTTCGACCGCTACTTTCTTTTCATTAGCAAGTTTAGTTTTTTTCCTATTTAAGAAAATCATTTACTTGAGTTAGCTCATTGACTTTAGTGGTACCAAGATACGTTTTGTGACGTTCAGTACTCAAAGAGGTGTTATAATTACGTTTCTCTTGTTCTAGAAGCTTAAGAGTTTCGTTATATTTCTGTTGAAAATCGTCCTTTTTAACGTTAATTAAACACCCTTTGTACCCCTCAATCTCATTGGTCTTTTGAAGAAGCTGAGCTCTGTAGCTATCAATGGTCTCACTAGATTTAATTAGAGCAGCTTTGCATTCTTCAAAATTTTGAGTGAGCGTAGCGTTTGCCTTCTTTAATTGCTTTTGAATCTTTCTAGTTTCTTTGAAATCTTTTTGTAAAGTAGCAATAAAATTAGCAAGCGCAATACGTTCCTCATCATCATACTGATTTTCATGTTGATCATTGTCAGACTCATTATTGCATGTGTCTGAGGGATCATGTATGGTATTGCTATCAACATTTTCCGTCATACATGTGTCAATAAGGGTTTGAGTTTGATTACAATGCTTATGTGTATTATCATTGGCAAACACATTATATTCATTATTGTGTACCTCTTCTAATGAGTCAGAGTCGAAGACAGGGCCATTATCATAGGAAGGTGTATTGCTGATGACATTCTCAGAACTGATGTCATGTGTGCCAGTGTTGCTGCTTTCTTTCCCACGTATGGTATGATCATCCTGCGTACCATGCTTTATGTTCCGTGATGTGCAGCTTTCATTCACATGACCCGATATTGTACCACAATTAGTCTTGAACCTTTTATCTATCTCTTGTTCGTGAATTATTATTCTGTGGACATAGGTTTCAATGGATTTGATGTTACTTGGAATCAGGTCTTTGAACGTTTGAGCAGTTTTATGATGTCTCATGAAGCATCCCTGTGTACTCGAAGACATGAGAAATTATGAATCAAAAGTCTTTTCAAATGTCGTCTTGAGTTCAGTGAAGGTGATCTTGCATTCACTCCCAAAAAGTCTTTCTTTGGTGAGTTGTGCCGCAAGTTTCTCCATGTGTGAAAGCTCTTATAAACGTGCCAGTGGATTCACCTAAGTCTAGCAGGACTTTTAAAAGGCTCTCGAACGATGATTGAAATATTCTCAAACTTTCTATGCATTTATCTCTCAAGAAGCGTGTCCGTTGTTGTAATTGTTCCATCTCAAGAGTTGTCACAACTGAACACTCACTCTTTTCCAGGATGATCGTCTCTCTGTTGATGAAGTGACTTTGTATCTTAATTAGATATGATGTGATTGTGTTGTTGTTGAAATTCTGAAAATTCCGATTTTTTTTCCCAGTCCGACAAAAACGGTAAACCGAAAAATTTTGAATTACCAAATTTTGAATTCATGTTAGAAATAGCCAATAACTAATAGGAAAAAATTTTGAAAAAGGAAAAATGTTGACAAAAATACAACCTAAAAATGGCCTAAAAATTTGAATTTTTGGTCGAAAAATTTTTCGCATCGCCAAAATTTGACTATGGTTTTCTCGCCAAAAAATAAAACCCTTTTCAATGGCCTAAAAATGGTCTAGAAAAAATAAAATTTACTATGGTTTTCCCGCCAAAAAAACTCTTTTTTTTTCTAATCTTCCTGTAAACTATGTTCCGGGACTAGTCTAGATAGTGACTAATTCTAAAAAATACTCAAACAAAGCATCCATCGGAATGCCCATCTGAATGTGTCATCGGAATGTTCTATCGGAATGCTATCGGAATGCTATCGGAATACCTGTCGGAATATCTGTCGGAATAACTGTATACCTGTCGGAATACCTGTCGGAAAGAATAGCTGTCGGAATAACCATCGGAATAAAGGTCGGAATATAAAACCCTTTTCCGATGGAATTCCGTCGGAATAACTGTCAGAATATGAAACCCTTTTCCGATGGAATTCTGTCGGAATAACTGTGCAGTTCCAAAACTTTTGGTAAAAAAGTGAGATTTTTGACAAGAAATCCGTGATTTTAACCAATCGAAAGCAACCAAATCCCTACCCCAACTATGTAGGAGATGTATATCAAGATTTAGAGCACGAAAAACACAAAAAATTTGAATTCGAGAGATGTTAAAGAGATGAAATGATATGAATCAAACAAAAACACAACAATCAATCACAAATCTTGCCCATGGCGATTGATACCAACTGTTGTCCCATATTTGTGATGATTAAGCAAGGAAGAAAGAAAGAAAATAGATGAAGTATATTAATTCTAGAGAGAGAAAGTAGTGAGAGAAAGTAGAGAGAAGTGTGTGAAACTATGGGAAGATTAGATTAAAAAAATGACAATCAACACCTCTCCTTACATGCAAGGAGAGGTATTTATAGCCTTGCCTACATGTGGCATAATGGGCTATATGTTTGATTGGGTCGGGCTTGAATAAATACTTAGTACCTTGAAAGAGGCCTTTTAAGCTAGCCATCAAGCCCGTAATGTCACGACTATTTTAACTAACTATTACATCATTCTACTAAATGTTACAATATAGACCTATGACCGAACATTCTTGTTTGACTCAATATTTTGAGGCTAACACATCCCATGGGACTTGGTTATACTCAAGTGTAGTTTATTTGTAACAAAACGGTGGTTATGATTGTCTCGGATTAAACCATCATAAGAATCGTTTTATGAACAAGCACACTAAGAACATACATGTGTGGTCAAATTATCACAAGGACATTAGGATGTTTAGTTTGGAAAACATATTATCAAAGGTAATCCTTTCGACCTATATAACCAATAATAATAGATTAGTGCTTTATAAATCAAGTATACATAAGTCTCAATCAAGTGATCATATCATGAGCCTTATGGCTAAACCAACAAAAGCAAGAATCTTTCGACCCATAGACTTGGTGTTATCAATTTGATAAGTTTCATTTACTTGAAAGATGATTAGAAAAATATATTCAAAAGACTCATTTTGAAGTTAGTCTCAATTAAACATTTATTTGTTATGTTTATTAAGTGTCTTGCACAATCTTCACAAAGCACAAGACCAAATCATTTGTCGATTAACGAATTGGAATCTACCATATTGAGAATAATTTCGACCTTTAGACTCAACAATGATTAACCAAAATGACAAACAAGAACAAGTTCCAATTCAACCAAATATAATGTTATCACCATAATCCAAAGCAAACACTAATAAAATCCAAACATCCATTCATCACAAGTTTTCATATGAACGCACAAGTATCTACACATCATTCACAATACCACAAAACACATGAATAACCATAAACATGATTTAATTATAAAGAAGAAGTTACCAAACATTAGAGTTTATTGAACCAGAGTATTCAAGTGATTCTAACCAAAATAACAACCAAATTACAATGCATCACCTATAACCTTCTTGGACATCAACATCTTGGTATGAGTATAGAGCCTTTTGGGGTGTTTGGGAATGAGGATTGTGGGAGATTGGATGGTCTTGTGGAGGTTTGGCTTTCTTCTCTACATCGTCCATAACTTATAACATGAGTATGGCAACCAATTCCACCGCTCACCAGCATGGGTGAGGGGTGATAAGAGAGTAGCAGGGACTGTATGTATCAAGATTAAGATTGGTATGATAAAGATATTATAAACACTACCCCATGGGTCTTATTTATACTTGAATTAGCCTTGGTCACCAAGTAGGTTTCTTGGAGCCAAAGGTGTGTAATGAGGGGTTTAATGAAGCTTGGAAGAGAAAACATGGAGTTATGATCGGATTGGGGAGCAAGGGAAAGTTAATTGGGGTGTTTAAGATTACTTGGAGAAGTGGTAGGAAGAAAGGAGCTGGCGGATTTTTGGAGTAGCCGCCCACCTTTTCAGATTGTCGGCGGCTCCTTTTTGCTATTCTGCTGGCAACCATTTGATTTTACTGGTGGCTTCTTTTTGCTATTTTGCTGGCAACCATTTGATTTTGTTGGTGGCTTCTTTTTATGCTGCCTCCTTTTTTACCATCTTTCTCGTATTCCTTCTTTAGTCCTTTTTCTTTGTTTCTTCCTCTTTCTTTCTTCTAAACTTTCCAAGACTCTTATTCTTTGTATTATTCGTTATACGAGAACTACACTTTCATGTCTCGTTCCTCATTTCTCCTCCAATTCTCGCCTTTTATTCTCATCTTCGTGTTTCTTCTTCCTTTCTTGTGATGTAACCATTGATGAACCTACATTAACAAGTAAGCTTCATTAAGTATCATAAGTTCATAATAATCACATAAATATATGCATAAATATCACGAATACGCTCTTACAAATATGTTAGATTTGAGCGTTATCATTAACCTAATGTAATATCGACCATGGAACTAGGAATGATAATGAGGCTAGTTTGAGGCGGGGCGATCATTCTTTATCCCCAAACCCGATTAGCTAACCACACTCCAATCCCGCTCTAATCTCCATTCGGATCTTAACGTGGCGCTCTATTGAGGCAAGGTACTCCCCCATCTGATCCTCTTTAGAGATCTTATCAGAGCATTTTTCAGAGGCAATGCTTCATCAAATACATTATTTTTACATCATACTTTACCAATGTGATTACATGCAAATATGTAATAATTTGACGAATCAAGAACCACTATCAATATTTCAATTACTAGCCTTAATAAATTTTCAACAAATTAAACATAAATAGTACAAATCACGCTTAGAAAGGTATAAAATAATAGCACAAAGAAGTTTTTGTGATCACAATTTGCTATTTTACAAAGATACAAAACTACAAACACTCGATAATATTATTTTTATTAAATAAATACTCCATCCGTCCCATAATAAGTGTTCACTATGGAATATTCCAAATCTTTGTTACTAAACTTTGACCACAAATATTTGTATTTGTATTACATATTACTCGATGACAATTATACTAATGAAAATATATTTTAAAACCGAATCTATTCATATGACTTTCGTCAAGTTTTATATAACACAAATATAAATATTTATGGTCAAATTTTAGTAACAAAGACTTTGAATAGTTAATAGTGGACACTTATTGTAACACTCCACTTGGATAAATGGACCGTTACGTGTATTTATGGCGTGTCATCAAAGCATGCAAGGCAATGTATTAAACATTAACTGACCAAACGGAAATACCGGAATCAAACATCGGTAGTCCAACAAGCCCAAAATATAAAGATTAAGTACTGAAAGGAAAAGGATGAAACAGTGTCCAAACAACCAAAGTAAAGTAACGTAATGTGTGCATAAAAATAAAGGAGTCTGGATAGCTCCCATCCAAATGCACGTACTCTCTTAGAAGTCCTAAGATCGTCCCTGTGTACCTGCCGTTTGGAAACATGAAAGGAAACTACGGCTGAGCATAACGCTCAGTGGACGGATATAGCAAGATAAGAATGTACTGAAAGGTAATGAAATAGAAGACAACAATGAAGCTATAAGACTGATATGTAACATGTGGTATAACCTTGCATAAAATCTGCAAGACCTGGTTCATATATACTGATACTGAAATATAACTCTAAATTCTGAAAACATGCATTTACTGTATTTTATTTGCTAGAGCTTATATAGGTCACGTGCTGTAACAACCGTGCATGAATAACTGGAGGGGTGACCTCGTCATGCTGTAGAGGGGTGACCTCTAAATAACTGTGCTGGGTGGAGGGATCAGCTCCAATGTGAAGGATGTAGAGCACACACCACATTCACCCTGATAACTTGTAACACATATAAGCCTAGGATGCATCCATACGCCCCACTAAACATACATATAAAAATGGCCAAACTGAACATGAGTGGGACGATGCAGGATATCACTCTCCTGCATGTGAGTCACGACACCGGTGCCTCTAGTGCCATGGTTACGGTACCTCCGTAACTAGTACATAAACTGGTCATGCTTGTATATAATGCTCGGGCAATTTTTTTAGTTATTAATCATGATTACTGATAAGCTTAAACATATACTGGGGAAAACATTTGGCTGAAGACGGGGAATCCTAATCATGCATAGAAATGAAGTCCTTACTGAAAGGACGGAAAATCCGTACCTCTAGTCCAGTAACTGACTGAATGGAAGACTGAACGAATACTACTCGGGCTTCACGCGTGCTACATAAATAAAGGACGCGAATAAGTTAACAAATATCCGTTATTAAATTTTACTGATCTTATTGGTTTCTTATTTATTTATTTCTGAAATTTCATACGCATATTAACGGCTAAATCCGGTCTTATAATAATTCCTTTTAATGTATTAACGTTCTACTAATAGCTACGTACAACGTATTTCTGACGATAATTATTTCTATAATAAGTATTTCGCTAAAAATAGAAGTTCCTTAATTTAGAAAGTTCTTAAATTGTTTAATTCATTTTCTAATAATATACCCTTTTAAATCTTTAAGAATTTGTTTAATTTAATACACTTGAAATATATATAAAATATTTGTAAAACAATTTAATTTAAAAAGGTATAATATAAAAATATTTATTTTATCATTTATAAACATGTCCCGAGCCTACCGAGCCTATCTCGGTCGCACTACCCGAATTAACATACAATACCAAATCTGTCCAAGAGTTAGTGACAGAAATTTTATGTCACCAAAAACTGTCGCTAAAAACTACTCCTTTAAAACTGCATAAACCCTAACAGTTTTGCGACAGTAACACTGTCGCTAAAACTGTCGCTAATCTCAAACTAAAACCCTTTTTATTTTCTGGTTAAAGAGTTCCCACTGCCTTCTTTTGGTTTCCCCCGTTCCATATAGTTCCCACTGCTTGTTTACAAAGTTCCCACTGCTTGTTTCTGACAAACCCAAACGCCCCCTTATATTTTTGCAGCCCCCAAACGCATTCCTTTTGGTCGAATCTTGCCCTAGCCGCCCCTGTATGGGTCACGGCTGGGCAGAGGAGAGGATCACCGAGACATTAAGTCTCGGTTTTTGTGAGGCCAACCAAAACCCGACCCCTTTTGCTGCGGCTGTACAAAACAAACCACCACCGAGACATTAAGTCTCGGTTTGGTGTACAATCACTCAACCCGGCTGTGACAACCCTCAACCCTTTGCCGAACCAAAAAAAAGAGAAGGGAAAACAAGGTCTTACCGTGATGATTATGAGCTATTCGGAGAGCTAACCGATTCTTTTTTTTTTCTCTTGTTTTCTTCCCGGCGGCCACTCAAACCCTAATTTCTATATTTTTTTTGTGTCGACTGAAATGGAGGAAAAAGGGGTTCCCGTTTGTTTTGTGTAGCCAAAATGGGCTAAAGCCCAAGTCCTTTTAGTTTTTTTAAAAACCGGCCCTTTCTTTCCTTTTATCTTAATTATATTTTTTTTTACTAGTGTAATAATAACAATTGCATAATAATATTTCTTGTAATATTTTCTTGTGATAATTTCTACGTAAATGTTTTAAATAAAAACTGCGTATTTACCTTTCTCGAATTTAAATACGGGTTTTACAATTCTTCCCCTCTAAAAAGAATAATTCGTCCCCGAATTAAAGATGCGGTCGTACTGGGTTTTACAATTCTTCCCCTCTAAAAGAAGAATTCGTCCCCGAATTATAGGGTATTTAAGCTGACTGGTAAAAGTCGAAAATGCTATAAGCTGGAAGACATAAAAGCTGAAAAGACATACCCGAATCAAAACTGAAAGTGAGGATAAGAAGTCCGTATAGACTCCTCTGTTTCCCAAGTGGCCTCCCGCTCGGTATGGTTCCTCCACAGGATTTTAACGAAAGGAATGGTCTTCCTTCTCATAACTCGATCCTGGCGATCTAAGACTGCTTGGGGTTCCTCAATATAAGATAAATCCTCCCGAATCTGATCGAGTGGATAATTTACTTTGTGAAGCTCGTGATAGTTGTACCCCCTGAGTAATGAGACATGAAACACGTTGTGGACGTGTGAAAGCTGAGGCGGTAACGCCAATCGATATGACACTTCACCAATACGTTCAAGGATTTCGAACGGTCCGATGTAACGAGGGCTAAGTTTGCCTTTGAGGCCAAAACGTCTGACACCGCGTACGGGTAATACTTTGAGGAACACACGATCTCCAGTCTGAAATGATAGATCTCTGCGATGCTTGTCGGCGTAACTCTTCTGGCGAGTACGCGCTTCTTGCAGCTTTGCCCTAGCGATGGCGACCTTTTCATTGGTCAGTTCTATCAGTTCAGGTCCTTCAATCAAACGTTCTCCCACCTGATCCCAACAAATAGGAGCACGGCATTTTCTGCCGTATAACATCTCGAATGGAGCACGCTTGATACTAGCATGCCAACTGTTGTTGTAAGCAAACTCGACCAAGCAAATATAGTCATCCCAGTGTCCTGTCCATTCTAATGCACAGGCGCGTAGCATGTCCTCTAAGGTCTGGATGGTACGCTCTGACTGACCGTCCGTCTGTGGATGGAAAGCTGTGCTGAGCTTGAGCCTAGTTCCCCAAGCTTTGTGCAAACCTCCCCAGAAATGAGAAGTGAAACGGGGATCCCTATCTGATATAATTTCCGAAGGTGTACCGTGTAATCGTACGATCTCCTCGGTGAATAGTTTCGCTAATTTACTGACTGCGAAATCTTTACGAATAGGAATGAAATGTGCTGACTTGGTCAAACGATCGACAACTACCCAGATTGCATCATGTCTCCGCTGAGTCTGTGGTAGTCCGGTGACAAAATCCATAGAGATCTTGTCCCATTTCCACATTGAAATATCTAATGGCTGGAGAAGACCACTGGAACGCTGGTGCTCTATCTTAACCTGCTGACAGGTTAAGCATTTAGACACAAATGTTGCGACATCCTGTTTCATACCGCTCCACCAGAAATGCTGCTTAAGATCGTGGTACATTTTGGTGGAACCCGGATGGATAGAGAACGGAGAGCTGTGAGACTCAGTCATTAAGGCTTCTCTGAGAGCAGGGTCTTCTGGAACACAGAGTTTGGTACCCTGCCATACGATACCATCGTCATCGATGCGAAATTCGGTCTGCTGGTCAATGTTCTGGATAATCGCCCAGATTTCACCATCATCCTTTTGGGCGTCTTTAATCCTAGAGAGTAAATCTGGTTCTACCCTCAAACTAGCCTAGTATCCCCTCTGTCCGCGTACTAAGAGCTCAATATCATACCGTTCTAAATCCCGAATAATTTCTTCCTGAACTTTGATGCCATTTATCATACCTGACTTTCTACTAAGGGCATCTGCTACTACATTTGCTTTGCCTGGGTGATACTGGATATTAGTGTCATAGTCTTTTAGCAGTTCTAACCATCGCCTCTGTCTCATGTTCAGCTCTCGCTGTGTAAATATATACTTGAGACTTTTGTGATCGGTGAAGATATCACACGACTCACCGTATAAATAATGCCTCCAGATTTTAAGGGCGAAAACGAATGCTGCGAGCTCTAGATCATGAGTAGGGTAATTTTTCTCATACGGCTTCAGTTGACGCGAAGCATAAGCAATGACTTTCCCATGCTGCATAAGAACACAACCTAAGCCCTTTCCTGATGCGTCACTGTAAATCTGATAACCACCTGTACCGGATGGAAGAGTAAGTATCGGTGCTGAGATCAATCGATGCTTGAGTTCCTCAAAACTCTTTTCTCTCTCCTCGGTCCAAATAAACTTCTCACCTTTTCGCATAAGTTGGGTCAATGGTAACGCCAAACGTGAGAAGTTTTCCACAAACCTGCGGTAATAACCCGCCAACCCAAGAAAACTACGTATCTCTGTGACAGATGTCTGTCTTGGCCATTTGGTGATAGCCTCCACCTTTGCAGGATCCATAGTGATTCCTTCTGCGGAAACAATATGGCCTAGAAACGCCACTGTATTCAGCCAAACCTCGCACTTAGAAAATTTTGCATATAACTTTTCTCGTCTGAGAATCTGCAACACTGTACGGAGATGATCCTCATGTTCCTCTTTAGATTTGGAGAAAATAAGGATATCATCGATGAATACAATCACAAACTTGTCTAAGAATTCGTGGAAGACTCTGTTCATCAAGTCCATAAATACTGCAGGCGCATTCGTGAGACCGAATGGCATAACAACAAACTCGTAATGACCGTACCTCGTGCGAAAAGCAGTTTTGGATATATCCTGCTCTTTTACACGCAGCTGATGGTAGCCTGACCGTAGATCGATTTTTGTGAAGTGCTTGGCACCTTGAAGCTGATCGAATAAATCGTCAATACGAGGAAGTGGATAACGGTTACGAATAGTGAGCTTATTCAACTCACGGTAGTCAATACACAAACGCATACTACCATCCTTCTTCTTGACAAACAAAACGGGAGCGCCCCATGGTGACACGCTTGGACGAATGAAACCCCTTTCGAGAAGTTCCTGAAGTTGATCCTTCAGTTCCTTAAGCTCTACAGGAGCCATACGGTAAGGAGCTTTAGATACTGGTTCTGCACCTGGAATGAGATCGATGCCAAATTCTACCTCTCGCATGGGAGGTAAACCTGGAAGTTCCTCGGGAAAGACATCTGGAAAGTCTGACACAACTGGCTGATCATGAATTGAAGGTGTCTCCGAAGTCGTGTCATGAACTGTAGCTAGGAAACCCTCACAACCATGATATAGTAATGTACGAGCCTGTAAAGCTGAAATGATCTGAATATGTTTTCCTGGTAGGAAACCGTGGTGAATAAATTCTGGTGTCTGGACATCACCAAAGATAACCCGGTGAGCATGACAGTCTATGGTGGCATGATGAACCGACAACCAATCTATACCCAGAATAACATCGAATTCACACATATCTAAAGGGAGGGCACTGACTGGACGGATTTTATCATCAAACTCAAGAGGGAGATCCTTATACACCTGGGTAATGAGTACGGAGTCTCGCATGGGGGTAGATATACTAAGTGCACTGTCTAGTGGCGTAGGGGTCATGTTTATTCTAACAGCATATGAAGTAGATATAACCGAGTGCGTGGCGCCTGTATCGAAAAGCACGCATGCAGACTGTCCGTGTATAAACAAAATGCCAGTAATGGTACCTGCGGTCTTATTTGCTTGTTCACGGGTAGTAGTGTAGACACGACCAGTGGTTGGTGGTATCGGTGGTGGGGGAGGTAAAATCTGAGGAATCTGGCCTGAGGTACCGGCAGCATCCCCGCTCTTGCAATCCCTCTTCAAATGGCCCGGCTGACCACACTTGTAACAATTACCCGAACCACGACGACAAGGTCCCGAGTGTTTCTTCCCACACGTGATGCAAGTGGGATATGTATACCCGGTGGAAGTAGCTCTGGTTTGCTGAGAACCTGATTTACGATGATAAATACGTGTCACGATTCTGATAACTTAACTGAAATAAGGCTGATTGACTGAATTTTAAAATTACCAGAATTTGCTGGTCGGGCAACCTGCTGACCCCTGTTGTGTTGGTCACGCCCCTGTCCAGCATCTCTGTTGGAATTTACAAATAAATTTAAGATCTATTTTACACGATAGTTTAGTATTTCTGGAGCTTAAAGACTCACCTGTAGCTGCCAGAGGAGTTGGAGCTGCCGCGGTAATTATCACCGCCGTTCCTCTTATCTGACCGATTACGGTCATATGACTGACTGTGGTTCCTGTAGTTCTGATGCGGAGTAGCCGATTGGGATCGGTCTCCTCCTCTGTGTCTGTACGATTATAATAACATATAAGTTGACAAGCAATAATGGGGCTAAATTGTTTAAGTCTGTTGGGTGAGATGTACCTCTTCTCCGGACGCTCTACATTCTCGAGCTCATCTCTCTCGAAAAGCATCTCGACATCCCGAGCTGCATTAGCTACTTGTGACACATTAGTGAATGTGGCACTCATCAGTCTATCTGCAGTCCTAGAGTGAAGAGCCCAGCGAAATTGCTTCGCTTGCTCCTCTACGGTACCCACAGCCTCCCCTAAGAATCCAGCCATCCTGAGGTATCGGTGCATGAACTCTATACTGTTCTCGCCATTATTCTGACGAATAACGTGAAAGTCCCTCTTCATCTTAGCTTGCTCCGCATGCGGGAAAAACTGGTCATAGAACATCGTCTTGAAACGTGCCCAGGTCAATGTAAGCTCCCAAGCATCTCCCCCATTGGACAGTTTTTGAGACCTCCACCAATGTAGAGCAGGACCCTCCAGCTTGTAAACTGCAAGCCTAACTTTTAAAACATCACCACAACCCATAGCTCCAAAAATTTTCTCTATATGGTAGATCCAGTCTTCAGCGTCAGTTGGAGCTACAATCTGCTCAAACAGTCGGGGTTTCTGCTTGTTAAACAGATCCAGCCAAACGAGTAAAGTGGCAGGTGGTGGAGCAGGAGGGTTGTTATTCTGCTGAGGTCCATTTTGATATTCAACTCGGATCTCATCACGAATTTGGGGTAACATGGCCTGTATAGCAGCCTGAACAGCAGCAGCAATGGCAGCTGCGTTAGGATCATTCTCGGTTTCGCGTCTGGGTGGCATCTGAAATAAAAGAGGATAAGTTGATAAAACTGCCAAAATCTGGGGTAATAAATCTGTATACGCATAGTGTAATTCATGAAGGTATAGCCCATAAAATATGACATGAATACTGGTGAAAGCCTAGGGTCAGTTCACAAAATGACAATTACTGAAACATAAATATGACATGAGTAAGGATGAACGCCTATGGTCAGTTCATCTATACAAAATTTAAACGGCAAGGGTGAACGCCTATGGTCAGTTCACCAAAACAAAAATTCGCTGAAGTCACATGCGATTAAGTATGGCCAGTCCTGTACCAGCCGTTTACTTAATCACAATTTTTTTGAAAATCTTACTGATAAAAATACATAAGTAGCATGGAAGACAACGACGCCAAAATACAGGAAGTTCTTGGTGACTACCCACTAGTCACAGGTCAAGTTTTAGAGCCCACAGGTCGAACCAGGCTCTGATACCATAATTATAACACCCCACTTGGATAAATGGACCGTTACGTGTATTTATGGCGTGTCATCAAAGCATGCAAGGCAATGTATTAAACATTAACTGACCAAACGGAAATACCGGAATCAAACATCGGTAGTCCAACAAGCCCAAAATATAAAGATTAAGTACTGAAAGGAAAAGGACGAAACAGTGTCCAAACAACCAAAGTAAAGTAACGTAATATGTGCATAAAAATAAAGGAGTCTGGATAGCTCCCATCCAAATGCACGTACTCTCTTAGAAGTCCTAAGATCGTCCCTGTGTACCTGCCGTTTGGAAACATGAAAGGAAACTACGGCTGAGCATAACGCTCAGTGGACGGATATAGCAAGATAAGAATGTACTGAAAGGTAATGAAATAGAAGACAACAATGAAGCTATAAGACTGATATGTAACATGTGGTATAACCTTGCATAAAATCTACAAGACCTGGTTTATATATACTGATACTGAAATATAACTCTAAATTCTGAAAACATGCATTTACTGTATTTTATTTGCCAGAGCTTATATAGGTCACGTGCTGTAACAACCGTGCATGAATAACTGGAGGGGTGACCTCGTCATGCTGTAGAGGGGTGACCTCTAAATAACTGTGCTGGGTGGAGGGATCAGCTCCAATGTGAAGGATGTAGAGCACACACCACATTCATCCTGATAACTTGTAACACATATAAGCCTAGGATGCATCCATACGCCCCACTAAACATACATATAAAAATGGCCAAACTGAACATGAGTGGGACGATGCAGGATATCACTCTCCTGCATGTGAGTCACGACACCGGTGCCTCTAGTGCCATGGTTACGGTACCTCCGTAACTAGTACATAAACTGGTTATGCTTGGATATAATGCTCAGGCAATTTATTTAGTTATTAATTATGATTACTGATAAGCTTAAACATATACTGGGGAAAACATTTGGCTGAAGACGGGGAATCCTAATCATGCATATAAAGGAAGTCCTTACTGAAAGGACGGAAAATCCGTACCTCTAGTCCAGTAACTGACTGAATGGAAGACTGAACGAATACTACTCGGGCTTCACGCGTGCTACATAAATAAAGGACGCGAATAAGTTAACAGATATCCGTTATTAAATTTTACTGATCTTATTGGTTTCTTATTTATTTATTTCTGAAATTTCATACGCATATTAACGGCTAAATCTGGTCTTATAATAATTCCTTTTAATGTATTAACGTTCTACTAATAGCTACGTACAACGTATTTCTGACGATATTTATTTCTATAATAAGTATTTCGCTAAAAATAGAAGTTCCTTAATTTAGAAAGTTCTTAAATTGTTTAATTCGTTTTCTAATAATATACCCTTTTAAATATTTAAGAATTTATTTAATTTAGTACACTTGAAATATATATAAAATATTTGTAAAACAATTTAATTTAAAAAGGTATAATATAAAAATATTTATTTTATCATTTATAAACATGTCCCGAGCCTACCGAGCCTATCTCGGTCGTACTACCCGAATTAACATACAATACCAAATCTGTCCAAGAGTTAGTGACAGAAATTTTATGTCACCAAAAACTGTCGCTAAAAACTACTCCTTTAAAACTGCATAAACCCTAACAGTTTTGTGACAGTAACACTGTCGCTAAAACTGTCGCTAATCTCAAACTAAAACCCTTTTTATTTTCTGGTTAAAGAGTTCCCACTGCCTTCTTTTGGTTTCCCCCGTTCCATATAGTTCCCACTGCTTGTTTACAAAGTTCCCACTGCTTGTTTCTGACAAACCCAAACGCCCCCTTATATTTTTGCAGCCCCCAAACGCACTCCTTTTGGTCGAATCTTGCCCTAGCCGCCCCTGTATGGGTCACGGCTGGGCAGAGGAGAGGATCACCGAGACATTAAGTCTCGGTTTTTGTGAGGCCAACCAAAACCCGACCCCTTTTGCTGCGGCTGTACAAAACAAACCACCACCGAGACATTAAGTCTCGGTTTGGTGTACAATCACTCAACCCGGCTGTGACAACCCTCAACCCTTTGCCGAACCAAAAAAAAAGAGAAGGGAAAACAAGGTCTTACCGTGATGATTATGAGCTATTCGGAGAGCTAACCGATTCTTTTTTTTTTTTTTTCTCTTGTTTTCTTCCCGGCGGCCACTCAAACCCTAATTTCTATATTATTTTTTTTGTGTCGACTGGAATGGAGGAAAAAGGGGTTCCCGTTTGTTTTGTGTAGCCAAAATGGGCTAAAGCCCAAGTCCTTTTAGTTTTTTTAAAAACCGGCCCTTTCTTTCCTTTTATCTTAATTATATATTTTTTTTTACTAGTGTAATAATAACAATTGCATAATAATATTTCTTGTAATATTTTCTTGTGATAATTTCTACGTAAATGTTTTAAATAAAAACCGCGTATTTACCTTTCTCGAATTTAAATACGGGTTTTACACTTAATATGGGACGGATGTAGTACTATTATAAAAACAAATGAAAATACTAAATCTATATGTATATATAGTTTTGAAGTGAGGCGGGGCGGAAATATTATCCCCGTCCTTGCCCAAAACCCAATAAAAATCCTCTTTAAGGCCCCAAAACTTGCCCCATAACTCAATAAGCACACTCCCAAAACTTTGGGTTTTAGATTGCCCAATCAAAGTTTAGGTTTTTTTTTGCCATCCCTACACGAAACCGAATAGTGAGGATATTCCGGGTGGCATCAAACCTCCATAATTTGTGCGAGTGCAAGAGTTCTTCGATGTCGTGTTCTTTTGTTTATGAAATTAAATAAACAAAATGGCATCTAAGATAACTACACACATGCTACACTAACACATCTAATAGACCTAACATTTTGTCTACTTCAAATTTGGCAACCAGGTATTAATTATGTTTGCCGTTTTTATTTTTTAATTTTTGCCCATAAAGAATAAACTATGCCATTTATCATCTACACAAATAAAGGGTTTTGATTTTTTTTCAAAAGAGCAAAAGTATGACCCGAAAGCATATTGGATTTGTCCCATGGAATGTCTTTTACTTTGAAACTGTCAATTTTCGTAGTGGAGTATTAATTTACTATAATATTTCACTTTTTACGTTCCAAAATCATTGTTTTATGTAAGATCAACTCTAGTACAATAAAAAAATTTGAGTAGGGGTAATGAGTAATATTTGTTGCGTTCATACAAAAAGTATAACATAAAAATGAGTTAAAATGTGTGCTGTAATTGAACACTAAAGGCAGATCCAATTTAGTGTATGTGTGAAAGAATCACATTATTTCACATGGAGAGTTCCAGGTTACTTCTGTAGAAACAGTTGAGTTCCCTTCAAGAAAACTTGTATCCACAATACATTTCCTTTAGTTATTTAATATCATGGTAATATTAGAAAATTTATAATCCCGGTTTTAAAAAATCTAGTGGTGATAATGTATTCAAACTTAATAGAAAATCAACCAAAGTCCTTAAAATAAATTAAACAAAGACATCTACTAAATAATTTTCATATGGAAATGCTAAATTTAGCATGTTATGGGAATAAATACAAAGAACAAAAAAATAATAAACGACAGAAAACTAACAAAACAATACAGTGCTCTAGAAATGTTAGTGATTGATTAGCTTTTTTTTACATTGGAATGGTACTAGAAGACAATTTGTCCTCAATGCTCAACTGTTGAAGGGAAATAAGATATGTTGCTTCCAAATTTGACATGTTAATTACAATATAAATTATTAGTATTCTTAAATCCTTACAATATACGTTTTTTTAGTTAAAGAGACTACACACACTAGTTTAGGAAAATAAACTATCTCATTTTTTAACGGAAAAGGAGAATACTCTGAACGAGATGATAATACTTTTGCTCCAAAAAATTTACAAGAATAATTTACAAGACTTAAGTTTGGTATGTTAGAGTCTATTGAATCGTATCAAACCAAACCTTATACCGACATAATTCAAACTCGAGCCTAATACGTAAGGCCAAATGTTTGGCAAGCCTAATACAAATACTTGAAGGGTCCAAATATATATTTGTAACCAAAGTTTCTTTGTAATGCAAATAAAGTTGAATAAAAAATAAATTTTAAAAATTCTAATTCAATTTTTTTTTGGTAGAAATAATAATGACTATAATTTAAAAATGGTAAACATGTTGTAAAAGTTATCTCGCCATAAAAAGTGGGTGTTATCATCGAAACCAGCTATACCTAATTATGTTTTATACGAAATGGTACTACAGGAAACATGCAATTAGCACAAGTAAGATTCTCATTCTAATATATAAATTATTTAAGATTCGGGTTTAATTTGTTAAATCAACCGCCACAATAATGTAGCCGGCGCAAACATTTTAACAATTCTATTGACAGTCACACAATTGTTATTATTATTTTTGGAATTTTCTGGTTGTATCTTTGGTTATGGAAAACTATAGTCAAATAAACTCTTTGTGATAACGCATTTGACAAATATGATGTTCATTTTATAACATATCGTTGTTATCATATCATATGGCGAAAACATTGTTTTATTGTTCACAAATTCTTTCTATTTAAAGATTTACTTGAAAACTTCAACCAAAAATATAAATACGTATCTCAACTCAACTAGAGAATGTGTGAGAATCATCAGACCCGACTGTACTAATTATCTATAGGAGTAGAGCAAGTTCCTATGTAGATAGTTTCATTGATCACATACGACATTCTAAAACTTGATATTATGAGATGATAATGTGTCACTGATAGCGTATTGCATGTACGCGACCTATTCAATGAACTCTAGTATCGAATTGAACATTTAACATTTTCTTTTCAATCTCTTGTGTGTCTTGCAAACGTCATTGATCATGCTTTTACTGTCAATTGCATGGAATTTCTGATTAAAAAGAGTCGAATGGCATCGTATATAACACACTTAACACATGAAAAACGAGGGAACTGAATCACATGGTCACTAATCTTTCGTGTTTAAGTGTAAATGGAATTAACATGGAAAAAAAATGAAGTAATGCTCCATTACAAGGTAAGATTGTTATAGCATGCACCAAAATTGCACGTTGGTTACCTAATTTCCATTCAAGTCACAAAAAAGATACGTACACCATCTTTTCATTGTATGCTGTCCAATTAAAACACTGCATTACAAGAAATATCAAGTTGTATACGGAACTAGGTGAGTCTTGAGGGGTCTTTGGACACCAATTGATTATTGTTGCGTAGTGCTTATTCCTCTAATAAGAAATCTCACATTTCCAGAAATGCACTTCTTTGAATTATGTGTTTGTACGTGCACATTGTCGATTTTATTTCTGGGTTCGTCTCTAATTCAAACTGTTGTCATCATAGTATTTATACATGTCAACGTCTTTTGGTAGAGTTTCGTTTTAGAGACAAGGGTTATTTCCATTTTATATTATTGTTAGGAACACGTCCTTTGCCAAAGGAACATCAGGTTGAATCATAGATATATTTTGCAAGACTTAATATGTTTATATCGCTATACCTTGTTCAAAAGGTAAATTCTGATTTCAATCATGTTAGTTGTGATTTTTGGTTAGTTTTAATTGGAAAAAAGTGGTTCAAAGACCATGACCTATCAACAACCTATCGCATTAACGAAAAACATTGTGGGACATCAGAAGAGACTTGACCCTATGCTTGATAAAAGCATATTTGGTAAGAGTGGTAACACTCTAGAGACAAGATTGCAACTTGGTCACATTTAGTTTAGCTTAAGTCATTGTCAAATTTGGTTTATCTAACCATTTGTTTTTTATATCTACAGGTTAGGTACATTTAACTAATTATATAAACTTTGTAATATTTTCTAGACGCTGAAAGAAACCTTTTTGCCCTAATTCATTTTTCCACAAAAATATATTATAGTTAGCATTTAGCAACATACACTAAGTTTGATCTTTGATAATTACTCCGAATCGTGTACAATACTTACACTTGCAAGTTTTATAACTTGAGTACGTTTGACGATAGATGTTTTAAGTTTAGTTTATGTCGAGTGTTAACGACTCAGAAGTGGTTACATTAACAATCTGAAAATGAGAGACATGCATATTTGATTATGTATTACGGTAATTTCAAACTTTTTAGATTAATCGATAAAATGTAAGAAATTATCGTATACACGAATTTTGATTGATTGATACTAGTTTCTACAATTTAGGCAACGCATTGTATAATTGACACTGCCCAACATAAAATATATAATCATAACGGTGTACAAATTATTTCCGTAACTCCGATATTAAGGATCCCGAATTATCACAATCTCATAAAAATCATATAAGGACACTGGGTAAAAAAACACATTTCCAAACATTAGTCACTTTTTCCCAACCGAAATAAAAGTTGACAGCTACCAGCAGAAAAGTACATTTAGTTTGCAAAAGCTGTTTCACGCGAACCTAAAAATCGAAGATCTTAAACCAGTTAGAGAAGGTTCTATGTAAAACGTAGTATATTGTTTTTAATTAGTTTCACAATTTCCAAGAGAAAAAATAATGTTGCTAGCAAATAATTTCCCCTTAAAAAATAATAAACATTTTTTGAGGCCTTCAATGTTTTAGTCAAGATCTCACTCTGAATACAATGCAATGATGTACATTTAATGCTGGGTTATAAAACACGATGGTACAAGACTATTGGTAATAAGAAAGGACCATGATCAATTTATCATTTGTCACTTTAACGGACATTATTTTTTGAAAGATTTTCCTGTATATTTTTCTTGAATTTTAATATTGTATATATTTTCTTCATATGTATTAATAACATCATTATTTTTGTACTTACATTTATCTATTTTTTAAACTTTTCTAATTATATTAATATCTTTCTCAAAATTTTAAACTTTTATATATTAAATATTAATTAAATCATAATTATATTAATTTTAAATTTTAAAAATAATAATCATCTTTTATTCATCTTTTATATTTATCATAATTATGTTAATCACATATATTGTTTAACCTCGAGTGTTGAAAGAATACGAGAACATGATTATAAAATATATAGATATGAAAAAATATATTTACTCATATAAACTAATTTGTTCATATTTAATTGTTTTTCAGGAGTAATGAAAGACCGTATTGATTTTTGAATATATAAGAGAATTTAAATGATTGGAAAAAATATCGATATAATTAGTCGATATAATTACTAATGTTTGTGAAGGATATTTTAAGGTAATTACAAAAGTTTAAAAAGGGTATTAACATAGGGAATTGATATGTCCACATAGTAATTTTATTAGCACACATACAAAACAAGTTGAAATGACATTTCTACCCTTTCCTATTTCCACAATCTTTTTCGCTCCTTTTTCTTGTTTCTGATCTTCAAAACTTCAGTACTCAAGAAATTTTGAATACAAATTTGTGAGGGCCATACAACAACAACCTTTTGTTGACAAGAACATATTTCTTTTATATTTGATAAATTGTCACACTCCCAAAATATCAGAGTATAATGGCAACAAGGGAGTGGTGACGTCATGATTATCATACACACACAGTTACAAAGAACGACCTCTAAATGAGACGTTCGGAAAATAGATCACTTGTAATTGATAAAATAAATAGTTTTAACATAGTCGGAAGCATAAAACTGGTCACAGTTACAAAACATGGTTTCCAAATAGTACAAATGATCTTTGTTTCAATAGAAATGACGGCAATGCATGAGACCTCACTTAGCATCTTCCTTCTTAATACCTGAGAAAAACATTGCTAAAGCGTCAACATAAAGTTGGTGAGTTCATAGGTTTAGTTAATTTGAAATGTTTAATGAACCACAAGATTTTCCCCATAAAGTGATGACAATATAACAAATACAAAGTCATCATAAAAGTATTTATTACAGTCTAAGCTCGTGACACCGAAGCATTAACAACACCGGTAGTATAATCATATAAATATAGTCCAACTGGATGCCTAAACCCACGACATCCTATCTCAGACTCAAATGAAACTGTGCCCGCTTGTCCCTTGTTGGACAAGACAGACAGGGGCGTCAACCCCGCTAGATCTATCCATAACATTCGCGCTTACACAAAGTAATTAACGGTTCATGATTCACGGGCCAAAGCAACTGGGTTTTTAGTGGGACTTAGACTAATATATAAATCAGTAAATGCACTTGTGTTCATACGTTAAATCAAGCAATGTCTCACCCCAAAAAGCAGTAAAAGTAGTTAAACGTGGGGCTATAAACTCACCTCGTAAATCAGCAAAGTGACAAAATGTAAAGGTAGCCCGAGAATACGGTTACGCTAGCCGCGACCTATTTGATTATAAAGATCGTGTTACGACATTAAAAATTATACTAATAAAAGACATGACATCCTAGTTGTGCTTGACAATACTTTTCGTTTACGGAAAACACGACACTTAAAAAGTCGGGTATTTAATAAATGAGATTTACGGGCTAAATAATACCTTTAAGTTAAACAAAATCGGTTTGGGCCTTAAATAACCCAACACAACCAAACGACCCAACTATTATCCAATATAACCCACCCAATGGTCGGCCCAATGGCCTTTTGAAACGGCCTGGCCCAAAGGCGATACAAACAAGAAAGGAAGGGTTAAATACGTGTTTAATCTCTCACATTATCCCAAAACACCCAGTCAACTCTCTCTCTCTTTCTCTCGAAAATACTCCAACCGCCCCATTTTCTCTCTCTCTAAAAACCAAACGGATCTAATACATTCCCCATGGCCAAAAATGGTTTCTCAGATTATTAATATCAATTATTATGAAGGTTTATGATGAATAAACATGCGTGGGATGTGGGGTTTCATCCCCACATCAAAACCAATTCGATTCGAGGTGTTTTCCAGGAGATTCGATGATAGATGCATCATCAAAAGATAAGTTTTAAATCCTCTTTCCCTTTTAATTAAATGGTCTACTGATTTTCGTTTCATAAAAGGATTTTTGGGTTCAAATCGTTTGTATTAATAAGCTATGAACAAAAGGGGCTCTCGAATTTAATAAGAATCAATTTAGGGTTTTCGAAATAATTGGGGGTTTTCCAAATCTAGGGTTTTATTTCAATTAAATAATGTTTTCATACGTATATTAATGTTAATTATTGAATAAATAAGTTTTCAAAAATTAGGGTTTCGGTCAAATTGGGGGTTTATTCATATCTCGGTTTTAGTTTAATTAACTAATCAATTCGTGTTTGGATTGGGTCTAATTAGAGTTTAAATTAATAAAATGAAATTAGGGTTTATATAAATTTGGGGGTTTTTATACACGGTTGTTTATTTATAAATTAATAATGTTTTTGGGAAATAATTTATGTTAATTTCATAAATAAAAAAAGGATTTACAATTTAGGGTTTCGGATTAGTGAGGGGTTTTTATACCCGCGGCTTAATGGTGGTTAAAAAAGATGTTTCTGTAAAAAAATAAAGAATTGGATAAATCTTATGTTATGATTAATTTTGGGTAGTAAAGTTTCGGCAGTAATAATGGGTCTCGGTTTGGTCTCGGTTTGGTCATGATTTCGTTATGGTTTGGTTATGGCAGAAACAATGTAAAAGAGTGTTAAGGGGGTCACGGTTTGGTTAAGGCAGGAACAATGGGGTCTTGGTTTTTGGTCAAAGTCCAAGTTAAAATTGTTATTATTTATCTCTATATTTTTTTTAAACTGAACCGAAATAAAAGACTAATCCCTTTGTTTTATTTTCGCAGGTTTGTTTAAAAATGACTAGCACAACTAAGACATATGCAGGAAGATAAAAGAAGATGCTTAAAAGACTCACGACGAGGGTTTCGTTTCGGTTTTGCAGGTTTGGACGAGAAGGAAATGGATCGGCTAGCTCAAGACTTGTCACTACTCTTTATGTTTACCCAGAACTTGTATTTGAAACTGCTCAGGAACAATTTTGTAATATTTGGACTGTGGATAATGTTTTGTGTTATGTTTGGACATTGAACAAATTGGACAGTATTTAGCCTTGTAATATTGGTTTAGGGTTAGTCTAGAATTGGAAATGGTATGCTTGTGATGTACCCATTTCGGGTAAACTAGGCATGTGTGCTGGATTTTAGTGGTTAGTGGGTTGTATAAACAATGTATTTAGTTCCAGGTCTGAATATTGACTCTTGTTGACCAAGTTTTGAAAAAAAAAATAAAAATTCACTAATTTAATTCTTGTACAAATTGTATCATTGTATCATTCGGCCCAGGGTTTGTCAAATGTTAGACGCGAAAACATGACATGAACAACTTGATAACAATTCGACACACGACTTAAATCAAAGACGGATACGCGTATTCTCGAGGGATTTCAGCAAACAATCCTAATCGACACACGGTTAATGCATAAAACGCTTAATAACTCGCACGTTTCATTCATAAAATAATAGACGCGAAAACTCGAGTTGTTACATTCGCTCACCCTAAAGAGGGCTTTGTCCGCAAAGCAAAACAAACAATACTCTTACATCGACACCTCATTGGTAAATAATTAAGGTACTTCACTATATGAAGAAATAAAGATGAAAATTTTGACGGATGTCACAGTATTCCCATGTTTTAGAGATTTCGTCACGAAATCAAGACGTTGTTGTAGTAGGGTGGTTAGCGAAAAGATGAGGATACTTGCTCTTGAATTGATCTTCACGTTCCCACGTGTATTCTGGACCTCTACGCGCATTCCAACGGATTTTTACGATAGGTATACGACTTTGCTTGAGCTGTTTGACCTGACGGTCCATGACCTCCACCGGTTCTTCTACGAAGTTGAGTTTGTCGTCGAGTTGAATCTCTTCTAAAGGAATAACGAGTGTCTCGTCGGCTAAGCATTTCTTCAGATTGCAAATGTGAAACACATTATGCACTCGACTAAGTTCTTGAGGTAACTCCAAACGATAGGCTACGGGGCCAATCCTCTCTATGATCTTGAATGGTCCAATCGAGGATTCAACTTTCCACGCTTTCCAAAACGAATCACACCCTTCCAAGGTGAGACCTTCAACATGACTCTATCACCAACCTCAAACTCAAGGGGTTTGCGTCTCATGTCAGCGTAGCTCTTTTGTCGATCTCTTGCTGCTTGCATACGGCTCTTGATCTTAAAGATCTTCTCAGTAGTCTCGTGTATGATCTCGGGTCCAGTGAGTTGTGCCTCACCAACCTCTGCCCAACACACGGGTGAACGACACTTCCTCCCATACAATGCTTCGAACGGTGCTGCCTTAATGCTAGTGTGATAACTATTGTTGTATGAGAACTCCACCAGAGGTAGGTGCCTATCCCGTCTATTTCCGAAGTCGATCACACAAGCTCTCATCATATCTTCTAAGGTTTGAATGGTCCTTTCACTTTGACCGTCAGTTTGGGGATGATATGCAGTGCTCATATCCAACTGCGTTCCCAATGCCTTCTGCAGCGACTTCTAAAATTGCGAAGTAAATCGGCTATCTCGGTCAGAGATTATAGACACAGGCACACCATGCCTCGTGACTACTTCCTCCAAGTATGTTCTTGCTAACTTATCCATTCCATCAGTCTCCTTGATTGGTATGAAATGAGCCGATTTGGTGAGTCGGTCGACGATTACCCAAATAGTGTCAAATCCAGCTGAGGTTTTAGGTAGCTTTGTAATGAAATCCATAGTGATCCTTTCCCACTTCCATTCTGGCAGTTCGGGTTGGACCAACAATCCTGATGGTTTCATATGTTCGGCCTTAACCTTGGCACAAGTCAAGCACTTGCTAACGTATGTAGCAATGTCCGCCTTCATGTTCGGCCACCAATACAACATCTTAAGATCATGATACATTTTGTCAGATCCCGGATGTATGGAGTATTTTGACTTATGCGACTCATGCATAATCAAAGGTCGTAGGTCACCATGGCACGGTAACCAACTCCTATTATCAAGGCATAATGTCCCATCCGAGCGAGCTTCTAATTTCTTTATCATGCCTTCAACATCTTCAGTCTTGAGAATTTCTTCCTCGACTGCCTCCTTCTGAGCCTTGAGAATTAAGGATGGAAGGTCTAAGTCAATGGTCATCACCAAGGCCTTCACCCTAAGAACTCTCTCCTTTCGACTCAAAGCGTCGGCCACGACATTTGCCTTGCCCAGGTGATAACGGATCTCGCAATCGTAATCACTGAGAAACTCTAGCCAACGTCGTTGTCTCATGTTGAGTTCTTTTTGATTCAAAATGTGTTGTAGACTCTTATGATCAGTGAATACAACACACTTTGTACCATAAAGGTAGTGTCTCTAAATCTTCAGGGCAAACACCACTGCTCCTAACTCTAGGTCATGAGTTGTGTAGTTCTTCTCGTGCACTTTTAGTTGTCTTGATGCGTAAGCAATGACCTTAGTCCTTTGCATCAATATTGCACCTAACCCTTTTATGGATGCATCACAATACACCACAAAGTCTTCATTACCCTCGGGTAGGGCTAGTATAGGTGCTTCGCACAACATCTGCTTCAATGTCTGGAATGCCAAATCTTGATCCTCCTTCCAATTAAACTTCTTGTCTTTTTGAGTTAACTCCGTCATTGGTTTAGCTATCTTGGAGAAACCTTCAATGAATCTCCTATAGTAACCAGCAAGACCTAAAAATTGGCGGATCTCCGTGGGTGTTGTCGGAGTCGCCCAATCCTTCACGGCCTCGATCTTAGCAGGATCAACGTGAATACCACTGCTATCGATTACATGCCCAAGGATTTGCACCGTGTTTATCCAAAACTCACATTTGGAAAACTTTGCATAAAACTTCTCCTTCCTCAGCAGCTCTAATATGGTCTTCAAATGCTCCTTGTGTTCTTCTTCATTGCGAGAGTAGATGAGAATATCATCGATAAATACAATCACAAACTTGTCCAAGTATGGTTTGCAAACTCAGTTCATGAGATCCATGAATACTGCGGGTGCGTTTGTCAAACCAAAAGGCATAACTTGGAACTCGTAGTGTCCGTACCGGGTTCTAAAAGCCGTCTTATGAACGTCTTCCTCTCTAACCCTTAACTGATGATATCCTGACCTTAAATCAATCTTCGAGTATATGCTAGATCCTTGCAATTGGTCGAAAAGATTGTCAATTCTTGGAAATGGGTAACGGTTCTTTATCGTCAGCTTATTCAACTCTCGGTAATCAATACACATCCTAAAGGATCCATCTTTTTTTTGACAAATAGGACCGGCGCTCCCCAAGGTGAGGAACTCGGCCTAATGAAACCTTTGCCAGAAAGTTCCTTTAGTTGTTCAGCTAACTCTGTCATCTCGGCTGGTGCTAAGCGGTATGGGGCTCTAGCAACAGGCGCGACTCCTGGTGTAAGCTCTATGTGAAACTCCACTTGTTGTGCTGGTGGTAATCCCGGTAAGTCCTCTGGGAATACGTCTGGAAAGTCTCTAACGATCGGTACATCTTCCATTTTCTTCTCATGATCTTCTTCTTCTTCCTTTTGCGTTATTTGAACCAAGAACACTGGACATCCCTTCGCAATGTATCTTTGGGTTCTAATACATGAGAGGACTTCCAGTCTTGATCCATTCTTCACACCACTTCTTTCGCCTTGTATGATTAGCACATCATTTCCATAAGGAACACGGACGCACTTCTCATGACATACAATTTCCGCGTGATGCTTCGACATCCAATCCATTCCAATGATGACATCAAAACTTCCCAATTCTATGGGGAGCAAGTCGATACTGAACGAACGATCTTGTAACCTTATACTACATCCTTTCAAAATAGCATCGGTGGTTACTGACTTCCCATCGGCTAGTTCTACATTATACTTAACATCTAACGCGGTAGGGGTAATATTTAGGCGTTCACTAAATACAGATGACACAAAACTCCTATCCGCACCAGAATCAAATAGTACTGAAGCATAGTTGTTATTGACTAGAAATGTACCAGTCACAACATTGTTGTCCTGCACCGCAGCTTCAGCACACAGATGATACACTTTGCTAGGTGCCGTGAATCCTCCCGGAGTACTAGTTGTGGCTCGGTTATTTCCTCCCCGGTTCCCTTGATTCTGCTTCTAGTTCCCTTGGTTGTGATTCTGATTGCCTCGAATCTGGTTACCACGACCTTGGTTCCCACTGCTCGGGCATTTATTCTTGTAGTGACCTTTCTCTCCACATCCAAAGCAAGTGACATTTGCTCCTTGGCCACCCTGTGTTCCCGGTCCTCTTTGGTTAGTAGGACGAGGTGGTGCTCGACATTCCTTTGCCTTATGTCCAGCCTTTCCACAGTTGTAGCATGTAGGGGGACATGCTCCCTCGTGGTGTCGGCCACACTTTCCACAAAAAGGAAGCCTTCCAGCATAGTTCCCAGTATTACCTTGCCCAGCAGTAAACACCCTTGCTACTTCTTGTCGCTTGTTCTGACTGTAGTTGTTTGTGTTGTTGCTGTTGTTTCTATTGTTGGTATTGTTGTTGTAGTGGTTGCCAGACCACTTCCTCTTATCTCCAGTATTTTCTCCCAACTCTTGTACCACTTGGTACATCAGACTCTGAGCCATATCGATTGCCTCGTGCAAATCAGTTGGCTTGGATGAAGTCACATTCCCTTTGATGCTCAAAGGTAGTCCTTCAATGTATCGCTCCAACAATCGGTCGTCGTTGGGCACCATTTCGGGACATAACAAGATCAGCTCTTGAAAGCGCTGATTGTAAGCAGTAAGAGCGGTACCCTTGACCTTCAGGTTCCACAGCTCAACCTCCATCTGCTTGACTTCATTTCGTGGGCAGTATTTCCTCACAAACATAGCTTTGAACTCACTCCAGGGCGTCGCTTGGGCAACGTCAATGGTCACTGCACGAGCGTAGACGTTCCACCAAGTCAAAGCACCATCCACTAACGTTCATGACGCAAACTTTACCTTATCAGCTTCAGCAACATTGCTAATCCCAAATTGGGATTCCAACTTCTCAAACCATCTGGTCAAACCTACTGCTCCTTCAGTACCGCGGAAACTTACTTGCGTAACTGCACGAAATTCCTTGTAGGTACAGGTCCGTGCAATAGCAATAGTAGCTCCTTGGTTTGTCTCCTCTTGTGTGCTTGCTGTACGATTCGCTTCAGCTGCTGCGAGTGCCTCAACCACCCGTTCCGCGATCATTTGACTGAGCATGACGGGGTCAATACCACCAGTAGTAGCTGGTAGATTCTGTGTCTCAGATCTTCTAACTGGCGCCATAATCTAAAAAGGTAATAGGACAATGAGTTTTGCCAGACATAACATGCAAGGCACGCACAATACAATTATGAAATGCTCCATGGTATAATAAACAATATATAATAATCTCATAATTTTTGTAACCCAAATAACATAATATCATTCATAAAAAAAAATGTTTTGTAATACATCATAATTCGCCATACATAATAAAGAAAAAGAAAATGCCAACTAGCTGAGATAAACCTCAAAGCTTAGTGGTCGTACAACAATAAGTCAATGGTACAAGATAAGTCTAACTAGTGCCCTCACGGCGCTGATGAAGCTCCCTCTCCAACTCTGCTAACCTCCTCTCAACCACGATCTCACGAGCCTGGGAATCCCTAAGTCTAACATCGGTATCATAACAAGCGGTCCTAAACCTCTTATCCAGGTCAGCAATAGGGTCCTCCACAGGTGCCTCTAGTCCACCTGTCTCAACCAATGGCTCTACTCCCCAACGGGTCATCAGGCTCTCGATCTCCTCAAGACGAGCATTCGGCATGGTATCCATCTGGTCAAGAACAACATGGAGCTGTCCTCGTAGACGGGTCACACAAACCGTCAATACCGTCTCATCCCTAACTGGACACTTCTTCGTCAGTGTCTCCAGCTTATCCTGCACCTCATTATACTCCTCACCCAAAGTCTCTACAGCATCCTACAACCTGTTTAAACGGGTCGTCACACATCCATCTGCTGCTCCAAGCATCACAACTGTCGATGTAGCTCTCCTAGGAAGAGGAGTCGTAGCTCTCGGCCCAGTAGAGATGCCAACATCAGCAAGCATCTCCTGATACACAGCATGTACAGTCTCTGGTGGTGGTGGTAGTAGTGACGCCTCTGGGGCAGGACTGGCAGGTGTGCGGGCTGCATGCCTGTCAGTGGCAGAGAAGGGTATGAGGGGTCGGTAAGGTGAAGGTGGTGGTCGGGCAGCTCTCCCCCGAAGACGTCGCCTAACATAGTAGAAAGGCAGAGTACCAGGTGCTGGAGTAGGAATGTCTGTCCTTTCCCCTTCGTCTTCAGACGAAGACGAGGAGATGTGTGCGATGGAAACCTCAGGAGTAGAAGCATATGTAGCAGGGGGGTCCTCAGTGTCAATGACCTCCATGGGTTCACCTTCTCCATCGGTGAACTCCGTATCATCATCCTCTGTCTCCTCCATCGACTCATCCCTAGTGACTGATGCCTGACCTGGTGACTGCACCACATCAGCGTCTAGGTCATCCTCTCCTCCGCCTTCTAGGCTAAGTACGTCATCAGCTGATGCATCAGGGATACGGATCGGTGAACGGTAAACCTCCTCAGTCTCTCTCTCAGTCTCATCGTCTGAAATCATCCGGTACCACGGATATCCTGATGGTGATCCTCTAGGTAATCCTACTGATGAACTGATAGTCGAATGTGAACTGTGGTTGTAGTATGCTCCTGTAGACATGGAATCATCAGAAGAAGACATCGGTGTAACATAAACAGAATAAATGGGTGTAAATATCTCATATAATTAGTCCGTAAAAAGGACATTGACATAACATATAACAATCATTGTTAAATCCACATGTATCCCATATAACATAATTCAGATTTTGTTGTTGCACATGTAACCCATGTAAATATACCCCGTAATTGTTAAATCACATGTATCCCATTTATTACTTATATATATATCCATGTATATATATACTTAATACTTACAATTCGTATGATAATCGATTAAACACATAGCAGTTATAGTCCAGAGTTACTAAATGCAACCTAGTTCTCTATAACCATGGCTCTGATACCAATCTGTCACACTCCCAAAATATCAGAGTATAATGGCAACAAGGGAGTGGTGACGTCATGATTATCATACACACACAGTTACAAAGAACGACCTCTAAATGAGACGTTCGGAAAATAGATCACTTGTAATTGATAAAATAAATAGTTTTAACATAGTACGGAAGCATAAAACTGGTCACAGTTACAAAACATGGTTTCCAAATAGTACAAATGATCTTTGTTTCAATAGAAATGACGGTAATGCATGAGACCTCACTTAGCATCTTCCTTCTTAATACCTGAGAAAAACATTGCTAAAGCGTCAACATAAAGTTGGTGAGTTCATAGGTTTAGTTAATTTGAAATGTTTAATAAACCACAAGATTTTCCCCATAAAGTGATGACAATATAACAAATACAAAGTCATCATAAAAGTATTTATTACAGTCTAAGCTCGTGACACCGAAGCATTAACAACACCGGTAGTATAATCATATAAATGTAGCCCAACTGGATGCCTAAACCCACGACATCCTATCTCAGACTCAAATGAAACTGTGCCCGCTTGTCCCTTGTTGGACAAGACAGACAGGGGCGTCAACCCCGATAGATCTATCCATAACATTCGCGCTTACACAAAGTAATTAACGGTTCACGATTCACGGGCCAAAGCAACTGGGTTTTTAGTGGGACTTAGACTAATATATAAATCAGTAAATGCAATTGTGTTCATACGTTAAATCAAGCAATGTCTCACCCCAAAAAGCAGTAAAAGTAGTTAAACGTGGGGCTATAAACTCACCTCGTAAATCAGCAAAGTGACAAAATGTAAAGGTAGCCCGAGAATACGGTTACGCTAGCCGCGACCTATTTGATTATAAAGATCGTGTTACGACATTAAAAATTATACTAATAAAAGACATGACATCCTAGTTGTGCTTGACAATACTTTTCGTTTACGGAAAACACGACACTTAAAAAGTCGGGTATTTAATAAATGAGATTTACGGGCTAAATAATACCTTTAAGTTAAACAAAATCGGTTTGGGCCTTAAATAACCCAACACAACCAAACGGCCTAACTATTATCCAATATAACCCACCCAATGGTCGGCCCAATGGCCTTTTGACCCGGCCTGGCCCAAAGGCGATACAAACAAGGAAGGAAGGGTTAAATACGTGTTTAATCTCTCACATTATCCCAAAACACCCAGTCAACTCTCTCTCTTTCTCTCGAAAATACTCCAACCGCCCCATTTTCTCTCTCTCTAAAAACCAAACGGATCTAATACCTTCCCCATGGCCAAAAATGGTTTCTCAGATTATTAATATCAATTATTATGAAGGTTTATGATGAATAAACATGCGTGGGATGTGGGGTTTCATCCCCACATCAAAACCAATTCGATTCGAGGTGTTTTCCAGGAGATTCGATGATAGATTCATCATCAAAAGATAAGTTTTAAATCCTCTTTCCCTTTTAATTAAATGGTCTACTGATTTTCGTTTCATAAAAGGATTTTTGGGTTCAAATCGTTTGTATTAATAAGCTGTGAACAAAAGGGGCTCTCGAATTTAATAAGAATCAATTTAGGGTTTTCGAAATAATTGGGGGTTTTCCAAATCTAGGGTTTCATTTCAATTAAATAATGTTTTCATACGTATATTAATGTTAATTATTGAATAAATAAGTTTTCAAAAATTAGGGTTTCGGTCAAATTGGGGGTTTATTCATATCTCGGTTTTAGTTTAATTAACTAATCAATTCGTGTTTGGATTGGGTCTAATTAGAGTTTAAATTAATAAAATGAAATTAGGGTTTATATAAATTTGGGGGTTTTTATACACGGTTGTTTATTTGTAAATTATTAATGTTTTTGGGAAATAATTTATGTTAATTTCATAAATAAAAAAAGGATTTATAATTTAGGGTTTCGAATTAGTGAGGGGTTTTTATACCCGCGGCTTAATGGTGGTTAAAAAAGATGTTTCTGTAAAAAAATAAAGAATTGGATAAATCTTATGTTATGATTAATTTTGGGTAGTAAAGTTTCGGCAGTAATAATGGGTCTCGGTTTGGTCTCGGTTTGGTCATGATTTGGTTATGGTTTGGTTATGGCAGAAACAATGTAAAAGAGTGTTAAGGGGGTCACGGTTTGGTTAAGGCAGGAACAATGGGGTCTTGGTTTTTGGTCAAAGTCCAAGTTAAAATTGTTATTATTTATCTCTATATTTTTGTTTAAACTGAACCGAAATAAAAGACTAATCCCTTTGTTTTATTTTCGCAGGTTTGTTTAAAAATGACTAGCACAACTAAGACATATGCAGGAAGATAAAAGAAGATGGTTAAAAGACTCACGACGAGGGTTTCGTTTCGGTTTTGCAGGTTTGGACGAGAAGGAAATGGATCGGCTAGCTCAAGACTTGTCACTACTCTTTATGTTTACCCAGAACTTGTATTTGAAACTGCTCAGGAACAATTTTGTAATATTTTGACTGTGGATAATGTTTTGTGTTATGTTTGGACATTGAACAAATTGGACAGTATTTAGCCTTGTAATATTGGTTTAGGGTTAGTCTAGAACTGGAAATGGTATGCTTGTGATGTACCCATTTTGGGTAAACTAGGCATGTGTGCTGGATTTTAGTGGTTAGTGGGTTGTATAAACAATGTATTTAGTTCCAGGTCTGAATATTGACTCTTGTTGACCAAGTTTTGAAAAAAATAATTAAAAATTCACTAATTTAATTCTTGTACAAATTGTATCATTGTATCATTCGGCCCAGGGTTTGTCAAATGTTAGACGCGAAAACATGACATGAACAACTTGATAACAATTCGACACACGACTTAAATCAAAGACGGATACGCGTATTCTCGAGGGATTTCAGCAAACAATCCTAATCGACACACGGTTAATGCATAAAACGCTTAATAACTCGCACGTTTCATTCATAAAATAATAGACGTGAAAACTCGAATTGTTACATTCGCTCTCCCTAAAGAGGGCTTTGTCCGCAAAGCAAAACAAACAATACTCTTACATCGACACCTCATTGGTAAATAATTAAGGTACTTCACTATATGAAGAAATAAAGATGAAAATTTTGACGGATGTCACATAAATGATTAAAAGAACAACCATAAATAATACTGTCATAAATATGTCGTTGTGTGTATGGATGGGAATCGGGTTCGGGGTGTTCGGGTTTGTGTCAATCGGGTCGGTCTATTTCAAGTCAGGGCTAAAAATAAGTTTTTGGAATCGACCGGATTTAAATTCGGGTTCACATCTATTCAGGTCGGGTCTATTTGAGTTGGGTCAATTCGCGTTAGGGTCGACCCGAATTAAAATAACATATTTTAAAAACTTTTTTTATAGAGATTATATTATATTTTAAAAAAAAAATCTTATTCGGGTCAATCGGGTTGGCCCAAACCCGAATTAGACATAATTTTTATACGTGATGTCCGATCTGATTTCGAATTCAGGTTAATCGGTTTGACTCGATTAACCCGAATTAAAATTTGAACCCGAGTAACCCGACCCGAATATGCTCGCGTCAGGTTCGAGTCAAGTCGAGTCGATTGACACCCTAGTTGTAAATACCTTCGCTGGTGTGTTTTATGTAACCATCCGAAATCCCAAATTTAACTTCTTGAAAAGCTTTAACGATAAAAAACGTATTTTTCAAAGTATAATCACAAGTAAGAAATTATTCATATCGGCAAACTATATATCTGAAAATTTTGTTACTACGTGTGTTATATAAAACAATAGCGATCGTATGATAGTCTCAGATTAGTTACTTTTTTTCTCAAGATGTGTCATCACAGTTATTCAGAAAGAAAAATAGGCCCAATAATTTGCTAGAGAAAAATGTAGAGTAGAATAAAGGAAATTGATGATGGGATATTATGGAAAAGTATGAAAGGTTATGAATGTCATTTCAATTTATTTTTATGTGTGCAAATAAAAATGATATGTGTACATATCAATTCCCATTAACATAATTACAAAAATTAAATAAGTGATGTAATATTAAACTTTTAATATATACGTAAATGTCCCTTTATTTTTATAACTTTTCATATTCAACTTTATCATAATTTAGCTGGATAAAATCTAGAAAATAGCAACTTAAATTTTTAGTTTATGCCCATTTGAACACTTACATTTTTATTGCATAACTTTGCATTCTAAATTATATTGCTAAACCAATAAGGCAACATGTTACCTATTGAGATGGCTATCTTTATTCAAATTTTTTGGTGTTTCGTTGCATATTTTAATGTTTAGGTGTATATTTTGGAGCTAAGGTAGTAAGGTCGACATTTTGGTGTTTATGGGGACATTTTGGTGCTTAAGTAATTAATATTTAATTTTACATGTTTTGGTTTTTATTTTATTTGATATGTTTTTGTAAGTTTTCTTACCTTTTTATCCATTTGTGTATGATTTGAGACGTGGTTACACACTTTCATCTGTTTTTATACGTTTTCGCATGTTTTCATATGCCTTAAATGGTTTTCTCCGTTTATATCGTCGCATCCGTTTTTGCTTGTTAGAGTCTGTTTTATAAGTTTTTTAGCTTTTCATTTTCGTATGTTGATGACACAAAATAAATACATATTTATTGCATCATTTATTCCAAGTATTTTATCCGTTTGATATTATTATTGCAAGATACTGGTACTTAATGATTATTTTTAGTTTTGTAGTAATTATGGGGTGAATGGTGAAATAAGGCAAAATGGGTGATTTATGTTTTTTTTATACAAGACCAATTAATATTTTTAATTTTCCAAGTTCGTTTTTAACGGAGCGTAATTGAATTGAGTGATCAGTTTATCATTTTGAAATTGTTCTCAGATATCGATATTTCGAATTTTTATATAACTACGTATACGTAAATGGAAAATATGACATGCACGAAAATCGAGGCAAATTACTATTAAAATATTCTAAATGTACGGTCCTAATTATGTCAGGCTAAAACTATTGGGCCTACCGGGTTAACTCTATCTCTACTATCGGGCTACTAATTGTTTCTTAACTAAATCCTAAATCAGGCTAAGTCCCAATTACATTCTCGGCCCACTAAGCTAAATGATCCCAAATCAGGTCTCAAAACGACCAAACGCGACTAGTACATCAAAACAATCGTATTACGGTGTTCTAATGCACAAGAAAAGTTGAGATTACTTTCAAAAGGTTTTAAAAGCTAAATAAGCTCTTATTAAGCAACTCGTTCTAGACAACTTTATTCGATTATTTCTAAGTGACAAAAATTTTAGCATGAAAAAACTACTTAACCATATTCGTTCTAACTTTATAGAAATGTGATTAGCAAGTAAAAATGATTTCTAAAGAGGTTTGGACGAATAAGCTTTGGTTTTAAGCTGGCTATACACAAATAAGCAAAAATAGCTTATTTAGAAAACTTGGTTAAGTACAAATGGTTTCTCTACTATAACGAGATAAAGACCTAGAGTAGTTGGTATGAGTGTGTGTTTGCGAAGGGTAGGTTACAGGTTCGAGTCATGTGACTTGTCTTTTTATGGTTTTTATTATTTTTATGAAAATTCTTTCTAACATCTTATTAATAAGTTGTGTCGTAACAAGTTATGGAATGATAAACTTATCCAACTTGACTTAATCTCTAGTAATATTGAATCGAATCCCAACAGTTTAACTTTTGAAAAATTGTTATCATTACTTTTAATGAAATCGGCTTAAGTGTAGCTTTTTGAAGTGTATTATAAGCAAATCTAATAAGCTCTGGATCACATGAACCAAAAACAGATCAACACTACTAGTGAGTGAACAAGAATTAAATAAGCACAATCTCTAAAACACATTAGATTTTCTATTATTTATCTGTAAAAGTGACTGTCTTCAGCTAAAAAAAACTCAATTTTCTACCCTGTTTGACTTCTTATCTTGCACAAACTTGTTTTGACTTCTATTTCTACTCTTTAACTGAACTGGCCACTAACTCCTTCCTCTAACTTCTTACAAGCACAACTCGTATCATAGAAATTCTTAAGACTAACAACTAACTTGTGTTAAACCAAACACCACCAACTTTCTAAAACCTTCAATCTAGATTAACTATTTTTTGTAACTACAAAACTTAAATGAACTACTAATCCTAACTTTATCTATCAACTAAAGTAGGCTAAGCAACACTTTTAATAGCTAAAGAAGTATCTAACTACACAAGTCTAAATAATAGATTATAAAAATAGTAGATGACCTAATCATCCTGATCATATAGCTTGCAATGTTGAATTGCACTAATCTCTTTCAATACCAAGGCTTAAATCCTTTTGAACCCAATCATCCAATTGCAATGGATTCTTTTACAATAATCTCTCAATAGTTTATTCAAAAGCTTATTTAAAATCCTCTTTAAAACTGAATTCTTGCAACTACGATTACCACTAATGAAACTTAAAGGTTTAACTTTCTCAACACCATTCTAATTTTATTAGACCTAAAATTATGACACTTAAATGTTCCTAAGCTCCTATGAGCTTAAAAAGTTGTTTTCTAAACCTGTTTGAATTCACACTTAACTAGAACCTTTAAATTGAAATAACAATTGCATGTTAACTAGTGAACTATAAAGTAAAATATTTCTAGATTGAGAAACAACTCATAAGCTTTTTTGAGCTTATGAGCTATTGAGCTTATGAACAGTAGAAGTAAACTGAATTTTATAAGGAAATCTTGAAGTTTATTAATGGGAGATGATTTGCACACTTTTTAAATTGATTCACACACTCAAAATTAGTGTATCTTGACATATATATCGTTACATCACTTCTAATTATGTTTTTGTAGGGATATAAATGTCAAAACACACTAATTTTGAATGTATCAATCAATTTGAAGAGTTTGCAAATCATCTCCCTTTATTAATGATTAACAATTACAACAACTTAAACAAACTTGAAACTGAATTTTGAACAAAAATGAGAGCTTAACTACTAACTGAATCTACAACTAAAAAAGTAAAGCTAAACTATATGTTATTAAAATTAAGAGTGATTGGGTATTTATAGAAGAGGTGTGCTGGTGAATTAAGCCTTCTCTTTCATGTCAGTTGCAACAATGATGTGTCTGATCCAATTAGAATCCTCCATGTGGCTTAATCAAATATCTCGACCAATCATAGAATTGGGGATTACGTGTTGAGGTGATTTTGAAACAATTAAATGTTTGGAAGTTGTTGGGGAGGTGAGGGAGAGCAATTTCTCTTTTCATACCATCTCTTGAAATGCCATACAACGTCTAATGTTTCACTCGGAGAAGAACGTGATGTGTCATCTTGTGGTTGGTTGATATCTTTGTCACACAGATCATGATCAGAGCATTTTAGAATAATATCCAAATCAAACGGCTAGGATTAGGTGACTAGTTAATCCTTGATTTCTTCTTTCTTTCTTCTTATTGGTCAAAATGTCAAATCTCTTTATATCTTTTAGAATTGCAAGATTTAGTCCGTCGACTTTATACTTTCAAATTTTTGCAGATTTAACCCTTGACTTGTAGTTTCAAAATAGGCAAGATAAGTCCTTGAAATTTCATAACTTGTCACATTTGGGCCTTGAATGAATTGAATTTTGAGAAGTTACACAAATAGTCCTTGTAATTTGGAACTTTGCCATTTTGAGCACAAAACTTTGTCTTTTTACATATCAAGTCCTTAAATCTTGAAATTTGTGCCTTCTTCAAATGTGTGTCCAATAAATCTTCAGATTTGATCTGCAAACCCTTGAATTTGTTTTTTTTATCCTTGACGTTTTCACAAGAACAAATAACCAAACCATGCGTAATTTTGATATTTTCACACATAATTAGGTTTATTTTGCCGGTATTATATTTATTTAGGTTTAATACTGATGGGTGTTTACACACTTAACAATTGCAATGTCCTCATGTAATCAATTATTACAAAGCCCTATTTTTATATTTTCCTCATAATTAATCTACTTTGGCCATTTTCTAATTTTTCAACATTTTTCTCTTTTTCCTTTTTATATTTTGCTTTTTATTTACAAACTACAATTCATTTTTTGTTAGAAACTTGCAAGAAATTGATGACTTTAATTAGCACTTTTATTATCATGAATATTCATCATCCTCAATTTTCACTTTCCCCATAACAAGCTTAAAAATAAGATCATTGTCGTTTACAAGTAAAAGTGCTAGTACTACTCAAAGAAATTATTTGTGTTTAACTACTCACTAATTTATTCCTTATTTATATCTAGATTTTTTTATTATGCAAATTGCCTTTGAGCAATTTTGACTTATTATTTCGATATTTATTTAAGTCCGAAAATAAGTAAGCACAGTTTTAATCGATAATTAATCAATCATCCATTCTTAAGAAACCATTTGTTATTAAGACAAGTCCACATCAGAATTTCAAGTGATCACGATTTTTATCTCGAATCAAAATTTGGCTTTTATTCATGTTTACTCACACAATAGATTAACGGGAAAATACCTTAAAATGTGTTAAACTGGCCCATTTTTATGGTGTTGGGTATCCAAATGCCACGACTGATGATGAAATTTCTTGGTAAGGGATATCATGTAACGTTTTGGAAATTCCTGTTTGACGACCAATTTAATGTAGAGAGCACAAACTATTGATGAACTTGATGAGAACTAAATAATTACAGGAATTAATTTGTTGATTGTGAAAGTGAACAATGGTAACGAATGAAATGAACTATGAACTACCAATATGTAAAATACAACACCAGAGAATTAATTGATGACTAAAAAGAGGATGCAACCGTTGGACCCGAGACATATGTAGCTATATTAACTACGTATAATCAAGGTCAAACACGAGCATGCTCGTAGTAGTTACCATAAAACGAGATATATTTGTATTATCAGAACAAAATCCAAATTTTCTTCACTTACCTAAGATTTTTTTTGCTACAAACGTCAAAATTCCGACGTCGTCATCTATGTTAGAAAACGCCCGCATACGCCATGGAAGTAAATCTCTTACGACTATTCTCTTCACCATATGTCGTACAAGCCCGTGTAAGACGTGGAAATTATTACGAGTACTATCGAAGGAAACCATCGGGATTCTACGACAATTAAACTCAAATATATTTGAGTTGGGAGGAACCTAAAAGAGTGACAAACTCTGGATAATGACATGAAGGACGAAACACCCCTTAAGTAAAACTCAATCTAACGAGTATCATAATGGCATACGCTTATAAGCAAACGTTCTAAAGGGACACATAAAGATGGTCTTATCTTGATCAGATGGTTCGATAGGTATTTGGAAATATCTGGAAAAGCTATCGAGAAAACAAAAGAATATGTTCCTCGCAAGTCTTCCCAACATTTGGTCCATGAAGGGTAGAGGAAAATGATATTTTCGTGTGGCATCATTCAATTTGCGGTAATCAATATACACATGCCAACCGGTAACGGTTCTTGTAGGAACAAGTTTGTTATGTCAGTTGGTCACAACAGTCATTCCTCCTTTCTTAGGAACGCAATGGATAGGACTGACCCAAGAACTATCTTCTATGGCATATATGATTCCTGCCTCAAGAAGTTTGAGCATTTCAGTTTTTACAACCTCTTTCATGTTTGGGTTAAGTCGACGTTTCCTTTCAATAACGGGCTTGGCATCGTCTTCAAGATTGATTTTTTGTTTGAAAAAATTTGGCTAATACCCGGTATATCGGATGTTATCCAAGCAAACGCTTCTTTGTGGTTTTTGAGCATAGAAACAAGGCGTTTCTTCTCATCTTCCTCGAGTGAGGCTGAGATAATCACCGGAAGGAGTGATTCCTTCTCTAGATAAGCGTACCTGAGATGTTTGGGAAGAGGTTTCAATTCAAGATTCATCGGTGGGTCTTGAATAGATTTGGTGACTACGAAGTTCGATTTCTAAGGCAATACTTCGAAAGTTTTGTTCGTATCTTCCTCTTCTTCGAGAGTTACTTCAGAATCATGGGCCATGAATTCCTCGAATTCACGATCACGATCGGTATTGCTAATCATTTTTGAAGTTGTTTGGAATGGTGCGTCGTTATCAAGCAATGCATCTAATTCTTCTTCTGTTACTTCATCGATAACATCCACGCGAAAGCATGTGCCATCATTAGAATGGGAATGTTGCATATGTTTCGACTAAGAATGTGACTCGATCGTCACCAACTCCAAGGTTGAGTTCTTTGTTCTTCACACGAATGATAGCATCGGCGGTGTGCAAGAATGGACGTCCTAAAATGAGAGGGACTTGACAGTCTTCCTTCATTTCAAGGATTACGAAGTCGGCAAGAAATATAAATTTGCCAACTTGAACAAGCATGTTCTCGGATATCCCAATAGGATATTGGTATGTATGGTTAGCCAAACGTATACTCATACTTGTAGGTTTCAAAGTATTAGTTGAAAGATTCTTGAATAATTAGTATGGCATAAGATTGATACTCGTGCCTAGATCGGCCTAGGCTTGACATTCAACATTGTTGGCTAGCATGCATGGTATGAGAAAGCTTCCCGGATCTCCGAGCTTTGGTGGAAGTTTGTTTTGTAAGGCTGCAGAACATTCTTCATTTAGAAATCCAGTAGTGATTTGCTCCATTTTACTATGATTGCTCATAATATCTTTGAGGAATTTCCCATAGTTGGGCATGCCGGTTAAGATATCAACAAGAGGAACGTTAATCTTAACTTATTTGATCTTCTTTACGAATTTGGCATTATGAGCCTCCATCTTTTCTTTTCTTAGGCATCGAGGATATGGAATTTTGGGTGTATACGCCTTTGGTGTTGGTGTTGGTATGGTTGTGGTTTGTTTTGGCTTGGGTTTGGAAGGAGAATCCGTTTCTTCCTTCTCGAGCTCATCGGCTTCATCTTCACTTTCATCAGCGAAAGTGGAAGTATTGGCGTTTGGTTTTGGTGTTGGATCATAACTCAACCCACTCCTTCTGAATACGGCATTCACATGTTCAATACGTGAGGAGGGTGGGTGGTATGGTTTATCCATAGATGGTTTTGGGTTTGTTTGAGTGTTGCTTGGCAGCGAACCACTCGGTCGATTGGCTAGTTGGTCGGAGATTCGACCAAACTTGGTTTCGAGATCATTGATAGAGGCGGTATGGTGGCTTTGTCCTCCTTCAATATTAGTTTAAAGATCGAAGAATTGGTTCTTAATAAACGTGCTTGTTGCTTTTTGAGTATATATGAAAGCTAGCAACGTTTTCTCTAAGCTTGATTCTTCGGATTTTTTTCGTTTGATGGAACGAAATTATCGTTCTCACGAGGTTGTGAGTTACGATTTTCGTTTTTGGGGTACTCACGCCAAATGCCAGAGTTTCTACCATAGTAGTTACCTCGATAACCACTTCCTCGGTATCCTTCGTGGGCGTATTTTGATTCTTATGGTGGTTCCCTTATCGGTGTGGCATCACACTCTATAGATGGGTGTGTGTTAGTCTCAAAATATTGAGTCAAACAAGAATGTTCAGTCATATGTTTATTATGTATCGTATTTTAGAACGTTGTAATAGGTAGTAGGTTAGTCGTGTTTTACGGACTTAACTTTAAGATAAAGTTCATTCATAAGTAACTAAAGCCTAAAAGGAAAGCCCGACCCATTAATATATAGCCCATACAAGCCCGCATGTGGGTGGACTATATATACCCTCCTCCTAGCATGTTAGGAGGATGTTGGCTCATTTGTATTCTCTCTCACAATCTAATATTCACTATGTTTCCAACCATTCTCTCTCTTTTCTCTCTCTACTTTCTCTCTATAGAATTCATCTATCTTCTATATATTTTTCTTGTTTAATCATCACAAATTATATGGGACAACAATTGGTATCAATCGCCATGGCGTAGATTAAACACAATTTTTTTCAAGAATTTTTCAATGATTATTCAAAATCTTTCAAAAATTGTGAGTTCAACAAATCCCATCCTCAAAAAGCGAAATGTGGATCACATCCTCACAATGAAAATTCAATTGGATAAATTTTTGAGGGTGAGCGTTCCAAATATTTTCAAGACACATTTTTCTCCTGAAGATTTTCAAGACTATTTTTCGCGATATATTTTAATCAAATTTGGTATCTCTAATATCAAAAGATTTTATATATTACAGATAGGGGAGAAAATGTGATTAAATTATGATCTAAAAACTCATGCACTTTAACTCTTACCCACATGTCCGAAACACTTTCTATTATCGATGCACATGTGAAGGGGGAGCTTTTCTGAAACAACAAAACTAGCAAGGTGTTAAATGTTTTTCAAACACTTTGTTAGAATTTAATGTGGTTTATGGTTACGATCTCATACCCACAACATCTTTAATTCACGACGTTAAGTCCTATGATCCAACCAGAACCGGAGGGATCTTCCCATGTACATTCCAATAGATTATTAGAAGTCCTTAGGAAAGATGGAGTAGAATGTGAACGTAGCTGAATACCCACTAAGTACTGATGCTAGCACTGGAACAATCACAACAAGGTACTAGTAATGATGTCTTGGTAAGAATTGAAGGGGTTGAAGAATGAAGAAGAAATGTAAGGATAAAGGTGAAAAGAAATTAGCCCTCCATATAACTTAGGCAGAACCCGGGTCAACACATCATGAAGACTACACATCATGGAGCCAGTGATGTAATGCACAACCCTTACCTAGCTACTCAGGCTTCTCTAAAAAGAAGTTTGTTTTATTGTCACGGAGAACAACATGACTTCTATTAGCTTTCTCACTCCGAGATAGTTGATATTGAATAGGTGGCATCTGCTCTAGCCTCCGACCACTAAAAGTGCACAAATCGAGTCTAGAGCCAAGAGACAATCAAATCTCATTAGGACACACGGAATGACGATAAAGAGAGTCATACGCTATATCCTTACGATACTGCTAGAACACTCAGAGTGATACTACTCAGTATTCACAATGATGAGTGGAAATCCTTCCAGTGTTAACATCAAACAACACTGCTGTAGGTCATATGTAAGATTCTTTATGAATTAAACATATGTAAAACTGAAAAACAACAGTGGTTTGATTCTGAATTGATTCAAACTCTTTTCAGGTTTCTACACAATATCTTTATGATCTTGCCAGAACATTTAGAGTGATATTCATTTATATTCACAGTGACGAATGGAAATCCTTCTAGCGTCAACCTCAAACAGCGCTACGGTAGGTGACTTGCAAGATTCTTATAAATCAAGCTTGTGTCAACTGGAAAGCAACAATGGTAAGATTCTTCAAGAATCAAACTTGTTCCAGGAATTTGAATTGATGACTTTAGTCAAGCAGATATTTATCCAGTTAATTCACTCTTTATGTTCGCAGTCTTTCTTTGAGACAACCGAGTAAACAGAACGGCTAGTACAACCGCGCAACCCTGTCAAGGAGATTCTTAATTGAATCTACCTAATCACAGGTACGGTATTTAATATCGTATAACGGTCTTCACCAACCAGAGGTAAAACGCTAATGATTTAGGACGAATGTCAAAGCCATTCAGTCCGTGTCTATGTTTTGTCTCGAGAAGGTGGCATTACGGTGTACTTAGAAAAGTCAAAGATTCAAAACCACATACTCATGCCTAAAGACATATTCAACAATTAATAGTGTGAGCATGTGGATGAAGACACAAGATCGCAAGATGGCAAAGACAAGTCAAGGATGATTTGAAGATCTCAAGATTAAAAAACAAAGTCGAAAGACAATGACAAAGGCTCAAATATCACAACATGAAGGAACAAGACTACTATTACACGTTCAGGACTCATTTATGGCGAGATTAGTAATCTCTACAAATCTATGACAAAGGGTAGTGACCTCTCATTGGGGGAGATTGTTAGCCTTAAAATATTGAGTAAAACAAGAATGTTCGGTCATATGTTTATTATGTATCGTATTTTAGAACGTTATGATAGGTAGTAAGTTATTCGTGTTTTACGGGCTTAACTTTAAGCTAAAGTTCATTCATAAGTAACTAAAGCCTAAAAGGAAAGCCCGACCCATTAATATATAGCCCATACAAGCCCGCATGTGGGTGGACTATATATACCCTCCTCCTAGCATGTTAGGAGGAGGTTGGATCATTTGTGTTCTCTCTCACAATCTAATATTCACCAAGTTTCCAACCATTCTCTCTCTTTTATCTCTCTAATTTCTCTCTCTAGAATTCATATATCTTCTATCTATTTTTCTTGTTTAATCATCACAAATTATATGGGACGACAGTGTGGTCCTCCACAAAGAGTACATTCGCCTCGCATTTCTTTCATTTCATCTTTGATAGTTTTGAATTGCGAGTCGAGTTCAGATGTGAGAGCGTCCATCTTTTCCATGAGTTTGGAATTTTTGCTACTTTCAACGAAAGCAACGGTTTTCTTGAAGGGTTTGGAACGGGTATCTTTGGACCAATCGAGTTTCAAGAGAACTCGGTCCTCAAGCAATTGGTATGCTTCGTTGGGAGTCTTATAAAGAAAGACTCCACCAGCGTCAAGGATTGCTTGCGTCGGTTCATTGAGACCATGATAAAAGATTTGGGTTATGTGGAGGTCGTAGTACAAAATAACATTTACCAGGAACCTAGATAGGGGGATGCGGTAGTTAGACGAGTCAAATAGGCGCGTATACACGCCTATCTTTCCTTTGGGAGCGTCTGTAATAGCTTCACCGTCACCTGGATAGGTGGGGTGTACGCTTTCGGGAATATAATACTTTGACAAAAAGTCTATATATTTTTCGGAGGCATCACATTGAGGACTTCCATGATAATAGGGTTATCTTTCACCATGATTTATAAAAGGCGCGATGATCTAACTTGAGGTGGTGAAAATTCGTGGGAAAAGAAGAGAAGGAATGAAGAAATTGAGCACAAGTATAACAATGGCTGAAAAGGGAATATAAAATTGAGCACAAGTATTCTAGAAGGTTCACGTTTATTCTTGCATGATCAATAGAAGCCTTAAATTTACATGTATGTAGTCAAAATTCTGCCAATTCGGGTTGGCTGGGCTCCGGCTCTTGCACCAAGTGAATTGTCTTGTTGAGATCCTGCACACTAAAGCAACACGCGTTAGGCTTATCGTGGGAATGTATCCCACGATTAGACTCCGACGTGAGAGTAAGTAATCGATTAGGGTTTAAGAATCGGATGTGAGTTTAGAGTATGTAGGATGTAATACCTTTGTGGAACCCTTGGGAGTTCCTTGGGAGTTCCCCAATGGGCTCACTATTTACTTCGGCCCCAAGCATAAGATAATCACCATAATTAGCTTGATTCTTATCTTCTAATTATGGTGAGTGTATATCCTATTCTTCAAGGAAAATCCCAATCCTGATAGGATTGTGATTCTGTCTAACCCTGTTCCGGCCGTGCCGGGTTGTGGGCCACACACATCTTATGCGGCCACTATTCATCTAAGCCCATAAGCTGAGATAACATTAATCCAACCCATTCGTGATGGGCCGGACACGGGTAGTACCCGTGGGTCGGGTTCATGACCCGGCTGGGGACTATACGTCATCATGTCCCTCCTAGTCTAGTTGTTACAGCCGTAGGCGTAACCTCTAGACTAATGGATGTCCCGTAAATATTGTTGTCGCAAACATACCCGTTCCCAAAAAAGGTCGGCCGGGACAACATTAATGAATGCATTAATCGCAGTCTTTAGTCGGACGCTTCGTCTACAAAAGTGCACCAGTCAGGCCCACCCTTGAGCCACGTAAAACTGGGTAAGAGATGACCCGTGGGACTCTTCTGACGTTTCAGAACTGTCAGATATCCCCACCGTTAGATAGGCGTAGTGGGTTACACGTGTCAAACATCCATGTTACCTCGTAACTCGAGGCAACCCTATAAAAGAGTTGGTGTGTGATACTGTGTAAACACACAATTTATATTCCCTTTTCCGCCATTGTTATACTTGTGCTCAATTTCTTCATTCCTTCTCTTTTTTTCCCATGGATTTTCACCGCTTCAGGTTAGATCATCGCGTCTTTCTAATCCTTTTTATAAATCATGGTGAAAGATAACCCTATCATCACGGACTTCCTCAATGTGATGCCTCCGGAAAAATATATAGACTTTTTGTCTAAGTATTATATTCCCGAAAGCGTACACCCTACCTATCCAGGTGACAGTGAAGCTATTACGGACGCTCCCAAAGGAAAGATATGCGTGTATACGCACCTATTTGACTCGGCTAACTACCGCATCCCCCTATCTAGGTTCCTGGTAGATGTTCTTTTGTACTACGACTTCCAAATAACCTAGCTTCATTGCATAAGGGCATGTAAGATCAACCAATTTGAGATTACCTGCTATACATGTGAGGTAACCCCTACCGTGAATCTATTTAGGGGTTTTTACTCCCCCCAAATGGTGATGGGTGGCTATCGTTTAAGAAACGATCCGTGACCGCACCTATGACTTATAGGAAACCCTTAGATTCCCTTAAGAGTTGGTACGACCACTACTTTTTCGTAGATGAAAAGGTATTCCCCACCCCTTTTGTTCGTAAAACCAAAGTGCGCTTTCACTACCCTCCTTCATCCAAGGACTATAGCAGTAAGGATTTAAAAATTTTAGACACCCATCGCACTGAATTCCATAAGGGCATGCCAGAGCATTTCCTCTGCTTAGTAGGGATCAGTCGCAACTATTATGGGAGGGAGGATAGATATCTGTGCTTTCTGACCGAGCGTAGATAGGTTAGGTATTCTATATATTAGATGCAACCGTGTCTTACAGTACTTTGTGAATTTACTAACCTGTATGCATGCAAATGTCCGCATAGATGAAGTTGTTCGGATTATTACGCCAAGGTGATCCAAGCAAAGTTCCACAATGGTCTCGACCACTGAAAGAAGGCGAACCCCCCTTACTAGCTACCACTGTTAACATGACCATCCCACTGGAAGAAACGACCGAGCAGCGGTCGGATGAGGAGGAGCCCGTTATCCAGAAGTCCCCCTAGATTTCCACAATGAAGACGGTGAAGAACTGCTGCTGGAGAACGCCCCGCCGCACCAAGATGAAGAAGACCAACACACAGATCCAGCCATCAATCGTGATGGCGGAGAAGACGAAATTAAACAGGATTCCAGATCCCCCAGCCATCAAAGCTAAAAACCAGAAAGCGCAAGACCACCAGGAAGGTGGTGAAGAACGTGGAGGCTGAGGCGGGGGAACATAACGCTCCCCCAAAGAAACTAAGGCAGGACCACCCGCAGTTCCAAGAGGGAAGCAGTACCACCATACCCCAAGGCAACCCCTCGCCGCATTTAGATGACCAAGTTTGGAAGGAAACTCCTGTGAATGCCGTAGCTCCTTCTATCACGGGACCCTTGATTGACACAACGTAAGTGTCGATAATACTTCATAATGCATAATCTACTAACAAAAACTCATAAGTGTGTTTCAATAACAGGGCGGATCCGTCAATAGTAGCACATGAGAAGGAGGCGGAAAGGGAACCCTCACCCGTGATATCAATGAGACCTCCATCCCCCCTTTAATTCATGAAGTGGAGCTACGCTCTAAGGGACCTGACACCAACCTCTATCCAGCCTGGAACTTGTCCAGCTTGACAAGACTAGAGGCGGAGTATGAGTGCAAAGAATTCATGGACCACATAACCCCTCCAGCGCTGGCACAAGACTTGGATGAACTCGAGCACGAGACGCTGCTGGAGCAGTATGATGTGGCCACGGCGCACTAGGTAACAGTCGGCGCGGCCCTACGGAACCGTCTGGAAGGAGCCTTGGCCAACGTGAGCCGTGCTGAGAAGAGGATTGCTCGCAGAGAAGAACTGGTGGAAAAACATGAGAAGACTATAACCTCCTTGCAGGCAGCCTTGGTTGTAGCGGAATCAACAGTTAAGGAACAAGCCAACCACACCAATGCCCGCGAGGAGCGCATTGCTGAACTGGAAGCCCTCCTAGCTGCATCTAATGAGAAGGTACGCGCCTTTATTGATACTCATTGTTCACATAAGACCCATATTGTCTTGTAGTAATTCCAAGTAGTATTTACAGGTATCCACAGCCGAAGCCGCCGCCAAAGCCGTAACAGAACAAGCCTTCACCATCGCTCAAGAACGAGATACGCTAAAGGAAGAACTCACCCAGGCACAGATTGTTATAGAAGAGCGAGTCGCAGTAGCAGAGGGAGAACTGAACAGGATATCAACGGACTGTGCCGAAGTGATGTGCCCTCCCTTGCTTACGGCCATAGCCGGGCGTAGATAGATGGTGGGCCATGGGATGCACCTTGCCGTGACCCAGGTAACGGAGGCTCCTCATTTTGTGCAGGCTTTTGCGGATGTTGTATCAGACGACATTGACCATGGTAGGAACGAGGGTTTGATCAAGGCTGTAGAATTGATAAGAAAAAATGAAGACATCTCCCAACACGCCTACCATAATCCTAGAGCAGAAGATAAGATGACCGCCTCCATGGCCGCCCTTGGGGAAATCCAGCACCCCTTCCTAGATGATCTTGAGTCGCTAAAGGATGCTTCCAACGAGGCGGTCATGGCCAAGCTCACAACCAACCCCATCCAAGTGACCCTACCAACATACGACTTTATTTCGAAGGTGATGAAAGGTGAAAAACTCTTAGCCGAGGCGTTGGATGCCAATATTACTAGGGCGCAGGGTGGCAAAGGTGCTCGCGGCGAGGTCCTACGTGCCCTGATTGCCGAAGGAAAGAGGGAAATAGGAGAGTTCCTACCTCCTCTGTAATTTACATTGTAAACATTTGTATCTTTGTACTTTATTCGTCCGTGCATGTACACGGATGGAATTCATAATATTGTTAGAATTTTTCATATATATAAGTCCGTGGTGACCACGGCCATTTTGTGTATTGAATTTTGAAACTTGTTTATTTTCTTTAGATATCATGTATCTATGTTGCATGACATGTCATGGCTTATCAAGAATAAAAGTAAGTCTATATTTCACTAGACGTACAACGTGTGTCTTTAGCATGTCCGATACTATGTAAGTACGGATTACAACGTCTTGTATATAAGGTGTCTAGCAAGGATACATGATCCGCGTCACTGGGGTTGCATCCCTCTTATGCGACAAGTTGAATTGTTAGGTTCACTTAATCCTCTTACCCCGCCTGGGAGCGAATAGTACATGTACGTTTTGAATGAATGCATATGAATAAGAGATAGCACATGACAGAAATAATAACTAAATCTATAAGACAATAATTTGCACAAGAACGAGCCGTGGAGCTAGCTAGGCACCACGACATTTTATTAGAACGTTTACGATTTTTTCGACAAGAATGAAAATGCTAAAACAAATAGAACCTAGAAAGCATGAAAACAAAAAATACATGGATCTTCATTGAAGCCAATTATAGCGAAGTGTCCATGCGGAAGCCGTAGCCTTTCAAAGATAGCATTTTTTAAGATTGCAGATATTCCATATACGTTCCAGGTCACGACCATCCATGTCACGCAACTTGTACGCACCCAGTCCTAAGGCTTATGTAACCTCATACGGCCCTTCCCACTTGGGGCCCAACTTTCTTGTATTCTTCGTGCGACTTGCCTCGTTAGCACGATAAACAAAATCCCCCGGTCGAAAGGAAACACCTTTAACCTTGGCATCGTAATAAGCCTTCATTCGTGCCTTGGATTTGGCTTCATTGATAGCCGCTATTTCTCTTTTTTCCTCCAACAAGTCCAGGTTAATACGGAGTTGCTCATCGTTCGTGACGACATTAACCTTCGCCATGTGGATGGTCGGCATTCCAATCTCTCCTGGTATAACAGCCTCGGTCCCGTAGGCCAGCGCGAATGGAGTGTCCCCATTAGCTGTTTTAATCATAGTCATGTGCGCCCATAGGACATGTGGCAACTCGTCTACCCACTTGGCACTTCGCTCGTCCAAGCGTGCCTTGATGCCTTCGCCTAAGCTTCTGTTTGCCCGCTCCACAAGACCATGAATCTGTGGGTGTTTAACAGATGCGAAGCGCCGCGTGATGTTCAATGCCGCGCACCAATCCTTGAATGGATTATCCGCGAACTGCTTCCCATTATCCGAGATGATTTCTCCTGCTAGGCCAAAGCAGCACACAATATTTTCCCAAACAAACTTTTTAACTTGTTTTCCCGTAATGGATTTGACCGCCTTAGCTTCTATCCATCGTTTAAAGTAGTCCATTGTGACAATCAAGAAATTAACTCCCCCTGCAGCCACTGGAAAAGGTCCTGCGATATCGATCTCCCACTTATAGAATGGCCATAGAGATGTGATGGGTGTTAGCTCTTGCTGCGAATGTCGCGGTACTGGTCTGTGCACTTGGCAATCACTGCATTTACGAATCATGTCGCGTGCATCCCTATGCATAGTAGGCCAATAATATCCTGTGCGTAAAGCTCATGCTACTACGGATCGGGGACCTGCGTGCATACTGCATGACCCTTCATGTACCTCACTGATCACATAGGTACCCTGGCATGGTCCGACACACCGCAACCACAGCTGTAAGAAGGAGCGCTTGTACAGAGTACCTTCTCGGAGCTCAAAGTGCTGCGACTTTCTTCTGATACGCCGTGCCGCCTTTTCATCATCCGGAAGGGTTTCATCAGTTAAATAGCTGATGATCAGGGTCATCCATGTAGGTCCATCTTCCTCAATTATAGCTGCGATTTCCCCCTTCGTTATAGATTTTTCCTTTAGTATTTCTACCAAGACTTGCTTGGATAAGTGGGCGAAAGTTGTAGACACGATCTTGCTAAGAGCGTCCGCCTTCTTGTTTTCACCTCTTGGTACATGCTTTATAGAAAACTTCCCGAATGTAGCTATGAGTGACTTAACTTTTTCCAGGTATCGAACCATGTTATCCTCCTTGGCTATGTAACCTCCTAGAATGTGGTTCGCGACAAGTCGTGAGTCTACATAAGCATCAAGGTTGCAGACTCCCATTCTAGCGACGATTTTTAAACCCGCAATCAACGCTTCATATTCTGCCTCATTATTAGTGGCTGTGAATTCAAACGCAGGGCGTAGGTAAACTCCATTCCTTCCAAATTCGTGAGGATAAGGCCAGCTCCTGATCCGTCCGTGCACGAGGATCCGTCAGTGAACAAAACCCATGGTTCCGCTGGAACTTCCTCTCGTTAGATCACTGGTCCGTCCTCCTCTGGCTTCTCAATTAGGAAATCTGCCAAGATTTGGCCCTTGACCGCTGTCCTTGGTCTATAGGAGATGTTATGCTCTCCTAGTAGAATGCTCCACTTCTGTAGCATACCGGCTACGTCTGGCTTGGAGATGATTTGTTTTATTGGTTGATCAGTGATAACCACAATTGGGTGCGCCTGAAAGTACCGACGTAACCTTTTCGTGGCGTATACCAATGACAAAACCAACTTTTCCATGGAGGAATAGTTCAACTCCGGCCCTTGTAGTGTTCTACTTATGAAGTAGACCAGAGTCTGGACTGTATCCCTATCCGTCATGAGTACTGCACTTATTGCTCCGTGTGTAGCCGATAGATACATAATGAGCTCTTCCTTAGGTCGGGGAGCCACTAGCATGGGAAGAGCTGCGAGATGCTGTTTAAGCTGATCAAAATCTTCCTCTGCTTCCTTTTTCCAACTGAAATCTCCTTTCTTGATGCACTTCTTGAGTGTTTTGAATAGAGTTAGTTATTTCTCCGCGGATTTCGACAAGAACTTATTTAGCCCGGCCAGTTTTCCATTTAGTGATTGTACCTCCTTTCGTGTCCGAGGGGATGGTAACTGTATCACCGCGTCCGTCTTTTCAAAGGCTTGATGCCGTTTGGATCAATCATATATCCAAGGAACATCCCTTCCGTGGCCCCAAACATACACTTTTTTGGATTCAGTTTCATGTTGATTCTCCTCAATGTGTCAAACGTCTCCTGGATATCACGGAGAAGTGCTTCCTCCGTATGACTCTTGATGACCAGATCATCAACATAGACCTTAAGGTTGCGGCCTATCTAGGAATAGAAGGCTTTATCAACAAGTCGTTGATATGTCGCTCCGGCGTTCTTTAGTCCGAACGGCATTTTTGTGTAACATACACGCCCTGACTAGTATGAAACGATGTTTTCTCCTCGTCTTCTTCCGCCATCTGGATCTGATCTAAGAAACACTTGAAAGGGTATCTACATAAGGATTCCACCTTCCAATCAATTTCTGGTAACGGATAGCAGTCTTGCGGACAAGCTTTGTCCAAGTCCGTGAAGTCTACACACATGCGCCAACTTCCGTCATGCTTCTTGACCATGACTGGGTTGGATAACCACTCGTGGTAGTATACCTCGTGCATGATTCATGCGTCTACTAATTTCCGTACCTCATCCAGTATTGCCTGACTGCGCTCTGGTGCTTGACCACACTTCTTTTGTTTAACAGGACGATATCCTTGGCGGATTTGAAGTTTGTGTTCTGCTATCGAGCGCGGTACGCCCGTCATGTGCTTAGGCTCCCATGAAAATACATCCAGGTTCGCTTTTAGGAGAGAGCACATGGCCCTCTTACCGTTATCTGAGAGCGTTCCTCCTATGGACACCTCTTGTTCCAGGTAGTCGGGACGGATTGCACCTTCCAATTGGGGGGGGGGGGGGGGGGGGGGCGATGATCCTTCCTTAATGGGAACAGGCTCGACTGGTGTCGTTACAGCATGGCATTCGGATGCCGGCATGACTGAATTGTAAATAGTAAAAATTCCCCCTCAACGGGGAACTTAACCATGCCGTGAGTCGTGGATGGAACTGCCCGTATGGCCAGGATGCCTGGTCTTCCAATAATCCCATTATATGGAGAGTGTGAGCGTATCACCATAAAGTTCATCCACGCCGTGGTGGAATGCTCTTCATTCCCAATGGTTACTAGTAGACGCAGTTGTCCTATTGGCCATATAGTGTCTCCGCTAAATCCAATGAGCGGTGACGTGGCCGGTACTAATTGGCTTCTTATTTCTGGTCGTTGTTGCATGAAACAGTGTTCGTAAAGTACTTCCGCTGATGACCCTCCATCCACATACATACGACGAACATTGTGTGTCCAATTCTTACCTCAATCGTGAGAGGTGCATCAGCCACGTCACTTGCCGTAATGGGAGGGAATGAGATTTCGCTGCCGCGTGAAAATTTTTGACTAATTTTCTGCTTTGTGCGGCGCTGCCAAGATTGGATCATGTATATAGTCGAAGGTTTGTCCTTTTGGGGATCCTACTTATCGTGCTTTTTGTTATCCTTTCCATCCTTCCAGTCCTTGACCAAATGTTTGAGTTTGCCTGACTTGATCAGTGACTCAATATGCTTCTTGAGCTGGATGCATTCCTCCGTGCCGTGGCCCTTGTCGTTGTGGAATTCACAAAAGCGATTTCCTTGACGACGGTCCACCAGAGTTGTCATTGGGGGAGGCCTTGGGAAGTTGCCCCTTCTGTCAACAAGATGTCCCGGTAAGTCATCTTTAGGGGGGTGAAATTGTCCTCCGACCACCCTCCTTTGCTTTGGCTCTTGTAGTCCGAGCCCCTTCCATTGCCTTGGTTGCTTTGACCACCCGACTGTCTCCTGGACTGGTCGTTCGATCGATAGTTGTGGTTTCCCTTTATAGGATAGGTTGCGGCTACCGCGGTTTCTCCTTCTACAAAGTTCCTGACCCTTTTCATGAGGTCGTCATACTCCTCCAGTCGCTTGTCATTGAGGCGCCTAATTAATTCCTTGTCTGTTATGGCATGCATGTAATCGGAAATTTTTAGGAGCTCCGACATCGTTTTTGTGCGCGTGCACTCGTCATTGAAACGTTCCGTGAAGTCCTCCGTAGATTCTCCAGGCCGTTGCTTGACGGTTGCTAATGATACCGGGTCCCTATTATACTTCTTTCGCTGAGTATAATTGTTCTTGAATGCAGTGTGCAGCTCAGTGATGCTATCGATGCTTTGGGAAGGAAGTCCCTCAAACCAATCACGGGCATTGCCAATCAAGGTTGAATTGAACATCTGGCACCATATAGGCATGGGCCATCGTTCGATTTTCGCCTGCGTGTCAAATATCTTTAGGTGATCATCCGGATCACCAGACCCATCATAGGTTTTGACGTACGCTGGCATGCGACGCTTATTATCCTCGGAGTAATTCCGTATGCGGAGGGTAAAGGGTCTTCCCTAGGATCACACCATGGCCGGGAGAGATTGGGGTCACACCATGGGTGGGAGAGATCTTCCCCTTCCACCTCACGATAGTAAGGGCCACCGTAGTACCCCTCCTCGTCCGATGGTAGTGGAGGAGTACGCCTAGGTCGACGACGCTTGGGTGGATGGTCATCCGAGTCTTCTCTTGAGGGACCGGGGGAAGGAGGCGGTGCCCCACTTCTCGGTTGAGGATCGCTTTTATGAGAAGAGTTAGGAGCCTTCCTCCCGGTATTCACCCTATCCCACACACTTGTGCGACGATTGTTTCTGGTTAATTCCAAGTCCGGTCGTTCGGCTGAATCGTCGGATCTATCTCCTTCTTCACGAGATTGCAGTAGTTCCTTCATAACACGACCCCCTATGCGTTCGAACACATTCCGAGGTTGAGGATTCTTCTCAAAGAGGTTTCATTCCTGGGGTCGTGCCCTCTTCTTCTTTTGGTTCTGAAGAGAGGTGCCGGACACGGCCCTGCCAAAGTTAAGCCTAGATTGGAGGTTCCTACCTAGGTTTAGCCTTGACGTAATACCCGGGGCGATCCTCTCAAAGTTCTGCATGAGAACACGAGCGAGGTCTTCGTCACTAAGTGGTTCGACTTCCACTTCTTCTTCAGTTGATGCCCTACGTGGCTCCTTGTTAGGGGCCTTAGGCGCACTCCCTGGGTCAGGATTGTCCATGGTCATGGTTGGTGGTGGGGTATTAGCGGACGTGCCTGTCCCACCCATGGACTGAAAAACACTTCGGTTATTAGGTCCACCTGTTTGGTTGCTCGGGGACTGAGTGGGGATGAGTATCCCGTCCCCTGTGGACTTCCGATTCGCAGGATTCGTGTTCCTGGGATTTCCTTGCGCATGTCCTTTCGTCATTGAAGGAGATCGAGATGAGATTTGCTCTAGCTTAGTGTATTGGTCCCACGGATGGCGCCAACTTGTTCATAAAAAAGTTGGATGATCCTTGCTAGACCCGAGTTAGGCTTAATTCGGGTTGGCTGGGCTCCGGCTCTTGCAGCAAGTGAATTGTCTTGTTGAGATCCTACACACTAAAGCAACACGTGTTAGGCTTACCGTGGGAATGTATCCCACGATTAGACTCCGACATGAGAGTAAGTAATCGGTTAGGGTTTAAGAATCGGATGTGAGTTTGGAGTATGTAGGATGTAATACCTTTGTGGAACCCTTGGGAGTTCCTTATATAGGCAGTGAAACCCTAATGGGCTCACTGTTTACTTCGGCCCTAAGCATAAGATAATCACCATAATTAGCTTGATTGTTATCTTCTAATTATGGTGAGTGTATATCCTATTCTTCAAGGCAAATCCCAATCCTGATAGGATTGTGATTCTGTCTAACCCTGTTCCGGCCGTGCCGGGTCGTGGGCCGCACACATCTTATGCGACCACTATTCATCCAAGCCCATAAGCTGAGATAACATTAATTCAACCCATTCATGATGGGCCGGACACGGGTAGTACCCGTGGGCCGGGTTCATGACCCGGCTGGGGACTATACGTCATCAAAAGTAGGTGGCAACTTTGGATTCTGCCGGTGGCAACTTTCAGAAATTTTGGTGGCAACTTTGGATTCTGCCGGTGGCAACTTCCATGATAAGTGAGTTGTACACTTCTTGAAACACTTTTTTTTGCACCCGAAAATAGATGTTCAAAGGCTTGTAACTCGTACACGGGTCTTGAACTTGACTAGGATTCTTCGTACTCGTACTAATCTTCACATTAGCGTTTTTTACTTCATTCCTGCAATTGGCTACACAAAGACTTGCAAACATATTTTGGCACAAATATGCACAAAAGCATTATATAAATAACCAATATACATGTACAATAGTACGGATTACGCTCCCAAAAACATATCGGATTTGGGCGTTATCAATGCACTAGATTCATAACAGTTTCTTGGTATCTCAAGTCTAAGGATAACTATTTATGATTTACTTGATGAAAAAGATCCACAAAGTAAAATCATATAGTTGGGATAAGTTTAATATTCAATTCATCGAATATTATCAAAAATCGATCAATATACTTTCAAGTATACTCTATCGCAATTTTGATTTGTCTTAATTTAGTAATATTCCCATATTATTAATCGAAAACGGACATTTAGCATAACAATTTATTAATGGATTAAAACATATAAAATAGGATACAAAATTAAGTAATAAGAATAAACGAAACCCAATCTTTATTTTGATAAATAATAATGTCTTAACATCCTTTATCCAAATACTAATCACAGATTTATTGCATGAAATCGCTAGCTAGTTGCAGCCCAATAGCCTTGGCATGCTTAACTACATTTGGTCTAGGTAAAGCCTTAGTAAAAGGATCAACTAAATTATCATATGTGTGAACTTTTATTAATTTGATTTCACGAGCTTCAACTTGTTCTCGGACGTAGTGATGTCTACGTTTAAAGTGTCTGGCGCCTTTCATGACTCCAAAATCATTGACGAATATGACAAAATTGTCCCAATACATATTTATTAGGTTCTTTTATTGAAAGCATCACTCTAAGATGTCCAATAAAACTTCCTAATCCAAACCACGTTTCTTTCGTACTCCTTATGTACTGGCTTTCCTCCGAACACTAACAATATTCCTTTCGTATTCCTCAAATACTCCAGAATATGTTTAACAGCAGTCCAGTGGAGCTTCCCTGGATTCTATTGGTATCTATTAACCAAGTTCTGAGAAAACGCCGCATCAGGCCATGTGCATCTTAAAGCATACATAATAGATCCTACAACCAAAGCGTAAGGCACCTTCTGCATGTATGCCTCCTCTTTAGGAGTTGATGCATCCATCTCATGACTTAGATTATGCTTAACTTCCATAGGTTGAAAACCTTTCTTGGAATTATGCATATTATACTTCTTAAATATCTTATCTATATAATCATCTTGACTTAGACCAATAACCGTCTTTTCCGATCTCGATAGATTTTAATTCCCATAATGTATGTAGCTTCTCCAAAATCCTTCGTAGAAAAATATTTACCAAGATAATCCTTAACAACTTTAAGTCTTACAATGTTACTTCCCATGATTAATATGTCAACATATAGGACTAAGAATACTACATCACTCCTACTAGCTTTGCGATATACACATGGCTCATCACGATTTTGAATAAATCCAACTTTTTGATTTCTTCATCAAATCGTTTATTCCATTGACGTGATGCTTGCTTCAAACCATAAATAGATCTTTGAAGTTTACACACGTGTTTTCGATTTTTAGGATCAACATACCCTTCCGGTTGTTGCATATAGATGTCTTCATTTAAGCAACCGTTCAAGAAGGAAATTTTAACATCCATTTTCCATATCTCATAGTCATAGTATGCTGCTATAGCTATTAAAATCTTAATAGCTCTTAAGTCTGCTACAGGAGAAAATGTCTCCTCGTAGTCTACGCCAAAAGTTTGAGTAAAACCTTTAGCTACTAAACGAGCTTTATAGGATTGTATTCTACCGTCCATGTCAGTTTTCTTATTGTATATCCACTTATCTCTCACTACTTTAGCATTTGGTGGTGGATCTACAAGAATCCAAACATCATTAACTTTCCTGGATTTCATTTCCTCATCCATAGCAACCATCCACTTATCCTTCTCAAGATCAAGCATGACGATTTTATAATTAGCAGGTTCTCCAAGATCCCCTACTTAATCATCATCCTCTATATTAAGACATATATTTCTATTTACGTTTTTAATCCTTTCAGATCAACACAGAGGAACTAATTCTGGTGGAACCGCCAGACTTTCTGGTTCTGCAGAAATTATTTCGCTAGTGTTTTCAGAAGGTAATGTATCTATATGACTCTATTCAAGATCATAATTCCTCCCACTGAATTCTTTATTTACAAGATCACTTTCAAGGAAGTCTCCATACCTAGCAATAATCACTTTGTTCTTAGGTGGATAATAAAAGTAGTAACCCATAGTTTCCTTAGTGTATCCTACAAAAATACATTTTACAGATCGTTGTTGTAGTTTATCGCCTGAGTCACGTTTCACACACGCCTTGCAACCCCAGACCTTTAAATAAGACAAATATGGCTTATTTCCATGCCATATTTCATATGGTGTCTGATTGTGGTAAATTACGACCTTTAGGAAAAGGAGCGTAAAAGCGGTAAGTATTAAGTGATGATTTAGGAAAATCAAGCACTAATGACCCAATGAAGGTGAAGTTCGTTTCCCAAGGAGGTATATGTGTGTGAAAAACTTGTTAAATGTTTGTGATTAATAATGGTTTAGAAGGGGATGAGAAAGGAGGATGACGAAGACGTGAAATTAATACTACGACGACAAAACGTAAAACCGTAAAATATGCAAAAATAAAAATTAATTCTAAAAATTACCAAAAATTCACCAAAAATCAAAATAAATAAACTAAGAGTTTACCAATGATCAAAACTTTTTCAAACCTGTCAAATAATTAATTATTCAATTTTTAAATGCTAATTAAAGCCCTAAAAATCAAATAAATTATCAAAAAACCCAAATAAAGGTTTTTCAATTGGTAAACCTCTAAAATGACCTAAAAAGATTAAAAACTATTTTTAAAAAATTTTAAACTAAGAAAAACTATTTAAAATGATTTAAAAACTTATTAAAACTTAAAATAATTATAAAAATTAATCTAAAGATGATAAAATTATTCTAAAAGTTGCAATATTCCTATTTTAATGTATTTAAGCTAAGAAAAATGTAAAAAGTTGGAAAATGTGAAATTTGAAGAATAATAATAAAATAATATTAAAATAATATTAAAAATCCAAAAATATAAAAAATTCTAAAAACTTGCAAACTAGTTTATTTTAACCTAAATAATCAGAAAATGAAAGTGAAATGACCAGAATACCCCTATTGGGCCCTCAAATGGGCCAAAACCAAAAACAATCCACTTAAATGGGCTTTTTAGCCCAAAAAGTCAAACCTGGCCCAATTAACTTGGAAAATCCCAATCTGACTCAAAATTTGATTCTAAACACAAAACTCTAAAGGCCCAAAAGCTGAAAGTGAGCTTATCACAGCTTATTAAGCAAACAGCTTATCCTTATTGGGCTTTTTAGCCCATTAAGCAATAAGCTAATGCCATAAGCTCTAATTTGACACACAACCTTCTTTTGGGATGCTTAAGAGATCTGTAAAAATAAATTTTTAAAAAGCACACTCAATAAGCCAGAAATAAGCAAAGTACAATTTCGCTAAAAGACAAAATAGTCGGGTTTGAGAAATAAGGCACCTCAGGACTTGATTCAACTTGCAAAATGTCACAAATGAACTCAATAAGCCAAAACAATCAACAAAATCCCAATAAGCAAAACTTATAAGCCAGAATAAGCCAATAAGCACTTATGAAAAAGTCAATTAAGTTGGTTTTCTAGTCAAACCCTAAAGTCAACACACCAAATGCTCTAGTATGAATAAATGGGTCAAATGATGAACACCTATTACAAACTCCAAGTTGTTGCTGGTTAAAATAAGCTATTATAGCTTATTGATAAGCTGAAACCCAAAATACACTAGCAGTGGCTAGTAGCAGGGGAAAGGAGTTCCTACTGCTTTGACTATTTGACCAAGCTTTTTAGAGAGATTTAGTATGATTCAATTGGAAACAAGGGCACCTTTGTGATCAGTGAATCACAAGGAGTCAATATCAACAAGAAAATCACAAGTTGGTTCACACAATAAGCCAGAAATGATCAAACAGTCACCAGATATTGCACAAACATGTGAAATGAGCAGTTATGCACAAATAAGCAGATATAGCATGAATAAGCCAACCAAATTCAATAGGATGCATACACAAGCTATATAAACTATGAATAAGCACAAACAAACTTAAATCAAACACTGAATCAAAGTAAATAAGCAGAATCAAGCACAAACAGTTACTGATAAGAACAAGGTGAATATGCAGAAACTTTTGCTCATCTAATTGACACTAAATCCAATTCCAATGCTTCAAAATCTCTTTCCCTGGTGTTATTAGCCTAGTTTAATCACTTGTTAACCCTAGTCTATGATTAGATCTAGGTGTCCCTTAAACCACAACCAAAAATATCAAGTAAACAAGATTTTTAAGCCCTATTATGAATCTAGGTGTTTCAAACCTCAAAAATTGCATATAAGTGACCAAGTATATCAGATACACATGTACTAACAACCACAAGCACAAAACCAACACTTAACAAACCTCAAAACCTGCTTATGCAGTTAACCTAAACACCCCTTAAAAACCTGTTTTGACAAATTTTCAAAGGCTTATCCAGATTCGACCCACAAATCAAACTAACAACACCTCATAAACATCAAACAAAGCCAGATGAACAATAATCAACCACAAAACACAGATTCAAGAACAATCAAACAAAAATCACAAATATTCAGAAATTTAAAGAGGAAATGAAAAGGGAGAAGGGTTCAAACCTCCAAGACCTACATCCAGGCCTTGGATTGTTTGAGCTGAGGTACTAGCAGAACAAGTACCAGCTTCCAATGCTGCTAAGATGAACAAACAATAAGGTGAGATCAAAATAACCAATACTTTCTGATTTTTGAAGCACAAGCCTTATCACTTAGAACCTTGCCTCAAAAACCTTCAAACATGAATATGGAACTTAGATTTTAGCTTATCAGATACCAAACTTTTATAAATAACAAATGAGAATTCAAAATTTTCAGAAATTCAAACTTTATTTCATAAAAAGGAATTACAAAGATTTAAAAGCTAAAATCAGGAACAAAAGCTCTCTTACAGGTTGAGGAGTCTTTTTATAGGCAAATGCCAAGCTAGCACTATTCACAAACCCTATAAGTGAATTCCTTAAAATTTCCTTAAGCACTTGAGGCCGTTTGTTGTTGATGAGCTATCCAAAATGATCATGAGTATTCATTTTAGCTTTGTGATGAAGCAATGACTCTCAGCTGTTGATTTTGCCACGTTGGATAACTTGGAGAGAAAGTTGTCACATGATTGGTTGAAAGGGAATTGGGGGTGGGGTCCATAGTGAGTGGGAGTGAGGGTTTTTGGTGTGGGATGCGTTTCTGCATGTGTGAATCACACATGTGCCAGGGTAATTGAAAATTACCCTTTGTTTAAGTGGAGTAATTTCTGGGTGGTGAAAAAGGTAAACAGTGGTGAGTTTGATCCGAAATTGGGGGAAGTAAAAGTGTTTGGCGCAATTTCGTTTCAAATGTTTCATTGTGGCAACTTTAGTCCTTGTTCTTTGGGAAAAGGTGTAAAACACGTATTTCAGCCAACAAAACACGTTTTCCTTTGTTATAAACTTTCCATTCTTTACACTTTTGACACCAAACTTTGGAAAAAGGGTTACAAGGGTTGTTTTTGGCACTTTTGCATAATTCAAGGACTGATCTTGGACATTGTTGATTTTCAAAGGTCTTCAATGCAACTTTAACTTCATGAGGGACCATAATTGGCAATTTAGAATTGTTGAGGGACTAAACTTGCCATTTCTTCAAAGTTGAAGGACCATTTGTGTAATTTTGACAAACTTAAGGGACCAAACTTGTAATTATGAATATACAAGGGTTTTAAGTGTCATTTCTTCATTCATTGAGGATCAATCTTGCATGTCTTCAAGTCTTCAAGGGTAATTGTTGGATAAATCATGAACTAGGGCCCGGTTCTTTGTACGGCTTCGTTTCTCGTGTCCGTTTTTCCTTGTTTCTTGTGATCTTTTGTCTTTTTCACGATATCCATACCTAAAATACACAAGTAAACAAACACAAGCATATATATGGTATTTTATGACATTTTTATGCATTTAAATCCCGAAAAGAACGATGAGATCATGTATAAATGCCATCTCATCACTCCCCCATACTAAGCCATTGTCGTGCCCTCACACAATGCTAGAATAAAGTATCTAAGCATCACCAAAATTCAATTTTATTAACCTTTATTGAAGTGTAAAAGACCTGCAACATACTACGAAGATGTGTAAAGACATAATGTATGATTTTCATCACGATTGTGACTTTTAGGGTCAAAGAATAGAAACAAGTAAATGTTCCTTAGAGTAAACTTCGTCATCCTTGATTGTCATACATTCCATGCTAAGTGCAAAAACGAGATCATTGTTGGTACAAGTCACAATGCTAACACTACTCATACGTCCAAATTGTGTAATACTTTTTCTCCCCGCAATCCTAGTTATTATAAAAGGAAATGGGTTACTAGCATTTTTTAACTATTTGTCATGGATCACAAGTGATTCATATTAACTTATTTGAGTAGTTATTAGTCCGAAAGCAAAGTAGCACGATTTAATCAATAGTTAGCCGAAGGACAAAATCTTTTAAAACGGCTTCTCGTGTATCTCCTTAAGTTCATATCTTGGCATAACTCGTTTTACGATTTGAGACCTTTCTCGGACCGATATTTGGCATGTACTTCATACTTCAAATCTTGGGAAGACGTTCTTGAAATTATGGTACTCTCTTCATATATTTGGAATTTCTTCACTTGACGTTTTTGAGAGATTCTTCATATTTGGACCACGACTTCATCATTTTTCTTCAATCTTTATTCTGGATTTTGATATACAACGATCCGCCTCCTTTTCGGACTTGGATATATTTATCCTCATACCTTGTAAGGGTCTTTTTGGATAGACTTTCTCCATGATCTTTAGGGGAGTAATTGCTTTTCGTCGTGTGTCTCGATCCTTCATATTGATTTAGGAATAATGATACTTCACATCATCTTGGATCTTTAGCAACAAAATAGGGCTCCTCATGCCTTTTTAGGGCCTTTTTGGATGATCACCAATCTTCGCGTCCCGCTTCAATAAGTTATGCCTTGGCTATGTACTCTATTCAACCTCGAGCAACTTTTAAACGATCTTGCGCTAGAGGCTAAGTAACCTTTCAAATCGTACGACCTTACTTATTGCAATTATTTTTATTTCTAATGCATTGATCTTATGGGAAGAAAAAGCCACAATTAAAAACATATGAGTTTTTGAAAGAAAATTTTCATGTTCTACGTTTAGCATGATCACTTGTCTAACTCTATCATCTCTCGTTCTTCACTATATAAAGACCTCTAATTAAAGAGACTCGTGAATACTTAGCCATGCAAGTCAAAATTAAGCCAAATTTGGATTAGCTTTCATTAAGACTATATCAAATCAAAGTTTTGGGTTTTCAAGCCACCTATAGGATCTTGCACTTTCTTGGACTTTTTCAAGTTTAGAGAATGCATTTTATAGTTCCCTTGATAAGTGACTTTCTAGGATCAATTATAGGAACTTGCGAAAAGTTCTTGTTCTTAACCCGAATGAGTTAAGACTTTCGCGTTTTAAAGCTCCCTATATATAAGTCTAGCAAAACTTGAATTGAGCGGGTTAAGGAATGTAAATGGCTCCAAATGCCCATCAAGTCAAAAATTAGCTCTTATTATACAGATCGGAAAATATACATTCGTGTCTTAAAAACACTTATGAAAACTAAGAAAAATTTTAAAATTTGGCCATTTTTAGCCTCATTAGCAACAAAAAAAAAACCTTGAAAGTTGGAAAGCGTGAGGGCGTAGCAAAGCAAGTATCTATTCACCCCCCATACTTAAAAGTAAACATTGTCCTCAATGTTTCGAGTCTAAAGGTGGACCACCCCCATACTAGAGACGAAGAATCGAATGCTTAGGATCTAGCATGGAAAGGGTGATCAACAATATATCTAAAGCCGTTTATTAAGTATGCTAAAAGATAATTGTTAGAACAATAAAGGATATGTCAATGGATTCGTGAAAAACTTCTTCAAACAAACGATGGAGGCTCACGTAGACGAACACGAGAGTCTTCAATCGTAGATGATGATGATGATGATCTAGATAACACAATCACAAACAACCACAAGACAACGAGTTGGAAGGGTACAAGTCCCCTTATTAGTGAATAGTAAGCATAAAAGGATAAGCATGGGATCTCCCCCACGAGGCACCTCGTTTTTGATTACCGAGTCATGAGCTCGACTCGATCCCCTCAATGCTAATTATCATTGGGGAAGGTGACTTGTTCGAGGGCAACCATTGAAGGAATTTCCCCACCAAAGTAGTGCTTAAGCCTATGTCCATTCACCTTGAAGTTAGGACCATCATCTTGAGCTAGCTCGATGGTCCCATAAGGAAACACTTGTGTAACGGTGAACGGACCCGACCAACGAGATTTCAATTTCCCATAAAATATCTTAAGTCGAGAGTTAAAAAGTAACACTTGATCACCAACGTTAAAAACCCGGTTTTTAATCTTTGCATCATGAAACTTTTTAGTCTTTTCTTTAAAAATTAATAAATTTCATAAGCATTGTCTCTTAATTCATCCAATTCATTCAATTGTATTTTCTGGTGATCTCCCGCGGTCTTTAAGTTAAAGTTTGCATGCTTAAGGGCCCAATATGCCTTGTGCTCCAATTCAATGGGCAAATGACAATTCTTCCCATAGACTAACTTATAAGGAGTGCAACCGATAGGTGTCTTACAAGCGGTCCTAAAGGCCCATAAAGCGTCATCGAGTTTGTCGGATCATGAAGCACGGTTTTCTCCAATCGACCTTTCTAAAATCCTCTTCAAAGCTCGGTTCGAAACCTCGACTTACCCACTCGTTTGCGGGTGATAAGCCGTAGAAAGACGATGAGTAACTCCATATTTCTTTAAGACCTTCTCGAATTGGTTATTACAAAAATGGGTTCCACGATCGCTTATAATAGCACGAGGGGTTCCGAACCGAGAGAATAGTTGTTTCAAAAACTTTACTACCACACGAGCATCATTAGTAGGCAAAGCCTTAGCTTCCACCCACTTAGAAAGGTAGTCCACCGCGACGAGGATATACTTGTTACCATGAGACGATGGGAACGACCCCATAAAGTCTATTCCCCATATGTCGAAAATCTCACACACTTGAATTATGTTTTGCGGCATTTCATCACGTTGAGATGATTTTCCTTGACGTTGGTACGAATCACACGACTTCACAAGTGCGTGTGCATCACGATAGATAGAAGGCCAAAAGAAGCCGGCATCGAATACTTTCTTAGCCGTGAGGTTAGCACCGTGGTGACCACCCGTGGGTCCCTCGTGACAAGCTCTAAGGGTATTAGAAGCTTCGGCACCAAACACACAACGTCGAACGAGTTGATCCGCACAAAACCGAAAGAGATAAGGGTCGTCCCAAAAATAGAACTTGACGTCACGAAAGAATTTTTGCTTTTGTTGTGTCGTCATACCCTTGATTATGAAATTGCCCGCATGGTAATTTGCAATGTCGGCAAACCATGGGGTGGTGTCTTTAGAATTCACTACACCGAGAGTCTCGAGAGGAAATGTTTCGGTGATTTCCTTGTTCTCGAAAACATCTTTGTGAGGATCTTCTAGACGAGAGAGATGATCGGACGCTAAATTCTCGGCTCCTTTTTTGTCAAGCACGGTAACATCAAATTCTTGGAGGAGGAGCATCCAACGAAGCAATCTCGGCTTAGCATCTTGCTTAGCTAAGAGATACTTGATAGCCGAATGGTCGGTATACACGATGCTTTTAGTTAAGACGAGATAAGGTCGGAATTTCTCAAAAGCATAGACCACGGCAAGGAATTCCTTTTCCGTTGTGGTGTACTTTAATTGAGCTTCGGTCATCGTCTTACTAGCATAGTGGATAGGACGGAAATGCTTGTCATAACGTTGCCCTAAGACGCCCCCTATAGCATAATCACTTGCATCGCACATGGTTTCAAAGGGTAATTCCCAATTAGGAGCAACAAGAATGGGAGCTTCGGTAAGTTTCCTTTTGAGAGTTTCGAAAGCTCTAACACAATCCTCATTGAAATTAAAAGGAGCATCCTTCTCGAGAAGGTGTGTCATAGGTCGAGAGATTTTCGAAAAGTCCTTGATGAAACGACGATAAAAGCCCGCGTGGCCTAGGAAACTCCTAACTCCCTTAAGGGTTTTGGGATGAGGTAACTTGGCGATGACGTCTACCTTAGCTTTATCGACCTCAATCCCCGCTTTCGAGACGTTATGTCCTAAGACGATTCCTTGTTTACACATAAAATGACATTTTTCCCAATTAAGCACAAGATTGGTTTCTTCACAACGTTTTAACATTTGCTCGAGATTAGATAAACACGACGTGAACGAATTGCCAAATACCGAAAAGTCATCCATAAACACTTCCATCGAATTCTCGATCATATCGTGAAAAATTGCCACCATACACCGTTGAAACGTACCCGGTGCATTACAAAGTCCGAAAGGCATCCAACGATAAGCAAACGTTCCGTAAGGACACGTAAACGTAGTCTTCTCTTGATCACGAGGGTCGATAGGGATTTGAAAGTAACCGGAAAAACCATCTAAAAGCAATTGATTTCATTTCCCGCGAGTCGCTCCAACATTTGATCCATGAAGGGCAAAGGAAATTGGTCTTTACGAGTGGCGTCATTTAACTTTCGGTAGTCAATACACACCCTCCAACCGGTCACAACACGAGTGGGAATTAACTCGTTGTTTTCATTAGGCACAACGGTCATTCCTCCCTTTTTAGGGACACAATGGATTGGGCTCACCCATGGGCTATCGAAAATAGGATAAATCATTCCCGCGTCAAGGAGTTTCAACACTTCCTTTTTAATGACATCGAGAATTTTGGGATTCACCCTTCTTTGACTTTGAATTGCGGGTTTGTAGTCCTCCTCCATTAAAATCTTGTGAGTACAAAATTTTGGGTCAATACCCTTAATGTCGGAAATTTTCCACGCAATTGCCCCTTTATGAGCTTTAAGAACTTTCAAGAGCTCGGTTTTTTCATCATTAGCAAGACCTCTTGCAATAATAACCGGCAACTTGCCATCACCTTCCAAGAATGCGTGTTCAAGGTGAGAAGGAAGATCTTTCAATTCAAGGATAGGCGGTTCCTCGATTGAAGATTTTGGTTTAACACTCATAACTTCCATTGGCGGAAGAAATGGTGGAATAGAAGTATCATCACAAATCAACACCTCATCTTCATTGTTGATTTCATTTGAAGTGAAATCGCCTCCTTGGAATGGAGTGAGATTTGGTGTAGAATTAGCAAGAATCGGATCTAAAATAGTGGGATTGCCACTTGACGAGCTATCGGAAAAACCTAACACTTCTTGTGAAAACTCATCGCAAACCACATCAACGATGTCAATGTGATTGATGGTAGCGATTGCATAAACATGAGAAGGTTTCGAGTTTTGAGTAGCGTTTATAAAAAGTTCCTCTTCGTTGAATTTCAAAGTGATAGTTCTTGCATGAACGTCGATAAGCGATCTCGAGGTGTCTAAAAATGAACGACCTAAAATTAGAGGAACTTGAGGATCCGCGGGGATGTCAACTACTATAAAATCAACGGGATAGTAGAACTTCCCCACTTTACGAAAACATCTTCGGCTACTCCACATGCTAAAATCATAGAATGATCGGCCATCTCGATAGACAAGTTCGAAGGAATAACAGCCGGAAGCGAAAGCGATTTCCAAATGGAAAATGGCATCAAATTAATGCTCGCACCAAGATCGGCCAAGGCGAGGCATTTTTTCATATCTTGTATATCACAAGGAATGAGAAACTTTCCAAGGTCACCAACTTTTTCTGGTATGCGGTTAAGATAAACCGAAGAACAATTAGCAAGCTTTGAAAGCTTTTCCTTATCGCTCATCATACTTTTAAAAGTGGAAGCGAAACGAGGCATATACAACAACGCGTCGGCTAAAATCACATCAAAATGCACTTGTTGAAACATTTTTATAAAAAGCTCGATTTGTTGTTTGTTACGTTCTTGCAATTTCTCTTTGTTTCGTCTCGAAGGGTAAGGTAAGGGTGGTGTGGGTTGGACATTAGGCAACGGCCTTGGAATCTCGGGTTCCACAATTGGTATTGGTTCAACCGTATGTGTGGTTTGAGCGGTACTTCGTGGGATTGTAATGTGCTCCTTTTCGACCATCACCTCGGGTTCTTTCTCTATTTCCTTCTCCGTAGAAGTACTTGGACGAGAGATTGGTTCCTTGAAAGTTTTACCACTTCGTGTAGTAATAACCTTCATTTCTCCCTTCGGGTTTGCAATGGTATCACTAGGAAGACCACCCGAGGAAGAGGGTTTACACGTGATTGCTTCAAACATTTTAGCCATTCGGTCCTCAAATTTTGATTGCCTAGCATCCGCTTTTAACAACTCTTGCTTAATCTCATGTTGTCCTTGTTCCATCTTTTGTTGGTTTTGTTGAAGACGTTGGACATTTCCTTCCATTTTATTTGCATGAGTTTTAAGTTCATTTGCAAGTTCGTTTTTAAGCTCGTTTTTTAACTCGGATCTTAAGCTAATCATCTCACGTTGCATGTTATCAAATTTAGCATCATTTGCTTTAGCATAATCCAAAAATTCTCCTTGAAGATTTTTAGTGTGAGCATTTTGAAAACCTTATGTAGTGTTTTGAAAATCACGGTTTTGGTTTTGATTAGAGACTTTTCCATTCCCACTTTGATAATTCCCTTTGTTGTAGTTACGTGAATTGCCTTGATAATTACCACCTTGGTTGTTGTTTCGATAGTTATTAGCATTTTGATTTGGTGGAGCTTGATTTGGGCGGGAACCTTGGCCGTTTTGGTTGTAAGTTCCCGTTGCTACATAAGCACTCGAAGTGTTACCATCCGCGGTAATACACTCGGAAAGATCATGAGCTCCACCACAAGACAAACAACTCTTAGCAACTGCTTTAACCGAAGCGGAATTTGAAGCTTCTTGAGCTTTCCAATGAGACATAAGATTAGCAAATCTATCAAAAAACCGATTTTCCTCATTAGCTTCATCATGTAAGGCATTAATGCTACGAGACGATGACGACGATGACGAACCCAAATTGGCAACACTCGGTGTGTTACGAGGGCTATAAACCTTAGATCTATTCTCGATAATTTGTAAAGCCTCATCGGTCGTTTTGCACAAAAAATTACCACCCGCGGCGACATTCAAGTAATCTCGTTCATGATCATTAAGCCCATTATAAAAAGTATCAATTTGATGCAATTCGGAAAAATCATGGTGTGGACATTCATGTAACATTTCTTTAAAGCGTTCCCATGCCATTGAAAAACTTTCATTATTTCTTTGAACAAATCGTGAAATCTCATTTTTCAAATGTGTTGTTTTAGATGGTGGAAAAAACTTGTTCACAAACTTAGAAACGAGATCACCCCATGTCAAAATCGAATTTGGCGGTTCTTTCTCGAGCCAAATTTTAGCGGGTCCATCTAACGAGTATGGAAACAACATCATCTTAATGGCGACATGTGGAACATCCTTAAACTTGCTAGTAGCGGTGAGACGATTAAAATTTCTAATGTGATAATGCGGGTTGTCTTTCTCATGACCTCTAAACTTATTAGCTTGCAACATCGACATTAAACCCGTCTTAATCTCGAAATTCTCCGCAAGGATAGCGGGAATCACAATGGCCTCTCCAAAACCCTCGGTGGGTGCTTGTAGCAACTCCATCATAGTACGATTAGCCATGACGACTTCTTGTTCTACAATAGGTTCAACAATTGGAGGTTGTTCTTCAATCAACGTCTCTTGATTGGCTTGCTTTTGAAGACGTTTACGAGCTTGTTTTGCTTGATTACGAGTGATCATAAACTTCACGAAGAATGGGAGGTGAGCAAAGAAGATTCTTTTTGGGTGTTCTGTGAATTTTCAATTTTTTTCATGTTTTTGACTGTTTTTATTTTTTTTGGATTTTGGTGTATCTTCGTAGACAACAATCTACAAAATCTCTCCTCGAATCAAACTCTTGATTAAAGAAGCCTCAAAGGAATGAAAACGATCACGTGGAGTGAACGCCTTCGAATGACTTTAGAACTTTGGTGAAAACCAAATTGTTCAAGAGGGTTTAATCATAAAGAAAACAAGCAAATATATTATACGTAATAATACTTTGGGCGGCAAAACCCTCGATTAGCCTTCAATCTCAAAATACTCACAAGCAAGCGGGGAAACGAGGCGGCGCGAAGCACTTAAGAGCCTTTTTCCTTAGGGTATATTTTATAATACCCGCCTTATACCCACCTTATAGTTTGTATTTTCCAAAATCGAGCTTCTCGAAAGTATTTATCTATTTTTGCCTTTTTCTTTTTGTTTGAGATTAGAATACAATAATTAGGAGATCAAATCCCAATTAAGGTTGTGTTTTCACACTTTTGGAGATACTTTGTATTGATTGTGATACTTAATACAATATAGTAATAATAATTTCACAAGAAAAACCAAGAAAACCGATAATACGTATTAGTAGATTTCTACTAATACAAATACTATATATGGTTAATATTAAAAACAACAAGACAAATTAATCACGACACACCTCCCCGGCAGCGGTGCCAAAATGATTGTGGTAAATTACGACCTTTAGGAAAAGGAGCGTAAAAGCGGTAAGTATTAAGTGATGATTTAAGAAAATTAAGCACTAATGACCCAATGAAGGTGAAGTTCGTTTCCCAAGGAGGTATATGTGTGTGAAAAACTTGTTAAATGTTTGTGATTAATAATGGTTTAGAAGGGGATGAGAAAAGAGGATGACGAAGACGTGAAATTAATACTACGACGACAAAACGTAAAACCGTAAAATATGCAAAAAAAAATAATTCTAAAAATTATCAAAAATTCACCAAAAATCAAAATAAATAAACTAAGAGTTTACCAATGATCAAAACATTTTCAAACCTTTCAAATAATTAAATATTCAATTTTTAAATGCTAATTAAAGCCCTAAAAATCAAATAAATAATCAAAAAACCCAAATAAAGATTTTTCAATTGGTAAACCTCTAAAATGATCTAAAAAGATTAAAAACTATTTTTAGAAATTTTTAAACTAAGAAAAACTATTTAAAATGATTTAAAAACTATTAAAACTTAAAATAATTATAAAAATTAATCTAAAGATGATAAAATTATTCTAAAAGTTGCAAAATTCCTATTTTAATGTATTTAAGCTAAGAAAAATGTATAAAGTTGGAAAATGTGAAATTTGAAAAATAATAATAAAATAATATTAAAATAATATTAAAAATCCAAAAATTATAAAAAATTCTAAAAACTTGCAAACTAGTTTATTTCAACCTAAATAATCAGAAAATGAAAATGAAATAACCAAAAATACCCCTATTGGGCCCTCAAATGGGCCAAAACCAAAAACAGTCCACTTAAATGGGCTTTTTAGCCCAAAAAGTCAAACCTGGCCTAATTAACTTGGAAAAGCCCAATCTGACTCAAAATTTGATTCTAAACACAAAACTCCAAAGGCCCAAAAGCTGAAAGTGAGCTTATCACAGCTTATTAAGCAAACAGCTTATCCTTATTGGGCTTTTTAGCCCATTAAGCAATAAGCTAATGTCATAAGCTCTAATTTGACACACAACCTTCTTTTGGGATGCTTAAGAGATCTGTAAAAAGAAATTTTGAAAAAGCACAATGAATAAGCCAGAAATAAGCAAAGTACAATTTCACTAAAAGACAAAATAGTCGGGTTTGAGAATTAAGGCACCTCAGGACTTGATTCAACTTGCAAAATGTCACAAATAAACTCAATAAGCCAAAACAATCAACAAAATCCCAATAAGAAAAACCAATAAGCCAGAATAAGCCAATAAGCACTTATGAAAAAGTCAATTAAGTTGGTTTTCTAGTCAAACCCTAAAGTCAACACACCAAATGCTCCAGTATGAACAAATGGGTCAAATGATGAACACCTATTACAAAATCCAAGTTGTTGCTGGTTAAAATAAGCTATTATAGCTTATTGATAAGCTGAAACCCAAAATACACTAGCAGTGGCTAGTAGCAGGGGAAAGGAGTTCCCACTGCTTTGACTATTTGACCAAGATTTTTAGAGAGATTTAGTATGATTCAATTGGAAACAAGGGCACCCTTGTGATCAGTGAATCACAAGGAGTCAATATCAACAAGAAAATCACAATTTGGTTCACACAATAAGCCAGAAATGATCAAACAGTCACCAGATATTGCACAGACATGTGAAATAAGCAGTTATGCACAAATAAGCAGATATAGCATGAATAAGCCAACCAAATTCAACAGGATGCATACACAAGCTATATAAACTATGAATAAGCACAAACAAACTTAAATCAAACACTGAATCAAAGTAAATAAGCAGAATCAAGCACAAACAGTTACTGATAAGAACAAGGTGAATATGTAGAAACTTTTGCTGATCTAATTGACACTAAATCCAATTTCAATGCTTCAAAATCTCTTTCCCTGGTGTTATTAGCCTAGTTTAATCACTTGTTAACCCTAGTCTATGATTAGATCTAGGTGTCCCTTAAACCACAGCCAAAAATATCAAGTAAACAAGATTTTTAAGCCCTATTATGAATCTAGGTGTTTCAAACCTCAAAAATTGCAGATAAGTGACCAAGTATATCAGATACACATGTACTAACAACCACAAGCACAAAACCAACACTTAACAAACCTCAAAACCTGCTTATGCAGTTAACCCAAACACCCCTTAAAAACCTGTTTTGACAAATTTTCAAAGGCTTATCCAGATTCAACCCACAAATCAAACTAACAACACCTCATAAACATCAAACAAAGCCAGATGAACAATAATCAACCACAAAAACACAGATTCAAGAACAATCAAACAAAAATCACAAATATTCAGAAATTTAAAGAGGAAATGAAAAGGGAGAAGGGTGAAAACCTCCAAGACCTACATCCAGGACTTGGATTGTTTGAGCTGAGGTACTAGCAGAACAAGTACCAGTTTCCAATGCTGCTAAGATGAACAAACAATAAGGTGAGATCAAAATAACCAATATTTTCTGATTTTTGAAGCACAAGCCTTATCACTTAAAACCTTGCCTCAAAAACCTTCAAACATGAATATGGAACTCAGATTTTAGCTTATCAGATACCAAACTTTTATAAATAACAAATGAGAATTCAAAATTTTCAGAAATTCAAACTTTATTTCATAAAAAGGAATTACAAAGATTTAAAAGCTAAAATCTGGAACAAAAGCTCTCTCACAGGTTGAGGAGTCTTTTTATAGGCAAATGCCAAGCTAGCACTATTCACAAACCCTAGAAGTGAATTCCCTAAAATGTCCTTAAGCACTTGAGGCCGTTTGTTGTTGATGAGCTGTCCAAAATGATCCTGAGTGTTCATTTTAGCTTTGTGATGAAGCAATGACTCTCAGCTGTTGATTTTGCCACGTTGGATAACTTGGAGAGAAAGTTGTCTCATGATTGGTTGAAAGGGAATTGGGGGTGGGGTCCATAGTGAGTGGGAGTGAGGGTTTTTGGTGTGGGATGCGTTTCTGCATGTGTGAATCACACATGTGCCAGGGTAATTGAAAATTACCCTTTGTTTAAGTGGAGTAATTTCTGGGTGGTGAAAAAGGTAAACAGTGGTGAGTTTGATCCGAAATTGGGGGAAGTAAAAGTGTTTGGCGCAATTTCGTTTCAAATGTTTCATTGTGGCAAATTTAGTCCTTGTTCTTTGGGAAAAAGTGTAAAACACGAATTTCAGCCAACAAAACACGTTTTCCTTTGTTATAAACTTTCCATTCTTTACACTTTTGACACCAAACTTTGGAAAAAGGGTTACAAGGGTTGTTTTTGCCACTTTTGCATAATTCAAGGACTGATCTTGGACACTGTTGATCTTCAAAGGTCTTTAATGCAACTTTAACTTCATGAGGGACCATAATTGGCAATTTAGAATTGTTGAGGGACTAGACATGCCATTTCTTCAAAGTTGAAGGACCATTTGTATAATTTTGACAAACTTAAGGGACCAAACTTGTAATTATGAATATACAAGGGTTTTAAGTGTCATTTCTTCATTCATTGAGGATCAATCTTGCATGTCTTCAAGTCTTCAAGGGTAATTGTTAGATAAATCATGAACTAGGCCCGGTTCTTTGTACGGCTTCGTTTCTCGTGTCCGTTTTTCCTTGTTTCTTGTGATCGTTTGTCTTTTCACGATATCCGTACCTAAAATACACAAGTAAACAAACGCAAGCATATATATATATATATGGTATTTTATAACATTTTTATGCATTTAAAACCCGAAAAGAACGATAAGATCATGTATAAATGCCATCTCATCAGTGTCTTATCAACCTTATTTGTGGGAACCTTATTTAAAATGTGAACAACAAATTTTAAAGCATAATCCCAAAAGTATAATGGTAAAGTTGTAAGATTAAACATAGATCGCACCATATCTAATAATGTACTATTTCTCCTTTTGGATACACCATTTTGTTGTGGAGTACAGAGAGAAGTAAGATGCTGAACAATTCCATTCTCACTTAGATAATCTATAAACTCTTGACTTAAATATTCACCACCTCTATCAAAACGAAGAGCTTTAGTCTTCTTTCCTAGTTGCAATTCTACTTCTGCTTCAAACACTTTGAATGTTTCAAATACCTCATGTTTATGCTTAAGCAAATAAACATTAACCATATCGTCTATAATCATCCATAAATGTTAAGAAGTAGCTAGCACCTTTCCTTGACAAATGTCTTAGTGGTCCACACGCATCAGTATGTATTAAACCAAGTAGATCAGTAGCCCATTCAATATTGCTATTAAAAGTTTTCTTGGTCATCTATCCAAAGATACAAGACTCACATTTATCAAAAGATTCATCATTGATATTTTCCAAAAGTCCTTCACGTTGAAGCTTTTATATACGAGTCTTCCCAATATGGGCAAGTCTACAATGCCAAAGATAAGAAGAGTTCTTGTCAAACTTTCTCTTCTTAGTCATGCTAAAAACATAATTATTATTATACATGGATTCATTATCATGCATGTCTACACCATTCACAGAAATTGCATTAAAATAGAAAATACCATCTTTTCAAACAGAAATTCCATTATAATCAATAGTGTGAACGAATCCATTATTTAACAAACAAGAAAAGGAAATAACACACCTAAAAATTGTAGGTGCATAATGACAATCATTTAAAATCAGTACTAAACCCGAAGGTAAAACTAGATTAAATGTTCCTATAGCTTCAACCGCTGCTTGTGCGCGATTGCCCACTTTCAAAAATTGTTCCCCATAGGAAAGCTTCCTTTCCAGATTAAATCCCTGCAGCGTATTACAAATGTTAATACCGCATCTTGTATCATATACCCAGTAATTTAATTTGTATGTCAAATTGAATAATTCTATCATAAATAAAGTACCTGAAGATGCAACGCTCTGCTCAGACTTCTTCTTTATTTCTCGCAACTCTTCGAGGTAAAGAGGATAATTCCTCTTCCAGTGACCACTTGCCTTGCAATGGTGACAAGTCTCATCCTTCTGAGATTGATTCTTCTTGACAAAGTTCTGCTTAGGTTTCGAATAATTCACAACTTGCTTGCCCTTATCACCCTTGCCTTTGCCTTTCTTCTTGTTCACTTGCGGTTTTAGCTTACTTACTCAACCCTTTTGAATTGCTAGTACAGGAGGAGTAGAGTTAGATGCCTTGTCCTTTAACCCCTTTTCGTAGTCAATAAGCATTGCATGCAAATCATTAACTATCTTCCCCGTGCAATGCATATTATAGTTTCGAACAAAATCATTGAAGCCCTTGTTAAGGGACATATTGATCAAGTCGATAGCCATATTATGATCATAGGGTTGTCCTAGTGAAATGAGCTGTTCCATATAACCCCTCATCTCCATGTAATGGGCACTAACAGACTTTACAGGAGTTTGCTTGCGGCTTCTCGAAGATAGCTGATGACGTATAATCCCCAGCCGGGTCATGAACCCGGCCCAAGGGTACTACCCGTATCCGGCCCATCACATTTGGGTGGGATAAATGTCAGTTAGGCTTATGGGCTTGAATGAACAGTAACCGCACATATGTGTGCGGCCCACGGCCCGGTACGGCCGACACGGCCGACATAGGGTTAGACAGAATGATATTCTGTCTAGGAATATCTTTACCCCAATAAGAGAGGATATTCACTACCAGAATTAGAAGATAACAATCATTCTAATTCTGGTGCTTATCTCTTCCTTGGGGCCGAAGGATCAGTGAAAGCCCACTAGGGTTTCACTGCCTATAAAAGGAACCCTCAAGGGTTCCACGAAGGTAACACAACTCTCTCTCTAAACTCACATATAACCCCAAATCGATTACTTACTCTCACGCCGGAGTCTAATCGTGGGATACCTTCCCACGGTAAGCTTAACGCGTGTTGTTTAGTGTGCAGGATCCCAACCAGACGATTCACTTGGTGCAGGAGCCGGTACCCAGTCAACCCGAATTAAGCCTAATTCGGGTCTAGCAAGGATCAACCAACTTTTGCATCAACAAGTTGGCGCCATCCGTGGGACCTTAACACTAAGCTAGAACAAAACCTTATCTCGATCTTTTCAATGACAAAGGGGCATCCGCCAGTTAACCCCAGGAACGTGAATCCTGGGAACCGGAAGTCCCCAGGGGAAGGAATTCTTATTCCCAACCAATCACCCAGCCGCCTCGCAGGCGGGCCAGGTAACCGTAGCGGTCTTCAGTCCGCAGGGGTGACGAGCACGATCTCGGTGACACCCCCGCCCACTTCAACCCTGGACAACCCTGATCCGGGAAGTGCGCCAGGCCCCCCTAACAAGGAGCCACGTAGACCCTTAATGGAGGAAGAAGTGGAAGCTCAACCGCTCAGCGAGGATGAGCTCACTCGAGTTCTCACTCAGAATTTTGAAAGGATCGTCCCAGGGATCGCATCAAGATTGAGCCTGGGGAGGAACCTCCAAGCCCGACTCAACTTTGGCGATAGTGGACCATCCACCCCTTCCCGAAGTCGGAGAAAAAGGACTCAGCCTAGGGAGCAGGGAACCTTTGAGGAAGACCCTCAGCCCCGAAATGTGTTTGAACGCATAGGGGATCGCATTATGCAAGAATTAACGCAGTCCCAAGATGGAGAAAGGCCGGATGGCTCCCCCGAGCGGCCAGATCGAGAGCTGACCAGAACCACACGTCGCCCAAGTGTGTGGGATAGGATGAACACAGGGAGGGAGGCTCCTGGTTCATCTCAGAAAAGTGGTCCCTATTCAAAAGGTCGGGCACCACCACCGTCCCCAGATCCGTCTGGGGAAGACTCGGATGACCATCCACCCAAGCGCCGCCGGCCTAGGCGCACGCCTCCGCCACCAAATAATGATGAGTATTATGGTGGCCCCTACTATCGGGATACGGAAGCAGAGGACCTCTCGCGTCCGTGGTGTGAACCGTGGGATGACCCTAGGCTCACACGGCCATGGGCGGATCCCAGGGAAGATCCGTTTACCCTCCGCATACGGAATTATTCTGAGGACACTAAACGTCGCATGCCGGCATGTATCAAGACGTATGATGGGTCCGGTGATCCGGTCGATCACCTCAAAATATTCGATACTCAGGCTAAAATTGAACGATGGCCCATGCCTATATGGTGCCAAATGTTTAATTCGACCTTGATTGGAAACGCTCGTGACTGGTTCGAGGCACTTCCCCCACGCAGCATTGATAGTTTCACGGAACTGCGTACTGCGTTTGAGAACAATTATACTCAAAGGAAGAAGTATAATAGGGATCCGGTCTCATTGGCAACTGTCAAGCAACGGCCGGGGGAGTCCACAGAAGCCTTCACTGAGCGCTTCAACGATGAGTGCACACGCACGAGAACCATGCCAGAGCTCCTGAAAATCTCTGACTATATGCATGCCATAACAGACAGAGAACTGATCAGGCGTCTCAACGACAAGCGTCCAGAAAGATATGATGACCTCATGGAGAGAGTTAGGAATTTCATAGAGGGAGAAACAGCGGTTGCCGCAGCCTACCCATCCCGAGGAAATGGGTACCGCTCAAATGACCAGTCCCGGAGACAGTCGGGCGGTCAAGGCAACCAGAACAATAACAAGGGCTCGGACTATAAGAGCCAGAGCAAAGGCGGACGGTCGGACGACAAGTTCACCCCCCTAAAGATGTCCTACCGGGAGATCTTGTTGACTGAAGGGGCGAATTTTCCAAGACCTCCCCCAATGACCACACCCCCGGAACGTCGGCAGGGAAGTCGCTTCTGCGAATTCCATAATGACAAAGGACACGGCACGGAGGAGTGTATCCAGCTGAAGAAGCATATTGAGTCGCTAATCAAATCAGGCAAACTCAAGCACCTGGTTAAGGATTGGAAAGACGGAAAGGACAACAACAAGAAGTATGATAAGAAGGATCCCCAAAAGGACAAGCCTTCTACCATATACATGATCCAATCCAGACAGCGCCGCACGAGGCAGAAAATTGGCCAAAAATTTTCCCGCGGCAAGGAAATCTCATTCCCTCTCATCACAGCAAGTGACGTGGTTGATGCGCCTCTCACCATTGAGATAAGCATTGGAACACACAATGTCCGCCGCATGTATGTGGATGGAGGGTCATCAGCAGAGGTATTATATGAACACTGCTTTGTGCAGTTATGCCCAGAAATAAGAAGCCAATTAGTACCGGCCACGTCGCCGCTTACTGGCTTTAGTGGAGATACTATCTGGCCAATAGGGCAGTTGCGTCTGCTTGTCACCATTGGGAATGAGGAACATTCCACTACAACGTGGATGAACTTCATGGTGATACGTTCACACTCTCCTTATAATGGAATCATAGGCAGACCAGGCATTTTGGCTATCCGGGCAGTACCCTCTACGGCACACGGAATGATTAAATTCCCCGTTGATGGGGGAATCGTTACTATTTATAACACAGTCGTGCCAACGTCCGAGTGTCACACTGTGACAACACCGGCACCACCTGTACCACCCAAGGATGGAGCACCACTCCCCAATTGGAAGGTGGCCATTCACCCTGACTACCCGGAACAGGAAGTATCCATAGGAGGGGCGCTCTCAGATAGCGGCAAAAGGGCCATGTGTGCACTTTTAAGTGCAAACCTGGACATATTCGCATGGGAACCAAAACATATGACGGGTGTGCCACGTGCGATAGCAGAGCATAAGCTCCAGATCCGCCAAGGGTACCAACCCATCAAGCAAAAGAAGCGCGGCCAGGCGCCCGAGAGAAGTCAAGTTATATTGGAGGAAGTGCGGAAACTGGTGGACGCAGGCATTATGCGCGAGGTATACTACCACGAGTGGTTGTCCAATCCAGTCATGGTCAAGAAACATGACGGAAGTTGGCGCATGTGCGTGGATTTCACGGACCTGAACAAGGCCTGCCCACAGGACTGTTACCCGCTACCAGAAATCGACTGGAAAGTAGAATCCTTGTGCGGATCCCCTTTCAAATGCTTCTTAGACGCATATAAAGGGTATCACCAAATCAAGATGGCGGAGGAGGATGAAGAAAAAACGGCGTTCCACACAAGCCAGGGCGTATATTGCTATACGAAAATGCCGTTTGGATTAAAGAACGTCGGCGCTACGTATCAGCGGTTGGTGGATAAAGCTTTCGAATCACAAATAGGACGCAACTTGGAAGTATATGTTGATGACTTGGTGATAAAAAGCTACACGGAGGAGGCACTCCTCCGGGATGTCCAGGAGACATTCGACACGCTGAGAAGGATTAATATGAAGTTAAACCCAAAGAAATGTACGTTTGGTGCGACAAAAGGAATGTTCTTGGGATATTTGATTGACCCAAACGGCATAAAACCTTGTCCAGAGAAGACGGACGCAGTGATACGGCTACCGTCCCCGCAGACACGGAAAGAGGTGCAGTCCCTGAATGGGAAGTTAGCCGGATTAAATAGATTTCTATCCAAATCCGCAGAGAAGTCATTACCCTTATTTAAGACGCTCAAGAAGTGTATTAGAAAGGGAGACTTCCGTTGGACGAAGGAAGCTGAGGAAGCCTTTGGTCAACTCAAGCAGCATCTCGCATCTCTCCCCATGTTGGTAGCTCCCCGCCCAAAGGAGGAACTTGTTATGTATCTCTCGGCTACTCATGGCGCAATAAGCGCGGTACTTATGACGGATAGAGACACAATACAGACCCCGGTCTACTTTATAAGTAGAACATTACAAGGAGCGGAACTGAATTATTCCCCCATGGAAAAATTGGTGCTAGCACTGGTATTTGCTACAAAGCGGCTGCGCCGGTACTTTCAGGCGCACCCGATTGTCGTGATTACGGATCAGCCAATCAAGCAGGTTATATCTAGACCAGACGTGGCAGGGAGACTAGAAAAGTGGAGCATCCTACTGGGAGGGCACAATATATCTTACAGACCAAGGACGGCTGTTAAAGGCCAGATCTTGGCAGATTTCCTGATCGAAAAGCCGGATGAGGAAGAACCAGTCATTAAGCAAGAGGAGGTCCCAGCGGAACCTTGGGTGCTATTCACGGACGGATCCTCATGCACAGACGGGTCCGGGGCAGGCCTCATCCTCACAAATCCAGAAGGAATGGAATTCACGTACGCCCTCCGTTTTGAGTTCACGGCCACCAATAACGAAGCGGAATATGAAGCATTAATTGCGGGTTTAAAAATCGCCGCTAGAATGGGAGTCCGCAACCTTGAGGCCTACGTGGACTCACGGCTTGTCGCGAACCATATTCTAGGTGGGTATGTGGCTAAGGAGGACAACATGGTCAGGTATTTGGAAAAAGTCAAGACGTTAATCGCAACTTTCAGTAAGTTTTCCATCAAGCAGGTGCCAAGGGGCGAGAACAAGAAAGCGGACGCCCTCAGTAAAATCGCATCCACAAGCTTCGCCCACTTGTCTAAACAGGTTTTGGTGGAAATACTCAAAGAAAAGTCTATTACGGAAGGGGAAGTGACTGCTATAGTTGAAGAGGAGGGACCTACGTGGATGACCCCAATCATCAACTATCTGGCTAGTGAAACCCTCCCAGACGAGGAAAAAGCAGCAAGGCGCGTTAAAAGGAAGTCACAACATTTCGAACTCCGGGAAGGCATCCTTTACAAATGCTCTTTCTTGCAGCCGTGGCTGCGGTGTGTTGGACCACGCCAGGCGGCCTATGTCATCAGTGACATACACGAAGGATTGTGCGGCATGCATGCAGGTCCACGATCCGTGGTAGCCCGAGCCTTACGAACAGGATACTATTGGCCCACTATGCACAGAGACGCGCGCGACATGATTCGCAGGTGCAATGATTGCCAAGTGCATAGGCCAGTACCGCGGCACCCGCAGCAGGAGCCTACAACCTATCACGTCCCCATGGCCATTTTACAAGTGGGGAATTGACATTGCAGGACCATTTCCTGTAGCTGCGGGAGGGGTTAAATTCTTGATTGTTGCAATGGATTACTTTACACGATGGATAGAAGACAAGGCAGTAAAATCTATCACGGGTAAGCAGGTCAAGAAGTTTGTGTGGGAACACATCGTATGCCGTTTTGGTCTACCGGGAGAAATTATATCGGACAACGGCAAGCAGTTCACGGACAACCCATTTAAAGACTGGTGTGCATCGTTGAACATCAAACGGCGTTTCGCATCTGTTAAACATCCACAAACGAACGGCCTTGTTGAACGAGCAAATAGGAGCTTGGGAAATGGAATCAAGGCGCGACTGGATGAGCGGCAGGGCAAATGGGTTGATGAGTTGTCACACGTGCTATGGGCACATAGAACCATGATAAAAACAGCTAACGGAGATACTCTGTTTGCATTGGCTTACGGCACTGAAGCCGTTATACCAGCAGAAATAGGGATGCCTACCATCCGCACGGCGGAGGTTAATGCCGTCACAAATGATGAACAACTGCGAATCAACCTGGATCTGTTGGAAGAAAAAAGGGAAGTAGCAGCCATCAATGAAGCTAAGTCCAAGGCTAAGATGAAGGCTTATTACGACGCCAAGGTCAAGGGTGTTTCTTTTCGACCGGGAGACTACGTCTATCGTGCTAACGAAGCAAGTCGAGTGGAAAATACAGGAAAACTGGGCCCTAAATGGGAAGGACCGTATGAAGTCATTGAAACCTTGGGACGAGGCGCGTACAAGTTGCGCGACATGGATGGTCGCGACCTAGGGCGCACATGGAACATAGCCAATCTAAAAAGGTGCTATCTTTGAAAGCTACGGCTCCCGCATGGATACTTCACTATAGGCGGTCTCAATAAAGACCATGCGGGTTATTTGTCTTACTTGTTTTTCTTATGTTTGTTTTAGTTTCCCTTATGGACCTTTTTTAAGGACTTGTCGTCATTATTCAAACAAAAATGTAAATGTTCTAATAAAATGCCGTGGTGCCTAGCTAGCTCCACGGCCTGTTTCGTGCAAATTATTGTCCTCTTTGTTAGATTCTTTGTTAGCCGTATGAATTTTACTTGTGTTATAATATGCCATGTTTCTTTCATATGCATTCTCTCGAAATACCGTACATGTACCATACGCCTCCAGGTGGGGTAAGAGGATTAAGTGAACCTACTAATTCAACTTGCCGCGTAAGAGGGATGCAACCCCAGCCGCACGGATCACGTATCCTTACTAGACACCTTACTCACAAGACGTTGGGGTAAGTTTCATATGCTATAGCCATACCGTGCTCCGCATAATAAAGACGCACGTCGCACGTCTAGTAAATTATAGACTTGAATGTATTTTCTTTGTGAGTAAGACGTGGTATCATGCAGTATTGAACTACAATATTTCGAACACAAGCACAAATACACAAGTTTCCAAACAAATCAAAATTGCCGTGGTTACCCACGGACTTATATACAAAACATAAAAATTGTTAGCCGTGTACATACACGGACGAATCGAAACGATACATATTCATAGATTACAAAACAAGTGTTTGATTGTGGACAAAGGAGCATCCTAAATTGAGGGGAGAAACCTACCCATCTCTGCTTGTTCTTCCACCAGACGCGGCAACCATTCATCACGCTCTCCCTGCTTCTGGGCTTGGGCTGCGGTCCTTTCCAACACCACGTCTAAGGGTTCCTCGTCAAGTACGACCCTGGTTACGTCTTCATATACAGGAAGGGTTAGAGGAAAGTTAGCAGTGGAAGGCATGCTAGGACTGAGCTTCTCCATGATTTCAGTGTTCGGGGCATCTTTGGTGGCCTCTAGCTCATCCAGGAATGGGTAATGCAGATCTTGCATCGCGGCCATGGAGGCAGTCATCTTGCTGGCGGCTTCGGGCTTAAAGAAGGTATGACGGGCGATGTCCCCACCTTTGGTGATCAGTTCAGCAGCCTCAACCATTCCTTCGTGCCGTCCATGGTCGATACCATCAGATACAAGGTTGGCAAATTGTTGTACAAAGGATGGGGCCTCTAGCACCTTCGTCACGGCCAGGCGTGCTCCATGCCCAACCATCCACCTACGGCCCGCAATGGCTGTTAGCAGTTGGGGGCACAGTACATTGTCACGCTCAGCGGTCAGGGCATCCATCACCAATTCTTTTTGGGCAACTGCCTCTTTCAGCTCTTGGGTGATGGCCCTTTCCTCAGCAAGGTCTGTCTGCATTTTTTCCATGTTTTGGACGGCCAAATGCGCGTCCTTCAGCTTCTGGTTCAGATCATCTACTTGGCTGGCGTAAGAATGGGCAGAAGCTTCGGCCGTGGTCACCTATAGTAAAAGACGTGTTAGTACATTCATTGTTTGGTATATATGGGTGGTGCGGCACGGATATGTACCTTGATGTTTGCAGCATCTAGTTGAGACTCAAGGTGGGCTACTTGCTGATCGTGTTCACTCGCACGGGCCGATTGTGTCTTGATGGTTGCCTCAGCATTCGCTAGTTTGGATTGGAGGTCAGCAATCATGGCTTCATTATCTTCAATCATTTTTTCTCTCCGTCCAACTTTTCTCTTCAGAGAGTCCACGTGCCCAAGCGCAGCTTCAAACCTGACCCTCATCGAGGTTCCCATCGCCATCTGATGCACTAGCGTCCCATTATATTCATCTGCCAAATCCGCGTGACTGAGCGAGTTTATCTCTTGCACCAGGCTTGGTGGTATACAGTTATTGAGGTACTCCCGGCACTCGTCAGCACTCCTCAATCGCGACGCCGTGGTAATAGTCCAAATAGGGTTGAAAGGTTGAGGAGCGCCGGATGAAGGGAAGTCTTGGGAAACCAGAGATGAACCATCTTCAAAAACAGGGCCGGACTTTGTGGGGGCCGCGGGGTCTTCTTCGACAGCTTTTCCTTTCTCCTTATTCACCTGGGTGTCAGAAGGAGGCGCGGCACCAGCTTGGTTGTCCCTGCGACATGAGTATTACGAAATATATTAAGTATGGCTTTAACAAAAAAAAAAAAGAAGAGAGGGCGCGGAAATTCTTGCATATTGAGATGGTTTCTTACATATTGTTTCTTGCTCCTTCGGAGGCGGTTGGGGCAATTTGTGTGACGGGATCGACATGAGCGGCCCGGTTAGCCTCGGAACCCTGCGTGGCACTCCCAACAGATTGATACATGGGGTGATCCTCTCGAAGCCTCTTGGCGGGAGCATTGTGTTCACCAACCTCCACCGATGCAGTCCCTCTCGCACGGTTTCCTCTTTTCCGGGTGCGCCTGGTGAGGGGCTGCGTTGTGAGTTCAGCAACTTCCTCTTCGGCTTCCTCCTCTTCGTCCAAGTTGATGTGTTGTTGCACTTCATCATCATCATCATCGCCCATCAGTCGGCGGATGCTGGAGTCGGTTTGCTCAATGTTGTCTCCCTGTTGTTCTCTATGAAGTGAGGAGGGCCCGGCACCTCCTTGGTTCATCTGGTTGTTACCATCATCATGGTCTTCATGTTCTTCGTCAGAATGGGGATCAGGCACGGCTTCCAAGGCAACCGTCACTGGTCGGGTATGCTCGAGGAGGGGTTGTTCATTTTCACGAAGAGGACGGAGACCTTCCGGCACAAGCCTTGGATCGCCCTGGCGCAACAGTCCAAAAAAGTTCATCTCTGTCCAGCACAAAACAATAGATGTTAGTTATTATACAAACACATATATGCATTCTTATTGGCGTACGGATGATTAGCCTACCTTCGCCCTGCCTTCTCCAAAAAACAGGATACCTATTGGAGGGACCAAAGTAATTGCGGCTAATTCCTAGCAAGCATAAGAATGATTCCGGTAGGTTTCTGTGGAATCCAGTCCTATTTAGATCTAACTCTTGAGAGTGAAGGGGATTGTATGTACTGGCGTGCGGCTTAGGGTCGTGCGGGAATCTGTTCCTAATGATGAAATCACCCGGCCATACCACTGCGTCAATGAAAAAGTAATGGTCATACCAATTTTTCAGTGAATCCATTGGTTTGTTGTGTGATTGTGGGCTGTTGGAGGCTCGTTTTTTGAAAGATACCCAACTGTTTACTAAGTTTGGGGTGTAAAACAACCTAAATAACTCTACGGTTGGGGGGATTCTCCTAGCACGGCAAAGGATCTCGAATTGACTAATTTTACAGGCACCTATACAGTGGAGTTGGCTAATGTGTACATTGTAATATCCTAACAAATCTACGAGAAAGTGGGTGAAAGGAATACGGTAATTCGCCGCGTCAAACAGGCGGGTATAGAGGCCTATCTTACCCGCTGGAGCCTCAGTTATGAGGTCTCCGACGCCAGGAAGTGAGGGGTGTAGGTTGGAAGGGATGAAGTAATTTGTGCAAAAATGGTTTAACTGGTCTTGGGTCATGACATTTAGCACGGATCCGATGGTAGGGCTGTTTCTATTGGCCATTACTAAAAAAGAGTGTAAGGACGTGGTATTCTAACCTGCGTGTGAAGGGATCCGTGCGTACTTGGTTTAAGATAAGAGGAAAGCTTTAATGGCAGAAATGGAGGTTGTGAACTGTGTGTTTCACACAGCCGTAGGGGTGGCTTATTTATAGGGTTACCTTGAGGGTTACAGCCTGTTGGATATGTGACACGTGTTGGCCACTATTCTTAATCGTGTGGCTAGGAGGCAAGTGGTAAGTGAAACGTCAGATGGGACCCACGGGTCATATCTGACCCACACGTTTGCACTGCTCAATGTTCTGACTGTCTGCACTTTTGTTAGTCAAACAAGTCAGATGAACAGTTGTTCATGTCGGGTTATGCGGCTTTAACGTAAGACTTGACATTTAATGATATATTTAATTTGTCTCGGCTATTATGTATCGAGCATCATTGTCCTTTGTTATGAATTCCTTGGTACGTCCGGGAGCATCTTTGTAGTCTAGAGGTTCCACCTACGGTTGTAACAACTAGACTGGGGGGACATGATGACGTATAATCCCCAGCCGGGTCATGAACCCGGCCCAAGGGTACTACCCGTATCCGGCCCATCACATTTGGGTGGGATAAATGTCAGTTAGGCTTATGGGCTTGAATGAACAGTAACCGCACATATGTGTGCGGCCCACGGCCCGGTACGGCCGACACGGCCGACATAGGGTTAGACAGAATGATATTCTGTCTAGGAATATCTTTACCCCAATAAGAGAGGATATTCACTACCAGAATTAGAAGATAACAATCATTCTAATTCTGGTGCTTATCTCTTCCTTGGGGCCGAAGGATCAGTGAAAGCCTACTAGGGTTTCACTGCCTATAAAAGGAACCCTCAAGGGTTCCACGAAGGTAACACAACTCTCTCTCTAAACTCACATATAACCCCAAATCGATTACTTACTCTCACGCCGGAGTCTAATCGTGGGATACCTTCCCACGGTAAGCTTAACGCGTGTTGTTTAGTGTGCAGGATCCCAACCAGACGATTCACTTGGTGCAGGAGCCGGTACCCAGTCAACCCGAATTAAGCCTAATTCGGGTCTAGCAAGGATCAACCAACTTTTGCATCAACAATAGCCTTGAGTTCATCAAGCATACGCTCAGGCGAAAATAACTCATACTTCTTTTGAAGCGGAGGGGACATTTTCCCTAACCTTAATCAAGCCACCTCTGAGTTCTTCTTAACATTAACAGCGTGTTCAAGCCTTTACGCTTCAGAAGCTCCTTTAACAAGATCCTCCGGATAAGGATTGGTCAAGATATCAATAGTACCCGCTACTCTCATGACAATTCTTAGTGAGCGGTACCAATCATTGATGTTTGGGCCAGTAAGTTCAGGACGATCAAAAAACGTTTTGAGCACATAACTTATAGTGTTATTGTTGGGTTGAGCCATTTCTATAGAAATAAGTTCAAATATTAGTATTTTCGATAACAAAATACTTTCAAGAAAATAAAATTACCCCGGTATATAAACCATAGTATTTTTCTTGAGTCCTAGAACATATGTTGACATAGATCCATTACATCAGTTGATCTGCTAGTAATGAATGTACTCAACATAGCGACTTGTCGAAAAATTCAACTGACAAACAATTTTCAGTTTCTAGATATTTAAGGGATTTACGTTGCCAAAAAACCTTTTGCGTTGTAAACATGTTTCATCCCTTCTGAATGCCTTAAGTTTCTAGATCTCACTAAGTAACTTAATTAAGTCGTCTAATCTGAGTAACGTAAAACCATCATACGAATTCTGATTCTATGAAATTTTTCTCTCCATTAGAACATCGTCCAAAACTCTCATTTGTTGACGTATTAACTTCAAGTGTTCGTCAATTAGGAGCATTCGACTTAAATTTTTAAGGGTATAAATTTGATGTCAAAATCAATGTATGGAGAAGCATGCATACAACTCCATAGCATAAGTTTAATAAAACATTAAGCAAACTTTTTAACGAGACTAAATTTCTACATAAATTATGTTGAGGTATTGGTTTAACCAATCAAAGAATTTACCCACAACTATTCACAACGTACTTATGGCTAAAGCACAAAGCAATAACCTTATTCACTGCGATTCAGATGTGTTGTGGTAAATCCACCTTAAGGTATAATTCAAATAATAATCGTAGGTAATTTCAATTTGACGCACAGGCGAGCTGGGAATTTGGTCAGCGACTAATGGCTTAACACCTCCTTCCTTAACTGGGTACATGACCAGCGGTGCGTTATACCCACTTTATAGTTTGGCAAAAAAAGTAGGCCGTTAGATTATTATTGCAATTCACCAATCAACGTAATTCTATGCAATTTAGATCTCAAACAAATCTTAATTTTTATATGATTTAGTCCATATTTGTTTTTTTTTAAAATTCGTGTTTACAACAATTCGTATAATTTTTAATATAAACTAGTAAAAGAACTAAATCATAAACACATAATAACAATTTATATGTGCGATAAATAAATCAAATAGCCACATGCATACGATTTATTCAATAACCTTTAAATCTAGGTTTTTATATTCATATAAAAGTCTTCCCTAATTCAAAATTTATTGAATCAAATAAAGCAAGTAGCACATAAAATCATATAAACATACGATTTTACGATCCATGAAAACATACACGTTTATCATGGATCCACCCTCAAATCTTAACAATTAAATCTCTTCGGATCGTAACCTTTAATTTACATGACATAACAATTAATCATGCAATTTAATCTAAAATTATCCAACATGTAATTTAGGGTTTCAAAACAATTCTTTTTTTATAAAATTCGGCAAAAAACCCTAATTTTAAAAAAACAAAACCTTAATTTTTAAGAAAACCTAAAAACATGTAGTTTTAACTCAAAACAATTATTAATTAAAAAACTTTAGATTTTTGATAATTATAACATGTTAAAACGACTCTCGATGCCACTGAAGGTTTATATAGTTCATAACAATTACACATAACCCTAAACGAGATCAAAGCATACATAGAGGAAGCGATTTAACAAGATCATAATAATAACATAATTATAATTAATCGAATTAGGGTTACATACGTTTACGCTAAAGCAAATCCACAAGATAAAGAACGAATCACCAACTCGGATTTATAACGAATACCACAAAGATATAGTCTAAAGTAAGACTATATTACGTTCTTGTACACACGTAATACAACGAGCTAACCGTGATTCTAGCACGTGTAAACTGAGCTTAAACGCTTGTGGAAAATCTACCTAACAACCCTAGAGAGGGGCTAGGACTACATTATAAGCAAAATCGATAGAACAAGAAAACCAACCAAAACCCTTTGTGGGTTCCCCTTGCGATCGACTAGAGAAAGAGAGAGAGGAGAATGGTGTGTTGAATTATGAGGGTGGAGGGTTGTTTATATAGACCTAAATCTTGTAGCCCAAAACAAATATAAGGAAAGTTTTTTCCTTCCCCTTTTCCCCTCTATAGCCGACGGCCCAAACACCCCTTTGGGGTGTTCCGGAACCTTCCATTCCTTTTTCTATATATTCCAGTTTCTATTTATTCCATGACGCTCGTTAATACTTAACTCTTAAATATTTAACGATCGTTAAAGTTATTGCTCGATTTAATTTAATAATATAACAAATATATTTATCAAATAAATTAATAAATATAATAAATATATCTATTAAATAAATTATCTCTTTACGTATTTTGTGCAATCCCGTAATCTCGAGTTCGATCATATCACGTGACTAGTAAATAAAAGTCCATAAACTTTCAGAGACAACAGTAATGCCTTCATTATCTTCTGCCCCTGGGTCTGCAAGAAAGGCTAACTCCCCAGAATCTAAAATCTTTCCCTGAGATTGAATCTGAACCAAGAAAATCTTCTCCTGAAACCATGATGCATCACTCTTCCGTTTCGGCTGAGTACACTACTTAGCCATGTGACCTTGTCCTCGAAAATTGTAGCATGTCATAACTTTTTGAGGACCAATGAAGCTTCCATTTCCACTAGCTTGAGTATTCACAGCTTGAACATTCATAATTCTTGTAGTTGGTATAAATGAATTTTGCCTTCCTTGAATAGATTGAACCGTCACTTGACCGTCTTGAATAGTGGCTTGTTAGGGAGGATTTGAAGATGTGTAGAGCTGATTGTTCGTAGGTGGAAATCCTCTAGTTGCAACAAGTTTTGACAAGTAGGCAGTGAGATGGTTGAAAACATCAGTTGGAGAATCCTTTTGACTAAGGACCGGTACTTCAATTGTTGGAAGTTCATCGGAATAAAAGTCTTGTGATTGTTGTGCTTCAATTGGAAAATATCCTTGCCAAGGAGTATAGCCCATTGGAGAAGTGATAGCTTGTGATGGAGATGCCTGATGTGATGGTTGTTGTGTATAAGGCTGTTGTAGCACACTTTGTTGTTGAATTGCTTGCTGTGGCGTCATTGGTGGTTGATTTGATGGTTGTTGTGTTTGCTGATATGTGTGTTGTGGTTGATGCTGATATGATAGTTGTTGATATGAGTATGCCATGTTTTGTAGAGGAGTCATTTGATGAGAAGCAATCATGGCTAATGGATCATACACTTGTGACTTAGTCAACCGAATCTATTGAACATGCCGTTCGTGTTGTTGAAGATAAGCTTGAAGTTGATCCACGTTGGTTTGATGCAAATCCTTCACCAACTTAACATCCGTAACAAACTTGCTCCATTCGGGAGGAAGAGTGTTCAAATACTTAATGTTGAGCTGAAATTGTGGTATAGTCATAGCAAAAGTATTAAGCTCATTCAACAATAAGGTGAATCTCAAGTAAAAGTCATTAAAAGACTCCCCTGGAACATATGCAAACTTATCAAACGCACCTCATATAGCTTACACTCTCGTTCTTGTTGAGTTATCGAGGTGCATTGCATCATAACACGAATTCTCTCCCATAACTCTTTGGCAACTTTGTGATGACTCACGAGTTTGTAGAAATCTTGAGGAAGAGCTTGAAGCATGATGTTTGTAGCTTGAATATCACACTTTGCTTGAATCTTAGCATCTCTGGTCAATTTGGCCATTGTACGAGCACGAGTGACCGTACCCTCCGTGACGGTACCATAATCGAATGGTCCATTTTGAACCGATGCCAAAATAGGACGTCCATTATCGCGGTTCAGCATATAGAGTTCAATTTTAGACGTCCATGACTCATACAATTCCTTCACCAACATTGGTGGACAATTATCCGTACTCGAGAGGATGGACTTATTCGTGAGAGAAGTATACTCTATTGCGATAATTAAGATTTACAAACGATGATCGAACAATGAGAGAAAGTAAACGTGCTTGTTGTTGAAAGAACAATATGGAGTTTTATAATTCATGGAGAAACTGAAAAATAAATTCACGAGATTTTACAAACCACCGAATAAACTATAAACGCTCTTGATTCATTGATTAGTGATGAAAAGTTGATTATATCCCCTAAACTTGTCTTCTTGAATAACCAAAATCTCTTAGACCAAATTTCTCACGATTAAAAGTTTTCTAAGTCACTTTTTTTACAATTTCGGAATATTAGCCTCGTTGCGATTCCGGAATAAATTTGAGTTAGCCAATTCCGAATGATAGTTAGCCAATTTGGAATTACTGAATTTTCCAATTCGGAATAACTATTTGCCAATTCGGAATAATTTTTTGTCACGATTTCGGAATAATTGCCTAATTGCAATTTTGGAATAATTGCCAAAACGCGATTTTGGAATAATTGATAAATGCTGATTTCGGAATATATTGACAAGCCTTATTTCGGAATAATGGACAAGTGATGATTTCGGAATATCTTGACAAATGCTGATTTCGGAATAACTGACAAGTGCTGATTTCAGAATATCTTGACAAACCTTATTTCGGAATAAACTGATTTGTGCTATTTTGGAATATGGTGCAAACCCTTATTTCGCAATAATTAGCGTTTACACAATTCGGAATAATACGAAAACTAAGCAACTTTTTGATCTTCGAAAAGGCAATTTTTTCAAGTGTTTCTGGCGAAACGACTTGCACTTTCAAGGTTTTTAGCTTCGTAGGGACTATAAAAATACAATCTTTTTCAAATTTATGAAGAAAAATTTGAAATCAAGATTTGTACTTTTTATGAACTTTTCAACAAAAAATCAATCCAAACAACTAAAAATTTTGTGTTATTAGCCAAAATAAAAAACCCAAATCACTACCACAACTTTGTAGATGATTTATAAGAAGATTAAACCATAAGAAAACACAAAAAAAAAAATTGAGCCGAGGGTTTTTGAATCCAAATCACACGAATCAATGATAAAACAAACACAAAAACAATACTTTTATCCCATGGCTCTTGATACCATTTGTTAGAGTTATGTAAATCTATAAATCTAGAGAGAGAAAGGGCTATGTAAACACACACTTTAGAGAGAGAAACTAGAGAAAAACACATTCATTTGTGTGAAATAAAATGAGAAACCACCCCTCTCCAACTAAGGAGAGGGGTTATATACCCAAGCCCACAAGACGGTCTTGGGCCTTACAATGGGCCGCCACCTATAATAATAAAGGTGGGCTTTGCCTTGTATGTTTAACTTAACACATTAACTACGAGCTACTAACTAATATATTGTCGCAGTGATCGATTCTTCCTAAATACGTAAAAACATATTTCCAACAACCCTTATTATTAGTACTATTATTTCATATCGTAAGAATCTTTATTATGGCTTCCATAAACTTTATTTCTGAATTTATGTCTTAGTTTAATATGAGTGACTAGTTTCATTTTACACTTGGTATGATGATATTTGTGTTATGAAGATTTGGTTGTGATTGTGATATATATTAATTCAACTTCAAAATTTTCCAAAGATCCATTTATACATGTGTTTCATATGACAATTGGTTTATCAAACTTAATTGTTGCTAGTCATTTCATAGGTCGAAAGAGGAATTTTCTAGCAACGAGTCATAGTTGATTTGTCTATGATCGACTATCGTTTATATTAATCATTTTTAAGGAATTTGATTTATCAAGAAACATAATTAAAAGTGTTAACAACTTTGGGAAAAAAAGAGCGAATCAAATGAGTTGAAATTGGATTAAGTCTTGAACTGAGTGATTGGACATAATGTTTGTTTTCATTATCTAAACTCTTGATGAAGATTGATATTTTGTAAGCAATAGATAGATCACCATCTAATTATCATAATAGTATTTATATGTTTATCATAATCATACCAAATTGGATTCTCAAACAAGCCTTACCAAGTATTGCTTTTTATCATTTTTAAACACCTTATTACTTGGTTTGGTACACCTAAACTTATGCTTGAGAATTATTATAGAAAAATTTATAACGTTAGTAGATCACACAAATCCTTGCGAAGGTTCTTGGCTAACCACAAAAAAAAAACTAGCTATAAACGAAAGGATCATACTTGCCCGTGTGTTCTTAGCTTTTTTGGTAAATCATTTTTATAAATTTAAAACTTGCTCATCCCACGAGAACACATCATTTGAATCCTTGTAATTGTTTAGATCGGAATATTGTGATTATTCGGAAGTGTAGTATATGAGTGAGTTAGTACTTGTAGAGAATTATTTGTATAAGTACCAAGTACCGTTAGTATGTAGTCCAAGTACCGTTAGTATAGCAAGTATTATTAGTGTTCACACGGTACATGTAAGTACCGTTAGGCTTAATTATAAGTATTACTAGTGTTGATAAGGACTGATATATCTTAGGTAAAGACATGTTCTAGTTAGAATGGGAGTATATCGTGTGTGATATCGTATCCTAATAGTATATACTAGAGTTCCTTATACTATAAAAGGAACATAGGGTCGTTGAGTTCATTGTACCTCAACACAAGTTTTACAATTAATAAGAATCGAATAGTTAGTAGAAATCCCTGTTCTTCTCAAGCTTTAATAAGTTAGATTCCGCATAACTTATCTAGGTTGAGTAAGAGTCTCTCTCGTGCTCTAATTTGTTTGCAAGCTATTAGTACAATCCTAACAAGATCTCGATCTATTAAAAGGGATCAATAAGTGGTATCAGAGCTTGTTGAGAAACTCTAAATAAGAAGAACTAACCGTAAACCTACAACCTCACTCACCCAAGCAATCGCATTATGTCTCAACCTAATGATGAAAACCCTCACATTGAAGATGTCATTCAGAATGGTGATCCTATTCAACCAGTTGCACCAACTGCACCAGCTGTACCAACTACCCCAGTTGTAGCAGCAACACAAATTGCTACACCTACTCCACATACTCTATCTGGTGTTGTTACGCCCCGTCTTGGCGAAAACACGGGGCGAGACGTATGGATATCATCATAACACACGGTGTCTATATAGAGAATTCTAAATGCAACATAATAATAAAGGAGACACAAGGTGTCATGACAATATCTAACACAAAATTAGTCTAAACAAATGAGTGTAATGTCTTACTTAAGGATTCAAGAAAAACAAACCAAAAAACAGGTATCATAGAGTACATGCATCAAAGTCAATAGGAAATAAACTAAAGGGAAGTGGATTCCCCCAGATGCATCCTATCCGCTTCTAGACTCTAGCCACTTCTAACATCATCTTTCACAACTACCTCACCTGAAAATGATACTAATATCTGTCAACATAAAGTTGGTGAGAATATAGGTTTAGTCTATAAAAAATAACATAAGAAAACCTTGACACACCGCTGTAGGAAGTCATAGAAAACAAGTCAAAACAATGGACCAAAATGTGATAATCATGTTAAATGCAACTACAAACAAAACTCAATTCAAGTACCAATCACATCTATAATTCACAAAGCACACTATAACAATCAAGAAGTATCCTGCCCCACACAAAAGGGACGATACACAACACTATCCAGATCTTTCCCACACCACTTGTGGAAGATGAACCCATATCCCTGTCGAGATATTTGCCTCCGATGAGACAATGTACAGAACCACACAAACTTAGGACATATCGTTCCCCACGCTCCACACATATCAGAACACATATCAGAACGCATATCAGAACACATAACAGAACACATAAGCACGCAAGTCATACAATAACACATTTATGTCCATGCATTTTAAAACATAATACCAAAACATTTTAAGGACACCACAAGTATCATCTCCATCCCATACTGGAAGAAAAAATTTAAAAACTCAGTAAGAATGGGACTATAAACTCACCTAATAGCACAACAAGTTAGCACTCTTGCAAACCTATAAAATCATGCACGACACACTTAGCTCAGGTCCTCACACCCAATTTAAGTAACAATCAAGGAGATTAATCTAATCCCCGAATTTCCACTATCTAGTTCTCACATAAGTCCTACACTATACGTTAATCTATACGCGAAATCGAGTTTACCCGATACGGTTTACTAGTCTAACCGACCACACGAAGAGACATTAACCAATAGCCAAATGACCTCTCCATATCTATGTGACTCAAAACAAATCTGTAAAAAAACCCTCTAGATGATCTCAAGACTCAACTCAAAGACAAAGTACCCCGAACAACTCAAATGATATGTTTAAAAACTACTCAAAAATCAACCTTGAACCTGTGACAACCGCGGTTTTCAGGTTTGTCGCTTAGTTTTATTTTGTGCAAGTTACGTGTATTTACGTGTTTATGTGCTAATTAGTGTGTATAGATTGTGGTCTGGATATCGTTTCGGGTACGGTGTACCTTGTGAGTGAAACGATGTATGATGTTTTCATGTTCATGAGCTCACATGGTAGTGACTATGAAATGAGATGGTGTTATTTAGTGGTTTTACGTATACGTATATGTATTATAGAAAATCGTATTTTTACGGTTTAGGGTTTTGCATTTAGGGGTCTCGGAAGAGGTATTTAGTCACGGGAGTATTTTTCGGGATGGTTTTAAGTCATTTAGGACTTAGTTAATTAGTTTATTTCATATTTCAAGAGTTTTTATAAAACTGTATATTTTTACGTCTTTTACGGATAGGCGTAAATTTGACTAGTTTTACGGTTTTGAGGTTTTGGTGGCTTCAGAAGCTGAAGTAAATTAAGGAAAATTAAGGTAATATTATTATTAAAATTATTAATAATTTAAATTAAAAAAACCGCAATTTACGGGCTAGGGATCGGTTGTATACAATTAAAACAAAAGGAAGGAAAAAAAAGAAAAAAAGGAAAGTGGGCTTGTGTACTTGGGTTAGGACTTGTTAGGAATAAGTATATAATGTTTTTATTAATAAAAACACTTCATAATCCCCTGGGAATCAAAAATAAGTCGGCATCAATGGAGTCTTTTAGGGTTTCTTCGTAATTTTCATCTTCCATTAATTTTAAGGTATAACCTTTAATCCTCTTTTCAATTAAATTATTTTTAAAGCATTATAATAAATACATGATGGATTTAGGGTTAGGTTAATTATGAAATCTGTAAATTAATGATATGAATATGATTAGAATAATTAGGGTTAATAAATATATACGGTGATGGTAATTAATTAGGTTAGTTGTGTTAAATTCGTTTTTAAAAACTGGGCAGAATTTTTGGGTCATTGTTTTGATCATATCTAGAGTTTTACAAACTTTTAAATTGCGATCTTGGTACCCCTGGAAAGGTAATTGAGTTGGCTTTCAAATGCAAGAAACTAGAACTAAATTGGAGGTAGGGAAGTGGGTCAAAAACAGGTTACATCAGTCGGGTGTCAAAACAGTTTTTGGATCAGCCTGATTTCATTTTATGTTTTGAATTGTTTGGGGTACTTAGGGTTATACTAGGACCTTCAAACGAACATGGGAGTTGGTTATATATTATCGGATATATCTGAATTGGGGCTAAGAATATGGAATAGGTTAAGACCCTCTGGTCATAGCAAAATTTTCATATGTTCAAAATTAGTAAAATCTGGATAGGTGAAAGTATAAGTTGTATATCGGGGACTTAAAATTACCTTTGATGTTGGGGAAAGGGCTGAGATTTTAGCTAACACATATAAGTTTATGGGGTTTTCATTGCAAGGAATGTGGTTTAGGTTTAGTGGGCGTTTGGCTCATAATACGGAGTATGAAAATCGGGACTGTTTTGGGATAAATGTTAACGGGATGAGTTATGAACTAAACAATGTTAAGGGCTTTATAGAGGGATGTAATGAGATACTTATGGCATATAAACGGGGTTAAGTTGTAGGAGAAGGTTAGATATCCATCATAGATTGATGAGCCATTTTGGTATGTGGTTCATGTCTTGATTGTATATGTTTGTGTGTTTAGATTTTTGCTAGAGCGCAGGTACTTGGAGAAGCTTGTTCAGGTGAGTTTCATAGTCCCATATTTTTATGAGTATACTTTTTTTTACTTCCAGATGGGATGGAAGAGACACTGTATGGTTTTGTAAAGAATTCTGTGAATGTTTTTATGGTTTGTGATGGACTTGTGTGTACATTTATGTAATTAACTGCTATGTGATTCTTGATTGTGTTTATGATTTGGATCGGGGGGACACGTACCGTCCCAGTTATTGTGGTTTGACTTGGTACCAAGGGGATGTTGACAAGGCGGGTCCTTGGGATTGGTTCATAGGTGTATGGGCGCCTATGTGACCATGGTTATTGGTAATACTGGGAGCCTTGAAAATTGTGGTTATTGGTAAGGCTTGGTGCCTTGGAATTGTGATTGTATGGTTAATCTTGAATGGTAGTTGTTAATGCATAATTGTAACACATTATCCCTATGTTCTTTTGTTGATGGTTGTTATTCACAGCTTATAACTGATTTGGCGTTGGAGTCTAAACCTATGACTCTCACCAACTTTATGTTGACGTGTTTTAGTGTCTCTTTCAGGTGAGAATGTGGTTAAGCGTGAGAATAGGAGTGGCTAGCTGGGAGGCTTAGGATTGCATTTGGAGGAACACCCTTTCCTCTTAGTTTCTATTTAATGTTTGAATAAGTGATACTTTTTAGACACCTATATGTTTGATGTGTGTTATTTGAATGTCTTTGGTAAGAGGTAGGCATGTTACCTACTTACCTAGACGCCTACATTGTTTGAGATATCTTCATGACATTGTGTCACCATTTATGATATTTCCATTTCATTTAGTTATCTCTATAGACACGCTATTGTTGTGATGATATCCATACGTCGCGCCCCATATTCCGCCATGGTGGGGTGTGACAGAATGGTATCGGAGACAATGGTTATAGAGAATTAGGTTGCCTAGTCTAGTAGCCTAGTCTATAGCTTAAGGATCCCTGCATATAGGCGTCATAGGAATATGTGTGTATGGTTTTGATTGTATTTTCTGAGTATTGTTGATTCGTTTTCTGTGAGTTTTGACTAGTATAGATTGAACTATAGTCGTCCATACTTAGTCACATGCTAATTTCTGTTTTGTTTTTGATATACGAATTACTTTCATGATAATTGATGAGTTATTTTGTGTACCTAATGTATATTATTTTTCTTTTGATGTTTAAGTCATGTTCCCTAAGAATTAGGTGGTGATTCGAGTTACTAGGAGTAGGTGGATAGGAAAGATTTTAAGTTATTTCCACTCTTATGGCCGACGTGACTTATAACTGATTATGATGTTGTTTTGGAGCTTTTCTGTGTTGTTTTAGCTAGACTATGGATTTATGTATTGCAAGAAGTTTGACTATGTTATTTTAATAGATGGAGTTTTGGACCTTATTGGTTATGTGGTTATGAACTTATGTGAGTAGATGGATTTATGTGTTATATGTTGTATTTATTCTTATAAGTTTCATCATAGGAGGGAGTGCATTGGGGAAAGGGTAATTTTGTAAGTATGGTGGCCAACATAGTTATACAACTACCACAACTTCAATGGGTTCTCAAGTATGATTGCATGAAAGAGGGTTAGTACATGCTTGTATATGATGAGATGTGGATATTGGGTATATGTATTGGGTTATACTCATGTTGTGTGATTATGGGGTCACACGATATGGAATGGTTTTAGTGATGGGCTTTATGCCTTGTGGTAAGATGGTGATTACTCGTATGGGAAAACGAGTGTATGACGCGATTGATTGATCTGGCATGTATGGTAGCGAGTATGTTTTGGGTGATTTAATAGGCTTATATATGCGGATATATATATACTAGTATGCGTTAAGTTATGATATATGGTCGTTCAGTAGTTACTATAACTTGAACGTACCTAGTGTTGTTCGTGTTTTATGGTGCTGGAGTTTGATGGAGTTCCAACGACGTTTTGAGTCTTTTTGACGTGTGTTTACATTCGGGTATGTATTTTAATTAATGAGGACTACTAAATTTTCTTGCAAATAAGTATGGCTAATTATAGGAAAACGATTTTGAAAATAATTTGTAGGTGTATGGTATGATATCGTGGCTTACATATTTTTTTTAAGTTTGTGGTAGTAAGCTAATAAAAAAAAATTTGTCTTGAAAATAATTGGATTAGTTTTATGTGTAACATGTGATCATACATTTTAAAGGGGTAAAGAAATTTTACAATGATTTTCTTAAGTGGAGTTAAAATTTTAGAAGTATTTAACTAAGACGGAAAGAGTAAAAAGGCAGATTTTATTATAGTAATGATAATAATAACACCACACCTTGTAAACGTGTAGTAGTTTAGTTATAACCAGCCTAAATGGATTATATAACATAATAATAATAATATAGAACAAAAAAAAACACACTATATTTTATAAACATGTATTGATTTCATAATAACAAGTGAAATAAATTTAATATGGGTAAGCGAGATAATGGTTAGAATAAGATTGTAGTATACTAACTAGTTGATATCTTGATAAAATGATGAAGATAAAGGATGAGTTTATGGTTAAAAATAAGTATGATTGATTTTAGTAGTATGGGAGTTTGGTTCTTATGAGAAGTAACTAATTGGGGAGAAAGTTTAAAATTTTCTAAGGTATCAAAATTTGGTAATATTAATCATGACGAGTCTAAATTTTTCGTTGTTGGCACACTCCATTGATCTTTCGGATTACATTGTTTCGTTTTCAGTTGTTTTGGCTTGGGTTCATTATGGTTGATCTTTGGGTTTACCCTATATTATTTTTATGGGATGCGGTCGTTTGGAATGGTACAGGTCATGGTTTATTTAGTTATGCGGTTGTGGAAACGTTAGGATGAGAGGAAAGAGTTTGGTAGTATTACTTATGGTTAGATATTAGAATAGAGAGATGTATTTTGGTTTAAAGGTTGTGTTGAAGGAATGATTAAGATTTGTGGAGTTTTGAAACTTAGATTGGTTAAGGGAATAAGGGAGTAAGTAAAGTTAGTTGAGTGGTCGTGAGAACGAGATGTCATGCTATGAGAAGTTGGTTGAAGTACCATTAGGAGATTGATGAAAGTACCAGCGGATGTGAGGGTAGAGTAGAAATTTTCTACTAAAGATTGGGCAAATAATACGCCAGGGAATTAGTATAGTTATGGAGGCAAGGTAGTGGTAGACACGTGAAGGAAAACATGGATGTGAAAGAATGATTGGTAAGAGGCTGATTAAGTGTGATTACAACAAGTAAGGAAGAGTGAGTCATTGAGGGGTTAAAGTACCTTTAGAAATATTGTGGTAGATGAGTTGAAGTTAGAATCTATTGGGTAGCGTGAAGTTCCTAGGTAACATCATAGAGACAAGAAGGGGAGCGTGAAGAGCTACATCGTGAAGCAAGGAGCTGAAAGGACTACGTGCGGGCTGCTAAAGGAAGCAAGAGATTTGGAAGGAGTCACAAATTTTGCTAGGACTGGAAAGGTGACAAGCACTATGAAGGGAATCTCCGTATGGTTCGTGACGAAGGAAGACAGATCGAGTACCGGGGTGGAGCTACAAAGAGCTGAACCAGTGGATCGTGATGAAATGAATACATAACATGGGAGATTAAGAACTCATGGAAGTAACAAGGAGAGTCAAGTAAATACGCGGATATAATTTTGTGGCAATAAATATCGAGGGATGAGTAGTGAATATGAGCTGAATAAGTTCACGGAGAAGTGATTAGAGAGTCGCTTTTGTGAAGGTGTTAGGAAAGATCTTTGGAAGAGATAGCTATGCATTATCCAATGCACTAGCGATTTCCATAGATTTGATGAATGAAGTATGTAATTTCTGTTGGACGGGATAGTGTTGGGATTAGGGAGAACCATGGAAGGAGAGAGCCAAGTATTCCTAGAAGATGATGATTGAAAGCACCTTATGTTAGGTGCAAGATCAAAATAGAAGTAAGGTATTTGAATAAGAATTTAAAATATGGCTTAGTTTTGACAAATGGAAACTAATATGGGTATAAGAGGAGAGTGTGATCCACATGGGATCACATAAAACTCTAGTCTTTCCCTATTAGGAGGGAGTAGGAGAACTGGTCGTGAAGAAAACAAGTGAAGCTACTTGGATAATTTTGAGGTATAGATGACTTGAAAGAAGGGAAGAATAACATCGTGATGTATGCCATGAGCTGAGGAAGAAGAAGGAAGTGTGGACAGATGCGAATCATGAATGAAATAGGTCGAGATAGGAACCGAAGTAAAACTTTGGTAGAGACTAATGAGTAGAATAAAGCACAAAGCAGGCTAATATTATTGTAGTGTGGAAAAGGGGATGGCACTGACCTATACGGTTTGATTGGAAGGCTTAGTATCGATAATCGCATGGATGAGGCGTTATAATTATGATGTGTCATGAGAGACGAAGGGCTTGGTCTAACTAAGACAAGGCAAGGAGCACTATGACCTTCAAGGTAAGACGTTGTGTAGGTATAAAGGAAGAAATGTAGCTAATTGTCTTAGAAAGAGTTAAGTATGTTCAAGGGTAAGTTGAGTATAAAGGATCATTAAAAAATTGTTCATGGAGAAAAGTGAGAAAGATGTGTATAAGTGCTACTAATGAGCTATCCAAATTTACTGGAAGCAGTTGTAGCATGGGTTTGGATGGCAGTCGATAGACCAACTGAGATAACCATCCTTCTGGTGATATGTATAGATCATAAGTTGATTTGGATTGAAAGAGCCTTGTTATGATGAACTAATGAATATGTGAAATACCGTCATAGGTCACTTGTGTAAGGAAATTGGAATTTTTAAGAAGTTTGGGGGTACGGACTAAAGGGAGTTGATGAACATGATTGGATACGAGTCTATCAAGCTCATGGGAAAAGGATGGACGAGGTGAGAAATTGCTACAAGTATAGGAGTCGTGTTGATAGCTTGGGTGACTGATTTAGAGGGAGGTGGGAAACTCGTTAGCGATGTCTGAGTTTTAATATAATGATAGTTATCATACTAGAAGTCGATGAATGCCATTTGAGGCACTATATGAAAGGATAGGGTGAGTTGTCCTTAAGGTGGACTAAAATTGGTTAAAGAGACTACTAATGTGGAAAAGGTGTTTGTGGAAAGGATGAGAGAAAACAAGAGATGCTATGTAGAAAAGGAGGAAACCACTAGAGTTTAGTGACAAAGTTATGTAGGAAGTTTCATCGATAGTAACGGGTGGTATGTTTTGGTAAAATGGAAAAGTTGATGTAGAGTTGTGTAGGTCCATTTATGATCATTGGAAAGATCGGACCAGTAGCTTATGATTATTGAATTACCTAGGGAAAATAAGTGGTATACATGATATATTTCATGTATTGAGATTGGTAAATGTTGTTTGAGAATGCATATTTGCATGTACGGTTATTCGGGATTTGTGTTAATAAGAGTCTTTGTTTTATCAAAGAGTCAGTAGTGAGATTTATTGGCTGTGAGGTCAAGAGTTTGGGTATGAATTTAAATATTGGTAGTTAGTATATGTGGTAATTTGAGACTTGAAATAAAGTACACATAGAAATGAGAAGAGTTCATTTAGAACAAGTATCCTCATGTGATTTGTTGGTTGTGTGTTTGATCCTAAGGAGTAAATCTCGGGACGAGATTTCTATTAGGAGGGAGTGATGTGACAACCGCGGTTTTGAGGTTTGTCACTTAGTTTTATTTTGTGCAAGTTACGTGTCTTTACGTGTTTATGTGCTAATTGGTGTGTATAGATTGTGGTTTGGATATCGTTTCGGGTACGGTGTACCTTGTGAGTGAAACGATGTATGATGTTTTCATTTTCATGAGCTCACATGGTAGTGACTATGAAATGAGATGGTGTTATTTAGTGGTTTTACGCATACGTATATGTATTATAGAAAATCGTATTTTTACGGTTTAGGGTTTTGCATTTAGGGGTATCGAAAGAGGTATTTAGTCACGGGAGTATTTTTCGGGATGGTTTTAAGTTATTTAGGACTTAGTTAATTAGTTTATTTCATATTTCAAGAGTTTTTATAAAACTGTATATTTTTACGTCTTTTACGGTATACGCGTAAATTTGACTAGTTTTACGGTTTTGAGGTTTTGGTGGCTTTAGAAGCTGAAATAAATTAAGGAAAATTAAGGTAATATTATTATTACAATTATTATTAATTTAAATAAAAAACGAAATTTATGGGCTAGGGGTCGGTTGTATACAATTAAAACAAAAGGAAGGAAAAAAAAGAAAAAAAGGAAAATGGGCTTGTGTACTTGGGTTAGGACTTGTTAGGAATAAGTATATAATGTTTTTATTAATAAAAACACTTCATAATCCCCTGGGAATCAAAAATAAGTCGGCATCATTGGAGTCTTTTAGGGTTTCTTCATAATTTTCATCTTCCATTAATTTTACGGTATAACCTTTAATCCTCTTTTCAATTAAATTAATTTTAAAGCTTTATTAATCAATACATGATGGATTTAGGGTTAGGTTAATTATGAAATCTGTAAATTAATGATATGAACATGATTAGAATAATTAGGGTTAATAAATATATATGGTGATGGTAATTAATTAGGTTAGTTGTGTTAAATTCGTTTTTAAAAACAGGGTAGAATTTTTGGGTCATTGTTTTGATCATATCTAGAGTTTTACAAACTTTTAAATTGAGATCTTGGTACCTCTGGAAAGGTAATTGAGTTGGATTTCAAATACAAGAAACTAGAACTAAATTGGAGGTTGGGAAGTGGGTCAAAAACAGGTTACATCAGTCGGGTGTCAAAACAGTTTTTGGATCAGCCTGTTTTCTTTTTATGTTTTGAATTGTTTGGGGTACTTAGGGTTATATTGGGACCTTCAAACGAAGATGGGAGTTGGTTTATATATTATAGGAAGTATCTAAATTCGGGCTAAGAATATGGAATAGGTGAAGACCCTCTGGTCATAGCAAAATTTTCATATGTTTAAAATCAGTAAAATCTGGATGGGTGAAAGTATAAGTTGTATATCGGGGACTTAAAATTAGCTTTGATGTTGGGAAAGGGCTGAGATTTTAGCTAACACATATATAGTTTATGGGGTTTTCATTGCAAGGAATGTGGTTTAGGTTTGGTGGGCGTTTGGCTCATAATACGGAGTATGAAAATCGGGACTGTTTTGGGATAAATGTTAACGGGATGAGTTATGAACTAAACAACGTTAAGGGCTTTATAGAGGGATGTAATGAGATACTTATGGCATATAAACGGGGTTAAGTTGTAGTAGAAGGTTAGATATCCATCATAGATTGATGAGCCATTTTGGTATGTGGTTCATGTCTTGATTGTATATGTTTGTGTGTTTAGATTTTTGCTAGCGCGCAGGTACTTGGAGAAGCTTGTTCAGGTGAGTTTCATAGTCCTATATTTTTATGAGTATACTTGTTTTGACTTCCAGATGGGATGGAAGAGACACTGTATGGTTTTGTAAAGAATGCTGTGAATGTTTTTATGGTTTGTGATGGACTTGTGTGTACATTTATGTGATTAACTGCTATGTGATTCTTGATTGTGTTTATGATTTGGATCGGGGGACACGTACCGTCCCAGTTATTGTGGTTTGACTTGGTACCAAGGGGATGTTGACAAGGCGGGGCCTTGGGATTGGTTCATAGGTGCATGGGCGCCTATGTGACCATGGTTATTGGTAAGGCTGGGAGCCTTGGAAATTGTGGTTATTGGTAAGGCTTGGTGCCTTGGAATTGTGATTGTATGGTTAATCTTGAATGGTAGTTGTTAATGCATAATTGTTACACATTTCCATATGTTCTTTTGTTGATGGTTGTTATTCACAGCTTATAATTGATTTGGCGTTGGAGTCTAAACCTATGACTCTCACCAACTTTATGTTGACGTGTTTTAGTGTCTCTTTCGGGTGAGAATGCGGTTAAGCGTGAGAATAGGAGTGGCTAGCTGGGAGGCTTAGGATTGCATTTGGAGGAACCCCCTTTCCTCTTAGTTTCTATTTAATGTCTGAATAAGTGATACTTTTTAGACACCTATATGTTTGATGTGTGTTATTTGAATGTCTTTGGTAAGAGGTAGGCCTGTTACCTACTTACCTAGACGCCTGCATTATTTGAGATATCTTCATGACATTGTGTTACCATTTATGATATTTCCATTTCATTTAGTTATCTCTATAGACACGCTATTGTTGTGATGATATCCATACGTCGCGCCCCATATTCCGCCATGTTGGGGTGTGCCAGAACCCGACACTTGTAAAAATAATTCGACCAAACTACTGACCTCCCATAACTGTACATTCTGAATATTTGAAAATTACGCTCCGAGTACATAATTTTAGGCTTTTGAATCACCCAAAAAGCTTTAAAAACGAATAAGTTATGCTCAAAACGATTTTACCCAAAATCTGCCCAACATTAGTGATAATTCTAATATAGTTTAGTGACGACTCAGCGACAGATCGATGATTAAACCCTAAATCCGTTTTTACCCACATTTTGTCCAGACTTTAGCGACGATTCAAAGACACTTCAGCGACAGTCTTGGCAGATCAGCGCTAGTTTTGCCAATATTAGCCCTAATCCGATTTTACCACAATAATTAAGCCCTAAATCTTAAACCACTTTTAATAATCATAAAAAACTTAATTACTTTAATTTCCAGAAAATATAAAAACCTAATAATTTCAATGATGGTTAATAAACATTACAATTAAGATTAATTAATAAAATATGAATTAAATTAAAGTTTTAACTGATCACTTACCTTGAATCAAGAAAATGTAATGGAACCCTAGAAACCCTTGTAAACCGTCGACCAAAAAGAACCGGAGAAAAAAAATATATGCTTTGATTTGTACTTATACCAAGACAATGAGACTCCTAGCCCAACCCAAATAAACACTTTCCAAAAATCATTTTTTATTTAATCGGCCCAAACCGACTTTCACCCTTTTTTATTTTTTTATTTTTTAATTGATTAATATTTACTTATATTTCCTTTATTTTATTTGGCCCCCAAAGTCTATAAAATGTAAAACCTTGAAAACTTGTTGACAACACGACTATCGTAAAAATACGAAAAAATGAGATGTATAATTCTTACTATTTTTAGTAAATCTAAATTTACTAATAAGTTTAATAAAACTTAAAAACCGAACCTAAAAATATTTCTAAGGCTAATCCTAAACGCTAGTCTTATAAATACAAAATTCCGGTATCACAAATATACGATTAACTATATAAATACACATAACTATTTACATACACATAAAATGACCTCCTAAAATGCCATATCCTTTCATAGTCACATCCATGTGAACTTATGAGCACGAACTATCTCCATATTATCATCATATAACGTACCACGTACTACATAAACGATGTCTGACATCATGACATTGTCTCAAATATGAACACATAGCGCATAAACGCACACCAAGCACATAATCACCGTCAAACAGTCATAAGTGAAAAATCTCAAAATTTAGGGTTGTCACAGCACTCCCTCCTAATATAAATCTCGTCCCGAGATTTACTCCATAGGTTCAATAACTTTATTTCACAATCATAGATACCTCCTCTTTCTCACCATTTGCTATATCTATCGAGTACCCAGGGGTCACTACCCTAGGGCTCACACTCAACATATGCACCAATTTGGGTAGACACAAAGCTAAAGTCGGTTTCCTAACCCAAAAGTAAAATAACACAATGATTACCTAAAGAAAACATACCTGTTACCACATTCAGGTCCTACACGGCCTCCACAACATCTGCATAGTAGACCCTTCCTCCATTACGGTTTCCGTTGTTTCTGTTTCGAGTGTTGCGATTTACGTTGTTTTGGTGTCCTATGTTCCTATTACCTTGGTTCCCCTCCAGTGATAACAGGTTTCTAGCTTGCCCTAGTGCTCTTCCCAATCTTGGGAAACTATTCCTATAGTGTCCCGGATCTCCACACTCAAAACAAGTACCTCTTGCATAGTCCATCCTAACCGCATGTGCGAGTGCTGCATTTAGAATGGGTGCTCGGCAATCCTAGACGAAATGTTCCAGCCCCTGGCAGTTAAAACACACTATGCACGGTGTTCCACGTCTATGGTGCATAAAACATGTGGGACACTTTGGGTTATTACCCGCGTACCCACCATTAGCTGTCGACACAAAATTCTTTCCATCCCTCATTTTCTTATTAGCTTCCCAGCTATTTTCATCGTGTTTTGCTTCTTCTGGCTCCTTTCGTTTTTCCACGGTAGTACCAATGTACCACTTTGACTGCTTCTTCTGTCAGTACTATGACCGTCAAGATGGCTTGCTGCGACGTGTTTGGTTGAATAGCCTTAATCATTCCCCTGATCTAAGAGAGCAGCCCAGCGATGTATCACTTGATCTTGTTCGCCTCTGGAGTAACCAAGTGTGGCACCAACTTTGACAACTCATGAAAACGATCAGTGTACTCTACATGAGCACCTCCAATCATAGCATGTCCCAAAAACTCATTTTCCAGCTTCTCTAACTCATTGCTCGGACAGAACTCCATAGTAATGAGGGTCTTGAAATCATTCCAATCGATAGCATCGCAGTTGCTCTCCCTCTTGCTTGAACTTGGGTAATCCACCAAGTCAAAGCCTTGCCCACAAATGAATCAGTTACGTACATGATCCTCTGATTTGGTAAGCAGCCGCTCATCTGTATCACGTTATCCATTTTCTCAATCCACTGGGTGAGTGTCACTGCACCACCTTTTCCATCATACTCTTTCACACCACAAGATGTGAATGCCTTATAGGTACAGGCATTGTTACCACCACCTCCGTGACCATTTTATTCAGATTATTAGTCACCTCCTGGACAATGTTTGGTATTATGTTGGCAGTTGGGCAGTAATCAAAGAGGCCAAGTCGAGATTCTCGCCACCACCACTACCCCCAACACCATTTCGAGTATTCACCATACTATAGTAAGACATGGCACCTGTTAATATTTACCAAAGTACTCCATGTAGTATACTTACTACTATACACACGCCTATCCATAACCATAAACACTTCCAACATATACTATACAAGCATGTATTAACCTTCTTTCATGCAACCATACTTAAGAACCCGTTCATGTTGTGGTACTTGTATAACTATGTTGGCCACCATACTTATACAAGTCTCCTTTCACCAATGCACTCCCTCCTATGATGACACTAATAAGAATCAAACTACACATAACACATCAATCCATCAACTCACATAAGCACATAATCACATCAAGAAAATAAGGTCCAAAACTCTATTTAATAAAATAATATAGTAAAATACATGGAACACTTAAATCCATAGTCTAGCTAAACCAACACAGACATAATTCAAATGCATAAAGAAACATGAAGGCATAATAAACCAAAGTCCAACAATGACTAACGACTATGGTTTAACCTGCACTAGTCAAAATTTCGAAAAGAGTTAAACATGTGACTAAGTATGGACGACTATGGTTCAATCCATACTAGTCTAAAATTCGAAAAGAAAGAAACACGTGACTAAGTATGGACGACTATGGTTCAATCCATACTAGTCTAAAATTCGAAAAGAAAGAAACATGTAACTAAGTATGGACGACTATAGTTTAATCCATACTAGTCTAAAATTGGAAAAGAAATACAATATGGGAAAATGCGCACAAGATAAACAAGTAATTAACCCGAAACAATTCATCATAAAAATCAGAATATTCAAAAGAACATCAATCGCAAGTATCATAAAAGTAGTTCATATACAAAAGACGGAAATTAACATTTAACCACGTCATATATTATAATGCACATATACTCCTATGACACCTATATGCAGGGACCCTTAAGCTATAAACTAGGCAAGGTAACCTAATTCTCTATAACCATTGTCTCTGATACCATACTATCACACCCGTCTTAGCGGAAACACGGGACGAGACGTATGGATATCATTATAACACACGGTGTCTATATAGAGAATTCTAATGCAACATAATAATAAAGGAGACACAAGGTGTCATGACAATATCTAACACAAAAGGAGTCTAAAAAATGAGTGTAATGTCTTACTCAAAGGTTCAAGAAAAACAAACCAAACAAATAGGTATCATATAGAACATGCATCAAAGTCAAAAGAAAATAAAATAAAGGGAAGTAGATTCCCCCAATGCATCCTAGCCGCTTCTAGACTCTAGCCACTTCTAACATCATCTTTCACAACTACCTCACCTGGAAATGATACTAATATATTTCAACATAAAGTTGGTGAGAACATAGGTTTATTCTATCGAAAACAACATAAGAAAACCTTGACACACCTCTGTAGTAAGTCATAGAAAACAAGTCAAAACAATGGAACAAAATGTGATAATCATGTTAAATGCAACCACAAACAAAACTCAATTCAAGTACCAATCACATCTACAATTCACAAAGCACACTATAACAATCAAGAAGTATCCTGCCCCACACAAAAGGGATGATGGACAACACTATCCGGATCTTTCCCACACCACTTGTGGAAGATGAACCCATATCCCCGCCGAGATTTCTTGCCTCCGAGGAGACAATGTACAGAACCACACAAACTTAGGACTAACAGAACACATAAGCACGCAAGTCACACTATAACACATTTATTTCCACACATACTAAAACATAATACCAAAACATTTTAAGAACACCACAAGTATCATCTCCATCCCATTCTGGAAGAAAAAACTTAAAAACTCAGTAAGAAGGGGACTATGAACTCACCTGATAGCACAACAAGCTAGCACTCCTGCAAACCTATAAAATCATGCATGACACACTTAGCTCAGGTCCTCACACCCAAGTTAAGTAACAATCAAGGAGATGAATCTAATCCCCCAATTCCCACTTTCTAGTTCTCACTTAATGTCCTACACTATACGTTAGTCAATACGCGAGATCCAGTTTACCCGATACGATTAACTAGTCACTAACCGACCACACAAAGAGACTTTAACCAATACCCAAATTACCTCTCCATATCTATGTGACTAAAAAAATCTGTAAACAGACCCTCGAGATGATCTCAAGACTCACCTCAAAGACTAAGTACCCCGAACATCTCAAATCATAAGTTTAAAAACTACTACTCAAAAATCAACCTTGAACCCGACAGTTTTACAAATAATTAGACAAAGCTACTGACCTCCCTTGACTATGTATTCTGAATATTTGAAAAGTACGCTCCGAGTACATAATTTTAGGGTTTTGAATCACCCAAAAAGCTTTAAAAACGACTAAGTTATGCTCAAAACGATTTTACCCAAAATCTGCTCGACATTAGTGACAGTTCTGAGATAGTTTAGTGACGACTCAACGACAGATCGACGATTAAACCCTAAATCCTTACCCACATTCTGTCCAGACTTTGGCTATGATTCAGAGACACTTCATTGACAGTCAAGGAAGATTAGCGACAGTTCTGCCAATATTAGCCCTAATCCGATTTTACCACAATAATTAAGCCCTAAATCTTAAACCACTTCTAATAATCATAAACAGAACTTAATTACTTTAATTTCCAGAAAATATAAAAAACCTAATCATCTCAATAATGGTTAATTAACATTACAATTAAGATTAATTAATAAAAACATGAATTAAGTTAAGGTTTTAATTGATCACTTACCTTGAATTAAAAAAACTTAATGGAACCTTAAAACCCTTGTAAATCATCAATAAAAAAGAACAGGAGAAGAAAAAAATGCTTTGATTTGTATTTATACCAAGACAATGAGACTCCTAGCCCAACCTAAATAAACACTTTCCAAAAATCTTGTTTTTATTTAATCGGCGAAAACCGACTTTCAAACTTTTTTTTATTTTTTCTTCTTTTTTTAATTAATTAATATTTACTTATATTTCCTTCATTTATTTGGTCCCAAAGTCTATAAAATGTAATACCTTGAAAACTAGTCGAAAACACGACTATCGTAAAAATACTTAAAAATGGGATTTATAATTCTTACTATTTTTAGTAAGTCTAAATTTATTAATAAGTTTAATAAAACTTATAAACCAAACCTGAAACCATTTCTAAGGCTAATCCTAAACGCTAGTCTTATAAACGCGAAATCCTCGTATCGCAAATATACGATTAACTATATAAATACACATAACATTTTTACATACACATAAAATGACCTCCTAAAATGCCATATCTTTTCATAGTCACGTCCATGTGAACTCATGAGCACGAACTATCCCCATCGTATCATCATATAACGTACCACGTACTACATAAATGATGTCTGACATCATGACATAGTCTCAAATATGAACACATAGCACATAAACGCACACCAAGCACATAATCACCGTTAAATAGTAATAAGTGACAAATCTCAAAATTTTGGGTTGTCACAGCTGTCAAGCTCCCAATTCTGAAAAACAAAAATTATGAAACTTGGGCAATGTAGATGGAACACTTTTGAATCACACAGATAATACTCTGTGCGATATCATTAAGAATGGGAATACACCAAAGCAAGTTACATTCTTAGTTGATGGTACAGTACAAATTCAACCTGCTATAAGTACAGCTGAGATTCCAGATGATATTAGGGAAAGAAAGGCTAGAACCACTCTAGACATGGCTCTTTCAGAAGATATTCTACCAAGTTTTCATCACTACAAAGATGCCGAAACTATGTTGAATGCCATCAAACTTAGATTTGGAGGAAACGACAAATCTAAGAAGATGAATAAAACTATATTGAAACAAGAGTTTAATAGCTTCTCAATCTCTAGTGCTGAAGGAATTCATAAAGGATATGGAAGATTCAGTAAGTTGCTTATTCAATTAGCAACTAATGGTCTAGTAATTCCTCCTGATGAAACAAATCTTAATTTCTTAAGAGGAGTTCCACCAAAATGGAAAGCTATGGCCATGCACTTTGTTACAAGAGATGATCTTGATGTCACACCTTTTGATCATCTCTACAACAATCTCAGAGTCTATGAGATTGATGTAAAAGGAACTAGTCAAGCTGTGGCACCTTCACCAAAGCCCAATTTAGCTTTTGTGTCAGAACAACCTAGCGGTACAGACTACCAAAGTACCGCTAGTGAGTCAACTTCCACTCCCAAATCACAAGGAAGACCTCAATCATCATTAAATGATGAAACAGTCTTCTCATTCTTTTTTAATCAAGACACTAGACCAAGGTTAACCGTGGCTGATCTGTTCCAGATGGATGATGCGGATATAGAAAAGATGGATCTCAAATGGCAAGCAACTATGGTGTTTGTTATGTCAAATAGACAATACAAGAAGACTGGAAGAGTTATAAGAGTTGATCCAAGGGAGCCTCTAGGATATGACAAATCAAAGGTAGAATTCTACAACTATGGAAGGTATTGACACTTTGCTAGAGAATGCAAAGAAGAGAAGGCTGGAGGAAGTAATCAAAAGACTAACAACAACACTAGAAGCAGCAACGGTAGCAAGGAAAGTATTCCAAAAGGTTCTAACAGGAATCTATGGAATACAAAAGACGCCAAAGCCATGATCTCTTTTGATGACACAGTCAACTGGGCTCTAGCACAGGAGGATGAAGAACATGGTCTAATGGCTCTCTCTCTCAAGGAGACAGTGAGGTACATCCTTGTTCTAAAGATAGTGTGCTTAAAATTAACAGTCTTAAGGTAGAACTAGAGGAACAATATCAAAAAGTTAATACATGCATTGTAGAAGTAAATGCTTATAAATAGAGTGTGAACAAGCTAGAAGCTATCATTGTTTTGTATCAAAAGGCTCAACAAAACTATGAAGAGAAAATTAGAATTTTGTCTCTTCAACTAAAAGAGAAAGAGACATCAATCAAAGCCTTTGAAAAACAAATTTTAAAAGTTTCAACAGAAAATGAAGTTTTAAAAACTAATTTATCTAATGAAAAAGAAACAATTAAAAATTGGAAAAATTATTCAAAGGGCATTGGAAAGCTATTAAATTCTAAGATGGGTTATTATGACAAAACTAGTTTGGGGTATATGGATGAACAACCTGGGAAAATACTAACTGATAAAGACCTGTCAAAAGGGATTTTTGATAGTTCTAGTAGTGATAATGAATGTTCCTAAGAATGATAGATATGCTAAGGGAATAAAGGCAGTTACCCCACCCTTATTAGGAATATACATGTCCTCTATCAACTCTATAGAGGTAGATGAGTCAAAAGTTGTTTATGGCAAATAGACCAAAGTATCAAGTAACTCAGACTCAGACTCTAGTAATTACACCTCATGCACCTCTGACTCTAGTGTACTTACCCAACTATAACCTGTTGTGACCAAAAAGGTCATATATCCACCTTTAATAAGCAGTTTTGTTCCTTAAGGATACGTGTCACCACCTAGTTCTGCTCCCAAGCAGGTAAAAACTCCTCGGAAGACATTGGATAAAGACCCAAAACATCATGGTAGTACTAAAGGGGGGGGGGGGTCTAGGTTTTGAAAACACTAGGTCCGATTTACCTTTTGGGTTTGTTTTGAAAAGAAGAGGATGTTTTGTGTGTGGTAGATTAAGTCCTTTTATTAAGGAATGTACTCTTCATGAGGACATAATTGCTAGACAACAAGCTGGTAAAAAGGTTTTTATGGGAAAAGTAAGACAAGTGCACAAGGTAAAGGGAAAATGGGTTAGTGGGAAGTCAAACCTAAATGAGGTTATGCACAAAGGGTGAATAAACAGAATCAAACTAATAAGTATTGTCAACCTCATGCTAATAGAGACTTTATTCCTAGAGCAGTACTTATGAGAATTAGTTTAGCACCGTTGAGATCAACCTCTGCATGTACCGTCACCAGTGTCTGCACGTACCGCTAGACCAAAAAACTAGTACCGCTAGTCCGGAACAGAATAATCCTATGTCTCGCACTCCTTTGTGAAGGTTTATATAGTTCATAACAATTACACAAAACCCTAAATGAGATCAAAGCACACATAGCGGAAGCGATTTAACAAGATCTTAATAATAAAACAATTATAATTAATAGAATTAGGGTTACATACCTTTACGCTAATGCAAATCTATAAGACGAAGAACGAATCACGAATTTGGGTTTATACCGTATACCACCAAGATATAGTCTAAAGTAAGACTATATTACGATCTTGTACACACGTAATACAACGAGCTAACCGTGATTCTAGCACGTGTAAACCGAGCTATAACGATAGTACAAAATCTACCCAACAACCCTAGAGAGGGGCTAGGACTAGATTTAAACTAAAACCGAAGCACCAAGAAAAACCACACCAAACCCCTTTGTGGGTTGGTGTTGCGATTGGCCAAGAGAAAGAAAGAGAGGAGAGATTTAAGTGTTGTGGACTTATGAGGGATGGGAGGATGTATTTATAGGCCTAGAAATCTTGTAGCCCAAAAAAAATAAAAGGCAAGTTTTGCCTTCCCCTTGTGTGCCCTAACCGACCATCGAACACCCCTTAACGGGTGTTCCGGAATCTTCCGTCCTTCTTTCTTTTTAATACTCTTTCTATATATTATTTAACACTCGTTAATTCTTAACTCTTAACTAATTAACGATCGTTAAAGTTATATAGTTATATATCACGATTTAAATTAATAAATATAATAAATATATTTATTAAATAAATTAACCTTTACGTATTGAGTGCAATCCCGTAATCTCGAGTTCGATCCTATTACACGACGATTAAAGATCCACAAAGTAAAATCATATAGTTGGAATAAGTCTAATATCCGATTCATCGAATATCATCCAAAATCGATCAATATACTTTCAAGTATACTCTATCGCAATTTTGATTTGTCTTAATTTAATAATATTCCCATATTATTAATCGACAACGGACATTTAGCATAACAATTTATTCATGGATTAAAACATGTAAATAGGATACAAAATTAAATAATATGAATAAACGAAACCCAATATTTATTTTTATTAAATAATAATGTCATAACATCCTTTATCGAAATATTAATCACATATTTATTGCATGAGTTCGCTAGCTAGTTGCAGCCCAATCACCTTGGCATGCTTAACTACCTTTGGTCTAGGCAAAACCTTAGTTAAAGGATCAGCTACGTTATCATCTGTGTGAACTTTTAGTAATTTGATTTCACGGGCTTCAACTTGTTCTCGGACGTAGTGATGTCTACGTTTCAAGTGTCTAGTGCCTTTCATAACTCCAGAATCATTGGCAAATATTATTGTGGCAGAATTGTCACAATACATATAAAAAGGTTCTTTAATTGAAGGCATCATTCCAAGATCTCCAATAAACTTCCTAATCCAAACAGCTTCCATTGCAGCTTCTGAAGCAGCCATGTACTCAGATTGAGTAGCATGCATTGCAATCGTTGTCTACTTCTTGCTCTTCCAGTTAACTGCTCCTCTATTGATAACAAAAACGTAACCTGTCTGAGACTTCGTATCGTCTTTATCACATTGCCAGGACGCATCATAGAAACCTGTCACAATTAGTTTTGTGCCTGGTTTCCCTCTAAATACCGAAAACATATCTTTCTTACTCCTCAAATAATTTAGAATATGTTTAATAGCAGTCCAGTGGAGCTTCCCTGGATTATGTTGGTATCTACTGACTAAGTTCTGAGCAAACGCCACATCAGGCCTTGTGCATCTAACAGCATACATAATAGATCCTATAGCCAAAGCGTAAGGCACCTTCTTCATGTATGACTCCTCTTTAGGAGTTGATGCATCCATCTCATGACTCAGATTATGCTGAACTTCCATAGGTTGAAAACCTTTCTTGTAATTATGCATGTTATACATCTTCAATATCTTATCTATATAAGCATCTTGACTTAGACCAATTAATCGTCTTTTCCTATCCTGATAGATCTTAATTCCCAGAATGTATGCAGATTCTCCTAAATCCTTGATAGAAAAAAAAACATTTACCAAGATAATCCTTAATAGCTTTAAGTCTTGGAATGTTACTTCCCATGATTAATATGTCATCAACATATAGGACTAGGAATACTAAATCACTCCCACTAGCTTTAAGATATACACATGTCTCATCACGATTTTGAATAAATCCAAACTTTTTGATTTCTTCATCAAATCGCTTATTCCATTGACGTGATGCTTGCTTCAAACCATAAATGGATCTTTGAAGTTTGCACACATGTCCTGGATTCTCAGAATCAACATACCCTTTTGGTTGCTACATATAGATGTCTTCATCTAAGCGACCATTCAAGAAGGCAGTTTTAAAATCCATTTGCCATATCTCATAGTCATAGTATGCTGCTATAGGTATGAGAATCCTAATAGCTCTTAAGTCTGCTACAAGAGAAAGTGTCTCCTCGTATTCTGCACCAAAAGTTTGAGTAAAACCTTCAGCTACTAAATGAGCTTTATAGGATTGTACTTTACCATCCATGTCGGTATTCTTCTTGTATATCCACTTATGTCTCACTACTTTAGTTGGTGGTGGTTCTACAAGAATACAAACATCATTTACTCTCATGGATTTTATTTCCTCATCCATAGCAACCATCCACTTATCCTTCTCAGGATCAAGTATGACGGATTTATAATTAGCAGGTTCACCAAGATCCCCTACTTTATCATCATCCTCTATGTTAAGACATATATCGATATTTTCATTTTTAATCCTTGCGGATCTACGCAGAGGAACTAATTCCGGTGGAACCGCCAGACTTTCTGGTTCTACAAGAATTACATTGCTAGTGTTTTCATAAGGTAATGTATCTATATGACTCTCTTCAAGATCATAATTTCTCCCACTGAATTCTTGATTTACAAGATCACTTTCAAGGAAGTCTCCATACCTAGCAACAATCACTTTGTTCTCAGGTGGATAATAAAAGTAGTAACCCATAGTTTCCTTAGGATATCCTACAAAGATACATTTTACAGATCGTTGTTGGAGTTTGTCACCCGAGTCACGTTTCATATACGCCTCGCAACCCAGACCTTTAAATAAGACAAATATGGCTTCTTGCCATGCCATAGTTAATATGATGTCTTATCGACCTTCTTTGTGGCAACCATATTTGAAATACAAACAGTAGACTCTAAAGCATAATCCCAAAAGGATAAAGGTAAAGCTGTAAGATTAAACATAGATCGTACCACATCTAATAATGTACGATTTCTCCTTTTGGAAACACCATTTTGTTGTGGAGTATAGGGAGAAGTAAGATTAACAATTCCATTCTCACTTAGATAATCTATAAACTCTTGACTTAAATATTCACCACCTCTATCAGAACGAAGAGCTTTAATCTTCTTTCCTAGTTGCAATCCTACTTCTGCTTTAAACACTTTGAATGTTTCAAATACTCATGTTTATGCTTAAGTAAATAAACATAACCATAACGGCTATAATCATCCGTAAATGTTAAGAAGTAGCTAGCACCTTTCCTTGACACATGTCTATGTGGTCCACACACATAAGTATGTATTAATCCAAGTAGATTAGTAACTCTTTCAATATTGCTATTAAAAGGTTTATTGGTCATCTTCCCATAGATATAAGACTCAAATTTATCGAATGATTCATCATTGATATTTTCCAAAAGACCTTCACGTTGAAGCTTTTGTGTACGACTCTTCCCGATATGGGCAAGTCTACAATACCAAAGATAAGAAGAGTTCTTGTCAAACTTTCGCTTCTTATTCATGCTAAAGACATATTTATATTTTTTGGATTCATTATCATGCATGTCTATTTCAAACACACCATTCACAAAAACTGCATTAAAATAGAAAATACCATCTTTCCAAACAGAACTTCGATTATTATCAATCGTGTGAATGAATCCATTATTTAACCAACAAAAAGGAAATAACACCCCTAACAATTATAGGTGCATAATGACAATCATTTAAAATTAGTACTAAACCCGAAGGTAAAACTAAATTAAATGTTCCTATAGCTTCAACTACTGCTTGTGCGCCATTGCCCACTTGCAGAAATTATTCCCCATAGGAAAGCTTCCTTTCCAGATTATATCCATGCAACGTATTACAAATGTTAATACCGCATCCCGTATAATATACCCAGGAATTTAATTTGTATGTTAAATTGAACAATTCAATCATAAATAAAGTACCTGAAGCGGCAACGCTCTGCTCATACTTCTTCTTTATTTCTCGCAACTCTTCGAGGTAAAGAGGGCAATTCCTCTTCTAGTGACCACTTGCCTTGCAATGGTGATAAGTCTCATCCTTCTGAGATCTATTCTTCTTGACAAAGTTCTGCTTAGGTTTTGAATAAGTCGTAACTTGTTTTCCCTTATCACCCTTGCCTTTGCCTTTCTTCTTGTTCGCTTACGGTTTTGGCTTACTCACTCTACCCTTTTGTATGGTTAGTATAGAAGGCTTAGAAGTAGATGCCTTGTCTTTCAACCCCTTTTCATAGTCAATGAGCATTGCATGTAAATCATTAACTGTATTCCCCGTGCAATGCATATTATAGTTTCGAACAAAATCATTGAAGTCCTTGTTAAGGGACCTATTGATCAAGTTGATAGCCATATTATGATCATAGGGTTGTCCTAGTGCAATGATCTGTTTAATATAACCCCTCATCTCCAAGTATGGGCACTTACAGACTTTCTTGGAGCTTGCTTGCAGGTATGCAAAGCATCTACTAAGTCGTAGATCTCCACAGCTTACGGCTTCTCCAACATAGCCTTAAGATCATCAAGCATTCACTTTGGTGAACATAGCTCATACTTCTGTTGAAGTGGAGATGCCATTTTACCTAGCATTAAGCAAGCCACCTCTGAGTGCTTCTTAACACTAGCAACGTGTTCAAGCCTTTGCGCATCAGATGCTCCTTCACCAAGATCCTCCGGATAGGGAGTAGTGATATCAATAGTACCCGCAGCTCTCAAGACAACTCTTAGTGAGCCGTACTGATCATTGAAGTTTGGGCCAGTAAGTTCAGGACGTTCGAAGAAAGCTTTGAACGCATAACTTATAGTGTTATTGGTGGGTTGAGCCATTTCTATAGAAATAAGTTCAAATATTAGTATTCTTAATAAAAAAATACTTTCAAGAAAATAAAATTACCCTGGTATAAAAACCTGAGGTAGTGGTTTTACTACTCTTTAGGAAAAGAGAGCAAATAGGGTAAGTAATGAATACGACGATTTAGGAAAACCGTGTATTAATGACCCTAAAATGAGTTCGTTCTCAAGGAGGCTAGTGTGTTATGTGTGTAATGACTTGGATTAATTTGTGATTATACTTGTGAGAAAGAAAAGTAGAAATGATATTAGAAGGGAATGACGGTTACGAAGACGGATTAAACTAAGTCGAAAAAGGTGTACACGTTAAACCGTAAAAAGCACTAAAATTAAAAATTTACCCTAAAAATTCCTAAAAATTACCAAAAATCCACAATAATATTCTAAGAGTTTACAAAAAATCCAAACTTGCCAAAACCTTTTAATTAATTAGATAATGACTTTTTAATGCTAATTAAAGCCCTAAAAATCAAAATTAATTATTAAAAAGTCCCAAACAAGATTTTAAAGTTTGTAAACCTCAAAATACCCTAATTAAGCTAAAAAGTATTTTTCAAAATTTTAAAACCACTAAAAACTATTCTTAAACAATTAAAATCTACTAAAAATTAATTAAAACTTTAATTAATTCTAGAAAATGATTAAAAGACTCTAAAAATATTTGGAAAGTTACAAAATTCCTAATTAAGTGTCTAAAATCTAGGAAAAATATAAAAACTTAGAAAATCAGACTTTTAATTTTTAACAATAAAATAATATTAAAATATTATTAAAAATCCAAAAATCATGAAAAATTCTAAAACTTGCAAACTAGCTTAATTTAACCTAAATAACATAGAAATGAAAGTGAAATTACCTAAATACCCTTAATGGGCCTAGAAAATGGGCTAATCCCAAAACAGTCCACTATTGGGCCAAATTTGGGCCCAATATAAAAAAGTGTTCAAAATAAGCCCAAAAAGCACTAGTTGACTCAAAATTTGATTTTAAACAACTTTTTCCAAAGGCGCAAAAGCTGAAAGTGTGAAATAAGCTAGCTTATACCAAACAGCTTATTCTTAATGGGCTTTTTGGCCCATTAAGCTATAAGCCAATGCCATAAGCTGAAATTAAAAACACAAGCTTCTTTTGTCCTAAATAAGAATTCTGCAAAAAGAAATTTGAAATAAGCCCAAGGAATAAGCCTGAAAATGCAATAAGAAATCTACAGAAAACGACAAAATAGTCGTTTTTGAGTTCTAGGCCACCCCAAGTGCTGATTCAAGTTTCTATAGCTTTCAAATGACTTAATTAAGCAAAATCAACAAAGAGTTTTCAAATAATCTGACTCAATAAGCTGGAAAAAGCAAATAAGCACTTATGTAAATGTCAAATAAGTTGGTTTTCTAGCAAAAAGTCAAAGTCAAAGTCCAATAAGCTCCAGTCTACTCAAATGGGTCAAATAATGAAGATCTATCACAAAAACTAAGTTGTTGCAAGTCTGGATAAGCTAAAATAGCTTATTGATAAGCTGAGTACAAGTTTACACTAGCAGGGGCTAGTTTTGGGTGTTGAGCCGTGGGAACTTTTCCCACTGCTTGACTATTAGACTTTTTTGTCTTTAGTGAATTTTTTTGGGATTCAGATTACACAAAGGCACCCAAATGATCTTTGGATAATAAGGAGTCAATAACAATAAAAAATTCACAAACACAATCACCCAATTTGCACAGATTAATCAATAAAGCACCAGATATGATACAGACATGAACAAATAAGCAGAACAAGTTCAATAGGCACTTAGAGCAATTTTCAGCCAGCCAAATTCAACCAAATGCATACACAAGCTATATTAAACTCAAATAAGCAAGTCTAAACAGGTTTCATGCAATGATTCAAAGAATTAAGCAAGATTCAAGCACCTTAAGTTACTGATGAACACAAGAACATGCAATTTTTCACTTTGCTGATGTATTTGACACACAAGCCAGATTCAACACCCCAAATCTCTCAAACAGGTTACAATGATGATGTTTTAACAGCTTTTAGTCCTAAGCATGCATAAACTCTAGGTTTTCCCAAATTCTTCGGTAAAAAACAGTCAAACTCAACAAGATATAGCAGATTGTTTGATTATAAGGTTTGGTTCCAAAAACTTGCAGCAAAACACTCTCAACAAGGCATTTAACAGATACCAAGCACAAACAACACCTTCTAACAACACAATACCAAGATACAATCACAAACAGGTAATCCCAAACACCCCTTTATCTTTTCAAATCCAAATTTAAACAAGAAAAAGTGAGATTTTAGACCACCCAAGTGCTGATTAACACAATAACATATGAGAACAACAGATTCAAGCAAGAATAAGGCACAAAATACACAAGAACACAGGCAACACTCAAATATCACAAATATCCAAAATATTTTCAGATTTTGGGATTAAGGGTGTGTACCTCATGGATGTACATCCACACCCACGGATTTTGAGCTTATGTGCTAGCGAGAACAAGCACAAGCTTCCACAACAAAGCCTGCTAAGAATCAACAAAGTTAGAAGCAAGAGTATAAAAACAGAAACTTGAAAAATCCTTGATTGATGCAACTCTTGTCCTCCACACTTGATTATCCCCAAGTTATAAGCTTCACCACACCTTGATAACACAATATCAGGATGCTATGATCAGCCCTATAGCCCAAGAATTCCAAGATAGACCAAGATCTTAGCAAAATATCAAGAAAATGAAGAAAATGTGCAAACTTTTGCACACTCCTCTTTTGAAAACAGGTTTTTGATTCAGAAATATCAAACTAAGAAAAATAATAAGCAGATTATAACAATGGCACTTGAGCTTTCTTCAACATTTCAAACACATTTCATTAAACTTGAAAAGGATTTACATAAAAGTGAACTTAGGAAAATTCAAGAGCAAAAGCAAATGTAGTGACCTAGGGCCTTTATATAGGCATACATGAACTAGTAAGCAGTTAAAAAACGTAAACCCTAATGTTGTTGAAGCCCAAAAATGCCCTTGGAGTCTCTTGTCCTCTTTGGAGAATCATGTGACTGGTTTTGGAGTTTTGTAAGAGCTGGCAAGTGTAAAGTTGATCCAAAGGTGTGTAACAAGCTTAAAATGTAAGCTAGAATTGAGCCCGTTGGATGGCTGGGAAATTCTTTGTCTTCTTCCCTTTTGACGTAGCAGGGGAGGCCCCATGCATCATGTGGGTTGGTGGGGTGCCATGTTTAAGGTTAGGGTTATGATAATGACATCCTTAATCTTAAATCTGGAAAAGATTAAGGATTAATTCCAAGTAATTAAGAAATCCCCAATTTGGATTAAGAACACCAAGAACAGGTTTTTGATCTTGTTTTGGGTTTAAATATATGTTTGGCGCGTGTTTAAACTTAACTAATATTAAGTTAAACCGTTTGGTGAGTGGGATGGTGACATGGAGGAAGGGTGGGCTGTGATTGGAGGAGAGTGTGTAGTGGGGCACGTGGCAGCTTCTGGTTGGACTAGGTAAGTATGATGTCTGGCCAAATATAACCCCCTTTCTTTCCTTCTCTTTTCATTTGAAAATAAAACAGCCAAACTCGAATTTCCTTTGTTAGCAAAGTTTCCAACTTCACACTTTTGCCCCAAAAAATTTTACAGAGTGAATTCAGGGGTAATTCTTGCCATTTTGTGATTTTTGAATGGCTATTTTGGCATTTTGTTGATGGATAATGGTCTTTACATGTATAATTGATGTTTTGGAGGACTGAAATTGCCAAGTCTTGTTTGATGAGGGACCATTCTTGCCAAATGTTGAAAGTCAAGGGTCCTTTTTGTAATTTTGGGATTTTCAAAGGACCAAACTTGTAATTTCTTGTACTTTGAAAGACTTCATGATGTATTTGACTTTGTGTAGGATAATGGTTGACAATTTTTCTTTGTTGAGGGGCTAAACTTGCCAATTCTTCAAAGTGGAGGGCCCTTTTTGTAATTTTGACAAACTTTAGGGACCAAACTTGTAATTATGAAGATACAAGGGTATAAAGTGTCAATTCTTCCATATTGGAGGACCCTTCTTCATAATTCTTCAAATCTTTAAGGTATTCTTGGGAAAATTCTTCATTAGGGGTTGGTTCATTGTGCGGCTTCGTTTCCCACGTTCGTTTTTGCATGATTCTTGTGATCTTTTGTCATTTTCTCAATATCCGTACCTAAAATACACTAGCAACAAACACAAGCATATATATGGGTATTTTGATGATATTTAATGTATTTTAAGCCCTATATGGACGATGAGACTATGTATAAAAGCAGTCTCATCACTCCCCCATACTAAACCATTGCCGTGCCCTCACGCAATGCTAGAATAAAGTTACGTAGCATCTCCAAAATTCATCTTTATTCACTTTATTGAACGATAAACTAGCTACACTACTACTATTGCTACTTCTACTTGCGTTTTAGACATAATGTATGATTTTCATCGCCAAATGGGACGTTTAGGTTCATAGAATAAGAACACGTGAATGCTTCGTTAGAAATAATTTCATCGTCCTCGATTTTCACCCCAATTCCATGCCAAGCGTGCAACGAGATCATTGTCATTATAAGTTAGTAATGCTAACACTACTCATATGCCCTAATCACGTACTTATCCTCCCATTATTCCTAAGTTGTATCTCTTATATTTTATATTGTCTTGAATGTTTCACGAGGATACATTGTTTGACTTATGCGATAATAGAGATTTAGGTCTAAAAATAGAGTCCTAACGGTGTAACCAAGACCATTAAATCAATAACCCCACCCAATAGACAACGATGTCAAAAAATTAAGTTGACAAGAAGAATCGATAAACACGGTTTTATAACGGTTTTGAACATGAGACTTATTACCAAGAATTTTATACGCCCCCTAACGGAAGGGCCTTATTATCTTTGGTTTACCTCCATCTTTTATTCAACTTCACCATGAAGCTTTTATTATGACTTCCGTCTTGCCTTGCCTTTTATTATCCACCTCATCGGTAGTTTTATTAGCCAAAGATGTATATCCTCACGCTAAGGCGAATTTTGGATCTTTAAAGCTTCGAAGATTAAGGCTTGATTCACTTTTAATTTTGCATAGATTTTTCGGCCTTGTGGGGCTTCAAATTGTTTGCTTGATTTAGGTGAGCACTTGAAATCTTATTATTGGGTGAAGCTTTTGATTATTCGGGTGCCAATACTTCAAAACCGTGACGCTGGAGATACCTTAATGTATTCCCAATTTAATTACACGGAAGCTACTAGAAAAGACGAGAAACCCAACAATCCCAACTAAACCGCTAAGTCAATATTTATTAAGCAAAAAATATTTACATGCGAAGGGAGAATAAGCAAACAACGAGAACACATGAGTTTTTGAAAGAATACGAGTAATCTACGTTTAGCATAGTAACTTATAATTAACCCTATCATTTCTCGTCCTCATTTAAGAGACTTAGCCTAATGTGTAGTTAAGGAATCAAAGCTAAGTGCTCAACACGCACGGTCGAGTCAAAAATTACTCTTATTCTCGCCATCGGAAAATCTACATTCATGTCTTCAAACACTTATAAAACATGAGAAAAATTTTAAAATTTGGCCATTTTTAGCCTTATTTTGCAACAAAACGATAAACAAAAAGATAAACTTTGGAAAGCGTGAAGGTTTGGCAAGGCAAGTATCTATTCACCCCCCCATACTAAAGTTAAACAGTGTCCTCAATGTTTCGAGTCTAGGGGTGCAACCACCCCATACTAGAGACGTAGTCGAATGCCTAATCTAGCATGGAAAGGGTGTAACCGTTAAATTTAAAGCCTTTTATGAAGTGTGCTAAAAACCTAAGGTTAGAACATCAAAGGATATATCATGGATATTGAGAAAGTCTTCAAAGCAAACGATCGAGTGCTCCCATAAAACGAACACGAGAGGCTCCAATCGTGAAGATCATGATCATCTAAAAACCACAATTCACAAACAACCACAGAACAAAGGTTGGAAGGGCACAAATCCCCACACGTAAGCTACATTAGAAAGCGATAATATGTACATAGGATAAGCATGGGACTCCCCTACGAGGCACCTTGTTTTTGATTACCGGGTCATGAGCTCGACTCGATCCCCTCAATACTAATTATCATTGGGGAAAGTGACTTGGTCGAGGTAGTTCAAGGATGGAACTTCCACGCCAAAGTAGTGCTTCAACCTATGTCCATTCACCTTGAAGTTAGGACCATCATCTTGAGCTAGCTCGATGGTCCCATACGGAAACACTTGAGTCACGGTGAATGGACCGGACCAACGGGATTTCAACTTACCGGAAAAGATTTTCAAGCGAGAATTAAAAAGCAAAACCTGATCCCCAATGTTAAAAACCCGGTTTTTAATTTTAGAATCATGCAACTTTTTAGTTTTCTCCTTATAAATCAATGAATTTTCATAAGAAATGTCCCTCAATTCATCTAATTCATTTAATTTCATTTTCTAGTGTTTTCCCGCGGTCTCCATATCATCATTACAATGCTTTAGGGCCCAATAAGCCTTGTGTTCTAATTTGATAGGCAAATGACAATTCTTTCCATACACAAGCTTATAGGGAGTGCACCCAATGGGCGTCTTATGAGCGGCCCTAAAGGCCCATAAAGCATCGTCTAACTTATCCGACCATGATTGTCGGTTTTCCCCAACGGATCTCTCCAAGATCCTCTTCAAAGCTCGGTTTGAAACCTCGACTTGCCCACTCGTTTGTGGGTGATAAGCCGTAGAAAGCCGATGTGTAACCCCATATTTCCTTAGGACCCTTTCGATTTGGTCGTTACAAAAATAGGTTCCACGATCGATTATGATCGCACGAGGGGTTCCAAACCGAGAAAACAAGCTTTTCAAAAACTTGACTACCACACAAGCATCATTGGTGGGCAAAGCCTTAGCTTCCACCCACTTAGATAGGTATTTAACCGCAACGAGAATGTACTTATTACCACGAGATGATGGGAACGGCCCCATAAAGTCTATACCCCAAACGCCAAAGATCTCACACACTTGGATGATATTTTGTGGCATTTCATCTTTTTGTGAGGCTTTTCCTTGTCGTTGGCATGAATCACATGACTACACAAGATCTTGTGCATCTCGGTAAATAGTAGGCCAAAAGAAGCTGACATCAAACACCTTTTTAGCCGTGAGATTAGCACCGTGGTGACCACCCGTGGGTCCCTCATGGCAAGCTCTAAGTATATTAGAAGCTTCGGTGCCAAATACACAACGTCGGATGATTTGATCCGTACAAGTTCGAAACAAGTAAGGGTCGTTCCAAAAGTAGAACTTGACGTCACGAAATAATTTTCGTTTTTCTTGAGTCGTCATACCCTTGATGATGAAGTTACCCGCATGGTAATTTGCAAAGTCCGTAAACCATGGGGTGGAAGAATCAAGCTTAGAATTCACTACACCAAGTGTCTCGAGCGGAAATGTTTCGGTGATTTCCTTGGGCTCATAAACACTTGGTGAGGATCTTCCAAACGAGAAAGATGATCGGCCGCTAGATTCTCGGCTCCTTTTTTGTCAACGATTTTTTGATCAAGTTCTTGAAGGAGGAGAATCCAACGAAGTAATCTAGGCTTAGCATCTTGCTTTGCCATGAGATACTTGATAGCCGAATGATCCGTATACACTATGCATTTAGCTAAGACGAGATAAGGTCGGAACTTCTCAAATGCATACACCACGGCAAGGAACTCCTTCTCCGTTGTAGTGTATTTTAGTTGAGCCTCGATCATCGTCTTGCTAGCATAGTGAATAGGCAAGAAGTGCTTATCATGACGTTGCCCCAATACGGCCCCAATAGCGTAATCACTAGCATCACACATGAGCTCAAAGGGGAGGTTCCAATTGGGAGCAACAAGAATGGGAGCTTCGGTAAGTTTCCTCTTAAGGATTTCAAAGGCTCGTACACAATCTTCGTCAAAGAAAAAACGTGCCTCTTTTTCAAGAAGATGTGTAATGGGTCGAGAGATCTTTGAAAAATCCTTGATGAATCGACGATAAAAGCCCGCGTGGCCTAGGAAACTCCTAACTCCCTTAACAGTTTTGGGATGAGGTAATTTGGCGATGACGTCTACCTTAGCTTGATCTACCTCAATCCCCGCTTTCGAGACCTTGTGCCATAAGACGATTCCGCTCTTAACCATAAAATGACCCTTTTCCCAATTGAGCACAAGGTTGGTTTTGTAACACCCCACTTGGATAAATGGACCGTTACGTGTATTTATGGCGTGTCATCAAAGCATGCAAGACAATGTATTAAACATTAACTGACCAAACGGAAGTACCGGAATCAAACATCGGTAGTCCAACATAAGCTCAAAAATATAAAGATTAAGTACTAAAAGAAAAAGGACGAAACAGTGTCCAAACAACCAAAGTAAAGTAACGTCATGTGTGCATAAAATAAAGGAGTCTGGATAGCTCCCATCCAAATGCACGTACTCTCTTAGAAGTCCTAAGATCGTCCATGTGTACCTGCCGTTTGAAAACATTAAAGGAAACTACGACTGAGCATAACGCTCAGTGGACGGATATAGCATGATAAGAATATACTGAAGGTAATGAAATAGAAAACAACAATGAAGCTATAAGACTGATATGTAACATGTGGTAGAACTCTGCATAAAATCTGAGAAACCTGGTTCATATATACTGATACTGAAATATAACTATTAATTCTGAAAACATGCATTTACTGTATTTTATTTGCCAGAGCTTATATAGGTCACGTGCTGTAACAACCGTGCATGAATAACTGGAGGGGTGACCTCGTCATGCTGTAGAGGGGTGGCCTCTAAATACTGTGCTGGGTGGAGGGATCAGCTCCAATGTGAAGGATGTAGAGCACACACCACATTCACCCTGATAACTTGTAACACATATAAGCCTAGGATGCATCCATACGCCCCACTAAACATACATATAAAAAATGGCCAACCTGAACATGAGTGGGACGATGCAGGATATCACTCTCCTGCATGTGAGTCACGACACCGGTGCCTCTAGTGTCGTGGTTACGGTACCTCCGTAACTAGTACATAAACTGGTCGTGCTTGTATATAATGCTCAGGCAATTTATTTAGTTATTAACGTGATTACTGATAAACTTAAACATATACTGGGGAAACATTTGGCTGCAGACGGGAAATCCTAATCATGCATAGAAAGGAAGTCCTTACTGAAAGGACGGAAATCCGTACCTCGTGTCCAGTAACCGACCGAGATCAACTGACCGAAAGTCTACTCTGATTTCACGCGAGATACATGAATAAGGGACATGAATGAGTAACTGATATTCGCTTATTTAAATTTCATGTTCTTATTGGTCTTTCATTTATTTATTTATATTTCTGAAATTCCGTACTTATTTTAACTGATAAATCTGACTTTGTAATAATTCATTTTAATGTATTATCTTACTACTATTAGTTACGGTGCAACGTATTTCCGACGCTATAGTAGTACTTATATTACGTATCCCGTTAAAATAGAAAGTTTCATAATTTAGAAAATTCCCAAATAATTTAATTCATTTCATAAAATTATACCTTTTAAATATTAAGAAACTATTTTAAATTAATACATTTAAAATATATTTTAAACATTTATAAAACAATTTTTTTTAAAAGTTATAATATAATAATATTTATTTTATTTATTATAATAATGTCCCGAGCCTACCGAGATATTCCATCTCGGTCGCACTAAACAAATCAACATAAAATGATAAAATCTATCTACATAAATCTGTCAACCAAAACTAGTGACAGAATTCTGTGTCACTAAAACTGTCGCTAAAACTGTCCTATTAAAAACTATATACATATAACAGTTTTGCGACAAAAAAACTGTCGCTAAAACTGTCGCTAAAGTGATTTACTATAATGTTTTCCTGTCCCATTTCTTTCCACTGATTACCCACTTCGTTCCCACTGTTATGTTATGATTTCCCACTGTTTTATATAAACCAAACGCGCCCTTATTTTAGGAACAACCCATTTGGGCTTGTTTCGAATACTTTGGCCGATCTCAGCCCGAACCGCCCCTGTGTGGGTCACGGCTGGGCAAACAAAGGAAGGACCACCGAGACCTTAGGGTCTTGGTTTCATTAACCCACACAGCCCCATTTGTACAGCCTAAACAAACACCCCTTTTTGGGTTTTCTGGCCCTCGGTAACCCACAACAGCACTCCCACCGAGACTGTGATGTCTCGGTTATGTGCAGCCCCAAACCGAAACCCTTTTTTTTATTTAAATCATGCATAACCTGAAACTTCCTGTTATATATTTCATGATTAACGCAGCCTCCTTTTTCTTTTAGATCAACACCCATAATTCGTTTATACAGAAAATTAAAGGAAGCAAATTTGTTACCTATGTATGATTGGTAAAGAAAGGAGAATACACACGAATTTCTGGTAGCAAAAGACCCGAATCCTTTTTTTTTTTGAAACTGACGGCAGCCAAAAGGAAACCCTAATATGTTTTCTTCTTTTTTTTGTGTCGTGGAATGGGGAAAGGGGTTAAGTCCCGTATGTATATTTTTTTTTTTTGTAACCCAAGATGTGCTAAAGCCCATAATTCCCTTTCTTTTTTTTAATCTTATAGTATGGATTACTTGTCATTTTCATTTAATTCCTCGCGTGATTATTTTCGTAAATAATTTCTACGAATTTAGTTTAATTAAATAACTCGCGTATTTACATTCCCGATTTAAATACGGGTTTTACAATTCTTCCCCTCTAAAAAAAAATAATTTGTCCCCGAATTAAGGATACGGCCGTACTGGGTTTTACAATTCTTCCCCTCTAAAAAGAAGAATTCGTCCCCGAATCATAAGGTATTACAGCTGACTGGAGTACAACCCGAAAATGCTAATAAGCTGGAAAACATAAAAGCTGAAAAGACATACCCGAATCAAAACTGAAAGTGAGGGTAAGAGGTCCGTATAGACTCCTCTGTTTCCCAAGTGGCCTCCCGCTCGGTATGGTCCCTCCACAGGATTTTGACGAAAGGAATGGTCTTGCTTCTCATAACTCGATCCTGGCGATCTAAAACTGCTTCGGGTTCCTCAATATAAGATAGATCCTCCCGAATCTGAACGAGTGGATAATTCACTTTGTGAAGCGCATGATAGTTGTACCCTCTGAGTAATGATACATGAAACACATTGTGGACGTGTGAAAGCTGAGGTGGTAACGCCAATCGGTATGACACTTCACCGATACGTTCAAGGATTTCGAACGGTCCGAAGTAACGAGGGATGAGCTTGCCCTTGAGGCCAAAACGTCTGACGCCGCGTGCGGGTGATACTTTAAGGAACACACGATCCCCAGTCTGAAATGATAGATCTCTGCGATGCTTGTCGGCATAACTCTTCTGGCAAGTACGCGCTTCTTGCAATTTTGCCCTAGCGATGGCGACCTTTTCATTGGTCAGCTCTATCAATTCTGGTCCTTCGATCAAACGTTCTCCAACCTGATCCCAACAAATAGGAGCACGGCATTTTCTGTCGTATAACATATCGAATGGAGCACACTTGATACTAGCATGCCAACTGTTGTTGTAGGCAAACTCGACCAAGCAAATATAGTCATCCCAGTGTCCTGTCCATTCTAATGCACAGGCGCGTAGCATGTCCTCCAAGGTCTGGATGGTACGCTCTGACTGTCCGTCTGTCTGCGGGTGAATGGTTGTGCTGAGCTTGAGCCTAGTTCCCCAAGCTTTATGCAATCCTTCCCAGAAGTGAGAAGTGAAACGGGGATCCCTATCTGATATAATTTCTGAAGGTGTACCGTGTAATCGTACAATCTCCTCGGTGAATAGTTTCGCTAATTTACTGACTGCGAAATCTTTGCAAATAGGAATGAAATGAGCCGACTTGGTCAAACGATCGACAACAACCCAGATTGCATCATGTCTCCGCTGTGTCTGTGGTAGTCCGGTGACAAAATCCATAGAGATCTTGTCCCATTTCCACATTGGAATATCTAATGGCTGGAGAAGACCACTGGAACGCTGGTGCTCTATCTTAACCTGCTGATAGGTTAAGCACTTAGACACAAATGTTGCGACATCCTGTTTCATGCCGCTCCACCAGAAATGCTGCTTAAGATCGTGGTACATTTTTGTGGAACCCGGATGGATAGAGAACGGAGAGCTGTGAGCCTCAGTCATCAAGGCTTCTCTGAGAGCAAGGTCTTCTGGAACACAGAGTTTGGTACCCTGCCATACGATACCATCGTCATCGATGCGAAATTCGGTCTGCTGGTCAATGTTCTGGATAATCGCCCAGATTTCACCATCATCCTTTTGTGCGGCTTTAATCCTAGAGAGTAAATCTGGTTCTACCCTCAAACTAGCCCAGTATCCCCTCTGTCCGCGTACCAAGAGCTCAATATCATACCGCTCTAAGTCCCGAATAATTTCTTCCTGAACTTTGATGCCATTTATCATACCTGACTTTCTGCTAAGGGCATCTGCTACTACATTTGCTTTACCTGGGTGATACTGGGTATTAGTGTCATAGTCTTTTAGCAGTTCTAACCATCGCCTCTGCCTCATGTTCAGCTCTCGCTGTGTAAATATATAATTGAGACTTTTGTGATCGGTGAAGATATCACACGACTCACCGTATAAATAATGCCTCCAGATTTTAAGGGCGAAAACGACTGCTGCGAGCTCTAGATCATGAGTAGGGTAATTTTTCTCATACGGCTTCAGTTGACGCGAAGCATAAGCAATGACTTTCCTATGCTGCATAAGAACACAGCCTAAGCCCTTTCCTGAAGCGTCACTGTAAATCTGATAACCACCTGTACCGGATGGAAGAGTAAGTATCGGTGCTGAGATCAATCGATGCTTGAGTTCCTCAAAACTCTTTTCTCTCTCCTCGGTCCATATAAACTTCTCACCTTTTCGCATAAGTTGGGTCAATGGTAACACCAAACGTGAGAAGTTTTCCACAAACCTGCGGTAATAACCCGCCAACCCAAGAAAACTACGTATCTCTGTGACAGATGTCGGTCTTGGCCATTTGGTGATAGCCTCCACCTTTGCAGGATCCATAGTGATTCCTTCTACAGAAACAATATGGCCTAGAAACGCCACTGTATTCAGCCAAAACTCGCACTTAGAAAATTTAGCATATAACTTTTCTCGTCTGAGAATCTGCAACACTGTACGGAGATGATTCTCATGTTCCTCTTTGGATTTGGAGAAAATAAGTATATCATCGATGAATACGATCACAAACTTGTCTAAAATATCGTGGAAGACTCTGTTCATCAAGTCCATAAATACTGCAGGTGCATTCGTGAGACCGAATGGCATAACAACAAACTCGTAATGACCGTACCTCCTGCGAAAAGCAGTTTTGGATATATCCTGCTCTTTTACACGCAGCTGATGGTAGCCTGATCGTAGATCGATTTTTGAGAAGTGCTTGGCACCCTGAAGTTGATCGAATAAATCGTCAATACGAGGAAGTGGATAACGGTTACAAATAGTGAGCTTATTTAACTCACGGTAGTCAATACACAAACGCATACTACCATATTTCTTCTTGACAAACAAAACTGGAGCGCCCCAAGGTGACACGCTAGGACGAATGAAACCCCTTTCTAGAAGTTCCTGAAGCTGATCTTTCAGTTCCTTAAGCTCTACAGGAGCCATACGGTAAGGAGCTTTAGATACTGGTTCTACACCTAGAATGAGATCAATACCAAATTCTACCTCTCGCATGGGAGATAAACCTGGAAGTTCCTCTGGAAAGACATCTGGAAAATCTGACACCACTGGCTGATCATGAATTGAAGGTGCCTCAGAAGTCGTGTCATGGACTGTAGCTAGGAAACCCTCACAACCATGGTATAGTAAGGTGCGCGCCTGTAAAGCCGAAATGATCTGAACATGTTTTCCTGGTAGGAAACCGTGGTGAATAAACTCTGGTGTCTGGACATCACCAAAGATAGCCCGGTGAGCATGACAATCTATGGTGGCACGATGAACCGACAACCAATCCATACCCAAAATAACATCGAATTCACACATATCTAAAGGAAGGGCACTGACTGGACGGATTTTATCAACAAACTCAAGAGGGAGATCCTTATACACCTGGGTAATGAGTACAGAATCTCGCATGGGGGTAGATATACTAAGTGCACTGTCTAGTGGCGTAGGGGTCATGTTTATTCTAACAGCATATGAAGTAGATATAACTGAGTGTGTGGCGCCTGTATCGAAAAGCACGCATGCAGACTGTCCATGTATAAAAAAAATGCCAGTAATGGTACCTGTGGTCTTATTTTCTTGTTCACGGGTAGTAGTGTAGACACGACCAGTGGTTGGTGGTATCGGTGGTGGTGGAGGTAAAATTTGAGGAATCTGGCCTGAGGTACCGGCAGCATCCCTGCTCTTGCAATCCCTCTTCAAATGGCCCGGCTGACCACACTTGTAACAATTACCCGAACCACGACGACAAGGTCCCGAGTGTTTCTTCCCACATGTGATGCAAGTGGGATAAGTATACCCGGTGGAAGTAGCTCTGGTTTGCTAAGAACCTGATTTACGATGATAAACACGTGTCACGATTGTGATAACTTAACTGAACTAAGGCTGACTGACTGAATTTTATGATTACCAAAATTTGCCGGTCGGGCAACCTGCTGACCTCTGTTGTTTTGGTCACGCCCCTGTCCAGCATTTCTGTTGAAATTTACAAAAATTTAAGATCTGTTTTACACGATAGTTTAGTATTTCTGGAGCTTAAAGGATCACCTATAACTGCCAGATGAGTTGGAGCTGCCGCGGTAATTATCACCGCCGCTCCTCTTATCTGATCGATTACGGTCATATGACTGGTCGTGGTTCCTGTAGTTCTGATGTGGAGTAGCCGATTGGGATCGGTCTCCTCCTCTGTGTCTGTAAGATCAAAATCGGATAAGTCATAACATATAAGTTGACAAGCAATAATAGGAGCTAAATTGTTTAAGTCTGTTGGGTGAGATGTACCTCTTCTCCGGACGCTCTACATTCTCGAGCTCATCCCTCTCGAAAAGCGTCTCAACATCACGAGCTGCATTAGCTACTTGTGACACATTAGTGAATGTGGCACTCATCAGCCTATCTGTAGTCCTAGAGTGAAGAGCCCAGCGAAATTGCTTCGCTTGCTCCTCTGCGGTACCCGCAGCTTCCCCTAAGAATCCAGCCATCCTGAGGTATTGGTGCATGAACTCTATACTGTTCTCGCCGTGATTCTGACGAATTACGTGGAAGTCGCTCTTCATTTTAGCTTGCTCGGCATGCGGGAAAAACTGGTCATAGAACATCGTCTTGAAACGTGCCCAGGTCAATGTAAGCTCCTAAGCATCTCCCCCATTGGACAGCTTCTGAGACCTCCACCAATGCAGAGCAGGACCCTCCAGCTTGTAAACTGCAAGCCTAACCTTGAAAACATCACCACAACCCATAGCTCCAAAAAATTTCTCCACATGGTAGATCCAGTCTTCCGCGTCAGTTGGAGCTAAAGTCTGTTCAAACAGTCGGGGTTTCTGCTTGTTAAACAAATCCAGCCAAGCGGGTAAAGTGGCAGGTGCTGGAGCAGGAGGGTTGTTATTCTGTTGAGGTCCATTTTGATATTCAGCTCGGATCTCATCACGAATTTGGGGTAACATGGCCTGTATAGCAGCCTGAACAGCAGCAGCAATGGCAGCTGCATTAGGATCATTCTCCGTTTCGCGTCTGGGTGGCATCTGAAATAAAAGAGGATGAGTTGATAAAACTGCCAAAATCTGGGGTAATAAATCTGAATATGCATAGTGTAATTCATGAAGGTATAGCCAACAAAATATGACATGAATACTGGTGAACGCCTAGGGTTAGTTCACAAAATGACAATACTGAAGCATAAATCTGACATGAGTAAGGATGAACGCCTAAGGTCAGTTCATCTACCCAAAATTTAAACTGCAAGGGTGAACGCCTATGGTCAGTTCACCAAAACGAAAAGTTCGCTGAAAAACACATGCGATTAAGTATGGCCAGTCCTGTACCAACCGTTTACTTAATCAAATTTTGAAAATCCAACTGATAAAATTCATGAGTAGCATGGAAGATAACGACGCCAAAATACAGGAAGTTCTTGGTGACTACCCACTAGTCACAGGTCACGTTTTAGAGCCTACAGGTCGAACCTTGCTCTCTGATACCATAATTGTAACACCCCACTTGGATAAATGGACCGTTACGTGTATTTATGGCGTGTCATCAAAGCATGCAAGGCAATGTATTAAACATTAACTGACCAAAGGAAGTACCGGAATCAAACATCGGTAGTCCAACATAAGCTCAAAAATATAAAGATTAAGTACTGAAAGAAAAAGGACGAAACAGTGTCCAAACAACCAAAGTAAAGTAACGTCATGTGTGCATAAAATAAAGGAGTCTGGATAGCTCCCATCCAAATGCACGTACTCTCTTAGAAGTCCTAAGATCGTCCCTGTGTACCTGCAGTTTGGAAACATGAAAGGAAACTACGGCTGAGCATAACGCTCAGTGGACGGATATAGCATGATAAGAATATACTGAAGGTAATGAAATAGAAAACAACAATGAAGCTATAAGACTGATATGTAACATGTGGTAGAACTCTGCATAAAATCTGAGAAACCTGGTTCATATATACTGATACTGAAATATAACTATTAATTCTGAAAACATGCATTGACTGTATTTTATTTGCCAGAGCTTATATAGGTCACGTGCTGTAACAACCGTGCATGAATAACTGGAGGGGTGACCTCGTCATGCTGTAGAGGGGTGACCTCTAAATACTGTGCTGGGTGGAGGGATCAGCTCCAATGTGAAGGATGTAGAGCACACACCACATTCACCCTGATAACTTGTAACACATATAAGCCTAGGATGCATCCATACGCCCCACTAAACATACATATAAAAAATGGCCAACCTGAACATGAGTGGGACGATGCAGGATATCACTCTCCTGCATGTGAGTCACGACACCGGTGCCTCTAGTGCCGTGGTTACGGTACCTCCGTAACTAGTACATAAACTGGTCGTGCTTGTATATAATGCTCAGGCAATTTATTTAGTTATTAACGTGATTACTGATAAACTTAAACATATACTGGGGAAACATTTGGCTGAAGACGGGAAATCCTAATCATGCATAGAAAGGAAGTCCTTACTGAAAGGACGGAAATCCGTACCTCGTGTCCAGTAACCGACCGAGATCAACTGACCGAAAGTCTACTATGATTTCACGCGAGCTACATGAATAAGGGACGTGAATGAGTAACTGATATTCGCTTATTTAAATTTCATGTTCTTATTGGTCTTTCATTTATTTATTTATACTTCTGAAATTCCGTACTTATTTTAACTGATAAATCTAACTTTGTAATAATTCATTTTAATGTATTATCTTACTACTATTAGTTACGGTGCAACGTATTTCCGACGCTATAGTAGTACTTATATTACGTATCCCGTTAAAATAGAAAGTTTCATAATTTAGAAAATTCCCAAATAATTTAATTCATTTCATAAAATTATACCTTTTAAATATTAAGAAACTATTTTAAATTAATACATTTAAAATATATTTTAAACATTTATAAAACAATTTTTTTTAAAAGGTATAATATAAGAATATTTATTTTATTTATTATAATAATGTCCCGAGCCTACCGAGATATTCCATCTCGGTCGCACTAAACAAATCAACATAAAATGATAAAATCTATCTACATAAATCTGTCAACCAGAATTAGTGACAGAATTTTGTGTCACTAAAACTGTCCTATTAAAAACTGTATACATATAACAGTTTTGCGACAGAAAAACTGTCGCTAATGTGATTTACTATAATGTTTTCCTGTCCCATTTCTTTCCACTGACTACCCACTTCGTTCCCACTGTTATGTTATGATTTCCCGCTGTTTAATATAAACCAAACGCACCCTTATTTTAGGAACAACCCATTTGGGCTTGTTTCGAATACTTTGGCCGAACTCAGCCCGAACCGCCCCTGTGTGGGTCACGGCTGGGCAAACAAAGGAAGGACCACCGAGACCATAGGGTCTCGGTTTCATCAACCCACAGCAGCACTCCCACCGAGACTGTGATTTCTCGGTTATGTGTAGCCCCAAACCGAAACCCTTTTTTTATTTAAATCATGCATAACCTGAAACTTCCTGTTATATATTTCATGATTAACGCAGCCTCCTTTTTCTTTTAGATCAACACCCATAATTCGTTTATACAGAAAATTAAAGGAAGCAGATTTGTTACCTATGTATGATTGGTAAAGAAAGGAGAATACACACGAATTTCTGGTAGCAAAAGACCCGAATCCTTTTTTTTTTGAAACTGACGGCAGCCAAAAGGAAACCCTAATATGTTTTCTTCTTTTTTTTTGTGTCGTGGAATGGGGAAAGGGGTTAAGTCCCGTATGTATATATTTTTTTTGTAACCCAAGATGGGCTAAAGCCCATAATTCCCTTTCTTTTTTTTAATCTTATAGTATGGATTACTTGTCATTTTCATTTAATTCCTCGCGTGATTATTTTCGAAAATAATTTCTACGAATTTAGTTTAATTAAATAAATCGCGTATTTACATTCCCGATTTAAATACGGGTTTTACAGGTTTCCTGACAACGTTTCAACATTCTCTCAAAGTTCGACAAACACGAAGTGAACGAATTACCAAACACGGAAAAGTCATCCATGAAGACTTCCATCGTCTTCTCGATCATATCATGAAAAATAGCCATCATACACCTTTGAAAGGTTCCCGGTGCATTACAAAGTCTGAATGGCATTCTACGATAGGCAAACGTTCCATATGGACACGTAAACGTAGTTTTTCCTTGATCACGAGGATCGATGGGAATTTGGAAGTAACCGGAAAAACCATCTAAAAAGCAATAGAAATCGTTTCCCGCAAGACGCTCCAACATTTGGTCCATGAAGGGCAAGGGAAAATGGTCTTTTCGAGTGGCTTCATTCAACTTACGATAGTCAATGCACACTCTCCATCCGGTCACGAGTCTAGTGGGAATTAACTCGTTAGCATCGTTTGGCACAACGGTCATCCGTCCCTTCTTAGGGACACAATGAATAGGACTCACCCAAGAGCTATCAGAAATAGGGTAAATCATTCCCGCATCAAGGAGTTTTAGGACCTCCTTTTTGATGACGTCGTGAATTTTGGGGTTCACCCTCCTTTGACATTGGATTGCGGGCTTGTAATCCTCCTCCATTAAGATTTTGTGGGTACAAAACTTGGGATCGATTCCCTTAATGTCGGATAACTTCCACGCAATTGCCCCCTTGTGGTCCTTTAGAACATCGACAAGTGCGGTTTTTTCATTATTCGAAAGTTCCTTCGCAATAATAACCGGCAACTTGTCGTCCTCCTCCAAATAGACATATTCGAGATGAGGAGGTAAATCTTTCAACTCAAGGATAGGTGGTTCCTCAAGTGAAGATTTGGGCTCGACACTCATAACCTCCTCGGGTGTAGGAAATGGGAAATCGTTAAGAAAATCCTTGATAATCGAGAAGTCCTCATCGTTGTCGAGGTCTTTGTTACAAGTACGTGGAACATCGAATTCTTCCAACGTAAAACCACCACCTTCAAAGGGAGTGAAGGTTGGTGTCGAATTATCAAGAATTGGATCTAACATAGTGGGATTGCCACTAGTTTCTTCATCACCAAAACCTAGAACTTCTTGTGAAAATTCCTCGCAAACTACGCCGATCATATCAACGAGGTTTATGGTTGCTATGGAATAAACATGAGAAATTTGAGAGTTTTGAGTTGCGTTTATAACAAGTTCCTCGTCGTTGAAACGTAAGGTGATCTTTCTAGCATGAACATCGATCAAAGCCATAGACGTATCTAAAAACGAACGACCTAAAATGAGAGGAACTTAAGGATCCGTGGGGATATCAACAACGATAAAGTCTACGGGATAGTAGAACTTCCCCACTTTTACAAAAACGTCTTCCGCCAATCCACATGCGGGAATCGTGGAATGGTCGGCCAACTCGATAGACATTAGTGAAGGAGTAAGATTAGGAAGATTGAGCGACTTGAAGATTGCAAGTGGCATCAAGTTAATGCTAGCACCAAGATCGACCAAGGCGAAGCATTCCTCCATATCTTGGATTACACATGGAATCGAGAATTTACCGGGATCACCGACTTTTTGAGGTATGCGATTAACATAAACCGACGAAGAACTAGACAATTGGTGTAATTTCTCCTTGTTGTTCAACATACTCTTAAAGTTAGCGGCGAATCGAGGCATCATGACCAAAGCATCGGCGAAATTCACATTAAAGTGCAAATCACGAAACATTTTCATAAAAAGCTCAAATTGATAATTGTCGTGCTCTTGACGTTTCTCCTTCCTAAGTCTCGATGGATAGGGCAAAGGTGGTGTGGGTTGAGGCATAGTAGGCATAGCCTTTGGAATCTCGGGTTCCAATGTTGGTAATGTGTCAACCGTAGGTGTGGCATGAGCGGTACTTCGTGGGATTGGGACATGCTCCTTTTGGACCACCACCTCGGGTTCTTCCTCAATTGCTTCCTCCGTAGGAGCAATTGGTTGAGGAGTGGGTTCCTTAAGTGTCTTACCACTACGTGTGGTAATCACTTTCATCTCACCCTTAGGGTTTGATATGGTGTTGCTAGGAAGACTACTCGAAGACGGTTTACACATTATTGCCTCAAACATAGACGAGATTTTATCTCCAAAATTGGATTGCCTCAATACGGCCTCGGTTTGCCTCTTCTCGGCCTTAATCATCTCTTGTTTAATCTCATGTTGCCCTTGTTCCATTTTTTGTTGGTTTTGTTGTAACCTTGTGACATTTCCTTCCATCTTGTTGGTGTGGATTTTAAGTTCATTAGCTAACTTATTTTTCAACTCTTTCTTCAAGTCGTTCTTAAACTCGGATCTTAGGCTAATGATTTCTCTTTGAATATTGTCAAACCTAGCATCATTCCCATTAGCGTATTCAACAAATTCATTTGGAAGATCTTTCAAAGTTTGCAAACCTTTGTTGTTGTTTTGAAAATCATTTTGATTCTTGTTTGAAACTTGATTATTAGCCCCTTGATTACCATAATTTCCCTTGTTGAAATTGTTTTTGAAAACAACTTGATTGTTGCCATAGTTGTTGTTAGCATTTTGATTTGAACCAAAACCCTGTGGAGTCAATTGATTAGAGCGGGAAACTTGACCGTTTTGGTTGTAATTTCTCGTGGCCGCGAAGGCACTCGAAGTGTTACCACCGTTGGTAATGCACTCGGAGAAATCATGACTGATAAGTGTGAAAACACTCATCCTTTTACCACTTAAATCGGGCTAAAACAAGACCAAAACACGTATTTAATATCATTTGTTTGGAATTATGCGTGGTTTTTGTGTTTATTGTGTTTTCAGAGTCGACCGGATGAATATTAAAGAAAACATGGGATTGCACGGGTTTTATCGTGGAAAAAGACTCAAGACGAAGTCTATCGTCCAAGAGATGCAAAGATTTGAAGCCATTGTGCCTATTTGAAGATTTATCGAAGAATAGAGCCAAAGATGGAAGATTCATATATGTCGAAGAACTCGAGTCTATTAAATAAAAGATTATAAGACGAGTTGGAATTATTCACCGACACTTCTCAAATCCAAGTCGGAAACGTTTATTTAAAGACGCATGAAGACTTAAGAAGAAAGAAGAAAAAGAAGTCCGAATCAAAGCCCAATCAAGAGCCCATCAACACCATTCACACGCCTATATAAAGCCTTCACCTCACAAATTTTGGGACACTTAGTTACTTAGTTTTTAGTTTTTTAGTTTTTTCTCTCTAGTTTTAGAGAGAGAAAGTTGAGAACTTTCTCTCACTACTTTTCATCTTTTTCTCTTTCAAGATTAACTCTTTGTATTGCTTATTTTTATTAATCAAGTTCCATTTTAAGCTTTTATCTCTTAATCTCATTCTACTTTTCTTTGATTTAAGATTGATTTTGGTGTGATTATCATGTGATCCGTGTTGTTCTAATTGATTTCATGCTAAAAAGTTAATCTTTTGATCATTTTATAAGTTTTCATTTGATTAAGCTTTAAGACTTTTGTGCTTATTGGCTTATTTTTATGATTATCTTACTTTTCTTATTAAAAAGTTATTAAAAAGTTTAAGTTTTTATTGTTTGATCTAAAAAGTTGTTTGATTTCGGGTTGATAAGTTGATTCTAGTGCTTATTTGATCCGGTTTAAGCATTGATTCGAGTTAGTTTTGGGTTTTAGCTTATCCTAATAGCTTATTTCCATTGCTAAGATTCGAACTTGCACCATTTTCGGAAAAGGCAAAGCCCTTTTCCGACCATAACATTCCGACTAGCAACACCCACCCTTTCCGATTGACTCCAATCGGAAAAGGGTTTAGTTTTCCGATTGGGGCATTGTGCACATTCCGACCGTAGTCAATTTATTGTATTCCGACGGGTAGAAGTACTACATTCCGACTGAGCAAGTTGTTGTATTCCGATTGATGCCCATTTAATATTCCGATTGGTGCTATTTCTTCAGTATTCCGATCAGCAGCATATTGTGGTTATTCCGATTGACTCGTTGGCTCACATTCCGATCGCTCCCAATCGGAATACATTCCGATTGGTGCATCTTTTCTACTATTCCGATTTGAGTGTTTTTTTTTTTTTTTTGTTACGATCCCACTTTCTTTTAGTACTTTCCAATTAAGTCCATATTTTTACAAAACCTTCCAAGTGTTAGTTTTTATTGAGTGTTCATTTATTTTCCTCGCATAATCTTTAAAGTTTTCAAACGTTAATCATTTAAATCTTTTACTTTACTCTTCGACACTTAATTTCTTGTCATTAGTTTAAAATAGATAAACAAACCAACCAACCACTTTCTTTTAACCAAGAACAAATCATTCCACTTAAGACCAAGATCAATTCGAGAGGATATCGAGACAAAATTGAACCTAGCAAAATCTAAATATCAAATGGCGCCGCTGCCGGCTCTTCTCGTTAAGATCAAAAGTTTTTTGTGAGAACTTGGCTTTTGGGATCCGTTCCCCGTGAACGTTACTTTTTCAAAAATTTTCAAAAACAACTAAAAAATATAAAATTTTCAAAAATCCTAAAAATTAAACAAACAATAAAAACCAAAAATATTTTTGCTTTGTTTTTCTTTGTTCGTTCTTTTGCAGGTGTATGCGCACTCGATCCACGTCTTATCAAGAGCCCGAGCCTCTCGATAACTTAGACATGGCTGGTGTCCAAAACAACAATAACATACCACCTCCGAACAACAATAATAACAATAACAACCCACCTTTCAACAACATGAATAACAACAACAATGAGCCACTTCCGGATAATCGCCCAATGATTGAATTGCTGCAAGCTCATGTTGATGGCAACACGGATCCAATTGTCATTCCTCCAATTGCCGCCAACAATTTCGAGCTCAAGTCAGGCTTTATCCAGATGGTCTCAGCTCAACCGTTCTTGGGACGCACCATTGATGACCCCCACGACCATATCAAGAGATTTCTACAACTCACCAACACGGTCAAGTTCAATGGAGTTCCACAGGAGGTTATAAGGTTACAACTTTTTCCCTTTTCTTTAGAGGGACAAGCCCGGCATTGGCTTGCTAAGGAACCGCCACAGAGTATTCTCTCGTGTACGGATTTGGAAACAAAGTTCATCAATTACTTTTTTCCACCCTCTCGTACTACCGCATTGCGGAATGAGATTATAAACTTTGAACAAAAGTACGATGAGTCATTCAGTGAATCTTGGGATCGTTTCAAAGATCTTTTAAGAAAATGCCCACAACATGGTTTTACCAAAGTTCATCAAATAAATACTTTTTACAATGGTTTAAGCATGAATGACCAAGATTCACTGAATAGTGCCTCAGGGGGTAATTTATTGGCTAAGACGTCCAATGCTGCTTGGGATATCATTGAGAACAAATCTCGTGTGCAAACCAAGAGCGTTAGGACCAATGTTGCTAGTGCTAGCACTAACGACAGCGACAAGCGATTAGACAAAATAACTACGCTTCTTGAATCGCTTGTCACACACACCGTCAGCAACAACAACAGCAACAACGCCAAAAACGCACAAGTGAACGCTGTCAGCCAACCTTGTGAGATATGCGGTGGTCCCCACTCCTACACAACTTGTACCGCCACCCAAGATTACCCTGCTGAGAATGTGAATGCGGCATATGGCACCTATCCTCAACCTGCTTATCAAGCAAAACCTCAAGGTGACCGCAACCTGCTTAGCTACCGTTCCAACAACTATCTCTCGCCACCTGGTTTTAATCCTAACAACCAAACCCAACAACAAAACCTTAACCGTCCTCCTCAACAACAACAACAACCTCGACAACCTTACATCCCACCTCACAAGCAGCAACAACCGCCTCAACGTAACAATCAAGTCTACCAACAACCAGCTTACCAACCACCTGCATACAATGCTCCTCCTACCCAAACCAACACTGCATTACACCAAGAGGTTGCAACCTACATGAGGACCAATGATGTGATTGTGGGAAATCTCCAAGAGGAAGTGCGCAATTTGAAGGCAGATTTGGTTAAGCAAGGAAATGATTTGAGAGCCGATATGAGAACTACGTTGGATAGCCAGACGAATGACTTAAGGAACATGATGGCTAGTTTCTTCCAAAGTAGTCAACCCTCTTCTTCGGGTACTCTTCCGAGTAACACCGTTGCGAATCCAAGAGGGGAGATGAAAGCAATCACCACTCGAAGTGGTAAAGGTACCAAGGAACCCGAGCTTCCTATACCTCCACCGATGATTGTGACTAAGGAGAACGAGTCGCCTGCTCCTATTCCTCATCCTTCTCCATCCCCAATTTCTCCACCTCTTCCTTCTACCCCTCCTCCACCCAAGGATGTGAGTGATCCTATTATTCCAAAGCCTTCCTCTTCTTCCAATATACCTTATCCATCTAGGTTGAGGAAAGAGAAGCTCAAAAGCAAGGATGATATTCAGGTTTCGAACTTCCTTAAAATGTTCAAACAATTGAATTTCAATATCTCCTTCGCTGAGGCTCTCGCTCACATGCCTAAATATGCTAAAATGTTTAAAGATCTTCTGAGCGACAAGGAAAAGCTCCTCGATCTCGCCAACACCCAACTTAATGAGAACTGCTCTGCAGTGCTCTTAAGGAAATTGCCAATCAAGCTTGGTGATCCGGGTCGTTTTCTTATTCCTTGCAATTTCCCGGGAGTAGAGAATTGCATGGCCCTAGCCGATCTAGGTGCCAGTATTAATCTCATGCCTCTAAGTGTTTGGAAGCAATTATCTCTCCCAGAGCTAGTCCCCACTAAAATGACTTTGGAATTGGCCAACCGTACGGTTGCTTATCCAGTGGGGATAGCCGAAGACGTCATTGTAGGAGTCGACAAATTCACCTTCCCTGCTGATTTTGTTGTCGTCGACTACGAGATGGACCCCCGTGTGCCACTTATTGTTGGTCGTCCATTCTTAAGGACCGGTCGCACTCTCATTGATGTTGAAGCCGGTGAGCTTATCATGAGAGTGGGTGACGATAAAGTAGTCTTCAACATGGGAAAGTTGTCTAAACAACCTTATTCCAACGAGAGTGTTAATTGTATTGACGTTCTGGATGAGGCTTGTGAAGCACACTTTATTGATGCTTGCAAAAGCATTCCTTCCTCTCTTCCCACTGTTGAGACCGTGTCCTCCATTGATTCATCGTTGTCTCTATTTGGAGATAGTGATTTATTCTGGAACAATCTTGAAGATACCATGGGAGATGCGAATTTAGCTACTAATGATTCTCCCACCGAGGGGGATGAAGACATGAATTTCTTTGACAATCTTCTCACCGAAGACAATCCTTCGCCTCCATCTCCAACGGTTATTGCTATCGATGCCACGACTTTGAAAACGCCTCCCGTCGAAAATCCTCCGGATTTAGAACTTAAGGAGTTGCCACCCCATCTCGAGTATGCGTTCCTTGAAGCAGAGAAGAAGTCACCCGTCATCATCGCTAAGGACTTGCAAGAAGAAGAGAAAACTCGTCTCATCGATGTGCTTAAAGCTCATAAGAAGGCAATTGCTTGGAAAATTTCCGATATCCGCGGAATTGATCCGAACTTTTGTACTCACAAGATTCTCATGGAAGATGACTTCAAACCCACAATCCAGAGCCAAAGAAGGGTTAATCCTAAAATTCATGACGTCATCAAACAAGAGGTTATCAAACTTCTAGATGCCGGCTTGATCTACCCTATTTCGGATTCGCCGTGGGTAAGTCCCGTCCATTGTGTGCCCAAGAAGGGCGGAATAACCGTTGTTCCCAATGAACACAACGAGTTGATTCCCACTCGTCTCGTTACTGGGTGGAGAGTTTGTATTGATTATCGCAAGCTCAATGATGCCACGAGAAAAGACCACTTTCCTCTTCCCTTCATGGATCAAATGCTCGAGCGTCTAGCTGGTAATGACTATTACTGCTTCTTAGACGGTTTCTCCGGGTATTTTCAAATTCCCATCGATCCCAAGGACCAAGAAAAGACCACATTCACTTGTCCCTATGGAACATTTGCTTACAAACGCATGCCTTTTGGTTTATGTAATGCTCCTGGGACATTCCAAAGGTGTATGATGGCGATCTTCCATGACATGGTGGAAGACACTATGGAAGTATTCATGGATGATTTCTCGGTCTATGGCGATTCATTCTCTGCGTGCCTTGCCAATTTGGAACGTATGCTCAAGCGGTGCGAAGACACTCGCCTAGTTCTGAATTGGGAAAAATGCCATTTTATGGTAAAAGAAGGCATCGTCCTTGGACATAAGATTTCGAAAGCCGGTCTTGAAGTAGACCGTGCTAAAGTCGATGTTATCGCTAAGTTGCCTCCACCTTCTACCGTAAAGGGTGTGAGAAGTTTTCTGGGTCATGCGGGCTTCTACCGTCGATTCATCAAAGATTTTTCTCAAATCGCTCGCCCGATGACCCACCTCTTGGAAAAAGATACTCCTTTTATCTTCTCCAAAGAGTGTCTTGAAGCCTTTGACTCACTTAAGGATAAGCTTACTAAGGCACCCGTCTTAGTTACCCCTAATTGGGAGCTGCCTTTTGAGTTGATGTGCGATGCTAGTGATTTTGCTATTGGAGCGGTTCTTGGACAAAGAGTGAACAAACACTTCCAACCAATCCATTACGCTAGCAAGACAATGACAGGGGCACAATTGCATTATACGACAACCGAAAAAGAGCTTTTAGCTGTTGTCTATGCTTTTGAAAAATTCCGCCCCTATCTTGTCCTTTCTACCACCATTGTGTACACCGATCATTCCGCGCTGAAGTACTTGTTGACAAAGCAAGATTCCAAACCAAGACTTCTTCGCTGGGTTTTGCTGCTCCAGGAATTTAAAATCGAAATTCGCGATAAAAAAGGAGCAGAAAACCTAGCCGCGGATCATCTCAGTAGACTTGAGGATCCTTACCAAGGGGCTCATCCGAACAAAGAAATCAATGATTCTTTTCCCCTGGAGACCTTAATGTCTATCAACTCGACTGCTGATGAAACCCCGTGGTTTGCGGACATTGCAAATTACTTAGCGGGTGGAATCCTCGTTGACGGGTTAACATCCCAGCAAAAGAAGAAGTTCTTCAAAGACATAAAGACTTACTTCTGGGATGACCCGTATCTTTTCAAACAATGTGCTGACTTGATTATTCGCCGATGTGTTGATGGACCGGCAGCTTTCGAAATCCTTGATGCTTGCCACAAAGGACCCACTGGTGGTCACTTTGGTCCCAACTACACCGCCAAAAAAGTGTTTGATTCAGGATTTTATTGGCCCTCCATTTATCGTGACGCTCACGATATGGTTAAAAAATGTGATGCTTGCCAGAAACAAGGCACGATCACACATAAAGACGAGATGCCTCAGAATTTCATTCAAGAGTGTGAAATCTTTGATGTTTGGGGTATCGAGTTTATGGGGCCATTTCCTTCATCTAAAGGAAACAAATACATCCTTGTTGCCGTTGACTACGTCTCCAAGTGGGTTGAAGCCAAAGCTTTACCTACTAATGATGCAAGGGTGGTTTGTAACTTTTTGAAATCGCTGTTCTCTCGATTCGGCGTTCCTCTTGCCATTATCAGTGACCGCGGGACTCATTTTTGCAACGATCAATTTGCAAGAGTCATGGCTAAGTATGGTGTCAATCACCGTCTTTCCACCGCTTATCATCCCCAAACCAATGGGCAAGCCGAGATATCCAACCGTGGATTGAAGCGAATTTTGGAGCGCACTGTGGGAGAGCATCGTGCCGCGTGGGCCGATAAGTTAGATGATGCTCTGTGGGCTTTCCGTACTGCTTACAAGACCCCGATCGGTTGTACACCTTATCGTCTTGTGTACGGGAAAGCATGCCACCTTCCCATCGAGCTGGAGCATAAGGCGCACTGGGCCTTAAAGTGGGCTAACTTCGACATCAACAAAGCCGGTGATCATCGCAAGATCCAACTCAACGAGCTCAATGAACTGAGAAATGAAGCTTATGAGAACTCGCTGATCTACAAAGAGAAGACGAAGATCCTCCATGACGCAAAAATCAAGAACCGAGAGTTCCATATTGGTGATCAAGTCTTACTTTTTAACTCTCGGTTGAAGATCTTCTCTGGCAAGTTGAAGAGCCGCTGGTCTGGTCCATTCACCGTCGCCAACGTCTTTCCGTATGGGACCATTGAGCTTTCTCAGCCAAATGGGCCCAATTTCAAGGTGAATGGCCAGCGTCTGAAGCTTTACTTTGGTGAGGACATCTCTCAGGAGATGATCCCATCCCTCACCACGTTCCCCATGAACTAATTTTGGGTCGAGTCAGGCTCGTGACTCGGTCATCAAAAACAAGCGCTCCTCGGGAGGCAGCCCGAGTATCTATCCGTTTACGTTTTAACCTCCTAAGTGTAGGGGGGCCTGCATAGGTGTTTGTATTTTTGTGGTGATGTGATTACAGGGATAAGTGCACTCTTGGAATCTTTGAAGAACCGTGCTCCCGTGTTATCCGAAATCCGGTTCTATCTCTCAACTATCGTGATTCAATTTTCTGCATACTCACATTTGAAATTGATCACTTTAGTCGTCTCTTCCTTAGCTTGAGTTAACCAACGTGCACAATGTCATCAGTGTAGGGGAACCTTTACCCACATGCTTAAACATTGAGGACAATGTTTATCTTAAGTGTAGGGGGGACTTCTATCGAAGTTTTAAGTGGACTTTTCCATGAAAATGCCTTCATTTAACCAGAAAATCCTATTTTTCAACATTTTTCAAATTTTTAATTAACTTTGGCCATTTAGTCGTAATTTTAAAAAAAAAAAAAAAAAAAAAAAATTTCGTTGCTTTCATATGTATATATCCCGCAATAAAGTCAAAAATATTAATAAGTGGTGTAGCTAGTTTAGAAATCTTTGACATATTAGGCCCGTTGCGTTTATTTTGACTCAACCCGAATAGACTTATCCAAGTTTATTCTAGCTAGTATCCTTAACCATGTAGACCTTAATTGGTTTATTAGGCTAAGTGTCCACGAGTCTCATTACTTGAGATTTTAAATTGTGGAGAACGAGAAATGATAGAGTCAATTATAAGTCGGTATTCTTGCGCAAGCTTACTTGGTGTAATTATTTGCCTATTCTCCCATCACTTGCTAAAAATTTATCTGCAATAAGTAAGGTCGTACGATTTGAAAAGTTACTTAGCTTCTAGCCCAAGATCGTTTAAAAGTTGCTCGGTAATGACGAGAGTTCATAGCCAAGGCATAACTTATGAAGCGGGGCGCGAAGATTGGCGAGTCCGAAAAGGCCCTAACAAGGCATGAGGATTCAATATTATTGCTGAAGATCCAAAGTGATGTGAAAAGCATTATTCCTAAAGTCAATATGAAGGATCAAGACTCACGACGAAAAGCAATCAACTCCCATAAAGATCATGGAGAAGTCTATCCGAAAAGACCCTAACAAGGTATGAGGATAAATAGATCCAAGTCCGAAAAGGAGGCGGATCGTTGTATCTCAAAATCCCAATTAGAGATTGAAGAAATAATCATGAAGTCGTGGTCAACAAGGTTGGAGTACCCCTCAAAAGTCTCCAAGTGAAGAAACTCTATTATGATGAGAAGACCATTATCTCAAGAACGTCTCTCGAAGATATGAAGTATGAAGTACATGCCAAATATCGGCCCGAGAAAGGTCTCAAATCGTGAACCAAGTTATGCCAAGATATGAACTTTTTGATATCCCGAGAAGCAGTTTTAAAAGATTTTGTCCTTTAGCTAACTATTGATCAAATCGTCCTACTTTGCTTTCAGCCCTAAATAACTATCGAAATAAGTCCAAAAATGCATCTTCATGATCATTCTAAGACAAAAAAATAAAATATAAGAGATACACCTAGGAATAAGGGAGTCTAAGCATTTAATTAAGCCATGTGTGTAAGTGTTTGAATTACTAACTTATAATAACAATGATCTCGTTTTTAAGCTTAGTTTGGGGAACGTGAAACTTGAGGGTGATAAATCTCCGCAGCACCAAAGCCCTAATGTAAGTCCTCGATCTCTTTGCAAGTTATTTCCATCCTTTTGTTTGCTTTAAAATTTTAAATCTCTCCTAGTATCTTAATTTCGTTTAGTAGTATATTAATAAGGCCAAGGTTGATTGATTATGAGGAAAGTGTAAATGTGCTTTGTCACTAAGCATTGCATGAGGGCATGGCAATGGTTAAGTGTAGGGGATTTGATAAGTGTGAAAACACTCATCCTTTTACCACTTAAATCGGGCTAAAACAAGACCAAAACACGTATTTAATATCATTTGTTTGGAATTATGCGTGGTTTTTGTGTTTATTGTGTTTTCAGAGTCGACCGGATGAATATTAAAGAAAACATGGGATTGCACGGGTTTTATCGTGGAAAAAGACTCAAGACGAAGTCTATCGTCCAAGAGATGCAAAGATTTGAAGCCATTGTGCCTATTTGAAGATTTATCGAAGAATAGAGCCAAAGATGGAAGATTCATATATGTCGAAGAACTCGAGTCTATTAAATAAAAGATTATAAGAAGAGTTGGAATTATTCACCGACACTTCTCAAATCCAAGTCGGAAACGTTTATTTAAAGACGCATGAAGACTTAAGAAGAAAGAAGAAAAAGAAGTCCGAATCAAAGCCCAATCAAGAGCCCATCAACACCATTCACACGCCTATATAAAGCCTTCACCTCACAAATTTTGGGACACTTAGTTACTTAGTTTTTAGTTTTTTAGTTTTTTCTCTCTAGTTTTAGAGAGAGAAAGTTGAGAACTTTCTCTCACTACTTTTCATCTTTTTCTCTTTCAAGATTAACTCTTTGTATTGCTTATTTTTATTAATCAAGTTCCATTTTAAGCTTTTATCTCTTAATCTCATTCTACTTTTCTTTGATTTAAGATTGATTTTGGTGTGATTATCATGTGATCCGTGTTGTTCTAATTGATTTCATGCTAAAAAGTTAATCTTTTGATCATTTTATAAGTTTTCATTTGATTAAGCTTTAAGACTTTTGTGCTTATTGGCTTATTTTTATGATTATCTTACTTTTCTTATTAAAAAGTTATTAAAAAGTTTAAGTTTTTATTGTTTGATCTAAAAAGTTGTTTGATTTCGGGTTGATAAGTTGATTCTAGTGCTTATTTGATCCGGTTTAAGCATTGATTCGAGTTAGTTTTGGGTTTTAGCTTATCCTAATAGCTTATTTCCATTGCTAAGATTCGAACTTGCACCATTTTCGGAAAAGGCAAAGCCCTTTTCCGACCATAACATTCCGACTAGCAACACCCACCCTTTCCGATTGACTCCAATCGGAAAAGGGTTTAGTTTTCCGATTGGGGCATTGTGCACATTCCGACCGTAGTCAATTTATTGTATTCCGACGGGTAGAAGTACTACATTCCGACTGAGCAAGTTGTTGTATTCCGATTGATGCCCATTTAATATTCCGATTGGTGCTATTTCTTCAGTATTCCGATCAGCAGCATATTGTGGTTATTCCGATTGACTCGTTGGCTCACATTCCGATCGCTCCCAATCGGAATACATTCCGATTGGTGCATCTTTTCTACTATTCCGATTTGAGTGTTTTTTTTTTTTTTTTGTTACGATCCCACTTTCTTTTAGTACTTTCCAATTAAGTCCATATTTTTACAAAACCTTCCAAGTGTTAGTTTTTATTGAGTGTTCATTTATTTTCCTCGCATAATCTTTAAAGTTTTCAAACGTTAATCATTTAAATCTTTTACTTTACTCTTCGACACTTAATTTCTTGTCATTAGTTTAAAATAGATAAACAAACCAACCAACCACTTTCTTTTAACCAAGAACAAATCATTCCACTTAAGACCAAGATCAATTCGAGAGGATATCGAGACAAAATTGAACCTAGCAAAATCTAAATATCAATGACCTCCACCACAATACATGCAAGAAATCTCAACCGCTTTAGCCGTAGCGGGAGCACTTTGTTCACCAACTTTAAACTCAATCAAAAGTCCTTTTAGCTTATCAAAAATCTTGTTTTCCAAGTTCGCCTCAATTTGGCAAGCATCGATGGTAGTAGACAAAGAAGGTGAAGCCGAAGACGAAGCCTTACGAACACTAGACGTGCTACGAGGACTATACACCTTAGTTCTATTCTCAATTATCACCGAAGCTTCCTCAACCGTTTTACACAAAATATTACCACCCGCGGCGGCATTCAAATAATCCCTTTCATGATCATTAAGTCCATTGTAAAACGTGTCAATTTGATGCAAGTCGGAAAAACCGTGATGAGGACATTCATGTAACATTTCCTTAAACCTATTCCAAGCCGTTGAAAAACTTACATTAAACTCTTGTGAAAACTTTGAAATCTTGTTTTTCAAGTGCGTAGTCTTAGAGGGCGGAAAAAATTGGTTCACAAACTTAGACACGAGATCCTTCCACGTCAATATAGAATTGGGTGGCTCTTTCTCTAACCAAATTTTAGCGGGCCCCGCTAATGAATACGGAAAAAGAATCATCTTAATCGAGTCATTTGAGACATCCTTAAACTTACAAGTGGCGGTAAGACGATTGAATTGGCGGATATTGTTGTGTGGATTGTCCTTCTCATCACCACGGAATTTGTTGTTTTGGATCATCGACAAAAAACCCGTTTTCACCTCAAAATTCTCCGCAAGGATAGCGGGAATCACAATAGCCTCCCCATAACCCTCGGTGGGTGCTTGAAGTAACTCCATCATAGTTCTATTCGCCATGGTTGGTGCTTCTCTTACAATGGGTTCTTCAATAGGAGACTCCTCACTAGAAAGATTGGGAGTGGGAGTTTTGTTCTTTCGTTTACGTGCACGTCTTGCTTGATTACGAGTTAGCATAAACGTCACATACAACGAGGGGACGAGCAAAGAAGATTCTTTTTGGTGTTTTGTATTTTTCAAATTTTTTTTTTGTGGTTTTTGATTGTATTAACCTTTTTGGATCTTGGTGAATGTATTAAGTAGACACAAATCTACAAATCCCCTCCTTAATCAAATCTCTTGATTAAAGAAGCCTCAAGGAATGAAAACGATCACGTGAAGTGAACGCCTTCGATGACTTTAGAACGTTGGTGGAACACCAAAACGTTCAAGAGGGTTTAATCAATGGAAACCAAGAAAATATATATGATACTTAGTAATACTTTGGGCGGCAAAACCCTCGATTAGCTCTCAAAATAAAATACTCACAAGCAAGCGGAGAAACGAGGCGGCGCGAAGCACTTAAGAGCCTTTTTCCTTAGGATATATTTTATAATATCCGCCTTATACCCACCTTATAGTTTGTATTTTTCAAGATTGAGCTTCACGAAAGTATTTATCTATTTTTGCCTTTTTCTTTGGTTTGAGATTCGAATACAATGATTGGGTAATGACCTCCCAAGTCAAGGTTGTGATTTCTCACGTATTTGGAGTACTTGTGAATTTATTGTTCTACGTATATACTATAGTAATAATATTCACACAAAAACCAAAAACCGATAATACGTATTAGTAGAGTGACACTAATACAAATACTATTTATGGTTAGTATATAATAACAACAATTCCAAATCAAAACACAACACGCCTCCCTGGAAGCGGCGCCAAAATGATGTAGTGGTTTTACTACTCTTTAGGAAAAGAGAGCAAATAGGGTAAGTAATGAATACGACGATTTAGGAAAACCGTGTATTAATGACCCTAAAATGAGTTCGTTCTCAAGGAGGCTAGTGTGTTATGTGTGTAATGACTTGGATTAATTTGTGATTATACTTGTGAGAAAGAAAAGTAGAAATGAGACTAGAAGGGAATGACAGTTACGAAGACGGATTAAACTAAGTCGAAAAAGGTGTACACGTTAAACCGTAAAAAGCACTAAAATTAAAATTTTACCCTAAAAACTCCTAAAAATTACCAAAAATCCACAATAATATTCTAAGAGTTTACAAAAAATCCAAACTTGCCAAAACCTTTTAATTAATTAGATAATGACTTTTTAATGCTAATTAAAGCCCTAAAAATCAAAATTAATTATTAAAAAGTCCCCAACAAAATTTTAAAGTTTGTAAACCTCAAAAATACCCTAATTAAGCTAAAAAGTATTTTTAAAAATTTTAAAACCACTAAAAACTATTCTTAAACAATTAAAATCTACTAAAAATCAATTAAAACTTAAATTAATTCTAGAAAATGATTAAAAGACTCTAAAAATATTTGGATAGTTGCAAAATTCCTAATTAAGTGTCTAAAATCTAGGAAAAATATAAAAACTTAGAAAATCAGACTTTTAATTTTTAACAATAAAATAATATTAAAATATTATTAAAAATCCAAAAATCATGAAAAATTCTAAAAACTTGCAAACTAGCTTAATTTAACCTAAGTAACACAGAAATGAAAGTGAAATTACCTAAATACCCTTAATGGGCCTAGAAAATGGGCTAAACCCAAAACAGTCCACTATTGGGCCAAATTTGGGCCCAATATAAAAAAGTGTTCAAAATAAGCCCAAAAAGCACTAGTTGACTCAAAATTTGATTTTAAACAACTTTTTCCAATGGCCCAAAAGCTGAAAGTTTGATATAAGCTAGCTTATACCAAACAGCTTATTCTTAATGGGCTTTTTGGCCCATTAAGCTATAAGCCAATGCCATAAGCTGAAATTAAACACACAAGCTTCTTTTGTCCTAAATAAGACTTCTGAAAAAATAAATTTGAAATAAGCCCAAGGAATAAGCCTGAAAATGCAATAAGCAATCTACAAAAAACGACAAAATAGTCGTTTTTGAGTTCTAGGCAACCCCAAGTGCTGATTCAAGTTTCTATAGCTTTCAAATGACTTAATTAAGCAAAATAAACAAAGAGTTTTCAATTAAGCTGACTCAATAAGCTGGAAAAAGCAAATAAGCACTTATGTAAAAGTCAAATAAGTTGGTTTTCTAGCAAAAAGTCAAAGTCAAAGTCCAATAAGCTCCAGTCTACTCAAATGGGTCAAATAATGAAGATCTATCACAAAAACTAAGTTGTTGCAAGTCTGGATAAGCTAAAATAGCTTATTGATAAGCTGAGTACAAGTTTACACTAGCAGGGGCTAGTTTTGGGTGTTGAGCAGTGGGAACTTTTCCCACTGCTTGACTATTAGACTTTTTTGTCTTTAGTGAATTTTTTTGGGATTCAGATTACACAAAGGCACCCAAATGATCTTTGGATCATAAGGAGTCAATAACAATCAAAAATTCACAAACGCAATCACCCAATTTGCACAGATTAATCAATAAAGCACCAGATATGATACATACATGAACAAATAAGCAGAACAAGTTCAATAAGCACTTAGAGCAATTTTCAGCCAGCCAAATTCAACCAAATGCATACACAAGCTATATTAAACTCAAATAAGCAAGTCTAAACAGGTTTCATGCAATGATTCAAAGAACTAAGCAAGATTCAAGCACCTTAAGTTACTGATGAACACAAGAACATGCAATTTTTCACTTTGCTGATGTATTTAACACACAAGCCAGATTTAACACCCCAAATCTCTCAAACAGGTTACAATGATGAGGTTTTAACAACTTTTAGTCCTAAGCATGCATAAACTCTAGGTTTTCCCAAATTCTTAGGTCAAAAACAGTCAAACTCAACAAGATATAGCAGATTGTTTGATTATAAAGTTTGGTTCCAAAAACTTGCAGCAAAACACTCTCAACAAGGCATTTAACAGATACCAAGCACAAACAACACCTTCTAACAACACAATACCAAGATACAATCACAAACAGGTAATCCCAAACACCCTTTATCTTTTCAAATCCAAATTTAAACAAGAAAAAGTGAGATTTTAGACCACCCAAGTGCTGATTAACACAATAACATATGAGAACAACAGATTCAAGCAAGAATAAGCCACAAAATACACAAGAACACATGCAACACTCAAATATCACAAATATCCAAAATATTTTCAGATTTTGGGATTAAGGGTGTGTACCTCATGGATGTACATCCACACCCACGGATTTTGAGCTTATGTGCTAGCAAGAACAAGCACAAGCTTCCACAACAAAGCCTGCTAAGAATCAACAAAGTTAGAAGCAAGAGTATAAAAACAGAAACTTGAAAAATCCTTGATTGATGCAACTCTTGTCCTCCACACTTGATTATCCCCAAGTTATAAGCTTCACCACACCTTGATAACACAATATCAGGATGCTATGATCAGCCCTATAGCCCAAGAATTCCAAGATAGACCAAGATCTTAGCAAAATATCAAGAAAATGAAGAAAATGTGCAGACTTTTGCAAACTCCTCTTTTGAAAACAGGTTTTTGATTCAGAAATATCAAACTAAGAACAATAATAAGCAGATTATAACAATGGCACTTGAGCTTTCTTCAACATTTTAAACACATTTCATTAAACATGAAAAGGATTTACAGAAAAGTGAACTTAGGAAAATTCAAGAGCAAAAGCAAATGTAGTGACCTAGGGCCTTTATATAGGCATACATGAACTAGTAAGCAGTTAAAAAACGTAAACCCTAATGTTGTTGAAGCCCAAAAATGCCCTTGGAGTCTCTTGTCCTCTTTGGAGAATCATGTGACTGGTTTTGGAGTTTTGTAAGAGCTGGCAAGTGTAAAGTTGATCCAAAGGTGTGTAACAAGCTTAAAATGTAAGCTAGAATTGAGCCCGTTGGATGGCTGGCAAATTCTTTGTCTTCTTCCCTTTTGACGTAGCAGGGGAGGCCCCATGCATCATGTGGGTTGGTGGGGTGCCATGTTTAAGGTTAGGGTTATGATAATGACATCCTTAATCTTAAATCTGGAAAAGATTAAGGATTAATTCCAAGTAATTAAGAAATCCCCAATTTGGATTAAGAACACCAAGAACAGGTTTTTGATCTTGTTTTGGGTTTAAATATATGTTTGGGGCGTGTTTAAACTTAATTAATATTAAGTTAAAACGTTTGGTGAGTGGGATGGTGACATGGAGGAAGGGTGGGCTGTGATTGGAGGAGAGTGTGTAGTGGGGCACATGGCAGCTTCTGGTTGGACTAGGTAAGTATGATGTCTGGCCAAATATAACCCCCTTTCTTTCCTTCTCTTTTCATTTGCAAATAAAACAGCCAAACTCGAATTTCCTTTGTTAGCAAAGTTTCCAACTTCACACTTTTGCCCCAAAAACTTTTACAAAGTGAATTCAGGGGTAATTCTTGCCATTTTGTGATTTTTGAATGGCTTTTTGGCATTTTGTTGATGGATAATGGTCTTGACTTGTATAATTGATGTTTGGAGGACTGAAATTGCCAAGTCTTGTTTGATGAGGGACCATTCTTGCCAAATGTTGAAAGTCAAGGGTCCTTTTTGTAATTTTTGGATTTTCAAAGGACCAAACTTGTAATTTCTTGTACTTTGAAAGACTTCATGATGTATTTGACTTTGTAGAGGATAATGGTTGACAATTTAGCTTTGTTGAGGGGCTAAACTTGCCAATTCTTCAAAGTGGAGGGCCATTTTTGTAATTTTGACAAACTTTAGGGACCAAACTTGTAATTATGAAGATACAAGGGTATAAAGTGTCAATTCTTCCATATTGGAGGACCCTTCTTAATAATTCTTTAAATCTTCAAGGTATTCTTGGGAAAATTCTTCATTAGGGCTTGGTTCATTGTGCGGCTTCGTTTCCCGTGTTCGTTTTTGCATGATTCTTGTGATCTTTTGTCATTTTCTCAATATCCATACCTAAAATACACAAGAAACAAACACAAGCATATATATGGGTATTTTGATGATATTTAATATATTTTAAGCCCTATATGGACGATGAGACTATGTATAAAAGCAGTCTCATCAAAACCATATTATTTTCCTTTAATTCCAGAACTATATTGACATAGATCCATTACATCAGTTGATCTGCTAGTAATGAATATACTCAATGTACCGACTTGTCGAACAATTCAATTGACAAACAATTTTCAATTTCTAGATATTTAAGGGATTTACATTGCCAAAAGAACGTTTTACATTATAAACATGTTTCATCCCTTCTGAATGCCTTAATTTTTTTTTGGTAATGGGTTTCCCCGGTAAATAGATTAACCAAAAAACAGTGAAGTACAAATGGAATGTGGCTAAAGTACCACATTAACCTTCAAGCTACAAACAGCTTGAATAAACACCTAAATCTTGTGCTTATGACAGGACATAAACACTTACAAACACCTAGTACACAACAAAATAAACCAAACTAGCTAACAGCTGCCGTGAAGGAGTTTCCACCTGCATTTGTTTTAGAGAATAAATTGGTTGTTTCATCATATACCACTTCAACCTCGTCATCTTCATCATCATGATCCAAAACAGAGTAAGAATTTGATGTAGATAAACCAGCCCCGGACGATGACGTAACAATAGACTTCAACTTGGGCAAAGAACCAGTCTTCGCACTAGTCACCCCCTTCTTCGGGGTACTAATTGTAGCTTTAGGCACAAATTTGACATTCGATTGAACCGATGGACCAGTAAACTTACCACCCTTAATAGAATTCGGCATATTCGTCTTTTTCTTTCTTTTGGTCACCGTTTGGAAACCATCCTTATTCTCATCAACAGGAATAGCAACAGAAGTAGCTGGACCAGTACTAGCAGTAGGAACTATAGGAGAAACAAACACCTTATTAGAGCATTTATCAAGAGAGTGACCAAAAGTCTGACACTCAGCACATCTAGGAGGTCTCCATTCATATTCAATACGGATAGTTTCCTTTGTAAAACCCTCCCCCGAAAGAGAAGGGACCCCGATTGTTACAACATCCACAAACTCAGCCTCAGCATTGACCTCAATTAAGCATCTGGCAAAACTACTCCGACCCCATGACTCCTTACACATAGAACTAGTATAGGAATCTAGCATTACAGGTTTACCAATGAAATAAGCAATCAAAATAATTCCATCTTCTTCAAACACTTGAATAGGCACATCATGTAATTTTACCCAAACAGGAATACTAGTCAATTCTTCTTTGATCAACCTAGTATCAATCGACCATTTTTTGAGAATGATCGGAGATTTACGAATCAACCACGGTCCTTCTTCTAACACAGCTTCCAACCCAGCAAGTGACTTGAATTTGAAGAAGAAAAAACCCTTAGAATTCATCATGATCCGTGTCAACCCATGTTTCACCCAGTTGTTTCTAACAAAATAATCCACCACGGGGAAAGCCATTCTCTTTCCAATAAAGTAACCATATAGAGTATGTTCAAGACGATTACTGACCTTCTGAACCACTTTACAAGGAATAGAGACATTGACACCTTCAAAAACATCTTCTAACACCAAGTGACGGAAACTACCAATATCTGCGGACTGCTCCTTTTCTTTTGCACTAGTATCATGACTGCAAGTAGAAGCAAGCGTATCCATTTTATTAAAAAAATCAACGGTAATATCCTCAATCGACTGTATACTTGTACCATCCAGACCAGTAGGCACATCATCAACCTTCGACAGGACAGTCTTACTCACACTGACACCTTCTTCACTAGATATAGACACCGACATACTAACAAAATCATCTTTTTGTTGCGAACCTAGCCCACCATGCTTTAGAACCACAAAGCCCTCACCAGCAACCGATGATCCCTCACGCTCATGCAAATCCAATTGAGAAACCATAGGAGAAGACATAGTAACAACCTCATCTTGCTGCACATCGAATGATGGGTATGAAACCTTAACCGGTTGCGTGTGTGAGGAAACCCTATTATCAATCCCCTCCTTCGCAAGCAAACCGAATTCATAAGTGCACAACATATTAAATACTTCTTGGGATTGAGCACTAGACACCAAGGACCAAAATTCATATACATTCATCTTCAAGCTGCGGATAAACTCACGCACTTCGCTAGCAGTTTCCAGTTGCACCCCAAACACCTTCCTAATCACATCCATGTTACAAGACTGCATACTGTTGAGTAACTCAGCCTTTTCTCCCAAATCCATCTTAGAGTAATCGTTAGACATACCCAAATCCATCTTACAAAAAACCAACCCCTACAGTCGACGAAGATAAACAAAAAAACCCCACAAAACTACCCTAAAAATAATTAATGCGAACAACGTGAATCTTAAATATATGTCAGCCGCAATTATTAAATCCAAACTCACTTTGTCACTGGACAACACAATTACTACCACGTAAATCTTAAATATATGTCAGCCGACCAAACAAATAATTAGATGTCAGCCGACCAAAGTCAGCCGACCAATTAAATGTCAGCCGACCCAAAAAAACCCTCCACGTGAAACCTTAACCAATTACTACCACGTATCGTGACAATAAACAATCCGATGAATACCAATTAATATTATGAGGATAAATAAACCTTGAACGTATAAAACAATGACGACATAAAAGTAAAAAACCTAATTTAATTAACCCTAAAACCAATCAACCAAACAAGAACTTTGTTAACTCAAGAATAACCAATGATTAATCGAGAAAACAGCATCATTATAAGGTATTCGGATTAAAGGAATAAAAAAATCAGGTTATGAGAAGAGGAGATTTTTCTGGCAGCCATTGATGTTTTTAGGGTTCTGAATGCCTTAATTTTCCAGATCTTACTGAGTAACTTAATTAAGTCGTCTAATCTGAGTAACGTAAAACCATCATACGAATTCTCATACTATGAAAGTTTTGTCTCTATCACAATATCACCCAAAAATCTCATTTGATGACGCAGTATTTTCAAGTGTTCGTCAATTAGGAGCATTCGACTTAAATTTTAAGGGTATAAATTGATGTCAAAATCAATGTATGGAGAAGCATGCATACAAATCCATAACATAAGTTTAATAAAACATATACTAAACTTTTTCACTAGACTAAATTTCTCCATAAATTATGTTGAGGTATTGGATAAACCAATTAAAGAATTTACCCACAATTATTCACAACGTACTTTTTCTAGAACTCGGCTAAAGCACAAAGCAATACCCTTATTCATTGTGTTTCGGGTGTGAATTTGTGGTAAATCACCCTTAAGGTATAATTCAATTAATAATCGTAGGTAATTTCAATTTGGCGCACAGGCGATCTCGGAATTTGGTCAGCGACTAATGGCATAACACTTCCTTCCTTAACCGGGAATTTGGTCAGCGATTTAACAAGATCATAATAATAACACAATTATAATTAATCGAATTAGGGTTACATACCTTTACGCTAAAGCAAATCCACAAGACGAAGAACGAATCACGTAATCACGTTTATATCGTATATCACCAAGATATAGTCTAAGGTAAGACTATATTACGATCTTGTACACACGTAATACAACGAGCTAACCGTGATTCTAGCACGTGTAAACCGAGCTATAATGATAGTATAAAATCTACCCAACAACCCTATAGAGGGGCTAGGACTAGATTTTAACTAAAACTTAGCACCAAGAAAAACCACACCAAACCCCTTTATGGGTTGGTGTTGCGATCGGCCAAGAGAAAGAAAGAGAGGAGAGATTGAAGTGTTGTGGAATTATGAGGGGTGAGGGGATGTATTTATAGGCCTAGAAGTCTTGTAGCCCAAACAACTAAAAGGCAAGTTTTTCCTTCCCCTGTGTGCCTTAACCGACCATCGAACATCCCCTCACGGGGTGTTACGGAACCTTTCATCCTTCTTTCTTTTTAATACTCTTTCTATATTATTTAACACTCGCTAATACTTAACTCTTAGTTAATTAATGATCGTTAAAGTTATATAGTTATATAGCTCGATTTAAATTAATAAATATAATAAATATATGTATTATATAAATAAACTCTTTACGTATTGAGTGCAATCCCGTAATCTTGAGTTCGATCCTATTACACGACTATTAAATATAAGTCCATAAACTTTCACTTTGAAGAACTTGTTTGACATTACTAAGGTTTATAAAGATAAGTTATATGCCCAGAAATCAAGACCAGTTCAGATGTGGGTTCCAAAAGGGCAAACACCAAGTACTGTTGGAAGTACCGCCAATACAAAAGCGGTACATGTGCCAGTTCAGAAAAAGGCCAAAGACATGACCTCTCCTTATACTTTTGATTGGCGCACTAGAACTATGACCTATAGGAGCGCATCCAACATCACATGTCAGTCCACCCATAAGATATTTAAGTATGTTGGCCCTACCAGATCCAAGCCTAATGTGGCTTAGGTCCCTATTAAAAACTAATTTGTTTTCTTCTTGTGAAGGATCATCTAGCTAGTGAATTAAAAGACAAAGGAATTATCGATAGTGGATGTTCAAGGCACATGACAGGGAATAAGGACTATCTTGCTAAATTTGAAGAATTAAGAGGTGGTTTAACTGCTTTTGGAGGTAGTAAAGACATGGTTACTGGCAAAGAAAAAATCAATACATGGAAATTGGAGTTTGAAGAAGTGTTCTTTGTAAAAGAGTTGAATAAATTCAACCTCTTTTCAGTTTCACAGATGTGTGATAAAAAGAACAAGGGGTTGTTCACTGACACAGATTGCATGGTGGTCACACCAGAATTTGAGATGCCCAAAGAGTCTCAAATCTTGCTCAAAGTTCCAAGGAAGGAGAATATGTACACTTTCAATCTCCATACTATTGTTCCTACAGGTGGTATTGCTTGTTTATTAGCTAAGGCTTCTGTTGAGTCTAACTTATGGCATAAGAAGTTAGGTCATGTGAACTTTAAAATTTTAAATAAACTTATTAAGGAAAACCTGGTTAGAGGTCTACCTTCTAAGTTTTTTCAAAATAACCTTACTTGTGTTGCTTGTCAAAATGGTAAGCAACACATGGCCTCTTGTAAGACCAAGACTGTCAATTCAGTGACTAAACCTTTACAGCTTTTACACATGGACTTATTTGGACCAGTTTCTGTAAAGAGTATTAGTCATAAGACTTTTTTCTTAGTTATCACTGATGATTTTAGCAAGTTTAGTTGGGTTTTCTTTATGGCTCATAATAGTGACACTATTGATTTGCTTAAAGATTTTATAATCCTTGTTGACAAATAGTTTACTAAACAAGTTATGATTATTAGAACTGATAATGGGACATAATTCAAAAATGCTGAATTTGATGAATTCTATAAGTCTAAGGGGATCAAGAGACAATTTAGTAACCCTATGACTCCACAACAAAATGGAGTAGTTGAGAGGAAAAATAGGACACTTACTGAGGCTAGGACCATGTTAGTTGATTCACTTTTGTCTAATACTTTTTGGGCAGAGGCAATCAACACTACATGTTATGTGCTGAATAGGGTGTTAGTAACTAAGCCCCATAATAAGACCCCTTATGAGCTTTTGACTGGTATTAAGCCAACCATAAGCTATATAATACCTTTTGCGGGTCATGTTTTAATTTTAAATACTCTTGATTCATTGGATAAGTTTGATGGTAAATCTGATTCAGGATTCTTAGTTGGATATTCAGCTCAAAGTAAAGCATATAGGATTCATAACTTAGCATCAGGTAAGGTAGAAGAAAATGCACATGTTAATTTTCTAGAGAATAAAACTAATGTCCCATAAATAGGCTATGCTTGGATGTTTGATCTTGATTATCTAACCAAATCTATGAATTATTATCCTATGCACGCAGATTGTCATACTAACAGTGCAAGTTCATAAGAAGGTAATCCAAGTACATATACCCAAGAGACAACCATTTCTACCTCTAACTCAGAGGAAGATGCTGATGATTGCATCTTTGTACTAGTCTTGACTCCTACTTCACCTACATTATCTAGCCCAAGTCAGAAGAAGCCAGCTCAGCTAGAACATGATCAAGCCTCAAAAGATGAGTTACAGAGGCTACAAGATCAAGAAAAAGACAGCTAAAGCAGCAACTAATCGAGTAAGATAAGTACCTTTGGAGTCAAGAGGGTCAGCGGTACATAGCAATACCAACTGTACATCAGTCTCAAGTATCGATGTGCAAAGTTTAGTACTAGTGTATGATGTTTTTGATCATTTCAACTGTCTGAAAGATCAAGACATTCCTCCTAGTACTGTTGATGATTCACTAGAGGATGTTCTTCAATCCATGGATGATGAAGACCTGTATGCAAGTCCAAAGGAGGGAATCTTCTCATATTCTTCCTATAATGAGGAGGGTGAAGTAGTTGACTTTAATAACATGGTATCCAATATTCCATTCAGTCTTATTCCCACTCATAGTGTTCACACCAATCATCCTACAACTCATATTATTTGTGATCCTAAGTTAGCAGTTCAAACTAGGAGATATGCCAAAGCAAGCAATGAAGCCCATGCACTTATCAGTTATGTTAAGCAAAAACAAAGGACAAATCATAAAGATACTCAACATTGTTTGTTTGCTTGTTTCTTATCACAGATAGAGCCTAATAATATTTCTCAAGCTCTTGGGGATGAAAGTTGGGTGGATGTTATGCAAGAAGAGCTTCTGCAATTTTAATTGTAGAAAGTTTGGCTTCTTATAGACATACCATCTAGCAAAAGATTTATTGGAACAAGGTGGGTTTTCAAGAATAAAAAGTATGAAAGAGGTGTTGTAGTCAGGAACAAAGAAAGGCTTGTTGCCCAAGGATATAGACAGGAAGAAGGGATAGACTATGATGAGGTTTTTGCTCCCTTGACAAGAATAGAAGCCATTAGGTTATTTTTATTCTTCGCCTCATTTATGGGGTTCATAGTTTATCAGATGGGTCTCAAAAGTACATTTCTTTATGGCACTATTGATTAGAAGGTGTATGTTTCATAACCTCCTGATTTTGTAGATCCTAAATTCCCCAATAGAGTCTACAAGGTGGTCAAAGCTTTATATGGTCTACATCAAGATCCTAGAGCATGGTATGTTACACTTTCAAATTTTTGATTGAAGCATGGATATAGAAGAGGAACCATTGACAAGACTCTTTTCATCAACAAAGATAAGAAGGACATCAACCTAGTGCAGGTTTATGTGGATGCTATTATCTTTGGTTCTACAAAGAAGAAATGGTGTGACGAGTCTGAAGCTTCGATGAAAGGCAGATTTCAGATGAGTTATGTAACGACCCACTTTGATAAGAAGATCGTTACATGATAATTATGGCGTGTCATCGAAGCATGCAAGGTAATATGTCTTAAAAACATAAATGACTAAAAAGGAAAGCCGGAATCCAACATCGGCCCCCAAACATAAGCTCACACATGCATAAAATAAAGAATGTAGAAAAGGACTAAACATTGTCCAACCAAGCATAAGTATGTAAAATTCAAAAGGAAAAGAAGTCTAAGGTACCCTCCATCCTATGCACGTACTCTCAATAGCTTATGTATGTCCTTGGGTACCTGCCGTATGGGACATGGAAAGAAAATATGGCTGAGCAATAAGCTCAGTGAACGGATATATGACATGATAAAAATAACTGTAACATAAGTAAAAGACGTGGAATGTAGCGGAATATGTGTAAGTCCTGGGAAACCTGGAACACGTTTTATAAACTAATATATAACTGAAAAGTCTTATGTTTATACATGCAAAAGTAATTTAAATGCCAAAGAGATAATATAGGTCATAATATATATCAACGTGTATGAATACATAGAGGGGTGACCTCGTCATGTAATTAGAGGGGGGGGGCTCTAATTATATAAGTCTGGGTGGAGGGATCAACTTCAATATGACGGATGTAGAGCGTACACCACAACCACCTTGTAAACCTGCAAAACATGTACTAGGATGCACCCATACGCCCCACATGATAATAATAATAATGGCCAAAGTAACTGAAGGGACACCATGAGAAATCACTCTTGTCACGAAAGAGTCATGACACTCGTGCCTCAAGTGTCATGGTTATGGCACCTCCATAACTAGGTGGACATGGTCATGCATGTATATAGCTCACGCAATTTAAATTGATAGCATGGCAAACAATGAAAAGTTTTATGACATGTAAACTGGGGAAAACAGATGTCAGCAAACGAGGAATCCTAATCATGCATAGAAAGAGAATGTCTTTACTGAAGGACGAAATATCCGTACCTTATGTCCAGTAACGAATGAAAGATGAAAGGCGGAAAGTACTACCCCAACTTCACGAGTGCCACATAATAAAGGACGTGTATGAGTTGTATGTTCATGTATATCTTACTGATTCTTAGTTTACTTTACTTGTTCTTGACTTGTATTACTTGTTCTTAACTTGTTTTACTTGTTCATGTCTTGTTTTACTTGTAATGTCTTGTTTTACTTGTTCATGTCTTGTTTTATTTTCATGCTTTATCATGTATTTCTTAGTATTAAACGCTTCATGTGTTCTTGATTCATCTATTACATGTTTCATGTGTTATTATACTTGATGTTTCATAATTAGTAACTTTCTAAAAATAGCAAGTTTCCATAAATAGTAACTTTTCAAAAATAACAGGTTTCCATAAATATTAAGTTTCCAAAAATAGTAAGTTTCCATAAATGGGAAGTTTCCATAAATAGAAAGTTTCTATAAATAGTAATAAGCTTGTTTAATAATCATATAGTATAAGCCAGAGCTTAATGAACATATTTTATAAGTCATGAATTATTAAATGATATAAGAGTAAAGCTTATTTTAAATAAATGCCTTAACATGTCATAATCTTATAATAATTATTAATTAATAATATAGCATGGTTTAATTGGTTATTAATTAATAATGAAGCATGATTTTATAATAATAAGACTTTACTATCAACTTCGTAATTTGTATAATTAAATTAAAAGTAGAATTAATTTAAGTAGACCATGGTTTAAAATGTAAATAATTAATATATATACTTTGTCATGGATTTAATATTAGTTATAAATTAGTATTTCATAGATTACAATTAATTATAATTAAAGCCTTTAACTTGATAATAATTATTACTTATAAATAATAATAAGTCCATGTTAAATAAGTCGAATTAATAAGTCGTAACATAAGCCGATTAATAAGTCGTGATCAATTTCCCCTAAAATTAATCTAGTTAATTATTTTTATAAGCACAAAACAATAAGCCAAAATATAACAACAAACACTCCTTGGTCATCTCGGTATAACCGAGTCAAACACAACGTCAACCGAGACCAAAAGGTCTCGGCTATAACGCCAAACAAACACCCCCTTTGTTGTGGCTGTGTTTTTAGTCACTGGCTAGCCGAAACAGCCACCGACTGCTTAGCAGTTCCCACCGACAGCATTCGGTTCCCCCTGTTCTCAGTCCTGTCCCACCGACAGCAGTGGTTTACTACCAAGACCACCATGGTCCGGTGCCACGGCTGTGCCCTGGTTCGCCACTGCGCCCCTTTTGGGGGTTACGGCTGGTGAGGGAAAACAACCACCGTGGCTTGCATCCGGTCCAAAAGCAAACCGAGAGCACCCCCCATGGGTTCTCGGTTTTTGTAGGATCCAAACAACCGACCCGATTAATTATCTTGGTTTTATTTATGATATACCCGTGTTCATTCCCTTTCACTTTATATAATTCATGATTTAATATAACAATTAAGAAAATGGGATTTAAGGTTTACCGAACGAAGGAAAGATCATGAGATGAACACATACGAACACACCTCGAATCATCAAAGATCAAGAAAAGTTTTTCTCCCTTGTTTCCTCTTGTAAAAACCGACGGCTATTAACCCCAAGATAGGGTTTCTTTTTGTTTTACTGAGTTTTATAAAAATGAGAAGTACAGGAAGGTTTTTCCCTAATTAAATTGTTTAGTGGGCCGGGCTTTGGGCCCCTTTTTGTTTCTCTCTTGTATAACCAACCAAGCACCCCTTTATATATATATATATATATATATATATATATATATATATATATATATATATATATATATATATATATATATATATATATATATATATATATGTCTCAAGTTTTATTAATTCCCGTGGATCGTAAATTCGTGACTTAAGTTCGTGTTATATCGTGTCGTGATTTATTTAATATACTTAAATACTTGTCGTAATTTATTACAAATACGTAATACTTGTCGTGTATTAATTAAATACTTTTCGTGTTGTAAAATTAATATACGTTATTACTTGTCATGTATTTATGATTTTTAATTCCGTGTCATATCTTTTCGTGCTGTATTAAATATACATACTTACTTGTCATGCTTCATTTGTTATTAAAAGTTTTAATTTAATGACATTTTTAAGCGGGTTTTACAACTCTTCCCATCTAAAAGAATAATTCATCCTCGAATTAGAAACCTGATATGGCTGAAAAGAACATGGACGTGACGTGGCTGAAAAGAATATACCTAGATTATGGAAGGGAATGAAGATAAGAAATCCAGATGGACTCCTCTGTTTCCCAAGTGGCTTCCCGCTTGGGATGGTTCCTCCAAAGGATCTTGACAAAAGGAATAATCTTGGTCTTCATGACCCTGTCTTGACGATACAGAAAAGTTTCTGGTTCCTCAACTTAAGATGGATCCTCATGAATATGATCGAGTGGATAAGAAATAACATATAGGATACATGAAACGATACGATACGATATAACCTGAACTAATGATATTAATAACCTCTGAGCAATGATACAAGAGACGTATTGGAAATGTAATACGTGAAAAATTGTGAATGTGTTGTGAACGTGATACGTGAACATATGGTGAGTGAGATATGTGAAACATATGATGGACATGATACGTGAAACATATCCTGAACGTGTGATAACGGAGGAGGTAACGCCAAACGATACGAGCTGAGACGTGAAATGTGACGTGACACGCCTGTCTGAGGTTGGAATGTTGTGCTAAACTTGAGTCTGGTCTCCCAAGCTTTCTGCAACCCTTTCAGAATGAGACGTGAAATGTGAATCGTGATATGAAATGAGAACATGAACGCGAACAAGGTCGTGAACGCGAACATGAAACGTAAATCGAGAGATAGAATACGATCATGAACGTGAACAATGTCATGAACGTGAATGTGAAAAGCAAATCGTGAAATGGAACAAGGACGTGAACACGTACAAGGTCGTGATCGCGAACGTGAGACGTAAATATGAGCGTCAACGTAGACGTGAATGTGAACGTGAACGTAAATTTATATATGATATGATTGCTGATGGAATAACGTAAATCGTACGATCTCTTGTTGAAATATCCATGTCAACTGGTTAACTGCATAATTCTTACGGATAGGAAGGAAATGTGTAGACTTGGTCAATGATTGATACGACCTAGGTAGCATCATGCTTCCTCTGAGTCTGTGGTAGTCCGGTAGCAAAATTAATGGAGATCTTATCCACTTCCATTTGGAAATTTCTAATGGTTTAAATAAACTACTAGCATGTTGGTTTTCTATCTTAGCCTGCTGGCATGTTAGGCATCTAGATATGAACGTAACTGCATCTTCTTTCACACCGCCCCACCAACATGTGGTTTGAGATCATGATACATTTTTGTAGAACCTGGATAAAAAGAAGTTGTAAAACTAAGAGCCTTGGTACATTAGACCTCTTTTACCGTAGGATTCTCTGGAACACCTAATTTAGTGTAGGATTCTCTCCTTTACGCGTAAGCTTAGTCACGGTCAAACTAACCGTGAGAAACAATGTGATTCAGAGTGTCACTGTAATCAACCAAAATAGTACTTGAAAAATTCAGTGTACCACTTTTTCTGTCATAGAATTTGTAACATAGTGCGAAGATGATCTTCGTGCTCTTCTCTAGACTTGGAGAAGATCAGGATGTCATCAATGAACATAATGACGAACTTGTCCAAAAATTCATGAAAATTCGATTTATCAGTCCATAATTACAACTGGGGCATTCGAGAGACCAAAAAGACATAACTACGAGTTCATAATGACCATAATATATGCGAAGATCAGCCACGGAAATGTCCTGCTCTTTCGCTCGCAACTGATGGTAGCCTGATATTAAATCGATCTTGGAAAAGTGCTTAGCACCCTGTATTCGATCAAACACGTCATCAATACGTGGAGGAGGATAACGGTTACGAATGGTGATTTGTTTAAATTAACGGTAGTCGATTCATAATCTCATGCTACCGTCCTTATTCTTTAATAAACAGAATAGGTGCACCCCATGGTGATACACTCGGTCGAATAAACCTCATCCCAACAATTCTTGCAGCTGATCCTTCAACTCTTTTAGCTCAAGGAAGCCATGCGATAAAGAGCCTTGGAGACTGGTTCTACTCCTGAACCATGCTCGATGCAAAACTCTACTTCGCGGGTAGGAAGTATACCCAGAAGCTCTTCTGGAAATACATCCGAAAACTCAAATACAAAAGGCTGATCATGGATTTCAGAAATCGCGTCATAAATGGTAGTTAGAAACTTCCGTAGCCATGGGATAATAAAGCACGTGCTTGTAAAGCAGAAATAATTTGTACAGATTTTCTTGGTAGGAATCATGATTACTGTATGCAGGGGCCTGAACACCGTTTAATATGACGCGATATGAATGGCAATCAATCGCAGCGCGATGTGCTGCTAACCAGTCCATACTCAGAATCATATCGAACTCGTACATCTCCAAGGAAAGTGCGTTAACAAAATGTATCTTGTCATCAGTTAAAAATAGAGATTTCTAAATCCATGGGTAATACGAACAACGTCTTTCGTGGGCGTGTATATACACATTATATGATCAAGAAATGAAGTTTCCATGTCAACACATGAAGTAAACGTGTCAGATCTCACTAAATGTGTTTCGTCCGTCTCTTATGGAACGAACACTGTGTGTCAAAACATGAGTAATACGCCAGTGATGGTACCTGAAATTTTAGTGGCCTGATCCACACGTGCACAACATGATGAGTATACCCCTTGGAGGTATCTTGAATTACTTAGGCTTGGTTAAGAAGGTATACATGAGTCATGTGTCTTAACTCGTGTCTTGAGAAATTACCCGTATGACATGTGTCTTGACTAGTGTCTTGACATGTGTCTTGACTGGTGTCTTGGCATGTGTCTTCAAAATTATACGTGAGACATGTGTCTTGACGGATGTCTTGACATGTGTCTTCAGAAAATATACGTGAGACATGTGTCTTGACGGATGTCTTGACATGTGGCTTCAGAAAATATACATGAGACATGTGTCTTGAGATGCGAAAATGAATAAATCTAAAAATTTTGGTTATCATACCAGAATTGGCGGATCGGTTGGACTGCTGACGCTTGTATTTCAGGTCACGTCCGTTACTGCAGTTTCTGTCATTATTTCCAGAATAGTTGATGTCATGGTAGTGGTCACCATCGCCTTGTTTGTCAGTTCCATGACGATCATTATCATGACCATGATTCATGTACCTATTCTGCTGAGTGGACGGCTGGTACCGGTTCCTACTCTTATGCCTGAAAAGACAACTGAGCGACGCGGAACATATAAATGAGAAGGTAAAGACATAGAATGGAAGGATAACGTCTGGTGGATGGGGTATATTTCTTGTCTGATCATTCCGATTCATCGCCTTCGTCCTTGTCGCGGATCTCCAAGCTGCGAGCAACATCAGCACTTGAGCAACATCGGTAAGTGGGATACGCCTGAGATGATTGAAACTCAACTAACGAATGCACACGGAGTACAGTAAGGGAATACACATGGAACACGGTACATGGAGTACACATGTAACACGGTACGTAGAGTACACATGAAATACGGTACATTGGATACACATGGAATACACATGAGATGATCGGTATGGGTGTTAACCATCTAACATGAAAAAAGGAAGGTAACTGATTAAACAGTTAGTAAACCAAACTAAAGAGGACCACGTAATAGCCTAGCTATTCCAGCGTAGACATAATTCCAGTTGCACAAAGAAGCACAAAAGCATGATTAAATGAAATTCAACAATGACCAGCATGAAAGCATGATTAATGAAAACCAACCACGATTATCATGAGAGCATGATTAAATGAAATTCATCAATGAATAGCATGAAGCATAATCAACATGAAGAAGCATGAACACCAAAATCAACACAAGGAAACATGAAAACATAAACAGTATGAAAACATAATCAACATGACAAGTATGAAATCATAATTGTAGAAACTAGAAGGGGGAGGGGGGGGTTTGAATAGTTTCTCTTCGGTTTATGTCCTAATTAAAATTCCTTTCAGTTAGGTTTGTCTCAAAACTACCTTTTACTTGAAAGCTAGTTGCATAATGATTAGGTTTAATTCTAATGCATTAACAATGACAAATAAAAGATGTGAATGATATGAAGAATAAGTGAAGAGTAAGGAAAGAAGCAACCTAATAGGAAGACACCAAGATTTATAGTGGTTCGGCTACGAAGCTCTATCTTCGTTCCTACTCCACTCCTCGAGTACACCTTACTTGAGATTTCCAATATATCCACAAGATCCCTTCTTGGCGGAGAAAACCTTACAACGTCGCTTACATTATTTCCCGTTACTAAGCTAAATGTCGAGACCTAATCTTAGCTAGGACTAATCTACACAACGTCGCCTACTTCACCATTAACGACACAAGGCTAGATGTCAAGTTCTAATCGAAAGATAGAACCAATCTTCACAACGTTTCCAAATTCACCATTTAACGACACAAGGGTAGATGTCGAGTTCTAATCGAAAGGTAGAACCAATCTTCACAACGTTGCCTAATTCACCATTTAATGACAAAAGGCTAGATATCGAGTTCTAATCAAAAGGTAGAACCAATCTTCACAACTCTTCACTTTGAAGCTAAATGAGAACTTCACTAGACACAACTATATCACTTTAGAGTTTAGTGAGAACTCACAAGACACAACCACATCACTTTATAGTTTAGTGAGAACTCACAAGACAGAACCACATCACTTTATAGTTTAGTCAGAACTCACAACTCTTCACTTTGAAGCAAAGTAAGAACTCCACAAGACACACCTACATCACTTTAAAGTTTAGTGAGAACTCACAACTAATTCTTATTACAACTCAATAAAACACATATCCAAGTATACACATTTATCTTGGATCTACACAACACAAATCCAAGTATACACGTATACAATAGATTTACACAAGATTAGATCCATGTATTCACAAATACATTAGATATACACAAGACTCAAATAAAAACAAATGATGAACATGACTGGATCTTTAGGAGAAGATATTCATCAAGGCTTGATCTTTAATCACATCACAAGTGTGTGAGTGATCTTCTCATTGGAAAAGGTAAAGAAGGAGATCAAGGAGATAACATAAGTAAATATACTTAACACATTAAGTGATCATTTACAAATGATCAGGAATTAGAAAAGAGAAAGATGGCAGAAAGAGTGTCCAAAAAGGGTTGTGGAAAATGCAGGTTTGATCCACTATTTATAGGAGACAAAGACCAACGGCTCTCTGAGCGCGGTGCCTTAAATATGCCTGCGGTCCCTTATCACTAAAGATCCGCATAGCCCTTTAAGGGACCGTGCTCATAGACTCCGCTCCCTTTTGTCTTTTAGTGGGGAAGTAATATCTGAGGTATGTTTTTACCTTCAAAGGATATTCTTATGGCGTTTGGAATATGTCTATATCCAAAATTACATTTTCCATTTTAATAAAACATTTTCTTAAAAAGAAAGTTTATTAAAAATCTTTTGTCACATTTGACAAAATGTAAGTTTAGGATTAATCACTTTTATGATCACTAATCATGATTAAGATATGTTAGTGCCATACTTAAATGATTATTACCTTGATGATAGTGTTTGTCAAATAATTCGTCTTATGATTGTATTTGACAATAAATGTCTTTTTAATTTGTCGTGATCAAAACTAAGAAAGATTAGTTAACACTAATAATGTTTTTAGGCATTTCTTTACATTAACAATCTCCCCCTTTTTTATTACGACAAACTATAAACTCATTTATGTAAAATCCCAAATATTTCGAATTATTAACGAGTTTATCACTATCATTTCTCCCCCTTTGTCGAAGCAAAAAGGATGAAAAAGTCTTTGAGGGAGAAAAGAATCGAACTTTGCAAGAAGATCCTCCTTGGTGCTTACTCCCCCTTGCTTGGGGAACTAAGAAAATGAGCTTAGGTTACATGTTACACAAAGGTTAGTAGATAGAAAAGAAACACCAATGTATATATAGTCACTTCCTACTAAGTAACTTGAGAGGGAGAAAGAAAAAAAATCTCAAATTAGAAGTAAGTATTTGCTAAGAATGTCTAAGGAGGGTGTTTTGACAAAATCAAAGTTCAATTGGTGGAATAGAGGTAGAAAAGAAACATCCAAACCAATTGAAGTGATAGTATGTCAAAGGGTTAGAAACTTAGAATTGGTGGAATCATCCAAAGGCAATTCTATGTTTTAACCATGATCTACTCTAAACAATGTGTGAAAACGAATTGATGGGAAAGGTAGTAACACACATAACATTCATATTACACAAATATGAAAGAACAAACAAGGGAAATATTCATACACACAATATGAATATTTAACACAAAACATAAGGAAAATAAACAACAAAAGCACAAACTACTCTAGTAGTGATAATCCTCCAGGATTGCTTAAGTTGACTCAAACAATTAAGACGTAAAATGTGCCTTAATTGAAAAAATAAGACGACGAGGCATCATTCGAAGATTTGTTCGCGGGAACAAATACATTGAGCGGAGGTCGAGTGAGAAGAAATTCAAGAAAATTTAGCTTGTCATACACATGAGCAAGTTCAATTTGTTGAAATCGACAATAAGCACACGAGCTTCCATGATGCAAAACAAAGTCGTTGGATGGGGGAGGACCATCAAGATTAGAAGGTGGTGGTGGAGAGGGAGATAATGGATAAGAGACGTTTTCACAATGCCTAGTGAGATTAAGAAAAGAAGATAGGTCATTTAGAGAAGGTATGTTGCAAGGTTTACGTGGTGGTGGAAGAACTTCTCTTTTTCTGGTAATTAGATCAATTGAGAAAGTCTAATTCCAATACGCAATGGGAGAGAAAGAAGTCTTGCAAGGTTTTGAAGAAGAGGAATCATGACGATCCTTGTTTTTCTTGACCCAAATAGGTCGAACCGAGATTTTCGGTTCTTGGAAAGCTTAGAAGAATAAGCTTTGGGTTTAGAATATTGTGACAAAGAGATGTCAAGGTTAAGATTAGAAGATTTAGGCATTGTGAGGGAGGGATGGGAAGAATAACTCCCGAAATAATAGAATTTAAAGAAAGTAGACAAGGCAAAGATTTGAAATGAAATCAAAGGTTTGCAAGGAATGTTTAGCCAAAATTGGTAAACAAAGAATCTTGAAAAAGACTGTGGTTAAAGAGGAAAGACAAAAACGAGCCAAAAATGACCTGATGTCTGCGGTTCCTTAAAGAAACATGCGGCTCGTTATATATAAGGTATCGTGCGGTCTTTGGGGATCCGCATGCAGTGGACATGAATAATCGATTTTTCAATGTTTTGAGAGAAACTAAGACATTTTCAAAAACTTGCAAATCTTGGATTTTTACCATTTTTAGCACTAGATTATGCTTTGGTTGCACAAAAGGCAACACACTCACAAAGAGTGTCTTGACAAAGGGTGAAAGAATATTTAGATAACATTTTGATCCTATTTTAGTAAAGTTTTAATGGTCGTGATAGATTTAGGTTCAATTTTAAATAAATTGAAGTTGATTAGTGTGAGCACATAGATTTGAAACACACAAATACAAAATCCATAACACATCTTCATGAAAAATCATGAACAAAAGGAAATACAAGAAATGAAAAACAAACTAACTATTACAAAGTTAGCTAAACTAGTTCTTAATAGATAGTCTTCTTTAGCTTGATTTTCTTTTGAAAACATTTATTTTTATAAAATCATCATTCATCCTCTAGGAGGTGGAGGCATGGAGAACAAGGTAAGCAATAAGTCTTGCAACCTCCTATAAAGACCAAACATCTCCATTCTTAGATTTTGAATGATGTAGCTGTTATAGAGGAAACATGGATAATTAGCACCATGAGCTTCTAGAAAACCATAGAAGTATGGATCACCCCTAAAGTAGGGAATGGGAACACCCAAAAGTGGAATGTTTGAGGGAGGAGGATGAGGCATGGTGTCTAAGGGTGAGATAGGTGAGTTAGGAGGAGTGAAGTGTAAGGTGACCAATGGCTCAACAAAATCATTCACAATAGGAATGCTTTGTAGAGGTTGAGGTTTCACATCCATGAGAGGACAAGGAGTAAATGGTGATGACAACTCATTCATTCTAGATTGGAATGAAGAGGATGTAGACCAATGAGAGTGGTTAGTGCCATGGGTTGAACTTTTCTTTCATGGTGCAAGTGGTGGTGAGGGTGATGAAGAGATTGGAGAAATCTCACTCTTAGGTGTGAGTCAGGATGAAGAGTCAAGTTTAGGAAACTTGATTTTGATCTTAAGTTTTCTTTTGGATGAGGATTGTTTGGAATAATTTGATGATCTTGTAGACACCATGGTTGTGTATCAAGGTTTAGAAGAAGGTTTGAAGGATGAAGAAGAAGATTAAACAAAGGAGGTTTAAGAAGGGAAGGGGATGATCCAAACTAGTAATGGGTTAAAAATCACTTGGTGAACAATGAAATTAGGTAGGCTAATTTAGGTCAAAGCTGGTCTTTTAGCAAAAAATTTAGCAATGTTTACAAAGATTTGGAGAAAACAGTATAAAGCAAAGATTCTTTCGTGACCAGAGCCCGCGGTTCCTTAAATAGGACTGCGGTTCTTTATCGCTAAGGAACCACAGGTATTTAAGGTACCGTAGACAGTGGTTCCAGAAAGATGATGTTCCTGCAATTTTCAAGCCCCCAGATTTTTCACAAGTCTATATCAAGCCAAGGTGGATTATAAACCAAAACTAGGGATCTAACTAACAATAAAATTGCACAAAGATATGTGAATCGCCATACGATCACATAAACATCTACGGATTAAAATACTAATCAATCCAACACAAAGTATTAGTTAGAGAACACCAAATCCTAAGGGCAAGAAAAATAAATAAGTCCAAGAGCCACACGTGGTAACAACCATGAACAATTCTTCAACACACTTTCATTCACTAACATTTCTCCATTGTCTTGATCCACCCCTTAGATCTCCTAGAAGACGATGCTTGAGATAGAATTCATAGTCGAATCAATTTCTAGAGAAGACAATTGAGAGATGGTAGATTGAAAATTATTGCTAGAGTTGAGAGAATTGTCTTGAGAGACATTTCCATCTTCATTTGAATCATGCTTGGGTTCAAGTAAGAGGTTTCCTTCAATGGGTAGCATAACTCGATCCACGAAGTGAAAGGATGAAGCATTTAAAGGTGCAAATTCAAGGAACATTTTTCTGAGAAACCGTGAGAGAATCATAGCAAAAAGGAGACTAGAGTGACACCTGCCGAGAACAAATCTTATTCTTCTAGCCATGAAAAATGCAAGGTTATATGGAGTGGAAGTTGCGACACAATACAATATATGTGCAAGACAAGCAGGCACAAGGTTGCGATCACCACCGAGACACATTGCATTTTCCCTAATGATTTCGGCCCAAGGGATCATAAATTTTTTTAAGATCGCTAGTGAGTAACTCCTAAGGAGTGAGAGCACGAACTTCTCCTTCAAGTGTACCAAGAATAGGATGTTCACGAGGTTTAGCAATAGCACAAGAAATAGCCGAAGCCGAGGGTAGCTCGGTCACGTAATGTACATCAATAGGGGCTAATAAAGAGATTTTACTAGTTGAAAAAGTTCGTTTTCTCCGTATCTTTTCGAATTGATTTCCGGTTAATTGTGCGAGATTAGTTGTTCTTGGTGGAACAAAAAGGGAATGGTCGTTGTCTAAAACTAATGAAAAAAATAAAGACTTGAAACAAATAAAATAAAGACGGTAAAAAGAAATACAGAAAGATAAAAACTTAACAAAAAGTAAATGACGAGAAATTAAAAGGGAAATAAAGTAAATGACGCAAACTAAAACTTGACAAAACGTAAATTTAAAAACTTGAAAATAAAATACTTTAAGAATTAAACTAAGAAACGACAAATTAAAAATAAAGCTTAAGAAAAATAGGACGAAACAATTAAAATAAAGTTAAGTAAAAATGGCGGGAAAAATAAGTTTAAAAATAAAATTGGACAAAAATGACATAATTTCGCAATTAATAAAAAATTATGAATTAATTTTGCAATTAAAACCCAAGATTTCGCAATTATGTCAAAATTGACATACCGCAATTAGCAAAAGACACAATTTCGCAATTGCTAGAAAATGAAAGATTTCGCAATGTTGCACAATGTCGCAATAATTGCACAATGTCGCAATAGTGCACAATGTCGCAATAATTGCACAATGTCGCAATAGTGCACAATGTCGCAATAGTGCACAATGTCGTAATAATTGCAAAATCGAATCAGATTTCGCAATATTGAAAAAACAATGATTTCGCAACTTGGAACAAGATTTCGCAACTTTGTAGAGGATTCAATTTCGCAATTATGGAAGAATTGCGAAATTGAATCAGGACACAATTTCGCAATTATGGACAATTGCAAAATCGAATCAGCTCAATTTCGCAACTTTATGAAAAGTTCCAAAATCGAATCAGACAAAAGTACAATTTCGCAACTTATGAAAAGTTCAATTTCGCAACTTTATGAAAAGTTCCAAAATCGAATCAGAAAAAAGTACAATTTCGCAACTTATGAAAAGTTCAATTTCGCAACTTTATGAAAAGTTCCAAAATCGAATCAGACGTTCCTAAAAAATAGGAACCAGATGTATGACGAAAATAAGCAACTTTTTAGCACTTTTTCAAGGACAATAAGCTAAGAACAACTCTAATAAGCTATCAATAAGCTAGAGAGAAGGTTAAAACTCATAAAAACATCAAAAGAAACACACGAAAATTAAAAGATTTGAACTTCATGTAAAAACTTGATGAAAAAGATTATGAAAACAATAACGTGATTAACAAGAAAGATTAAAAAGATTAAATTTAAAACAAGATTAAGCGTAAAAGTAAAGATTCAATTAAAAACAAGAAATGAAGATGAAAGATTAAAGTTCTAGTGAGAGAAACTGTCACTTTCTCTCTCTAAAACTAAACTACTGCTACTCCTAAAACTAAAACTAACCAACCCTCCTAAATGAGTTTAGGAGGGTATTTATAGGAAAATGGGGAGGTGCATGTGTTGCCTCCTCTTTCTTTCTTTCTTCACGTCTTCTCGTTTTTTAAGTTCTTCGACTTTATCGACTTTGTCTCGGGATTAATTAAACTCGTCTTATAATTTCTTTATTTATTAGACTCGAGTTCTTCGGCTTTATTAAACTTCCGTCTTTAGACTTGTTCTTCGATAAATCTTCAGAATAGGCCTTGGACTTCCGTTCTTTTTGCACTCATGATCTCTTGACTTCGTCTTTTGTCGTTTTCTTCTATAAACGCCTGTGAATGCCCGTGTTTTCTCCACTTTTCACCTTTTCGTACTAAATCACAACAAAAACACAAACCACGCATAATTCCGACATTTACGACATAAAATACACGTTTTGGCTTGGTTATTATTGTAATTAAGTGGTAAAAAGATGGGTGTTTTCACACCTATCAAATCCCCTACACTTGACCATTGCAATGTCCTCATGCAATGCATTAGTTACAAAGCTCGATTACATTTTTCATCATAATCAATCCACGTTGGCCTTTATTAAAGAGATAGAAAACTATAAACATTCAAAGTAAAGAAATCAAAAACATACCTTAGGGTTTTGGAAATGTCATGAATGATCATCATCCTCAAGTTTTCACTTTCTCCAAACCAAGCTTAAAAACGAGATCATTGTTATTATAAGTTAGCAAACTACCACGAACTCATGTGGGCCAATTATTCACTTAGACTCCCTTATTCCTAGGTGTATCTCTTATATTTTATTGTTGTCTTGAATGATCACGAGGATGCATTGTTTGACTTATTTTGATAGTTATTTAGGCTGAAAATAAAGTGAACGATTTAATCAATAGTTAGCTAAAGGACAAAATCTTTTAAAACTGCTTCTCGGGACCTCAAAAAGTTCATATCTTGGCATAACTCGCTTCGCGATTTGAGACCTTTCTCAGACCGATATTTGGCAGCGACTTCATACTTTAAATCTTGAGAGACGTTCATGAAATAATGGTCTTCTCTTCATAATAGGAATTTCCTCACTTGAAATTTTGAGAGATTCTTCATATATGGACCACGACTTCTTCATTTTTCTCCAATCATTACTTTGGACTTTGATATACAACGATCTGCCTCCTTTTAGGACTTGGATCTATTTATCCTCATACCTTGCTAGGGTCTTTTCGGATAGACTTCTCCATGACTTTTAGGGAGTATTTGCTTTTCGTCGTGTGTCTCGATCCTTCATATTGATTTTCGATAAATGATTCTTCACATCCCTTGGGATCTTTAGCAACAAAATGTAGCCCTCATGCCTTGTTAGGGCCTTTTCGGACTCGCCAATCTTCGCATCCCGCTTCAATAAGTTATGCCTTGGCTATGAACTCTAATCCATACCGAGCAACTTTTAAACGATCTTGGGCTAGAAGCTAAGTAACTTTTCAAATCGTACAACCTTATTTATTGCAGATAAATTTATTAACAAGCGATGGGAGAATAGGCTCATAATTAACTCACATAAATTCACGAAAGAATACCAAACTTATAATTGACTATATCATCTCTCGTCCTCCACAGTTTAAAATCTCAAGGAATGAGACTCGTGGATGCTTAGCCTATTAAATCAAAGTTTTGGGTTTTCGAGTCATCTATAGGATCTTGCAAATTCTTGGACTTTTTCAAGTTTAAAAATCGCATTTTAAAGTTCCCTTGATAAACAACTCTCTAGGATCAATTATAGGAACTTGCGAAAAGTTCTTGTTCTTAACCCGTGAGAGTTAAGACTTTCGCGTTTTAAAGTTCCCTATATAAAAGCCTAGCAAAACTTGACTTAAACACGTTAAGGATACTAGCTAGAGTAAACTTAGATAAGTAAACTTGGGTTGAGTCAAAATGATCACGACTTTGAAAATTTTAAAACCACTTTATTTAAGCAAGGAAAGAAAATAACCATAACAAAGGAAAATACAACTATACAACTAGGCCAAAATAGATTAAAAATTTTGAAAAATGTCGAAAAATCAAGTTTTCCGGTTAAAATGAGGGAAAATTCATGGGAAAAGACCACTTACTTCGATAGAAGTCCCACCTACACTTGATATAAACATTGTCCTCAATGTTTAAGCATGTGGGAGTAAACTCCCCTACACTTAGGACATTGTGCACTTTGTTTAAATCTCGCTAAGAAAGGGACAACTAAAGAGATTCCTATTTTAATATTGAGAAATATAAAATAGTGAATCGAAAAGAGTTTAGGATAGAACCGGGAAGAAGGGAACACGGAATCACGGTTCGTCAAAAGTTATCAAGAGTGTGTCTTTGAAGCTCTAATCCCTGCACATGATAAGAAAGAAAGCAAGAAACACCACGGGGATCCCCCTACACTTATGGTGAAAATAGATAATTGGGTTGCCTCCCAAAAAGCGCTTGTTTATATTAACCGAGTCACGAGCCTGACTCGTCCCCGAATTTAATAGTCCATGGGGAAGCCTCGAATGTAATACCGGGATCAAAGACCTTGTCCTCGTTCCCGGTTAACATCAACAAAGGAGAGGCGGGGGGATAAGTCTTAAATGGTAGAAAGGTCCTTTCAACATACGTATAGTATGTGAAATCATGATCCACGGGAGGTGGTGTGGGTAAAGTAAGCACATTGTCATCCCCCAAAGACAATGGAGGCTGAGCATTCGGCAAAGTCGTAATGTTATCAATGATAATAAAATCAATGTCACCTCCCGTGTCAAAGCACTCATCCTCCGTAAGAGTGGCTATAGGGGAGGATGAGAGGTGCTCGGGAGGGGGACTTGGGTCAATACCTTCAAGTAGCAAATTGTCAAGAATAATATCCCCCTCCATGTCATTATCATCAATACCTGGAGGCATGGAGTGAATGTCGATTTCTTCCTGCAATGGGTCATTATCTTCAACGGGAGGAATAGATGGAGGCAAAGACTCGGAGAGAGAAGGAGAAGTCAACTCTTCGATTTGATCAATAAGAAGGTGCACTTTCCGTAATCTATCGCGAAGAAGCACGTCTTCCCCCTCATCCACAAGATCATGTTCATCGGTGAACTTCTCGTAAGCCGGAGAGAATAAATCGTCATCGCCTGCATCTCCCGGTGGAGATTGAGAAATTTCAAAAGTGAAATTCTCATAGCTTGGAGAAAAATCGTCATCATTAGGATCGACCTCTTTCGTAAGAGCAACGTCGTCCTCAGGCTCCATAGCAGTCGGTAAGTCACAAACCTCATCATCAAATAATTTATCGAGACCAAAATCACTCAACTCACTCAATGTATCACAATCCTTAGATATGTTTGGGATATCGAGAGGAGGGATGACAATTGCACTAGGACATTGAGCAGTAAGGTCATTCCAAGAAATAGTAGGCTCATCGTCATCATCATCATCATAACAGTATGGATACACCAGAGGAGGAGTATAAGTCTCGATATTCGATATTTGCTCAGGCCGTTGATCCTCTTGATATTTTTCGATGATCTTGTTGCAAGCTTCTTGAATTTGTTGACTTTGCTTAACAAGAGTGTCCCATTGTTCATGGGAGCTCAATTGTTCGAAGGAGGATTGATGATCGATGATGTGTTGTGGGGGTTCAAAATGTTGAAAACCTGAATTATAGCATGGGTGTGGCTCATAGTAGTTAATCGGTTGAGAAAAATTAGAAACCGGATTTGGTTCATAATAATCCATTGGTGAAGAAAACTGAGGACACGGATTTTGCTCATAATAATTCATTGGTTGACAATAAGAAGTATCGTGAGGACCCCCACAGTTGTTGCAAAACGGGTAAGGAGAAAGAGTGGGTGCGTCTTGTGGATAGCTATTATCATTGTCATAATTGTACCCCGGTTCTTGCCCGTGACCATACGGGTATTGAACCGGGCACGAAACATGCCAATGAGAATCGCTTCCACAATAGATGCACGAGGGAACATGAGGTGGGTTCAAAAAGGACGAATTAGTCGAGTTGCACAAAGGACTAAATCCGAATTGTGTGTTGTCGATATCGTTTCCGCACCGCTCACATGTACACCATTGACAAGATTCGTTCCCGTACAATCGTCTCCCACATCCGACGCAATGGACATAAGAATCCATAAAGAAAAATAGATAAGCAAGAAGAATATTTTTGTTGCAAAACTTTGAAAAAGAAATGCTTTTTATGATTTTTCAAATGTTTTTGGATTTTTTTGAAAATTTATGATACGAAAAATAACGTTCACAACTGAACGGATCCCAAAAGCCAACACGTCTCTCACAAAAAACCGTTAATCTTCACGAAAAGAGCCGGCAGCGGCGCCATTTTAATAAAGAGATTTTACTAGTTGAAAAAGTTTGTTTTCTCGGTATCTTTTCGAATTGATTTCCGGTTAATTGTGTGAGATTAGTTGTTCTTGGTGGAACAAAAAGGGAATGGTCGTTGTCTAAAACTAATGAAAAAAATAAAGACTTGAAACAAATAAAATAAAGACGGTAAAAAGAAATACAGAAAGATAAAAACTTAACAAAAAGTAAATGACGAGAAATTAAAAGGGAAATAAAGTAAATGACGCAAACTAAAACTTGACAAAACGTAAATTTAAAAACTTGAAAATAAAATACTTTAAGAATTAAACTAAGAAACGACAAATTAAAGTAAAGCTTAAGAAAAATAAGACGAAACAATTAAAATAAAGCTAAGTAAAAATGGCGGGAAAAATAAGTTTAAAAATAAAATTGGACAAAAATGACATAATTTCGCAATTAATAAAAAATTATGAACTAATTTTGCAATTAAAACCCAAGATTTCGCAATTATGTCAAAATTGACATAATTCCGCAATTAGCAAAAGACACAATTTCGCAATTGCTAGAAAATGAAAGATTTCGCAATGTTGCACAATGTCGCAATAATTGCACAATGTCGCAATAGTGCACAATGTCGCAATAATTGCACAATGTCGCAATAGTGCACAATGTCGCAATAGTGCACAATGTCGCAATAATTGCAAAATCGAAACAGATTTCGCAATATTGAAAAAACAATGATTTCACAACTTGGAACAAGATTTCGCAACTTTGTAGAGGATTCAATTTCGCAATTATGGAAGAATTGTGAAATTGAATCAGGACACAATTTCGCAATTATGGACAATTGCAAAATCGAATCAGCTCAATTTCGCAACTTTATGAAAAGTTCCAAAATCGAATCAGACAAAAGTACAATTTCGCAACTTATGAAAAGTTCAATTTCGCAACTTTATGAAAAGTTCCAAAATCGAATCAGACGTTCCTAAAAAATAGGAACCAGATGTATGACGAAAATAAGCAACTTTTTAGCACTTTTTCAAGGACAATAAGCTAAGAACAACTCTAATAAGCTATCAATAAGCTAGAGAGAAGGTTAAAACTCATAAAAACATCAAAAGAAACACACGAAAATTAAAAGATTTGAACTTCATTAAAAACTTGATGAAAAAGATTATGAAAACAATAACGTGATTAACAAGAAAGATTAAAAAGATTAAATTTAAAACAAGATTAAGCGTAAAAGTAAAGATTCAATTAAAAACAAGAAAGGAAGATGAAAGATTAAAGTTCTAGTGAGAGAAACTGTCACTTTCTCTCTCTAAAACTAAACTACTCCTACTCCTAAAACTAAAACTAACCAACCCTCCTAAATGAGTTTAGGAGGGTATTTATAGGAAATGGGGAGGTGCATGTGTTGCCTCCTCTTTCTTTCTTTCTTCACATCTTCTCGTCTTTTAAGTTCTTCGACTTTATCGACTTTGTCTCGGGATTAATTAAACTCGTCTTATAATTTATTTATTTATTAGACTCGAGCTCTTCGGCTTTTAGTAAACTTCTGTCTTTTGACTTTTTCTTCGATAAATCTTCAGAATTGGTCTTGGACTTCCGTTCTTTTTGCACTCTTGATTTCTTGACTTCGTCTTTCGTCTTTTTCTTCGATAAAAGCCCGTGAATGCCCGTGTTTTCTCCACTTTTCACCTTTTCGTCCTAAATCACAACAAAAACACAAACCACGCATAATTCCGACATAAATGACATAAAATACACGTTATGGCTCGGTTATTATTGTAATTAAGTGGTAAAAGGGATGGGTGTTTACACACCTATCAGGGGCCGATTCTAAAGAGTTTATAATCCAAGTATCGATGAACCTACATTGACCTTTGTATGGAACATTCGGAATTTCACCAAATTCTTCAAGAGTATATACAAAGGTTTTCCCCTTGATGGAAAATCTTATAGATAAACCATTATTGATGCACATTAATGTGTACGAGCTAAAAAATTCCAAAATGAAGGAAGGAAAGATTGGCTCATTAATATCAAGAAAGAAATCAAAGCTAATGGATTTGAACATGAATCAAATGAAGGCAAGTCAAAGAAAGTTAGAAGGAACAATGCGTCCTTCACGAAAACTACGAGACTCTAGAGATCGAAAAGTATTTTTAAGGGAACGAGATCGACAAGAGGAAGAAATATTAGGCATGTATTCCCTTGTTTTCTTACGATCTTTATGAGTTTCCAAATGCATGATCAAGTACCTAAACATAAAGCAAATATTGTTCCAATTACTCTTATGTTACATAAAGACTTAAAAATCAAATTCATGAGAGTGTGTTTAATCAATTTCTTGATAAACAAAGGGTTAATCCTTGTCATTCTCATGTTTACAATGAACTCAATTCATTATTGACTATTACATATGAGTAATGCAAAATCAATCATGAATTTGAACAAAGGTTTTTGAAAAACATTTTTAGGTAAGCATTAACAATGCAATTACAAATTTTGTTCATGGGTTCATATAAATTCCATCATTTAAGTAAAAATATTTAGTCAAAATAGGGATTGTTCTATAAGTGGATTTTAGTTAAATCTCAATTAATTCGAACCTATGGAATAATAGTAATATAACTGTGTCAACTCACATTCCTAGCAAAGTTCTAATTCAATATTAATTTTAAAAATCCCCAATTATGGAAATAAGAGCCCTAGAACAAAATAGAAGAAATTGAATGAATGTACTTACAATTATTTGATGTTGGAAGAGGGATGAGTGAAACCACAATTTGGAATCAATTAATCTTGAGTAAATTGGATTTTTTTAGGATTCAACAATGGTGGAATGAAGGAAACCCGTCGCCTCTATGGAGAAGAAAGGGAGAGTTGTTTTGAAATAGTGTTTCTAATTAAAATCTGAATACTTTAATCTCCTGGTGGGGCCGCGGTGCTTTATCGATATGGCACCGTGGTTTAGCACAGTGACAATTAAGGATCCGCGCACAGTGGCGTGTTCTTACCAAAGAAACACAAAGAATTTTTCAAAACCAAGTTTTTCTAAAATACTTAAAATATATATTAAGCCATTTGGAAATCATTAGACCACTTCGATACTAGGAGATAAAGCCAAGAGAGTGATTACGAGTGGAATCGAGACTGAAAGAGATCGAAACAGAGAAACGACTACTCATAGCAAAGAAGCAAATGCGAAAGGACCCAAGGGGAGTAAATCAAGACCAAGGTCAATGCTCAAGAACCAAGTGACAAACTTCAAGTAGCGGAAACGAAGAGCTTGTGTCATTTATAGTGGTTTATGACGTGCCTTTTCGGCGAAAGCTTAAATGGCTTTGGTAATGAACTATATCAAGCAATTTTGTACAAAATAGATTAAGATCATTTTCAATAGTAGTCTAATGCTATTTAAGACAATGAGAAAAATGTAGATTCACTTTCTCTCCCACATTATCGGACAATTATCACTGCTAGGGATTACAATGACAATATCCTTGGAATATTTCAATTCTAAATGTGTAATATCCTAACTACATGGAGTAATTAGGTATCTCAAGGGATTTAACAATCATCCTATAGATGAGCTCAATTGCACACATTACGCATGATATAAGGCCTACTAACCGTGTGGGTGAAAACCATGGATATCATGCTTGATACTTTAAGCTACTACTACCTCACTCTACATCTCCTAAGTGAGTCAAGTATCCAAGCAATGAAGGTTTGAGAGGATATGAGAATAGAATCACAAACCACAAACAAATGTCAAGGCAAGGATACCAAGGACAACCATATAGTCAAGTAATGATCAAAAGAGTGATCAATAGGGCGTGTGGACGGACGAGAACGTATCTTAGCTGCAAAGAGCACTCCAAGATATCAAGGAGCTAATGCAACGGCCAATCTTGACTAAAGTGACTACTAAGTCTTCAAGGACTAGTATCACTCTCATCCATCTAAGTATCATCATTCAATGATGTTGGGAATCAAAGAACACGAGTCTTCTACAAGTGTAAGCAACTCAATCCACAATCACTTAAGTGATAGATTTTCATGAGTACCTACACAAAGCAAGATGCAAACTAGTAGATACATTTCAAGGATAATACAAAAATCTATAAATTCCACTAATCTAGATGAGATGCAATATTACTAATAAAAGGCCTATTTTTAAAGAAAAAATAGTTTTGACCAAAGTGAGACGTGTGTACAACGAAACATTCTAATTTGAGGAGACAATGGATCGATCCATGTTTTAAAGCACAATATACTTCAAAGACCTTGAGTAACCATCACTCTAATACCAATTGTAGAAACTATAAGGGGGGGGGGGGGTAGGGTTGAATATTTTCTCTTCGGTTTATGTCCTAATTAAAATTCCTTTACATTAGGTTTGTCTCAAAACTACCTTTTACTTGAAAGCTAGTTGCATAATGATTAGGTTTAATTATAATGAATTAACAATGACAACTAATAGATGTGAATGATATGATAGTAAGAATAAGTGAAGAGTAAGGAAAGAAGCAACCTAATAGGAAGACACCAAGATTTATAGTGGTTCAGGAATGAAGCTCTATCTTCGTTCCTACTCTACTCCTCGAGTACACCTTACTCGAGATTTCCACTATATTCACAAGCCCCCTTCTTGGCGGAGAAAACCTTATAAAGTCGCTTACATTATTTTCCACCACCAAGCTAAATGTCGAGACCTAGTCTTAGCTAGGACTAATCTACACAACGTCGCCCACTTCACCATTTAACGACACAAGGCTGGATGTCGAGTTCTAATCGAAAGATAGAACCAATCTTCACAACGTTTCTTAATTCACCATTTAACGACACAAGGCTAGATGTCGAGTTCTAATCGAAAGGTAGAACCAATCTTCACAACGTTTCCTGATTCACCATTTAACAACACAAGGCTAGATGTCGAGTTCTAATCGAAAGGTAGAACCAATCTTCACAACTCTTCACATTGAAGCTAAGTGAGAACTTCACTAGACATAACTATATCAATTTAGAGTTTAGTGAGAACTCACAAAACACAACCACATCACTTTTTAGTTTAGTGAGAACTCACAAGACACAACCACATCACTTTATAGTTTAGTAAGAACTCAAAACTCTTCACTTTAAAGGTAAGTGAGAACTCCACAAGATACAACTACATCACTTTAAAGTTTAGTGAGAACTCACAACTAATTCCTATTACAACTCAATAAAACACATATCCAAGTATACACATGTAACTTGGATCTACACAACACAAATCCAAGTATACACATATACAATGGATTTACACAAGATTAGATCCATGTATTCACAAATACATTAGATCTACACAAGACCCAAATAAAAACAAATGATGAACATGACTAGATTTTTATGAGAGGATCTTCATCAAGGCTTCATCTTTAATGACATCACAAGTGTGTGAGTGATCTTCTCATTGGACAAGGTAAAGAAGGATATCAAAGATATAATCATAAGTAAACATACTTAACAAATTAAGTGATCATTTACAAATGATTAGGAATTAGAAAAGAGAAAGATGGCAGAAAGAGGGTCCAAAAAGGGTTGTAGAAAATGCAGGTTTGATCCACTATTAATAGAAGACAAAGGCCAACGGCTCTCTGAGCGCGGTGCCTTAAATATGCCTGTGGTCCCTTATCACTAAGGATCCACATAGCCCTTTAAGGGACCGTGCTCATAGATTCCGCTCCCTTTTGTTTTTTTGTAAAACCCGCATGCTTTTACCATGAATAGTACCCTTATAATTGTACGTACATGATTTAAACTTTCCTTTTATAACATGAATACATGTCACGAACATAAATTACAAGAATTACGTACGTGTTATTACACGATAAATATTAAGTACGTGATAGTTCACGATAATAATTATAGATAATAATTAAATCACGAACATGAAATTATGAACTTAAGAATCACGAACATATAATTATGTATAATTATTATTACGATTACGTATAAGTATATAAGATAACACGAACGTTTAATAATAACGTCACGTAAATACGAACACGAGAACACGTAATAATTTAGAACACTGAAAACTACGGGTTTCCCCTTGGTGGTCCCTTGTAGCCGCGGCAAACACAAAGAGAGAGGGGGGCCCAAAAGCCCACTTTTTGGTTTAATTAAAGAAAACTAAAACTACAGAGTTTTCATAAAATATTTTTACAGAAAAAAAACTAAAACCCTAGCTCCCTTGGACCCCATAGCCGTGGCACACACACAAGCACAAGGAGGATTCGATTTTGATTTTTGGATCTTTGGTATTTGGTTCGTGTTCGTTTTATTTTCAATCACACTTCAAGGTAAAACATAAAACCTTAATCTTTAATCTTTTTTTATTTAATTATGTTTTTATGTTAGATCTTTAAAAAAAGTAAATAAAACATGTTATGGGATTAAATAAAACATGGGAAAAGGGTTTGTTTTGTTTGGCTTATGGTTCGGCAGCCGACCAAGAGTCAAAGGACTCTCAGTGTCCCTTGTAAACCACAACCGAGACCCCCTAAGGGGCTCGGTGTGGGTCTCGGTGCAGCAGCAAGCACCACCGGCTTGCGCTGGTGGCTGTTTCGGTCGGACGAGGGGAAGCAATGAGGCAGCAGGGGGAGACCACCGGCTTGTGCCGGTGGGATCTTCAAAGCTGGCAGCGGCTAGCCATGGCGCAGCAGCGGCAACAGCCGCCGCTGTTGGTAGCGCAGCCACCAGCCGTCGCCGCAGCCGCGGCTGTGGATGGTGGTTGGTGGTGGGGTTTTGGTTCGGGCTGGTTCACGGGTTTACGGGTCCGGTTCACGACATGTTTTTAATAAAATAATACATGGGTTCGGTTTATTATTTTATTTTACAAGTTTATTTATTTACAAGTTAATAAACTTAATTTAACAGGTTATATAATTAATTTAATTTAAACATGACTTAAGTTTATTATTATTAATAATACTTGATTATAACCTAAGTATTTTATTAGGAAATTTAGACTAAATCAATTAATTAATTATTAAAACATGACTTATAATTAATTAATTTCGATGACTTAGGTTATATTAATATAAATATTAATACATGTTTTAACCTAAGTATTATATACACTTTAATTTAATTAAATCATGATTATATTTAATTAAATCGTATAACATATAGTTTATTTAATTAACATGTTATAATTAATAAACTATACTATCAACCAGTTTATAAAATTACCATGTTATAATTAATACACTATACTATTAATCACATGACTTAGTATATTTAATTAGTAAAACTTAAGCTTATTTTATTAGCTTAATAATCCAGCTTATTTCTAAATATGTAATATTTCTATTGTTAGAAACTTATTTATTTTAAGCAGTTAATCTATCTTTGGAAACTCTCTATTTTTGGAAACTTTCTATTTTTGGAAACTTTCTATTTTAGGAAACCTGCTATTTTTAGAAAGTTACTTATTATTACACAACAAGTATAATAATACAAGAAATACAAGAAATACTTAATCAGAATATCCAGAATACATAATAAACATATCATAACGTTAGAATCAGTAAAACAAGACAAGAGCATATAAAACAAGCTAAGACATGATATAAAACCAGTTATGTACACAGTAATCAAAACACTTATACACGTATACTATTTATGTAGCATAAGTGAGATCGAAATAGACTCTCTTCCGTTCGTCTTCTTCGTTCACTGGACACAAGGTATGGATTCTCCGTCCTTTCAGTTTGGACATTCTTTCCTTATTAGGATTTCCCCGTATGCAGCCAACTGTTTTCCCAATATATGTTTTATATGTTTTGATTGCTTATCTTTATATAAATGCCTAAGCCATATACATGCATGACCAGTTTCACCTAGTTGGGGAGGTACCATAACCATAACACTAGAGGCACCAGTGTTATGACTTCACCATGGCGGAGTGATAGCTCGTGACGTCCCTTTCATCTTTTGGCCATATTATTATGTTATTATGTAGGGCGTATGGGTGCATCCTAGGTTACATGTTTTTAACAGATTATTCAGGTGAATGTGGTGTGTGCCTTGCATCCTTCACAAGGAGCTGATTCCTCCTACCCAAAATTATATTAATTAGTAGCAACCCCTCTAATTGCATGATGAGGTCACCCCTCCAAGTATTCATGCACGTTGATATTTCATGACCTATATTGGCTTAATGGTTAACATGTTAAACAATTTTCATAAGATAAACATATGGTTTTTCAAACTATAAAACCAGTTTTACTAAGTTATATCAGGTTTTCCAGGACTTAATCAATTCCGCTGCAATATGTTGTATATGCTTATGTTATTCATTCTATGCTTGTATATCCGTGCACTGAGCGTTTTGCTCAGCCGTTTTCCTTTCATGTTTCCTAAAACGGCAGGTACTCAAGGGTGCTCGTAAATTCTAAGCGTAGGTGTATATGAATTGGAAGCTTACTAGCCTTCATTACTTTATGCATTTCATGATACATTTTGCTACTTATTTCCATGGACATTGTTTAGTCCTTTTCCTTTACAGTACTTATGTTTGTGTGTGATGAGCTTTTACTTTGGGGTACCGATGTTTGTTTTCGGTATTTCCTTTATGGTCATGTAATGGTTAAGACATTTATCCTTATATGCTTTGATGACACGCCATCATCACGAGTGAAATTCCATTTATCAAAATGGCGTGTTACAGTTATGGTATCAGAGACAAGGCCTCGACCTGTAGGCTCTCAAAACACGACCTGTGATTAGTGGGTAATCACTATGGTCTTCCTAGAACTAACAGTCGGTTTTTATGCATTCATTGTTTTCATGCATTCATATATATGTCATTGTCGCAGATTTATGACTAAGTTATGGTTGGTACAGGACAGGCCCTATTTAGTCGCATGTGCTCTTATCGAAAATTTTAACTTTGGGACCGCCCCATTGGTGTCCGCTCGCCATGTCTTTTGTTTTGAGTGAACTGGCCATAGGCGTTCACTCTCGCGCATATAAAAGTTTTCATAAAACTGCATCATGCATTCATATACTAGTTTTCCTACATAAAATATTTCTCATGATTTATTGGCATAATTTTTTTTCATGTATATATTTTATGTTTTGATCAGTTTAATCATGTATTTTTTATGTTATACTGTCAAATGGTTCTCACACGCGAGCAGGAACAACTCAATGCAGCAGTCCAAGCTACGATGCAAGCTTTGCTTCCTCAGCTGAGGAACGAAATAAGGGCTGAGGTGTAGGCTGCCAACAATCAGCAACAGCACCCAGTACCTCCTCTTCCTCCTCCAGCAACATTGGTCATATGGCTGGAGAGATTCAACAAGCAACGCCCTCGATCCTTCGAGAAAACTGATAGCCCCAGTGAAGCTGAAAGCTGGTTGGTTCACATTGAGAAGATCTTCGATGCAATGGGCTGTGACCCCGTCTTCAAGTCGAGGTTGGCCTGTTACAAGTTCGAAGGTGATGTGCTAGGATGGTGGAAGGCACTCAAGCAGTCTGAGGGAGGTGATGATTGGGTGGCTGGTTTGACTTGGGCTCAGTTCAGGGAGTTAGTGATGGGACAGTTGTTTCCCAAGGCTGAGCAAGAAAAGCTGAAGAGGGAGTACCACGGAATCAGGCAGAGAGCTCGGGAGAACAGCAACGAGTTCATGCAACGCTTTCTTCGTTTGGCTGGTTTTCTTGGCGCATCAGCAGGTACTGCCAAAAAGCAAGCATACCACTTCCGGTGGGCTCTTCGTACATCGGTCGCCAACAACTTGGTGTGTGCTACATTCAACACGGTGGCACAAGTTGCCGATGCAGCACATAAGCTAGAGATGCTGTAAGAATGAGAAGAGCTCGGGGAAGCAGAGAGACCCGAGAAGAGGTAAATATTCGTTATTCAGCGGTGACCATACCAAATTCTTTCAGTATACTCCAATATTTATATCTCTTTTAAATTGCATCTTCCAGGCAGAAGACTGGGGACCGGTCTCAGCTGGCTACTCAGCAACAGCCTACTCAGCCCAAGGGAAACGGTCAGACTCAAGATCGTTCTGCTACGGATATGCGTAGCGGTAATGATAATTACCGTAACAACGCTGGAAACTCCAACAGCAGCAGGTCCTTACACTTACTCATTTTCTTATGTTACATGCAATAGTTCATAATTCTGACACATTAGCAATCTTCTACCAGGAATCATGGTAACGGAAGGGACCAGAACCAAAGAGGTTCAAAGCCTAACCGTCCAGCTATCACTGGTATCACATCTTACGAATTTTTCGCATTTTCCTTTGTACCTATAAACCATGTCTCATGTATATTGTTCTTAACAGGCTCCCAGCCAACAAGGGCACCTGCTGGAGGGTATACTCATCCTCTTTGCACTACCTGCAACCGTAGGCACCCAGGGCCATGTCGCCGCGACAGCGACGCATTCTACAAGTGTGACCTTACTGGTTATCGCATGAAGGACTGCTGCAAGGGCGAGATAGAGGGCACATCTGTACATGCTAATTCCAAGCCGCCTCCTACTAGTGGACGCGTTTACACGACTTCTCGCGATCAGGCCAACAAGTCTACAGGTACCATCACTGGAATCTTGTATATGTATGGTCAAGTTGCATGTGTTTTATTTGACACGGGTGCTACTCATTCAGTCATTTCTACTGCTTATGCTAAGAATGTTAGGATATCCCCTATGCCACTAGAGAATGTACTAAACATTTCCACGCCTTTAAGAGACTCTGTACGCATAACCCATGTGTACAAAAGCCTTCCCCTAGAGTTTGACGACAAGGTTCGTCCTGTTGACGCACTTCCGCTGGACATGAATGATTTTGACATGATATTGGGCATGGACTGGCTATCCAAACATCATGTCACCATAAACTGCCATACATATCGGGTCATCTTCGGTGATGTTAATGCACCAGAGTACATCCATAACGGGTTCGTACCCGGAAGGTCTGTACAAATCATATCAACCTTGCGAGCACGTGCATTACTTTCACATGGTTGCGAGGGCTATCTAGCTACTATTCATGACATGGATGTTGAATCTCCATCAATTCAGAATTAGCCGATAGTGTCAGAATTTCCAGACGTTTTTTCAGAAGAACTTTCGGGCATACCCCCTGCACGTGAAGTAGAGTTTAATATCGAGCTCATCCTAGGAGCTGAGCCGATTTCCAAGGCTCCTTATCGCATGGCTCCCATAGAATTGAAGGAGCTGAAGGACCAATTGCAAGAACTTCTGGAACGACGCTTCACTCGACCGAGCGTATCTACATGGGGCGCACCGGTCTTGTTTGTGAAGAAGAAGGACGGCAGTATGCGTCTTTGCATAGATTATCGCGAGCTCAACAAGATCACCATCAGGAATAGGTATTCTCTACCACGCATTGACGACTTGTTTGACCAACTCCAATGGGCCAAACATTTCTCCAAAATTGATCTAAGGTCGGGCTATCATCAACTACGGGTTAAAGAGCAGGACATTGCTAAGACTGCTTTCCGTACACGCTATGGGCACTACGAATTTGTAGCCATGCCATTTGGACTTACCAATGCTCCAGCAGTGTTCATGGATTTGATGAACAGAATCTTCCATGATTTTCTGGACAAGTTCGTCATTGTCTTCATTGACGACATTCTAATATTCTCTAAGTCCAAGGAGGAACACGAAGACCATCTTCGTACAGTGTTACAGATTCTTCGCCAGAAGCAGCTGTATTCTAAATTCTCCAAGTGTGAGTTCTGGTTAGACAAGGTGGCATTCTTAGGACACATTGTATCAGCAAAAGGAATCATCATGGATCCAACAAAGGTTGAGGCTATTACAAAGTGTCCAGACTGACATCAGCGACTGAGGTTCGTAGTTTCCTAGGCTTAGCTGGTTACTACCGTAGGTTCGTAGAGAAATTTTCCCGTTTAGCACTACCATTGACCAAACTGATGTGGAAAGGGGAGAAATTCGTCTGGACTGAAGAAAGAGAGAAGAGCTGACCTAAAGCAGAAGTTAGTATCTGCACCGATTCTTACTCTCCCATCTGGTACAGGTGGATTTCAAATCTATAGTGATGCTTCAGGGAAGGGACTTGGCTGTGTTTTCATGCAACATGGGAAAGTGATCGCGTACGCTTCACCGCAGCTTAAGCCTTATGAGGAAAATTACCCTACGCATGATTTGAAACTTGCAGCAGTCGTGTTTGCATTGAAGATATGGAGGCACTATTTGTATGGAGAATCATGTGAAATCTTCACGGACCACAAGAGCTTGAAGTACATCTTCACTCAACGTGAACTGAACATGAGACAAAGAAGATGGTTAGAGTTGTTGAAGGATTATGACATTAATCTACAGTATCATCCTGGCAAGGCGAATGTAGTGGCAGATGCACTTAGTAGGAAATCCGGAATGATAAACGACATTAAAATTGAGGAGGAAATTATAAGAGACTTAGAGCGACTAGACATTGAGATCATGGTACGTGGACAACACGATTACTGGGCTAATCTTAGAGTGGAACCTGAGTTACTCTTAAGGATCGAGGAATCTCAGAAGGATGATGGTGAAATCTGGGCGATAATTCAGAACTTGGAGAAGCAGACAGAATTTCGGGTAGATGCAGACGGTATCTTATGGCAGGGCCATGAGACTTTGTATTCCTGATGATCAAGAACTCCAGGAAGCATTGTTAGATGAGGCTCATAGCTCCCCATTCTCTATTCATCCTGGTTCAACCAAGATGTACCACGACATAAAACAATACTTTTGGTGGAGTGGTATGAAAAAGGATGTTGCGACTTACGTCTCCAAATGTCTTACCTGCCAGCAGGTTAAGATCGAGCATCAGCTATCTAGCGGTCTTCTACAATCGTTAGATATTCCAGAGTGGAAGTGGGACAAGATCATCATGGATTTTGTTAACGGTCTTCCGCAGACAAAGAGGAGGCACGATGCGATTTGGGTTATCGTTGATCAACTTACTAAGTGAGCTCATTTCTTACCGATCCGCAAGGAAGATTCAGTCAGTAAACTCACCGACACTTACAAGAAGGAGATCATGAGACTTCATGGTGCTCCATCCAGCATCGTCTCGGACAGAGATCCTCATTTCACTTCGCGATTTTAGAGGAGTCTACAGAAAGCTTGGGGTACAAAACTTAAGCTTAGCACGGCTTTTCATCCGCAAACAGACGGGCAATCAGAGCGAACGATTCAGACATTAGAAGACATGTTGAGGTCATGTGAGTTGGAATGGACGGGAGATTGGGGCGATTACATCTGTCTGGTAGAGTTTGCATACAACAACAGTTGGCACGCAAGTATTAAGTGTGCTCCATTCGAGATGTTGTATGGTAGAAAGTGTCGCGCCCCAATCTGCTGGGATCAGGTTGGTGAGCGAACACTTGAAGGACCAGAAATGATAGAGTTGACCAACGAGAAGGTCGCTGTAGCTAAGTAGAAATTGCAAGAAGCACGGTCAGGTCAGAAGAGTTATGCCAACAAGCATCGTAGGGACTTACATTTTAATGTAGGAGATCACGTTTTTCTTAAGGTATCGCCGACACGTGGTGTTAAGCGTTTTGGAATCAAAGGGAAGCTCAGTCCTCGATTCATCGGACTGTTTGATGTCACTGAGCGAGTCGGTGAAGTATCTTATCGTTTAGCGTTACCTCCGCAGCTTTCTCTTGTTCACGATATTTTTCATGTGTCCTTACTCAGAGGGTACAAGTATCATCCGCTTCACATGGTTCAAATCCACTGGAACAGATTCGTCAAGATCTTACCTTCTTAAAGGAACCCAAACGAGTTTTTGACAGGCAAGAACGAGTCATGAGGAAGAAGACGATTCCATTCATCAAAATCCTTTGGAGGGATCATACCGAGCGAGAAGCCAGTTGGGAGACCGAGGAGTCTATCCGGACTTCTTACCCTCATTTCAAGTTTTGAATTCGGGTATGTTACTCTTTTTCCAGTTTACATTATCTATAATTGGGGGACGAATTATTCTTTTTAGGGGAGAAGAGTTGTAAAACCCGCATGCTTTTACCATGAATAGTACCCTTATAATCGTACGTACATGATTTAAACTTTCCTTTTATAACATGAATACATGTCACGAACATAAATTACAAGGATTACGTACGTGTTATTACACGATAAATATTAAGTACGTGATAGTTCACGAAAATGATTATAGATAATAATTAAATCACGAACATGAAATTATGAACGTAAGAATCACAAACATATAATTATGTAATTACGTAATTATTTTTTACGATTACGTATAAGTATATAAGATAACACGAACATTTAATAATAACGTCACGTAAATATGAACATGAGAACACGTAATAATTTAGAACTCGGAAAACTACGGGTTTCCCCTTGGTGGGCCCTTGTAGCCGCGACACGCACAAAGAGAGAGGGGGGCCCAAAAGCCCACTTTTTTGTTTAATTAAAGAAAACTAAAACTACAGAGTTTTCATAAAACATTTTTATAGAAAAAAAACTAAAACCCTAGCTCCCTTGGACCCCATAGCCACGGCACACACACAAGCACAAGGAGGATTCGATATTGATTTTTGGATCTTTGGTATTTGGTTCGTGTTCCTGTTATTTTCAATCACACGTCAAGGTAAAACATAAAACCTTAATCTTTAATCTTTTTTTATTTAATTATGTTTTTATGTTAGATCTTTAAAAACATTAAATAAAACATGTAATGGGATTAAATAAAACATGGGAAAAGGGTTTGTTTTGTTTGGCTTGTGGTTCGGCAGCCGACCGAGAGTTAAAGGACTCTCGGTGTCCCTTGTAAACCACAACCGAGACCCCCTAAGGGGCTCGGTGTGGGTCTCGGCGCAGTAGCAAGCACCACCGGCTTGCGCCTGTGGCTCTTTGGGTCGGACGGGGGGAAGCATCGAGGCAACAGAGGGGAGGACACCGGCTTGTGTCAGTGGGATCTTCAAAGCTGGTAGCGGCTAGCCACGGCGCAGCAGCGGCAGCTGCCGCCACTGTTGGCAGCGCAGCCACCAACCGCGACTATGGATGGTGGTTGGTGGTGGGGTTTTGGTTCGGGCCGGTTCACGGGTTTACGGGTCCGGTTCACGACATGTTTTTAATAAAATAATACATGGGTTCGGTTTATTATTTTATTTTACAAGTTTATTTATTTACAAGTTAATTAAATTATCTTAACTTGTTATATAATTAATTTAGATAGAAAATGACTTAGGTTTATTATTATTATTAATAATACATGATTATAACCTAAGTATTTTTGTTAGGAAATTTAGACTAAAGTAAGTAATTAATTATTAAAACATGACATATAATTAATTAATTTCCATGACTTAGGTTACATTAATATAAATATTAATACATGTTTTAACCTAAGTATTATATACACTTTAATTTAATTAAATCATGATTATATTTAAGTAAATCGTATAACATATAGTTTATTTAATTAACATGTTATAATTAATAAACTATACTATTAATCACATGACTTAGTATATTTAATCAATAAAACATAAGCTTATTTTATTAGCTTAATAATCCAGCTTATTTCTAAATATGGAAACTTTCTATTGTTAGAAACATATTTATTTTAAGCAGTTAATCTATCTTTGGAAACTTTCTATTTTTGGAAACTTTTTATTTTTGGAAACTTTCTATTTTAAGAAACCTGCTATTTTTAGAAAGTTACTTATTATTACACAACAAGTATAATAATACAAGAAATACTTAATCAGAATATCCAGAATACATGATAAACACAACATAACGTTAGAATCAGTAAAACAAGACATGAACATATAAAACAAGCTAAGACAAGATATAAAACCAGTTATGTACACAGTAACCAGAACACTTATACATGTATACTATTTATGTAACATTAGTGAGATCGAAGTAGGACTCTCTTCCGTTCGTCTTCTTCGTTCACTAAACACAAGGTACGGATTCTCCGTCCTTTCAGTATGGACATTCTTTCCTTATTAGGATTTCCTCGTATGCAGCCAACTGTTTTCCTATTATATGTTTTATATGTTTTGATTGCTTATGTTTAATTAAATGCCTAACCATATACATACATGACCAGTTTCACCTAGTTATGGAGGTACAATAACCATAACACTAGAGGCACCAATGTTATGACTTCACCACGGCCGAGTGATAGCTCATGGCGTCCCTTTCAGCTTTTGGCCATATTATTATGTTATCATGTGGGGCGTATGGGTGCATCCTAGGTTACATGTTTTTGACAGATTATTCAGGTGAATGTGGTGTGTGCCTTGCATCCTTCACAAGGAGTTGATCCCTCCTACCCAAAATTATATTAATTAGAGGCAACCCCTCTAATTGCATGATGAGGTCACCCCTCCAAGTATTCATGCACGTTAATATTTCATGACCTATATTGGCTTAATGGTTAACATGTTAAACAGTTTTCATAAGATAAACATAAGGCTTTTCAAACTATAAAACCAGTTTTACTAAGTTATACCAAGTTTTTCAGGACTTAATCAATTCCGCTACAATATGTTGTATATACTTATGTTATTCATTCTATGCTTGTATATGCGTACACTGAGCATTATGCTCAGCCGTTTTCCTTTCATGTTTCCTAAAACGGCAGGTACTCAAGGGCTCTCATAGGTTCTAAGCGTAGGTGCATATGGATTGGAAGCTTACTAGCCTTTATTACTTTATGATACATTTTACTACTTATTTCCATGGACATTGTTTAGTCCTTTTCCTTTACAGTACTTATGTTTGTGTGTGATGAGCTTTTACTTTGGGGTACCGATGTTTGTTTCCGGTATTTACTTTATGGTCATGTAATGTTTAAGACATTTATCCTTGTATGCTTTGATGACACGCCATAATCACGCGTGACATTCCATTTATCAAAATGGGGTGTTACACTTTTAGTGGGGAAGTAATATCTGAGGTAAGTTTTGTACCTTGAAATGATATTCTTATGGCATTTGGAATATGCCATATTCAAATTTACATTTTCCATTTTAATAAAACGTTTTCTTAAAAAGAAAGTTTATTAAAAAATCTTTTGTCATATTTGACAAATTGTAAGTTTAGGATTAATCACTTTTATGATCACTATTCATGACTAAGATATGTTAGTGCAATACTTAAATGATTATTAACTTGTCGTGATCAAAACTAAGAAAGATTAGTTAACACTAATAATGTTTTTAGGCATTGTTTTGTATTAACAATAATTGACATAACGAAACATAAAAGTATAATCAAAGATATTTAACATTGCCTAGTGTGGACGACTATTGTTCAGTCCACAAAAATCCAAATGAAAGACATGTGACTAAGTACGGACGACTATGGTTCAACCCCATATCAGTATAAAGTTCAAAAGAAGAAACATGTGACTATGTATGAACGACTATGGTTCAATCCATACTAGTCAAAACTCAAGAGAAAACATAATGAATAGTAATCAACAGCATGTGACTAAATATGGACGACTATGGTTTAATCCATACTAGTTAAAATTCAAAGGAAATATCATGAGTAAGGACTGACAATATGTGACTAAGTATGGACGACTATGGTTCAATCCATATTAGTCAAAATTCAAAAGAAAACATCATGAGTAATAATCAGCAATACTTAGAAAATATCAGTACATGGAGTGTAACAAACGTCGTTTTGAGGGAGAGCCTGGTGACTGGCCACTAGTCACAGGTCATGTTTAGAGCCTACAGGTTGAAACCTTGGGCTCTGATACCATAATTGTAACGACCCACTTTGATAAGAAGACCGTTACATGATAATTATGACGTGTCATGAAAGCATGAAAGGTAATATGTCTTAAAAACATAAAAAGGATGAAAGAGGTGTTGTAGTCAGGAACAAATCAATGCTTGTTGCCCAAGGCTATATACAGGAAGAAGGGATAGACTATGATGAGGTTTTTACTCCTGTGGTAAGAACAGAAGCCATTAGGTTATTTTTAGCCTTTGCCTCATTTATGGGGTTCATAGTTTATCAGATGGATGTCAAAAGTTCATTTCTTTATGGCACTATTGATGAGGAGGTGTATGTTTCACAACCTTCTGATTTTGTAGTCGTAAATTCCCCAATAGAGTCTACAAGGTGATCAAAGCTTTATATGGTCTACATCAAGATCCTAGAGCATGGTATGCTACACTTTCAAATTTTCTATTGAAGCATGTATATAGAAGAGGGACCATTGACAAGACTCTTTTCATCAAGAAAGATAAGAAGGACATCATCCTAGTGCAAGTTTATGTGGATGATATTATCTTTGGTTCTACTAAGAAGAAATGGTGCGACGAGTCTGAAGTATTGATGAAAGGCAGATTTCATATGAGTTCTGTAACGACCCACTTTTATAAGAAGACCGTCACATGATAATTATGACGTGTCATCAAAGCATGCAAGGTAATATGTATTAAAAACATAAATGACCAAAAAGGAAAGTCGGAATCCAACATCGGCCCCCAAACCAAGCTCACACATGCATAAAATAAAGAATGTAGAAAAGGACTAAACATTGTCCAACCAAGCACAAGTATGTAAAATGCAAAATGAAAAGAAGTCTAAGGTAGCCTCCATCATATGCACGTACTCTCAATAGCCTATGTCTGTCCTTGGGTACCTGCCGTATGGGACATGGAAAGAAAATACGATTGAGCACTACGCTTAGTGAAAGGATATATGACATGATAAAAATAACTAAAACATAAGTAAAAGACGTGGAATGCAGCGGAATATGTGTAAGTCCTGGAAAACTTGGAACATGTTTTATAAACTGATTTATAACTGAAAAAAGTCTTATGTTTATACATGCAAAATTATTTAAATGCCAAAGAGCTCATATAGGTCATGATATATATCAACGTGCATGAACACATAGAGGGGTTACCTCTAATTATATATGTCTGGGTGGAGGGATCAGCTCTAATGTGACGGATGTAGAGCACACACCACAGTCACCTTGTAAACCTGAAAAACATGTACTAGGATGCAACCATACACTCCACATGATAATAATAATAGTAATGGCCAAATTAATTGAAGGGACACCTCAAGAAATCACTCTCGTCGAGGAAGAGTCATGACACCGGTGCCTCAAGTGTCATGGTTATAGTACCTCCATAACTATGTGGACATGGTCATGCATGTATATAGCTCAGCGAATTTAAAATGATAGCATGGCAAACAATGAAAAGTTTTATGACATTTAAACTGGGGAAAACATATGGCAACAAACGGGGAATCCTAATCATGCATAGAAAGAGAATGTCCTTACTGAAGGACGGAAGGCGGAAAGTACTACTCTGACTTCATGAGTGCTACATAATAAAGGACGTGTATGAGTTGTATGTTCATGTATATCTTACTGATTCTTAGTTTACTATACTTTTTCTTGACTTGTTTTACTTGTTCTTGACTTGTTTTACTTGTTCATGTCTTTTTTACTTGTTCATGTCTTGTTTTACTATTTCATGCTTTATCATGTATTTCTTAGTATTAAACGTTTCATGTGTTCTTGATTAATGTATTACATGTTTCATGTGTTATTATACTTGATGCTTCATAATTAGTAACTTTCTAAAAATAGCAAGTTTCCATAAATAGTAACTTTTCAAAAATAGTAGGTTTCCATAAATAGTAAGTTTCCAAAAATAGTAAGTTTTCATAAGTAGTAAGTTTCCAAAAATATTTTTTTTTTCATAAATAGTAATAAGTTTGTTAATAAGCATATAGTATGAGTCGAAGCTTAATGAACATATTTTATAAGTCACAAATTATTAAATGATATAAGAGTAAAGCTTATTTTAAATAAATTCCTTAACATGTCATAATCTTATAATAATTATTAATTAATAATATAGCATGATTTAATAATAATAAGACTTTACTATCAACTTGGTAATTTGTATAATTAAAATAAAAGTAGAATTGATTTAATTAGACTATGGTTTAAAATGTAATTAATTATTATATATACTTTGTCATGGATATAATATTAATTATAAATTAGTATTTCAGGATTACAAATAAATATAATTAAAGCCTTAAACTTGATAATAATTATTACTTATAAATAATAATAAGTCCATGTTAAATAAGTCAAATTAATAAGTCGTAAAATAAGCCGGTTAATAAGTCGTGATCAATTTCTCCAATAATTAATCTAGTTAATTATTTTTATAAGCCCAAAACAATAAGCCAAAATATAACCCCCAAACACTCCTTGGTCATCTCGGTATAACCGAGTCAAACACAACATCAACCAAGACCAAAAGGTCTCGGCTATAACGTCAAACAAACGCTCCATCTGCTGCGGCTGTGGCTTTAGCCACTGGCCAGTCAAAACAGCCACGACTGCTTAGCTGTTCCCACCGACAGCAGTCGGTTCCCCCTGTTCTCAGTCCTGTCCCACCGACAACAGTGGTTTACCACCGAGACCACCATGGTCTGGTGCCACTGTGCCCCATTTGGGGGTTGCGGCTGGTGAGGGAAAACAGCCATCGTGGCTTGCAGCTGGTACAAAAGCAAACCGAGAGCACCGCCTCCGATGGGTTCTCGATTTCCGTGTGATCAAAAACACCCAACCCGATTAATTATCTTGGTTTTAATTATGATATACCCGTGTTCATTACCATTCGATTTATATAATTCATGATTCAATATAACAGTTAAGAAAATGGGATTTAAGGTTTACCAAACGAAGCAAAGATCGTGAGATGAACACATAGAACACACCTCGAATCATCAAAGATCAAGAAAAGTTTTTCTCCCTTGTTTCCTCTTGTAGAAACCGGCGGCTATTAACCCCAAGATAGGGTTTCTTTTTTGTTTTACTGAGTTTTGTAATAATGAGAAGTACTGGAAGGTTTTTCCCTAATTATATTGTTTAGTGGGCCGGGCTTTGGGCCCCTTTTTGTTTCTCTCTTGCATATCCGGCCAAGCACCCCTTTATATATATATATATATATATGTTTTAAGTTTTATTAATTCCTGTGGATCATAAATTCGTGACTTAAGTTCGTGTTATATCGTGTCGTGATTTATTTAATATACTTAAATCCTTGTCGTAATTTATTACATATACGTAATACTTGTCGTGTATTAATGAAATACTATTCGTGTTGTAAATTTAATATACGTTATTACTTGTCGTGTATTTATGATTTTTAATTCCATGTCATATCTTGTCGTGCCGTATTAAATATACGTACTTACTTGTATTATTAAAAGTTTAAATTTAATGTCATTTTTAAGCGGGTTTTACAAGTTCTATGGGAGAACTTACTTTCTTCTTAGGACTACAAGTCAAGCAGAGGAAAGATTGTATTTTTATCAGCTAGGATAAATACGTTGTTGAAATCTTGAAGAAATTTGCAAGTATGGAATCTAAGAGTGTTGTTCCCATTCAATCCATAACACAAGATTTAGAAGAGATATTTAGAGAGAGAAAGAGAAGAAAAGTAGAGAGAGAAACAAGAGAGATTTGGAAGGTTTATGTTTACTAGAGAGAGAAAGTAAAATGAACCAACACCCTCTTTCACATGTGAAAGAGGGTTATATACCCCACGGCTCTAAGGCCTTTGTGGGCTTCATCTTGGGCCGGGCTTGGCTTTCTTTTGGGCTTACGCCCCTAACTTATACAATATTAGCTTAAAGTCCAAGCCCGGTTTTCCCGACTAGCCTATTACAATACATGACCAATAACGACTAAGATGACCTATTACATTCTTGTTCGACTATATAAAATATAAGGCTAACAATCTCCCCCAATGTATCGGTCATCTTAAAAAGCTTAAAAAGCATAAGATGATTGAGTGAATACATTCTTGTAGAGGAGATCTTCCTGCTTTGGTCTTGTATCTTGGTCTTGATCTTGTTTGTAACAGCTTTGTTCCTTCATGCTTTCGTGATCTTTATCTTGAGCCTTTGTCATTTGACTTTGAGTGCTTGAGATCTTCATCTGTACTCCTTGTGATTAAGATGACCTATTTCATTCTTACGTTCTTAGGTATCTTGATTATCGCCATCTCGTGCTCTTGTGACTTCTGAATCGACATCGGTTGCACAGCTACGCCACCTTCTTGATATGCAGCAACATATATAGACACGGATGAAATGGCTTTGAACATTTCACCCTAACTCGGTAGCGTTTTACCTCCGGTCGGTGAAGACCGTTAAACGGTATTAAATACCGTACCTGTGATCAGATAGACTCGATTAAGAACCTCCTTGACAGGGTTTCCCGGCGGTAGTAGCCAGTTCTCTTTACTCGACCGTCTCAAAGCAGACTGCAAACGTAAAGAGTGAATCATAAGGATAAATTATCCGTCTGATTAGAGTCGTCAATTCAGATCTCCTGGAACAAGTTTGATTCTAAAAGAATCGCACCATTGTTGCTTTCCAGTTTGTCACAAGCTTGATTCATAGAGAATCTTGCGAGTTACCTACCGCAGTGCTGTTTGATGTTGACACTGGAAGGATTTCCATTCGTCACTGTGAACACTAATGAGTGTCACTCTGAATGTTCTGGCAAGATCACATAGATTTTGCGAAGAAACCTGGAATCAAGTTTGAATCAATTAAGAATCGCAACTTAGTTGCTTTCCAGTTCTCACAAGTTTGATTCGTGTAGAATCGCACAAGTTACCTACCATGAGCTTGTTTGATGCTGGCTCAAGCAGGATTTCCATCTTCATTGTGAATCGTATCACTCAGATGTTCTGGCAATATCACAAGGATAATGCGTAGGACTCGATTGTGTCCTAATGAGATGATAAATTGATCTCGTTTGGCTCTAGACTCAATAAGTGCATTTTTGGTAATCGGAGGCTGGAGCAGACTGCCACCTTTTCAATATTAACTAACTCGGAGTGAGAAAGTCAATAGATACGTGTTGATCTCCATGACAATGAGACAAGTTTCTTTTGAGAGAAACTCGAATAGCTGGGGAAGGGTTGTGCATCGCATCACTGGGTCCATGACACTTGTCTTCAAAAGATGTGTTAACCCGGTTTCTACCTAAGTTGCACAGAATATTCAACTCCTTCAATGCTTACCAATACGTCATCATTAGCACCTTGTTGTGATTGTTCTAGTGCTAACTTAAGTAATTGGTCCGCATTCAGCTTCATTCCACTCCATGTTTCCTAAGGACAACTATTTCTAGCTATGGAATGTCCTTGGGTAGATCCCTCCGGTTCTGGTTGGATCATAGGACTTAGTTTCCTATCCTAAACCACCTTTTGACTCCATCGTTCCGTCGTGGATAGTAGGTTGTTTTGGGTAAAAATCGTAACCATAAAACCATTGAAAACCATTCAAAGTGTTTGATAAAAATCAAAACTTTTAACACTTGAAAGTTTTACATTTCCGAAAAGCTCCCCCTACACACATGCATCGATATACGAAATAGTTTGGCATGTGAAGGAAAGAGTTGCACTTGAGTCTTTAAGATCACTTGTTGCGATATATTACATTTTAATCACATTTTCTCCCCTATCTCTAATATAAAAACATCATATTAGAGATACTAATTGATTAAAATATGACAATTTCTGAAAACCGATTGGGAGAGAAACATGTGTGCACGAATGAAGCATGGAACATATTCAGTCGGGTCGCTCCCCCTCAACAATATATGTGTGTCTTGAGACAAAATTTGACAAAATTTTAGAAAAACGACACCACAAAATATGTTGAGGTACGGAGTTGAGATGCCTTTTCCGATATAATATATTACATTTGACTATTTCATATCATTTTCGGAATGTGTTGGATACATAAAATATGACAATTTTAGAGATGTGCCCAACAACATTAAAAGGCTTGATTTTAAAACGCTCCCCCTCAAAAATTGATCAAAATAACATATGACAATTTTGAGATATAAAACCACTTATGAGGAAGGGAGTGTTGAACACACAATTTTGAAAGATTTAAAAAAAAAACTTTTGAGAAATTCTTGAAAAATTGTGTTCAACGGTTTTAAAATAATCAGGATAGAAGACTTCTCTTCTATTGCTTAGGGAAAGCGCACTGAAACGTACACTCCCCTTTCGGGTCCGTTTTTCATGAGCTCAAAACTTTGATTGTTTTGTGACAAGCTCATGACCGAGAAAAATAAATTCTCGTTTTGAAGGATAAGTTATCATCCGTGATAAACTTTCCTTAAGTTGAAGTTCGAGTTCTAAGCTGACATTTACTTAGAAATCGTTTTTCATGAACTTAAAAACTTTGAATGTTTTTATGAGAAGCTCATGACCGAGAAATCATTGAGAAGGATAAGTTATCGTCCGAGATAAACTTTCCTTAGTTGAGGTCCGAGTTCTAAGCTGTGATGCGCCTAGAAGTCACTGTGAGAGAATATCAAGCAGCTTCATTTGCCAAAACCTCCAAGTCTTCTGGAGTCATATACTTCATACCAAGACGGCCAACGAGATACGCAAACCTATCTTTCGATAGAGCTTTTGTAAACAAGTCTGCCAGCTGGTACTCAGTTCTGACAAAGTATAATTCCACGATGCCGCGTTCCACTTGTTCCTTGATGAAGTGATATCTGACATCGATGTGCTTGGTGCGGGAGTGTTGAACCGGATTGCAAGATATGGCTATGGCCGACTTTGAGTCACAATACATAGGTATTTTATCAAAGTGGAAGCCATAATCCGTGAGTTGAGTTCTCATCCAGAGGACTTGAGCACAACACGCGGATAGAGCCACATATTCTGCCTCAGCTGATGAAAGCGAAGTGCAATCCTGCTTCTTTGACGACCAGCTGACAAGTTTGTCTTCCCCTAGAAATTGTATGCTACCAGAAGTGCTTTTACGACTATCAAGACAACCTGCGTGATCAGAATCTGAAAAAGCAGTTAGATGAAAACCGGTTTCCCTCGGATACCAGAGTCCCATGTGAATGGTATTCTTAAGGTACCGAAAGATCCGTTTAACCTCTTTGAGGTGCTTTTGAGTAGGTGTGGCTTGATATCGTGCACAATAGCATGTGGCATGATGAATATCAGGCCTGCTGGCTGTAAGGTACATAAGTGACCCGATCATACTGCGATATCGCGTTTGATCTACGGGATATGAGTACAAGTCAGCGTCTAGGGATGTGGTCGACAATGGTGTACCAACGCGAGCACATGAGGTCATACCATGCTTTTTAAGTATCTCTTGAGCATACTTAGCTTGGTTAATGAAGATACCACGTGGGGATTGATGAATCTGGAGGCCTAAAAAGAATTTTAGCTCCCCCATCATTGACATTTCAAATCTGCTGTGCATTAATTTTTCAAAACGTTTTGAAAGTTTTGGGTTCGTAGAACCAAAAATAATGTCATCAACATAAACTTGCACCAGCATTATGTCATCCCCATATTTATTAGTAAAGAGAGTAGGATCAATAGAACCTTTGGAGAATCCTTTGGACACCAAGAAGTTTGAAAGTTCTTCGTACCATGCCCTTGGAGCTTGCTTAAGTCCATATACAGCCTTCTTGAGACGATAGACTTTGTCAGGATGATGAGGATCGACGAATCCTTCCGGCTGATTCACATACACTTCTTCCTTCAAATGGCCGTTGAGAAAAGCTGTTTTGACGTCCATCTGAAAAACCGTGAAGCCCTTATGTGCAGCATAAGCAAGGAATATCCTGACTGCTTCCAAACGAGCGACGGGAGCGAATGATTCATCGTAGTCTATGCCTTCTTGTTGACGGTATCCCTTAACCACAAGACGAGATTTGTTTTTGATGATGGTTTGTTCTTCATCCAGTTTGTTTTTCCAGATCCATTTGAAATCTAAAATTGACATTCCATAGGGTCGGTCAACAAGTTCCCAAACATTTAGGCGTTCAAACTGATGAATTTCGTCTTGCATTGATTCAATCCACGCATGATCAGTCATGGCTTGTTTGATGTTTGTAGGTACAGTTGAACTCACGGTGAGTGCATACATACACACATCGCCATCGGTTTCGAGTTGTCTGCGTGTTCGAACCGGTTGTGAAGGATTTCCAATGACTTGCTCCAATGGATGATCACGTGTCCAATGGTGAGTGGATGGATATGGTTGGTAGAATGTATGCATGTTGGACGGATCAACATGTTGACTAGAAGACTCTCCGACTTCGTGTACCGGTGTACCGAACGGATTGATAAATTCTTCATCGTCAGGTTGTGCATCGACTGCTTGATTGTTGTTTCCTCCTTCAGCATTGACGGTTGGTGATGTTGGTTGTATGACAGTTTCTTGAGTTTGTTGAGTATCCACTGGAATTGTCTCTTGAGCAACGGTTGCTGAAGTAGAGGCAGTTGTGTCTTGTTGATTTTGTTCAGGTGCATCAGCAGTATTGACAGCGGAAGGCTTTGACACAACTTGATTGTTTCCATAGTAATATTCATCAAACATAGGATCATATAAGTCAACCAACTCATTCATATGTGTCGTATCCGTCGAGTCTGCTGTAGGAGTACTTTGTTGACATTCTTGCACGGGACGTACACTGTTTTGTGTAGGTGCCATTGCTGGACATTGAGGTGCGGGACTTGAGCTGTTGTGATCAAGTACCATTTGTGGAAATTCGTCAAAGTTCACATGAATTGTTTCGACAATAATCTTTGTTCTCTTGTTATAGACTCGATATCCTTTCGACAATGTAGCATACCCCACAAAAATACATGCATCACCTTTTTCTTTCATCTTGTCGAGATTTTCACCGTCTTTAAGGATGTAGCATAAAGATCCAAATACGTGAAAGAATTTGACAGTAGGTTTCCTGCCATTGATGATGTGGTAAGGTGTCTTTTCATGTCTAGGGATGACGAGAGAACGATTCTGAGTATAACAGGCAGTTGCAATTGCTTCAGCCCAGAAGAATAGCGGTAATTTTGAAGCAGAAAGCATTGTTCGAGCAGCCTCAACCAAAGTACGGTTCCGTCTTTCGACAACGCCGTTTTGTTCAGGAGTTCGAGCAATAGACGTTTGATGTTCGATGCCTTCTTCTTGAAAGTAAGATTGCAAGTTCTTGTTCAAAAATTCAGTACCCCTATCCGTTCTTACGGTTAAGACTTGAGCTTGAAGATTTCGTTGTATCATCTTGAGAAAGTTTTTGAGAACCTCTGGTGTTTCATCTTTGGACCTTAAGAAGAAAGTCCATGTGTATCTAGAGTAATCATCAACAATCACGAGAATATACTTTTTCCCGTTAATACTTTCTACACGCATGGGACCACATAAATCCATGTGTAGAAGTTCTAATCGTCCTTTTGAGCTTGGGGTAGTCTTTGACTTGAAAGACTTCCGTTTTGCTTTCCCCAACTCACAAGAAGAACAAAGATGGTCTTTGACGAATTTCAACTTAGGAAGACCGGTCACAATATCATTCTTAGAAAGCAAGTTGATTGTGTCAAAGTTGAGATGTGACAATCGTTGATGCCATAACCATGCTTGAGATGATGAGGCTTTAGCCATTAAGCATATTGGATTTGTTGAAGATGTGTCTTGAAGAGTTACTGTGTAGAGATCAGAACCACGAGAACCTGTAAGAAGGTCATTCCCATCGTAGTCTCTAACATAGCAAGTAGATTTCCGAAAAGCCACTTCCAAATCCGCATCACAAAATTGACCAACCGAGAATAAATTGTGATTCAGTCCTTCGACGTAATAAACCCGTTTTATAGTGATATTCCCTTGAACCAAGTCTCCATATCCGAGTATCGGTGCAAATTGATCATTTCCAAATCGTACCGTACCCAGAAACTTCTCCACGAAGTTAATGAGAAGCTTGAGATTGCCCGTCATGTGCTTTGTGCACCCAGAGTCCATTATGAATAGGATGAGTTCGACGAGCTGCAGAAGAATTAGAAGACAATGTAGCATTTGACAAATGGGAGCCCTTGATAGAAACGGGTTCCAAAATAGTAGTGGACCTAGATTCTAAAGGCAAGCTAACATTCATAGACCCAATTAGAATGGGGGTTGTCTTAGGTACCCATTTGTATCCGGGTGGTGTAAATCTTGAATACCCCCGTGTACATGTCCGAATCATGTTCTCATAAAGCTTCTTTAACCTGCTTTGTTTACGTAGAGTAGTGGATTCTAACGCACTTAGTTTCTTAAGTGGTTGCTCAGTGGATTGGTTCAAAGTTCTTGTGGGTTTACTAGTACTAGTGGGCATACGAATAGGCTTCCTAGTTCTAGTATTCACGCCATTATAATTAAGAGCACAAGCATCATGATTGAAAGTACGAACACATTTGCCACATTCAACACAAACAAATTCAACATTCGAGGTCTTAGCATTTAAACTGTCATTACATGCAGTTACAGACGTTTTATTCTTAGAAAACTTAAAATTCCTACGTTGATCTTCTACTTCATTCTTCTTCCCTTGACTATTGTTAGGCATGACTCTATCTTCAACTCTAGTGCTCTTAAGCTGTGGTCCGCTAACACTAGTAGTGGGATTTACTCCTGTAGAAGAAGACACACGTTGATTAGTTTTCCTAGTATTCTGAGGTAACTGCGTTGTTCCAGTTTGAGTGGACCTAGTGTTCATCTTATACATTCCAGGTGCTATCACATTAGTGCTCTTATCATTTCCTATCTTAGGCAAAGTCTGTGGGGATTGTCCCAAAATAGATGTTTTAGGGCATTTAACCGCATTCGGTTGACGAACGGCGGATGGTTTACCCAAAACAGACTTTTCGTTGATTTTCTCAATGAGTTTCTGTAACTCACTTATGGCTATGTCCCTTTCTTTTAGCTGAGCTTTCAAATCATTTATTTCGAAATCTTTTTCATTCAGTAGACGAAACGAAGAAGCTGACATTTCTTGACACTTTTTATGATTATGAGATTTTTCACCTTTTTGTAAAGCAAGTTCAAGAGAAATGGAGTGTTTCTCAAGTTGAGAAAAGCTTTTCGAAAGTTTGTTATATGACTGAATTTGTTTTGAAAGCTCTACTTCAAGATTGCGACATTTCGCGTCCGATTCTGACACTAGACATGCTACATGACAATATTGATCAAGATCGGTATACACACCAAGTATAGCATTCATATGATCAGCATAAAAATATTCCTTAGAAAGTCGATCAATTTCGTTAGAAAGTTGGTGTTCTTGTGTCTTTAATTTAGTTTGAAGAAAATCAACTTCATCTTCAAGAGATTTAACATAACTTAAATCAGTTAACATTTCCTCAGTGAGAGCTGTATAAAACATTTCCACATTTTTTGAAAGATCATCAATGGTTGGAACAATACATTGTTGAATGACGACTTCTACTTGTGGGTTAGGTTTAATATTCCAAATGGTATCCCTAGAAACTTTTTCATAGTCGACGACACCTTTGTACAAATTTAAAACCCCTTGTTTTATAAACTCAAATTGCTGAACACTTTTGCTTTTCTCATCCCATTTACGTTTGTCATCCAAAATTCGCTTTTCTAACAAAATTGATTGCTTTTTGAAACTCCTTTTTAAATAAACTTTCTTTTGTGGTTCATCACTTGGTGGTGGAACACTATTATACATCTTTTGTTCTTTTGAAAGTTCTTTTTGAGGGACAAACTTAATATGATTGTTAGAATCAGAAAGGTTATGATTTCTTCGCAGTCAGGGGAAAGCATAAGAGCAAGATTATCAACATAACAACCGATGTCATAAAGAGCAGGCTTGGTACTTTGAGCTTTCTTGAGATATTCAGGCTTGACAAAACTCGTTTTCATATTTCTATTGAGCATATTCATAGTTTGAATAGACTGACCCGTTTTGTAAACAATGTTGTTTAACGTGTCGACTCTCTTTTCCAAAGCAAGAATTTTTTCAATATCCTTTTCTTCACGAGTTTTATAAAGCTCAGTTTGTTCTTTGTTAATCGACTCTAATTCAGTAATTTGGAGTTTATGTAGCAGCAGTTGTTCTTCAAGTTCCGATATCTTCTGTTTTGACATATGTATTCCGTGTGTTACTTCAGAACAATATTGTTCGTTGAGCACCTTACGTTCATATACCAAACCATTAGCTATTGCAACTCGTCGATCAGCTTCTTTTACATAATCACACTCTTTAAGCCTGTCTATCTCCTCGGCTAAGGATGTGTTTGCTTGCTTCAAACGTTTATTAGCATCTTTGTTTTCCTCAATTTCATGTTTTAAAGAATCAATTATAGACGCAAGCAAATCACGGTCCTCATCCGAGTCACTATCCTGAGCATCATTACCTTCATCATTACACATATGCTGTGAATCCGTAGAGATATTGCTATCCTCGGTGTCCATTACATATGTGTCATTGATGCTTTCGGGTTGCTCAGGATGCCGTCGTTCATTAGCAAACACATTATAGTTGTCATTTGTTGGTACCTTTTCAATTGGCTCAGTATCAAAGATAGGTCCAGAAGTATCAGTAGTCTCTGGAAGCACTTCTTGAATCTTTGCCATGTACACATAATGTGCCTCTAGCTCTTGATCATCGGCTTCATCATCAGTGTCATCACGCCAGTCAACTTCATCTGCTGTAAGTGGAATTCCTGCTTCTTCTTTCTTACACAGCAGCATCTTTTCCTTGTGATACCCTGAGTCCTTAACCCGTTTTGGCTTCTTGCATTCCCTAGCCATGTGCCCAAATCCCTTATAGTTGAAGCATTGAATCCCAGTCTTCTGCACAACCGGAGTGCCTACAGTATCTATAGCCCCAACTTGATTCAGCATCCTCTGATTATCATACCTAGCATCACGATCATACCTAGGTGCATGATCAACCTCCTTATATCTAGCATTGGATGATGATCTGAGGTTGTTGTTGGTAGGTTTGTAGATCTTCTTATAAGTTGTGGTGAGTAAAGACATGAGTTCTTCAATCTTCTTGTCCCTTGAAGTTTGTTCATCATCACTGTCTCCATCTGACTCGGTGTCATACTTTGGAGGTGGAGTGGGGACAATTGCTTTTGCTTTGTGTTTAGCAGCAACTAGAGGTTTGGTGGATGAGCTTGATGACTTTGAGGAATGAGTAGGTGGTTGTTGACGGGGAACGGGTTTTGTTGAAGTAGCAGCCACAAAAGCAATAGAATTAGCAGACCGTTCTGCCTTTTCAGCCCTTAGTTCATTCACTTCATTCTGATGTTGTTTCAAGATATCATAAAGTTTGTGGTAAGATATAGTCTTGATATCCTCCCTTTGTTTGACCAAAGTCACAAACCTTTGCCATTCCGGTTTGAGTTGAAGTAAGAACTGAACATTGGCATGATGATTGGAGATGGTGCACTGATTTCTGACAAGCTCATTCATCATTTTGTAGAATCTCGAGTAATATGAGTCAATGGATTCACCATCTTCAGATGTGAATTTTCCAAACTCCCAAAGTAGATTAGTCTCGAGATCTTGAACATTGATCGACTCACCTTGCTTCAATCGATGAATTGCATTCCACATTTCCATAGCATTAGGACATGCATCAACTGTGGAATAGATATCGTTATCAATTCCAGTGAGTATGAAGTTTACAGCATCAGCTTCAGCTTGGAGGAGTTTCTTTTTCTCAGCAGAACATGTGTCAAAATCCTCCATAGCTCGTATAGTTGATGAAGTACCATCCTCTGCCTGTGTAGTAATTGGTCTGAATTCAAAAACTGGAGGTGGATTCTCAAGGCAGTGACGAAGAGCAGTTCGGTTTTCTTTTCCGTCGAGAAATCTGAGAAAACGAGATCTCCATTGAACGTAGCAACCGGCAGTGAGCACAGGTGGATTACCGTTGCCACCTTGTTCCAAACGAATTTGATTAGCAGTTGCAATGTTGATGTTGTTGTTAGACATGGTGAATACTTGTGAATGAATTGCAGATCTTAGTGGATTTGTTGTGATGATGTGTGGTTAAAATTGAAATTCCGAAATTTCCAGAAATTTTTTTTTTTCCAGTCCGACAATAAATTCCTCAGTCTGACAAAACGGTAAGCCGAAAAATTTTGTATCGCCAAATTTTGAATTTGAGTTAGAAATAGCCAAAAACTAATAGGGAAAAAATTTTGTATCACCATCGGAATGCCCATCGGAATAACCTTGTCGGAATGACCAATCGGAATGTCAAATCGGAATACCCAATCGGAATGTCCAATCAGAATACTAATCGGAATACCCTAATCGGAATGACAAATCGGGATGACAAATCGGAATGACCAATCGGAATGTTCAAATTGGAATGATCAATCGGAATGTTGTTGTCCAATCGGAATGATGCTACTGATCGGAATGCCACTGATCGGAATGCAATCGGAATGCCAATCGGAATGTTGTTGTCCAATCGGAATGATGCTATTGATCGGAATGCCACTGATCGGAAAGCCAATCGGAATATCAAATCCCTTTTCCGATTACACCAATCGGAATATATAATCCCTTTTCCGATTACACCAATCGGAATATATCCCACTTTTCTCGGACAAAACTGTGACAATCCGTCAATTTCAGGTCGATATTTTAATCTCGACTATTACATATTTTGTAATTACTTATTGAGAATTTTGAATTATCGGCTAACCGAGAAGGTTATGGCTTGAAACTTAACGTAAGAATGTCGTTTAGATGAAAACCGGCGAGGAATACGTTGGGTATCGATATTATATTCTCAATTTGTTATAATAATAATTTTATTGTATTTATTTTAATTCTCGTGATTTACATTTTAACGAATGACGAGAACTATTAGTGATCGTGATATCGACGGATGCCCGAAAATTTATGTGTTATTATCGATTGTTTCGATATTTAATATTTTCGATGTTTTTGATTTAATTACGTTTTAAGTCATGTCGAAACTATATTATTATATTTATGAATCGTTTTGACTTTTAAAAAGTATTTTTATGAAACTCGAGTCCCGTAAATATTTTCTATTGTCGTCATTTAGATTTTCTTTTTAATAGTATTTTCGTCATTTATGTTAAGCCTTTACGTGTCATTCTTTCATTCGACATATTAATGTATTTTAAGTCATTTATTAATTTAAAATAAAAATGTCCTCCGAATGTCGATGTTCTTATTTTATAATGAGCGTTTATTTTTCGTATTTTAGACGTAATTTTTAAATCGCGTAATTTTTAAAATATCGGGTTTCGATAATACCCGCTTTATCATATTATAAATATATATAACAGAAACTAACCTCTTTGTGTCATTTACGTGGCATCACCATAAAAAGTCACGCATGGTCACATCTAAGTTATTGTATACGTGTTTCTTTGTCCATAGTTTGAGATATGGTCAAAATTTTACAATTCATTTCCTTTCACAACTTTAGGCATGCACCATATCTTGTGCGTTTTCTTTTTGCCGAGCCAAAGAAAAGACATGAATGATTTTTGATTCTTGTCTGTATCCTTTCGGTTTGGAGTTCTTGTTTGGTTTGAGTTTCGGTTAAGGTCTAATGCACACGTTCAATTACGACTCGAGTTGTGATTAAGATTCAAGTTCGATTCTCGGTGTTAAGCTCTAACCGAATATTCATCAACAAAGGTGAAACAAATTCTGATGATAAGAGTACTTGCGGTCGATGCACGTCGTCCTTCGTCGCTTGATTTAATAGCTCGTGTTAATATCCGAGTTTATCTTTTGGTTCGAGTCTCGGACATATTTTACTTGATTAGTGTTCGTGTTCGCGGGTATTTTTAGTCACTCAGCATGACTCCAAATCACTTGTCTTTTCGCATGGAGCTAAGGTATCATTTTATATCGAGTTAATATTACGTCTATTGGTTGTTTAGTATTCGAATGAAATACATAAGAAGAATTATAATTGTGGCTTTCAATTAAAAAAATGAACAATATTGAGAATGAGAAATGTCTTAACGTCACATTCATACATATAAATTGCATATTTACATTTTCGGCCCTTAAAGTATTAAGAAAAATACTAATATGTATTATAAATTTTCAAAAGTAAAGCTTTTGGTCCTTTTCATGTTATGCTTTTCAAAACTAGTCCTAAAATTATAATATAGTTATTTTATGAATAAAATAATTGTGTTTATAAATATAATTTAATTTTGTACGTTGTCGTTTATATCTCTAAGACGCGCCAATTTATTTTAGGTCGTCGTTAGAAGCTCATTGTTTCTCGGCTTATCTTATTTCATCGTTTCACTCCTGTCACTATTATCTTGATCATTATCCTCATTTGATATCGAGATCACTAAGGTGAGTTCGTAGCCTCGCTTTTATTTATTTACTTATCTTATAAAACCCGCGAGGGGATAACATGCTTGTTTTACTAAAAATAAAAGAGTACAACTATAAGTTGTGGTAAGCCAATTGAATGGTGCAACTAGAAGTTGTGAAAGCTCTATTTACTTGAAAAGTAATAATTGAAAATGAAGGGTACAACAAGAGTTGCTGTAAACCCATGAATGGGTGCAACCAGAAGTTGTGGTAAACCCTTATTATTTTAAAATAGAACACAAGGGACCCGATTGTATGCTTAGATGAAAGTTATTACATAAGTTAGCTTTAGCCTTAAAAGACCCATTGAATCGTGAATTGTTAATCGAAAGAACGCTAATACTATGGATAGATCTATCGGGGTGACGCCCAGTCCGATGCGATTAGCTATCGCAATGTGTTGTGAAGCACATGTGTATTGGAGCACATCGGATGCATATGTATAAGAGAAATATACGCACTTGGCTAGGTGTGTTGGGCTGAAATAATATATGTTAACGTTCAATGTCATGAGGCTTATGTGATAACACCGATAATTATGTCCGTACAACATAATTGTCTTTCGATGTATTATTAACCATGGAAGGTTATTCAGAATACTTGTGTTCTCTTTATTTAATTTAAACTCTATGGATTCACTCAACAATTTTTGTTGATTTTATCGCATGTTTTATCTCAGGTCCATAAAGTAGGTACTCAAGGAAGGTGGTTTCATGAAGCTTGCTAAATTTTGGTGACTCTAGCCCGCTTTTATTAAATATATCCATTCAAAACAACTTTTATCTTCTAATGTGTATTGTAAATATTTTAAAATTATCTGGGACCGTGTATGGATTATTATCTTTTGAATGAATGAATGGATGTTTTATTAAAACGACTCGTTTTGAGCCGTTTTCTATAATTGTGTGATTGTATCATGTAAGTAACACTCAAGGACCCTTCCGCTAATGTGACCCGATTTTGAGAGTGTTACAGATTGGTATCCAGAGCTCAACTTATAGAGAACAAAAAGATTTTCCAAAAAATGAATTTTTGAAATCTTTTAACTATAATAGTTGCAAGCGAAACCTCCGAGTTGCCAATGGACGAGAATGAGAATATTAATATATGTATATGGGATTATATATATATATGTTGTAATCTTTATCGATTATTTGTACTTGTGAATTACAAGGTATGTTTTCATTTATTTAATTATAAATGATCATTTTAATATTATTACGAGATATTTATACGACGTAGATTGTCACGAAGCAACCCTGGTCATTTTAGCGCTAAAGCCGAAGCTATTCCCGAAGTAAATCCCGTTATTTCCGAGCCTAACTAAGTTGTGGATACTTATGATCCCAACGAAAGGGTTAATATTCTTGATGATATTTATTCAGTTACAAGGATTTTAATTCCTTGGTTCTTATTCTTGACTTATCAATCCATTCATCTCGTTTAGTAGATTTAATTTCCATTTTCATTGATCTTCGACTTCATATAGCTTTTAAAAATAGATTTTTATTAGATTGTACTTGTCGATTTTAAGTAATTCATGTTGATTGGTACGATGTTCACATGCCAAATAGGAGTCCATGCCATATCACTGATATTTTTCCGTTATATCGATTTTCATTTGATTCGGTTTTAATCTTTTGTGTTGAGCTAACGAGGCTTAAATAAGGTGATTTACAATTGTCTTGTTGAAATGAATTGGCCATTCATTTGAACAAGAAAATTTTAAATTGTTGAACCATATATTTCTAAATGTTATTTGCATGGATTTGATCGATCCATGTAAATAATGATTTATAAATGCGTGGGCTTAAGCTTATAGTATTCACACAAGAAATTCTTCTTGACTCATAGTTTTTTTTCTCTCAACTCATTCTTTGATTTTGTTCCTCTAATTCTATGATCATGCGATGATTTATATTGGGGCTGTTCCAAAGCTGCTAATTGAGGAGGATACCAAGCGTCCCAGAAAAACACTGAAGAAATCTTCTTCTAATGGGACCGAGGAGCCTTCTTAGCCACATAAATCACCTAGTAACCCTTAGTGATTTAGCTTATCATCTGTGGTATCCTTTTTAAATCACTAATTAAAGTGTAACATCAGTTAGTAAAAATAGTCTTCTGGAGTTGTATAGCATTAGACGATGATAATCTATAATGCATGGAAATACAACTTGTACTCGTTCGTGATTAATCAAATGACTATCTTTTGATTCCAAATTCTACATCTTTCCGTTATTATCTTTCCTTGCTCGTTTCATCTAATCATTCGTTCCTTTTAAACCGTTTGTTTCTTTTAATTAATCATATTCTTGTAATGCAATCATTTAATGAATACTCATTATGATTCCCGTTGTACTAGAATCATGACGCCAAGTTATTAGTGAACAAGTTGCTGCATCCTTAACTGAATTCATGGCCAACATGAATGATGGAGCTGGCGACTCTAGTGGGTCGGTAGTTCGGTTGGAGCAAGTAGTTCTGTGGTGCAGATGATTCTGGTGGAAGAGCGTGTGAAACTGAAAAAAAAAGAGTTAGGATTCCATTAAATAACTAGACCTTAGTTATCGCATGTGATAAAAAATAATTCCCAACTGAAAATTGTTTCGTTCATTAAAGCTCGTAAGTATATCGAAAGAGGTTGTAAATTATTTCTAGCTTAACTATCGAAGAAGGAATCGAAGGAGAAGCGAGTCGATGATGTTTCAGTCATTCGTGACTATCCTGAAGTCTTATCGGAAGATTTGTCGGGGCTTCCGCTCCCAAGGCAAATAGAATTCCAAATCGATCTAATTCCTGGTGTTGCACCCTTCGCATGTGTGCTGTATCATTTAACACCATCCGAACTGAAGGAAATATTTGTGCAGTTGCAAGAGCTATCTAATAAAGGTTTTACTTGATCGAGCTTGTCGTCATGGAGAGCTCCAATATTATTCGTAAGAAGGAAGATGGATCGTTTCATCGAGAACTAAATAAATTGTTGGTCAAGAACCGATATCCTTTTCCGAGGATGGATGACTTATTTGATCAGTTTCAAGTTTCTAATGTCTATTCAAAGATTAATCTACAGTCTGGTTATCATCAACTTTGCATCCGCGAGGAAGATATTCCAATTACTGTGTTTAGAAATTGTTATGGACATTATGAGTCCTAAGTAATACCGTATGGATTAACCAATGCATCGTCAATATACATGGATTTCATGAATCGTGCGTGCGAGTCATATATTGATAAATTTGTCATCATGTTCATTGATAATGTTCTGATTTATTGTAAAAATAAAGAAGAACATGGTGAACATTTGGAGACTATCTTGAATTTGCTAAGGATTAAAAAGTTGTATGCCAAACTTTCGAAATGTGAGTTTTGGCTTGAATGCATGAAATTTCTTAGCTATGTGATTGCTAGCAGTGGAGTTCTCGTCAATTCCAAAAAAAAAAAAAAAAAAAAAAAAAAATAAAACTGTTTGGATTTGATTCAGTTTGGGTCATTGTCGTCCGATTGACTAAATCTGCTCATTTCATTCCAATAATAAAATGATCGTGCAAATTATGAATCGTTTGTTAGTTGCTTGTAGTGGACATAAAATTTATTATGATGTGAAGTAAAAACCTTTGGATTTTAAGGTAGGTGGAAAAAGTTATGCCGAAAATATCACCATAGAATGGTGGTATACATTTTGGAAAACGTGGGGAGTTAAGTCCCCGATATGTTTGGACCATTCGAGATGATATTGAGTGTACGTCCGGTGGCATTAAAACTTAAATTACCTCGAGAGTTACAAGGAATTCACAATATTTTTTTTTTCATATGTCGAACCTAAAGAAATTTCTTTCCAACAATTATCTCTTTGATTTCAACGAGCGATCGAGGAAGAACGCAAGTTGATCTTCGGGACAAAGATCCCAATTTGGTGGGGATGATGTGACAATCCGTCAATTTCAGGTCGATATTTTAATCTCGACTATTACATATTTTGTAATTACTTATTGAGAATTTTGAATTATCGGCTAACCGAGAAGGTTATGGCTTGAAACTTAACGTAAGAATGTCGTTTAGATGAAAACCGGCGAGGAATACGTTGGGTATCGATATTATATTCTCAATTTGTTATAATAATAATTTTATTGTATTTATTTTAATTCTCGTGATTTACATTTTAACGAATGACGAGAACTATTAGTGATCGTGATATCGACGGATGCCCGAAAATTTATGTGTTATTATCGATTGTTTCGATATTTAATATTTTCGATGTTTTTGATTTAATTACGTTTTAAGTCATGTCGAAACTATATTATTATATTTATGAATCGTTTTGACTTTTAAAAAGTATTTTTATGAAACTCGAGTCCCGTAAATATTTTCTATTGTCGTCATTTAGATTTTCTTTTTAATAGTATTTTCGTCATTTATGTTAAGCCTTTACGTGTCATTCTTTCATTCGACATATTAATGTATTTTAAGTCATTTATTAATTTAAAATAAAAATGTCCTCCGAATGTCGATGTTCTTATTTTATAATGAGCGTTTATTTTTCGTATTTTAGACGTAATTTTTAAATCGCGTAATTTTTAAAATATCGGGTTTCGATAATACCCGCTTTATCATATTATAAATATATATAACAGAAACTAACCTCTTTGTGTCATTTACGTGGCATCACCATAAAAAGTCACGCATGGTCACATCTAAGTTATTGTATACGTGTTTCTTTGTCCATAGTTTGAGATATGGTCAAAATTTTACAATTCATTTCCTTTCACAACTTTAGGCATGCACCATATCTTGTGCGTTTTCTTTTTGCCGAGCCAAAGAAAAGACATGAATGATTTTTGATTCTTGTCTGTATCCTTTCGGTTTGGAGTTCTTGTTTGGTTTGAGTTTCGGTTAAGGTCTAATGCACACGTTCAATTACGACTCGAGTTGTGATTAAGATTCAAGTTCGATTCTCGGTGTTAAGCTCTAACCGAATATTCATCAACAAAGGTGAAACAAATTCTGATGATAAGAGTACTTGCGGTCGATGCACGTCGTCCTTCGTCGCTTGATTTAATAGCTCGTGTTAATATCCGAGTTTATCTTTTGGTTCGAGTCTCGGACATATTTTACTTGATTAGTGTTCGTGTTCGCGGGTATTTTTAGTCACTCAGCATGACTCCAAATCACTTGTCTTTTCGCATGGAGCTAAGGTATCATTTTATATCGAGTTAATATTACGTCTATTGGTTGTTTAGTATTCGAATGAAATACATAAGAAGAATTATAATTGTGGCTTTCAATTAAAAAAATGAACAATATTGAGAATGAGAAATGTCTTAACGTCACATTCATACATATAAATTGCATATTTACATTTTCGGCCCTTAAAGTATTAAGAAAAATACTAATATGTATTATAAATTTTCAAAAGTAAAGCTTTTGGTCCTTTTCATGTTATGCTTTTCAAAACTAGTCCTAAAATTATAATATAGTTATTTTATGAATAAAATAATTGTGTTTATAAATATAATTTAATTTTGTACGTTGTCGTTTATATCTCTAAGACGCGCCAATTTATTTTAGGTCGTCGTTAGAAGCTCATTGTTTCTCGGCTTATCTTATTTCATCGTTTCACTCCTGTCACTATTATCTTGATCATTATCCTCATTTGATATCGAGATCACTAAGGTGAGTTCGTAGCCTCGCTTTTATTTATTTACTTATCTTATAAAACCCGCGAGGGGATAACATGCTTGTTTTACTAAAAATAAAAGAGTACAACTATAAGTTGTGGTAAGCCAATTGAATGGTGCAACTAGAAGTTGTGAAAGCTCTATTTACTTGAAAAGTAATAATTGAAAATGAAGGGTACAACAAGAGTTGCTGTAAACCCATGAATGGGTGCAACCAGAAGTTGTGGTAAACCCTTATTATTTTAAAATAGAACACAAGGGACCCGATTGTATGCTTAGATGAAAGTTATTACATAAGTTAGCTTTAGCCTTAAAAGACCCATTGAATCGTGAATTGTTAATCGAAAGAACGCTAATACTATGGATAGATCTATCGGGGTGACGCCCAGTCCGATGCGATTAGCTATCGCAATGTGTTGTGAAGCACATGTGTATTGGAGCACATCGGATGCATATGTATAAGAGAAATATACGCACTTGGCTAGGTGTGTTGGGCTGAAATAATATATGTTAACGTTCAATGTCATGAGGCTTATGTGATAACACCGATAATTATGTCCGTACAACATAATTGTCTTTCGATGTATTATTAACCATGGAAGGTTATTCAGAATACTTGTGTTCTCTTTATTTAATTTAAACTCTATGGATTCACTCAACAATTTTTGTTGATTTTATCGCATGTTTTATCTCAGGTCCATAAAGTAGGTACTCAAGGAAGGTGGTTTCATGAAGCTTGCTAAATTTTGGTGACTCTAGCCCGCTTTTATTAAATATATCCATTCAAAACAACTTTTATCTTCTAATGTGTATTGTAAATATTTTAAAATTATCTGGGACCGTGTATGGATTATTATCTTTTGAATGAATGAATGGATGTTTTATTAAAACGACTCGTTTTGAGCCGTTTTCTATAATTGTGTGATTGTATCATGTAAGTAACACTCAAGGACCCTTCCGCTAATGTGACCCGATTTTGAGAGTGTTACAAAAACTCAACCAATACGTGATTTTAAGCCAAAAAATGATCAAAACACCCAAAAATTTTGTGTTTTTAGCCAAAGTAAATATACCAAATCACTACTAGAACTATGTAGAAGATTTGTATCAAGAAAAAACCATAAAAAACACAAGAAAAATTTTTGGACGTGATAAGATCAAAATGACCACGAAAAATCAAGAACACACCACACTAATCTTCAATCACCTATCCACTATAGGCTCTTGATACCAATTGTTGTTCCCATTCAATCCATAACACAAGATTTAGAAGAGATATTTAGAGAGAGAAAGAGAAGAAAAGTAGAGAGAGAAACAAGAGAGATTTGGAAGGTTTATGTTTACTAGAGAGAGAAAGTAAAATGAACCAACACCCTCTTTCACATGTGAAAGAGGGTTATATACCCCACGGCTCTAAGGCCTTTGTGGGCTTCATCTTGGGCCGGGCTTGGCTTTCTTTTGGGCTTATGCCCCTAACTTATACAATATTAGCTTAAAGTCCAAGCCCGGTTTTCCCGACTAGCCTATTACAATACATGACCAATAACGACTAAGATGACCTATTACATTCTTGTTCGACTATATAAAATATAAGGCTAACAAAGAGTACAGGTACACCTTTTGAAGCCAAGAAGTCACAATCCAAAGATGAGCATGGTGCTGATGTGGATCTACACTTATATAGATCCATGATTGGCTCACTTATGTATCTTACAACTTCTAGGCCTGACATAATGTTTGCGATATGTGCTTGTCCAAGGTTTCAAGTCAATCCCAAGGTTACACACTTACATGTTGGGAAAGGGATTTTCAAGTATCTCAAAGGCCAACGCAATTTAGGTCTGTGGTATCCTAGAGAGTAATCATTTAACTTGGAAGCTTACTCTGATAGTGATTATGCTGGAGAAAATCATGATAGGAAGTCCACAACAGGAGGTTGTCAATTCCTAGGAAGAAGACTCATATCTTGGCAATGTAAAAAGCAGACAATTGTCGCAACTTCTACTATCGAAGCTGAATATGTGGCTGATGCTCATTGTTGTGGACAAGTGATTTGGATTCAGAACCAACTTTTGGATTATGGGTTCAATTTTATGAACACAAAAATCTACAATGATAATGAAAAAACTATATGCATTGTGAAGAATCCAGTGTTCCACTCCAAGACCAAGCATATTGAAATTAGGCATCACTTCATCAGAGATGCTTATAATAAGAATCTGATACAGGTCTTGAAGATTCATACATATAATAATGTAGCTGATATGTTGACCAAAGCCTTTGAAACTAAGAGGTTTGAGTTCTTGGTCATACATATTGGAATGCTAAATCAGTAAGGCTGCATATGTTAAGGAGAGGATTAAGATGTAATTTATTATTTACAGATATTGTGTATCGTGTTTGTGGTTGTTTGTGACGTTTTACAGGTTCATATAATCAACCAAAGAGAGATTCCCAGGGACTTAGCCTGCATGTACCGATTATTTTTCTTATGTACAGTTTTTGAATCCAAGTACCGCCAAGCTTATGGATGTACCGCCAGTCATCTATGTACCGATATGCTACCGTTGTTACACATATCGTTCATGGGTGTTTTATGTAAATTTGGAGGTTTCTTCGTACACAGGTTTCCTTACCCTATATAAACCCATCCCAATTACATAATTTACCCACCTAATCTCTCAATTATTACATCGATTCCAAAACCCTAATTTTTCATCGACGATCAACACAAACAGCAATGGCGAACCTACAAGTGACCTCTAAAGACAATCAACTGGAAAACTTGCACCAGAATGTTGACAATCATTCTTTTCATGAGATGTTAGGCTTACTCTTAAGAAGCAACATTGAATTTGCACTCACTGTACATCCTACTGTTACTAAATCTGTTGTTGAACAATTTTGGAGGATTGCCTCTTCTATTTTTCGACAAGATGTACCTTGTATAAAACCAAAAGTTCATAATAGGTCTGTGTACGTCATTGAAGCTTCTATAAGAGCTTCATTGCATCTTAATGATGCTAATGGTATTAGTATGATGCCTGACTTAGAGATTTATACTAGTTTGGAGACCATGTGATATTAAGAAGGCGTGATTCACTCACTTTTTATAAAGGATTATGTTCTCCATAATGAAAGTTACTTTTTCACACTATCATACACTGTTTAGGTCCAAAAAGTACTTTTTTGATCAAATTTCTGCTAGTACAGCTACTGCTGGTATTTGCTTAGATACAAACAAAGTTTTTAATTTCTCTAAGATGATTTTTGATGGGATGTAAAAAATTTAGAAGCTAAGAATAAAATTTTAATGTATCCTAGATTTTTACATTACATATTGAGGGAACAAGTGCATGACCTTCCTGTGTCATCAAATCCTTGGACTGTATCTACCTTTACTTCTAGGAGTTTTTCCTTCTTAGATCAAAATGGCGTAAAGTTTAGTGGTACAGTTACACCTTTGTCTGCCCATATGATGGAAGGGCCATCTAGTGATGAGGGTGAGACTTCTAGCTCTGCTAGTGAGCCTCAACGAACTCCCTCTCATACCTCTGAAGAAGCACCTATTCTTTCTCTATATAACAAGGACCAAGATATCTCTAATGAGATGATCCATCCATCTGATGCTTCACCTAATACTAGTGGTTCACATCAGCTTTAGCTGAAGATGCAATGGATATTTCCACATTAACTGCTTTGTGTAGTTCTTTGGCTCAACAGGTAAAAGATTGTCACACCCCACCATGGAGGAATATAGGGCGCGACGTATGGATATCACCACAACAATAGCGTGTCTATAGAGATAACTAAATGAAATGGAAATATCATAAATGGTGACAAAATGTCATGAAGATATCTCAAACAATGCAGGCGTCTAGGTAAGTAGGTAACATGTCTACCTCTTACGAAAGACATACAATTAACAAATAACAAACATATAGGTGTCTACAAAGTATCACTTATTCAAACATAAATAAAGACTAAGAGGAAAGGGGGTTCCTCCAAATGCAATCTTAAGCCTTCCATCTAGCCACTCCTATTCTCACGCTTAACCACATTCTCACCTGAAAGAGATAATAAAACATGTCAACATAAAGGTGGTGAGAGTCATAGGTTTAGACTCCAACTCCAAATCAATTATAAGTTGTGAATAATAACCATCAATAAAAGAACATATGGACAATGTGCTACAATTATGTATTAACAACTAGCATTCAAGATTAACCAATCACCACAAATCCAAGGCTCCAACCCTTACCAATAACCGTAATTCCAAGGCTCCAAGCCTTACCAATCACCATGGTCCAATAGGCGCCCATATACCTATGAACAAATCCCAAGGCCCCGCCTTGTCAACATCCCCTTGGTACCAAGTCAAAACACAATATCTGAGATAGTACGTGTCCCCCGATCCAAATCATAAACACAATCAAGAATCACATAGCAGTTAATCACATAAGTGCACACACAAGTCCATCACAAACCATAAAAATATTCACATCATTTTTTACAAAACCATACAATGTCTCTTCCATCCCATCTGGAAATCAAATCATAAAAAGACACGTGAATATGAAACTCACCTGAACAAGCTTCTCCAAGTACCCGCGCTCTAGCACAAATCTAAACACACAAACGTATACAATCAAGACATGAACCACATACTAAAATGGCTCATCAATCTATGATGGATATCTAACCTTCTCCTACAACTTAACCCTATTTATATTCCATATTAATCTCATTACATCCCTCTATAAAGCTCTTAACTTAGTTTAGTTCATAACTCGACCCGTTAACATTTAACCCAAAACAGTCCCGTTTTTCATACTTCAAACTATGGGTCGAACACCCCCTTATCCAAAATAACATGCCATGTAAAAGAAACCCTATGTTCTTACATGTGTTAGCTAAATCTCCCATTTGGACGCAACCTTAAAGCTACTGTTAAGGCCTCCATATATACATATATATATACTTTTACCTATCTAGAATTTACTGATTTTGAACATACGAAAAGTTTGTTATGATCAGAGGGTCTTACCCTAACCCAGTTGATTAGCCCTCTTTCAGATATCTTATATAACATATAAACTAACTCTCATGTTCGTTTGAGAGTCCAATTGTACTCCTAAGTACCCTAAACACCTTAAAACATTAATTTAAACCCGACTGATTTCAAAACTGTTTTGACCTCCTACTATTGTAACCTGTTTTAGACCAATTTCCCTACCTCCAATTTAGTTATGGCTTCTTTTATTTGAAAGCCAATTCAATTAACTTTCCAGGGATATAAGATTCGAAAATAAAAAGTTTGTAAAACTCTAGATATGATCAAAACAAATGACCTAAAATTCTGCCAAGTTTTTAAAAACGAATTCAATTAAATTAACATAATTAGTTACTTAATACTTAATTAATTACAAGCCCTAATTAATCTAAACATGTTTATAACATTAAATTACATAATTTATGTTAAACCTAAACCTAGATCCATCATCTTTTGATGTTTACCTGAATTAGAAACATGATTTAATTATAAAAACGTAATTAGAACATGATTTTTACCTCTAATCTTCAAGGGATTGATTTTTCTTGAAAACCCTAACCTCCATTGATGTATTTTCGACCCAAAGACTGATATAAGTCGTTCATGGCCCTTAGGGGTCTTAATATATATTAAAACACCTTTCCTAATCATAATTTAAGGCTAAAACCTAAACTTTCCATATTTTCTAACGCCCTTCTACCAAATTGGCCCATAACCAACCCAAATAGCCTTTTTATTTTTTTTATTATTTACTGTAAATTAACTATTAATTATGATTACATTAAATTTCTTTAATTTATTTCAGCTCCTAAAGCCTCCGAAACCTCAAAACCACTAAACTAGTCAAATTTACACGTATACCGTAAAAGACGTAAAATATACAGTTTTATAAAAACTCTTGAAATATGAAATAAACTAATTAACTAAGTTATAAATGATTTAAAACCATCCCGAAAAATACGCCCATGACTAATTACCTCATCCGAGACCTCTAAATGCTAAACCTTAAATCGTAAAAATATGATTTACTATAATACTTATATGTATACGTAAATCACCAAAATAAATCCATTTCATTTCATAGTCACTATATTGTGAGCTCATGATCATGAAATAACCGTTCATCGATTTACTTAAGAGCACTTCGTACTCATAAACGATGTCCAAACCATCCTCATTCACACCAAATAAACACGTAAACACATAAAACACATAGTCACACATAACATCCTAAAAATACGACTAAGTGACGAACCTCAAAACCAAGGTTGTCACATCACTCCCTCCTAATAGAAATCCCGTCCCGAGATTTACTCCTTAGGATCAAACACACAATCAACAAATCACATGAGAATACTTGTTCTAATTGAACTCCTCTCATTTCCACGTGAACTTTAGTTCATGACTCAATTTACTAGATATATTAACCAACAATATTTAAAATCATTCACAAACTCTTGACTTCACAGCCCATAAATCTCACAAATGACTCTTTGACAAATCGAAGACTCTTATTAACACTAATCCCGAATAACCGTACATGCAAATATGCATTCTCAAACCACATTTCCCAAATCTTAATACATGAAATATATCATGTACACCACTCAATTCCCCAGGTAATTCTATACACATAAGCTATTAGTCCAATCTTTCCAGAGATCATAAATGGACCTACAAAACTCGACATCAAGTTTTCCCTTTTACCAAAACATGCCGCCCGTTACTATGGGTGAAACTTCCTACATAACTTTGTCACTAATCTAGTGGTTTCCTCCTTTTCAACATATCATCTCTTGTCTCTCTCATCCTTTCCACAAACACCATTATTATATTAGTAGCCTCTTTCACCAATTCTGGTCCACAATAGGGACAACTCACCCTATCCTTCCATATAGTGGCTCAAATGGCAGTTATCGACTTCTAGTATGATAACTATCATTATATGAAAACTCAACCATTGCAAACGAGTTTCCTACTCCCTCTAAATCAATAACTCATGCCCTTACTGTAACTCACAAGGTTGTATAAATCTCTCACTTGCCCATCCTTTTCCAATTAGTTGGATATACTCATATCCAATCATGTTCATCAACTCCCTTTAGTCCGTACCCCAAACTACTTAAAAATTCCAATTTCCTTACAAAAGTGACCTATGACGGTCTTTCACATATTGATTAGTTCATCACAACGAGGCTCTTCCAATCCAAATCAACTTATGATCTATACACATCACTAAAAGGACGGTTATCTCAGTTAGTCCAAGCCCTTCGTCTCCCATGAAACCTCCCATCTATAACTCCTCATCCATTCGATTATCGACACTAAGCCTTACATTCAAACAGTAGAGGTCAGTGCCATTCCCTTTTCCACACTACAACAATATTAGCATGCTTTGTGCTTTAGTGTACTCATTAGGCTATAAAAAAGTTTTACCTTCGGTTCCTATCTCGACCTATTTTATTCATGATTTGTATCTATCAACACTTCTTTCTTCTTCCTCAACTCATGCCATACATCACGATGTGATGCTTCCCGTCTATCAAGTCGTCTACACGCTGAAATTACCTAAGTAGCTTCACTTGTTTTCCTTACGGCCAATACTCCTACTCCCTCCTAATAGGGATAGTTTAGAGTTTCTCGTGATTTCACTCGGATTACACTCTCATCTAAAACCTATATTAGTTTTCATTGTCTAAACCAAGCCATATTATAAATTCTTACATAGGTCTCATTACTCTCTTCTTGACATTGCACCTATCATGTGGTACTTCAATCATCAACTTCTATACTTGGTTCTATCCTTTGATGGTTCTCCCTAATTCCTTCACTATCATCTCCAACCAAAATTTCATACTCAATTCATCAACTCTATGGAAATCGTTAGTGCATTGGATAATGCATAACTGTCTCTTCCAAAGATCCTTCATAAAAACCTTCACTAGACTGACCCTCTAATCACTTCTCCATGAACTTATTCAGCTCAGCTTCACGGCTCATCCCTCGATATTGATTGCCACGAAATTCTATCTTTGTGTAGTCACTCGAATCCCCGTGTTACTTCCACGAGTTCTTAATCTCCCATGTTATGTAGTCACTCCATCACGATCCATTGGTTCAGCTCTTGGTAGCTCCACTCCGGTACTCGATCTGTCCTTCTTCGTCACGAACCATACGGAGATTCCCATCATAGTGCTTGTCACCTTTCCAGTCCTTGCAACTTCTGTGACTCCTTCGAAATCTCTTGCATCCTTCTAGCAGCCGGCACATAGTCCTTTCAGCTCCTTGCTTCACGATGTAGCTTCTCGCACTCCTTCTCGTCTTCATGATGTTACCTAGGAACTTCACACTACACAGTAGCTTCTAACTTCAACTCATCAACCACAATATTTCTAAATGTACTTCAACCCCTCAATGGCTTACTTTTCCTTACTTGTTTTACTTCACCATTAATGAAGATTCTACCAATCATTCTTTCACATCCATGTTTTCCTTCAGGTGTCAACTACTACCTTGCCTCCATAGCTATACCATTTCCATTGTGTGTTATTTGCCCAATCTTTCCATTAATAGAAACTTTCTACTCTACCCTGACTTCCGCTAGTACTTTCATCCATCTCCTAATGGTACTTCAACCGACTTCTCATAGCATGACACCTCGTTCCCACGACCAGTCAACTAACTTTACTTACTCCCTTATTCCCGTAACCAATATAAGTTTCAAAACCCCACAAATCTTAATCATTCCTTCAACATAATATTTAAACTAAAGGACATCTCTCTATTTTAATATCTAACCATAAGTAATACTACCCAACTCTATCATCTCATTCTAACGTTCCCAAAACCGTATAACTAAATCAACCATTACGTGTACCAAAAGAATTCCAAACAATCGTGTCCCAAAATAAAATATAGGGTAAAACGAACCCTAGCCAAAACAACTGAAAACAAAACAATGTAATCCGAAAGATCAATGGAGTGTGCCAACAACAAAAGATAGACTCATAACGATTGGTATTACAAAATTTCAATATCTTAGAAAATTTTAAATTTTTATCTCAATTAGTTACTTCACAATAGGACCATATTTTAACACCAATAAATGAAATCATAGTCATATTTTACCATCTTCGTTACTGTCAAAGGGCATAACTCAGTTAGTGCTCACTTTATCTATCATCTCCTTTAACAATAAACTCTTCTTTTATCTTCATTATTTTATCAAAGGTATCTACAAGTTAGTATAGTATAACGTTATTCTAACCATTATCTTGTTTCCTCACATTAAACTCATTTCACTTGTTACTATGAAACTAATACGTGTTTATAAAATATGATGTTTTTATTCATTTTATTCTATATTCTAATTATTTAATATAATCCATTTAGGTTTGTTATAACTAAATATTACACGTTTACAAGGTGTGGTGTTATTATTATCATTATTATAATAAAATCATCCTTTTTACTCTTTCCGTCTATTTAAATACTTCTAAAATTTTAACTCCACTTTTAAGAAAATTATCGTAATATTTCTTTACCCTTTATATGTACTATCAAATGTTACCTAGAAAACTAACCCATTCATTGTCAAGATTTTTTTTACTTATTACCAATAAACTTAAAGAAAAGATATGTAAGTCAGGAAATCATACCGTACACTTACAAAGTATTTTCAAAAGCATTTTTCTTTCATTAGCTAGACTCTTTTGCAAGAAAATTTGATAGTTCTCATCAATTTAAATACATACCCCGAATGTAGACACACTTCAAAAGATTCAAAACGTTGTTGGAACTCCATCAAACTCCAGCACTAATAAACTGTTTAAACACGAGAGAACACTAGGTATGTTCAAGTTATAATAACAACTGAACGACCGTATATTTTAACATAACATCTACTAGTATATATACATCAGCATATATATACCTATTATATATCCCAAAACATACTCGTTATCATACATGTCAAGTCAATGAATCACGTCATACACTCGTTTTTCCATACGAGTAATCACCATCTCACTATTTCACCATGCCACAACAAGGCATAAAACCTATCACCAAAACCAACCCATATCGTGTGACCCCGTAATCACACAACATGAGTATAACCTAAAACATATAACACACTAAAAAATAGCCATATGGTAGACAGCCGTTACATAAACCCATATATTATACATATACCCAAAAATCCACATCTCATCATATACAAGCATGTACTAACCCTCTTTCATGCAATCATACTTGAGAACCCATTGAAGTTATGGTACTTGTATAACTATGTTGGCCACCATACTTTTACAATTACCCTTTCCTCAATGCACTCCCTCCTATGATGACACTTATAAGAATCAATACAACATATAACACATAAATCCATCTACTCACATAAGCTCATAACCACATAAACAATAAGGTACAAAACTCCATCTATTAAAATAATATAGTCAAACTCTTGGAATACATAAATCCATAGTCTTGCTAAAACAACATAGACAAAATCCAACACAACATCATAATCAGTTATAAGTCATGTCGCCCATAATATTAGAAACAACTTAAAATCCTTCCTATCCACCTACTCCTAGTAACTCGAATCACCACATGATTCTTAGGGAACATGACTTAAACATCAAAAGAAAAATACTATACATTAGGTACACCAAATAACTTACTATGATGAAAGTAATTTATATATCAAAAGTAAATCAGAAATTAACCTGTGACTAAGTATGGACGACTATAGTTCAATCAATACTAGCCAAAACTCACAGAAAATGAATCAACAATACTCAGAAAATACAATCAAAACCATACACACATATTACTATGACGCCTATATACAGGGATCCTTAAGCTATAGACTAGGCTACTAGACTAGGCAACCTAATTCTCTATAACCATTAGCTCTGATACCATTCTGTCACACCCCACCATGGCGGAATATGGGGAGCGACGTATAGATATCATCACAACAATAGCATGTCTATAGAGATAACTAAATGAAATGGAAATATCATAAATGGTGACACAATGTCATGAAGATATCTCAAACAATGCAGGCGTCTAGGTAACTAGGTAACATGTCTACCTCTTACCAAAGACATACAATTAACAAATAACAAACATATAGGTGTCTACAAAGTATCACTTATTCAAACATAAATAAAGACTAAGAGGAAAGGGGGTTCCTCCAAATGCAATCATAAGCCTTCCAGCTAGCCACTCCTATTCTCACGCTTAACCACATTCTCACCTGAAAGAGACACTAAAACAAGTCAACATAAAGTTGGTGAGAGTCATAGGTTTAGACTCCAACTTCAAATCAATAATGTTTTCCTAAATAATATGATAGATTAGGATATGAGATGGAAAAGATATGAGTTTTAGAGAGAGAAAGTAGTGAGAGAAAGTAGAGAGAGAGATTAACTAGGTGAATATTAGATTAAGAAAAGATTAGTTACAAATGATCATCCCACCCTCGTAACATGCTAGGAGGGTAGTATATATAGTCTACCCACATGCGGGCTTTAATGGACTATACATTGGGTCCGGCTTGACTTTTTAACTTGAATTAGTTTAAATCCAAGCCCGTAAACTACGACTAATAAACTACTTATTACAACGTTCTAATTAATGTTACAATAGAAACCTATGACCGAACATTCTTGTTTGACTCAATATTTTGAGGCTAACAATCTCCCCCAATGTGAGGTCATTCCTCTTCGATATTTGGAGTCCAATGGAGATTAATGAATTTCGTCATATATGAGTCTTGAACGTGTAACAGTAGTTTTGTTCCTTCATGCTGTGATCTTTGAGCCTTTGTCGTTGTCTTTCGACTTAGTCTTTTATCTTGAGATCTTTAAATCATTCTTGACTTGTCTTTGCCATCTTTTGATCTTTTGTTTTTATCCACATTCTCACACTCCTAATTGTTGAATAAGTCTTTGGGCATGAATATGTAGTTTTGAAGCTTTGACTTTGCTGAGTACACCGTGACGCCACCTTCTCGAGACAAAACATAGACACGGACTGAATGGATTTGACATTCGTCCTAATTCGGTAGCGTTTTACCTCCGGTCGGTGAAGACCGTTTTACGATATTAAATACCGTGCCTATGATTAGGTAGATTCAATTAAGAATCTCCTTGACAGGGTTTCGCGGCTTTACTAGCCGTTCTCTTTACTCGACCGTCTCAAAGCAAGACTGCGAACATAAAGAGTGAATCAGTTAAATAAATATCCGCTTGATTAAAGTCGTCAATTCAAATTCGTGGAACAAGTTTGATTCATTAAGAATCTTACCATTGTTGCTTTCCAGTTGACCCAAGTTTGATTCATAAGAATCTCACAAGTCACCTACCGTAGCGCTGTTTGATGTTGACGGTAGAAGGATTTCCATTCGTCACTGTGACTATTAATGAATATCACTCTGAATGTTCTGGCAAGACCATAAAGATATTGCATAGAAGCCTGAAACGAGTTTGAATCAATTCAGAATCAAACCACTGTTGCTTTTCAGTTTTGCACATGTTCAATTCATAAAGAATCTTGCATATGACCTACCGCAGTGCTGTTTGATGTTAACACTGGAAGGATTTCCACTCATCATTGTGAATACTAAGTAGTATCACTCTGAGTATTCTAGAAATATCACAAGGATATAGCGTAGGACTCTCTTGATCTTCATCTGTGTGTCCTAACGAGATTTGATTGATCTCTTGGCTCTAGACTCGATTTGTGCACTTTTAGTGTTCGGAGGCTGGAGCAGATGCCACCTATTCAATATCAACTATCTCAGAGTGAGAAAGTCAATAGAAGTCGTGTTGATCTCCGTGACAATAAAACAAACTTCTTTTGAGAGAAGCCTGAGTAGCTAGGAAAGGGTTGTGCTTCACATCACTGGGTCCATGATGAGTTGTCTTCATGATGTGTTGACTCGGTTTCTGCCTAAGTTGTATGGAGGGCTTCTTTCTTTACACCCTTTATCCTTACATTTCTTTTTCATTCTTCAACCCCTTCAATGCTTACCAATACATCATTAATAGCACCTTGTTGTGATTGTTCCAGTGCTATCATCAGTACTTAGTCGGCATTCAGCTTCGTTCACATTCTACTCCATCTTTCCTAAGGACTTCTAATAATCTATTGGATTGTCCATGGGAAGATCCCTCCGATTCTAGTTGCATCATAGGATTAAACCTAACCACCCTTTTGACACTAATAACGTCGTGAATTAAAGATGTTGTGGGTTTTTGATCGTAACCATGAGTGCTTGAGTCTTTAGATCATATTTTAATCACATTTTCTCCCCCTATCCCTAATATATAAAATCTTTTGATATTAGAGATACCAAATTTGATTAAAATATATTTTGAAAAATAGTCTTGAAAATCTTCAGGAGAAAGATGTGTCAAACTTAGCATGATTTTGGAACGCTCCCCCTAAAAAATGGATCCAATTGAATTGTCATTTCGAGGATATGATCCATATTAAACATTTGAGGAAAGGAGTTGTTGAACACACAATTTTTTTAAAGATTTTGAATATCATTGAGAAAATCTTGAAAAAATTGTGTTCAACGCTTTTTGAAAAATCAATTCTTTTTGACGAAAAGGTTTTTCTAAAGCATAAACTTGATTTGATAGACTTTGAATGTCTTGACGAATCCACTCAAGTGTAAGAAGATTTAGCTTCTTTTTCTAAGGGTAAGAGTACAAAAGCGTACACTCCCCCGTGAATTGAGGTCCGGGTTGCAATCTGAAAGTGATTACAAGCCATTGTGTTGAGCTCAAAACGTTGAATGTTTTGTGACAAGCTCAACCCAAGATAGATTGCTCTTCCCGTTGTTGGAACTATTGTCCAAAATAGACAATTTCCTTTTTAAAGGATAGAAATGACATGTTTTGAAAAATATTTACAACTTTCAATCGAGCTTTATGTACACACCCGTATCGTTAATGAGCGACATTTCTAGGTACGTCCATATTATCGATACTGAAAGACATGTCGAGAAGAATATTTTTGGATTATCAAAGATTTTTAATTTTGTATATTTTTTTCATTAATATTTACAAGTAGATGTTTGATAGATGAATCAAGCAAGCTTTTTTGCCAGAACCTCCAGTTCTACTAGAGTCAAACATCTCATACCAATTTGCCTAACAAGATACGCAAACCTCTCTTTCGAAAGAGCTTTTGTAAACAAGTCAGCAAATTGGTAATCAGTCCCAACAAAGTATAATTCAATAATACCCTTTTCAACTTGTTCCTTAATGAAGTGATATCTGACATCAATGTGCTTCGTGCGGGAATGATGTACCGGATTCCAAGAGATGGCTATGGCCGACTTTGAGTCACAGTACATAGGTACTTTATCAAAATGGAAGCCATAATCTGTGAGTTGTGTTCTCATCCAAAGAACTTGAGCACAACACGCAGATAGAGACACATACTCCGCTTCGGCTGATGAAAGTGACGTGCAATCCTGCTTCTTGGAAGACCATCCCACAAGCTTGTCTTGACCTAGAAATTATGCACCACCAGAAGTACTTTTACGTGTATCAAGACATCCTGCATGATCAGAATCTGAATAGGCCGTTAGAAAGAAACTGGTTTCCCTCGGATACCAGAGTCCCATGTGAATGGTATTCTTAAGGTACCGAAATATCCGTTTAACCTCCTTGAGGTGCTTTTCAGTGGGTCGTGCTTGATATCGTGCACAATAGCATGTAGCAGGATGTATATCAGGTCTGCTTGTTGTCAAGTACATGAGGGACCCGATCATTGAACGATATCTCGTTTGATTTATGGGTAATCCCTCAAAATCAGCATCTAGGGATGTGGTTGAAAAAGGTGTCCCAACGGGGTCACATGATGTCATACCATGCTTTGTGATTATCTCTTGACAATACTTAACTTGGTTAATAAAGATACCACTTGGGGATTGGTGAACTTGAATTCCAAGAAAGAATTTTAGTTCGCCCATCATAGACATTTCAAATCTGCTGTGCATAACTTTTTCAAACCATTTTGAAAGTTTTGGGTTTGTAGACCCGAAAATAATGTCATCTACATAAATCTGCACAAGCAAAATGTCATCCCCATATTTATAAGTGAAGAAGGTTAAATCAATGGAACCTTTTGTGAAACCTTTGGAGACCAGAAATTTCGAGAGCTCGTCGTACCACGCTCTTGGAGCTTGCTTGAGTCCATAAAGTTCTTTATGGAGACGATACACCTTGTCAGGATAATGAGGATTGACGAATCCTTCCGGCTGTGTGACATAAACTTCTTCCTTCAAAGGGCCGTTAAGAAACGCCGTCTTTACGTCCATTTGATAAAGGATGAATCCCTTATGTGCAGCATAAGAAAGAAAAATCCCGACCGCTTCCATTCGAGCTACTGGTGCAAATGATTCTTCAAAATCAATACCCTCTTTCTGTCCATACCCTTTAGCCACAAGCCTAGATTTATTCTTGATGATCGTGTTCTCTTCATCCATCTTGTTTTTTCAGATCCATCGAAGATTTAATGGTATTACATCGTATGGTCTGTCAACAAGTTCCCAGACTTTAAGTCTTTCAAATTGTTGAAGTTCATCCGTCATCGATTCAATCCACGCATGATCAGCCATGGCTTCTTTGATGTTTTTCGGTTCAGCTGAACTCACGGCGAGTGCGAACATACAAACATCGCCATCGGTGGCTAGTTGTCGTCTTGTACAAACAGGCTGTGAAGGATTTCCAATTACCTGAACCAAAGGATGTTCTCGGGTCCAATGATGTGTTGAAGGGTGTCGTTGGTAGAACGTATGCATATTTGACGGATCAACATGGCGAGTAGAAGACTCTCCAGTTTCGTGTACCGGTGTACCAAATGGGTTGATAAATTCGTCTTCGTCAGATAATGCATTGTCTGCTTGATTTGTGTTCTCTGGAGCAATGATAGTAGTTGTGGATGTTGTAGGATCGATTGTTGAAGTGATATTCTGAGGAGGTAAATCTGCAGCAACCCGTGTTGAAGTAGATGAAGTTGTATCCGGTTGTTAACGATGATCGGTATCATCATTCTTATCATGAGTGACAGCGGAAGACTTGGATACAACTTGTTTATACCCCGTAAAATATTCATCATACATTGGTCCATATAACATTTCCAACTCTTCAATTGTCGTGTCGACTGTCATATCAGCTCTAGGAACATGTTCTGGAACCAGCGTTGAACTTGACGGTTCATTGATGTGATCTTGAGTTCCGAGTTCCGTGCGGTTGTGAACGGAAGTCATTTGTCTTTGTGGATCGGGACTTAAACTGTTTTGTTCAAGTGCCATTTCTTGAAATTCATCAAATCGAATGTGAATGGTCTCGACAATCATATTTGTTCTCTTGTTGTACACTCTATATCCCTTAGACTGAGTTGCATATCCCACAAGAATACATGCATCACCTTTTTCTTTCATCTTATCCAAAGTTTCACCATCTCGAATAATGTAACAATTACATCCAAAAACATGAAGGTGTTTAAGTGAAGGTTTTCGATCATGAATTATGTGATATGGTATCTTTTCGTGTCTTGGGATAATTATGGAGCAGTTTTGTGTGTAGCATGCGGTCGACACGGCTTCGGCCCAAAAGTATAGTGGAAGTTTTGAAGCGGATAATAATGTTCGAGCAGCCTCAACTAAAGTACGGTTTCGTCTTTCAACAACTCCGTTTTGTTCGGGTGTTCGAGCAATAGATGTTTCATGTTCAATCCCTTCGGCTTCAAAATAGTTTCTCAGTGTTGAATTCAAAAATTATGTACCTTTGTCAGTACGAACCACTTTAACTTGAGCTTGAAGACCACGTTGTATCAGTTTAAGGAAGCTGATGAGAACATCGGGTGTTTCATCCTTGGACCTCAAGAAGTGAGTCCATGTGTACCTTGAGTAATCATCGACAATTACCAGAATATATTTCTTTCCATTGATACTCTGAACACGCATGAGACCTCACAGATCCATATGAAGAAGATCTAACCATCCTTTTGAGCTTGGTGTAGTCTTTGTTTTGAAGTTACTTATTTTAGCTTTACAAAGTTCACAAGAAGAACAAAGATGGTCTTTGATGAATTTCAAATTTGGAAGGCCTCTCACAATATCTTTCTTGGAAAACAAGTTGATGGTATAAAAGTTGAGATGAGAAAGACATTGATGCCATAACCATGCCTGAGTCGTTGAAGCTTTAGCCATGAAGCAAATTGGAGTTGATGAAGTTGTGTCTTGAAGTGAAATTGTGTAAAGATCAGTACCCCGTGTACCGGTAAGTAAGTCATTCCCATCATAATCATGAACAAAACATGTCTTCTTTCTGAAAGAAACTTCCAAATCCGCATCACAGAATTGACCAACCGAGAAAAGATTGTGATTGAGCCCTTCGACGTAGTATACCCTTTTGATTGTAATATTCCCCTGAACCAAATCTCTATATCCTAGGATCGGTGCAAATTGATCATTTCCGAATCAGACCATACCTAGGAACTTCTCCACGAAGTTAATTAGAAGCTTGAGATTCCCTGTCATGTGCTTCGCGCATCCGGAGTCCAGTATGAAGAGAATTATTTGTATCACTTGCAAGAGAGTTAGAACACGATGGAGCATTTGCTAAATTGGATGCCACAATATTTGTGATTATAGAATCATTAGTGTCCTTAGTAACATTTAAAGGCATACTAACAATCGTAGTCACATTTTCTGTCCTAACTTTAGGCATCCATTTATATCCGGGAGGACATTGATTAGCAAACCACCATTTCCAAGATTTACTAGCAGACTCATATAATTCCTTAAATTTTCTTCTAGGGTTCTTAGTGGTGGAGTCTGATTCATTACTTTTCTTAGTGGGGATAGCACCAGAATGGTTCACTTTGCGTTTGGGTTTACTAGCTCTAATAGGCATTGCAACTTGCTTCTTAGTTCTAGTATCTACGCCTTTGACTTTATTCATAGCACACATAGAATGATTAGCATTAGCACACTTTCCACATTTGACACAAACAAATTTCACATTAATAGCATTCAAATCAGTCACATCATTTAAATCGTCATTACAAGCGATTATAGACTTTTTATTCTTAAAAACATTCAAATTCCTAGGGTGTGCTTCTACTTCCTTCATCTTCCCTTGATTCTTGTGTTTCCAGACCTTATCATTCACTTGAGTGCTCTTAAGTTGAGGCCGGCTAACACTAGTAGTGGAGACTATTCCTATAGTAGAAGACACACGAATATTAGTGTTTCTAGAAGTATGAGGCGATTGAATAACTTTGTTTGTGGGCTTAGTGGTCATTCTATACATCCCTGGTTTAATCACATTATTGTGCTTAACGCTTGGTGCTATGACATTCCTTATGGGTTAATTTTGTGGTAACCTTTCCTTTCCATTCATCTTGGGGGCAAACACAGGTTTTGCAAACGAGGAATTTGATAAAGCAGATGGTTTCCCAAGATAGAGGATCTATTTACTTTAGTAGCATTGGGTTGTCTAACAACAGGTTTCTTAATGCTAGGTTCCACGATTTTCCCACCTATTTTAGCAACGAGTTTCTGCAACTATGCTATCGCTCTGTCCCTGTCTTGTAACTGAGCTTTCAACCCTTTAATTTCCAAATTCTTTTCATTCATTTCACGAAACGTTTGAGAAAGTTTTTCTTGCAATTTATTATCATGTGGAAAACTACCAACGTCTTTTTGCAAAGCAAGTTCAAGAGAATGACAATGTTTTTTAAGGAAATCAGTTTTGTGTTGAAGTAATTCAAAAGCCTTTTTATCAACATTTTCTTTACGTTTCGAAAGCTCAATTTCAAGATGTTCACATTCTTTGATCTTATCAAGATATTTGCATGCAACATCAGAATATTCATCAATATCAGCACAAGATGTAAAATAAGCACACATAACATCTTTAGAAACGCATTCTTGCAAGAGTAAATAATATTCATCTGAAAAATCAAACTTCTCCATTTGAAGATCATCAATGTGTTTCTCAAGTGATTCAACGTATTTTAAATCATCATACATTTCAGTCCGAATTAACTCCTCAAGTTGAAGGACAATTTATTTAATCAACGCCGTGTTTGGAATTAAGAGTTCTTTCACAAGCAAGGAATATCTTGAGGAATCGGACGTGTCCACTCAGCATTTTCACGTTTTGCCCAGTCTCTTTCAACAATAGATTTAACATTATCTATGTGGTGTTTAAGAATACCTAATGTTTTCCTACTCTTGCTTTTAGATTCATCTAGAGGGAGGTAGTTTATGTATTTGTAAACATTAGATTTCTTAGGGGCAAATGCTTTCTTCCATTGAATTCTCTTTTGTTTGCATTCTAGAAACACTTCCTCACGAGTTTTTTGAGTTTGTTTGTTGAAAAGACCATAGAGACTATTCTCATAAGCATAATTATATGGTTTTACAAACTCCTTATTGACCAGAGGTTGACTATCATCATCCCAAAGGGCAGTTTCTTCACTATCGGCACTAACATGCATGCAATCAAGATCGGTCCTTTCAGTCTCATCAAGATACAGACACGGGTTCGCAGATTGAGCTTTGGCAAGGTACTCAGGACTTGCAAAGCTAGCTTGACCCTTAGACATCGATGGAGGTGCTAGCATTCTTACAGATTGAATAGAATCATGCGTTTTATAAACAACTTTCTTCAAAAATTCGACTTGTTCTTCTAATTTCGTTACTTTTTTAGTTTCTTTATCGTATCTACTTTTAAAGTCTTGTTTTAACGCATCTACTTCTTGTTTCTTATCCTCAAGAATTTTAGCATAATCGGTAGTGGTCATAGAGAGCTTTTGTTCAAGTTCATTAACTTTGGTATTGGCAAGGTACGTTTTTTGACGTTCATCCATTAAGAAAACATTATATTGACGCTTCTCTTTGGCTAATAACTCAAGAGTGGTATTATATTTGTTTTCAAAATCTTCCTTTTGACTTTTTAACGCACTTCCCTTGTACCCCTCAAGCTCTTTGGTTTTCTGAAGGAGCTCATCTCTATAGCTTTCAGTCATCTCAGTAGATTTGATAAGGGCAGCTTTGCATTCTTCAAAACTTTGAGTGAGCGTAGCGTTTGCCTTCTTTAATTGCTTTTGACTCTTTTTATTTTCAGTGACATCTTTTTGTAAAGTAGCAATTAAATTAGCAAGCGCAATACGTTCCTCTTCATCATATTCATTTGCATGTTGATCATCCTCAGACTCATTATTGCACATTTCTGATGAATCGGGTGTGGTATTGCTATCAACCGTTTCCATCATACACGTGTCATTAATGGCATTGGGTAGATCACTATGCTCATGAATATCACCAAACACATTATATTCATCAGTATTCTGTACCTTATCGATTGGCTCAGTGTCAAAGATAGGGCCATTGTCATCTTCAGTGACTTTGAGAACTTCTTCAACCTTTGCCATGTACGAGTAATGTGCATCGAGCTCTTGATCAGAATCTTCATAATCAGTGTCATCAAGTATTGCTCCTTCCTCAGCTGACAATTTAACCCCTGCTTCCATCTTCTTGCATAGCAACATCTTTTTCTTGTGATAGCTAGAGACTCTAACCCTTTTCGGCTTCCTGCATTCCTTTGCCATATGCCCATAACCTTGGCAATTAAAACATTGAATCCCGCTCTGCTGAACCACTTGACTTCCAACAGTTTCCCTATTCCCAGTAGCAGCAGCAATCCTCTGAGTATCATACTTGGCAGTTTGTCGATCATATCTTGCAGAACCCTCAACATGCGTTGGATTATGTCGATCATACCTAGAAGGACTTTCAACACGTCGACGTGTGTCATACCTTGGAGGACTCTCAACATATCGGTTCTTGGTGTTAGATGATGTACGAAGATTGTTGTTGGTGGGTCTGTAGATTTTCTTGTAAGTCTTCATTATGAAAGCAATTTGTTGTTTCATCTCTCGGTTCTTTTGAGCTTGGTCTTCATCACTATCTTCTTCAGATGAGGACTCAGATGGTGGTGATGGTGCTCTTGGAACTTTACCTTGAGATCTTGTGGATGATGAAGACTTAGATGATGTGGAAGTTCGTGGTGAAGATGATGTAGTGGAGTATGACTTAGGAGCACGAGAGTTATGACCTCGAACATGTTGAGTTGTAGTCACTAAAGCAAGTGGATTAGCCGTCTTGGCAACACGTTCAGCTCGAATCTCATTTTCTTCATTCTGAAATTGCTTCAAGATGTCAAAGAGTCGATGATATGAGACATCGTCTAACTTTTCTTGTTGTTTCACCAAAGTGACGAACCGTGTCCACTCGGGTTAAAGTTGTTGAAGAAATTGGACATTGACTTGCATGGTGGAGACTTGCAGAATATTTCTTGTCATGTCATTCATCATCTTATAAAACCTGTAGTAGTAAGAATCAATTGATTCTCCATCCCTTGAAGTAAACTTGCCAAAATTCCAAAACAAGTTTGTTTTGACATCTTGTTTGTTAAGTGATTCTCCTTGTTGCAAGCGTTCAATAGTAGTTCACATTTCATGTGCTGTAGGGCATGCATCAACCGTGGAATAAATGTCATCTCTAATCCCACTTAGAACCATATAGATGGCTTCCTTCTCCGCATCAAGCCAAGCACAATTTTTAGGTTTGAGATCGGCTCTTGTTTCATCACGTTCACTTGCAGGTATTAGATCAGTAATATCTGTGGCTGCTCTTGGAGGAATTGAGATTTTCTTGAATACATATGGTCCATGAGTAATACATTTTCTCAAGGCATCACCATTGGGTCTTGTATCAAAATATCGTATGAAACGTGATTGCCATTGAGCATACCTACCAGACACAAGCATTGGTGATCTCTCTTTATACCCCGCCACCATGATATTGTTGTTTGTTACACGATATTCTTGAGTAGAATCCATCTCAAAATTAATGTGAAGTGAATAGGATCTTAAGTAGATGAAATTTGTGAAAAAATTGTGGTTGAAACTTGAAGAAATTGTGAAGAAACTTTATCCGGAAAAACAAGCACTTATCCGGAATATTATCTTTCTCTTATCCGGAATTTTTCAATAATACCTTACCCGGAAAATTCAATGCGTAGCTTATCCGGAATAGTGTTCTTTCTCTTATCCGGAATGTTTTCTTAGGCTTATCAGGAAAAAGGATATCCCTTTACTTATCCGGAATATTGTGAGATGAGTTATCCGGAATCACAAAAATGATGCTTATCCGGAATCTTTGTAGTGCTTCTTATCCGGAATAATTTGTCTCTTTCTTATCCGAAATAATGGTTCTTCGACTTATCCGGAATAATACAAAACTGCCGTATCCGAAAGAACTGTTTATCCGGAATATTTATTTACTTATTTATCCGGAATAAATCTCCTTTGGCTTATCCGGAATGAACCTTTATCCGGAATAATTGTTATTATCCTTATCCGGAATAAGTCTTCCGTGGCTTATCCGGAATACTTTATGGTTCGCTTATCCGGAATCCACAGCAACACGTGCTTATCCGGAATCTTCTCGAGTTGCTTATCCAGGATAAACTATCTGTTGCTTATCCGGAATAAATCAAGTCACCCTTATCCGCAATATTTGCCAAGATGCTTGTCCGGAATATAAGGCCAAGTCTCTTATCCGGAATAACGTGCTACCTTCTTATCCGGAATACACTGCAACATTAGCTTATCCTGAATCCCCAACTTCGGCTTATCCGGAATAGTTAAACCCTCTTATTTTGGATATCAAGAATACGCTATGTTATCCGGAATCCACAAACCCTTAAATTCCGGATAAAGACTCAAACTCTCCAAAAATGTGATTTAGCCAAAAAATTCCGAAAATGAAACCAAATTTAGCAACTTTTTATAAAAAATCAAGAACAATGATAAACACAAACTCCTACCACTACTTTGTAGGTAATTTGTGTGAAGATTTTGAGCAATAAAAACAAAACTTTTTAATACGAGATGACTTTTAAGATGAAAAATCACACGAAATCAAAAAGTTGATAACCACAATCGAAACACAAATCTACCCCATTGCGATTGATACCAATTGTTGTCCTAAATAATATGATAGATTAAGATATGAGATGGAAAAGATATGAGTTTTAGAGAGAGAAAGTAGTGAGAGAAAGTAGAGAGAGAGATTAACTAGGTGAATATTAGATTAAGAAAAGATTAGTTACAAATGATCATCCCACCCTCCTAACATGCTAGGATGGTAGTATATATAGTCCACCCACATACGGGCTTTAATGGACTATATATTGGGCCGGACTTGACTTTTTAACTATAATTAGTTTAAATCCAAGCCCGTAAACCACGACTAATAAATTACTTATTACAACGTTCTAATTAATGTTACAATAGAAACCTATGACCGAACATTCTTGTTTGACTCAATATTTTGAGGCTAACAAATAATAAGCTGTGAATAATAACCATCAATAAAAGAACATATGGACAATGTGCTACAATTATGTATTAACAACTAGCATTCAAGATTAACCTATCACCACAAATCCAAGGCTCCAAGCCTTACCAATAACCGTAATTCCAAGGCTCCAAGCCTTACCAATCACCATGGTCCCATAGGCGCCCATATACATATGAAACAATCCCAAGGCCCCTCCTTGTCAACATCCCCTTGGTACCAAGTCAAACCACAATAACTGAGACGGTACGTGTCCCCCGATCCAAATCATAAACACAGTCAAGAATCACATAGCAGTTAATCACATAAGTGCACACACAAGTCCATCACAAACCATAAAAACATTCACATAATTTTTTACAAAACCATACAGTGTCTCTGCCATCCTATCTGGAAATCAAATCATAAAAAGACATGGGACTATGAAACTCACCTGAACAAGCTTCTCCAAGTACCCGCGCTCTAGCACAAATCTAAACACACAAACGTATACAATCAAGACATGAACCACATACCAAAATGGCTCATCAATATATGATGGATATCTAACCTTCTCCTACAACTTAACCCCATTTATATGCCATATGAATCTCATTACATCCCTCTATAAAGCTCTTAACTTAGTTTAGTTCATAACTCGCCCCGTTAACATTTAACCCAAAACAGTCCCTTTTTCATACTTCAAACTATGGGTCGAACAATCCCTTATCCAAAATAAGATGCCCTGTAAAAGAAACCCTATGCTCTTACATGTGTTAGCTAACTCTCTCATTTGGACGCAACCTTAAAGCTACTGTTAAGGCCTCCATATATATATATATATACATATATATATATATATATATATATATATATATATATATATATATATATATATATATATATATATATATATATATATATATACCCTTATCCAAAATAAGATGCCCTGTAAAAGAAACCCTATGCTCTTACATGTGTTAGCTAACTCTCTCATTTGGACGCAACCTTAAAGCTACTGTTAAGGCCTCCATATATATATATATATATATATATATATATATATATATATATATATATATATATATATATATATATATATATATATATATATATATATATATATATATATATATATATATATATATATATATATATATATATATATATATATATATATATATATATATATATATATATATATATATATATATATATATATATATATATATATATATATATATATATATATATATATATATATATATATATATATATATATATATATATATATATATATATATATATATATATATATATATATATATATATATATATATATATATATATATATATATATATATATATATATATATATATATATATATATATATATATATATATATATATATATATATATATATATATATATATGTGTGTGTGTGTGTATATATATATATATATATATACTTTTACCTATCCAGAATTTACTGATTTTGAACATACAAAAAGTTTGTTATGATCAGAGGGTCTTACCCTAACCCAATTGATTATCCCTCTTTCAGATATCTTACATAACATAAAAACTAACTCTCATGTTCGTTTGAAAGTCCAATTATACTCCTAAGTACCCTAACCACCTTAAAACATTAATTTAAACCCGACTGATTTCAAAACTGTTTTGACCTCCGACTGTTGTAACCTGTTTTTGACCAACTTCCCGACCTCCAATTTAGTTCTCGTTTCTTTCATTTAAAAGCCAATTCAATTAACTTTCCAGGGATATAAGAGTCAAAAATTAAAAGTTTGTAGAACTCTAGATATGATCAAAACAAATGACCTGAAATTATGCCCAGTTTTTAAAAACGAATTTAATTAAATTAACATAATTAATTACTCAATACTTAATTAATTACAAGCCCTAATTAATCTAAACATGTTTATAAAATTAAATTACATAATTTATGTTAAACCTTACCCTAGATCCATCATCTATTGATGTTTACATGAATTAGAAACATGGTTTAATTATAAAAACGTAATTAGAACATGATTTTTACCTCTAATCTTCAAGGGATTGATTTTTCTTGAAAACACTAACCTCCATTGATGTATTTTCGACACAAAGACTGATATAAGTCATTCATGGCCCTTAGGGGTCTTTATATATATTAAAACACCTTTCCTAATCCTAATTTAAGGCTAAAACCAAAACTTTCCATATTTTCTAACCCCCTTACACCAAATCGGCCCATAACCAACCCAAATAGCCTTTTTCTTTATTTTTTTATTATTTACTGTAAATTAACTATTAATTATTATTACCTTAAATTCTTTTAATTTATTTCAGCTCCTAAAGCCTACAAAACCTCAAAACTGCAAAACTAGTCAAATTTACACGTATACTGTAAAAGACGTAGAATATACAGTTTTATAAAAACTCTTGAAATATGAAATAAACAAATTAACTAAGTTATAAATGACTTAAAACTATCCCAAAAAATACTCTCGTGACTAATTACCTCATCCGAGACCTCTAAATGCTAAACCTTAAATCGTAAAAATACGATTTACTATAATACTTATACGTATACGTAAATCACCAAAATAATTCCATTTCATTTCATTGTCACTATATTGTGAGCTCATGATCATGAAATAACCGTTCATTGATTTACTTAAGAGCACTTCGTACTCATAAATGATGTCAAAACCATCCTCATTCACACCAAATAAACACGTAAACACATAAAACACATAGTCACACATAACACCCTAAAAATACGACTAAGTGACGAACCTCAAAACCACGGTTGTCACAAAGATCTACAAGCTGCTAAGCTTAAATAGGATGAAAAGATAGAAAAGTTGGATGCCAAGATCAAGAAGCTTAGAAGAAGAGCAAATCCTTGGATCAAACACCATATTGCTATCCACAAAGCATAAAAGAAAGAGCAGAAAAAGGAATTGAGAAAGTTTAAGAGGAAACAACTAAATGCATCCAAACAAGGGAGTAATAATGATGAAGTTGGAGCGTCTTTTGGTGTTGGAGCATTGAATGAGGATGGAATAGACAATGAGGGGAGTAATTTTGATGACGGGGATGATAATAATGATGGATTTGAATATTATGTGTAGGACACTATGATAGAAGAGAATATTCAGAATGAAATCCACAAGAGCCTCTACAAGAAGAGAATCCATTATTGAGTGAAGAGATTGTTACAGAATTACATGATCCAAATCAAGAAGATGTTGGAGATGGTGTGGAAATTCAAACTTCTATTTTAAATTATACTCAAGATCAAGAAGTACAACACCAACCACAACAAAAACAATCACAACAGCAACCACATACTGAATCTGATTTGGAAAGACTAGACATAGATCTAGAACAAATTGGACAAGATACTACAAATACAACTCAACCAGTGGCTCAGTCACAACCAACTGAGGAGATAAGAGTGGATGATGAACCAGAGAAGACAGAGGAATTGAATTTAGTACCCGTGGAGCAAAAGGTATCTGGTGATACCTTCGTGATTGGTGAGAAGACCAGCAATGTGTCTAGTACCGAAGATGCAAGAACCGGTAGACCAGAAGAAAGTACCGTTAATCCTATTACATGTGTCGTTGCAGGTGTAGGTACCACTGGTCAATGCAACATAAACCAACTTCTAAAGAGAGTGCAACTCCATATTTTGGAGAGATGTCACTCTAGCCAATCTACTAATTGGGTTAAAAGAGAAAACATCATCAGAAAAGTCTAAGCAGAGAGAAGTTGAGAAAAAGAAACAAGCTAAAGATGATGATCAAGTTGTACATATGGATGTTCCTGAAGAGGAAACAGTACCAAATGTCCAATAATAAGTGCCACAACTACTTGATGAACAGGTTCAAGAGCCACAAGTTCAAGTTGAAATTCAAAAAGAAAAAACAGTGGAACAACCTACAACTGCCATTGAAGAACAAGAACCAAAGAACATAGAAAAAGTGGTTCAGACTTCAAAACCAAGTACTAAAGGCATTTCCATTCTAGGTTAACAACCATAAGAAAGTGAAGAAGAAAGACCTCTTAGGTTTAAGAGGAAACTACCAAAATTGACCCAAAGGATAAAGGCAAAAAGCCTTTGGAATCTGAATCAGAAGAAGAAAATAATGATTCAGATAGTATTGAAGAAGCTATGAATAAATTCCATTAGGTGGACCATGATGAGGAAGTAGCTTGGAGGATGCAAGCTTAAATGCATGAGAAAGAAGAGCAAGCAGCTCTTGAAGCTAGAAAACTATAGAGAATGGTACATCAAAGAGTATGATGAAAGTCAAGCTCAATTGAAAGCTAGTGAAATTATTGTTAAAGCAATGATAGTAGAAGAAAGAGACGCCTATGATAAAGAAGAAAAAGATAGGTTAGTCAATGAGTTGGTGAGAGAACAGAAGAGGTTCTTTGCTGAGAAGAAGAGAAAGGAGAAAATCAAACTACCTATTACAACTCAACTCGGGAATCAAATGGTAGCATACTTAAAGCATACATAGCATTATACTCCTGCTCAGCTCAAGAAAAGGTATTTTGATGAAGTTAAAGTTTTGTATGACAAACACAAGAGGAGCTTTGAACAATTTGTTGGGATTAGGTATGAACAAGATCAGAGAGACATTGAAGCCTTTAGACTTAGAGAACAACAAAGACAATTTGGAAGTACCCCTAGAACTTTTGAACCTATTATTGTTGATAAACCACAAGGTAGCACTCCAAATAAGATGACAACTTATGTCAGAAAGCACAAAGAGACTAAGGTGATGCCTAAGGTGACAGAACAAACAAGACTCAATGAGGGAACCAATTCTCAAAGTGTTGCAGAGACTGTTAATGTGCAAGCGATACCTGATCAGTCAATGGTACATACAGTTAAACACACGGTACGTACTTCCCAAGAAGGAGATACTTAAATAGAACAAGTACCAAAGGAAGGTACATTACAAAAAGGGGAAGAGAAATTACCTATGGAGGAGGAAGGAACTTCTAGAGGTATGAAAAGAAAACAATCAACTCGAAGAAAATCTCAAGCAAGGAAAAGAGTAAAGTATTTCGAAAGGGATGAAGATTGTGACAGTGATGATGAACACATAAAGCATCTGAAAATTGTTGGATTTAATGATCAAGTTATAGACACTGGAGTTATGGGAATGAAATGTCCAATTGTTTGATGAAGTAGCTCATAACTCAATGGGTTAGAAGAAAATAGTGTCATAAGAGCTGATGGGTCACCTAGATCATTTAGATGGTTGGAAGATGTATTGCATTTCTTTAACAGATAAGATATTCAAGAGATATATGACCTTGTCAGAATTGGATGTAAGGTAAAATGGGAATTTTGTCTTTTGCATGAAGAATTAAAGGTTATGTATGAACCTACAGACTCTTATGATGCATAGATATGGAAAAAGGGAGAACTGATTCCTACACAATGGAGATATTATAGATCTTGTGGTGTTTATATTTTAGAAATTGATGATGTTACATTTTATTTACTTTAGGAGAGAAGATATCCTTTTGATATAAGAATGATAGATAGAATGCTGGATCTTTAATTGGAAGTATCACAAGAATCAGATAGACCTTTGGAGTCGATAGGAATGATCAAGTAGCAAATCAAGGATTTCGAAAGAGAAGAAGAAACTGAGAAGGAACTCTAAGTTTTTGGCTTCCAGTCACACTTCATGTATGGTAATCAATTCACCATGTCTAACCCACATAAGAACTGGCTAGTCCTTAAGCAAACGAATTTTGGTAAAGACTTCTCAAATCCGTTGATAGCTTGTAGTTTGCTAAAAACCACATGGTTATTAAATCACCATGATTAATTACAAAGAGGTGTCTAGTCCAAGAGAAAACGGATCTAGCTAAATACATCTTAAATCCGTTAAATGGTTGACAGTTTATCAAAAATTGTAGGTTAATCAGTACACCTTATTTTTAATGAATAAAGTATTGGCTATTCTAGAGCAAACGGCTAACTAGTAAAGAACATTCAAATCTATTGATGGCTCGTGATTTGCCAAAAATAATGATACCAATATAGATTGGTTTGTTGTTAAATGTTTTATTTCAGGTGAGTAGATACACGATGATGCAGCAAAAGGACTTTCTAAGATCAGAAAACCTTAATGTCAAGATATCAAGAGCTCTCTGCTCTGATACACATTGCAAAGTCAAAATTGTTACAAACAAGAAAGAAAGAATGTTTCTGATTCATAACACATATGATTATACTTTAAAGACAAAGATGAAGTTCATGAAGAATTGAAGTTCATTATACCAGAAGAATATCTAAAGATGTGTTTGAATGCATTATGTTGGTACAATTATCAAGAATGCAAGTCCTACCCACATACTCAGAGTGAAGTTGAAGACATGTAGACTTATGCATTCAAGACACAAATAAACAAGAAGATAACCAGTTATCATTCGTGTTTAGGGGATGATTGTTGGGATTTATTTTTATAAGTACCAAGTACCGTGAGTATGTAGTCCAAGTACCGTTATTATAGCAAGTACTGTTAGTGTTCACACGGTACATGTAAGTACCGTTAAGCTTAATTATAAGTACTAATAGTGTTGATAAGGACTAATATATCTTAGGTAAAGACATGTTCTAGTTATAATGGGAGTATACCGTATGTGATATATGTATCCAAATAGTATATTATAGAGTTCCTTGTACTATAAAAGGAACATAGGGTCGTTGAGTTTATTGCACCTCAACAAAAGTTATACGATTATTAAGAATCGAATAGTTAGTAGAAATTCTTGTTCTTCTTAAGCTTTAATAAGTTAGATTCCGCATTAATTATCTAGGTTGAGTAAGAGTCTCTCTCGTACTCTAGTTTGTTTGCAAACTATTAGAACAATCCTTAACAGGATCTTGATCTATTTAAAGGGATCAACAGTACTTTAGTACTCAAAATATATAATGCTCTGAATATGAGAAGGAGTCTAAGAAAGCAATAAATCGGATAACTAAGATCTCTGAATCTTTACTGATATGTTTTTATATCTATAGGTTTAAACATGCTCTACAATGTATACTCTTAAGGTCAAACCCCACAACTTGAGGCGAAGCTTTTTGATTAACCTATGCAACGGAAGTATGCTTTACAGACCCAAAACTTTGGGAATTGTTGAGGTCGAATCCTACAACTTTAGGAGAAACCTGAAAGTTTATGGACTTATATTTAATATTCGTGTGATAGGATCGAACTAGAGATCACGGGATTTCACTCAATACGTAAAGAGTAATTTATTTAATATATATTTATTATATTTATTAATTTATTTAATAAATATATATATATATATATATATATATATATATATATATATATATATATATATGTATTTATTAAATTAAACTAAGCTTTAACTTTAACGACCGTTAAATATTAAAAGTTAAGTACAAACGATCGTTGTGGAACAAACAAGAGAAGGAACGAAGATTCCGGAACACCCCCTGGGGGTGTTGCCGACTTTCGACATCAAAGGGGAGGAGGAAGGAAAAAAATGAAATTTGTCAATTGCCTTTTGTTTGTTTATCTTGGAATTTAAGTTATTGAGGCATATATAAACATCCCTATACCCTCATAATTTACACACAATCTCTCTCCCTTGTTCTCTTGGCCAATCGTTTCAAACAAATCCACAAGGGTTTCGGTTTGATTTTTCTTGGTATTTGGTTTGCTATAAATCTAGTCCTAGCCCCTCTCTTGGGTTGTTGGGTAGATTTTTCACAAGAGTTAAGCTCGATTTACATGTGCTAGAATCACGGTTAGCTTGTTTTATTACGTGTGTACAAGATCGTAATATAGTCTTACTTTAGACTATACGGTATAAACCCGAATTGGTGATTAGTTCTTCTTCTTGTGGATTTGCTTTAGTGTAAAGGTATGTAACCCTAATTCGATTTATTATAACTGTGTTATTATGATCTTGTTAAATCGCTTCAGCTATATGTGTGCTTTGATCTCGTTTAGGGTTTTATATAATTGTTATGATGTTAATAAACCTTTAGTGGTATCAGAGCCAGGTTAACATGTAGTAATTTTCGACAATCTAAAGTTTTTTAACTAGTAATTGTTTTGAGTTAAAACTACATGTTTTATTAGGTTTTCTTAAAATTAGGGTTTTGTTTTTAAAAAATTAGGGTTTTGGCCGAATTTTTATATTAAAAAAATGAATTGTTTTGAAACCCTAAATTACATGTGGGATAGTTTTAGATTAAATTGCATGACTAACTGTTATGTCATGTATGGTTACGATCCGTAGAGATTTAATTGTTAAGATTTGTGGGAGGATCCATGATAACATGCATGTTTTCATGGATTATAAAATTATATCTTTATATAATTTTATGTGCTACGTGATTATTGGATTCAATAAATCTTGAATTAGGGAAGACTTTAATATGAATATAAAAACTTAGATTTGATGATTATTGAATAAATCTTATGCATATGGCTATTTGATTTATTTATTGCATATATAAATTGTTATTATGTGTTTATGATTTAGTTTTTTTTACTTGTTTATATTAAAAATTGTTGAATTGTTGTAAACAAGAGTTTTTTTTAAAAGAAATAATATGGACTAAATCATATTAAAATAAAGATTTGTTAGAGATCTAAATTACATAAGATTACGTTGATTGGTGAATTACAATAATAATCTAACGGCCTACTCCTTTTGACGAACTATAAAGTGAGTATAACGCACCGCTGGTCATGTAGTCGGTTAAGGAATGAGGTGTTAAGCCATTAGTCGCTGGCCAAATTCTCGGCTCGCCTGTGCGTCAAATTGAAATTACCTACGATTATTAATTGAATTATACCTTAAGGATGATTTAAAGCAAATTCACATTCGAAACACAATGAATAAGGGTATTGCTTTATGCGTAGCCGAGTTCTAGCAAAAGTAAGTTGTGAATAGTTGTGGGTAAAATTCTTTGATTGGTTTAACCAATACCTTAACACAATTTATGTAGAAATTTAGTCTCGTGAAAAAATTTACTAAAAGTTTTATTAAACTTATGCTATGGAGTTGTATGCATGCTTTTCCATACATTGATTTTGACATCAAATTTATACTCTTAAAATTTAAGTCGAATGCTTCTAATTGACGAACACTTGAAATTACTACGTCACAAATGAGATTTTTAGAGGATGTTGTAATGGAGAGAAAACTTTCATAGAATGAGAATTCGTATGAATATTTTACGTTACTCAGATTAGATGACTTAATTAGGTTACTTAGTGAGATCTGGAAACTTATGGCATTCAAAAGGGATGAAACACGTTTACAATGCAAAACGTTTTCTTGGCAATGTAAATCCCTTAACTATCTAGAATTTGAAAATTGTTTGTCAATTGAATTGTTCGACAAGTCGCTACATTGAATACATTCATTACTAACAGATCAACTGATGTAATGGATCTATGTCAATATAGTTATAGGATTCAAGAAAAATAGTATGGTTTTTATACCGGGGTAATTTTATTTTCTTGAAAGTAGTTTGTTATCGAAAATACTAATATTTGAACTTATTTCTATAGAAATGGCTCAACCCGACAATAACACTATAAGTTCTGTGTTCAAAACGTTTTTTGATCGTCCTGAACTTACTGGCCCAAACTTCATTGATTGGTACCGCTCACTAAGAATTGTCTTGACAGTAGCTGGTACTATTGATATCTTGACTATTCCTTATCCAGAGGATCTTGCTGAAGGAGCTTCTGAAGCGCAAAGGCTTGAACACATTGTTAATGTTAAGAAGCACTCAGAGGTGGCTTGCTTAATGCTAGAAAAAAAGGCTCCTCCACTTCAACAGAAATATGAGCTATTTTCACCTAAGCGAATGCTTGAGAGCTCAATGATTTTGGAACAAATCATTGCACTAGGACATCCCTATGATTATAATATGGCTATCAACTTGATCAATAGGTCCCTTAACAAGGACTTCAATGATTTTGTTCGAAACTATAATATGCATTGTACGGGGAAGATAGTTAATGATTTGCATCCAATGCTCATTGACTATGAAAAGGGGTTAAAGGACAAGGCATCTACTTCTACTCCTCCTATACTAACCATACAAAAGGGTAGAGTGAGTAAGCCAAAACCACAAGCGAATAAGAAGAAAGGCAAAGGCAAGGTTGATTAGGGCAAGCAAGTTGAGACTTATTCGAAACCTAAGCAGAACTTTGTCAAGAAGAATAAATATCAGAAGGATGAGACTTGTCACCATTGCAAAGCAAGTGGTCACTGGAAGAGGAATTGCCCTCTTTACCTCAAAGAGTTGCGAGAAATAAAGAAGAAGTCTGAGTAGAGTGCTGCAGCTTCAGGTACTATATTTATGATTGAATTATTCAATTTGACAGACAATTTAAATTCTTGGGTATATGGCATTAACATTTGTAATACGCTGCAGGGATTTAATCTGGAAAGGAAGCTATCCTCTGGGAAACAATTTCTGCAAGTGGGCAATGGCGCACAAGCAGCAGTTGAAGCTATAGAAACATTTAATCTAGTTTTACCTTCGGGTTTAGTACTGATTTTAAATGATTGTCATTATGCACCTACAATTTTTAGGGGTGTTATTTCCTTTTCTTATTTGTTGAATAATGGATTCCTTCACACGATTGATAATAATGGAATTTCTGTTTGGAAAGATGTTTTCTCTATTTTAATGCAATTTCTGTGAATGGTGTGTTTAAAATAGACATGCATGATAATGAATCCAAGAATAATAATAATTTTGTCTTTAGCATGAATAAGAAGAGAAAGTTTGACAAGAATTCTTCTTATCTTTGGCATTGTAGACTTGCTCATATTGGGAAGTGATGTTTGTTTCGCAAGTCTTAAAATTTTTCAAGATATTACCACACACAAATGACTAGAAACACAAACACGGGCAAGTATAACCTATCATGTATAGCATAGTTTAATGGTATAGTCCAGTTCATTCCACGGGATTGATGCAAAAGAATATAAAACAATTACCACTAGTGTGTCACAAGTTCTAAAGAAATACTTATCAAATGGTTTTAAAGGTGCGTTTGGTTAAAGTTACAAACATATGAAATATAGATAGCAATGGTGAATATGAGCACATAAACAATGTAACACAACATGCCGATTACTAGTCGTACACGCAACATCTAATTAACATAACAAAAATCCGACTAAAGATCATGTCATATCAAAAGCATTAAGAATGGTTTATGCTTGATTTCGATAACTAAAATAGCATATGAGATTAACCAAGGGTTGTTATATGTTGTATTCCACTAATCGCGACAGAAGTGAAAAACAAGATTCATTTACTAGATGACATGAAATTCATCCATTCACATGAGTACTAGTCATGTACAAATCCAACATATAACAATGATCTTACATTAATAACATATAGTACAAAAGCATCTAAATCATACTTATTTTCACGAACCAAGGAGGAAAGTGCGCTGCACAAAACTAATTGTGCGCCACACTTTTCCCTCGCAAATCATATAAATCTATCCAATCATAAAAATGTTAATTCTTAACCATATGCACAACACACTACTCCATCATAACAGTAAAAATAATCATTTCAAGAATATGGAAATCAAAAGTAATGAATAACATAATGAAATGAGAATTATACCAACAAAAGTGTCAAATCGATACTTGCTCCAAAATGTTTATAAGCTTTTATTCCAACTTATCACAATCAACAACAAGTTCCTAGTCTCTTGTTACAGCAACAATAATATGAACCAACTAAGGTTCACCCTTCTTCTAATAACAATGATCAAGGATTGAAAGAATCCTTGATTTATATCAAACCTTGTAACAAATGACAATGGAGTATGGAATCTATCTTCTTAGCCAGCCCTAGGGTTGATTATATAACCCAAAATTCGTAACTAGTAAAACCTTGAGCAAGCCAAGAGTTGTATCAATAATTGCCATGCATAATGGCACTAAATACATGTAACTGTAGCAAAATATGCGCCGCACTTTATCAATTATGTGCCGCACTTTCATTTTGTAAATGTGCGCCGCACTTTTCATGTTGTGCGCCGCACTTTTGGTAGTTCTCAAAAATCGTAGTTTATTGAATGTGCGCCGCACTTTTCCTTTTGTGCGCCGCACTTTGGCTCTTTTTCAGCACAATTTATTTTGTAGTCCTTTTCTTCTTATTTATTCACATCTTTGCTTCATATGTTTTTTCCTTCACTATAATCAAACAATACACATTATTAGTAACATTTCAACACATAACTTATTTATTTACTTAGCAAACAAGGACAAATGCATCATTACAAACATGTATAAATAAGGCGTTATCAAATTCCTCCATACTTAACTTCTTGCTTGTCCTTAAGTAAGGTAAAAATATATTTTTAATAGGTATCGAAAGAATAGATAAGGCCAATAATTGAAAGCAAAGATAACACCACAAAACACCTCACGAAGTAGATATTTTGTTTTCACACACTCTCTTTTATTTGGGAAAATTGTCGCTCAAAAGCACGGTCATGAAAAGTAATTTACTATAAGATTGTACAAGGAACTAAACTAAACCAATTTGGCGTAAGCACCAAGTAAAACATCAAAAGAGGTCTTTTTCAAAAACTTTTATTAACATCGCATGTTAAAATGAGTAAATAACATATCATTTTCCACCATGTTTATTGTTTCTACACTTTTGTATTTCACACTTATAGGCTCTCTCTTTGCCTTTTATTCCTTTCGTCTTTTTTTCTCTTTTTTTATCCTTTGGGGTAATATGTCTTTCCCCATACTTCGATCTACTATCATCTCGCAACATGGTTTCCCACAATATATGATCGTCTTAAAACATCGGCAAAAACTTTCAATTTTTTCTCTTTTCTTTTGCCTCCTTATCATTTAGAATACTTTTTATCATACAAGCATGATCCCGCTATGGTCTCGTAAAGATTACCAAGCACAAGTTCTAGAATTAACAAATCATCGACATACTCACAAATTTGATTTAAAGCGTAATAATGCTTACGAATTATAGGCTAAAAATCCTCACTATTGTGAATAAGATATTGTGTAAGTAACGTTATCAATTTTGACTCAAAATAGCTTTACAATTACAGGAATTGTCAATCTTTTAGACAAAAATCTTTTTTTTAATTACATAACACAAAATTTTCAATAATCCGTCAGAAAGTGCGGCGCACAATCCAAATTGTGCGGTGTACTTTTTGTCATAGAAAGTAAAACATTTTTTAATTTAAAACACTCTTATTTTCTACTTATCACTCTCCCATACTTATTATGAGCATTGTCCCTAATTCTAAACATAAGGAAAAAGTAAAAATAGAGGAAAATAAGAATAATACTCCCCTTTTATTCCGAGTCGTGAATGAAGCCAAAATATTCAATCTTCGCCTTATTGTGCCTTGACTCGCTTATTTTCTGCAATTGAACACAAAATATATACGCAAACATATTTTACATACCAAATAAAAGATTAAAAATCCACACACAAAGTAATAGTTTTGTCCTACGTGCCTATAGAGGCATACTGCATAACCAAATAAATTGTTTTGAAGTTGTTTCAAATTATGACTAGCACACAAGTCACAAACACAAGAGGCATCACATATCCTCTTTAGTCTCGTCATTCCTTGGAGCATTGGATGGGTAGAAGTATGGTGGATAGGCGGTTGTTGGGTGTAGTAGAATGGCTCATGGTGATATCCGCGTGGTCCATAAGGTCCACTCATCGGAACTCTATATTGTTCCGTCATCCTCTCAAAAATCGGAGCGTATCTATTCATGCTATAACATTGTCGCTCCATCATAAACCCAAGTTGGTCTTGCCTAACCTCCATCCTTCCCATCCTATCACAAACATCTTGGAGTGTTGCAGGAGGAGGTCGCGGCATGCTCACACGTGGTGCTCTCACCGGCGCGTCTTCTCGTATCAACCTTCCATCATCTCCAATCAAATATCTCAAAGTGATTTTGTCAATGGTATCACATATGATCGACGGACAAAGACTACCCACAACTTGATCGGTTAAACAAATTGTCCACACACAATCATACTACTTACTTGACTACCATGACCTTTTATTTTCATCCACTTTGCAATCACCCAAGCTACATTAGCGTATTGCTCATGGTTATTGATCCTAAACATGCTCAACAACCACAAATCTCTTTTAAACCTTATCATATGACGTGGTTCATTGGCAAACCGCGTAAGCAATCATCTTTTGGAGCACTCTCAAAAGTAGACTAGAAATCCTAGTGGTTGAGCTCCTAGACAAGCTCAAAGGATCCTCATCCAGACAAATTAATGCCCAAAACTCATTAGTATTGAAATTCCCATGCTCACGTTCTCCTCCTTGAAAATACACTTCAAATCCTTCCTCATCTTGCTCCTATCTAGTGTACAACTCCAAGTACTTAGCAAATTCCTTCAAAGTCAAAGAATGTCCTTTCCCACAAAGTCTAAAACTCATGATTTTCTTAGTCAATAGCTCATCTTCATCAAGAATAAATGTCGAGAAAAACTCAAGAACAAGCTCCGCGTAGATCTTCTCCCTACAAGTAAAAGCACGGACCCAAGCATCGGATCGAAACAAAACTTCATTTCCTCCAGCCTCTATCACAACTATCGATAGCATCTCTCTAATTTGAGCTACACAACCAAGCTCATTCAAAATTCCAAAATCCACAATGCTAGGTGCGAAAATTTGTTTCGGTAGTAGAAGACTAAGAGCATTGTTGTAAATGGTTTTAGCATCATTTGCACATCCAGGCCAATTTAAGAATGGATGATTTGGGACTCCCATGAGTGTGGAACTCACCGACTCGGTAGGCTTTTGCCTCTTCCTTCGGCTAGATGAGCCGGTCTCATAGTTTCTAGAACCTGAGTTCCTAGACATGATTTCGATTGTGAATTGGAGTAGGAATCGAAAATGTTTTTGGTGATGATTCGAAAATCGTCAGGTGTGTTTTGTTGTTTTTTAGTTTCAAATGAGATAAAATGAAGTATATAAAAAAATCCGCCTAGAAGTGCGGCGCACATTCTGTGCTCACAGACCAAGTTACTGTTTTTTTACTCACTAGACTCAAGTTTTCAAAAGAAAACCTCCAATTCATTCGATTTCATAAAAGAAAAATAACAAGTCCTAGTAGGAAAACATTTCCTTCTTCTAAGACCATCCTAAAACTTCTAGGACTCTTAGATTTCACTTCGTTTTATTATTTTATCTACATACAAAAAAGAGTAAAAATGCATAAAGCAACTAGGAGCCAATGGTGCACTCCTCATTTCCTCCATTTCTTTAGTTATAGCAGAAGTTTAGAGGTGACATGATATCACTCTCTGTGTAACGTCCCAAGACCTCTCTATTGGTGTCTTTTGTCTCGTACACTTTTCGTACCTCATTCTACATGGATCAATAATGACCATGGCAACATGCCATTCACTATCTCCATCTTTAGCAATGTTTTCAAATTATCGTTTGTTCCCCACTTGCCAGTCTTTGTATTTCAATGAAACAGGAAGTGCTCCAAGCATTCCCAAAATCTTCTTGTATACACATATGTCAAAGAAAGGGTTATGGTAGCTCCTTTCACTTAGTGATGCGTCCAAAAGTTCTTCCGGTTCCGTCCATGGTTGTAAATGTGGACCATAAATTGGCATACCGTTCTCATCTCTTTTCATAGTGTAGTGCTAATCGTCTTCATCATCACTATCATCATGTTTCTTTGCTTTTAGTACATTATAGTTTTGATGGACAAACCCATCAAAGCTAGTCATAATAGCTTTTCCAACATCTATGTTTGCACCAATGGTGTGAAATTTTTTTCTTCCAACCACTAGTTGAATATCCCGATCAATAGGAATGTCGAGAAGCATGAAATCGGCTAGTAGTGTAGTTGTCCCCACTTGGCAAAGAACTCTAAGTAAACGTCCAAATCCCTCCGCATAGGAGTGATCAAGCATTTTGATACGATCAAACCTTGGTTTGACTCTACCAACATCTAGCATTTTGAAGATTCCATAAGGCATAACATTAACATTTGAGCCCGTGTCAACCAAAGCATTATAAGTAGTCTTACCCTCCAACCTTATTGGTAGGATAAAGTACCTTGGATCTTATTTTTCAAGCATTACCTTGTTCTCACGAAGCATTTGATAGCCACATCTTCATAATCCGATGTGAGTCCATCTTCAACTTTCAATTTGTCGAGCAAAACCCCATCAACAATCATTTTATATTTAGCATTATATTTTAAGGTTTCAATGATTGGTCAGTTCATGTTCAACAACATGACTCTTTCTTCAATATCTTCTTGTAATTCCTCCATTGATAGTTCTTCCCTAGTCAACGATTTGTTAATGGAGAGCGAAGGTCCTTCACCATTATAGCTCAACTTGTAAGCATGGGCGGGTTTCTTGCCTTTGTTTCTTTTTTTTTCCCCATGCTACAAACAAATCTAGGAGCATCAATCTCCTCGGTTTCAATAGGTGCCAAAATCATCAAAGTTGAGATTATCAAGTATTTCATCAATCTCCCCAAATTCTAAGCTTTCATGCACTTTTGGAAAATAAAGTAAGTATGCCACAAGTGATGTCAGGTTGTGCATTAGCTTGCTTTAGGAAATATCTGCCAAAGATTACACAAGGTTCACAATCGTCCTCGTCAGGATTGACAAAGAAGTCAACGAAAAATAATTTGTCTTTGATCATAACAATGAGCTTTTTGTCGATCTCCTTGTCTCCATTACGATGAGTCTTGTAGGTTAAGCCAAGCTCAATTACAAATTCATTACTAATTAAGCTTCTTTACTACTCAAAATTCACTTGCCCATCATAAGCAAATTTTCCTTCCACATGGCAAGGCATTAAGTATTTCTCACTAGGTGTCAAATCCTCCATACGATAGAAAGTTAAGAACTTTTGAACCCCGCTATCGGTTGAGTCCTTACATTCAGATCCTGTCAATTCTCCTTCTGATTCTATTTTGTCATTGAGACTAATATGCTCATCCACTCCTAAGCATAGTCTACCCAAGCTAGTGTTTGGATCCATCTCAATCTTAAAACAATAACACATTAAAAGAAACATTAGTATGTTAGTGCCATAATATCCAAATGATATTTCATACCCTAAAGTTTTCAGGCAACTCATTATTTTAGATGAATATTTCCATTTGAGCATGTTACTATCAAATTCTGTCTCCTGTTTTTCCAGTTGTGCGGCGCACTTTTGAAAAGTGCGGTGCACTTTTGCGCGACACAGAAAAACCAGCGTACATTTTAAATGTGTGGCGTACTTTCTGCAAACAGAATAGTGTTTCACCATTTTCCTACTTGCAAACCAATCAATCTAAGTTTTCAAGCATATAATATACCATTTTCTCATTAAGTAATCAAACAAAGATATCATGACGAAATTTGGTACACTTTCCACAAGTGTTTTTAGCAATATGACTATTTTTTCGTTTTCGCTTATTTTCTCATTTTTTTATTTTTTTGTCTAAAAACTCATAAAAATTACAACAAATCATGATAAATACTAAACAAGTCATACCAAAGCAAATTATTCTACCAAAAAGCAAATAAAATAGAAAATAAAATTTTGAAAGCAAATATTTTTTGTTTTTCACAAAAGCTCAAAAAGCATAAGTACACACAAAGCAGTTCTCATGTTTTCAGCAGTAAGTGTTGAGAGTAAAAGGTTTTGGTGGTGTTTTGGGATTGTTTCTTCAAACATTTTTGCAAATTTGTCACTAAATGTGCGGCGCACTTTTCAAATTGTACGGCGCACTTTTGTTCTGTTTTGTTAAAAAGTTTTTCAGATTGCCAGAAATCTGTACGGCGTGTTTAGAAATTTTAGTTTACCAAGTATTTTAGAATGCTTTAAACCAATAACAAATCAATCCCCCACAGCTACACCAAAAACTTGATGTTCGTTTCGTAAGTCTTAAAATTTTTCAAGATATTACCACACACAAATGACTAGAAACACAAACACGAGCAAGTATACCCTATCATGTATAACATAGTTTAATTGTAAAGTCCAGTTCGTTCCACGTGATTGATGCTAAAGAATATAAAACAACTACCTCTAGAGTGTCACAAGTTCTAAAGATATACTTATCAAATGGTTTTAAATGTGTGTTTAGTTAAGGTCACAAACATATGAAAGATAGATTACAATGGTAAATATGAGCACATAAACAATGTAATACAACATGCCGATTACTAGGCGTACACGCAATATCTAATTACATAACAAAAATTCGACTAAAGATCATGCATATCAAAAGTGTTAATGAAATGATGCCAAAAAACGTTACTTGTATTTTTTGGTCTCGCTTTGTTTTGATTACGACAATATGTAAAAACAAGCATTTACGAAAACAATGAAAAACAAATTCTTGAGTTCAAGTATTTTTCATTTCAACCATTATCACTTAAGGTATGAACAAACAAGTAATTATATTAATTAAGTGATCAAGGATTTAATCTTTTCTTAAAACTTACTTTTTATTAAGTGTGACAAAGTTTTATTATTAAACTTTCTTTTTAAGAAAATGTTTTATTAAATTAATTATCTGAAAATTTGAAATTTGAAAATGGCATATTCTATCTTGGTTTGGAATATCCTTTCAGGATATTTTAATCCTCATATTCGATCCAACCCACTAAAAGACAAAAAGGAGCGGACTCTACGCCGGCGGTTCCTTATCGATAAGGAACCGCGGGCTGCAATAAAGAACCGCGGGCAGATATAGCCGTTGGACATTTGTCTTATAAATAGTGGATCATTCTCAGACTTTCAATCCACCTCTTTTGCACAAAAACTTTCAGATTCTTACATACTTCTTAAATCACTCACATCTTTGATCATTTGTTTGATTACTACTTGTTTAGAAGTGAATCTTTCTCCTCCCATCTTTTCCTCTCAAAGTGCAAAGAGAAGAACACTATCATTGTTAAAGTGTTGTGTCTACCTCAAAGATCCATTGAAGATCAAAACATATTTATTCATTGTTGTGTCATTGTTGTGAAGATCCAAGTAGTTGTGTCTATTTGGAAGTTGTGTCTATTTGGAAGTTGTGTATGTATTAGGGTTAATACTTAGTCCTCAAAGTATATTGGTGTAGATTGGTCCTAGCTAAAATTAGGGCTCGACTTTTAGCTTAGAGTCGGAAATTGGTTAAGCGACGTTGTGTATGGTTTCTCCACCTTAAGGAGCTTGTTGATTAGTGAACTCTCGAGTAAGGAGTACTCGAGGAGTGGACTAGGAACGAGGAGTGAGCTTCTTTGCCGAACCACTATAAATCCTTGGTGTTTGGTTTGATCTTTCCTTCCCTTATCTCTTTACATTCTTTATTCATTATACTTATGATTATTAGTTTAGTTACATTCATTATTCTTTATACTTGTGATTATTAGTTAGTTGCATTATACCTTGTTCATATTATGTATAAGAAGGTTTCATATAAATACCTAAGCTTATGTTTTTGAAAAAGGATTTTTTTAAAACCAAACTTTAACAAGAAAATTTAAGAAACTATTCAACCCCCCTTCTAGTTTCTACAATTGGTATCAGAGCATGGTTGCTCAAGACTTTATAAAATATATTTTATTTTAAAACTTGAATCGATCTATGGATTCCAACAAGTATCTAGAAGGGAAATCCATGCAAAGATCACCTCTTTTTGAAACCGATAGTTTTATTTATTGGAAAAATAGGTTTGAGACTTTATGTGAAATCAAAAGATTTAGATCTTTGGCATGTTATTACCAATGGCGACGTTTTACCATTTCAATATAATGAAGTTTATAAAAGTAAGGAGATAGTTACTTTTGATAAAACTAATGATGATATTAAAAGAAAACTTGCTAAAAATAATGAGGCTAAAATGGTGATTTATAATGCTTTACCAAAGAAAGAGTACGAAAGGATTTTTATGTGTGAAACCGCTAAAGACATTTGGAATACTCTTATAGTAACCCACCAAGGTAATAGCCAAGTCAAATAAAGTAAAATCGATCTTCTTGTTCAACAATATGTACAATTTGTCATCTTAGAAGATGAAACCATAGATAGTGCATTTGCTAGATTTAACACTATTATTACTTGTCTAAAAGCACTTGATGAAGGTTTTTCTAGAAAGAACAATGTTAGGAAGTTTCTTAGGGCGTTGCATCCAAAATGGAGAGCTAAAGTCACGACGATTGAAGAATCAAAGGATCTCGCCAAATTGTCACTCAATGAACTTATTGGTAACTTGAAGGTTCATGAGATGATAATTTTGAAGGATTCGGAAATGGTGAAAACTAAGAGTGAAAGAAAGTCTCTTGCACTCAAAGCCAAGAAGGCACATAGTGATAATGAAAGTTCCTCGGATAGTGATGATGAGGAATATGCCTTGGCGGTTAGAGACTTTAAGAAGTTCTTCAAAAGACGAGGTCAAAATGTGAGGCAACCAAACAACGATAAGAAACCGTTCTCCAAAAACCGATTTGCCAAAGACGATAAAGGTGATAGGAAATGATTTAGATGTGGTGATCCAAATCATTTCATTGGTGATTGTCCTAAGCCTTCACGTGACAAGAACCATACGGCGTTCGTTGGAGGTTCATGGAGCGATAGCGGTGATGATGTTGATGACAACCCCAAAGATGAAAAGTGTCTCATGGCTCACACTTATAAAGAGATATGCTTGGGAATCGATCTAGAGCCCGACGAGTGGATTAAGGATAGTGGTTGTTCTAAACACATGACGGGTAATCGAAGTTTGTTCTCACACTACAAAGCATATGATGGAGGTAACGTTACATTCGCTAGTAATAGACGTGGTAATATCATTGGCAAAGTACGGTCTCTCTTGACTCTATGACTATAGAAAACATAGAGCATGTAGATACCTTAGGTTTTAACCTTATAAGTATAGGTCAAATTTGTGACAATAAGTGTAAGGTCATCTTTTTAGAATATGACAGTGAAATCGTAAAAGATGGAAAAGTCATTGGAAAAGGTGTTAGAAAGCATGGGTTTTATGTCATGAAGGTTAATAGGAAGTCAAATGACAACTTATGTCTAGCGACTTTAGATGATAGTTCTACTCTTTGGCATAGGAGATTAGGTCACGCTAATATGCGTTTAATTCAATCTTTATTCTCTAAGGAGTTGGTAAGACACCTCCCCAAGATGAAGTTTAGTCACTTTTGTGATGCTTGCAAAATTGGGAAGCAAGTTCACTCAAGTCACAAAGCCAAGAAGTTGTTTTCGACCTCTCGGTGTTTAGATCTCCTACATATGGATCTCTTTGAACCTTCCGCCATACGGAGTTATGGAGGTAACCTTTATACCCTAGTTATAGTTGACGACTACTCTAGATTCACTTGGACTAGATTTTTTGCGTCTAAGAATGAAGCTTTCTATCACTTCAAAACCTTTAGTCGAAGAATTCAAAATCAACTAGGATGTTCAATTGTCTCTATTAGGACGGATCATGGTAGGGAATTTGATAATGAAGTGCAATTTGGTGCCTTTTGTGAAGCTCATGGTATTACCCATAACTTCTCGGCTCCTCGCACTCTACAATCAAATGGGGTAGTTGAAAGGAAGAATAAGACCATTCAAGAGATGAGTAGGACGATGTTAAATGAGCAATCCTTGCCTAAAATTTTTTTGTGCAATGCCGTTGAGACATCAACTTACATTCTCAACCGAATTCTTATTCGACCTTTTCTAGGAATGACTCCCTATGGGATTCTTAAAGATAAGAAGCCCTCATTGGAATACTTTAGGGTGTTTGGAAGCAAGTGCTTCATTCTCAACACCAAAGACTACCTTACAAAGTTTGACCCAATGTCTTACGAAGGTATCTTTTTAGGTTATTCTCAAACTAGCAAAGCCTACATAGTCCTCTATAGAACCTCGAGTGTAATTGAAGAATCACTTAACGTGACATTTGATGAAACCCCACCTTCATCTAAGACACCACCTTTGGTAGATGATGACTTAGATGAAATAGACATAGTTAATGCCAAAGATGTTAGAAATATAGGAGTTGAAGACCTTAGTGTTGAAAAGGGAGTAAACATTAAGGAGTCTAAGGATCATGCTCTTGATAACATCATAGGCGAATTAAATCAAAGGACCCTAATATCTCAAGTCCAAAATCAAAGTAACTTCTTTTGTTTCGTCTCCTTTATTGAACCAAAGAATGTTAAAGAAGCTTTGATGGATGAGAGTTGGGTCATTGCTATGCAAGAAGAATTGAATCAATTCATTGCTAATGACGTTTGGGAACTTGTTCCTCCGCCTAGAAGTTCGACCATCATAGGAACCAAATGGGTATATAGTAATAAGTTAGATGAGAATGGTGTTGTGTCTCGTAACAAGGCTAGACTTGTAGCTCAAGGCTATAATCAACAAGAAGGTATTGATTATGACGAGACATACGCACCCGTAGCTAGTTTAGAATCCTCTTAGCTTACGCTTGCGCTTTAGACATTAAGCTTCAACAAATGGATGTACATAGTGCATTTCTTTACGGCTTGATCAATGAGGAGGTATATGTGGCTCAACCTCCTGGCTTCATTGATTTTGAGAAACCGGATCATGTCTACAAGCTTAAGAAAGCTCTTTATGGTCTCAAACAAGCACCCAAAGCTTGGTATGATAGACTTAAAGCGTTTCTTGTAAAACATGAGTATACCATGGGGATGGTAGACAATACACTCTTTACAAAGAAGAAAGGTTCTCACCTCATTATCGTACAAATATATGTTGATGACATTATATTTGGTTCAACTTGTCAATCATTGTGTGATGACTTTGCCAAAATAATGCATGACGAGTTTGAAATGAGTATGATGGGAGAACTTAACTTCTTTTTAGGAATCCAAATTAAACAAATGGACGATGGTATTTTCTTTAATCAATCCAAGTATGTTAAAGAAATGCTAAAGAAATTTGGATTAGAAGACTCTAGACCTATGAAGACCCCTATGGCCTCGAATACTAAACTCACTGTAGATGATGATTGTGAGTCGGTAGACAACACCAAATATAGAGGTATGATTGGTACTTTGTTGTGTCTAACGGCAAGTCGACCGGATATCATGTTTAGTGTTTGTCTTTGTGCTCTCTTCCAAGAGGCTCCCAAAACCTCTCACCTTGAAGCGGTTAAGCGTATCTTCCGATACATTAAGGGCACTATACATTTAGGATTATGGTATCCTAAAGGGACCGGCGTAAAAACCATTGTCTACGCGGACTCGGTCATGCGAGAGACTATGTGGACTGGAAAAGCACTAGTGGAGTTTGTACCTTCATGGGTTGTTGTTTAACTTCTTGGTTCTCTAAGAAACAAACCGCTCTTGCTATATCCACCACGGAAGCCGAGTATGTGAGTGTCGGTAAAGCTTGTCAACAAGCTCTATGGATGAAGCAAGCGCTTGTTGATTACGGGATTTCTCTTGATGATGTTCCCATTATGTGCGACAACAAGGGTGCAATAGACCTTAGCAAGAATCCCGTGCAACATTTGCGAACTAAGCACATAGAGATTCGCCACCATTTTCTTAGGGATAATGTTCAAAAGGGGAACATTTCGATATAGAAGGTACCCTCGGTAGAAAACTTAGCCGATATCTTCACTAAGCCACTTAAGAGTGAACCTTTTAATTACTTGCGTCTAGGTCTAGGCTTAATGGAACATATTCCTTAATTGTGCATTCTTATTATATTTTATATTTTGAGTCTTTTATTTCTTTGAGTTTTTAAGTTTAATAAACTTTTTTGGAAAACGTCTCTTCTTTTTCAAAATTCTCAAAGCTTTTGTTAAAATGGTCGAGAAATGTTTTTGCATTGTTAATTCAATCTAAAAACGTTTTACAAAGCTTCTTGCTATTCATAATGAGCTTACATAATTCATATGTATGGGTCTCTCAAATATAGCAAGAACAAAAGAGAACTAGGGGGTTGAATTGTTTCTAGTTCATTTTCAAAACATTTCGGTAAAACCCACTGACCGCGGTTCTTTATTGTACATGCGGTTCGTTATCACTAAAGAACCGCGTGTCCATTTAAGGAACCGCCGACAGTGGACTTAACCTTTTGTTACATGTTAAACTTAAACAATCCTTGGTATCAAATTATTGATCAAGCTTATCTAGATATGAGATGTGTTTGATTGAAAGATAATTACTACAAGTAAGAAAGCACACAAACACATCAAATCAAGAGTACATCAAGCAATAGTCTAAACACTAAGCACACACGTACTAAGCATAAGATTTTCCGCAACTAAGATGTTTAGACTAAGTGATGTACACTTGACCATAATCTAAACATGAAGCACACACGTACTAAGCTTTAACTTTTCCGCAACTTAGATATGTTTAGATTATGAGATGCACACAACACACAACAACAAATAAATGCATCAATAAGAGTAAAGACATAAATGTAAAGGAAAGTACCAACACGATAATTTATAGTGGTTCGGTCACGAAGCCCCTCTTCGCCGTACTCCACTCCTCGAGTACACCTTACTCGAGAGTTACTTCACTAGTCAATAAAACTCCTTTCAAGGCGGAGAAAACCATACACGTCGCTTACACATTTCCGACACTAAGCTAGATGTCGAGTCCTAATCTTAGGTAGGACCAATCTACACAACGTCGCCTACTTCACCATTTTCCGACACAAGGCTAGATGTCGAGTCCTAATCTTAGGTATGACCAATCTACACACAACTTACACAACTTCCAAATTGACACACCAATTTGGATCTACACAACTACATAACTCTTCACAACTACCCAACTCTTCACAACTACACAACTACACCACTCTTCACAACTACACACCTACACAACTCTTCACCCTAGTTATGTTTATGGCCCAACATAACAAACCTTGTGTTTTATGGCATAAACACATAAACCATATAGATCTAAGTACTCACCAATTAGATCTATGACTCTAATACTATATCCAAGTATTAACAAACTTGGATCTACGCAACTAACACCTAATCCAAGGATACCCATCTCTTAGATTTACTACCCTTACAAACACATCCAAGTGAACCCAACACTTGGTTCTTCTACATATACATAGTGGGAAAACAACGACTTGATCTAGAAGGAGAGATCTTAATCATGTTATGAACCCAACACTTCATGGTAAGGAAAGTGTTCTTCTCTTTGCACTTGAGAGGATGAGAGGATTGAAGGAGAGAATCACATCTTAAACAAGATTAATCTAAACTAACTAATCAAGGAGTTTAAAGATGTTTTTGAAGAAACTGTGCAAAAAGGGTTAAAAGAAAAGCTGGAAATGATCCACTATTTATAGGGCAGGAGTGCAACGATCAAAAACACCCACGGTTCCTTATCAATAAGGAACTGCGGCCCGCGGTTCCTTATCAATAAGTAACATCCTGCTTGGAGACCGTGAATTTTTATCCTTCAGTAAGGATATGCCATCTGGGGTAGTTTATACCTTAAAGGATATTCCTTTGGCATATGGAATATGCCAAATTCAAATTAAAGAATATTATTTGGAATATGCCTTAGGGAATATTCTTTAGAATATTCCAAATACAAATTTCCATTTTCTTTTTAATAAAACATTTTCATAAAAATAAAGTTTATTAAATTCTTTTGTCACATTTGATTAAATGTGAGTTTTAAGAAAATATTAATCCTTGATCACTTAGTTAGGTTAATGAAATGTTTATTCATACCTTGAGTGATTCATGCCGAATGCGATCTTGGAGATGTCGAGAGAAGTATACAAATGTATTCTTGAGTGATTACGAGTACCTCAACATTTTATATAATGTATTGCGAATTATACGTTTCTCATCAAAAAAATACAAAGAGATTATATCGACAAAACATCGTAATGTTTGCACTAACAATCTCCCCCTTTTTGATGATGACAAACAAGTAAACTGCAACGCATATTAAAATGTATAAGTTACTCGTTTACACTTACTTCTCCCCCTTTTGTCGAATCAAAAAGGTAGTCAACGTCTTTGATGAAGAGAAGAATCAACGTCGAGAGAGCATACATCTAAAGTGGTAATCATCGATATCACGTCATTTAAAGAAGAGAAGAATTGACGTCACGAGAGCTTGCATCCTAAAGGTAGTCTTCATTTGTAGAAGAGGAGGATCGACTTCGAGAGAACATGCATCCAAAAAGCTAATCATCCATTGTGGTTGTCGGTTGAGAAGCGAGAATCCAAACTGTAAACCCATTATCTAATGATATTGAGCTTGTGTCATCCTAGTGAAGTCTTCAATCAACATAGGTTAACCAACTCCATGCATAATAAAATGCTTATCTTCGAGATTCCAAAATTCATTACTTGCAAGAAGTTCGATGAATGCAATTTAAGTGAGTCAACGATCGCAAATGTTGTGACTAGAAATCTTGCAAATGCTCCCCCTTGATATGAGCTCCCCTTTGATATGAGCTCTCCCTTGCTTGAGGCAACAATGAAGCAAGGATAGTGACAAGCTACAAAGAAGGGTTAGAAAAGTCCTACAAAACAAAGTTAGTGGACAAGAGCACATATAGCAATGTCACCCAAGCGGAATTAGCTTTTAACAACTCGAGTACAAAGCGAGGGACTCAAGAGAAAGCTAAAACAATCTTAACTTTTTAGAAGTGTCAAAAGTTTGACAAGTTAAGAAAAATAATTGGGCTATTAGATAGAAAAGAGAACCCAACTTATTTTGGTGACACCAAAAAAATATAAAGAGGACTACAAAAGAAAAGAGATGTCCAATTTATAAGAAAAAATATTGTCGAGAGAACATACTCCACTTTAATATATTGGCACGAATACCGAACTAAAGAGAGTATGACAAGGACAATGAAACAATTCCGCATAGTCGAAAAGAGAGGAAGAATTACTATTAGAAAACGCGAAAACGAGGACGATAAACAAGTCGTTTGCACAAACAATGACAAGCATTGGAGAAAGAATTGTGCACACGATGTTATCAATCTAAAGACAAGTCGAAGGAGAGGATCGTGACAAGATCAATTCACAATTGTTGGAATAGAGGTAGAGAAGAAGCATCCATACCAATTGTAATGATAATATGTCAAAGGGTAAAAAGCTTAGAATTTTTGGAATCACCTAAGAAAATTCAAGATTTAACCAAAATCCTCTCAAAAGGTTAAAAACTTAGAATTGTTGGAATCACCCAATCTAATTGTAAATTTTAACCACAATCAACTCTCAACAATGAGAAAGACAAAAAATCTCAACTCGAAGACATTTTTGACCTTAAAAATAATTCCTTTAAAAAGCTCCAAAAGCTTTAAGTCGGGAATCAAGGTACAAAAATAATGAAAAACCAAAAGCGAGGATAAATCGACGCTTAAGAAAAATACTAGATATAAGACATTATAGTCAAGGATGCTTATGAATGTAGACACCAAAAAGATGACTCAATGATATAGAGAAAGAGATCAAATAAGTCAAAGATTATAAAAACCAAGATGGATGGTGTTTAGCATACGATAAACTACATGCTCAAAGTTTCGTAGATCTTCTCAATCATTGTGAATGTTCAAAGAACAATTACATGACGGGGAAAGGGTGAGGCTTGACTTGACTTAGTTTAGAAAGGATAGAAGAGAGAGGCTAAACTTAGAGAGGCATGATTAATATAAATCGAAAGAGACTCAACGAACAAGTTAAGGATAACTTCACAAAATAATTCAAGGATACTATACCTTATTAGGTGATAGTGAAGTCTTGAAGAAAAAACGAGAGAAGAAACCCAAAAGAAAATAAAAGAAGGAATCTTCAAGAAAACTCGTCAAAGATAGAGATAGACCAAAAATGAACAAAGGGACTCACTGGTCGCGGTTCGTTAAATAGGTCTGCGGTTTAATAAGTGTGTAAACACTTATCCTTTTACCACTTATTTCCAATAATAACAAGACCAAAACGTGTATTTTATGTCGTAAAAGTCGGAATTATGCGTGGTTTGTGTTTTTATTATGTTTTAGGACCAAAAGATTAAAAAGGAAGAAAACACGGGCTTTCACGGGCTTTTATCGAAGAAAACGGGAAAAGACGAAGTCAAAAGATCAAGAGTGCAAAAAGAACGGAAGTCCAAGGCCTATTCTGAAGATTTATCGAAGAAAAAGTCTAAAGACGGAAGTTTAATGAAGTCGAATAACTCGAGTCTAAATTAAAGAAGAAAATTATCAAGACAAGTTCAAATCCCGAGACGACGTCGAGAAAAGACAAAGAATTACATCGAGTCGAGAAGACGTGAAGAAAGAAAGAAAGAAAGAAGAGGCAACACATGCACTCCTTCCCATTTCTCCCTGTAAATACCCTCCTAATACACATTAGGAGGGTGGTTAGTTTTCAGTTTTAGTTTTCATTTTTTCATTTTTCTTTCTAGTTTTAGAGAGAGAAAGTTCTCCACTTTCTCTCACTAAGTTTTCATCTTTTCTTTCTTTTAATCTTTCAAGATTAAACCTTTGTGTATTGTTGATTTCATTAATCAAGTTCTAGTTAAGCTTTTAATCTTTCATCTCTTTCTACCTTTCTTTGATTTTTAGATTGATTTTGGTGCGAATTACATTAAATCCGTGTTGATCTTAATGTTTTTGTGCTTAAAAAGTTAATCTTTTTGTTCCTAAATAAGCTTTCATACAATTAAGATTTAAGATTCTTGTGCTTATTGGCTTATTTATATGTTTAGCTTATTTACTTTTTAAAAGTTTTCTTAAAAAGTTCATCTTTTTATTGTTTGATTTAAAAGTTTGCTTATTTAAAGTTAGTAAAAGTTGTTATTAGTGCTTATTTAATCCGTTTCATATTAGATTCGTTTAAGTTTTGGGTATTAGCTTATTCATAATAGCTTATTTCCTATCTTTTTCTCGAATCCCATATAAATTGGAAAAGGTATAATCCCTTTTCCGATTGGCACATTCCGACCAACACCCACTCCCTCATTCCGATCACATAGATCGGAAAAGGGTTTTGAGCTTTCCGATTTGAGCATATGTATTCCGATCACCTTGGATCGGAATAGGGTTTAATATTATTCCGATTGGCTTGATTTGGTGGTATTCCGATTGGGTGTTTTCCCATATTCCGATTGTGTCCCTTTTTAGTTATTCCGATTGGCATTGTTTCTAAGATATTCCGACGAGAGTTGTCAGCCTTATTCCGACACCATCATTCCGACCAGGGACGGTTTTAATATTCCGATTGGGTTGGTTTTAACATTCCGATTGCAGTCTTGTTTGCATATTCCGATTAGTGCTTTTTCCAACATTCCGATTGAAGCATTTTTTAAGTATATTCCGATTAGGGTTTAGATTAGTTTCTTGTTTTTACAAAGTTTCCAAGTGTTAGTTCTTTTAAGTGTTCCAGTATTTTTCTAATCTAGCCTTTAAGTTTTCAAGCATTTATTTTTAACTCATCATTTTAGTTTAATCTTTAAACTTCTACTTTGCTCACGACATTTACACTTATTTGCTATTAGTTTAAAATAGATAATCAACCAAACCATTCTCTTGTTCACCAAAAGACAATTGAGTCGCACTTTAGACTCGAAATCAATTCGAAAAGATTTGGAACTACGAATTTTGATACGAGGGGTAAAACCCGCGTATTAAATGGCGTCGATGCCGGCTCTTTTCGTTAAGATTAACGGTTTCTAGTGAGAGACGCATTGAATTTTGGGATCCGTTCTTTGAACGTTATTTTCCTTGCTTCAAAAATTTTCAAAAATCCATAAAAAATATAAAATTCTTCAAAAATACAAAAACATTGAAAAATCATAAAAAGCAATTCTTTTCCAAAGGTTTGCACCAAATAGATTATATAGATATTCTCTCTGTGTATATTTTTCTTCTGCGGGTGTATGCGTACTAGATCTTCGAACTATTCTGAGCCCGAGACTCGTGAAGATCTAGATATGGCTGGTGTTCATAACAACAATAATAACCCACCTCTACCCAATTTGAATAACAATAACAACAACAAAAATGTCCCCCTACCTGATTTACGAACAATGGAGGAATTGTGTCAACCCACCATGAACGGACGCGGAGGCCCGATTGCGCCGATGCACATCACAGCTCAGGAGTTTTCGTTGAAGCATCACATGATCCAACAAGTGCAAACTAACCCATTTCGCGGAATTCCGGATGATGATGCCAACAAACACCTCGACAAATTCATTACCATCACCCAAAGCATGAAGTCGCCCGGTGTTTCTATGGATGACCTTCGCCTTCAACTATTTCCCCACTCGCTTTCTCACCATGCCGAAAAATGGTTTGACCGTCTCCCAAAGAATTCTATTCATACTTGGAATGACATGACTCAACGCTTTTTGTCGCGCTACTTCCCACCATACATGGTCACAAGCCTTCGTAACCAAATTAGTGGATTCATGCAAGACAATGACGAATCGCTCTTTGATGCTTGGGAACGATACTATGACTTGATTGACCGTTGTCCGAACCATAATATGCTCCCCGTCACTCTCATTGATACTTTCTACAATGGTCTCACTTTTCGTGATCGTGACACGATCAATGCCGCCGCCGGTGGTACTTTTATGAAAAGGAGATCGGAGGAGTGTAGAGAGTTGATTGAAAACATGACTACTCACCACAAGAATTGGGATTCATCCGCATCCTCAAGATCTAACTCGAGAGTCAATGTTTCTTCTACTACCTCCAATCCCGAGATAACCGAACTTACCCGACAAATCGCGGATATGCACAAGGATTTCATGACCATGGCCACAAACCACTTTCAACAAGCTAAAGCCGTTGCAATTTCTTGTGACACATGTGGTGGTCCTCATTCTTACAATGATTGTCCTTCTACCCAAGGCATTTTTTCTGAAAACGTTAACGCGGCATACGGTACTTATCCCACGGAAGGCTATCAAGCTCGTCCTCAAGGATACCGTAGCTTGCTAAGTTATCGTTCAAACAACTATCTTGCTCCACCCGGTTTCCCTCCTCCAAACCAAAACCAACAACAAAGCTATAACCGAAACAACCAATCCCAACCTCGTGCTACCAATCAATATCAATCCCAAAAAAACCCATACCCAACTCAAGGAAATTCTCAAGCTTACCAAGCTCCACCTCTCAATCAACCGATGGCATTGAATCCAGACGTCGAGACATTCATGAAGACTAATAGAGAGATGGTGACGAATCTTCATAGTCAATTCGTCAACTTAAAGGGAGAAATGGCGTAACAAGGGAACGATATTCGAGCCGAGCTAAGGAATGACATGGCAAAACAAAGCAATGATATTCGTGCAGACATGAGAGACTCTTTCAGCACTCAAGCGCTTAACATACGTGATATGATCGGTTCGCTCTTCCAAGGTAATCAACCCTCTTCTTCGGGTACTCTTCCGAGTAACACCGTTACAAATCCAAGAGGGGAGATGAAAGCAATCACTACTCGTAGTGGAAAAGGTTATACGGAACCCGAGCTTCCTACACCTCCACCCGTGATTGTGAACAAGGAACAAGAGCAACTTTCCTCACCTCCTTTGCCTTCTACCCCTATTCCCCCACCACCCGCGGTTGTGAGTGATCCTACTCCCCTAAAGCCTTCTTCTTCATCCAATATACCTTATCCTTCAAGGTTGAGGAAAGAGAAGCAAAAGAGCAAGGATGATATTCAAGTTTCAAACTTTCTCAAAATGTTTAAACAATTGAATTTTAACATCTCCTTTGCTAAGGCTCTCGCTCACATGCCTAAGTACGCTAAGATGTTTAAAGATCTTCTAAGTGACAAGGAGAAGCTTCTTGACATTGCTCAGACCCAACTTAATGAGAATTGCTCCGCCGTTCTCTTAAGGAAATTGCCCACCAAACTTGGTGATCCGGTTCGCTTCTTAATTCCTTGCAACTTCCCGGAGTAGAGAATTGCATGGCCCTAGCCGATCTAGGTGCCAGTATCAACTTACTGCCTTTAAGTGTTTGGAAGCAATTATCTCTCCCCGAGCTAGTCCTCACCAAAATGACTTTGAAATTAGCTAACCGTACGGTTGCTTATCCAGTGGGGATAGTCGAAGACGTTTTCGTTGGCGTTGACAAATTCACCTTCCCGGTTGATTTTGTTGTCGTTGACTACGAGATGGATCCTCGTGTTCCATTAATCGTTGGACGTCCCTTCTTGAGGACCGGTCGCACTCTCATTGATGTAGCCGCGGGCGAAATAATCATGAGAGTTGGTGATGATAAAATTGTCTTCAACATGGGTAAGATTTCTAAGCAACCTTATTCATATGAGAGTGTTAATGTTATTGATGTTCTCGATGAGGCTTGTGAAGAACATTTTCATGATGCTTGCAAAAGTACTCTCTCTTCTCTACCCAATGTTGAGACCGTTGCCTCAATTGCTCTGTCATTGACTCCTTTTGGAGAAAGTGACTTGGATGATTTCGAAGCTAGCTTGGGTCCTCTCGATATTAAGTATGATAATTCTTCCACCGATTGGGATGAAGACATTCGTACTATTGAGAGACTTCTCCATGAAGACCCGTTTTCTCCTCCTTCTCCTAAAGAGGTGACTAATGATGATCCATCGTTAGTTACACCATCTATTGAGGATCCTCCTACTCTTGAGCTTAAGGACCTACCTCCTCATCTAGAGTACGTTTTCCTTGAAGACAACAAGAAGTTACCAGTCATCATTGCTAAGGACCTAAAAGAAGAAGAAAAATCCCGACTTATCGCCGTTTTGAAGAAACATAAAAGAGCTATCGCTTGGAAAATCTCCGACATTCGCGGAATTGATCCTCACTTTTGCACACATAAAATTCTCATGGAGGACGACTTTAAGCCCACAATTCAAAGCCAACGAAGGGTGAATCCTAAAATCCATGAAGTCATCAAAAAAGAGGTTATCAAACTTCTTGATGCGGGTATGATTTACTCTATTTCGGATTCACCATGGGTTAGTCCAGTCCATTGTGTGCCTAAGAAAGGTGGAATTACCGTTGTGCCCAATCAAAACAACGAGTTGATTCCTACACGTCTCGTTACTGGGTGGAGAGTTTGTATAGACTACCGCAAACTCAATGATGCCATGAGAAAGGATCATTTCCCTCTTCCTTTTATGGACCAAATGCTTGAACGTTTAGCGGGTAATGAATATTACTGCTTTCTTGATGGTTTCTCGGGTTATTTCCAAATACCCATCGATCCCCAAGATCAAGAGAAGACAACATTCACTTGTCCCTATGGCACATTTGCTTACAAAAGAATTCCTTTTGGCTTATGCAATGCCCCCGGGACTTTCCAAAGGTGCATGTTGGCTATCTTCCATGACATGGTTGAGCAAACCATGGAAGTCTTCATGGATGATTTCTCGGTCTTTGGGGATTTCTTCTCTTCTTGTCTTGCCAATTTGGAACGTATGCTAAAGCAGTGCGAAGACACTTGCCTTGTTCTGAATTGGGAAAAATGCCATTTTATGGTAAAAGAAGGCATTGTGCTAGGAAACAAAATCTCTAAAGCCGGTCTTGAAGTCGACCGTGCTAAAGTAGATGTCATAGCCAAATTACCTCCACCTTCAACCGTGAAGGGTGTGAGAAGTTTTCTGGGCCATGCGGGCTTCTATCGTCGATTCATTCAGGATTTCTCTAAAATCGCTCGCCCGATGACCCACCTCTTGGAAAAAATACTCCTTTTATCTTTTCTAAAAAGTGTATCGAAGCCTTCAATCTTCTTAAGGATAAGCTAACTAAGGCACCGGTCTTGGTTACCCCTAATTTGGAGCTACCCTTTGAATTGATGTGCGATGCTAGCGACTTTGCTATTGGTGCGGTTTTGGGCCAAAGAGTGAATAAACACTTCCAACCAATCCACTATGCTAGCAAAACCATGACGGGGGCTCAATTGCATTATACGACAACCGAAAAAGAGCTTTTCGCTGTTGTCTATGCTTTTGAAAAATTTCGCCCCTATCTTGTTTTATCCACCACCATCGTTTACACGGACCATTCCGCGTTGAAGTACTTGATGACTAAGCACGACTCTAAGCCAAGACTTCTTCGCTGGGTTTTACTCCTTCAAGAATTCAACATTGAAATTCGTGACAAGAAGGGTGCCGAAAACCTAGTTGCGGATCATCTTAGTAGACTTGAGGATCCATATCAAGGGGATCATCCAAACAAAGAGATCAATGACTCTTTCCCCCTTGAGACCTTAATGTCTATAAATCTCAATCTTGATGACATCCCGTGGTTTGCCGACATTGCAAACTACTTAGCGGGTGGTGTTCTAATCAAAGGGTTAACATCCCAACAAAAGAAGAAGTTCTTGAATTATGTTAGGACTTACTTTTGGGATGACCCTTTTCTATTCAAACAATGTGCTGATCTGATCATTCGTCGATGTGTTGATGGACTGGCAGCTTTGCAAATCCTTGATGCTTGCCATAAAGGACCCACTGGTGGTTACTTTGGTCCCAACTACACCGCTAAAAAAGTGTTTGACTCTGGATTCTATTGGCCCACAATTTATCATGACGCTCACGAAATGGTTAAGCATTGTGATGCTTGCCAACGCCAAGGCAAGATCACACATAAAGAAAAGATTCCTCAAAATTTCATACAAGAATGTGAAATCTTTGACGTATGGGGCATCGACTTTATGGGGCCATTTCCATCCTCCAAAGGGAACAAGTACATCCTCGTAGCCGTTGACTACGTTTCTAAATAGGTTGAAGCTAAGGCTCTCCCAACTAACGATGCGAGGGTGGTTGTGAACTTTTTGAAGCAGCTGTTTGCTCGATTCGGTGTTCCTCGTGCTATAATCAGTGACCGCGGGACTCATTTTTGCAATGATCAATTTGCAAGAGTCATGGCTAAGTATGGTGTCAATCATCGTCTTTCCACCGCATATCATCCCCAAACCAATGGTCAAGCCGAGATATCCAACCGTGGATTGAAGCGAATTTTGGAGCGTACTGTGGGAGAGCATCGCGCCGCGTGGGCCGATAAGTTAGATGATGCTCTGTGGGCTTTCCGTACTGCTTATAAGACCCCGATCGGTTGTACACCTTATCGTCTTGTGTATGGAAAAGCATGCCACCTCACCATCGAGCTGGAACACAAGGCATACTGGGCGTTGAAGTGGGCTAACTTCGACATCAACAAAGCCGGTGATCTTCGCAAGATTCAACTCAACGAGCTCAACGAACAGAGGAATGAAGCTTATGAGAACTCACTGATCTACAAAGAGAAGACCAAGATCATCCACGATGCAAGAATCAAGAACCGAGAGTTCCACGTTGGTGATCAAGTCTTACTTTTTAACTCTCGGTTGAAGATCTTCTCGGGCAAGTTGAAGAGCCGCTGGTCTGGTCCATTCACCGTCGCCAAAGTCTTTCCTTATGGGACCATTGAGCTTTCTCAGCCAAATGGGCCCATTTTCAAGGTGAATGGCCAGCATTTGAAGCTATACTTTGGTGAGGACATCTCCCATGAGATGATTCCATCCCTCACCACGTTCCCCATGAACTAAATTGGGTCGAGTCAGGCTCGTGACTCGGTGAACAAAAACAAGTGCTTCTCGAGAGGCAACCCGTGATCTATCCTTTACCGCTTTCATAATAAGTGTAGGGGGAACCCCGTATGTGTTTGTTGTCTTGTTTCTTATCTTGTGCAGGGATTCAAGCTTCAAAGAGCACCTTGATGACTTTTGACGAACCGTGATACCGTGTTCCCATCTTCCCAGTTCTATCCTAAACTTTTGTGATTCAATATTTCATATTTTATATGTTCACATTGAAATCACTTTAGTTGTCCTTTCCTTAGCAAGATTTAAACAAAGTGCACAATGTCCTAAGTGTAGGGGAGTTTACTCCCACATGCTTAAACATTGAGGAAAATGTTTATATCAAGTGTAGGGGGGACTTCTATCGAAGTAAGTGGTCTTTTCCATGAATTTGCCCTCATTTTAACCGGAAAATTTGATTTTTCGACATTTTTCAAAATTTTTAATCTATTTTGGCCTAGTTGTATAGTTGTATTTTCCTTTGTTATGGTTATTTTATTTCCTTGCTAGAATAAATTTTCAATAAAGTGGTTTTAAATTGTTCTTAGTCATGAACATTTTGACTCAACCCGAGTTTACTTATCTAAGTTTGCTCTAGCTAGTATCCTTAACGTGTTTAAGTCAAGTTTTGCTAGGCTTTTATATAGGGAGCTGTAAAACGCGAAAGTCTTAACTCTCACGGGTTAAGAACAAGAACTTTTCGCAAGTTCCCATAATTGATCCTAGAGAGTCGTTTATCAAGGGAACTTTAAAATGCGATTTCTAAACTTAAAAAAGTCCAAGAATTTGCAAGATCCTATAGATGACTCGAAAACCCAAAACTTTGATTTAATAGGCTAAGCATCCACGAGTCTCATTCCTTGAGATTTTAAACTGTGGAGGACGAGAGATGATAGAGTCAATTATAAGTTTGGTATTCTTTCGTGAATTTATGTGAGTTAATTATAAGCCTATCCTCCCTTCGCTTGTTAATAAATTTATCTGCAATAAATAAGGTTGTACGATTTAAAAGGTTAGCTTCTAGCCCAAGATCGTTTAAAAGTTGCTCGGTACGGATTAGAGTTCATAGCCAAGGCATAACTTATTGAAGCGGGATGCGAAGATTGGCGAGTCCGAAAAGACCCTAACAAGGCATGAGGGCTACATTTTGTTGCTAAAGATCCAAAAGTGATGTGAAGAATCATTTACCGAAAATCAATTTGAAGGATCGAGACACACGACGAAAAGCAAATACTCCCCTAAAGATCATGGAGAAGTCTATCCAAAAAGGCCCTAACAAGGTATGAGGATAAATAGATCCAAGTCCTAAAAGGAGGCGGATCGTTGTATATCAAAGTCCAAAATAAAGATTGGAGAAAAATGAAGAAGTCGTGGTCCAAATATTAAGAATCTCTCAAAACTTCAAGTGAAGAAATTCCTATTATGAAGAGAAGACCATTATTTCATGAACGTCTCTCAAGATTCGAAGTATGAAGTCGCTGCCAATTATCGGTCCGAGAAAGGTCTCAAATCGTGAAGCGAGTTATGCCAAGATATGAACTTTATGAGGTCTCGAGAAGCAGTTTTAAAAGATTTTGTCCTTTAGCTAACTATTGATTAAATCGTTCACTTTATTTTTTGCCTAAATAACTATCGAAATAAGTCAAACAATGCATCCTCGTGATCATTCAAGACAAAAATAAAATATAAGAGATACACCTAGGAATAAGGGAGTCTAAGTGAATAATTGGCCCACATGAGTTCGTGTTAGTTTACTAACTTATAGTAACAATGATCTCGTTTTTAAGCTTGGTATGGGTAACGTGAAACTTGAGGATGATAAACGTTCATGGCAGCCAAAACCCAATGTAAGTTTTTTATTTCTTTACTTATTGTTATCTTTTTATCTTTCTATGTTTAGTATTTAATAAAGGCCAAGGTGGGTTATTTATGATGGAAAATGTAAACCGTGCTTTAAAATTAATGCATTGCATGAGGGCATTGCAATGGTCAAGTGTAGGGGGTTTAATAAGTGTGTAAACACTTATCCTTTTACCACTTATTTCCAATAATAACAAGACCAAAACGTGTATTTTATGTCGTAAAAGTCGGAATTATGCGTGGTTTGTGTTTTTATTATGTTTTAGGACCAAAAGATTAAAAAGGAAGAAAACACGGGCTTTCACGGGCTTTTATCGAAGAAAACGGGAAAAGACGAAGTCAAAAGATCAAGAGTGCAAAAAGAACGGAAGTCCAAGGCCTATTCTGAAGATTTATCGAAGAAAAAGTCTAAAGACGGAAGTTTAATGAAGTCGAAGAACTCGAGTCTAAATTAAAGAAGAAAAATATCAAGACAAGTTCAAATCCCGAGACGACGTCGAGAAAAGACAAAGAATTAAGAGGCAACACATGCACTCCTTCCCATTTCTCCCTATAAATACCCTCCTAATACACATTAGGAGGGTGGTTAGTTTTTAGTTTTAGTTTTCATTTTTTCATTCTTCTTTCTAGTTTTAGAGAGAGAAAGTTCTCCACTTTCTCTCACTAAGTTTTCATCTTTTCTTTCTTTTAATCTTTCAAGATTAAACCTTTGTGTATTGTTGATTTCATTAATCAAGTTCTAGTTAAGCTTTTAATCTTTCATCTCTTTCTACCTTTCTTTGATTTTTAGATCGATTTTGGTGCGAATTACATTAAATCCGTGTTGATCTTAATGTTTTTGTGCTTAAAATGTTAATCTTTTTGTTCCTAAATAAGCTTTCATACGATTAAGCTTTAAGATTCTTGTGCTTATTGGCTTATTTATATGTTTAGCTTATTTACTTTTTAAAAGTTTTCTTAAAAAGTTCATCTTTTTATTTTTTGATTTAAAAGTTTGCTTATTTAAAGTTAGTAAAAGTTGTTATTAGTGCTTATTTAATCCGTTTCATATTAGATTCGTTTAAGTTTTGGGTATTAGCTTATTCATAATAGCTTATTGCCTAGCTTTTTCTCAAACCCCGTATAAATCGGAAAAGGTATAATCCCTTTTCCGATTGGTACATTCCGACCAACACCCACTCCCTCATTCCGATCACATAGATCGGAAAAGGGTTTTGAGCTTTCCGATTTGAGCATATGTATTCCGATCACCTTGGATCGGAATAGGGTTTAATATTATTCCGATTGGCTTGATTTGGTGGTATTCCGATAGGTGTTTTCCCATATTCCGATTGTGTCCCTTTTTAGTTATTCCGATTCGCATTGTTTCTGAGATATTCCGACGAGAGTTGTCAGCCTTATTCCGACACCATCATTCCGACCAGGGACGGTTTTAATATTCCGATTGGGTTGGTTTTAACATTCCGATTGCAGTCTTGTTTGCATATTCCGATTAGTGCTTTTTCCAACATTCCGATTGAAGCATTTTTTAAGTATATTCCGATTAGGGTTTAGATTAGTTTCTTGTTTTTACAAAGTTTCCAAGTGTTAGTTCTTTTAAGTGTTCAAGTATTTTTCTAATCTAGCCTTTAAGTTTTCAAGCATTTATTTTTAACTCGTCATTTTAGTTTAATCTTTAAACTTCTACTTTGCTCACGACATTTACACTTATTTGCTATTAGTTTAAAATAGATAATCAACCAAACCATTCTCTTGTTCACCAAAAGACAATTGAGTCACACTTTAGACTGGAAATTGATTCGAAAAGATTTGGAACTACGAATTTTGATACGAGGGGTAAAACCCGAGTATTACGGTTCATTATCAATAATGAGCCGCTAGGTTATTTGAGGAACCGTGGACAGTGGGTGTCAAAAAAAGATTATCGAATCAAAGTAAAATCACTTGGTCAAACAATTTAACATAGGATGCTAAATGGCTTGAAAGTCAATGCTTCGGATATGACTTTTAACAATTGCACTTGCAAGTTAAAATTACTTGAATATTTCAAAAGAAATATTAAAGTTGTCAATCTTACTAGGAGAGAAACTAGATTTAAATCTAACATTCGTTGACAACCAAGTGAGAAAATAAAGAAGAAAAGAAGGATCACAAGAACAACGAGATCCAAGACCCAAAGAAAAATCATGTTGAAAAACATAAAAAGGAATACAAGAGAATAAAGATCAAACAAAGATGTATGAAACACAAGCATAAAACTTAAGCATAATTTTAATCCTAGTCCAACTAGAATTCTATGATTTGCTTAAATTTGATGTCTTATAAATAAGCAATCCACATGCTTAAATGAAAGACAAGGTGGTGGCGGAATTTGGTGGATAAGGCTTGGTGATAATCTTGTAATTCAACTCATCATAGATATAAGACATGACAAGATGTTGATATTGACAACAAAGACAATATGTTCCATGATGCATGACATAATCATGTGATGGAGGAAGAACACAAAAGGGAAGTGGTGGAAAAGGAGAGTTTCCAAAATCAATTTTCTTAAAATGAGAAAAGATTTGATAAGGTGTGTTCTTTGGTGAATTTGGGTTGAAAGAGATTTGAGAAAATTATAGATAATCAAGGCTTTCATTTTGTGAAAAATACATTTTGCTTTGGGAAAGAAATACAAAATGCTTAGGGTTAAGTAGAGACAGCACAAGATATTTTGGGAGTGATCAAAGGTTTGAAAACAAAGATTCCAAAGGGTGTTGGAACAATTAGGAAGTTTTAGAAAACCCTTATTTGGTTGCTTCTGCCCGTGGTTCCTTATTTCTACTGGCGGTTCCATATCGATATGGAGCCGCGGTCTCTATAAAGAACCGCCCACAGAGGGTGTGTTAAGGAGGATAAGGGGATTTTTCTAATTTGGCAAATCCTAATGTTCTAGTCTAACTTATCATAAAGTTATGCTAAAGAGCAATAAAAACTAGAACACACACAAAGGAAAAACACATAGGTTCAATTAGCACGTAGGAACAAGGTTAAGAAAAACCTAATGGCTACAAAAGAAAAAGACTCCTAATGACATACAAAGTTCATCAAAGTAAACTCATTAATCATATTTAGGAAGAGCCATTTAGCCAAATTAGAGAATGAGTATGAGACTATCACTAGAGGTGCTCAATTAAGGCTAAGCACGACCGTTTTACGAGTTATATAATAACCCAACTTCCCACATGGAAGTAATTCAACCGTTAGGTCAAATTAAGATTCTAGTGCATAAATTCTCTAGTAGTCATTCTCAAGTTAGACAAAATGTAATTCCTAGATCCATCTAATAGAGTGTAACAAGGATGAAACTTTCATGACGACACAATGCACAACCTAATGAGGGTTAAGAAAGCACCATTGCAAATCATGTCAAACAATTCTAGTTAAGGTTATTTACCTTAATAGAACTTGAGGCCAATAACTTTGAAGTGTTTAAACAATGTTTACACAAAACAAAGGAACACTCTTGATTGGTCTTTCGAAAATGACACATTTAAAAATTGCATTGCAATGTAAATTACTTGAGTATTTTAGATGAAACATCCAAGTTGTCAAACCGACTCCATTGTGCATTATAAGCAATTATTAAACAAATATGTCTAATAATTTGAACAAGTGGATTCAATATACCATCATCAACACAAGTGTGATTTATAATCCGATGTATATTATTACTAAACCACATTTATGTCTACACTTAAAAACATATCAATTAGATTCGATAATGATACCAATCATAGTTTGAATAATGAATTGATATTTAATCGAAATCTTTCTTGATTCCCACAAACACACCTTTAAGAGAAAATAGCTAATATTTTCAAAGGGTGTTTCATGTTTTATAGTGAGACATTAATCTACTTGAACTAATAACACAAAGATCGAGTAAGACGACCCACATTAATAGATTTGACAAGCTCCCAAAGCTTTCAAACCTAAAAGTGCTAAAGAACATGCCAAGGTGTACAAAATGTTTATGTAACATTTGTAAACCAAGAGATGTTAATCTTATATACAATGCACACATAAATAGACAACTAAGTAACACTACTACCAATAGTAATGATCACTTGAGAATGTCCAAAGACAAAAGAAAAAGCACAAAAGCATTCGTCTTTGTTTTAAGTGTTAGATACACCAAAGTATGCATAGCTTGATTTTATTTGAAAATAGTTTTCGACCCATTTCAAAATTTAATTAAGTTTAACACTTTATAAATATATCAATTTTCAAATATATATCAACAAGAGATGTCCAACTTAATATAAAAGAGTAAAACACAAGTTTTACGACAAACCGACGCTCAATACTTTGGACAAAGTATAAAACTTAGAAAACATCCAAATTTTAAAGTTTGAATAAAGGTTTGGAAGCATTTTTATTTGAAAGAGAATCCAAAATCGTTCGAAATGACGGGTGGCAGGACTTCTACGAACTTACGGTTGATTTTATAAGATTTTTCAAAGTTTGTAAAAATCTGAGTCGGACTGGCCGCGGTTCCTTATTGATAAGGAACCTCGGGGAATAGATAAAGAACCGCGGTCAGAGAGAAAAAAATGTTTTTTTGGCCAAAATTATTTGGTAACATTTTGGAAGGACTTAGGACTCTAAAAAATCATTTTAGACACATAGAACTCGTATTTTAGAGTTAATTCTGACACAAAAGATTTTTATAATTCCAAACATGAAAATATTTAATTCAAGCTATTATACAACGTTTATTCAACACCAAAACTTGTACGAATGAAACAACAAAACACATTTCATAAGTAATCACTCTTCACGAATAATTTGATACAAATATCGTCTTTATTTTTTTTAAACCGTTTTCATTTTTAAAAACCATTTGTTTTTGAAAAAGAGAGCAAAGATCGATCCAAGCTTTAAAGTACAATATAGTTCAAAGATCTTGAATAACCTCGCTCTGATACCAATTGTAGAAACTAGAAGGGGGGGTTGAATAGTTTCTAGTTCATTTTCAAAACATTTCGGTAAAACCCACTGACCGCGGTTCTTTATTGTACCCGCGGTTCGTTATCACTAAAGAACCGCGTGTCCATTTAAGGAACCGCCAACAGTGGACTTAACCTTTTGTTACATGTTAAACTTAAACAATCCTTGGTATCAAATTATCGATCAAGCTTAACTAGATATGAGATGTGTTTGATTGAAAGATAATTACTACAAGTAAGAAAGCACACAAGCACATCAAATCAAGAGTACATCAAGCAATAGTCTAAACACTAAGCACACACGTACTAAGCATAAGATTTTAGCAACTAAGATGTTTAGACTAAGTGATGTACACTTGACCATAATCTAAACATGAAGCACACACGTACTAAGCCTTAACTTTTCCGCAACTTAGATATGTTTAGATTATGAAATGCACACAACACACAACAACAAATAAATGCAGCAATAAGAGTAAAGACATAAATGTAAAGTAAAGTACCGACACGATGATTTATAGTGGTTCGGTCACAAAGCTCCTCTTCGCCCTACTCCACTCCTCGAGTACACCTTACTCGAGAGTTACTTCACTAGTCAACAAAACTCATTTCAAGGCGGAGAAAACCATACACGTCGCTTACACATTTCCGACACTAAGCTAGATGTCGAGTCATAATCTTAGGTAGGACCAATCTACACAACGTCGCCTACTTCACCATTTTCTGACACAAGGATGGATGTCGAGTCCTAATCTTAGGTAGGACCAATCTACACACAACTTACACAACTTCCAAATTGACACACCAATATGGATCTACACAACTACATAACTCTTCACAACTACACAACTACCCAACTCTTTACAACTACAAAACTACACCACTCTTCACAACTACACACCTACACAACTCTTCACCCTAGTTATGTTTTATGGCCCAACATAACAAACCTTGTGTTTTATGGCATAAACACATAAACCATATAGATCTAAGTACTCACCACTTAGATCTATGACTCTAATACTATATCCAAGTATTAAAAAACTTGGATCTACACAACTAACACCTAATCCAAGGATACCCATCTCTTGGATCTACTACCCTTACAAACACATCCAAGTGAATCCAACACTTGGATCTTCTACATATCCATAGTAGGAAAACAATGACTTGATCTAGAAGGAGAGATCTTCATCATGTTATGAACCCAACACTTCATGATAATGAAAGTGTTCTTCTCTTTGCACTTGAGAGGATTAGAGGATTGAAGGAGAGAATCACATCTTAAACAAGATTAATCTAAACTAACTAATCAAGGAGTTTAAAGATGTTTTTGAAGAAACTGTGCAAAAAGGGTTAAAAGAAAAGCTGGAAATGATCCACTATTTATAGGTCAGGAGTGCAACGGTCAAAAACACATGCGGTTCCTTATCAATAAGGAACGGTGGCCCGCGGTTCCTTAACAATAAGGAACCTCCTGTGGATATGCCATCTGGGGTAGTTTATACCTTCAAAGGATATTCCTTTTGCATATAGAATATGCCAAATTCAAATTAAAGAATATTCTTTGGAATATGCCTTAGGGAGTATTCTTTAGAATATTACAAATACAAATTTCCATTTTCTTTTTAATTAAACATTTTCATAAAAATAAAGTTTATTAAAATATTTTGTCAAATTTGATTAAATGTGAGTTTTAAGAAAATATTAATCCTTGATCACTTAGTTAGGTTAATGACATGTTTATTCATACCTTGAGTGATTCATGCCGAATGCTATCTTGGAGATGTCGAGAGAAGTATACAAATGTATTCTTGAGTGATTGCGAGTACCTCAACATTTTATATAATGTATTGCGAATTATACGTTTGTCATCAACAAAACATAAACAGATTATATCGACAAAACATCGTAATGTTTGCACTAACAGAGGATCATTGTGTCATGACCTTGTGTCTAGTTCTACACACCTCCTATATTGATTTTATTAAAAAATCTATGTATTTTGGTCAAAACCTTGTTTGGTGAGCTCTTGTGTGTTTTCTTTGTCTATCTTTTTAACACCCCCAAATTTACACGCAGCGGAATCCATCTTTGGGTGCTAAACAATGATACTACAACACATAATTTATAAAGAACGACTCAAAAAGAGACGTTTTAGATTTATCGTTCCTAAAACATTTGTCAGAGTAGCGTAGTCCCAAGACATCGTAACCAAAGTACAACCAAAACAAAAGATTTAAATTGTTTTGAACAAACGGAACGACAAATATTCAAAGAGTTTATATTGCAAAGTAGTGCGCAACATTCATTCCCGTGGCTTCCAAGCTTCACCCTTCCTGATTACCTGAAATACATGTGAGTAAAACATCAGCAAAAATGCCGAGTGAATCTATTGGTTTATGTAATCAATTTTGAACACAAGCAAAGATTATAAGTTTGTGGCATGCTTATAAGCATCAAATAATAATTCGCATCAACAATAATAATTGTATATAGCATAAATTGCAATAAGCTCATGGAACCGAGCCCTTAGACACTCCCATATCAGTCTAATAAGACGAGAGATTTATTAATTGTCGGTTACCTCCAGATTATTGGTACATTGCCGTATACCTGACTTCTTAATACAATATGCTCAAACAGTGTGGAGGTCGGGCCAAAGCTTCTATGACAAGTCCACAAAAACTGAACCGGGGCGGCTTCCCCCATAGATCTATTAATGGTACTAGCGGTTAACCCATCATAGGTTAATTAACGGTCCATAATTCAGGTTTTAAACAAAGGCAATCACTTAATGCAATTTAAAGGCAACCACGGGTCCATTCATAGAGGGACAAAGCATACCATAAAAATCTTGTGTTCTAAGTTTATAAAACATGTATTCCCCCTCGCGGGTTTAAAATCATTAATAACTAGTATAAAGCGAGGCTATAGACTCACCTTAGTACTTATAGTAGTTGAAGACAATGGCCGACGATAGTAGATACCCGGTAACCACGATACCCGCAACCTAGCAAATAAGGTGCGTACTTTAATAATAGACTCGAGAAATAAATGATACTTAATAAACTCAAACTCAAGTATAAAATTACGACAACTCGAGAGAAAACGATGCAAGTGGTTCTATTATACTCTCCTATGTATTCATTTTATTGTCCTATGCCTTTAATAAAAATCTGCTGGAACATACCGAATGTCCAAGCCATTTTCCCATACTTAAACATATCAAATTTTTATGATACTACTCAGAGAACTTACTTACTATATATAGAAAGTCCTCCCAAAAGCCCATTAAAATATTTTACTTCTAAAGTTCCCTGCCCGACTCATCTTTGAATCACAAAATCCGGACAGTTTAGCGACCTTCACTTACGAAACTATTTTGACCATTCTAAACAACTCCGTTTGTAAAATCGCCACTTGATTCTAAAAATAGACTCAAAATGCTAAACTTGGAGCCTGAGAACAGCCCTTGAATCATTTTGAAACTCATTTTATAGTCCCCGAGATTCGATCCAAATATCGACAACAATTTTCGGATTGTGTCGACACTCGTTTCCCGGTACACAATCATTCAAAACATCATAACTTCGCGCTCGTTTTGAGCTAGAAGCTCTACCTTATATCAAATAGAAGCTAAGGAAATTATCTACAACCCTAGGCTATAAGTTAAGTCATTTTCAAAACATAAAAATTCGGATTTTTCAGTTTACCTACTGCCCAAAATTGACTATTAAAATCTCTTACAAAATCATGTTTTTGATCAATTCCAACAACTTTTGTGATCAACCTAAGCCCCTAATATCAACAATAACCATTCCTAACACTTGCATCATTATCAAAATCAAAAACCCAAAAATTAAAAATCAACTTTTTAACAAAAACATAGCATGAAAATCTTTTGATCATCACTACTAACACATGCATACAAAAAATTTGGATCAAACATCACCAACTTTTCTTGAAAAATTTATATGGTTGCATGTATGAAAATTTTATACCAAATTGTAGCCCTTTGAAAATGGAGAATGGGACTTGTTTTAGTTTCTCTTGGATCAAGCTAGAAAAATTTTGGTTAAGGTGTTTGTGTTGTTAATGGTGGATGGCTAAACAAAGGGTGAAGAAGAAGTTGGTTGATTTTTTTTGTTAAATGAATTTATTAAAAGAAAGTGCTAGTGGAAATGTTAGGTATAGTGTGGAGTTAGGGTAATTTTTGCCAATTGTGTTAGTTTTGGTCCAAAATGTAAATATTAGTTAAAAAGCGGGAAATGACTAAAAGTAAATTTTACAAATATTTACGGGACTCGGGTTTCGTAAAAATACTTAAAATTTTAAACGCACACGAAAAATAATAATATAACGACTCGATACGTAATTAAAATGATATCGTCAAAAATATTAATTATCGAAACGGTTGATAATAAAATATAAAATTGTGGGCATCCGTCGGTATCACGATCACTAGTATTCCTCGTTTCTCGTCAAAATATTAAAACATAATATTTAATATCGGTTTCAACTTAAACCGTTAAACATAATAATATTTAACGTTATAAAATACTTCAAAATAATTGAAAATTATAATTAAATTATGACCTTATTTTTACGGGTTTTACATCCTCACCACCTTAAGGGAGCGACGTCCCGGCGCTCAACTCGCCTCACTTTCGCCAACGCGCATTAAAGTCTCAATAAATATCATCGTTGAAAGTCAAAAAGATATTACATAATATGTGTTCTACATGATCGGACGTCATCGGATGATGCCGTCTCAAGTTCTCACAACTTACGATCATTTGACTAGATCACACACCATATAAGTACATAAAAGAAAAGGTCGAACACAAACATCGAGTATAGATCTCCACCGTTAATCATCGAGAAAACCTTGAACGAACCCTTGATAATATCTCAAGAGTCTTTCCACTTGCGGTGTCGGCTTCAACATACTCCTCGAGTTCGTAACGAATTTATTAACTCCATTCATTAAGGGATTCGGTCCTCAATCATTTCACGAGTACACACATAAATCCTGGTGACACTTATCGTTTCTTCTTAAACTCAGAATAAAATAGTGATCTTCAATACGAGGAACAGAACGAGATAAAAATGACTTCAATAAACGCATAAACGGACAAGATGTGATAAAATGATTTAAGGTTAACGATCGACGAGGGATCTCGAATCACGTAACCGTAAAACATAATAATTCACAATACTAGAAAAATGAGGGCGAAGAATGAATTAAATATTAATATTAAAATAACGTTTGTCACAGTTATCCGTCCCGGATTTGTATTACCTTAAAACTTAGTTGAGGTACTTTCTCGATAAAGATGATACATCAAAAATAGAAGTAAAATAGTTTCAAAATTTATTTGGTCGTCTTAAGAAACTTTGAAAGAATGACGTAAATTTATTAATTATACTCATATTGATGGTTACGATTTAGAAAATATAATTTCCAAATTAAATCATTGTTAGGAATATAAATTAAACCGATAATTTCATTACATTAAAAATAAAGTATGATAAGTCAATTAGTTCAAAAGGTAGAACATAATTTTATTTTTAACATTAGTTTTAGTTATACAAAATATGATGTATAAATTTGACCTTTTTCTTGTAATGGTTATTTCGATAATTGAAAATCATTGGAAAATGTATAAAAGTTCCATAAAAATTTTATAATACTTTGTAGAAATACATAAAGGTGTTTATTATTTCAAAATAAATATGGGATATATTCGGGTTTCAAAATGTGACAAGATAACAAACGAATACGAATGGAAATAATGGTCAACAATTAGTACGAAATCAGCGGTACAAAAGAGGACGAAGCAGATGTCGTATGAATTCTTAAAGAGAATAATAAAATAAAGGCGTCGATGGTAAGACGATAAGAAATAATAGATTAAACAAGTTGTCAATTTTGTTAGTGCGGTCGGTGGTTTACCAATATCAGTTCGTTAACTTAACGGTGGTCGTTACACGATCGGAAATAAGATCCATACAAAATTTTTAATCAAAGAAAATTCCTAATAATCACTTGTAATTAAAACAAATCAAATGAACGATGTTAGTGTTTAAAGAGAGAAGTCAAAGCACGGTTCACAAGAGTAGATTTCGAGACAAACGAGAGTGACGGACGTCATCCCGGATATACGGAAATTACTCTAGTGATAATTCATTATTCACGTGCGGAGACATTCCAAAAATCTACCCAGTCGCATAAAGAAGATTGGACGAGAAGGAAGGACAAAACATCGAGACTTTCAAGTCATTTATCAACAGTCAGTAATTAAATGAACGGTCAAAAGAAATCAGTTATAAGACAAAATGAAGTAACAAGTGAAAAAACGATCGTCGAGTAAAAACGTATTCGTAAGCGCGTAATTCGTTCAAGAAAAGGTAAGAAAACGTATGCGGATGCATAGAAATTGCGTTACTTGCATAAAATATAAAGGTTTTCAAAACTTCTTTTCACTGTATTTCGTTTTATTTATCTTTATCATAAATACAAGTAAAAAGTTGATTATTATCAAGATTTTTAAGGTGACTACTATTCAGCCTAGCATGGCTCCTTCTAAATTAGACATAGGTGATCAGGCCATGTATAATTTAGGAATAGCAATGCAGTGCTCAGTTTCATCGAAAAGTATTACGTTTCTTATGTTTATATATAAATCATGCCATTTGAAAAATGGAATTTATAAAAAGTTTATAAATTTATAGAATACAAGTAATTGTGAGATACTCAATAAGAAACTTTTAATGTTACGAAAAGTATTTTATAAGACCAAAGTAAAAACAATTGGTGAAAATAATCGTAAAACAATATCAGATTTATTTACAAGGTGACATTATGACAACGTATAAAGTAGCCAAAGGTTTGCAAAAAGTGGCAAATAGTAGCTCATAAAATAACCAATGAAATGGTTACAAGTTGTTAATGTTTCAAAAGGTTATAAGGTTTAGACGGAAACGCCATGAGACACGTGATAATAATGTCGACGAAGAATGTGAAGACAAACTTCAAAACTCAACCCAAATCAGTGGAAGGTTAGAAGAAAATAAAAATAAAAATAAAATAACATCGAATGACAAATGAGTCATATATATATAAAGAATAAATCAATCCATATGTGTATTTTATGTAAGATACTAGACACAACATGCTTTTAAGAAAGTATATTATTCATTTTCAAATTACACCATTAATCCGGTAATTGCTAATCCTAAAATATTTCTATTTTTAAACATTTTCACATGCGACTAGTATTAGTTAGTTGTAATATAATATTCGTTAAAATTTTACGATCTCAAATGAACTCAAAACTGCTTAGAAACGTTTAAAACCCATGTTCTGAATTTTCTATCAGATTTAACTTTTAAATATGAGCCGATTAATTGACCCGATAAACGATATCTCCAAGACTCAGAGTCTAAAGCATTTTGATGCAAAACGACGTTTCAGACGACTTTCTAGTTTTACCCGAGACCTGAAAACCAATGTAAAATGACCAAAATACCCCTGCAAGTTCTGTGCAGGTTTGACTATTTTATTTTAAAAACGCAGGTTTTACTTTTAAGTTTTGACCTGTTTATACTGCCCTTACAGTTTCTGCATAAAGTGTATTTTTCGACACTTCTTAACGGCTCAAAATATATACATATATACACACATGTCTTGTGGATTTTATAACAACGAAAAATAAATCTCGTAATGAGCATCAAATAAAATATAGCATGATGAATGACAGAAAATGCTTCAAGGTATTCAACACGAAATTTAGGAAGCAAGACGGTGAAAGACGTTCGTAATTTAGATTTCAAAGTGCAAAGTAGGCAAATCTCCTTGGTGCCACGATTGTCCAAAAACACAAAACATAACAAGAAAAGAATGGAACATTAACGGGTTGCACTCCAGGAGCAAGAAAGTTAATGAAAAACAAATGATACAATTTTATAGAAGTAAAATCGTATTCCGATCTAGCGCCATGATCTAGACGATGATTTATAAAATGACGATCACGTTACCGAGATATAAGCGAACAGTACACTTCGCAGTCGATATATATAAATGTCAACGAATTAAATCTTCGTATGTCGTGTAAAACGATAATAAAAATCAACAAAATATTATGGAAAACCATGGTATTATTCAACACTATTTTAAGAAATGTTTCAAAATATATGACTCACACGATAGCGGTTAGTCTATTCCAAGGACACATTGAGCTACACAATGGTCTAGAGATTACGTTAAAAGACGTCCAAGCACAAACAGCCGGAAAGCGATTTGGATATCTATATAGATATCACAAAGGGTTAAATAATGAAAGTAACGCGCGCAGATGAAGATATGTAAGGTCATAATATACAAATTTTGCAATAAAAGCAATTTAAATACTTCAAAAATAAATACAGAAAGATCTTGAAATTCATTGTATTTATTTAAGTAAATCATTAATAAATGATAAACTCTTATCGAAAAGTTTAACGACATAAATATATATCGATAAAGGGATCCTAGATATAAATATATATCCATAAGTGGATCATAGTATTTATTTATAAATACTTAGCAATAAGGCATACATAATAATGTATACTAAAGTTGTAATCCCAGAAGTAGCTTGAACCTGAAGTCACGCGAAATCATGTGCACCGACTCTTTGAAAAATAAAACCGACAGTTATAGTTTAGGTTTTTAGAAAAAGACCTAGTTCTCTATAACTCATGGCTCTGGTACCAATCTTTAACACCCCCAAATTTACACGCAGCGGAATCCATCTTTGGGTGCTAAACAATGATACTACAACACATAATTTATAAAGAACGACTCAAAAAGAGACGTTTTAGATTTATCGTTCCTAAAACATTTGTCAGAGTAGCGTAGTCCCAAGACATCGTAACCAAAGTACAACCAAAACAAAATATTTAAATTGTTTTGAACAAAAGGAACGACAAATATTCAAAGAGTTTATATTGCAAAGTAGTGCACAACATTCATTCTCGTGGCTTCCAAGCTTCACCCTTCCTGATTACCTGAAATACATGTGAGTAAAACATCAGCAAAAATGCCGAGTGAATCTATAGTTTTATGTAATCAATTTTGAACACAAGCAAAGATTATAAGTTTGTGGCATGCTTATAAGCATCAAATAATAATTCGCATCAACAATAATAATTGTATATAGCATAAATTGCAATAAGCTCATGGAACCGAGCCCTTAGACACTCCCATATCAGTCTAATAAGACAAGAGATTTATTAATTGTCGGTTACCTCCAGATTATTGGTACATTGCCGTATACCTGACTTCTTAATACAATATGCTCAAACAGTGTGGAGGTCGGGCCTAAGCTTCTATGACAAGTCCACAAAAACTGAACCGGGGCGGCTTCCCCCATAGATCTATTAATTGTACTAGCGGTTAACCCATCATAGGTTAATTAACGGTCCATAATTGAGGTTTTAAACAAAGGCAATCACTTCATGCAACTTAAAGGCAACCACGGGTCCATTCATAGAGGGACAAAGCATACCATAAAAATCTTGTGTTCTAAGTTTATAAAACATGTATTCCCCCTCGCGGGTTTAAAATCATTTAATAACTAGTATAAAACGAGGCTATAGACTCACCTTAGTAGTTATAGTAGTTGAAGACAATGGCCGACGATAGTAGATACCCGGTAACCACGATACCCGCAACCTAGCAAATAAGGTGCGTACTTTAATAATAGACTCGAGAAATAAATGATACTTAATAAAATCAAACTCAAGTATAAAATCACGACAACTCGAGAGAAAACGATGCAAGTGGTTCTATTATACTCTCCTATGTATTCATTTTATTGTCCTATGCCTTTAATAAAAATCTGCCGGAACATACCGAATGTCCAAGCCATTTTCCCATACTTAAACATATCAAATTTTTATGATACTACTCAGAGAACTTACTTACTATATATATAAAGTCCTCCCAAAAGCCCATTAAAAGATTTTACTTCTAAAGTTCCCTGCCCGACTCATCTTTGAATCACAAAATCCGGACAGTTTAGCGACCTTGACTTACGAAACCATTTTGACCATTCTAAACATCTCCGTTTGTAGAAGCGCCACTTGATTCTAAAAATAGACTCAAAATGCTAAACTTGGAGCCTGAGAACAGCCCTTGAATCATTTTGAAACTCATTTTATAGTCCCCGAGATTCGATCCAAATATCGACAACAATTTTCGGATTGTGTCGACACTCGTTTCCCGGTACACAATCATTCAAAACATCATAACTTCGCGCTCGTTTTGAGCTAGAAGCTCTACCTTATATCAAATCGAAGCTAAAGAAATTATCTACAACCCTAGGCTATAAGTTAAGTCATTTTCAAAACATAAAAATTCGGATTTTTCAGTTTACCTACTGCCCAAAATTGACTATAAAAATCTCTTACAAAATCATGTTTTTGATCAATTCCAACAACTTTTGTGATCAACCTAAGCCCCTAATATCAACAATAACCATTCCTAACACTTGCATCATTATCAAAATCAAAAACCCAAAAATTAAAAATCAACTTTTTAACAAAAACATAGCATGAAAATCTTTTGATCATCACTACTAACACATGCATACAACAAATTTGGATCAAACATCACCAACTTTTCTTGAAAAATTTATATGGTTGCATGTATGAAAATTTTATACCAAATTGTAGCCCTTTGAAAATGGAGAATGGGACTTGTTTTATTTTCTCTTGGATCAAGCTAGAAAAATTTTGGTTAAGGTGTTTGTGTTGTTAATGGTGGATGGCTAAACAAAGGGTGAAGAAGAAGTTGGTTGATTTTTTTTGTTAAATGAATTTATTAAAAGAAAGTGCTAGTGGAAATGTTAGGTATAGTGTGGAGTTAGGGTAATTTTTGCCAATTGTGTTAGTTTTGGTCCAAAATGTAATATTAGTTAAAAAGCGGGAAATGACTAAAAGTAAATTTTACAAATATTTACGGGACTCGGGTTTCGTAAAAATACTTAAAATTTTAAACGCACACGAAAAATAATAATATAACGACTCGATACGTAATTAAAACGATATCGTCGAAAATATTAATTATCGAAACGGTTGATAATAAAATATAAAATTGTGGGCATCCGTCGGTATCGCGATCACTAGTAGTCCTCGTTTCTCGTCAAAATATTAAAACATAATATTTAATATCGGTTTCAACTTAAACCGTTAAACATAATAATATTTAACGTTATAAAATAATTCAAAATAATTGAAAATTATAATTAAATTATGACCTTAGTTTTACGGGTTTTACAATCTTTGCTTCTTAGCATATCCCCATGATTAGTTAGACTAGAAAAATAGGATTTGCTGAATTAGAAAACCCTCCCTCATCACCAAACTCAACCCACTGTGGGCGGTTCTTTATTGAAACCGCGGTCCCCAGTGATAAGGAACCGTCGGGTGAGCTAAAGAACCGTGCCTAGTACATTATTTTTCGGGTATTCCTGAAACTCCAAATTTGTTCCAACACTTTTTGGAATCTTTGTTTCAACCCTTTGACCACCCCCAAATTATCTTGGTCTTTCTCTATATAACCCTAAGCATTTTGCATTCTTTCTCAAATCAAAATGTCTTATTCCCCAAATGAAAGCTTTGATTCTCTTCCATTCTCTCCAATTGCTTTCAACCCTAATTCACCCAAGAACACTCAAAATCCCATCTCTTCTCCTTCTAAGAATGGTGATTGTGGAACTTCTTATATTCCACCACTAGCCTTTGGTGTTCTAACTCCTTCCCATGATAATGTCATGCATCATGAAACATATTGTCAATGTTCTCACTATCAACATCTTGATAGGGCTCACATCTATGAGGCGTTGAATTACATCAAGAGTCACTTAGTTAAATCTCCTCTTTACTATAACTATGAGATCTCTACCAAGCCACCACCACCTCCTTCCGCCACTACCTTGTCTTTTATCTAAGCATTGGTTGCTTATCTTCAAGACATCTAGTTCAAGCAAATCTTAGAGTTCTAGCTTAACTTTGATTGGATTTATGCTTTTTATTTTAGCTTGTGGTTGTGTCTCATACATCTTTGTATGATTTATTTCCTTGTATCTTTTATCATGTTTTCTTTTAACATAACTTTTCTTGGATCTTTTGTTTCTTATTTTTTTGTGATCTTTGCTAAATCTTGTTGGGTGTCTCTTCTCTTCTAGTAACCCTTCTATGTAGCTTGTCACCATATTTCGATTCCTTGGTACCCCAAGCAAGGGGGAGTAAGCACCAAGGGGGAGCATTTGAAAAGTCCAGTTCTTTTCTTCTTCAAAGACTTTTGCAACCTTTTTGCTTCGACAAAGGGGGAGAAATGATAAACTCGTCTTCGAATTTCTTTTTTTATTAGTTGATTGAGTTTAAGGATTGTCAGAATCAAAAAGGGGGAGATTGTTAATGCAATGATGCCTAAAAATGTTACTTGCATTTTTCGGTCTCGCTTTGTTTTGATTACGACAATATGTAAAAACAAGCATTTACGAAAACAATGAAAAACGAATTCTTGAGTTCAAGTATTTTTCATTTCAACCATTATCACTTAAGGTATGAACAAACAAGTTATTATACTAATTAAGTGATCAATGATTTAATCTTTTCTTAAAACTAACTTTCTATTAAGTGTGACAAAGTTTTATTATTAAACTTTCTTTTTAAGAAAATGTTTTATTAAATTAATTATTTGAAAATTTGAAATTTGAAAATGGCATATTCTATCTTGGTTTGGAATATCCTTTCAGGATATTTTAATCCCCAGATTCGATCCAACCCACTGAAAGAAAAAAGGGAGCGGACTCTACCCTGGCGGTTCCTTAGCACCTATGGCGGTTCTTTATCGATAAGAAACTGCGGGCTGCAATAAAGAACCGCAGGCAGATATAGCCTTTGGAAAATTGTCTTATAAATAGTGGACCATTCTCAGACTTTCAATCCACCTCTTTTGCACATAAACTTTCAGATTCTTAGATACTTCTTAAATCACTCAAATCTTTGATCATTTGTTTTATTACTACTTGTTTAGAAGTGAATCTTTCACCTCTCATCTTTTCCTCTCAAAGTGAAAAGAGAAGAACACTATCATTGTTGAAGTGTTGTGTCTATCTCAAAGATCCATTGAAGATCAAAACTTATTTATTCATTGTTGTGTCATTGTTGTGGAGATCCAAATAGTTGTGTCTATTTGGAAGTTATGTATGTATTAGGGTTAATACTTAGTACTCAAAGTATATTGGTGTAGATTGGTCCTAGCTAAGATTAGGGCTCGACTTTTAGCTTAGAGCCGGAAATTGGTTAAGCGACGTTGTGTACAGTTTCTCCACCTTAAGGAGCTTGTTGATTAGTGAACTCTCGAGTAAGGAGTACTCGAGGAGTGGATTAGGAACGAGGAGTGAGCTTCGTTGCTGAACCACTTTAAATCCTTGGTGTTTGGTTTGATCTTTCCTTCCTTTATCTCTTTACATTCTTTATTCTTTATACTTGTGATTATTAGTTTAGTTACATTCATTACTTTTTATACTTGTGATTATTAGTTAGTTGCACTATACCATGTTCATATTGTGTATAAGAAGGTTTCACATAAATACTCAAGCTTAAGTTTTTGAAAAAAGATTTTTTAAAACCAAACTTTAACAAGCAAATTTAAGAAACTATTCAACCCCCCTTCTAGTTTCTACAAAAAGCATTAAGAATGGTTTATGATTGATTTCGATAACTAAAATAACATATGAGATTAAGCAAGGGTTATATGTTTTATTCCATTAATCACGACAAAAGTAAATAACAAGATTCATTTACTAGATGACATAAAATTCATCCATTCACATGAGTACTAGTCATGATCATGAACAAATCCAGCATATAACAATGATATTACATTAATAACATATAGTACAAAAGCAACTAACTCATACTCATTTTTACGAACCAAGGAGGAAAGTGCGCCGCACAAAACTAATTGTGCGCCGCACTTTGCCCTCACAAAGCATATAAATCTATCCAATCATAAGGATGATAATCCTTAACCATATGCACAACACACTACTCCATCATAACAATAAAAATAATCATTTCAACAATATGGAAATCAAAACTAATGAATAAAATAATAAAAATGAGAATTATACCAACAAAAGTGTCAAACCGATACTTGCTCCAAAATGTTTATAAGCTTTTATTCCAACTTATCACAATCAGCAGCAAGTTCCTAGTCTCTTGTTACAGTAACAATGATATGAACCAACTAAGGTTCACCCTTGTTCTAATAACAATGATCAAGGATTAAAAGAAACCTTGATTTATATCAAAACCTTGTAACAAATGACAATGGAGTATGGAATCTATCTTCTTAGCTAGCCCTATGGTTGATTATATAACCCAAAATTCATAACTAGTAAAACCTAGGCAAGCCAAGAGTTGCATCAATAATTGCCATGCATAATGGCACTAAATACATGTAACTGTAGCAAAACGTGTGCCGCGCTTTATCATTTATGCGCCGCACTTTCATTTTGTAAATGTGCGCCGCACTTTTCATGTTGTGCGCTGCACTTTGGGTAGTTCTCAAAAATCGTAGTTTATTGAATGTGCACCACACTTTTCCTTTTGTGCGCCACACTTTGCCTCTTTTTCAGCACAATTTATTTTGTAGTCCTTTTCTTCTTATTTCTTCACATCTTTGCTTCATATGTTTATTCCTTCACTATAATCAAACAATACACATTATTAGTAACATTTCAACACATAACTTATTTATTTACATAGCAAACAAGGACAAATGCATCATTACAAACATCTATAAATGAGGCGTTATTAGGAAGACTCGTATGCAAAAGCTTTAACGTGAAGGTCTTTTGGAAAATATCAATTATGAATCATTTGATAAACGTGAGTCTTGTATCTCTGGAAAGATGACCAAGAAACCTTTAATAACAATATTGAAAGAGCTACTGATCTACTTGGATTAATACATACTGATGTGTGTGGACCACTTAGACATGTGTCAAGGAAAGGGCTAACTACTTCTTAACATTTACGGATGATTATAGCCATTATGGTTATGTTTATTTACTTAAACATAAACATGAGATATTTGAAACATTCAACGTGTTTAAAGCAGAAGTAGAACTGCAACTAGGAAATAAGATTAAAGCTCTTCGTTCTGATAGAGGTGGTGAATAAAGTAGAAGTCAAGAGTTTATCGATTATCTAAGTGAGAATGGAATTGTTCATCATATTACTTCTCCCTATACTCCCCAACAAAATGGTGTACCGGAAAGGAGAAATCGTACATTATTAGATATGGTGCGATCTATGTTTAATCTTACAACTTTAACTTTATCCTTTTAGGATTATGCTTTACAGTCTGTTGTTCACATTTTAAATATGGTTCCCACGAAGAAGCTCGATAAGACACCATATGAACTATGGCATGGAAAGAAGCCATATTTGTCTTATTTAATTATTTAAAGGTCTGGGGTTGCGAGGCGTATGTGAAACGTGACTCGGGTGACAAACTTTAACAACGATCTATGAAATGTATCTTTGTAGGATAACCTAAGGAAACTATGGGTTACTACTTCTATTTTCCATATGAGAACAAAGTGATTGTTGCTAGGTATGGAGACTTCCTTGAAAGTGATCTTGTAAATCAAGAATTCAGTGGGAGAAATTATGATCTTGAATAGAGTCATGTAGATAAATTACCTTCTGAAAACACTAGCGAAATAATTCTTGTAGAACCAGAAATTCTGGCGGTTCCACCAAAATTAGTTTCTCTACGTAGATCCACAAGGATTAATTATTCAAATAGAAACATATGTCTTAACATAGAGGATGATGATGAAGTAGAGGATCTTGGTGAACCTGCTAATTATAAATCTGCCATGCTTGATCCTGAGAAGGATAAGTGGATGGTTGCTATGGATGAGAAATGAAATCAATGAAAGTTAATGATGTTTGGATTCTTGTAGATCCACAACAAAATGATAAAGCAGTGAGACATAAGTGGATATACAAGAAGAAAACCGACATGGACGAAAAAGTACAATCCTATAAAGCTCGTTTAGTAGCTAAAGGTTTTACTCAAACTTTTGGCGTAGACTACGAGGAGACGTTTTCTCTTGTAGGAGACTTAAGAGCTATTAGGGTTCTCATAGCTATAGCATCATACTATGACTATGAGATATGGCAAATGGATGTTAAAACTGCCTTCTTGAACGGTCGCTTAGATGAAGACATCTATATGCAGCAACCAGAAGGGTATGTTGATCCTGAGAACCCAGGACATGTGTGTAAACTTCAAAGATCTCTTTATGGTTTGAACCAATCATAACGTCAATGGAATAAACGATTTGATGAAGAAATCAAAAAGTTCAGATTTATTCAAAATCGTGATGAGCCATGTGTATATTGCAAAGCTAGTGGGAGTGATGTTGTTTTTCTAGTCCCATATGTTGATGAGATATTAATCATGGTAAGTAACATTCCAAGACTTAAAGTTGTTAAGGATTATCTTGGTAAATGTTTTTCTATGAAGGATTTAGGAGAAGCTGCGTACATTCTGGGAATTAAGATCTATCGGGATAAGAAAAGACGGTTAATTGGTCTAAGTCAGGATGCTTATATAGATAAGATATTGAAGAAGTATAATATGCATAATTCCAAGAAAGGTTTTCAACCTATGGAAGTTAAGCACAATATGAGTCATGAGATGGATGCATCAACTCCTGAAGAGGAGGCATACATGTAGAAGGTGCCTTATGCTTCGCCTGTAGGATCTATTATGTATGTTGTAAGATGCACAAGGCCTGATGTGGCGTTTGCTCAGAACTTGGTCAGTAGATACCAACAGAATCCAGGGAAGCTCCACTAGACTATTGTTAAACATATTCTAAAGTATTTGAGGAGTACAAAAGATATGTTTTTGGTATTTGGAAGGAAACTAGACATAGAACTGAATGTGACAGGTTCCTGTGATGCGTCTTGGCAATGTGATTAAGACGATACGAAGTCTCAGACGGGTTACGTTTTTGTTATCAATGAAGGAGCAGTTGACTGGAAGAGCAAGAAGCAGACAATGTTTGTAATCCATGCTACTCAATATGAGTACATGGCTGCTTCAGAAGCTACAATGGAAGTTATTTGGATTAGGAAGTTTATTAGAGATCTTGGAGTGATACCTTCAATTAAAAACCTATTGATATATATTGTGACAATTATGCCGCAATAATAGTCGCCAATGATTCTGGAGTCATGAAAGGCGTCAACAACTTTAAACGTAGACATCACTACGTCCGAGAACAAGTTGAAGCACATGAAATCAAATTAATAAAAGTTCACACAGATGATAACGTAGCTGATCCTTTAACTAAGGCTTTGTCTAGACCAAAGGTAGTTAAGCATGCCAAGGCTATTGGGCTGCAAGTAGCTAGCGAACTCATGCAATAAATCTGTGATTAGTATTTGGATTAAGGATGTTATGACATTATTATTTAATAAAATAAAGATTGGGTTTCATTTATTCTTATTATTTAATTGTATATCCTATTTTACATGTTTTATTAATCTATGAATAAATTATTATGCTAAAATGTCCGTTGTCGATTAATAATATGGGAATATTATTAAATTAAGACAAATCAAAATTGCGACAGAGTATACTTGAAAGTATATGGATCGATTTTGGATGATATTCGATGAATCGAATATTTGGACTTATCCCAACTATATAATTTTACTTTGTGGATCTTTGTCATCAAGTAAATCATAAATAGTTATCCCTAGACATGAGATATCAGGAAACTGTTATGAATCTAGTGCATCTTTGTGGAATAATCTAACGCTAAACGTAACTGGTAGCTATAAGGATTATTTTCGGAAGTGTTGCAAAATTCATAAGTTTTGCTCGTAGTCAATATGGGATTTGTAGAAACTAGAAGGGGGGTTGAATAGTTTCTTAAAATTTCTTGTTAAAGATTGATTTATAAAAATCCTTTTTCAAAAACTTAAGCTTGAGTATTTATGTGAAACCTTCTTATACACAATATGAACAAGGTATAGTGCAACTAAACTAATAATCACAAGTATAAGTAAAACTAAACTAATAATCACAGGTATAAAGAATAATGAATGTAAAGAGATAAGGGAAGGAAAGATCAAACCAAACGCCAAGGATTTATAGTGGTTCAGCAACGAAGCTCACTCCTCGTTCCTACTCCACTCCTCGAGTACACCTTACTCGAGAGTTAACTAATCAACAAGCTCCTTAAGGTGGAGAAACCGTACACAACGTCGCTTAACCAATTTCCGACTCTAAGCTAAAAGTCGAGCCCTAATCTTAGCTAGGACCAATCTACACCAATATACTTTAAGGACTAAGTATTAACCTTAATACATACACAACTTCCAAATAGACACAACTACTTGGATCTTCCCAACAATGACACAACAATGAATGAATAAGTTTGGATCTTTAATGGATCTTTGAGGTAGACACAACACTTCAAGAATGATAGTGTTCTTCTCTTTGCACTTTGAGAGGAAAAGATGAGAGGAGAAAGGTTCACTTCTAAACAAGTAGTAATCAAACAAATGATCAAGGATTTGAGTGATTTAAGAAGTATGAAAGAATCTGGAAATGTATGTTCAAAAGAGGTGAACTGAAAGTCTGAGAATGGTCCACAATTTATAAGACAAACATCCAATGGCTATATCTGCTCGCGGTTCCTTATCGGAGCCCGTGGTTCCTTATCGATAAGGAACCACTATAGGAGCTAAGGAACCACCTGCATAGACTCCGCTTCCTTTTGTCTTTTAGTGGATTGGTTCGAATCTAGGGATAAAAATATCCTGAAAGGATATTCCAAACCAAGATAGAATATGCCATTTTCAAATTTCAAATTTTCAAATAATTAATTTAATAAAATATTTTCTTTAAAAGAAAGTTTAATAAAAAAACTTTGTCACACTTAATAAAAAGTGAGTTTTAAGAAAAGATTGAATCCTTGATCACTTAATTAGGATAAGTACTTGTTTGTTCATAACTTAAGTGATAATGGTTGAAATGAAAAATACTTGAACTCAAGAATTTGTTTTTCGTTGTTTTTATAAATGCTTTTTTTTACATATTGTCGTAATCAAAATAAAGCGAGACCGAAAAATGCAAGAAACATTTTTAGGCATCATTGCATTAACAATCTCCTCCTTTTTGCATCCGACAATACATAAACTCAATCATCTAATAAAACAAGATTTTTGAAGACGAGTTTATTATTTCTCCCCCTTTGTCGAAGCAAAAAGGTTGCAAAAGTCTTTGAAGAAGAAAAGAACCGGACTTTGCAAATGCTCCCCCTTGGTGCTTACTCCCCCTTTCTTGGGGCACCAAGGAATCGATATATGGTGACAAGCTACATAGAAGGGTTAGTAGTAGAGAAGAGACACCTAACAATATATATAGCAAAGGTCATAAAAAAATTAGAAGAGACAAAGATCCAAGATAAGTCATATTAAAAGAAAACATGATAAAAGATACAAGGAAATAAAACATACAAAGATACATGAGAAATAAAATAAGCCAAAAGAAAAGCATAAATCTTATCATAGTTAAACTAGAACCCTAAGATTTGCTTGAACTATATGTCTTGAAGATAAGCAACCAATGCTTAGATAAAAGACAAGGTAGTGGCGGAAGGAGGTGGTGGTGGCTTGGTAGAGATCTCATAGTTATAGTGAAGAGGAGGTTTGACTAAGAGACTCTTGATGTAATTCAACTCTTCATAGATATGAGCCATAGCAAGATGTTGATATTGAAAACAATGAAAATATGTTCCATGATGCATGACATTATCATGTGAATGAGGTAGAACACTAAAGGCTAGTGGTGGAAGATAAGAAGTTCCACAATCAACATTCTTAGAAGGAGAAGAGATGTAATTTTGAGTGTTCTTGGGTGAAATGGGATTGAAAGCAATTGGAGAGAATGGAGGAGAATCAAAGCTTTCATTTGGGGAATAAGACATTTTGATTTTAGAAAGGATGCAAAATGCTTAATGTTAAATAGAGAAAGCCCAAGATAATTTGGGGGTGGTCAAAGGGTTGAAACAAAGATTCCGAAAAGTGTTGGAACAAATTTGTAGTTTTAGGAATACCCAAAACAGAAAGTACTGGGCGCGGTTCCTTTCCTCAGCCGGCGGTTCCTTATCACTAGGGAACCGCGGTATCAATAAAGAACCGCCCACAGTGGGTTGAATTTGGTGATGAGGGAGGATTTTCCAATTCAGCAAAACTTGTTTTTCTAGTCTAACTAATCATGGAGATATGCTAAGAAGCAAAGATAGACAAAGAAAACACACAAGAGCTCACCAAACAAGGTTTTGACCTAAAATACATGGATTTTAATAAAATCGATGAAGGAGGTGTGTAGAACTAGACACAAAGTCATGACACAATGATCCTCCATAATTTCCTTCTGTTCTTGCTATATTTGAGAGACCCATACATATGAATTACGTAAGCTCATTATGAATAGCAAGAAGCTATAAAAAATGTTTTTAGATTGAATTAACAATGCAAAAATATTTTTCGACACTTTTCAAATGAATTTTGAGAATTTTGACAAAGGGAAGAGAAGAATTTCAACAAGAATTTTGTGATATACAAAGACTCATAGAAAGAAAAGATTTCAAAAGAGAATAAGACTCAATTAAGATGCGCAATTAAGTAATATGTTCCATTAAACCTAGACCTAGACACAAGTAATTAAAAGGTTTCCTCTTAAGTGGCTTTGTGAAGATGTCGGCTAAGTTTTCTACCGAGGGTACCTTCTCAATCGAAATGTTCCCCTTTTAAACATTATCCCTAAGAAAATGGTGGCAAATCTCTATGTGCATAGTTCGCGAGTGTTGCACGGGATTTTTGCTAAGGTCTATTACACCCTTATTGTCGCACATGATGGGAACATCATCAAGAGAAATCCCGTAATCAACAAGCGCTTGCTTCATCCATAAAGCTTGTTGACAAGCTTTACCGGCACTCACATACTCGGCTTCCGTGGTGGATATAGCAAGAGCGGTTTGTTTCTTGGAGAACCAAGAAGTTAAACAACAACCCATGAAGGTACAAACTCCACTAGTGCTTTTCCGGTCCACATAGTCTCCAGTATGATCCGAGTCCTGCGTAGACGATGGTTTCTATGCCGGTCCCTTTAGGATACCATAATCCTAAATGCATAGTGCCCTTAATGTATCGGAAGATACGCTTAACCGCTTCAAGGTGAGAGGTTTTGGGATCCTTTTGGAAGCGGGCACAAAGGCAAACACTAAACATGATATCCGGTCGACTTGCCGTTAGGTACAAGAAACTACCAATCATACCTCTTTATTTGGTGTTGTCTACCGACTCACAATCATCTACGGTAAGTTTAGTATCTGAGGCCATAGGGGTCTTCGCTGGTCTAGAGTCTTCTAATCCAAATTTATTTAGCATTTCTTTAACATACTTGGATTGATTAAATAAAATACCATCGTCCATTTGTTTAATTTGGAGTCCTAAAAAGAAGTTAAGTTCTCCCATCATACTCATTTCAAACTCGTCATGCATGATTTTGGCAAAGTCATCACACAATGATTGACAAGTTGAACCAAATATAATGTCATCAACATATATTTGTACGATAATGAGGTGAGAACCTTTCTTCTTTGTAAAGAGCGTATTGTCTACCATCCCCATGGTATACTCATGTTTTACAAGAAACGCTTTAAGTCTATCATACCAAGCTTTGTGTGCTTGTTTAAGACCATAAAGAGCTTTCTTAAGCTTATAAACATGATCCGGTTTCTCAAAATCAATGAAGCCGGGAGGTTGAGCCACATATACCTCCTCATTGATCAAACAGTTAAAAAATGCACTCTTTACATCCATTTATTGAAGCTTAAAGTCTAAAGCACAAACATAAGCTAAAAGGATTCTAATGGATTCTAATCTAGCTACGGGTGCGTATGTCTCGTCATAATCAATACCTTCTTGTTGATTATAGCCTTGAGCTACAAGTCTAGCCTTGTTACGAGACACAACACCATTCTCGTCTAATTTATTCCTATATACCCATTTGGTTCCTATGATGGTCAAATTTCTAGGTGGAGGAACAAGTTCCCAAACATCATTAACAATGAATTGATTCAATTCTTCTTGCATAGCGATGACCCAACTCTCGTCCATCAAAGCTTCTTTAACATTCTTTGGTTCAATCAAGGAGACAAAACAAAATAAGTTACTTTTATTTTGTACTTGATATCTTAGGGTCCTTTCATTTAATTCGCCTATGACGTTATCAAGAGCATGATCCTTAGACTCCTTAATGTTTACTCCCTTTTCAACACTAAGGTCTTCAATTCCTATGTTTCTAACATCTTTGGCATTAACTATGTCTATTTTATCTAATTCATCATCTACCAAAGGTGGTGTCTTAGATGAAGGAGGGGTTTCATCAAATGTCACATTAAGTGATTCTTCAATTACACCCGTCGTTCTATTGAGGACTATGTAGGCTTTGCTAGTTTGAGAATAACCTAAAAAGATACCTTTGTAAGACTTTTGGTCGAACTTTGTAACGTAATCTTTGGTGTTGAGAATGAATCACTTTCTTCCAAACACCCTAAAGTATTCCAATGAGGGCTTCTTACCTTTAAGAATCTCATAGGGGGTCATTCCTAGAAAAGGTCGAATAAGAATTCGGTTGAGAATGTTGGTCGATGTGTCCACGACATTGCACCAAAATTTTTGAGGCAAAGATTGCTCATTTATCATCGTCCTACTCATCTCTTGGATGGTGTTATTCTTCCTTTCAACTACCCCATTTGATTGTGGAGTGCGAGGAGCCGAGAAGTTATGGGTAATACCATGAGCTTTACAAAAGGCACCGAATTGCACTTCATTATCTAATTCCCTACCATGATCCGTCCTAATAGAGACAATTGAACATCCTAGTTGATTTTGAATTCTTCGACTAAAGGTTTCGAAGTGATCGAAAGCTTCATTCTTAGACGCCAAAAATCTAGTCCAAGTGAATCTAGAGTAGTCGTCAACTATGACTAGGGTATAAAGGTTACCACCATAACTCCGTATGGCGGAAAGTCCAAAGAGATCCATATGTAGGAGCTCTAAGCACCGAGAGGTCGAAACCAAATTCTTGGCTTTGTGACTTGAGTGAACTTGCTTCACAATTTTGCAAGCATCACAAAAGTGACTTATCAAACTTCATCTTGGGGAGATGTCTTACCAACTCCTTAGAGACTAAAGATTGAATTAAACGCATATTAGCGTGACCTAATCTCCTATGCCAAAGAGTAGAACTATTATCTAAAGTTGCTAGACATAAGTTGTCCTTTGACTTCCTATTGAACTTCATGACATAAAGCCCATGCTTTCTAACACCTTTTCCAATGACTTTTCCATCTTTTACGATTTCACTGTCATATTCCGAAAATATGACCTTACACTTATTGTCACAAATTTGACCTATACTTAGAAGGTTAAAACATAAGTTATCTATGTGCTCTACGTTTTCTATAGTCATAGAGTCAAAAGAGACCGTACCTTTGCCAATGATATTACCTCGTCGATTACTTGTGAATGTAACGTTACGTCCATCATATGGTTTGTAGTGAGAGAATAAACTTCGATTACTCGTCATGTGTTTAGAACAACCACTATCCTTAATCCACTCGTCGGGCTATAAATCTATTCCCAAGCATATCTAGGTAACAACACACAAGATCACACATTTGGTCCCCAATATCTCATGGGTCCAAAATTTTTAGTTCCAAACATCCCTTGCATTTGGTTGGGATGCATGAATGAAGGAGACATTCCCCATGGGGAAAAGTATTGTTGTTGAAAATTATTCCAATTCATATGGCCATTCTATTTTCCATAGTTTCTTCTAGGTATCTTTGAACTTGATCTAGAATTATTGTTATTCCTCCTAGGTGTTGGAGTTTTACTTCTAGGTCGTGACTTAGCTTGATCATCTCTTTGTGGTGTAGGTGTTCTACTTCTAGGTTTAGATTCATTTCTTACTCTTGGAGGAGTAGATGTTTGTCTAGACAAGTTTCCAGTTCCCATTAACGGTTTACTTAAAGGCTTATAAAATTTACCAAAGTTATTTTTATCAAGGATAGGTACTTTAACCTTGTTAACAAGAAGATGTTTTGGCCCTTCACCTAAAATAGACTTTTTAGAAAGTTCAGGATTTTCACAAAAATCATCCTCTGTTCGTGGTTCTTTAGCTCCACCCGTGGTTCCATAGTCATAAGGAACCGGACAGTATACTAGAGAACCGCGTATAGGGGTACATTTTTCTGAAAATATAACTTGTTTTGGTTCACTAGTTGATGCTTCATTAGTTTCATATCCCAACCCAAGTCTTTCCTTAGAATGAATTTGTTTGTTCAACATATCATCAAGAGCACTAGTACCTTTCATGAACTTTTCCAATTTAATGGAGGTACTCTTGAGATCTTCATTCTCTTGTCTAAGGTTTTCACAATTTACACAGCCTAAATCAACCTCTTTATTTTTCTCAAGCTTAGCTAATCTCTCTTTTAGCTCACTAATCTCATTTTCAAGCTTAGTTCTAGTTGATTTTAGCACTTAGCTCTTTTCGATGAATTTTATGCTAAGTTTATGTGAATTATTGTATTGACCTTCTAATTCATTAACATCTAGAGAAGAACTATCATTGCTATAATATTCGGTTTTAGAATGTACTTCTTTAGAAGTGTGAGCCATAAGATATTTCTCATCTTTGGGATTATCATCAACATCTTCACCGCTATCGCTCTATGAACCTCCAACAAACGCCGTGTGGTTTTTGTCGCGTGAAGGCTTAGGACAATCACCGATGAAATGATTCGGATAACTTCATCTAAAACATTTCCTATCACCTTTATCATCTTTAGCAAATCGGTTTTTGGAGAAGGATTTCTTGTCGTTGTTTGGTTGCCTCACGTATTGACCTCGTCTTTTGAAGAACTTCTTAAAGTCTCTAACCGCCAAGTCATATTCCTCATCATCACTATCCGAGGAGCTTTCATGGTCACTTTGTGCCTTCTTGGCTTTGAGTGCAAGAGACTTTCTTTCACTCTTAGTTTTCACCATTTCTGAGTCCTTCAAAATTATCATCTCATGAACCTTCAAGATACCAATGAGATCATCGAGTGATAATTTGGCGAGATACTTTGATTCTTCAATCTCCGTGACTTTAGCTCTCCATTTGGGATGCAAAGCCCTAAGAAACTTCCTAGCATTGTTCTTGCTAGAAAAACCTTCATCAAGTGCTTTTAGACTAGTAATAATAGTGTTAAATCTAGCAAATGCACTATCAATAGTTTCATATTCTAAGATGACAAATTGTTAATATTGTTGAAAAAGAAGATCGATTTTACTTTCTTTGACTTGGTTATTATCTTGGTGGGTTACTAAAAGAGTGTTCCAAATGTCTTTAGCGGTTTCACACATAGAAATCCTTTCGTACTGTTTCTTTGGTAAAGCATTATAAATCATCATTTTAGCCTCATTATTTTTAGCAAGTTTCCTTTTATTATCATCATTAGCTTTGTCAAAAGTAACTATCTCTTTATATTTAGAAACTTCATTATATTGGAATGGTAAAAAGTCACCATTGGTAATAACATGCCAAAGATCTAAATCTTTTGATTTCACATAAGTCTCAAACCTATTTTTCTAATAAATAAAACTATCGGTTTAAAAAAGAGGTGGTCTTTGCATGGATTGCCCGTCTAGATACTTGTTGGAATCCATAGATCGATTCAAGTTTTAAAATACAGTATATTTTAAAAAGTCTTGAGCAACCACGCTCTATTACCAATTGTAGAAACTAGAAGGGGGGGTTGAATAGTTTCTTAAAATTTCTTTTTAAAGATTGATTTATAAAAATCCCTTTTCAAAAACTTAAGCTTGAGTATTTATGTGAAACCTTCTTATACACAATATGAACAAGGTATAGTGCAACTAAACTAATAATCACAAGTATAAGTGCAACAAAACTAATAATCACAAGTATAAAGAATAATGAATGTAAAGAGATAAGGGAAGGAAAGATCAAATCAAACGCCAAGGATTTATAGTGGTTCGGCAACGAAGCTCACTCCTCGTTCCTAATCCACTCATCGAGTACACCTTACTCGAGAGTTCACTAATCAACAAGCTACTTAAGGTGGAGAAACCGTACACAACGTCGCTTAACCAATTTCCGACTCTAAGCTAAAAGTCGAGCCCTAATCTTAGATAGGACAAATCTACTCCAATATACTTTAAGGACTAAGTATTAACCTTAATACATACACAACTTCCAAACAGACACAACTACTTGGATCTTCCCAACAATGACACAACAATGAATGAATAAGTTTGGATATTCAATGGATCTTTGAGGTAGACACAACACTTTAAGAATGATAGTGTTCTTCTCTTTGCACTTTGAGAGGAAAAGATGAGAGGAGAAAGATTCACTTCTAAACAAGTAGTAATCATAAAAATGATCAAGGATTTGAGTGATTTAAAAAGTATAAAAGAATCTGGAAATGTATGTGCAAAAGAGGTGAATTGAAAGTCTGAGAATGGTCCACTATTTATAAGACAAACATCCAACGGCTATATCTGCCCGCGGTTCCTTATTGGAGCCCGCGGTTCCTTATCGATAAGGAACCGCTATAGGAGCTAAGGAACCGCCTGCATAGACTCCGCTCCCTTTTGTCTTTTAGTGGATTGGTTCGAATCTGGGGATAAAAATATCCTGAAAGGATATTCCAAACCAAGATAGAATATACCATTTTCAAATTTCAAATTTTCAAATAACTAATTTAATAAAAAAATTTCTTAAAAAGAAAGTTTAATAAAAAAAACTTTGTCACACTTAATAAAAAGTGAGTTTTAAGAAAAGATTAAATCTTTGATCACTTAATTAGGATAAGTACTTGTTTGTTCATACCTTAAGTGATAATGGTTGAAATGAAAAATATTTGAATTCAAGAATTCGTTTCTCGTTGTTTTCGTAAATGCTTGTTTTTACATATTGTCATAATCAAAACAAAACGAGACCGCAAGATGTTTGTGTGATCACACCCAAATTTGTTTTGGTAATCTTGTTGAATCTGTGAACGAGAAACATAATGGTTAATGAAAGGAATGACTGACATCCATATCCTTATTAACATTGTTTTATAAATAAAAGGATAATAATAATGATGAATCATTAAAAGTTTTTATCCAGGAGACCTTACTCGAGTTGTACTAGAGACATTGCTAAGTGTAACTAGACGCTAGTCAATGTAATCATGATATTCGAAATATGTCCAAGTGGGAGCTGAAAGTTTATGAACTTATATTTAATAGTCGTGTGATAGGATCGAACTCGAGATTACGGGATTGCACTCAGTACGTAAAGAGTTCATTTATTTAATAAATATATTTATTGTATTTATAAATTTATTTAATAAATATATATATTTATGTATTTTATTAAATTAAACTAAGCTTTAACTTTAACGAGCGTTAAATATTAAGAGTTACGTACAAATGATCGTTGTGGAACAAACAAGATAAGGAAAGAAGATTTCGGAACACCCCTTGGGGGTGTTGCCGACTTTCGACACCAAAGGGGAGGGGGAAAGGAAAAAAGGAAACTTGTCACTTGTCTTTTATTTGTTTATCTTGTACTTCAAGTTATTGAGGCCTATATAAACATCCCTATACCCTCATAATTTACACACAATCTCTCTCCCTTGTTCTATTGGCCGATCGACTCAAACAAACCCACAAGGGTTTTGGTTTGATTTTTCTTGGCATTCGGTTTGCTATAAATCTAGTCCTAGCCCCTATTTAGGGTTGTTTTTCCACAAGCGTTAAGCTCGGTTTACACGTGCTAGAATCACGGTTAGCTCGTTGTATTACGTGTGTAGAAGATCGTAATATAGTCTTACTTTAGACTATATCTTGGTGATATACGGTATAAACCCGAATTGGTGATTCGTTCTTCTTCTTGTGGATTTGCTTTAGCGTAAAGGTATGTAACCCTAATTCGATTAATTTAATTGTGTTATTATGATCTTGTTAGATCACTTCCGCTATACGTTTGCTTTGATCTTGTTTAGGGTTTTACATAGTTGTTGTGATGTTAATAAACCTTCAAAACCTTCTTTGTGTGTGTATAACAGAGGCTTGTTTTTAGGCCACTGAAGAGAACGTGTAGACTATTAAGGATAAAGCAGTCGTAAATATTGTTGGTGATTAAGAATATATTAAAAACCCTAATGTGAATAATGACAGTGATAATAGGACGAAAGGGTTTGTTGTGACAAAAAATATAAAACCGTTTAATGTGTTAGACACTACATTTATTGATCGATCAGCGGCTGCATTGAATGCTAACGATGTTGTTAAGATGGCGATGTTCACAGGATCATGCATTATAGAGGCATCCATAATTTTGATCGACCGAAAGTGGGGAAGCGAATGCGTTTGCAATCCATGGCGATGGATCGACCGTACGAGTGGGTTGGAGGAACATCCGGGGATGCCAAGTGGGAATGGCTGTCAGACTTTCAATCAAGATATCTTTCGTGTCACCTTGAAGTCAAGGTTCTTTTTAAAGGAGTGGGTAATGCTACGACATGGGAATAGAAAGATGGAAGAAGAGTGTTGTGTTATGTTCAAAGCAAAGGAAGGCGAAAGAGAAGAAAATGGTGTTGGTAGTTGTAGCTGAAGGTGTCAATAGATGAATATGTTGGTTTCGCGAAGCTGGTCTGAAAGAACAATATGGGATCCCGAATCAAAGGTGTTTTTCAAGACATTACCTTGAGGTTAAGGTGGTTTCAAATGAGTGGGGAGTGATGCATACCGTGTTTTGTGTGCGTTAGGCCGAACGGGCCAATGATATTTATGTTTATTTAGGACATGTTTTATGTCATATTTGGAATGTATTGTGTTATGAGTTATGTATTTGGCTATGTATACAAACGAGTGATTAATGAATGATATGTTTTAGCCAAATAAATATTTGATTTTTGTTTCTCTAGTTTTTAAGGAGCCAACATCTGCTAAAAGTGATATCCTATCTCGGTACAACCCTAATCTGGTCGTATTAAAGATAGGACAATGTGAAATTTCGTGTCAAACCAGTATAAATCATCGTGATTACTTTGATCTCTCCATTATTTTTCGCATTGTGTTTATACTTATACTTCCTCTATCTCAATTTATTTGTTCATTTTTTACTTTTTAAGTTTTTCTTCATCAATTTTAAATTTAAATTAAAAAATTTGTGTTATGTAATACTTGATGAAAACTATATGAAAGAGTTGAGTTTAAAATGTATTTTTATTGATATAGTTTTTATCAAATATTACATAACACAAAAAGTTAATTTATAGTCAAAGTTGAAAAAAAAAACAATTTTCTTTTAAATGAACAAGTAAATTGAGATAGAGAGAGTATATCGTTATACTATGTTAACAATAACCTCGTATTAAATTTGTAGAACTATTATTATCGCCTATTATATCGTGTCATACTTATTTGGTTAGTTGATACAACAAACAAGTGTTCAAAAGAGGGGAACGTCTTCAAATTCTGGTCTGCAAATTGTCTTTAGATATGATATATGTTAATGATACGTGGGAGACATGAGACATGCAGCATAGCAAGGGAGTTGAGGTATAACTCTCATCTTTATGTTCATTAGGAGACTGGTTAATGGGACACCACCAATGGGTCGATTATTCGTTGCTTAAGAAAAAGACCATACATGTAATCTGAAATGCTACATCGTTCTACATGTCCTTACGATCTGTCAAGTGGGCCGGCGATAAATTTATTGCTCTTTGCTTAAGAAAAAAGATATAAAACTTGTAGTTTCATCAATGACAAACGATACATGATCATACGGTATCCTTTATTTACACATGTCTTCATTAATACATTTGTAACAAGGAGTGGTTAAAGAAGTGTCATGAAATTTTGATAAAAGATATGACTAAAAGCCGTACATGAACATGCAAGGACAACAACAGTACAAGTGTTGACATTCTTGTACCGACAATGTAGTGTTTGAAGTTAACAGTCAAATGCATGTACTTAAATGCCACCCGACACAATTTATCGCTTTGCTTTCTCTAAATTAAAGTTACATACAATATTTCCCTTTTATGACACATTTTTGCCGACCAAGTTATTATTATCACATCCAATATACATATTGGCCTATTGGGTAGCTTATTTCAAAAGATTATTAAGGTGACATGTATTAACGAGTGAAACTACACCATTCCATTTCAAGAAGATGAATGATCTGATGAGTCCTTGTAAATCTATAGAACATATCGTAGTTAAGACCAGATATTCAGTTGTCACTATATGATCAACACCAAGCCATGAAAACGCAAATGACCATGAGCCGTCAGCATTATGGTTAGAAAGTTAGAGACAAATGATAAGATTTACACTCAAAATTTTTTTTTCTAAACATTTAAACCTTCTCAACTGTCATTATGTAAACTTAATACTTACATATAGTCATAAAAGAACGATCAACAAACTACGCTGCAAGCTTTATACACTCACATATTATCCAAGGAAAGCGGATCCTTATCACACATATATACGGTTTAATCAGGTATCCACGTGATAATCGACTCTTTTTCCAGCCGATCCCAAAATATATATGTACCTAAGTAGTTATGAACACGTTAAACAAAGTTCAAAATGCCCAAATTCTCTGAAAAAATACGAGAGTATACATATACAATTCCACTTATTCACCAATCACCACTAGTGGTTGTGCAACTCAACTATGGTTACAAAGTTAGAAACAAACATTATTGTCATGTCCCTATATCCAATTTTGAAAGAGACAAAAAGCTAATGCACTTTCTCTTTAATCACTTTATATAAAAAGTGAACCAATGGACCACTTTACTTATTATTTTGTCTCCTTGCTATTCTTTTCTAAACTAATGATGATATCTCCTACTTATTTTTTCTTTTCTAAACAAAAATTAATTACTAATTGATTGTGTAGTTGGAGTTATCTTATTGTCGATTAGTCAAACAATTTAAGTTTTTCCGTATTATTTTGTCTTTTTCTCCTCTTATAAAACTACAATATTCTTAACTATCTTTAAAGAAAATGTCTTTGTTAAACTTATGTGGTTGGAAACTTAACATGTTTACAAATCATTTCAAAATGTATTAATTACACATGAATATATAGAAGCGACAAATTGCTATCGTATCTCTCAAATAAGTCGTTATCAATTTCGGCAAAGTTGTATCACTATCGTTTGTGTTGTCATTTTCTCACAGGACACAATTATTTAATCACATGTAATTTGTTGAAGATGATTACATGGCTTTTAATTGTTATGATAAGATGGATCTAAGCATTTTCAGTAAAAGAAACTATATGGGTTCTGTTTTGTTTCACGCTAAGAGCAGTGGCTGTCTTGGCACTTGACCATCGTAATCCGTCTGTCCATATATTATGAGGCTAGCACGACACCGTGGATCCAAGGCAGCAACTACGGCACCAGAAACCCAACGCATGTTCCACGGCCTTAAGCCCTGGCTTGAGCCAAAATGTTATTTTTATTTATACTAATCGATTAAGAATGGCGTCACAAGAAAAATAGGATATGCAATTAAAACAAGATAATATGAATAAAAAACACAATACGATTGAGGAATACAACCAACATCTCCTTATTCTTTTACTGCTTGTGACTATTAGTACCGTATGGTAACATGTTTTGATCGTATAAGATTACAACTGAAAATTTGAAACAGAGAAAATTTTTCGACACACGCATAAGACAGATAAAAAACATAATTAAACTTTTTTTTTAATGACGAGTTAGTAGTTAGTGATTCGAGCCAACAATGATATTCAATGGTTCAGATGGGTATACTTTCGGATTTTATCGGAGATATTAGAAGGTTATTGATCAGGACGTGTTCAAGGCGGTTCAATGGTTTTTCAATAATGGAGAGTTTCTTGTAGGGTGCAATGCTAATTTTATCACGTTGATTCCTAAGATCCCGGATACTACTACGGTTAAGGAGTTTCGGCCAATTAGCTTAATAGGGAGTTTGTATAAGATTGTGGCTAAGATTTTAACTAATCATCTTGTAGAGAGATTGTTAGTGAAGAGCAGTCCGCGTTCATTAGTGATAGACAAATTTTAGACGGGCCGTTTATTATTAATGAAGTGATGCAATGGTGTAAACATAAGAAAAAACAAGCGTTCATATTTAAAGTGGAATTTGAAAAAAGCTTATGATTCAGTCAGGTGGGACTATTTAGATGAGGTTTTACAGAGTTTTGGTTTTGGAGGTAAATAGAGAGGTTGGATTCAAGGGTGTTTGAAGAATTCTAAAGGGTCTATCCTTACTAACGGGATTCCTACGAAGGAGTTCACGTTTAGTAAGGGTCTTAAACAAGAGGATCCTTTATCCCCTTTTCTTTTTATTCTTGTTATGGAGAGTCTCCATATTGCTTTTCAAAGGGTAGTGGATGCGGATTTGTATTCGGGGCCACATCTTAGTAATGCGGTTCACATATCTCACTTATTTTATGCGGACGATGCAATGTTTGTTGGCAAATGGAGTGATGAGAATATTGGCGTGTTAGTTAACGTTTTAAAGTGGTTTCATCGAGCATCGGGGCTGCGGATCAACATGGCTAAGAGTAAGATCATGGGCATTCACATTAATAATGTCAAAGTTGTTAATGCGGCGGCGAAACTTGGGTGTCTTATTATGAAGGCTCCATTTATATATGTGGGTACTAAAGTAGGGGGGGACATGGCGAGAGCTTCCGAATGGAAGGAAGTAATGAACAAGGTGATGAATCGATTATCGAAGTGGAAACTCAAAACACTTTCTATCGGAGGTAGAATTACACAAATTAAATCTGTACTTGGCTCGACTCTTTTATTTTATATGTCTAGCCTTAAAGCTCCCATGACTATGATCCAAAAGATTGAAGCGACCAGATGTAGGTTTTTTCATGGTCATAAGTCTGGTAGTAATAAGGCTACATAGGTGAGGTGGAGTAAAGTTTTAACTGCGAAAGATAAAGGAGGCTTAGGGGTGCCTAGTTTATATGCGCTCGATCGTGGTATGCTGTTGAAGTGGATTTGGAGATTTGTTGTGCAGCCTGAATATCTTTGATCTAGGGTGATTAAAGCTATTCACGGGAATGAAGGGGGTATTGAGTGTTGTAGCAAGTTTAATTCGAAGTCAAATTGGATGTCTATTATAGGGGAAGCTGCAAAACTTAAAGAAAAAGGGACGAATTTTTTTGAATTTGTTAAACATAAACTAGGAATTGGGAAGTCGACTAGATTCTGGGAGGACAAGTGGTGGGAAGGTAAGACGTTGAAAGAAATGTATCCTAGGTTATATGCGTTAGAAGAAAATAAATCGGTGTCGGTGGACATTAAAATTCGTAGTAGGTTGTTGGAAGATTCGTTTCGTCGAAGTCCAAGGGGGGGCGTGGAAGCAAACCATCTAGAAGGTTTGGTGGAGCTAGTGAAGAAAATAAATCAGTGTTGGTGGACAGTAAAATTCGTAGTAGGTTGTTGGAAGATTCGTTTCGTCGAAGTCCAAGGGGCACGTGGAAGCAAACCATCTGGAAGGTTTGGTGGAGATAGTGAAGGTTGTAGAGCTTAGGCCTTGTGAAGGTAGGTTCGTGTGGTCTCTTGAGAATTCTGGTGAATTTTTGGTTGCTTCCATAAGGAAGCGTATTGATAATGACAGGTTGGCAGGTGTCAATACGCAGACGATATGGATTAAAAGTGTCCCTATTAAGGTAAATATTTTAGCTTGGAAATTTTTTTGGGATGCTCTTCCTTCGAGGTTGAATATATCCCGGAATATATAGATTCTAATTTGTGTCCATCTTATGGGGATTAGGCTGAATCGGTGTATCATGTCTTTTTTAGCTGTGACGTGGCTCGCCGGATAGTTATGAAGTTATGTCGATGGTGGAATATAGAGTATATGGAGTGTTCGTATTTTGTAGAGTGGAAGGCTTGGATAGGTTCGATCCACATATCAAGCAGATTGAAGGCAAGGTTCACAGACATATTTTTTAGTTTCTGGTGGTGGTTGTGGAACTATCAAAACAAACTTCTGTTCGACAAGCAGATTGCTAGGAAGGCAGATATTTTTTATAATGTTGTGTTGAGTTCATTTAATTGGTGTAAAGCTAGATGTAAAGCCGATGTCAAATGGGACGATTTGCTTAAAAACCTGTATCTCTTGTAATGTTTCTAGCTCCTTGCTAGTTTAGTTTAATAAAATTGCCGTTAAAAAATCGGGCAGTATGCAAGCTTTGAACCTTCTCATTTAGGGGATAAACTCCGATCCAACTTTTATTTAATTCGGGGCCCTGAGGTCCTTAGTGAGACTCGAACTTGAGACTTCTCTGAAAATGTCTTCCCAAAATTACCCTTGGCGGCAAAAAAGTTTAGCCTAGTGAGATCTATATATAGCAGCTCAAAAAGTCTTCCTTCCAGCTTAGGTCCTCAAACTTTATCCATTTGACACATTATTCCCTTGAACTCTAAACTTTTCATAATAAATATGTATATAAAAAACCAACAAAACAAGTGTCTAATATTGTAATTTAGTCATTCAACTTATATAGCTTAATATCTCTCTATAAGCTAAAACTAGAACAAATTTTTAACCTTCAGTTTAACACAAAGCCTTTCGTGATCCATATATTCAACCCTCCTATAAAAATGTGTGCAACATGTTTCTAAGACTTAACGTTTATTGTCTTTATAGTACCATCAACAATTTTATCTCTAGAACAGATCCATCTCAAAGTGCTTTGTTCTTTCATGAAGAACAAGACTCGCAGTTATTTGCATATCACTACTATTATCATAATCATCTCCACTAGTGTAATAACCTGAAGTTTCATATCATTACATACTTTATCCACATGATCTCACATGTTACACTACACATAGCTCTAAATTCAGCCTCAACTGAAGACCTAGCTAAAACATATTGTTTTTTGCTTTTCCAAGAAACAAGATTGTTTCCTAAATAAACAACAAAACCTGTAATAGGTTTTCTGGTTATTTTTCACTTTGCCCAATATGAATCAACAAACTCTTTAATATCAACCACATCATTCTTTCCAAAAGTTATACCCTCTCCAGGTGAACCTTTCAAATACCTCAAAACTCTGAAGGCAAGTTTTAAATTGACTACATGAGTGAATGCATCACTTGAATAAGACAATGAACTGCATAACACATGTCAGATCTTGTCGATGTAAGATAAATCAACTTTCCAATATTTTTTTACTAATTAGTAACACCAATTAAATGTTTATCAACATCCACACTTCTAAGTTTTTTCTTCTTATTCACATTAATATATTTAATAAGTGTACTGCAAGGTTTTGCAGCCGACATACCAAATTCTACAAGAAATTCAAGACTATACTTTCGTTGTGTCAAACGTATTACATTTTATCTTCCATACTTTAATTCCTAAATAATACTTTTGTTTACCCAAATATTTCATAAGAAATTCAAACCTCAAAAACTGTTTTACTTGTTCAATTTCAACCAAGTTATTACAAATAATAACTATGTCATCAACGTAAACAAGCAACACAATTAAAACACCATGTCCATACTTGGTAAACAATGAAAAATCATTTTTACTTTGTTCAAATCTTTTTTTTTAAATAGATCTTAATTTTTTATTCCACTTTTTAAGAGCTTGCTTTAACCCATACAAAGATCTCGTTAATTTGCAAACTCTCTTATCAATACTATGAAAATAACCCTCAAGTAAACACATATAAATATCCTATTTAAGCTACCATACAAGTAGGCATTATTTATATCCAACTGAAAGATAAGCCAATTGTTACTAACAGCAAGACTAATTATACATCTTACACTACCAATCTTGATTACATGAGAGAATGTCTCCTCGTCATCAATTTTCTCTCTTTGGTTATACCCTTTAGCTACCAGGCTAGCCTTCAACCTTTCACCCATCCATCAGATAAGTATTTCACCTTATAAACCTACTTACAACATATAACTTTTCTACCTTCATGTAAATCAATTATAAACCAAGTGTTATTTTTGTATAAAGCTTCCAATTTTAAGTTCATTTCCTTTATCCACCTATGATCAGAAACAACATGTTTGTAAGACTTAGGCTCCTCGATTTTATTAAGACTAGAGATAAAAACATAATGTTTCTTACTTAACAAAGTATAGTTAATAGTCTTATCAATACCATACTTGCCACGTTTATCAAGAACATAATCACTTAATTTCCTAGGCATAACACGCTTCAGACGAGACCTTCTAGGATTATTTTGATATCTATTTAAAACATTTTCATATTCTTTTGACTTAAACATTTCAACAAAAAAACCAAAATCCTCATCCTTAGATAAATTGTCTAGATCATCAAATAATGGTTCAACATGCTTACTAGTGCCTACACCCAATGAAATACCTCATAAGTGATCTTTCGTAATGTCATCAAGAACTATGACCTTATGTTGTATGAAGGACTTGTCTTTTGGATCAATCGCATTGTCTTCACCAAGAGTAGAGGACTCGTGTTGTATGACAGAAGGGTTGAAATCATTGATTGCTTTAATTTTTAGACTGACACCTGGTCTTTGCGATTGATTACCACTATCCTCACTATTTTCACTATTTCTATTCTCTCTTCCCATGTCATCATAGGATTTATAAGAATTAGTTTTTTCCCCTTTATTAAAAATTTAAAGAATTTAAACCATTTTCTTCAAGTATAAAGTCTTTATTTAAAAAACTATTTTTAAATAGGTAGATTGTTACATAAAATTCACATCCATGGAATATAAAAAACGTGTATAGTTCAATCTAAACAATTTGTATCCTTTTTAAGAAACGAATATCCCATCAAAAAACATTTTTCAAATTTGTACCCAAACTATTTGACTTTTAAAGCAGTGAAAAACATAAGCAACCAAATCATTTTAAATGTGAAAGAGTAGGATCAAGACCATATACTAATTTATAAGGAATTTCTCCTCCTAAGACAGTAGTTGAAAGCTTGTTAATTAAATACACAACAGTAAAAAAATGGCCCAGTCCACATGTTTAAATGTAATCCCTCCTGAAACACGAGGGCTTTAGCTATATTCAATAAATTTATATGCTTTCTCTCAACTACATCATTCGGTTGTGGGATATAGCACATGTGATTTGATGTAAAACACCATATTTATTAAAAAATTCATGAAATTTCTTATTAAAATATTTTGTTCCATTATCACTTTTAAAAATCTTAATAGTTTTATCAAGTTATGTTTTAATCATGTCAAACAAAGTAACACAATGATCAAATACTTCTTCTTTACTTTTCATTAAGAATACCCACACAGACCAAGTGTAATCATCTACAACTGTGAGAAATTTTCTATAACCTTCCTTACTTGGGATCATATAAATACCCCACACATCTAAATGAATTATATCTCCAAGATTAACAAATTTATAATTACAAAGAGGAAATAGTTCCCTTGTTTGTTTAGCCCTATAGAAAACTTCATAAGGACCGCCCTCAAACTCCCTATTTAAATCTACTTATGTTTTAAAACATTCAAAACTTGGTCAGAAGGATGACCAAGTCTGTTATGCCAGATACACTTAGACAAATTACAATTTATGACACACTCACTAATAAATTTTTTACCTCCATCATAAAATACAGTACAACTCTTTCACTACTAGTCCCCACTAGGGACCTTTGTGTTGAGTCATGAATTAAACAATATGTCTCAATAAAGCTCACACTAAATTTATCGTCGTTGGCCAACTTATGAACATACAACATACTCACACTATATCTAGGAACTACTAACACATCTTTTATAATAATTTTTTTAAAAGGTTTATAATTTCCGATTTGCATAACCTATGCTATAGTCCAGTAGGATGAGCAACGATTATTTTCAAATATTGAACATCAATAAAATATATTAACAGCTTATCAAAAAGTTAATATGTCGGCTAGCTCCTGGATCAATTATCCAACTAATATATATACAGTATGTACTTATATCATTATAGAAATTAAACAACCTACAAGTTATGAAACTTATTACAATCTATGACACTTAAAGGTACCTGCAATGTTAGCCTACATATTGCTAAACTCTCTTAAGCCACCTAACAAGCTCATCAACATATGATATTGTTCACTAATAAAGGTATGAGATATACCGTTTCCATGGTTGACCTCATTAGATATGTTATTATTTACATGAATCACAAAATTATTAACCTTTTATTATAAAACTCGGTGGATAACCCACCAACTCATAACATATACTTGTGGTATGATCACTAATATTGTAATTCTTACAAATACGATTTGACACCCTGCCAAACCTATTATTTTGGTTATTTTTTATTGCAGTCTAGTTGTTAGGCTTGACTACAAAGGCAGAGGGTTCGGTCTTACTAGTACTAGCATTAACATGACTAAGTCAGTGTGACTCATCTCTAGATAGACTGGCAAAAGTTGATTTAATATATGTCAATGTCTTATAAGTCAAAATCAAGCTTCTAACAGGACCATAAGAATCATCTAAACCCATCAGAAACTGCATCATCCTAAGTAGCTGACCGTGTTACTTTAACTTAGGAGCATAAACACAATTACAAGTAGGCGAGTCAACTAATGCCTCAAACTGCCTCCACATATGATTACATTTATTGTAATATTCGGACAAAGAACTACCAGACTGAGTTAAAGAATGCATCATATAATGCAAGTTCAAAATAACATATCCTTAAATTTTATTATATCTCTTCAAGTTCTTCCCAAAAGGTTTTAACATTTTTTTGAAAAAAATTCCCTTGATATAACTTCTATGATCCACACGAAGAATCCAAGAAAACACAATTGAATTACACCTATCTGACTGTTCTTGAAGAACATGATTTGTGGGTTCTCTAACATATTGTTCATTAACAAAACCAACCTTATTTTTAGTTTGTAAAGCAGGGTTAACAACAACATAACAAACTTTGTAATTATCAGTTTCAGCTAATCTAAAAATGATGATTGGTATCCCATTTGTATCATTAGCATGTATGTATAAAGGATTAAAGGGTCATTAAAATGAAACACATTCTCATTAGAACCAAAACCTTCATGTCCATCATCCTTAGGACCTTTGTCCTTATCCACTAGCAGACATAATGGATAATCAAGTAAAACACAAACATAATAACAAACGAAAGAAACAAATAATCACAGAATAAGAAAAAAACAATAAAACTAGCTTGTACCAATGTTACAACACCTCCACTAAACCTAATCCCTTATCAAAAAACATACGAACGCAAAAAATAAACTTTAGAGAGGGAGTGAGAAGTAGTTATAGAGCACGTAGTTTCGAAACTGACCAAGAAGATAAAAAAGAGCCACAATATCCAAACAACCAAACAATGCATAGTGAAATAAACTAGAAAAACAATAACAATAGTATTATTCACTAATGAAATAGTTATTTGATTAATCCTAACAAATCTTGAAACCCTAATTTTGAAAACTTTTGGGGGTTTAAGAGTAATCGATCAAAATTCAACAATTAAAACACACATCAACAATAAAAGATAACAATAATACCCAAGAACATGAAAACTAGGGTTTGATGTAGGAACCCTAGTTATCTCCACAAAAAAAATATAAGATCAGTACTCCAAACAACTAGAATCAACCTCAATTGACTCAAGATCACAACAATTAAAAATAACACCCAAAATATAAGAAACCCTACTTTTTGGAAACCCAATTTAATCGATCAAGAATAACACGTAGATTAGAATCGAGTCTCTGATACCATATTAAAACAGGATAATATGAATCAAGAACACAACACGAATGATGAATAGAACCAACCTCCCATTATTCTTTTACTGCATGTGACTACAAGTATGGTATGGTAACACGTTTTAATCGTACAAGATTACAACTGAAAAATCATCACAACTGAACAACTGAAATATAGAAAACTTCTCAATACACGCAGAACAAAACAGATAAAAAGATAAATAAACCCTAGACTAATGAGGTCTATATGTGACAGCTAGGGGTGGGAATCGGGTCGGGTCAATCGGGTTTGGGTGAATTCGGGTCGGGTCAAGTCGGGTCAAGACTCAAAAAAATTATACCTGAAACCCGAGCCTAATTAGAACTCGGGTTCGGGTCAATTCGGATCAGGCCAATTCAGGTCGGGTCAACTCGGGCTCGGGTCAATTCGAGTATAAGGAAAAGGTCTAAAAATTGGCTTATATTAAGTAATAATACAATGTAAAATGTGTTATTCGAGTCGGGCCAAGTCGGGTTGATCGGGTTCGGGTAAAGTCTGGTCGGGTCAATTCGGGTCAAGACTAAAAAATATAAACCCGAAACCGAGCAAAATTATAACTCGGGTCAATTTAGGTCAACCCGAATTGACCCAAATACGTTTTTGTACCCGAGTGACCTGACCCGAATAGGCATATTCGGGTTCGGGTTCGGTTCAGGTCGAGTTCGAGTCGGGTCGACTTTTTCGACACCCCTAATGACAGCTTCAAAAGTCTTTCTTTCAGCTTAGCTCCACAAACTTTATCCACTTGACACATTATCCCCTTGAACTCCCAAGCATTCCATAATGCAATCATAAATAACAAACCAACAAAAAACTATCCAATATTACAATTCCAGTCCTTTAGCTTATATAACTCAATATAGGTGAGGGACATTTTAGCAGATATTTATGGTGGACATGGTTGAATGTTTTATAGAGTTTGTTATTGAGTAAGTTTTGGCGATTCGGTATGCTTACAGATCCTGTTTTAAGGTTATTAAAAGTAGTTTTTTAAAATAGTTTTCTCGAAAAACAAATTGAAAAATCTACATATTATAGCAATTTGGGTTAAAAGTGTACTAGTGGTATTGGTGATGACATGTTCATCTATGTTAGACTTCTAAAAGGTTTAAACTTATATAAAGTTAATTATTTAACAGAATTAGATGATTAAATATTTATTTAACTAAGTAATTAGATTAATTAGCCTATCATTTAGTGAGGACATGTCCTCGCTGAAACTATGAAGGTTTAAAATGGTTATCTTTTAACTATGAAATGTGTGGGTCCTAAACAATATTCACTAAATAGGAAAAATCATCATTAATAAATTCATTAGTGTTGAGCATAGGGCACGGTCCACTTGGCTAGGACATGTATTTTCAAAGATTTTTATGAGGGTCATGTCAAAGGGCCAAGTGTTGAAGTCTAGATATTTGCTATGTGTTTGTGTTATGTTTTTTTAATGTGTGTATATGTGTGTATTTCTTTGAGTGTGTGAAACCCAAATAAAGAAGATGACTTTGTAAAACCTGGACAAACGATATATATTCTTTTGTTCTTCTTATATATAATACCTTTGTAAATAGTAACTTTTGAATATATATCCCTATATAGTAAGGTTTCAATTAATCATATAAGTGATACAGCGATATTATTAGTATTGATAGATACTATTTTTAATTATTAACTAAACGATGGTTTATTTTTAGAAAGGACATAAACATGAGACAACAAACCACCTCCTAAACGATGATTAGGAGGTGGTTTTTTGTCTCATGTTTATGTTATTATCTATCTTATTCGTATCAGTAAGGTTTATTGATACTCCTTCTATCACTAATTGATTTCAGCAAGGTTTTAAAATTATGAATCGATAATGGGATGGTCGACCCCTTAGTAGCTTGTAATCGGTTTAGGGAGATAATCGGATTGTCATTCCTGGAAAGGTGTGAGTAATTTCGACGAGTTTTAGGTATTATCAGCAACAATCTTCTTAAAAAATCAATTGTAATATATATAAACGCGTAAGTGACTAAAACAATGTTATGGCTAGGTTTGGTTATTTTTGACAAGATTTGCATGTTTCAGGCAACTTGACCACCAATTACCAAAGTTGGTTAATTTACACAAATAAAAAAAGCTGATGATTGATTAATGCATAGATCGTGATTAACGAACATATTTTATTTTAGATAGAAACCTCATATGAGCTTATATGTTAGGCCCGCGCGATATTTAACTACAAGAATCCACACATTATCATTTGTCTAATATTTATATTGTTAATGCAATGATGTCTAAAAACGTTACTTACATTTTTCGGTCTCGCTTTGTTTTGATTACGACAATATATAAACACAAGCATTTACGAAAACAACAAAAATCGAATTCTTGATTTAAAGTATTTTTCATTTCATCCATTATCACTAAAGGTATGAATATACAAGTTCTTAACCTAAATAAGTGATCAAGAATCTATATTTTTCTTAAAACTCACTTTTATTCAAAAGTGAAAAATGTTTTTAAGTAAACTTTATTTTAAGAAATTTTTTTTATTAAAATAGAAAATACAAATATGAATTTGGCATATTCCAAATGGTATAAGAATATCCAATCTGGATAAAAAAACTGCATCAGGCGGCATTTCCCCGCTAAAGGACAAAAAGGAGCGGACTCTATAGCTGGTGGCTCATTATAGGTGCCTGTGGCTCAATATCGATATTGAGTCGTCAACCTATTTACTGAGCCACGACCAGATAGAGCTGTTGGGCCTTTGTCCTATCTATGCTACATATAATAGAGATTGGAATCTCTTTCTTCATTAATTACAAAAATTTAAGTAGTATAACTTTTTTAGCACACTGTACAACTCTTTATGCAAACAATAATGCACATTATTACATTATGTTTTCCTATTAATGTCAAAATTCAAGTAATACAATTTATTAGAAGCACATTATGCAACCTTTAATACAACCTTCCATTGCAATTAAATATCATTTAAGTAATAACAATACAAGTTAAAAATCTAGGTTTATAATCCTTTAATGTACAAATACATCAAAACACATAATTAATATTACTTTTAAAATACCCCATTACTCAAAAGTACAACATTATGTTCACGTTATCGTACTCCCTTATAAAGCATATTAACATGTTATCTTTAGAATACATGAAATTACAAGTTACAACATAATAAGCCATTTGTACAACATACTAAGCCATTTTTAAAATACTTGAATCATGGAAGTATAACATATATTGCATTAAACTCTATCATTAAAATACTCCATCACCTTATTTTACAATTAAAGTAACACATGGTACAAGTATTAATACATGAAAATTTCAAGTTACAATACATATTGTTATTTGTACAAGTAAAATAAAAATACATACTAAAGGTATAAAACTTAAAACATGTAATTATACTATTAAAACAACATATCACATTAAACTCTATAATTAAAACACCCCATCATCTTATTTTACAACTAAAACAACATATAGTACAAGTATTAATACATAATTAGAAATCAAATACCTTTCAGGATCAATCATCACAATATCGTAATACTATTTTGATATGGAGTAATTTATTATTTCTTAGAGTTATCCAATTTAAAACTATAATCATTATTTGTAAAGTTATTATCGAAAAATAGGTATACTCATAAAATATTACGCTCGTACAATTTTAGTTTTACGGTACTCGCAGCCACAACACACGGGTACCCTGCTAGTAAATAGTAGACCATTTTCATATTTCCTTTTCACGTCTTTTGCACACAAATTTTTAGATTCAATACACATTCTTCAGTCACACAAATCCTTGGTTATTTTGTTGATTATACTTGTTTACAAGTGAATCTTTCTCCTCTCATCTCATCCTCTCAAGTGCAAAGAGAAGAACACTTTCATCCTTGAAGTGTTTTACTCAAGATCCATTGAAGATCAAGACTCTATTTTATTCTTGAGTTATTGTAAAGATCCAAAATGTTATGTATATTTGGAACTTGTGTATGTATTGTGGTTAATACTTAGGCCTCAAAGTATTGATGTAGATTGGTCTTAGCTAAGATTAGGTCTCGACTTTTAGATTAGAGTCGGAAATCGGTTAAGCGACGTGTACGCTTTCTCCACCTTAAGAAGCTTGTTGATTAGTGAACTCTCGAGTAATGAGTACTATAGGAGTGGAGTAGGAACGAAGAGTGAGCTTGGTTGCCGAACCACTATAAATCCTTGGTGTTCGGTTTGATATTTCCTTTCCTTATCTCTTTCCATTCATTATTCATTATTGCATATACTTGTAATTATTAGTTTAGATATACTATCACTTGTCCATATTATGCATAAGAAGATTTCACATAAATAACTTGAATCTAGTTTTTGAAAAGAAATTTTGAAAAACGGATCTTTTATCATTTTAACTAGAGAAACTATTCAGCCCCCTTTCTAGTTTCTACAACTAGTATCAGAGCGGGTTGCTCAAGCTTTTGAAATATATTGTATTTTAAAACTTGAATCAATCTATGGATTTCAATAAGTACCTAGAAGGGAAATCTATGAAATGACCACAACTTTTTGAAACCCATAGTTTTATTTATTGGAAAAATAGATTTGAGACTTATATGAAATCAAAAGATTTCGATCTTTGGCATGTTATTACCATTGGTGACTTTTTTCCTTTAAGATATAATAAAGTTTCTAAAAAGAAAGAACTAGTTTCTTTTGAAAATTTAAATGATGACACTAAAAATAAACTTGCTAAAAATAATGAGGCTAAATTGGTTATTTATAATATTTAGAAAGAGTATGAAAGGATTTTTATGTGCAAAACCGCGAAAGAATTTTGGGAAACTCTTTTATTATCCCACCAAGGTAATAGTCAAGTCAAAGAAAGCAAAATCGATCTTCTTGTTCAATAATATGAACAATTTGTCATCTTAGAAGATGAAACTATTGGTAGTGCATTTGTTAGGTTTAATACTATTATTACTAGTCTAAAAGCACTTGATGAAGGTTTTTCTAGTGAGAATAATGTTAGGAAGTTTCTTCGGGCGTTGCATCCAAAGTGGAGAGCTAAAGTCACGGTGATTGAAGAAACAAAGGATCTCACTTCACTATCACTTGATGAACTTACTGGCAATTTGAAAGTTCATGAGATGATAATCTTGAAGGATTCGGTGTAACACCCCTATTTTTACCTTAATGTAGCGGAACGTTAATTTGGGGTATTACTTCACAGAACACAAGTCATAATAATAGAAAACAACTCAGAAGAGTGATTAAATCAACTTTCTCTATATATCATTCAAAATCAAAGTTTTACAATATGAGGTTCCCAAAATCTATGATAATAATTTCAAACTTGTGCCTTTTCATACCATCCTTGTGCTGCCCCATGCTATCAATCACAATTGCCTGAAATATATGTTTAAAATGAACAAAGGTTGAGTGAATTCATAGGCTTAAAATCATTTTGAATACAAGATCCTTTTTTCGAGCTACGTTGTTGTTCGCCCACATATAATAATTCATTCATGTATTACTGCACTAAGCTTATGATACCGTGGCTACACATAATCAGTATCCCACAATTTTCCTTATGCATGAGTGTGCCAAACTAACCTGAGTTTTGCAAAATATAGTGTATCTATTTAGCCTAGGTTGGAACCATTAGCTTCCAGCAAGTGTGACTTTCCCAGATAGGGGATGTCAAACCCCAAATAGTACTATTCATAATATTAACGCTCATTTTCTAAAAATGATTAGCGGTTTACAATTAAAAGGGACTTAAAGGCTGTAGTAAACATAGTGTCAATAAACATATCTTGGGAAGTATACGAAAAACGCTTGTATTCCAATTTAGAATATATCCCCCTCATGGGTTTTCAAATAATTTATAAATTAGTACTAGTGATGCTATGAACTCACCTGGTATCCATAGAATTTGAGTTGCATTAGATATATTTCATTCACAAACAACAACTTGGTCTCATAAACCTGGGTCAACACATATGTACATATATATCAAGTCTTTGTCTTTGTTCCAAGTTTAAGTATTTCTATTGTGACTTTGCCTAAGGTTCATAGATTATTAAAATATCACATCATTGTTTGGGTCATCATACTTTTGAATCCATTCTATAAACATTTGAGAAGCGAGAGCACTTTAAATCGTAAAACCAACCACTCAGTCAGAACGTAATATCGAGATTGAAAATCTTTAGTACAAATTTCCCTACGAACATGATATGCTAATTAACTTATTCAAATGATAAGTATAGTATATTCAATTTACACAATATATACTTTATCCATTTAGTTTCAAAGTTGGCAAAGATTACCCTTTAGTTATAAGTTTAGTTTAATTACGCTTTTAACCCTTAAAGTATATAGTTTAAGTATTTACATTTTCAACCTTCTAATATTAACTTCAAGGTTTAAAAGTTAGCATTTTTAATCCTTATAGTTTTAACTTTAGTAAATGACATTTTTCGCCCCAAATTTTTATAGTTTCAAAAATGACAGTTTTAGTCCTTATACTTGCTTAAAGTTACATAACTGGCTCAAATTTGTACCAAATGATCTTGGAACTTAAAAAAAGTTTATAAACACATTTATAATCATAATAAATTAGTTTTACAGATATATAGCCTTTGAAATGGTTTTCAACTCATTATTTCATGTAAATAACAAAACTAGGGCTTTATTACATCTTTAGCTTATAACTTCTTTTTTAGATCATTATATGAACCAAGACTTTTTGTAATAGCTTATTTATATTGTAACTAACCTTATTAAAGAATTATAACATTAAAAGAACTTATTGAACATGGTGAAAACTTACAAACAAGAAAACCGGGAATCTAAAGCTTCTAATGGGGCATATGAACTATATCTTCTTCACAACTTTTCAAGAACTCTTGGAACTTCTTCTAAGGCTTGATAATAATATTAGGGACTTATTAGGACTTAAATGGTTTCTCTAGAACAGAATGTTAAGGTGTAGAAGTTTGAAAATGGAGGATGAAGAAAATATGAAACATAAGGCTCCAATTTATACTCCTTTTAATCCTTAGCCTCCAAGTTAAACCTAGAAACGTGTAAGAACAGTATTAAGGTGTCTAAGGGATGCTAGGGATTCCTAAGGAGGTCTCGGAATGATTCATGGAAGCTAGGATAAAAAATATCTAAGGTATGTGGTTCTCAAGAAGTCATGACAACATATAGATTGGAACAAGGTTGTGTAATCTACAAGTAGGTGATGCACCTACTTAAAAATATCTCAAAATATCTATTAGATCTGATCCTAAGTTTGAATTTGGGAAGGAAAGTTTTTAAATCTATTATTGGAGGGAAAACCCTAGCCGGATGTATATCTAGGGCTTGTAACTTTGTAACTTTGTAATTCTTATAATTAAGGGTTTAGGAATTTGATTAGTGATGGATTACGGTGTAATTAGGGTTTACACATTGTAATTAGGAAGTTTGGATCATTGGGTTTGAAGTGAAATTGGGAAGAAAACCTAGTCGGATTAGTGTTTCTAGTGATATAAAGTTTAATCCTTTAAAGTCATTATTCTTACATTAGCTACTCATCTAAAATTAATATATACTTCCTACATTTTCCTTAATTTGATAATGGAGTCTCTACACTTGTTTTACTAATTTATTCCAAGTAAAAATGTCTAAAGTGTGAAAATACCTATTTTGTCCTAATTTATAAGTCATGCATTGAAATGTTGCACCTTTTGAATTAGGGTACTTGTACCTTATCTTATGATTATATTATAACCTAAATGTAATGTTAATGATGTTTGTACACTTATCCTAAAAGACTATGCATTGATTCTAAGTGAAATAGGTAATATAGTGATTTTTAGGTTACTATGCCTAAGTGACTTGGACCTTGGGTTATTTGTGTTTATGTTATTATATAGGTTTATTCTAGGGCATATATATTGTGTTTAAGATTTCTAAAGATTCTAAACACTTAGTTTAATAAGTTATATAGGTTAATCATATCCTAGGAGGTAATAGGCTTAATTAGAATTCCATGCTCTAAAAACTTGTACTCTGTGCATTAATTATTTGTACATTGACTTGAAGTGAAAATATAGTCTTAGTATGATACTTATTTGATTTTTATAATTGGCTCCAAAAGATTAGGTTCTAATTCAATATGAAATGGATTCTAGGTGCTAATATTGGTCACTAGGTCTTAATTCTTGTACTTGGCTTTAGATGGTTTGTACTTAATATCCTAAGATGAAATTATACTTCTAAATGGTAGTTTAAAACGTATTCATAAACCTTGATTAGTTATTCATAAGTGTTGTAGATCCATACTTCACAAATCTTGAGTTTGAAACTCATTTATAAGGTCTATAGGGTTTCTAAGGTAATTTAGGTCATTATAGTTATAGTTGAGAAGTTCTTATTCATAGTATACTTTTAGAACTTAGAATTGATATATACATTGTGTTTACAACATATAGAATATGTTGAAATGGCAGTTAAGGTTGTGAGAACCCATTCATCTTACCAAGTAAGGCACAAAAGCAAAAAATTCTAGTGAATTTTCATATTCATACAAATCATACACATAACACATATGTGAAATTTGAGGATTGTCACATTCAGAGATGGTCAAAAGCAAGAGTGAAAGAAAGTTTCTAGCATTAAAATCCAAGAAAGTGCAAAGTGATCATGAAAGTTCTTCCTTGGATAGCGATGATGAGGAATATGCTATGGCGGTTAGAGACTTAAAGAAGTTCTTCAAGAGACGAGGTCAATACGTGAGACAACCAAGCAATGACAAGAAAGCATTCTCGAAGAATCGATTTTTCAAGAATGACAAAGGTGATAGGAAATGATTTAGATGTGGTGATCCAAATCATCTAATTGGTGAATGTCCCAAGCCTCCTCGCGACAAGAATCACAAGGCGTTTGTTGGAAGGTCGTGGCGCGATGCTGGTGAAGAATGCGATGATAGTGCTAAAGACGAGAAGTGTCTAATGGTTCATTCTTTAAAAGAGGTATATTCCGAAACCGAATATTATAGGAATGATAGTTATTCTCTAGATGATTTAGAATTAGATAGTCAATATGATAATCTATGCAAACAAAGTTTAAAGTTCATAGAAAATAATAAATTGCTAAAATTAACTAAGGCTAAACTTGAAAATGAGATTAGTGAACTAAAAGATAAATTAGCTAAATTAGATAAAAATAAAGAAGTTGATTTAGGTCGTCTAAGTCGTGAAAACCTTAGACAAGAGAATGTAGATCTCAAGAACACATCCATTAAATTGGAAAAATTCATGAAAAGTACAAATGCTCTTGATGATATGCTAAGTAGAAAATTTCATTCTAAAGAAAGACTTGGTTTAGGTTTTGACACTAATGAAGCATCAACGAGTAAAATCAAACAAGTTAAATTCTCAGAAAAATCATCCTCTGACCGCGGATCAATAAAGTTATCGCGGTTCCATATATTTATGGAACTGTCGGCAGAGATAATGAGCCTCGGACTGAGAGTGAAAAAACTGAGAAAATAAACTTTTCTGAAAAGTCTATTTTAGGTAAAGGGTCAAAACATCTTGTCATTAATAAAGCCAGAGTACCCATTATTGATGAATAGGAGTTTAATAAGTTCTACACTCCGTTGAGTAAACCTTTGATGGGAACGAAAGGCGAAATAAGAAAATCATCTACTCCTCCTCGAAGAGTAAGAAACAGTTCAAGGCCTAGAAGTAGAACACCTGTACCTAAAAACAATGACAATACTAAGTCACGATCTAGAAGTAAAACACCTACACCTAGAAATATAATCGTTCTATCTAAGACACCTAAGAAAAATAATGGACACCTAAATGCTCAAATGAATTAGAATAAATTTCAACAACAATGTTTTTCTTCGTTGGGTATGTGTCCTTCATTCATGCATCCTAACCAAATGTAAAGGATGTTTGGAAATAAAACTTTGGACCCATGACATATTGGGGACCAAATGTTTGATTTTGTGTGTTGTTACATAGATATGCTTGGGGACTAATTTGGAGCCCGACGAGTGGATTAAGGATAGTGGTTGTTCTAAGCACGTGAATCCCCTACATTTAACCATTGCAATGTCCTCATGCAATGCATTAGTTACAAAGCACGTTTACATTTTTCATCACAATCAATCCACGTTGGCCTTTATTAAAGAGATAGAAAATTATAAACATACAAAGTAAAGAAATCAAAATCATACCTTTGGGTTTTGGAAATGTCGTGAATGATCATCATCCTCAAGTTTTCACTTTCTCCAAACCAAGCTTAAAAACGAGATCATTGTTATTATAAGTTAGTAAACTAACATGAACTCATGTGGGCCAATTATTCACTTAGACTCCCTTATTCCTAGGTGTATCTCTTATATTTTATTATTGTCTTGAATGATCACAAGGATGCATTTTTGACTTATTTCGATAGTTATTTAATCCGAAAATAAAGTGAACGATTTAATCAATAGTTAGCTAAAGGACAAAATCTTTTAAAACTGCTTCTCGGGACCTCATAAAGTTCATATCTTGGCATAACTCGCTTCGCGATTTGAGACCTTTCTCGCACCGATATTTGGCAGCGACTTCATACTTCAAACCTTGAGAGACGTTCATGAAATAAAGGTCTTCTCTTCATAATAGGAACTTCCTCACTTGAAATTTTGAGAGATTCTTCATATATGGACCACGACTTCTTCATTTTTCTCCAATATTTATTTTGGACTTTGATATACAACGATCCGCCTCCTTTTAGGACTTGGATCTATTTATCCTCATACCTTGTTAGGGCCTTTTTGGATAGACTTCTCCATGATCTTTTGGGAGTACTTGCTTTTCGTCGTGTGTCTCGATCCTTCATATTGATTTTCGATAAATGATTCTTCACATCACTTTTGGATCTTTAGCAACAAAATGTAGCCCTCATGCCTTGTTAGGGCCTTTTCGGACTCGCCAATCTTCGCATCCCGCTTCAATAAGTTATGCCTTGGCTATGAACTCTAATTAATACCGAGCAACTTTTAAACGATCCTGTGCTAGAAGCTAAGTAACTTTTCAAATCGTACAACCTTATTTATTGCAGATAAATTTATTAACAAGCGATGGGAGAATAGGCTTATAATCAAATCACATAAATTCACGAAAGAATACCAAACTTATAATTGACTCTATCATCTCTCGTTCTCCATAATTTAAAATCTCAAGGAATGAGACTCGTGGATGCTTAGCCAATTAAATCAAAGTTTTGGGCTTTCGAGTCATCTATAGGATCTTGCAAACTCTTAGACTTTTTCAAGTTTAGAATTCGCATTTTAAAGTTCCCTTGATAAACAACTCTCTAGGATCAATTATAGGAACTTGCGAAAAGTTCTTGTTCTTCACCCGTGAGAGTTAAGACTTTCGCGTTTTATAGCTCCCTATATAAAAGCCTAGCAAAACTTGACTTAAACACGTTAAGGATACAAGCTAGAGTAAACTTAGATAAGTAAACTCGGGTTGAGTCAAAAGATTCACAACGTTTGAAAATTAAAACCACTTTATTAAAAATTTATTCTAATAAGGAAAGAAAATAACTATACAAAGGTAAAAACAACTATACTACTAGGCCAAAATAGATTAAAAATTTTTGAAAAATGTCGAAAAATCAAATTTTCCGGTTAAAATGAGGACAAATACAAGGAAAAGACCACTTAACGTCGTTAGAAGTCCCCATACACTTAATATAAACATTGTCCTCAATGTTTAAGCATGTGGGAGTAAACTCCCCTACACTTAGGACATTGTGCACGTTGTTTAAATCTCACTAAGGAAGAGACAACTAAAGAGATTCCTATTTTAATATTGAGAAATATAAAATAGTGAATCGAAAAGAGTTTAGGATAGAACCGGGAAGAAAGGAACACGGAATCACGGTTCATCAAAAGTCATCAAGAGTGTGTCTTTGAAGCTCTAATCCCTGCACATGATAAGAAAGAAAACAAAAAACACCACGGGGCTCCCCCTACACTTATGGTAAAGATAGATAGATAATTGGGTTGCCTCCCAAAAAGCGCTTGTTTTTGTTAACCGAGTCACGAGCCTGACTCTTCCCCGAATTAAATGGTCCATGGGGAAGCCTCGAATGTGATACCGTGATCAAAGACCTTATCCTCGTTCCCGGTTGACATTAACAAAGGAGAGGCGGGGGAATAGGTCTTGAAAGGGAGAAATGTCCTTTCAACATACAAAAAGTATGTGAAATCAAGGTCCACGGGAGGTGGGGTGGGTAAAGTAAGCACATTGTCCTCCCCCAAAGACAATGGATGTTGAGCAAGCGGCCAAGCCGTATTGTTATCAATCATAGCATAATCAATGTCACCTCCCGGGTCAAAGCACTCATCCTCCGTGATAGTGGCTAAAGGGGAGGATGATAGGTGCTCGGGAGGGGGACTTGGGACAATATCTTCCTGCAGCAAGTTATCAAAAATAATGTCCCCCTCCGTGTCAGAATCATCAATACCAGGAGAAATGGAGTGGATATCGATTTCTTCCAGCAATGGGTCATTATCTTCAACGTGAGGAATAGATGGAGGCAAAGACTCAGAAAGAGGAGGAGAAGTCAACGCTTCGATTTGAGCAATAAGAAGGTGCACTCTCCGTAATCTATCGCGAAGAAGCACGTCTTCCACCTCATCCACAAGATCATGTTCATCGGTGAACTTCTCGTAAGCCGGAGAGAATAAATCGTCATCGCCCGCATCTCCCGGTGGAGATGGAGAAACTTCAAAAGTGAAATTCTCATAGCTTGGAGAAAAATCGTCATCATTAGGATCAACCTCTTCTGTAAGAGTAACATCGTCCTTAAGCTCCATAGCAGGTAAGTCACAAACCTCATCATCTAATACCTTGTCGAGACCAATATCACTAAGCTCATTCAACGAATCTAGATCCTTAGATGTAGTAGGAACATCGACAGTAGGAGCAGCAACTTCAGAAGATTGGTTGAAAGTGCAGACATCATCGTCGTCGTCATCATCATAATAGATGGGACGAGTCCAGTTAGGAGTGACATAGTCGGCTAACTCTTCCTTGATAACCTCCACATCTTTAAGAAGCTCATGTAGCAACTTTTGTTGTTCATCGCCCTGAGTATGTTCAATTTCACCAATTCTATCCCACGCTGTAATTAAACTTTTTGGTGTAGAAAAGAAGGGAAAACGACTAAATTGGCTCAAAAAGGTGTCAGTAGTTTTCAAGGTTTCGTCCACATCAAGCAAAGGTTGCTTTTCCGGATGCAAGTCAGCTAAAAATTTGAGCTATACTTTCTAGAATGCCATTCAAAGAAGTGAGTTTTTGATCAAGACTAATTTGCTGAGAGGATTGATGATTGAGGGTGTGATGTGGGGGCTCAAAGTTATAGACACTAGGATGATAGCACGGTACTTTCTCAAAAACTTGCGACGGATCACAAAAAGAAGCATCGTGAGGGCCCCCACAAATATAGCACCATGGGTATGGAGAGAAACTTGGTGCCTCTTGTGTATAGCTATTATCATTTTCATAATTGTACCCTGGTTCTTACCCGTGTCCATACGGGTATTGAACTGGGCACCAAACATGCCAATGAGAATCGCTTCCACAATAGATGACGGGGGAACAGGAGGAGGTGGGTTCAAAAAGGACGAATTAGTCGAGTTGCACAAAGGACAAAATCCGAATAGGAATTGTGTATTGTCGATATCTTTTCCGCACCGCTCACATGTACACCATTGACAAGAGTCGTTCCCGTACAATCGTCTCCCACACCCGACGCAAGGGACATAAAAATCCATAAAGAAAGATAGATAAACAAGATGAATATTTTTGGTGCAAAACTTTGAAAAAGAAATGCTTTTTATGATTTTTCAAATGTTTTTGGGATTTTTGAAAATGTTTGGACAGAAAAATAACGTTCACAAGTGAACGGATCCCAAAAGCCAACGCGTCTCTCACAAAAACCTTTAATCCTCACGAAAAGAGCCGGCAGCGGCGCCATTTGAAATTGAGATTTTACTAGTTGAAAAAAGTTCGTTTTCTCGGTGTCTTAACGAATTGATTTCCGGTTAATTGTGCGACTCAGTTGTTCTTGGTGAAAATAATATTTTTGGTTTTGGTAAAGTAAATGTGCAAGACTTAAAAATAAATGACAAGTAATTAAAACTAAAACTATTTGAAACGTAAACGGTGCAATATTTAAAACTTTGAAATTAAATGACGAGAAATGAAATGACGTAAAATTAAAACTTAGCGAAAAGTAAATTAACGATTAAATAAAAATGCAAAACGAAATTAAAATAGACTAAAAATAAAACGAGAACAATTGACACTTTAATAAAATATTAAAACAAAACAAAACATCCAATCGGAATACACCCGATCGGAATCCAAATTGGAATCCGATCGGAATATACTCCATCGGAAAGTTACTGATCGGAATGTGCAAAAAGTCCAGATCGGAATGTATTCCGATCGGTTGATCGGAATGTAGACAACTCTATCCGTCGGAATATCATCAAACTCGCCATCGGAATACACTTAAATTGACCAGATCGGAATGTAGATACGAATCCCAATCGGAATATATGGAAAAGAACACTAATCGGAATATCTAAATGGGCCAAATCGGAATGTTTTCAAAACCCTTTTCCGATTGGGTGATCGGAAAGAGGGTGTCCTGATCGGAATGACTGATCGGAAAGGGGTTTTCCCTTTCTGATTTATATGGGATCCGAGATAAGCAAGGGGCAATAAGCTATGGTGATAAGCTCACACCAAACTGGAACGAATCAAAACTGAAACGGAATCAATAAGCACAAATAACAACTTTTCCAAACTTAAAATAAACAAACTTTTAAATCAAACCATAAAAAGATGAACTTTTTAAGCACGAAAACATTAATGAACAACACGGATCATATGTAATTCGCACCAAAAGTAAACTAGAATCAAGAAAGGAAGATGAGAGATTTAAACAAGAAAAGTAAAGATTCAAGAACAATAAATGAAAGCTTACTTGAAAATTAAATGATTAAAAGTGCATAACAAGAAATTAAAATTGCAAGAAAATAAATGACAAGAAATGAAAATGGTGGAAGTATGGTTTGTCAAGCCACCAACATCAAGAAATGAAAGAAAACTAAACTATATATAGGGGTGATTAGGGAGGAACTTAGGAAGCTTCCTCCCTCTTTCCTCTTTTCCTTAATTGCAAAGTTAAGTCCTTCCCTTCTTCATATTTTGTTAATCTTGGACTTAATGACTTTGTCTCGGGATTTCTTTGAACTCGTCTTGAATTTTCTTCATAACTAAGACTCGAGTTCTTCGGCTTTTAGTAAACTTCCGTCTTTTGACTTTTTCTTCGATAAATCTTCAGAATTGGTCTTGGACTTCCGTTCTTTTTCCACTTTTGATCTTTCGACTTCATCTTTCGTCTTTTTCTTCGATAAAAGCCCGTGAATGCCGTGTCTTCTCCACTTTTCACCTTTTCGTCCTAAATCACAACAAAAACACAAACCACGCATAATTCCGACATAAATGACATAAAATACACGTTTTGGCTCGGTTATTATTGTAATTAAGTGGTAAAAAGGATGGGTGTTTTCACACCTATCAATGGGTAATCGAAGTTTATTCTCTACTTACAAAGCATACAATGGAGGTAACGTCGCTTTTGCTAGTAATGTAAAACCCGCATGCTTTTACCATGCATAGTACCCTTAGGATCGTACGTATTAGATTAAAACTTTCCTAATATAGCATGATTACGATTACGTGTTAGGAGTTTACGTATTACGTACGTGTTAGAACACGATAAGTATTTAATATGCACGATCACGTAATAATTATTTAACGATAATTAATCACGAACATGCGATCATGAAATCATGAACGTAATTAAAACACGAACTATTATTAATTTCGTATATATATTTATTACGAGCGTAATTAAATATATTAGATCATGGTATTTACGTAACGAGAACATTTAAAACACGAACATAAATAATCACAAACGAGTAACTAAATAACGAGACACGGAAAAAGGTACGGGTACCCCAAGTTGGGTCCCTACCCGCGGCCAACAAGGACAAATGGGCCAAGCCCATTTGTCAAATTTACTAAAGGGGGTTATTTACTTTTACACTACACAAATAAACTTTACAGAAGATTTTAAGAAAACCTAAAACCTCCTCCTTCCTCCTTCTCCTTTGTGTCGCCACCCTACAACCACCATAAGGAGTGGTTTTTGATCTTGGATCTTGGAATTATAGTGATTTATCGTGTCTGTTCTTCGTCCTCTTGATCCACGAATTCGGTAAAACCTATTTAAACCTTTTCTTTTGATTTAATCTTTTTATAAATTATGAACATGTGATGTTTTTACAAAAACATAATAATTAAGCATAGATATAACATGTTTTGGTGTTAAATAAAATCAAAAGGTTGTTTTTAAGGGGTGTTTGTTTTGGCCGCAGGCTGCAACCGAACCCGAAGGGGTTTCGGTTTGCCAAGCCGACCACCACCAAGACCATATGGTCTTGGTTGGTGCGTGTGGGTCCCACGGCAGCAAGGGAACAAGGGGTACCCCGAGTAGGTTCGGGGTACGGTGTCGATTTCATGTCCGGTTCATGCTTTTTAGTCTAGATCCGGTTCATGGTGTATGCTAGTTTTTTTTCATGTTTATGATCTTAGGTTAAAATTAAATTAATAAAATGATGTGATTAATTTAATAACATGACTTAGGTTATTTAATTATTAATGATCATGAAATTATTTTAACCTAAGTATTTATATATTTAAGACTTATAATTATCTAATTATTTTAAAACTATGGATATAATTAATTAATTAACATGACTTAGGTTATATTATTATTATATAATAATACATATTTTAACCTAAGTATTTAACTTATTTAATTAAAAACATGTTATACTTTAATTAAATATTATAACCTATAGTTTAATTAAATTACATGAAATAATTATTAAACTATACACTATACCATAAGACTTAGAAATAATCATGGAAAATACTTAGACTTATATACTTAGCTTATTTAACCAGCTTATGTCTATTTATGGAAACCAGCTATTTTTAGAAACTTAATTAAATAAGGCAACTAATCTATTTATGGAAATCATCTATTTTCAGAAACTTAATTAAATAAGGCAGCTAATCTATTTATGGAAACCAGCTATTTTTAGAAACTTATTTATTTCAGGCAGCTAATCTATTTATGGAAACTTATTTAATTAAGGAAGCAAATCTAATTATGGAAACTTTCTATTTTTGGAAACTTTCTATTTTTGGTAACTTTCTATTTTTGGAAACTTTCTATTTTAGGAAACCTGCTATTTTTGGAAAGTTACTTAATATTAGTAAGTTTAATAACACATGAAATATCAGAAATACTTAATCAGATTAAACAGAATATAAGATTTAACACAGTTTAAGGCTTTAGAAACAGTAAAACATGGTAAGAACACATAAAATAAGCTAAGACATGACATAAAACCAGCTATGTATTTAGTAAGCAGATACTTATTCATGTACGTATTTATGTAGCACTAGTGATTCGGAAGTAGGATTTCTCGCAGTTCGTCCTTCTCGTTCACTGGACATAATGTACGGATTCCCGTCCTTTCAGTATGGACATTCTTTCCTTATTAGGATTCCCCGTATGCAGCCAACTGTTTTCCCGTAGTATAAGTTATGTGTTTGATTGCTTATGTTTAATTAAGATTACCTATAGCCATATACATGCATGACCAGTTTCACCTAGTTATGGAGGTACCATAACCATAACATTAGAGGCACTGATGTTATGACTTCACCACGGCGGAGTGATTGCTCGTGGCGTCCCTTCAGCTTTTGGCCATTTATTTATATTTATCATGTGGGGCGTATGGGTGCATCCTAGTTACATGTTTTTATTCAGGATTACATGGTGAATATGGTGTGTGCCTTGCATCCTTCACAAGGAGCCGATCCCTCCTACCTAAAACCAGTATATTAAATTAGAGGCAGCCCCTCTAATTTGCATGATGAGGTCACCCCTCCAATTATTCATGCACGGTGGATTTTCATGACCTATATTGGCTAATGGTAAAATATGACAAACAGTTTTTATAAGATAAACATAAGACTTTCAAACTATAAAACCAGTATTATTAAGACTTAACCAGGTTACTCGGGACTTAGTTTTCTTCCGCTGTTATTATGTTATATGCTTATTCTATTCATGCTTTATTGTACATCCGTGCACTGAGCGTATTTGCTCAGCCGTTTTTCCTTTTCTATGTTCCCAAAATGGCAGGTACTCAGGGACGCTCGTAGACACTAAGAGTACGTGCATATGGACTGGAAGCTGTCTAGCCTTCTTTACATTATGCATTTCCTTTCATATGATACTTATGCTTTGGACATTGTTTAGTCCTTTTCCTCTATTATACTATGTTTGTGTATGATGAGCTTTACTTTTAGACTACCGATGTTTGATTCCGGTATTTTCCTTTTATCGTCAAGTAATGTTTAGACATTTTTCCTTGTATGGTTTGATGACACGCCATAATTACTGTGATATTTCCATTTCCAAAATGAGGTGTTACAATTATGGTATCAGAGCCAAGGCTTCAACCTGTAGGCTCTCAAATATGACCTGTGATTAGTGGGTAGTCACTACGGTCTTCCTAGAACTGACAGTTGTTTTCATGCATTCATCATTTTCAAGCATACATATACATGTCATTGTTGCAGGGTTTTTGACTAAGTAATGGTTGGTACAGGACTGGCTCTATTTAGTCGCATGTGTTTTATCGAAACTTTTAGATTTGGGACCGACCAATAGGCGTCCCCTCGCTATGTCTTTTGTTTTGGGTGAGCTGACCAGAGGCGTTCACTCTCGAGCATACAAAATTTTTCATAAAACTGCATCATGCATTCATACACAAAATTTTCTTGCATAAAGTTTTTCTCGTGAAATTTTAGTATAAATTTTTTTCATGTATATATAAATATTTTATGTTTTGATCTGTTTAATCATATGTTTTATGTTATATACTGTCAAATGGTTCTCACACGCGAACAGGAGCAGCTCAATGCTGTAATTCAGGCTGCCATGTAAGCCTTGCTTCCTCAACTAAGGAATGACATCAGGGCTGAAGTTCAAGCTGCCAACAATCAGCAGCACAATCAGCCTCCTCCTCCTCCTCTAGTGACATTAGCAGTATGGCTGGAGAGATTCAACAAGCTCCGCCCTTGAGATTTTGAGAAGACAGATAGCCCCAGCGATGCTGAAAGCTGGTTGGCTCATATCGAGAAGATTTTCAACGCTATGGGCTGTGACCCTGCATACAAGGCGAGGTTGGCATGCTATCGGTTCGAAGGCGATGTACTCAACTGGTGGTTAGCATTGATGCAATCTAAAGGTGGTGATGAATGGGTTGCTGGTTTGACTTGGGCTCAGTTCAAGGACAGGGTGATGGAGCAGTTCTTTCCCAATGCTGAGCAGGACAAGCTCAAGAGAGAGTACCATGGGATCCGACAGAGAGTTGGGGAGAATAGCAACGAGTTTATGCAGCGCTTTCTTCGCTTGGCTGGTTTCCTTGGTGCGGCAGCAGGTAATCCTGAAGAGCAGGCACATCACTTCAGATAGGCTCTTCGTAAATCGGTCGCAAACAATCTGGTGTGTGCTACGTTCAACACTGTAGCGCAAGTGGCCGATGCAGCGCGAAAACTGGAGATGCTGCAGGAGAGAGATGAGTTCGGGGAAGCTGAAAGACCCGACGTGAGGTAAACATTCGTATTCAAGCGGTGACCAATCCGTATACTTTCCATATGTCAATTATTCATCTCTTTAACGGTATCCTCCAGGCAGAAAACTGGGGGCCGGTCTCAGTCGGCTACTCAGCAGCAGCCTCATCAGCCCAAGGGAAATGGTTAGACTAACGACCGTTCTGCTACGGATAGGCGTGGCGGTAATGACAATTACCGTAACAACGCCGGGCACTCCAACAACAGCATGTCCTAATACTTACGAAATTCCTTATGTTTTATGTTATAACTCATATTCTGACACTTTAACAAACTTCTACCAGGAACCATGGAAACGGTAGGGACCAGAACCAGAGAGGTTCGTAGCCTAGCCGTCCAGCTATCACTGGTATTCAATCTTACGATTATCCGCTTCGTCCTTTGTACCCAACTATCATGTCTTATGTAAAATGTTTTTTATCAGGTCCTCAGCCAGCCAGAGCACCTGCTGGAGGATACACTCATCCTCTTTGCTCTACTTGCCACCGTAGGCACCCAGGACCATGTCGCCGTAATACTGATGCGTGCTTCAAGTGTGGTCTTCCTGGCCATATTATGAAGGATTGCCGTAAGGGCGAGATGGAGGGTACATCGGGACATGCTGATACCAAGCCGCCTCCTACTGTCGGGCGTGTCTACACGACATCTCGAGACCAGGCCAACAAGTCTACATGTACCATCACTGGAATCTTGTATATGTATGGTCAAGCTGCATGTGTTCTTTTCGATACGGGTGCTACTCACTCGGTTATTTCTACTGCTTATGCTAAGAACATTAGGATGCCTCCCTTGCCACTCGAAAATAGGCTTACTATTTCCACGCCTCTGAGGGACTCTGTATTAATCACCCATATATACAAGAGTCTTCCCCTAGAATTTGATGATAAGGTTCGACCTGTCGACGCACTTCCGCTGGACATGAATGACTTCGACATGATTTTGGGCATGGATTGGCTATCCAAGTATCATGCTACCATAGACTGCCATTCATATCGAGTTATCTTCGGTGATGTCAACGCACCAGAGTACATTCATAATGGGTTCATACCCGGAAGGTCTGTACAAGTCATATCCACCCTGCAAGCGCGTGCACTACTGTCACATGGCTGCGAGGGTTATCTAGCTACGGTTCACGACATGGATGCTGAATCTCCATCGATTCAGGATCAAGCAATTGTGTCGGAATTCCAAGATGTGTTTCCAGCAGAACTTCCGGGCATACCACCCGCACGAGAAGTGGAATTCAGTATCGAGTTAGTTCCAGGAGCTGAACCAATCTCCAAGGCTCCTTATCGCATGGCTCCCATAGAGCTGAAGGAACTGAAGGATCAACTGCAAGAACTTCTTGAACGAGGTTTCATTCGACCGAGCGCATCTCCATGGGGCGCACCGATTTTGTTTTTTAAGAAGAAGGACGACAGTATGCGTCTTTGCATAGACTATCGCGAGCTCAACAAGATTACCATTCGGAATAGGTATCCACTGTCGCGCATTGACGATCTGTTTGACCAACTCCAAGGGGCCAAACACTTCTCCAAGATTGATCTTAGGTCAGGCTATCATCAGCTACGGGTCAAGGAGCAAGATATCGCTAAGACTGCCTTTCGTACCCGTTATGGCCACTACGAGTTTGTAGTTATGCCATTTGGCCTGACAAATGCTCCAGAAGTGTTCATGGATTTGATGAACAGAATCTTCCTTGAATTTCTGGACAAGTTCGTCATTGTTTTCATCGATGACATCCTGATTTTCTCAAAGTCCAAGGAGGAACACGAAGACCATCTTCGTACAGTACTAAAGATTCTTCGCCAGAAGCAGCTGTATGCTAAATTCTCCAAATGTGAGTTCTGGTTACACAAGGTGGCATTCTTAGGTCACATTGTATCAGCAGAAGGAATCACTATGGATCCAGCGAAGGTTGAGGCCATTACTAAGTGGCCAAGGCCGACATCAGCGACAGAAGTCCGCAGTTTCTTAGGCTTAGCTGGCTATTACCGTAGGTTCGTGGAGAACTTTTCCCGCCTAGCACTACCATTGACCAAACTGATGCGGAAAGGGGAGAAATTTGTCTGGACTGAAGATCGAGAGAAGAGCTTTGAAGACCTAAAGCAGAAGCTAGTATCTGCACCTATTCTTACTCTACCATCTGGTACGGGTGGATTTCAAATCTACAGCGATGCATCGGGGAAGGGACTTGGCTGTGTTCTCATGCAACATGGGAAAGTGATCGCGTACGCTTCACGGCAGCTTAAGCCTTATGAAGAAAATTACCCCACGCACGACCTGGAACTTGCTGCAGTCGTGTTTGCATTGAAGATATGGAGGCACTACTTATATGGAGAATCATGTGACATTTTCACGGACCACAAGAGCTTGAAGTATATCTTCACTCAGCGTGAATTGAACATGAGGCAGAGGAGATGGTTAGAGCTGTTGAAAGATTATGACATTAATCTACGATATCATCCCGGAAAGGAAATGTAGTAGCAGATGCTCTTAGCAGGAAGTCCGGAATGATCAACGACATTAAAATCGAAGAGGAAATCATCAGAGACTTGGAGCGACTAGACATCGAGATCATGGTTCGTGGACAGCACGGTTACTGGGCTAATCTTAGAATAGAACCCGCGTTACTATCTAAGATCAAGGAAGCTCAGAAGGATGACGGAGAAATCTGGGCGATAATACATAATTTGGAGAAGCAGACAGAATTCAGAGTAGATGCAGATGGTATCGTATGGCAGGGCACTAGACTTTGTGTTCCTGATGACCAAGAACTCCGGGAAGCTTTGTTAGCTGAAGCTCATAGCTCCCCATTCTCGATACATCCTGGTTCAACTAAAATGTACCATGACATCAAGCAGTACTTTTGGTGGAGTAGTGTGAAACAGGATGTGGCCACTTACGTCTTCAAATGTCTTACCTGCCAGCAGGTTAAGATCGAGCATCAGCGATCTGGCGGTCTCCTTCAACCGTTAGATATTCTAGAGTGGAAGTGGGACAAAATCACCATGGATTTTGTTACCGGTCTTCCGCCTACCAAAAGGAAGCACGATGCAATTTGGGTTATCGTTGATCGACTTACCAAATCAGCTCATTTCTTACCGATCCGCAAGGAAGATCCGGTAAGTAAATTCGCAGATACGTATAGACGAGAGATCATGAGACTCCACGGTGCACCATCCAGCATCGTCTCAGACAGAGATCCTCGATTCACTTCGCGCTTTTGGAAAAGTCTGCAGAAAGCTTGGGGTACACAACTTAAGCTTAGCACGGCTTTTCATCCTCAAACGGACGGACAGTCGGAGCGAACCATTCAGACATTGGAGGATATGTTGAGGTCATGTGCGTTGGAATGGACGGGTGATTGGGACGAATACATCCGTTTGGTAGAGTTTGCATACAACAACAGTTGGCACGCAAGCATCAAGTGTGCTCCATTTGAGATGTTGTATGGCAGAAAGTGTCGCGCCCCAATCTGCTGGGATCAGGTTGGCGAGCGAACACTCGAAGGACCGGAAATCATAGAGATGACCAATGAGAAGATCGCAGTAGCTAAGCAGAAAATTCAGGAGGCACGGTCACGTCAGAAGAGTTACGCCGATAAGCATCATAGGGATATACACTTTAATGTAGGAGATCACGTCTTCCTTAAGGTTTCGCCGGCACGTGGTGTTAGACGCTTCAGGATTAAAGGGAAGCTCAGTCCTCGTTTCATCGTACCGTTTGATATCATTGAACGAGTCGGTGAAGTATCGTACCGATTGGCGTTACCTCCGCAGCTTTCGTATGTACACAATGTGTTTCATGTGTCCTTACTCAGAGGGTACCAGTATCATCCCCTTCACATGGTTCAGTATCCACTGGAACAGATACGTGAAGATCTTACTTTTATAGAAGAACCCGAACGAGTTCTTGACAGACAAGAACGAGTCATGAGAAAGAAGACGATTCCATTCGTCAAAATTCTATGGAGGGATCATACCGAGCGGGAAGCCACTTGGGAAACAGAGGAGTCTATCCGGGCTTCTTACCCTCATTTCATATTTTGAATTCGGGTATGTTCTTCTTTTCTAGTTTACTTTATTTATAATTCGGGGACGAATTATTCTTTTTAGGGGGGAAGAGTTGTAAAACCCGCATGCTTTTACCATGCATAGTACCCTTAGGATCGTACGTATTAGATTAAAACTTTCCTAATATAGCATGATTACGATTACGTGTTAGGAGTTTACGTATTACGTACGTGTTAGAACACGATAAGTATTTACTATGCACGATCACGTAATAATTATTTAACGATAATTAATCACGAACATGCGATCATGAAATCATGAACGTAATTAAAACACGAACTATTATTAATTTCGTATATATATTTATTACGAGCGTAATTAAATATATTAGATCACGGTAATTACGTAACGAGAACATTTAAAACACGAACATAAATAATCACAAACGAGTAACTAAATAACGAGACACGGAAAAAGGTACGGGTACCCCAAGTGGGTTACCTACCCGCGGCCAACAAGGACAAATGGGCCAAGCCCATTTGTCAAATTTACTAAATGGGGTTATTTACTTTTACACTACACAAATAAACTTCACAGAAGATTTTAAGAAAACCTAAAACCTCCTCCTTCCTCCTTCTCCTTTGTGCCGCCACCCTACAACCACCATAAGGAGTGGTTTTTGATCTTGGATCTCGGAATTATAGTGATTTATCGTGTTTGTTCTTAGTTCTCTTGATCCACGAATTCGGTAAAACCTTTTTAAACCTTTTCTTTTGATTTAATCTTTTTATAAATTATGAACATGTGATGTTTTTACAAAAACATAATAATTAAGCATAGATCTAACATGTTTTGGTGTTAAATAAAATCGAAAGGTTGTTTTTAAGGGGTGTTTGTTTTGGCCGCAGGCTGCAACCGAAGCCGAAGGGGTTTCGGTTTGCCAAGTCGACCACCACCAAGACCATATGGTCTTGGTTGGTGCGTGTGGGTCCCACGGCAGCAAGGGAACAAGGGGTACCCCGAGTAGGTTCGGGGTACGGTGTCGATTTCATGTCCGGTTCATGCTTTTTAGTCTAGATCCGGTTCATGGTGTATGTTAGTTTTTTTTCATGTTTATGATCTTAGGTTAAAATTAAATTAATAAAATGATGTGATTAATTTAATAACATGACTTAGGTTATTTAATTATTAATGATCATGAAATTATTTTAACCTAAGTATTTATATATTTAAGACTTATAATTAATTAATTATTTTAAAACTATGGATATAATTAATTAATTAACATGACTTAGGTTATATTATTATTATATAATAATACATATTTTAACCTAAGTATTTAACTTATTTAATTAAAAACTTGTTATACTTTAATTAAATATTATAACCTATAGTTTAATTAAATTACATGAAATAATTATTAAACTATACACTATACCATAAGACTTAGAAATAATCATGGAAAATACTTAGACTTATATACTTAGCTTATTTAACCAGCTTATGTCTATTTATGGAAACCAGCTATTTTTAGAAACTTAATTAAATAAGGCGGCTAATCTATTTATGGAAACCATCTATTTTTAGAAACATAATTAAATAAGGCAGCTAATCTATTTATGGAAACCAGCTATTTTTAGAAACTTATTTATTTCAGGAAGCTAATCTATTTATGGAAACTTATTTAATTAAGGCAGCAAATCTAATTATGGAAACTTTCTATTTTTGGAAACTTTCTATTTTTGGTAACTTTCTATTTTTTGAAACTTTCTATTTTAGGAAACCTGCTATTTTTGGAAAGTTACTTAATATTAGTAAGTATAATAACACATGAAATATCAGAAATACTTAATCAGATTAAATAGAATATAAGATTTAACACAGTTTAAGGCTTTAGAAACAGTAAAACATGGTAAGAACACATAAAATAAGCTAAGACATGACATAAAACCAGCTATGTATTTAGTAAGCAGATACTTATTCATGTACGTATTTATGTAGCACTAGTGATTCGGAAGTAGGATTTCTCGCAGTTCGTCCTTCTCGTTCACTGGACATAATGTACGGATTCCCGTCCTTTCAGTATGGACATTCTTTCCTTATTAGGATTCCCCGTATGCAGCCAACTGTTTTCCCGTAGTATAAGTTATGTGTTTGATTGCTTATGTTTAATTAAGATTACCTATAGCCATATACATGCATGACCAGTTTCACCTAGTTATGGAGGTACCATAACCATAACATTAGAGGCACTGATGTTATGACTTCACCACGGCGGAGTGATTGCTCGTGGCGTCCCTTCAGCTTTTGGCCATTTATTTATATTTATCATGTGGGGCGTATGGGTGCATCCTAGTTACATGTTTTTATTCAGGATTACATGGTGAATGTGGTGTGTGCCTTGCATCCTTCACAAGGAGCCGATCCCTCCTACCTAAAACCAGTATATTAAATTAGAGGCAGCCCCTCTAATTTGCATGATGAGGCCACCCCTCCAATTATTCATGCACGGTGGATTTTCATGACCTATATTGGCTAATGGTAAAATATGACAAACAGTTTTTATAAGATAAACATAAGACTTTCAAACTATAAAACCAGTATTATTAAGACTTAACCAGGTTACTCGGGACTTAGTTTTCTTCCGCTGTTATTATGTTATATGCTTATTCTATTCATGCTTTATTGTACATCCGTGCACTGAGCGTATTTGCTCAGCCGTTTTTCCTTTTCTATGTTCCCAAAATGGCAGGTACTCAGGGACGCTCGTAGACACTAAGAGTACGTGCATATGGACTGGAAGCTGTCTAGCCTTCTTTACATTATGCATTTCCTTTCTTATGATACTTATGCTTTGGACATTGTTTAGTCCTTTTCCTCTATTATACTATGTTTGTGTATGATGAGCTTTACTTTTGGACTACCGATGTTTGATTCCGGTATTTTCCTTTTATCGTCAAGTAATGTTTAGACATTTTTCCTTGTATGGTTTGATGACACGCCATAATTACTGTGATATTTCCATTTCCAAAATGAGGTGTTACAATTATGGTATCAGAGCCAAGGCTTCGACCTGTAGGCTCTCAAATATGACCTGTGATTAGTGGGTAGTCACTACGGTCTTCCTAGAACTGACAGTTGTTTTCATGCATTCATCATTTTTAAGCATACATATACATGTCATTGTTGCAGGGTTTTTGACTAAGTAATGGTTGGTACAGGACTGGCTCTATTTAATCGCATGTGTTTTATCGAAACTTTTAGATTTGGGACCGACCCATAGGCGTCCCCTCGCTATGTCTTTTGTTTTGGGTGAGCTGACCAGAGGCGTTCACTCTCGAGCATACAAAAATTTTCATAAAACTGCATCATGCATTCATACACAAAATTTTCTTGCATAAAGTTTTTCTCGTGAAATTTTAGTATAAATTTTTTTCATGTATATATAAATATTTTATGTTTTGATCTGTTTAATCATATGTTTTATGTTATACTGTCAAATGGTTCTCACACGCGAACAAGAGCAGCTCAATGCTATAATTCAGGCTGCCATGCAAGCCTTGCTTCCTCAACTGAGGAATGACATCAGGGCTGAAGTTCAAGCTGCCAACAATCAGCAGCACAATCAGCCTCCTCCTCCTCCTCCAGTGACATTAGCAGTATGGCTGGAGAGATTCAACAAGCTCCGCCCTTGAGCTTTTGAGAAGACAGATAGCCCCAGCGATGCTGAAAGCTGGTTGGCTCACATCGAGAAGATTTTCAACGCTATGGGCTGTGACCCCGCATACAAGGCGAGGTTGGCATGCTATCGGTTCGAAGGCGATGTAATCAACTGGTGGTTAGCATTGATGCAATCTGAAGGTGGTGATGAATGGGTTGCTGGTTTGACTTGGGCTCAGTTCAAGGACAGGGTGATGGAGCAGTTCTTTCCCAAGGCTGAGCAGGACAAACTCAAGAGAGAACCATGGGATCCGACAGAGAGTTGGGGAGAATAGCAACGAGTTTATGCAGCGCTTTCTTCGCTTGGCTGGTTTCCTTGGTGCGATAGCAGGTAATCCTGAAGAGCAGGCACATCACTTCAGATGGGCTCTTCGTAAATCGGTCGCAAACAATCTGGTGTGTGCTACGTTCAACACTGTAGCACAAGTGGCCGATGTAGCGCGAAAACTGGAGATGCTGCAGGAGAGAGATGAGTTCGGGGAAGCTGAAAGACCCGACGTGAGGTAAACATTCGTATTCAAGCGGTGACCAATCCGTATACTTTCCATATGTCAATTATTCATCTCTTTAACGGTATCCTCCAGGCAGAAAACTGGGGGCCGGTCTCAGTCGGCTACTCAGCAGCAGCCTCATCAGCCCAAGGGAAATGGTTAGACTAACGACCGTTCTGCTACGGATAGGCGTGGCGGTAATGACAATTACCGTAACAACGCCGGGCACTCCAACAACAGCAGGTCCTAATACTTACGAAATTCCCTATGTTTTATGTTATAACTCATATTCTGACACTTTAACAAACTTCTACCAGGAACCATGGAAACGGTAGGGACCAGAACCAGAGAGGTTCGTAGCCTAGCCGTCCAGCTATCACTAGTATTCAATCTTACGATTATCCGCTTCGTCCTTTGTACCCAACTATCATGTCTTATGTAAAATGTTTTTTATCAGGTCCTCAGCCAGCCAGAGCACCTGCTGGAGGATACACTCGTCCTCTTTGCTCTACTTGCCACCGTAGGCACCCAGGACCATGTCGCCGTAATACTGATGTGTGCTTCAAGTGTGGTCTTCCTGGCCATATTATGAAGGATTGCCGTAAGGGCGAGATGGAGGGTACATCGGGACATGCTGATACCAAGCCGCCTCCTACTGTCGGGCGTGTCTACACGACATCTCGAGACCAGGCCAACAAGTCTACGGGTACCATCACTGGAATCTTGTATATGTATGGTCAAGCTGCATGTGTTCTTTTCGATACGGGTGCTACTCACTCGGTTATTTCTACTGCTTATGCTAAGAACATTAGGATGCCTCCCTTGCCACTAGAAAATAGGCTTACTATTTCCACGCCTCTGAGGGACTCTGTATTAATCACCCATATATACAAGAGTCTTCCCCTAGAATTTGATGATAAGGTTCGACCTGTCGACGCACTTCCGCTGGACATGAATGACTTCGACATGATTTTGGGCATGGATTGGCTATCCAAGTATCATGCTACCATAGACTGCCATTCATATCGAGTTATCTTCGGTGATGTCAACGCACCAGAGTACATTCATAATGGGTTCATACCCGGAAGGTCTGTACAAGTCATATCCACCCTGCAAGCGCGTGCACTACTGTCACATGGCTGCGAGGGTTATCTAGCTACGGTTCACGACATGGATGCTGAATCTCCATCGATTCAGGATCAAGCATTTGTGTCGGAATTCCAAGATGTGTTTCCAGCAGAACTTCCGGGCATACCACCCGCACGAGAAGTGGAATTCAGTATCGAGTTAGTTCCAGGAGCTGAACCAATCTCCAAGGCTCCTTATCGCATGGCTCCCATAGAGCTGAAGGAACTGAATGATCAACAACAAGAACTTCTTGAACGAGGTTTCATTCGACCGAGCGCATCTCCATGGGGCGCACCGATTTTGTTTGTTAAGAAGAAGGACGACAGTATGCGTCTTTGCATAGACTATCGCGAGCTCAACAAGATTACCATTCGGAATAGGTATCCACTGTCGCGCATTGACGATCTGTTTGACCAACTCCAAGGGGCCAAACACTTCTCCAAGATTGATCTTAGGTCAGGCTATCATCAGCTACGGGTCAAGGAGCAAGATATCGCTAAGACTGCCTTTCGTACCCGTTATGGCCACTACGAGTTTGTAGTTATGCCATTTGGCCTGACAAATGCTCCAGAAGTGTTCATGGATTTGATGAACAGAATCTTCCATGAATTTCTGGACAAGTTCGTCATTGTTTTCATCGATGACATCCTGATTTTCTCAAAGTCCAAGGAGGAACACGAAGACCATCTTCGTACAGTACTACAGATTCTTCGCCAGAAGCAGCTGTATGCTAAATTCTCCAAATGTGAGTTCTGGTTACACAAGGTGGCATTCTTAGATCACATTGTATCAGCAGAAGGAATCACTATGGATCCAGCGAAGGTTGAGGCCATTACTAAGTGGCCAAGGCCGACATCAGCGACGGAAGTCCGCAGTTTCTTAGGCTTAGCTGGCTATTACCGTAGGTTCGTGGAGAACTTTTCCCGCCTAGCACTACCATTAACCAAACTGATGCGGAAAGGGGAGAAATTTGTCTGGACTGAAGATTGAGAGAAGAGCTTTGAAGACCTAAAGCAGAAGCTAGTATCTTCACCTATTCTTACTCTACCATCTGGTACGGGTGGATTTCAAATCTACAGCGATGCATCGGGGAAGGGACTTGGCTGTGTTCTCATGCAACATGGGAAAGTGATCGCGTACGCTTCACGGCAGCTTAAGCCTTATGAAGAAAATTACCCCACGCACGACTTGGAACTTGCTGCAGTCGTGTTTGCATTGAAGATATGGAGGCACTACTTATATGGAGAATCATGTGACATTTTCACGGACCACAAGAGCTTGAAGTATATCTTCACTCAGCGTGAATTGAACATGAGGCATAGGAGATGGTTAGAGCTGTTGAAAGATTATGACATTAATCTACAGTATCATCCCGGAAAGACAATGTAGTAGCAGATGCTCTTAGCAGGATGTCCGGAATGATCAACGACATTAAAATCGAAGAGGAAATCATCAGAGACTTGGAGCGACTAGACATCGAGATCATGGTACGTGGACATCACGGTTACTGGGCTAATCTTAGAATAGAACCCGAGTTACTATCTAAGATCAAGGAAGCTCAGAAGGATGACGGAGAAATCTGGGCGATAATACAGAATTTGGAGAAGCAGACAGAATTCAGAGTAGATGCAGATGGTATCGTATGGCAGGGCACTAGACTTTGTGTTCCTGACGAATAAGAACTCCGGGAAGCTTTGTTAGCTGAAGCTCATAGCTCCCCATTCTCGATACATCCTGGTTCAACTAAAATGTACCATGACATCAAGCAGTACTTTTGGTGGAGTAGTATGAAACACGATGTGGCCACTTACGTCTTCAAATGTCTTACCTGCCAGCAGGTTAAGATCGAGCATCAGCGATCTGGCGGTCTCCTTCAACCGTTAGATATTCTAGAGTGGAAGTGGGACAAAATCACCATGGATTTTGTTACCGGTCTTCCGCCTACCAAAAGGAAGCACGATGCAATTTGGGTTATCGTTGATCGACTTACCAAATCAGCTCATTTCTTACCGATCCGCAAGGAAGATCCGGTAAGTAAATTCGCAGATACGTACAGACGAGAGATCATGAGACTCCACGGTGCACCATCCAGCATCGTCTCAGACAGAGATCCTCGATTCACTTCGCGCTTTTGCAAAAGTCTGCAGAAAGCTTGGGGTACACAACTTAAGCTTAGCACGACTTTTCATCCTCAAACGGACGAACAGTCGGAGCGAACCATTCAGACATTGGAGGATATGTTGAGGTCATGTGCGTTGGAATGGACGGGTGATTGGGACGAATACATCTGTTTGGTAGAGTTTGCATACAACAACAGTTGGCACGCAAGCATCAAGTGTGCTCCATTTGAGATGTTGTATGGCAGAAAGTGTCGCGCCCCAATCTGCTGGGATCAGGTTGGCGAGCGAACACTCTAAGGACCGGAAATCATAGAGATGACCAATGAGAAGATCGCAGTAGCTAAGCAGAAAATTCAGGAGGCACGGTCACGTCAGAAGAGTTACGCCGATAAGCATCGTAGGGATATACACTTTAATGTAGGAGATCACGTCTTCCTTAAGGTTTCGCCGGCACGTGGTGTTAGACGCTTCGGGATTAAAGGGATGCTCAGTCCTCGTTTCATCGGACCGTTTGATATCATTGAACGAGTCGGTGAAGTATCTTACCGATTGGCGTTACCTCCGCAGCTTTCGTATGTACACAATGTGTTTCATGTGTCCTTACTCAGAGGGTACCAGTATCATCCCCTTCACATGGTTCAGTATCCACTGGAACAGATACGTGAAGATCTTACTTTTATAGAAGAACCCGAACGAGTTCTTGACAGACAAGAACGAGTCATGAGAAAGAAGACGATTCCATTCGTCAAAATTCTATGGATGGATCATACCGAGCGGGAAGCCACTTGGGAAACAGAGGAGTCTATCCGGGCTTCTTACCCTCATTTCATATTTTGAATTCGGGTATGTTCTTCTTTTCTAGTTTACTTTATCTATAATTCGGGGACGAATTATTCTTTTTAGGGGGGAAGAGTGGTAAAACCCGCATGCTTTTACCATGCATAGTACCCTTAGGATCGTACGTATTAGATTAAAACTTTCCTAATATAGCATGATTACGATTACGTGTTAGGAGTTTACGTATTACGTACGTGTTAGAACACGATAAGTATTTACTATGCACGATCACGTAATAATTATTTAACGATAAGTAATCACGAACATGCGATCATGAAATCATGAACGTAATTAAAACACGAACTATTATTAATTTCGTATATATATTTATTACGAGCGTAATTAAATATATTAGATCACGGTATTTACGTAACGAGAACATTTAAAACACGAACGTAAATAATCACAAACGAGTAACTAAATAACGAGACACGGAAAAAGGTACGGGTACCCCAAGTGGGTTACCTACCCGCGGCCAACAAGGACAAATGGGCCAAGCCCATTTGTCAAAATTACTAAAGGGGGTTATTTACTTTTACACTACACAAATAAACTTCACAGAAGATTTTAAGAAAACCTAAAACCTCCTCCTTCCTCCTTCTCCTTTGTGCCGCCACCCTACAATCACCATAAGGAGTGGTTTTTGATCTTGGATCTCGGAATTATAATGATTTATCGTGTTTGTTCTTCGTCCTCTTGATCCACGAATTCGGTAAAACCTTTTTAAACCTTTTCTTTTGATTTAATCTTTTTATAAATTATGAACATGTGATGTTTTTACAAAAACATAATAATTAAGCATAGATCTAACATGTTTTGGTGTTAAATAAAATCAAAAGGTTGTTTTTAAGGGGTGTTTGTTTTGGCCGCAGGCTGCAACCGAACCCGAAGGGGTTTCGGTTTGCCAAGCCGACCACCACCAAGACCATATGGTCTTGGTTGGTACGTGTGGGTCCCACGGAAGCAAGGGAACAAGGGGTACCCCGAGTTGGTTCAGGGTACGGTGTCGATTTCATGTCCGGTTCATGCTTTTTAGTCTAGATCCGGTTCATGGTGTATGTTAGTTTTTTTTCATGTTTATGATCTTAGGTTAAAATTAAATTAATAAAATGATGTGATTAATTTAATAACATGACTTAGGTTATTTAATTATTAATGATCATGAAATTATTTTAACCTAAGTATTTATATATTTAAGACTTATAATTAATTAATTATTTTAAAACCATGGATATAATTAATTAATTAACATGACTTAGGTTATATTATTATTATATAATAATACATATTTTAACCTAAGTATTTAACTTATTTAATTAAAAACATGTTATACTTTAATTAAATATTATAACCTATAGTTTAATTAAATTCCATGAAATAATTATTAAACTATACACTATACCATAAGACTTAGAAATAATCATGGAAAATACTTAGACTTATATACTTAGCTTATTTAACCAGCTTATGTCTATTTATGGAAACCAGCTATTTTTAGAAAATTAATTAAATAAGGCAGCTAATCTATTTATGGAAACCAGCTATTTTTAGAAACTTAATTAAATAAGGCAGCTAATCTATTTATGGAAACCAGCTATTTTTAGAAACTTATTTATTTCAGGCAGCTAATCTATTTATGGAAACTGATTTAATTAAGGCAGCTAATCTAATTATGGAAACTTTCTATTTTTGGAAACTTTCTATTTTTGGTAACTTTCTATTTTTGGAAACTTTCTATTTTAGGAAATCTACTATTTTTGGAAAGTTACATATTATTACACAGTAAGTATAATAACACATGAAATATCAGAAATACTTAATCAGAATAAACAGAATATAAGATTTAACACAGTTTAAGGCTTTAGAAACAGTAAAACATGGTAAGAACACATAAAATAAGCTAAGACATGACATAAAACCAGCAATGTATTTAGTAAGCAGATACTTATTCATGTACGTATTTATGTAGCACTAGTGATTCGGAAGTAGGATTTCTCGCAGTTCGTCCTTCTCGTTCACTGGACATAATGTACGGATTCCCGTCCTTTCAGTATGGACATTCTTTCCTTATTAGGATTCCCCGTATGCAGCCAACTGTTTTCCCGTAGTATAAGTTATGTGTTTGATTGCTTATGTTTAATTAAGATTACCTATAGCCATATACATGCATGACCAGTTTCACCTAGTTATGGAGGTACCATAATCATAACATTAGAGGCACTGATGTTATGACTTCACCACGGCGGAGTGATTGCTCGTGGCGTCCCTTCAGCTTTTGGCCATTTATTTATATTTATCATGTGGGGCGTATGGGTGCATCCTAGTTACATGTTTTTATTCATGATTACATGGTGAATGTGGTGTGTGCCTTGCATCCTTCACAAGGAGCCGATCCCTCCTACCCAAAACCAGTATATTAAATTAGAGGCAGCCCCTCTAATTTGCATGATGAGGTCACCCCTCCAATTATTCATGCACGGTGGATTTTCATGACCTATATTGGCTAATGGTAAAATATTACAAACAGTTTTTATAAGATAAACATAAGACTTTCAAACTATAAAACCAGTATTATTAAGACTTAACCAGGTTACTCGGGACTTAGTTTTCTTCCGCTGTTATTATGTTATATGCTTATTCTATTCATGCTTTATTGTACATCCGTACACTGAGCGTATTTGCTCAGCCATTTTTCCTTTTCTATGTTCCCAAAATGGCAGGTACTCAGGGACGCTCGTAGACACTAAGAGTACGTGCATATGGACTGGAAGCTGTCTAGCCTTCTTTACATTATGCATTTCCTTTCTTATGATACTTATGCTTTGTACATTGTTTAGTCCTTTTCCTCTATTATACTATGTTTGTGTATGATGAGCTTTACTTTTGGACTACCGATGTTTGATTCCGGTATTTTCCTTTTATGGTCAAGTAATGTTTAGACATTTTTCCTTGTATGCTTTGATGACACGCCATAATTACTGTGATATTTCCATTTCCAAAATGGGGTGTTACGAGTAAACTACGTGGTAACATCATTGGCAAAGGTACGGTTTCTCTTGACTCCGCGACCATTGAAAATGTTGAGCATGTATACAACTTAGCTTTTAATCTACTAAGTATAGGTCAAATTTGTGACAATAAGTGTAAGGTCATCTTTTTCGAACATAATAGTAAAATTGTAAAAGATGGAAAGATAATTGAAAAAAGTGTTAGAAAGCATGTGATTTATGTCTTGAAAATTAGTAGGAAGTCTAAAGACAACATATGTCTAACGACTTTAGATGAAAGTTCTACTCTTTGACATAGGAGATTAGGTCATGCTAATATGCGTTTAATTCCATCTTTGACCTCTAAGGAGTTTTAAGACATCTCCCCATGATCAAGTTTGATAGTCACTTTTGTGATGCTTACTAAGTTGGGAAGCAAGTTCACTCTAGTCACAAAGCTAAGAATTTGGTTTCGACCTCTAAGTGGCTAGAGTTCCTACATATGGATCTCTTTGGACCTTCCACCATACGGAGTTATGGAGGTAACCTTTATACCCTAGTGATAGTTCATGACTACTCTAGATTCACTTGGACTAGATTTTTGGCTAATGAGAATGAAGCTTTCGATCATTTTGAAATCTTTAGTCGGAAGATCCAAAACTAGGATGTCCAATTGTGTCTATTAGGACGAATCATGGTAGGTAATTTGATAATCAAGTGTAATTTGGTGCCTTTTGTGAAGCTCATGGTATTACTCATAACTTCTCGGCTCCTCGCACTCCACAATCAAATTGGGTAGTGATGAGACTGCTTTTATACATAGTCTCATCGTCCAAAACGGGCTTAAAATGGTTAAAATATCATAAAAAGTGCTATATATATGCTTGTGTTTGTTCAATGCGTATTTTAGGTACGGATATTGAGAAAATGACAAAAGATCATAAGAAACAAGCAAAAACGAACACGAGAAACGAAGCTGCACAATGAACCGACCAAAGTGTTGATTTTTCAAGAAAAGTCCTTGAAGAATTAAAGATTGTACAAGAAGGGTCCTTCATTATTGAATAATTGACACTTTAAACCCTTGTATATTCATAATTACAAGTTTGGTCCCTAAAGTTTGTCAAATTTACAAAAAGGACCCTCAACTTTGAAGAAATGGCAAGAATGGTCCCTTAAATTTGAATACTTGTCACTTTTAGTCCTCCATGAAGACAAAAATACAATTGAAGAACTTGAAGAATGAAGACATGCCATAAAGCACCCTTCAAATATCATCAAATGGCAAAACAAGTCCTTTAAAAAATCCTTTTGAAAGTTTTGGTGGCCAAAGTGTGAAGTTTAAAACTTCAATTACAAAGGAAAATTTTTTTGTATGTTTAAACTTGAAAAGACAAAAAGAAGAAAAGAGAGGGGTGAAAGCTGTGAGACAGCCATACTTACATAGACAAACCAGCTATTGCCACGTGCCTCACTCAATCTTAACATCCAATCACAACTCACCATATTGCCACATCAACCATCCACTCACCCAGTTATTAACTAATTATATTAATTAGTTTAAAATGGGCGCCTAACATGTTTTTAAACACTAAACAAGATTAAAATAGGTGTTCATCAGCTAAGAACACGAATTGGGGATTTGTGTTTAAGCAACAATTAGACTCTCATAAACTCTAGATTTATGATTAACCTCATATCAAACAAAACCCAACTCTTAAACAAGCCACCTCATCACTCCTTTTGTCACATGTTGCCTCCCCTGACCCACGAACTAGCATGAAGACAATAATTGCCATGGAATTAACGTGCCCAGATCATGCTTCATTCCTACGCATCATTTGGACGTCCAAGATCACCTCCATCCCACTAGCATCTCAGCAAAACGCCAAGAAGTCCAAATTCAGTCTACACATATTCAAAAATTCAAGGGCATTTTTGGGACATCACTACATTAGGGTTTATAGTTTTATCAGCTTCTAGTAGCATGTACACCCTCTATTTAAAGGGTTTAGGGTCTTTGCTTTACTCTTGTTCTTGGATTTTCCTTGGTCACTTTTCTATAAAGCTTTGTTTCAATGGAATGAAAAAATTTGAAACTGTTGACGAAATCCAAGTGCCATCTTTACTTTCTTGTTATTGTTTAATGTTATGAGTTTGGTTTTGAAGTTTCAAATTTTGTTTTAAAGTTTATGAATGTTTGTTCTCAAGTTTTTCAAAATCTGATTTTTTCCCTAAGTTCTTAGTTCAAACACTTGAAGCTTTTTGGTCATAAGCTGATCATATCACCCTGATAAGGAGATTATCTAGGTGAGGTGAGACTTGTGGCTTAGGAACATTCAAGGGGTGGGGAACAAGCTTGGAATACATCTGCTTCATTTTCCATTTTTTTATATAATCTATTTGTTACTAACCCTGTTGATCTTAGCAGCTTATTAGAAGCTTGTGGTTGTTAAGCTACCACAAAAGCTCTTAGATTATTGAGTGTGGATGTACATTCATGAGGCTTGCACTTTTCTCTTGAAAAATCTGTTAAGGAAGTGGTACTAAGTGATTTTGTTGCCTGTTGGTCTTTGGTTCTATGTGATGCATTCTTTGTTGTTCTAAGTTCTCTGTAAGATTGTTATGATGCTTGTTTGAGTTTGGTTAAACCTAAAAATGTTTTTGGCTTTGTTAAAATTTGATTTGAAAAGTTTAAAGGGTGTTTGGGATTGCTGTTTGATTCAAGTCTGCATGAAATAGGGTAGTGGCTTAGAGTCGCTTTTTGTTTGTAACTGATATTTAAGGTGTTAAGTGCTGATATTTGCTTAACTTGTGCTTTGAAACATAAAATATGAAATCTTGGCTTAACTAGTTTGTTTTAGGTCATTTTGATCTAAAATCTTGTGCACACTTAGATTGTGTGCTAATCTAGGGATAACAAGTGCTAAAACAAAGTTTGTATAACCTGATTGATAGATTTGAGGCTTTGAAATTCAAGATTTGGTCAAGTATATCAGCAAAAGGAGTTTGTGCTCATCAGTAAAGTCACATAGGGTTCATACGAGCTCAAATCTTTAAGCCAGTGCATGAAACAAGTTTGTTTGTGTTCACTTATATTTATTTAAGCTGTTGTATGCCTTTGGTGGACTTTGGTTGGCTTAAACTTGCTTAATCTGCTTATTTCATCAGTAACTGCTTATTTTCAATGTCTGTGTCATATCTGAGCACTGTTTGATTCAACTGTATTATTTGGCTGGTTGATTTTGTGATTTATTGCTTTTTTGTGACTCCCTACAACCCACTGGTTGTAGGGGTGTCTTGATTGTCCAAAGAAACCAACTGAAACTCTCTAAAAAAGCAAGTCAAGAAAGTCAAAGTAGTGGGAACCCTTTCCTACTGTTGGTCAACAGCTTATTTATATGTCATCTAGCTTATTCTATTGTGCAACAAATTATTTTTTGTGATATAACTTAATATTTCCAGCTTATAAGTCAGTTTTGAAGTTTACAGCTTTTGGTTTTAGCTTTTGACTAGAAAACGACTATTTTGTCTTTTTTCAAAAACAGCTTATTGCTTATTCCAGCTTATTCAGTGTGCTTATTTGAAATCTTTTTGATTATTAAGCTTAGTTTTGTCATTTATAACCTTTTGCAAGTTGAATCAGCTCTTGAAGTGGTCTAGAACTCGAAAACGACTATTTTGTCATTTTGTGTAGAGAGCTTTGGTTTATTTCAGACTTATTTCTTGACCTTATTCGAAAACTCTTTTTACAAGAAGCTTTATAATCTCAATAAAAGGATGTGTGTTAAATTTCAGCTTATGGCATTAGCTTATGGCTTAATGGGCCAAAAAGCCCATTAAGAATAAGTTGTTTGCTTATTAAGGTGTGATAAGCACTGATTCAGCTTTTGGGCCTTTAGAGTTTTGTGTTTAAAATTGAATTTAAGCTAGCCTGGAACTTTTCAGTTTATTTGGTTGACTTTTTGCTTATTGGGCCAAAAAGCCCATTTGACTTGGACTGTTTTCACTTTTGGCCCATTTGGAGGCCCAATAGGGGTATTAAGGTCATTTTACTTTCATTATGGTTTTATTAACTTAAAATAAAGTAGTTTGCAAGTTTTTAGAATTTTTTTATAGATTTTGAATTTTTAATATTATTTTAATATTTAATTTTAATTTTTAATCATTTTAAATAGTTTTAATTAGTTTTAAATTTTTCAAAATAGTTTTTAGTTTAATTAAGTTAATTTAAAGGTTTACAAATTGAAAAATCTTATTTTAGGCTTTTTATTAATTAAATTAATTTTTAGGGCTTTAATTAGCATTAAAAATTATTATTTAATTAAATAAAAGGTTTGAGTAAGTTTTGATTTTTTCTAAACTCTAATTGCATTTTTAGGAATTTATTTCAATTTTCTAGGAATTTTTAGGGTAATTTTTAAATTTTCGTCACGTTTTACGGTTTTACGTTTACGTCATTCGTCGTAGTTTAATTTTAATCGTAACCGTCATCATTTTCTTTCTCATTTTCTTTCTTAATATTAATCTCAAAGTTAATCAAGTCTTAACACACACACACCAAGCCTCCTTGAGAACGATCCCACACCAAGGGTCATAAGTGTTTACGTTTTCCTAACCGTACGCTTAATACTTACCCTATTTACGCTCTTTTTCCTAAAAGACGTACAAACACAACTATCAATTCGGCGCCGCTGCTGGGGAGGCGTGTTGTGTTTTGATTTAAACAAATTTTGTTTTTATATTAACCATAATAACTATGTGTGTGATTAGCAAGCTAATCATACGTATTATCGGTTTTCGTTTTTTTATGTTAATATTATTACTATTTTGTATACGTATCACAATAAATTCACAAGTATTCCAAAAGTATGAAAACACAAACTTGATTTGGGATTTCATCACTCAATCATTGTACTCGAATCTCAAACAATGAAAAAAAGGCAAAATAGATAAATACTTTCGTGAAGCTTAATTTTGATAAACTAATAAGTGTGTAAACACATATCCTTTTGCCACTAAAATCAAGGAAAAACAAGACCTAATCATGTGTTTTATATCGTAAAAGTCAGAATTACGCGTGGTTTTGTGTTTTTGTGTTAAAATAGGTACAAATGATCAAAAGAAGAGAAAACACGGGATTTCACGGTCAAATGTTGAAGAAAAGTCCAAAAAGAGACGAAGACAAAGTCCAAAAGACAAAAAGTGTGCCGACGAACGAAACCCGACAAAAATCGATACGATTTTGAAGAAAAGACCAAAAGTGTGCCGAAGATCACGAAAACCGTCAAAGTCAACACGGAATTGAAGAAAAGATCGAGAAAACCAAAATCAAGCTCGATTTTATCGGATTTAATCTTTTTGAAGACGTTGGAGCTTTGTGGGTCCCACATTTTCTTATTGGGCCCACAAGCCAATTTAAGAAGTTATTGAAGTTGCTTATGGATCAAATGGCCCAAATCAAGCCCAAAGTGGAGATAAAGTTAAAACGAATGGAAGCTTTCCATCTTGGGCCAAAGCCCATTACACAAAAATAAGAAAATAGAACGGATTAAGTATTCACTTTGTTGGTTATCCCACACACGGTCAACACATAAATAAACATACGCATTCCAGTCAAATTTATCCCATCACCTCACACCTTTTTCACCCCACGTGTTACTCACCCCCACTCACCCCAAATAAATAAAACACTTTTATTTACCCACCATTACCCTGTTTTCGTTACAACCAAGAATTCACACACCCACTTTTTTCTTTCATCTTCCCAAAAAAAAAATGCAGCCCCCTCCTTTTACTATTTCACAAACCCTAAAATTATCTGGATAAAAAATAACCAACGAATTTGGGGCTTTTACCCTTATGGGTTAATTCACACAAAGGGGGATTAAATCCCCATGAAAACCGGAAGATCCATGAAGGGAGTGGTCCTCATCTCTCACCTACGTGGCTAAATACTTGGTATTGATTGGTGGGAACACCTCACCAATACCAATCCACCAATAAAATCTCTCCACCTCAGCATAAAGAAGCACAAATCACGCCAGGTCAGTGATCCGTGTGATAGTGGTATGATTACAACCGCAAGATCAAGCAAAAGAGAGAGAAAAGATGAATGAAGGGCCTGGATTATTTGCTTACTTATAAAGCTAAGAAGAGGGTTTCCTAGGGTTTGCCTATAAAAACCCTTAATCTGTAATTTATTGGTAGCACTTTTTCTTTATTTTTAATTTTCAGTAAATTAGTTTTAGATTTAATGTATTTTTTTTAAATTTCAGTAAATGTAATTTTTATTTTATTAATGAAAAGTTCTTTTTAATTCATTTCGTTGCATTTAATTTCTTGCAAGTTTTATTTAAATCTGCTTTTTTTTAGATTATTGTTCGATTATAATCTGCTACTGTTCGTATTATTATTCATATATAAAAAAAATAAAAAAAAATAAAAAGAAAGTGATAATAATCTTCCCTACTGGAAGATTATCAAAAGTTACTGTTACTGTTCGGTTTAGTTCAAAGTATTTGGTTCGAAGCTTTGTTTGGTTCGGTTATTACTGTTCGAGTAAGAAGTTTGGTAGCTTAATGATGGTTCGTTTGATGATTTAAGGTGGTGTTTGTATTCGGTTCTAATAGGGGGTTCAGCGCCACCCTACTTCCCAACGGAATCGACAATAGGTTTTTCTCCCTTTTTAATTTTTGATGTTTATTTTAGTTATTATTGATGTTTAATCTGCTAATCTGTTTTGGGTTCGGTTGTTTTTTATCTACTTCTTGTATCTGCTCTTATTTTGGTTTATGTTAAATTTTATTACTGTTTTTAAGTTTCTTTTTATTTCAGAGTTGTTATGTCTGCTCAAGTTTTATAGCTGTTTGGATCTGCTTTTATCTGTTTGTTTATTTGGTTTGCTGCTTATTGCTATTAATCTGTTTGGAAAATATAAGGTTAAGGTTGTTGGTTTAGATCTGTTTGTTAATTTGGTTTGCTTATTGCTTATTTGGATTTGTCAATTTAAGTTTGCATTAGCTTATTTGGTTTTTCAGCTTATTTAAGATATTGCTTATTTTCTTGTTGTTACTGTTTGGCCATGCTGAAAAACTCAGACTCTTTTAGTCTGAGTATTAAAAAAATTCCAAAAAGTTAAAGTTAATATTAGCAAAAATTGGGTCCTGCTGGGGTTCGAACTCGTGACCCCTCGCTTACAAGTCCAACGCCACAACCAATTGTTCTAGTCATCTTTTTGTGTTCATTTATGTGTCTTCTTATTAATATAGGTTAAATATTAGTGGCTGCTTTAGTTAAAAAGGTTTAACTAAACGTTTTAGTTTAATAAATTTATATATAAAAAGTTTTATATTAATTCGGTTTTTATAAAAAAATAAAAGATAAAAAAATATTTTAATTTTATTTACTTTTAGAAATTCTAAATTAGTTTTCATTTTACTTTTATTTAAAAATAGTTTTCCTTTATGTTTTTAAATTTAGTTTTAAAAATTAGTTTTTCCATTTAGTTTTGTTTTAAAAAATAGATTTCATTCAAAGTTATTAGTTTAAAATTAATTAGATTTAAAATTTAGATTTAAGTTTTATTTTAAAATAGTTTTCATTTAAAAGTTTTTATTTAAATTAGTTTAATTTTTTAATTAGATTAAAAAGTTTTTAATATTAAATAGCTTTTAGTTTAAAATTCCATATATATTACCAAAAACAAGTTAAGTCTTACGTTTAATTGGAGATCAAATTCGAGTCGATTTGTGGAACGAAAATAGACAATAAAAAGAATTGACAAAATCCCTAGTATTAAAATGGCGCCGCTGCCGCTTCGCTCGTACGATTGACGATTTTTCGTGAAGACGTTTGGATTTTGGGATCCGTTCTTTTTTTGAACGTTAATTTTCTTGCAAACAAAATCAAAAACACAAAAAAAATCAAAAACTTAAAAATATAAAAATTAAAAAATCACAAAAGCAAATTCATTCCTAAGATTTGCACCAAAAAGAAATTAAAAAATACAAAAGTAATACTTTTTCCTAAAAGTATTACACCAAAAATATTACGTATTATTTTTATTTTTCTTAGTTCGATTTCTTTAGTTTTTATTGTGAATATATATTTTTCTAAAAAAATACAAAAAGATTTTTCTTTTACTATATTCTATTATGTATCACAATAATTTACCTACTTTTCAAATAAGCCTTAGTTGGGATTTCATCACCTAGCTATTGTATTCGCATCCATAACAAAATAAAAGGGCAAAATAGATAAATACTAGTAAGACGTTTGAACTCGATATATACAAACTATAAGGTGGGTATAAGGCGACGCGCTATAAAAGGCCGTCTAAGGAAAAAGGTTTTTAAGTGCTTTGTGCCACCTCGTTTCCCCGCTTGTTTGTGCGTATATTGAGAGGGACGACCGATTATTGGTTTGCCAACTCAATTAGTATTAAGTATATATTTTTGTAGCTTTTTCATATTGCTCCTCGAGAGGGAAAATCCTTTTCCTCTCAAAGTCGACCGAGGTCACCTACCTCATTCCAAAGTTTTAATTGTATGCGCACTCGTGCGCGTACATACATACCGATTGGTGTACCAAACTCTTCCAATTCTTCCAAAAAGAAGAAGAAGAAGAAAAACAAAAAGAACGTCATTCAAGCCGATCCCGAGAATCGTGCTTTCGACAATACGATGGAAACGGATAACCGACCTATGCTCGAGATTTTGCAATCACACGTTGAGGGAAACGATGACGCTATCGTTGTCCCCGCAATTGAAGCAAATAATTTTGAACTCAAATCGGATTTTATTCAAATGGTTTCCGCTACACCATTTTTGGGTCGTTCCCAAGATGACCCCCATGATCATATCAAGAGATTTATCCATTTGACTAATACGGTGAAATACAATGGGGTGCCACAAGAGGCTATTCGTTTACAACTCTTTCCTTTTTCCCTCGAGGGACAAGCCCGGATTTCGATTGATAAGGAACCACCCCAAAGTATCACAACATGGATCGACTTAGAGACCAAGTTCATTAATTACTTTTTCCCACCATCACGGACCACCTCTTTGAGGAATAGCATAATCACCTTTGAGCAACAATATGGGGAAACGTTTAGTGAGTCTTGGGATCGATTTAAAGAGCTTTTAAGAAAATGTCCACAACACGGTTTCACTAAAGTGCATCAAATTAATACGTTTTACAATGGTTTAACTCTAAATGACCAAGACTCACTTAATAGTTCCGCGGGGGGCAATATTCTTGTGAAAACCATGAACGAGGCTTGGGCCATAATTGAAAATGTAACACCCCCAAATTTATACAACTCAATACAGCGGAAGACTCGTTGGTGTTACGGGATAGCACATTACTCACATCATAGACAACGCTTAAAAATCGCGTCGTTTAATAATAAAGCATTTCCATTCATAAATATCAGATTTACATAGGTCCCAAGTCATAGTATTTCATACAAGTTTTACAAAACATTTGAATGGAAATTGTTATTTAAGTGCGGGCCATGAATTCTTGTTGTCTTCCCGAGAATTACCTTCAAGTAACTAAGATAAAACATGTTAAAAGAAAAGGTCAGCGATAACGCCGAGTGAATTCATAGAGTTTAATAAAATCCATCAATATAACATCGGCATAAAATTATTACCGAAAATCATTTCGTACAAATCTTTGTAATAGGCCATAAAATCGCCAAAGTCGTTTTATACAAATCCTTATCAAAATCATAATATAGGCTTTCGCCTTCAAAATCATTATACGAACCATTGTCGTTAAAAACATCATACAATTCGTTTTATAACGTTGTATAGATTAAATAAAAACCGTTATATGAATATGGTTATGTAAAACCAAAACACGAACATAAAATCAATAATAAGACCCCGTATTGCTAGTCAGGCAATATATCGTAATTCAGTGCGTATAGCAGTCTTTCGTTATTTTGGATTATTATAAGCCGCATGACATTGTTACCTTACTTCAACAAACAACGGGTAGCTAGCCCGAAACTCAATTTGCCCATCTAAATTAGCGTGTCGTCACAATAATCACGCTTGTGTAAATCTTCTCATACATAAATTCGCTTACCAATCAATGTGGCACGACGGGGATCAACCGTCAAGGCGCGAACTGGGGTGATCGTCCCCAAATAGTACTATTATATGCACAAGCGTCTACCAAATCCCGGTAGTTCACAATTCATGCTAATGGGACTTTTAGTGACATAACCTAACTTTAATAATCCATTTTATTTCATCTATCGGGTAATATAATCATTCATCGGGTCATACAATCATTCGGGTCCAAATCAATAAACAAACAATCGGGACAACTAGTGTCCTATTTTATAAAAACTAACATGTTATCTCCCTCGCGGGTTTATAAAACATTTCATAAAAACATTTAAAAGAGGCTATGAACTCACGTTGATGTGGGAAAGCGATTATCGGCGATTTGGATGTATGGTACGTGCTTCAATCACGGAAACCTAGACAAATAATATTCATCTTAGACTTTTGTCCAATGACTTTATAAAAACAATAGTTATGTATACATATGATGATTTTATAAATATGATGATGATCAAGTGGGATTGTACATTTTTACTCATTCATTATAGTGTTTATGTGTTGGTAATTTTCAAGACTAGTTACACTAGTTCAACTAGTTTACATTTTGAGGCCCAATGGGCCCATCACAAGCCCAATATATTATATTAGCCCAGTTATACTTTTATTATCAGTATTATACTTTACATGTTGGGCCCAAGTGGGTTAAGCCCAATAAGAAAGTTTATAAGTGTTTACTAAACTAGTCGGGTTAATAGTCCAATAAGGCTATTTTGGCCCGTTAATGTCTATATGTTGTAAAGCTTAGGTTTTATCGGTTTTTACTTGTTATATAAGTTCATATATCAGTATGTGAGTTTATAAAAGTTTATATTAGACGGGTCCGATCGTCTAAGTTTTAATTGACGAAAAACGTTAATTTTACGGTACTAGCCGAAAAGACGTAAAAATCATGTTTATAGTTTTTATAACTTATAAAACTTACCAAACTACCATTTTTATATAATGTACATTTATTTATCCTTATACATATTTATATAAATGAAATATATAACTTAGTGAGTTTTAATTTCACATTTTATACTATATTATTTTGAGTTCTTATATAATACTATTAAACTTTAATTTAACAAAATCTGATTTTTAGTTTCACTTTCACCATTTTTATCATATCTTGAGTTCTATAAGGAGATAGAATCTCATTTTTGGATGACATAAACTTAATATTATGTGCTACAAATAAGTTAGTTATAGCTACTGCTCAATCCATGTCTATGTATTCTTAACAGTCCCTACAAAACAGACTATTCAGATTGGTATAATAATTTTGTTTTGATCATATCTCACTCACTTTGATGATTCCATTGTATGGCCAACTCTCACATGTGTATGACATCTAATACTTACTCTAAAATGATTCCACTATGCCATTTTATCAGTTTATCATTTGGTTAGTTACTGTTTTTATACAACCAACTTTATAAACAAGAATTTAACCTTTTTACCTATGGTTTTCCATCATTTTAACCATGTTTATCAAATCTATTAACATCAAATCCCCACATAATATTTTTAATCATCATTCATCATCATATACATATACATAAATAAAGAAAATACAAGATTACATAATCAAAATAACAAGAGGATAGGAAGAACAATCTCTATACCACCAAGGTTGTGTAGGTTATGATCAAGGCTTGGATTTTGATGGAAAAACTTGTGATAGATCAACACCAACTTTGAAGACCACCAATATTTGTAAACTTATTGTAGAAATCAGCCTTTGGAAATCATCAAATCACCTCCTTGGATGTTAGAATCACCTCCAATCTTCAAGGCTTCAAAGGGGCATCATCATGTGTATGAATAACACATGATTTTATGGCTAAAATAGATCAAATGAGGGTTGTTGTTGGTGATTTTGGGACGAAATATAGAGAGAGAGGAAGGATGAGAGAGTTTTGTTGAGTGGTTTGCATGAGTAGCTAGTGCAAATGGTAAGAATGAAGTGGTTTTGTGGTTTTGTGTAAGGTTAGCTTACATGTTAAGCTTATGCTTAACATGTGTTAGCTTTCTTGCTAAAAGGGTGCCACATCTTATGATTTGGTGTCCTCTTTTTGGTTGTCCCTTTTAGTGGGGTGGGATAAACTTGTTTTGTCCCATCCCGCTAATTTACGGGTATTCCTCGATTCTAGTTTCCTTGATTTGCGTGCCCTCGGGTCGTTTTATGAAAAACGTTTTTATAAATTTTGAATCAACGGCACAAAACGAATCTAATAAAAATTGTCTCATCAAAAACGGAGTTCAAAAACGTAAATACGTAATCCTAAGGTTTCCGGTTTAGTCGTAAAGGACGTTAAATTATAATCGTAAGTCCTAATCTCTTCTCGTAAATTTGTGAGTTTATGAACCAACACAAATTTAAAATCCCAAAATAATATTCACGGATAAATTTATTTTATGAAATGTCGGACTGTCACCAAAAACGGTGTATGTAAACGTAAGCACGTAACGTAGAATCCTCCGGTTTAGACGTAGTCGATGCTACTTCAAGACGTAAAATCCAAATTTCTTCCCAAAAATAAGTGAGTTCATATTATAACATTAAAATAATGTTTTAAAATAAATATTGAGAATAAAATATAAACCATAAATTGACGGATTGTCACAGCATTTACCCCTAAAGAGGATCTTTGTCCTCAAAGATCATCTTATCTTACTACTCGATCCTTATAGATTTAAAGCCATGTGGGTATTTCCTCCACATTCGGTCTTTTCTCACAGTGTAATTCATTACAATACGCGAGTTTCATCAAACGTAACTACAGAAATAAGATAAGGCTTAATGTTGACTTACTTTCTCTATCCATGATGTTCACGGGTTTTTGATGAATGCAACTTTTCGCCGATCTAAACTTTACTAAGAAACAGTCAGATTTTCACTTGATAGACATTTTATCAAGTTCGATATACGAAACATAATTCACGCAGCTCTTGAAGTCCTAGGGTAGATCCAGCTTATATGCCTTTCAAACCAATCTTTTACATCATCTCAATGGTCCCATACAACGGGGACTTATATCCCATGATCTTTCAAATCATCATTCACTTTTTCCAAGGTGAAGATTTTTGGCATAAGTTCGCTACCCATTCGGCACTTCAAGATCTGCATTTCATATTCACATAACCTTCTGCCCACTACCGGCAGTCAATAATCAAATCCTAATTTCAACAGCCATTTCAGGTCTCACGGGTCGGTTATTTTGCAAGGTTAGGTTTGTCATCATAGGCAACCTTAAAACCTAAAAGACATGTCCAACTCACAATGGGTGTATGTCGGGTGTCTTCATCCCAACTCCTGCTTACAGATGCTCTAATATATATCCTCACAAGATTCGATCTCGATCCTAATACGATAATTATCAATGATAATCTTTCCTAAGGAAAGCGATTATACGGTTTATTACCAAAGGTCAATCACTCAAGCATAAAACATCACTTGTAGTATTTTGTATCGTTACTTTACCTCGTCTCTTCGATTGGAGTGGTAAACAGTACTCTCATCAAGATTCGTTCTCAATGACTTCTGAGCAAATCTCTAGAAATTCGATGCGAAGCAAGGATCTTGATAGAGATGATCGATATAGGCACACCATGTTTACACAACTCCTTTAAATACAAAAGAGTCAATTTCTTCATCAAGAATCTATCATTAACAGGAATGATATTAGCAGATTTGGTCAGTCTGTCGACGATGACCCAAATCGAATCAAATTCAGATGATGACCTTTGCAATAGCTAGACGTTTACTAATGTATGAGGCGATGTCTGCCTTCATAATTTTCCATTAGTACAACTTCTTCAGATAAGGATACATTAGATCAGGATTGACGTAAATAGAATACTTAGACTTACAAGATTCCAACATAACTATATCTCACAATCCTCCATATTTAGACAATCACTAGTGGCCTTTTAATCATTTAGGCTCCATCGGCTCTTATTACTAATGGTTCACATTAGTCGCGAACCCCTTTTTATTATTTATATTATCCTTCTTACAAACATCGGCTATTTTTAAATTGCTCAGGTAATTTATTTTGCACAATCATTACTAAGGAACATATCCTGATTGATTCTTTATTTTTACATAATGTGTCAGTAATTACGTTCACTTTCCTAGATGGAATAAATATCATGACCGTATTTATTCGAAAATTCTTTCTTCACAGTTTCTAAGTCTTAGTTCTATCTCAACTATTATTTTTATCAGTTTTGCTCAATCCGACGTTTTAAAGCGTCGATAATTACTACACGTAAATTAACAATAAATATTAAGTTTTTATGAAACGTAAACGTTAAAAGTTTTAAATTTCTTAGCTCGACCAATTATATAAAGATATTCAAAATAAATTTGAATTTTAGTTAACACGATTTTTGCTGATTTATCGAAAATAATTAATAAGATTCGTAAATGTTTGAAAAATCTTTGGTTATCTTTGGTCAAAATTTTCTTAGTTGAAAAGCAAAAATTTTCGTTTCAAATTTTAAGTCATGGTTTAATGGTTTCCTCAATCCCTCTAAGGTTGTCTTGAGGTATACACAAACATTTACCCCTAAACAGGAGTTTAGTTAAATGTTCTGGGTATAAGGGAATAATCCCTCAAAAGTTCTTTTCGATAAAACATTTGTCAAGACACATTTGCACTTTCTTTTTGGTAAAACCCAAAGTCTTAAAAGGGCTCTAAATTTTTAAAGAGTCAATATAGATTCCATTATCTTTTAATCACATGGTCAAATAATGTAAAAGATTTAGTCTTTAATCACATGTTAATTATTTAAGGTATAGGTTTTAATTACTCGGCCAATTCAGGGCAGTCTATAAATAATTATTAACTCATTCTTATTCTTATAAACAAACAAATGGTCCTCAATGATCGCAAGCATGAATTTATCAAATTATAGCCTACACACGTGATTTACCAAATTTATGAATGCTACATGTGCATAGTCAATCCAAACGACATCACATGAAACTCATAATGTTCATTACAAGTTCTGGATGTAGTAATTGGAATAGATAATCTTTTTCGCGGACGCGAAATTGATGATAACCATGCCGTGAATCAAATTTTCGATAAATGATCGAACAAATCTATCATCTTGGGTAGTGGATATATATTTTTAATCGTCAATTTACCTAGTTCACGGTAATCAATAAATATAAGAAATAATAACACCATAGCTCTTCATGATGACGAGCTCGGTAGAATAAAAGATTTTTCCGACAACTCTCTCAGTTGTACGGTAATTCTTTTAATTTGGGATGGTGCTGACGTACAGTGCACAAGCCACATGTGCAGCACCGGGAATATAATCAATACCGATTTCAACTTGCCTTAATGGAGAAAGTATAGGTAATTCATCAACAAATACCTCCTAAAGTTTCAGATAACGGAAACATCTTTTAATACATTTACTTTAAGTTCTTTCTAGATTATATTATCTATGACTAATTCACAACCATTCACGGTATAATTTCAAGTCTAAATGCGGGATATGGTCATCCATCAAGAATTATTTAGATCACTTTTGATAATCAACATCTTATCATTTAGGGGAATTCTACTCGAGTTCCCATCAATTAAGAAAATGTCGTCATGTCATAATCAATCAATCCATTCTACTGGCATTATCAACTTTTCAGTTTTATTGCCGTCGATAAGATGTGAACTTCTCAAAAGACTAATAATAACTCATAATCCTTCACAATTCGAGGATATCTGGAGACATAACTACCATTAAAGAGTAAGGTCAACGCATAATCTACGCGAGAAAATTTCAAATCAGATACAGACGAAAACATTTAACGAATATGAATATATCCCATGTTTTAATAATTTGAGTACGCATTCGAAAGCTCCTCGGATCGTTACCCAGGTCATTCAAATGAAACAAAATCAAAAGAAATGATAGGAACGTCGATACATCCAGTCGGGTATCAACACTCGGTAATCAGATACTTTTCCTAAGAATCTCACTACGGGAGAATTGGACAAGAAAGAATTGTCAATTGTCAAATAAGACAATTTCCACAGATGAGTAAATTCGACTCAGAAGAATAGATGCTACAGGCACATATGTAGGTGTCCCTAACATTATGTCCCTATTTTTCACTTCTTGCAGATCTCATAAAACTTAATCTTTCACAATCTCAAAGAAAATGTAGTGTTTATTCATTAGTTTTATGGTGACTACTAATCAGCCTTGCATGGTCCATTCCAAATTGTATGTAGGCGCGCAACTATATACAATTTCAAGATTAACGATGCAATACTTAGTTCGTCAAAATTTTATCATCACATTTATAATAAAAACATTTTCATGCTTAATTCTTAAATAAGAATCAAAATAAATTTACAAAGATTTTCTTTGTTATGAAAACAATTAAGTTTTCCAAGGTGTTTTCATTTTGATAGCGATCACTTATAAATCTCACTTTGAATAATCCTTATAGTGATGAAAATTCAAATTTTCTCAAGGGATACTACTTTATCTTATAAAAACAATGAGTGATCTGCAAAAGAGTGATGAAAAGTTGTTCACCAAGAACTAACTACAATATGCTAGGAAATGAGCTTTGGCCAAATAATCATGAGGTTCATGACCTCGATGGCGCTCAAAAAGAATAATTCACAACGTAACTCAATTCGAGATGAGTACTTGTTCAATGGTTGCATCACTAATGCGAGCATTAGGAAGAAGCAAGAAAAGATAGATAACATCGATACATGTAGGATTTAGCAATCAAAGGTAGTCTTTTCATTAATAACAAAGAAGTCAAAATTTTACCGTAACACATTATGTGTCACTATGTCATACAATTCCAAGAACTCATCCTACCAACTGATGTCTCAGTTAAGTTAGGGATTATTTTTAAAAGATACCACAATGAACACTAATCTACAAGAGTCATTAGGTGTTTCACATGTCCCAGAAGATCCATCGGTCCCAATTCAGAAGAAGATTTCTTCAATTTATTTCTTGGACACTGGGCATCCTCGTCATTGGACAATGGCCTAGGAACAACCCTTAACACGAATCAACAATCAATTAAAACCTTATAATTCAATCACAGAACTTAACGACTTCCTCTTAACAATTTCATATTCCATACGAATTAAATTTTACTTTATTCAAGTTTCAACCAAATCATACTTAATGCGATATCCTACCTCATTCTCCAATAATTTCAACTTAATTTTTAAACCTTAAAAGGGAAATAAAAGCTCGATATGATCAAGACTTAATTTCCAATCCTATAGCTCTTACAACATAGTTATCAAATGAGTCACTAGTATAAAATGACTCGATCATTCAATTAGACTTCTCGGAAAGGTACTAGAGGCATGAGGCTTTTGGGTAATGGTTCCAATGACAGCCTCAAGTGCAACATTCACCCTTTCGATTTTAAATTTAAGAATTGGGTGACAACGAATCAGATGACATCTTTCTAGGTGGTAACGTTTTGTCAAACTCCACTCTATAAGAAAAGATCGTCATGACATCGATATCAGTTTTAATCTTGCGAATTCTTCTTCAATATCACAATCAACTAATATCTACATTTCTACGAATATCAACCATTTTGTTGGGATCATAAATATCCACAACTTGGTTTAGATCTAGGATAGCTAGAATTCCTACGAGAATAGCTTCGATTAATTTACTAGGGGATTTAGCGTTCCTTATGACAATCTACGTCGTATAAATACCTCGTATAAATATTAAAATAATCATCAAACAATCATGTAATCAAATTACATCATATATATATATATATATATAATCCAAGTTTTATATATATATATATATATATATATATATATATATATATATATATATATATATATATATATATATATATATATATATATATATATATATATATATATTAAAATAACACTTCTCAGTCTGGCCTCGTCGGTAACTCGGGAATTCTTCGGCACCGTTATAGTCAAAAGATTTTTAGACATTTTGTGAAAATGTTTATAGTTAAAAGATTTTGAAATGTTTTATTCAAAACCTTGGTTTTAAAAAATCTTTCGTTCTCTATAACGAGAGCTCTGGTACCAAACTGTAACACCCCCAAATTTATACAACTCAATACAGCGGAAGACTCGTTGGTGTTACGGGATAGCACATTACTCACATCATAGACAATGCTTAAAAATCGCGTCGTTTAATAATAAAACATTTCCATTCATAAATATCAAATTTACATAGGTCCCAAGTCATAGTATTTCATATAAGTTTTACAAAACATTTGAATGGAAATTGTTATTTAAGTGCGGGCCATGAATTCTTGTTGTCTTCCCGAGAATTACCTTCAAGTACCTGAGATAAAACATGTTAAAAGAAAAGGTTAGCGATAACGCCGAGTGAATTCATAGAGTTTAATAAAATCCATCAATATAACATCGGTATAAAATTATTACCGAAAATCATTTCGTACAAATCTTTGTAATAGGCATAAAATCGCCAAAGTCGTTTTATACAAATCCTTATCAAAATCATAATATAGGCTTTCGCCTTCAAAATCATTATACGAACCATTGTCGTTAAAAACATCATACAATACGTTTTATAACGTTGTATAGATTAAATAAAAACCGTTATATGAATATGGTTATGTAAAACCAAAACACGAACATAAAATCAATAATAAGACCCCGTATTGCTAGTCAGGCAATATATCGTAATTCAGTGCGTATAGCAGTATTTCGTTATTTTGGATTATTATAAGCCGCATGACATTGTTACCTTACTTCAACAAACAACGGGTAGCTAGCCCGAAACTCAATTTGCCCATCTAAATTAGCGTGTCGTCACAATAATCACGCTTGTGTAAATCTTCTCATACATTAGTTCGCTTACCAATCAATGTGGCACGACGGGGATCAACCGTCAAGGCGTGAACTGGGGTGATCGTCCCCAAATAGTACTATTATATGCACAAGCGTCTACCAAATCCCGGTAGTTCACAATTCATGCTAATGGGACTTTTAGTGACATAACCTAACTTTAATAATCCATTTCATTTCATCTATCGGGTCATATAATCATTCATCGGGTCATACAATCATTCGGGTCCAAATCAATAAACAAACAATCGGGACAACTAGTGTCCTATTTTATAAAAACTAACATGTTATCTCCCTCGCGGGTTTATAAAACATTTCATAAAAACATTTAAAAGAGGCTATGAACTCAGGTTGATGTGGGAAAGCGATTATCGGCGATTTGGATGTATGGTACGTGCTTCAATCACGGACACCTAGACAAATAATATTCATCTTAGAGTTTTGTCCAATGACTTTATAAAAACAATAGTTATGTATACATATGATGATTTTATAAATATGATGATGATCAAGTGGGATTGTACATTTTTACTCATTCATTATAGTGTTTATGTGTTGGTAATTTTCAAGACTAGTTACACTAGTTCAACTAGTTTACATTTTGAGGCCCAATGGGCCCATCACAAGCCCAATATATTATATTAGCCCAATTATATTTTTATTATCAGTATTATACTTTACATGTTGGGCCCAAGTGGGTTAAGCCTAATAAGAAAGTTTATAAGTGTTTACTAAACTAGTCGGGTTAATAGTCCAATAAGGCTATTTTGGCCCGTTAATGTCTATATGTTGTAAAGCTCGGGTTTTATCGGTTTTTACTTGTTATATAAGTTCATATATCAGTATGTGAGTTTATAAAAGTTTATATTAGACGGGTCCGATCGTCTAAGTTTTAATTGACGAAAAACGTTAATTTTGCGGTACTAGCCGAAAAGACGTAAAAATCATGTTTATAGTTTTTATAACTTATAAAACTTACCAAACTACCATTTTTATATAATGTACATTTATTTATCCTTATACATATTTATATAATTGAAATATATAACTTAGTGGGTTTTAATTTCACATTTTATACTATATTATTTTGAGTGCTTATATAATACTATTAAATTTGAATTTAACAAAATCTGATTTTTAGTTTCACTTTCACCATTTTTATCATATCTTGAGTTATATAAGGAGATAGAAGCTCATTTTTGGATGACATAAACTTCATAGTTTGTGCTACAAATAAGTTAGTTATAGCTACTGCTCAATCCATGTCTAAGTATCCTTAACAGTCCCTTCAAAACAGACTATTCAGATTGGTATACTAATTTTGTTTTGATCACATCTCACTCATTTTGATGATTCCATTGCATGGCCAACTCTCACATGTGTATGACATCTAATACTTACTGTAAATTGATTCCACCATGCCATTTTATCAGTTTATCATTTGGTTAGTTACTGTTTTTATACAGCCAACTTTATAAGCAAGAATTTAACCTTTTTACCTATGGTTTTCCATCATTTTAACCATGTTTATCAAATCTATTAACATCAAATCCCCACATAATATTTTTAATCATCATTCATCATCATATAAATATACATAAATAAAGAAAATACAAGATTACATAATCTAAATAACAAGAGGATAGGAAGAACAATCTCTATACCACCAAGGTTGTGTAGGTTATGATCAAGGCTTGGATTTTGATGGAAAAACTTGTGATAGATCAACACCAACTTTGAAGACCACCAATATTTGTAAACTTCTTGTAGAAATCAGCCCTTGGAAATCATCAAATCACCTCCTTGGATGTTAGAATCACCTCCAATCTTCAAGGCTTCAAAGGGGTATCATCATGTGTATGAATAACACATGATTTTATGGCTAAAATAGATCAAATGAGGGTTGTTGTTGGTGATTTTGGGACGAAATATAGAGAGAGAGGAAGGATGAGAGAGTTTTGTTGAGTGGTTTGCATGAGTAGCTAGTGCAAATGGTAAGAATGAAGTGGTTTTGTGGTTTTGTGTAAGGTTAGCTTACATGTTAAGCTTATGCTTAACATGTGTTAGCTTTCTTGCTAAAAGGGTGCCACATCTTATGATGTGGTGTCCTCTTTTTGGTTGTCCCTTTTAGTGGGGTAGGATAAACTTGTTTTGTCCCATCCCGCTAATTTACGGGTATTCCTCGATTCTAGTTTCCTCGATTTGCGTGCCCTCGGGTCGTTTTATGAAAAACGTTTTTATAAATTTTAAATCAACGGCACAAAACGAATCTAATAAAAATTGTCTCATCAAAAACGGAGTTCAAAAACGTAAATACGTAATCCTAAGGTTTCCGGTTTAGTCGTAAAGGACGTTAGATTATTATCGTAAGTCCTAATCTCTTCTCGTAAATTTGTGAGTTTATGAACCAACACAAATTTAAAATCCCAAAATAAGATTCACGGATAAATTTATTTTCTGAAATGTCGGACTGTCACCAAAAACGGTGTATGTAAACGTAAGCACGTAATGTAGAATCCTCCGGTTTAGACGTAGTCGATGCTACTTCAAGACGTAAAATCCAAATTTCTTCCCAAAAATAAGTGAGTTCGTATTATAACATTAAAATAATGTTTTTAAATAAATATTGAGAATAAAATATAAACCATAAATTGACGGATTGTCACAGAAAACAAGGCTAAAGTACAAACCAAAAGTGTTAGGGCCACTATGGCGAGTACTAGTTCTAGTGAGAGTGACAAGAGAATCGATAAACTCACTTCGCTTGTTGAATCACTTTCTCTAAAAACCGATGCCTTAAATGGTCAAGTTAATGCCATGAAAGAAACTAGTGAAACGTGTGAGACTTGTGGTGGACCACATTCATATTTCAATTGTGACAAGGTTTATAATCAACAACAACAAGTTTGTGCTTTTAATGCTAATGAAAGGGTTCCATTTAAACCAAATGTTGATGTTAACCATTTGTCTTACAAGAGTACTAATTATTTGGCTCCCCCGGGTTTTGTAGCACCACAAAGACCACCCCCACCCGCCCAAAATACCCAATACCAAAATAGGAACCAAGGTCTTCAAATGGGTAATTTTCAAGGGAATGCAAATCAAGGGATTTTTAATGGTCAAAATCAAGGGTTTCAAAATAATAATCATGGTTTTTATAATAATAACGGGTTTCAATCTCAATATCAAAATCAAGGTTTTCCTAATCAAGGGGTTAACAATCAAGGGTTCAATCAAATGAACATGCAAAACCCTCAAATGGACTTGGTTCTACAAAAATTGACCGACCATGAGAGGATTATGAAACAAATGCAAGAATCTACTCGACAAATGCAAGAATCGACCGATAAGAGATTTTTGACAATGTTGCAAGCCCTTAGACCCCAAGGAGCCTTACCATCCAATACCGAGATTAACCCTCGTGCTAATGTGAGTGCTATCAATACTCGAAGTGGAGCCACTTTAGTGGGACCTTCCATCTCTTCGCCCATAAAGGAGAGACAAGGCCCCGAGGTCATAATGAGTAATCCTACTCCCCCTTCGGTGATTCCTCCCACTACCACTCCTAGTACTAGTGCTCCATTGCCCAAAGAAGCGAGTCTTTCTCCTTCTTCTTCTCCTTCTCCTTCTCCAAAGGCTGTTCAAGAAGCGAGTCCTTCTCCTTCTCAACCTTCACCATCTAAGCCTAATGTTCCTTATCCTTCTAGATTGAACAAGGCTAAAGTGCTCACCAAAGATGACGTTCATGTCTCTAACTTTTTGAAAATGATTTCCAACGTCAATGTTAACATTAGTCTTATTGAAGCACTTGCTCAAATGCCAAAAATTGTGAAACTGTTTAAAGATTTGCTCAATAAGAAAGAAAAAATGGTTGAGCTTGTGAACACCCGTTTAAATGAGAATTGTTCCGCGATTCTTATCAAAGAGCTTCCTGTAAAGCTAGGAGATCCCGGACGATTCGTGTTACCTTGCTCGTTTCCTCAAATCGATGATTATATGGCTTTAGCGGATCTCGGTGCTAGTATCAATCTTATGCCACTTTTGGTTTGGAAACAATTATCCTTACCCGACCTTGTACCGACTCGTATGACTCTAGAGTTAGGTTATCGAACTCTCGCATACCCCGTTGGTATTGTCGAAGATGTTTTTGTTCGAGTTGGTACATTCACTTTTCCCGTGGACTTTGTCGTCGTCGACTATGAGATGGATCCTCGTATTCCCTTAATACTCGGTAGACCATTCTTACGATCCGGAAGAGCCTTAGTTGACGTGGCCGAAGGGGAGTTAATTCTTAGGGTTCGAGATGAACAACAAGTTTTTAAAATGGGAAAAATCACAACTAAATCAAATGGAAAATAGTCGGTCAATATGATTGATGTTCTTAATTATGATAATGACGAGATTTTTATTAATCCTTTTGGAATTGAAACTTCTAATCAAAACGATTTTGTGATAAACTCATCCCTTCCCTTAGAGCCTCAAATTTTTGATACTCCTATTTACGATACCTATAGTGATGACACTTCTTCAAGTGATCACACTATCTTCGGTTTAGACGACTCGTCTTTTGACCCACCCACTTTTGACCCACCCATTTATGATACCCCAATCTTTGATACCTACAATGATGACACTTCTTTAAGTTATCTCATTAACTTTGATGACCCACCCCATGATCTTAATGCACCTCATATCTCTATGAGTGATTCATCCATGGAGACTCCTTTTGACTTTTATACCCCAATTTTAGAAGTTATGACTTATGAGGAGGATCCTCGACTCTTAGAGATCATTCCTACTTTAGAGGTTATTCCATTTGAGGAGGATTTAGATATCTTTCTAAATACCTATTTTCCTCAAGAGGATGAGTTTTCCTATGACTCCGATGATACTTATGTTTTCACATCGAGTTTGGAAGAGGACGACCTTACCACTTTGGATTTTGATGATATTTTGAGCTTAAATGTCACTACCTCTTGCTATTTTCCCGTTAAGGAACCGGTGTTTGATCCCGGAATAGAGACTTTTGTGCTTTCATTGCCATATTACCATAGCACCCTTCCTTGTAAGAGACTTTTGCCTAAGGATACCCCACTTTTCTTTGACTTGCGTACCACCTCGGGGTTTATTTCCTTTTGTGATGGAAATTATGTGTTTGACCCGGGTGGATTTTCATGGGGTATGCCTTATATGACTTTGCTTCACCCTTTATCATGGAGAGATTTTCCTCCCTTGGAAATCTCGGTTTTCCCATGATTTTCCCATTTGAATGATAACATTCGGGAATTCGAGTCGAGCTAGAGACTCGTGTTAAATAAATCAAGCATCGTATAACTAGATTAGATTTTTACCTTTTTCACCCATTTTCACCAATAAGTGTAGGGGGGAGCCAAGTAGGTTGTTTGTGTTGTGATGTTGTGTGCAGGGACATGTGTTTTGATGATCCACTTTTGGTATTTTTGACACGACCCGTGTTCCCGTGTTTCCCGTGTACCCGGTTCCTTCGATAAGTTTTTGCTATTGTGATGCAGTCTTGTAAATAAATAAAACGAATAAATGTAATAACTTTATTTGTCCTTTCCTTATCTCGATTTTAAACAACGTACTCAATGTCCTATGTGTAGGGGAGTTTATTCTCCCACATGCTTAAACATTGAGGACAATGTTTATATTAAGTGTAGGGGGGATTTCTATCGAAATTTTAGTGGGCTTTTCCATGAATTTGACCTCATTTAACCAGAAAATTTTAAAAATTTTTCAACGTTTTTCAAATTTTTTGATCTATTTTGGCCTAGTAGTATTTTCATTTATTTTCTTTCGCATCATATTTATATTTTCTATTTCAAGAATAAAGTCAAAAATAAATAAATGAACAAAATGGTTTTAACAAGTTTAGATATCTTTAATATATTAGGCCCGTCATGAATATTTTGACTCAACCCGAGTTTACTTATCCAAGTTTACTCTAGCTAGTATCCTTAACCATATGGACCTTAATTGTTTTATTAGGCTAAGCATTCACGAGTCTCATTCCTTGAGATTTTAAATTGTGGAGAACGAGAGATGATAGAGTTGATAATAAGTTTAAGGGTTAATTTTTGCTTATATGGTTTTTGTGGCTCTTTCTTCCCGCTTGTATATTTAATTGCTTAATAAATGAGGATTTTTGCGGTGTCGATTCGATATCTTAACTCTTAGCCAAATCTTTATTCTCCTTGAAATTAAAGCATGGACACATTAAGGGTGCTAGCGTTGTGGACTTCCGACTAAGGTGGCTCATAACCACCAAGTAGGAGGTATTCAGACCATGGGACCGCGGAATTTGGCCTACTATATATCATAATAAGAAAGAATAAGATTAAAACATGACCTCAAGGAGCCTTAGGGTGTGGGGCATGTAGCACGAACCTTGTCATTAGAGCCTTAGGGTGTATGGCATGGTAAGTGTTGAATAAAAATTGATCAAAAATTAATTCCCTCGTTTATTGTTCAAGGAGCCTTAGGGTGTGGACAATAGACGGGGAGCATTTTTACATCTTAAAGAGCCTAAGGGTATATGATGTGAATTTGCTAAACTCCACATAAAGTCTACATGACTTTGGAGGAATAATTAATAAGTAGTACTATTTGGCCAAATTTTGGGTCCGGGAATTTATTCCCCAAATCGTGTTAAATCATCCTTGATGTGGGCTTACTTTAGTAAAAACGTTTTTGAGGACAAGGTTAGGTTTTGAGTGTCGGGTTTGCACCGTTTGGCCTTCATTTTTGGAATAATAATTATCAAATAAGTCAAATGAGCCTACGGGTGAATGACAATCAATAAAATCTAGAGATACAAAGTAGGACATGGAGAAAGAGTATTACACAATTGTCTTATATAAGTGGTCTTAACCTAAGGACTTATGGTAAACAATGATCTCGTTTTTAAGCTTGGTATAGGGAACGTGAAACTTGAGGGTGATTAATATTCATGACACTAAAGCCCTAATTCAAGTCTTAAATTTCTTTACAAGTTTCTTCCATCAAATAATTTCCAATTAATAAATTGTTATAGCTTTTGTCTCCTTTTAAAATTTTTATCTTTTCATCGTAGTAGTGGTAGTAATAGTAATAAAGGCCATGATGGATTAATTATGAGAAAAATGTAACTTTATGCTTTAAAATAATGCATTGCATGGGGTCATTGCAATGGTCAAGTGTAGGGGATTTAATAAGTGTGTAAACACTTATCCTTTTGCCACTAAAATCAAGGAAAAACAAGACCTAATCATGTGTTTTATATCGTAAAAGTCGGAATTACGCGTGGTTTTGTGTTTTTGTGTTAAAATAGGTACAAATGATAAAAAGAAGAGAAAAAACGGGATTTCACGGTCAAATGTTGAAGAAAAGTCCAAAAAGAGACGAAGACAAAGTCCAAAAGACCAAAAGTGTGTCGACGATCACGAAACCCGGCAAAAATCGATACGATTTTGAAGAAAAGACCAAAAGTGTGCCGAAGATCACGAAAACCGTCAAAGTCAACACGGAATTGAAGAAAAGATCGAGAAAACCAAAATCGAGCTCGATTTTATCGGATTTAATCTTTTTGAAGACATTGGAGCTTTGTGGGTCCCACATTTGCTTATTGGGCCCACAAGCCCATTTAAGAAGTTATTGAAGTTGCTTATGGATCAAATGGCCCAAATCAAGCCCAAAGTGGAGATAAAGTTAAAACGAATGGAAGCTTTCCATCTTGGGCCAAAGCCCATTACACAAAAATAAGAAAATAGAACGGATTAAGTATTCACTTTGTTGGTTATCCCACACACGGTCAACACATAAATAAACATACGCATTCCAGTCAAATTTATCCCATCACCTCACACCTTTTTCACCCCACGTGTTACTCACCCCCACTCACCCCAAATAAATAAAACACTTTTATTTACCCACCATTACCCTGTTTTCGTTACAACCAAGAATTCACACACCCACTTTTTTCTTTCATCTTCCCAAAAAAAACGCAGCCCCCTCCTCTTACTATTTCACAAACCCTAAAATTACCTGGATCAAAAATAACCAACGAATTTGGGGCTTTTACCCTTATGGGTTAATTCAAACAAAGGGGGATTAAATCCCCATGAAAACCGGAAGATCCACCAAGGGAGTGGTCCTCATCTCTCACCTACGTGGCTAAATACTTGGTTTTGATTGGTGGGAACACCTCACCAATACCAATCCACCAATCAAATCTCTCCACCTCAGCATAAAGAAGCATAAATCACGCCAGGTCAGTGATCCGTGTGATAGTGGTATGATTACAACCGCAAGATCAAGCAAAAGAGAGAGAAAAGATGAATGAAGGGCCTGGATTATTTGCTTACTTATGAAGCTAAGAAGAGGGTTTCCTAGGGTTTGCCTATAAAAACCCTTAATCTGTAATTTATTGGTAGCACTTTTTCTTTATTTTTAATTTTCAGTAAACTAGTTTTAGATTTAATATATTTTTTTTAAATTTCAGTAAATGTAATTTTTATTTTATTAATGAAAAGTTCTTTTTAATTCATTGCGTTGCATTTAATTTCTTGCAAGTTTTATTTAAATCTTTAAATCTGCTTGTTTTTTAGATTACTGTTCGATTATAATCTGCTACTGTTCGTATTATTATTCATATATAAAAAATAAAAAAAATAAAAAGAAAGTGATAATAATCTTCCCTAACGGGAGATTATCAAAAGTTACTGTTACTATTCGGTTTAGTTCAAAGTATTTGGTTCGAAGCTTTGTTTGGTTCGGTTATTACTGTTCGAGTAAGAAGTTTGGTTCGAGGAAGCTTAATGATGGTTCGGTTGATGATTTAAGGTGGTGTTTTTATTCGGTTCTAATAGGGGGGTTCAGCGCCACCCTACTTCCCAACGGAATCGACAATAGGTTTTTCTCCCTTTTTAATTTTTGATGTTTATTTTAGTTATTATTGCTGTTTAATCTGCTTATCTGTTTTGGGTTCGGTTGTTTTTATATGCTTCTTGTATCTGCTCTTATTTTGGTTTATGTTAGATTTTATTACTGTTTTTAAGTTTGTTTTTTATTTCAGAGTTGTTTTGTCTGCTTAAGTTTTATAGCTGTTTGGATCTGCTTTTATCTGTTTGTTTATTTGGTTTGCTGCTTATTGCTATTAATCTGTCTGGAAAATATAAGGTTAAGGTTGTTGGTTTAGATCTGTTTGTTAATTTGGTTTGCTTATTGCTTATTTGGATTTGTTAATTTAAGTTTGCATTAGCTTATTTGGTTTTTCAGCTTATTTAAGATATTGCTTATTTTCTTGTTGTTACTGTTTGGCCATGCTGAAAAACTCAGACTCTTTTAGTCTGAGTATTAAAAAAATTCCAAAAAGTTTAAGTTAATATTAGCAAAAATTGGGTCCTGCTGGGGTTCGAACTCGTGACCCCTCGCTTACAAGTCCAACGCCACAACCAATTGTTCTAGTCATCTTTTTGTGTTCATTTATGTGTCTTCTTATTAATATAGGTTAAATATTAATGGCAGCTTTAGTTAAAAAGGTTTAATTAAACGTTTTAGTTTAATAAATTTAAATTTAAAAAGTTTTATATTAATTCAGTTTTTATAAAAAAATAAAAGATAAAAAAATATTTTAATTTTATTTACTTTTAGAAATTCTAAATTAGTTTTCATTTTACTTTTATTTAAAAATAGTTTTCCTTTATGTTTTTAAATTTAGTTTTAAAAATTAGTTTTTCCATTTAGTTTTGTTTTAAAAAGTAGATTTCATTCAAAGTTATTAGTTTAAAATTAATTAGATTTAAAATTTAGATTTAAATTTTATTTTAAAATAGTTTTCATTTAAAAGTTTTTATTTAAATTAGTTTAATTTTTTTAATTAGATTAAAAAGTTTTTAATATTAAATAGCTTTTAGTTTAAAATTCCAAAATATATATTACCAAAAACAAGTTAAGTCTTACGTTTAACTGGAGATTAAATTCGAGTCGATTTGTGGAACGAAAATAGACAATAAAAAGAATTGACAAAATCCCTAGTATTATAAACACAAACTATAAGGTGGGTATAAGGCGGTTGCATTTCACGACCTAATGGAAGAAGGCTCTTAAGTGCTTAGCGCCGCCTCGTTTCCTCCGCTTGCTTGTGCGTGTTTTGATAAAAAGGGCTAATCGAGGGTTTCCACCCAAAGTATTATCTACGTATCATATATATTTTCTTGGTTTCAAAGATTAAACCCTCTTGAACGTTTTGGTGTTCCACCAACGTTCTAAAGTTATCGAAGGCGTTCAATTCACGTGATCGTTTTCATTCCTTGAGGCTCCTTTAATCGAGAGATTCGATTTGAGGAGAGATTTGTAGATTTGTGTCTACGTAATACATCACAAAAATAAAAAAAAAGTAAAAAACAATCAAAAGCACAAATAAATTGGAAAAAGTAAAAACAACCAAAAGAATCTTCTTTGCTTATCCCCACGTTGTACGTGACGTTTATGCAAACTCGTAACCAAGCAAGACGTGCACGTAAACGTAGAAACCGAAAGGAAGGAACACCTTCTAGTGAAGAATCTCCTATTGACGAACCCATCGTAGAACAAGAAGCTCCCATGGCTAATCGTACTATGATGGAGTTGCTTCAAGCACCCACCGAAGCTTATGGAGAAGCGATTGTGATTCCCACTATCCTTGCGGAGAATTTTGATGTTAAGACGGGTTTGTTGTCCATGATCCAAAACAACAAGTTTCGTGGTGAGGAAAAGGACAACCCGCATAACCACATCCGCCAATTCAATCGTCTTACCGCGACTTGCAAGTTTAAGGACGTCTCGAACGACTCGATTAAGATGATGCTTTTTCCGTATTCCTTAGCGGGGCCGGCTAAAATTTGGTTAGAGAAAGAGCCACCCAATTCTATATTGACGTGGAAGGACCTCGTTTCGAAGTTGATGAACCAATTTTTTCTGCCCTCTAAGACTACGCACTTGAAGAACGAGATTTCAAAGTTTTCACAAGAGTATAATGAGAGTCTTTCAACAGCTTGGAATAGGTTTAACAAAATGTTGCATGAATGTCCTCATCACGGTTTTTCCGACTTACATCAAATCGACATGTTTTACAATGGCTTGAACGATCATGAACGAGATTATCTTAATGCCGCCGCGGGTGGTAATTTTTTGTGTAAAACGGTCGAGGAAGCGTTGTTGATCATTGAGAATAGGTCTAAGGTCTATAGCCCTCGTAGCACATCGAGTGTTAGCAAGGCTTCGTCTTCGCCTTCATTGTCACATACCATCGATGCTTGCCAAATAGAGGCAAATTTGGAAAATAAGATTTTTGATAAGCTTAAAGGATTGTTAATTGAGTTTAAAGTTGGTGAAAAACCCACTCCCGCTACGATTAAAGTGGTTGAGGTTTCTTGTATGTATTGTGGTGGAGGTCATGATTTCTCCGAGGGCATTACCAATGGCGGTAACACTTCGAGTGCCTACGCGGCCACGAGAACTTATAACCAAAACGGTCAAGTTACCCGCTCTAATCAATTTACTCCACCGGGTTTTGCACCAAATCAAAATGCTAACAATTATCGAAACAGTCAAGGTGGTTACCAAGGAAATCAAAAGAACAACTATAAGGGTAACAACAATAATTTTGGGAATCAAGGGACTAGTAGTCAAGTTCAAAATCAAAATCAAAATCGTGATTTCAAAAATGTTAATCAAGGGCTTTCAAATGCATTTTCTAAAGACATTCCAACTAAGATTTTGAACTATTTTAAGGCTAATGACGATAGGTACACAAACATGGCAAATGATGTTAGTAACCTAAGGACTAAGTTTGAAACTCAAAGTAACAAATTGGAAGGAAATGTGGTTCGGCTCCAACAAAACCAACAAAAAATGGAACAAGGTCAACATAATATTGAACAAACCTTACTTAGGTTGGAGAAAAATGCAAAAGCTAAGAAAGAGCAAGATAGGGAAGAACGTAAAAAGACGGAAAATAGACTTTTAGATGCTATCATGATGAGTAGAGCCTCTACTTCGGATGGTCTTCCTAGTAACACCGTGTCGAACCCGAAGGGAGAGATGAAAGTGATTACCACACGAAGTGGTAAGACCATTAAGGAACCGACTCCTCAACCAATTACTCCTATGGTGGAGGAAATTGAGGAAGAACCCGAAGTAGTGGTCGAAAAGGAGCATATTCCAATCCCACGAAGTACCGCTCAAACCACACCTACGGTTGACCCTTTACCATCATTGGAACCCGAGATTCCAAAGGCTATGCTTATGCCCCAACCCACACCACCCTTACCTTACCCATCGAGACTTCGCAAGGAGAAATTGCAAGAGAGTGACAACTACCAATTTGAGCTTTTCATTAAGATGTTTCGTGATATGCATTTTAACATAAGTTTTGCCGACGCTTTAATTATGATGCCTCAATTTTCCGCCAACTTTAAGAGTATGTTAAACAACAAGGAGAAATTGCAACAATTGTCTAGTTGTTCATCGGTTTATCTTAACCGGATACCTCAAAAAGTCGGTGACCCCGGTAAATTCTTAATTCCGGTTGGTATTCAAGATATGGAAGAATGCTATGCCTTGGCCGATCTTGGTGCTAGTATTAATTTGATGCCTCTTGCAATCTTCAAGTCGCTCAATCTTCCTAATCTTACTCCTTCAAGAATGTCTATCGAGATGGCCGATCATTCTACGATTCCCGCAAGTGGATTGGCCGAAGACGTTTTTGTAAAAGTGGGAAAGTTCTATTATCCGGTAGACTTTATTGTAGCCGATATTCCCACGGATCCTAAAGTTCCTCTCATTTTAGGTCGTTCGTTTTTAGATACGTCGAGAGCGTTGATTGATGTGCATGCAAGGAAAATCACCTTACGTTTCAACGACGAGGAACTTGTTATAAACGCAACACAAAACTCCAAACTTTCTCATGTTTATTCTATCGCGACCATAAACTATATTGATATGATCGATGTCGTTTGCGAAGAATTCTCACAAGAATTTTTAGGTTTTGGTGATGAAGAAAATAGTGGCAATCCCGCTATGCTCGATCCTATTCTTGATAATTCGACACCATCCTTCACTCCATTTGAAGGAGGTGGTTTCACTTTGGAAGAGTTTGATGTACCTGTAACTTCTAACGAAGACCTCGACAATGATGAGGACTTTCCGATTATCAAGGATTTTCTTAACGATTTCCCATTTCCTCCGCCAGTGGAGGTTATGAGTATCGAACCCAAATCTTCATCCTCGAGTTGAAAGATCTTCCTCCTCATCTTGAATACGTATTTTTGCAAGGAGACGATAAGTTGCCGGTTATTATTGCGAAGGATCTTTCGGATGATAAAAAAACCGCACTTATCGACGTCTTGAAGGACCACAAAGGGGCAATTGCGTAGAAATTATCCGACATTAAGGGTATCGACCCAAAATTTTGTACCCACAAAATTTTAATTGAGGAAGACTACAAGCCCGCAATCCAATGTCAAAGGAGGGTGAACCCCAAAATTCACGACCTCATCAAAAAGGAAGTCCTTAAACTCCTTGGCGCGGGAATGATTTACCCTATTTCCGATAGCCCTTGGGTGAGTCCCATTCATTGTGTCCCTAAAAAGGGAGGAATGACCGCTGTGCCAAACGATGACAACGAGTTAATTCCAACTCGACTCGTGACCGGTTAGAGGGTGTGTATCGACTATCGTAAGTTGAATGACGCCACTCGTAGACCATTTTCCCTTGCCCTTCATGGACCTAATGTTGGAGCGTCTTGCGGAAACGATTTCTATTGCTTTTTAGATGGTTTTTCCGGTTACTTCCAAATCCCCATAGATCCTTGTGATCAAGAAAACACTACATTTACGTGTCCATATGGAATGTTTTACTATCATAGAATGCCATTCAGACTTTGCAATGCACCCGGAACTTTTTAACGGTGTATGATGGCTATTTTTCATGACATGATCGAGAAGACGATGGAAGTCTTTATGGATGACTTTTCCATGTTTGGTAGTTCGTTCACTTCGTGCTTAGGAAATTTGAAACATATGTTGAAACGTTGTGAGGAAACCAACCTTGTGCTCAATTGGGAAAAATGTCATTTTATGGTGAAAGAAGGAATCGTCTTAGGGCACAAGGTCTCAAAAGCGGGGATTGAGGTAGACAAAGCTAAGATAGACGTCATCGCCAAATTACCTCATCCCAAAACCGTCAAGGGAGTTAGGAGTTTCCTAGGCCACGTGGGCTTTTATCGTCGATTCATCAAGGATTTTTCAAAGATATCTCGACCCATTACACACCTCCTCGAAAAAGATGCTCCTTTTGTCTTTAACGAAGATTGTGTACGAGCCTTTGAAATCTTTAAGAGGAAACTTACCGAAGCGCCCATTCTTGTTGCTCCAAATTGGAACCTCCCCTTTGAGCTAATGTGTGATGCAACTGATTACGCTATTGGGGCCGTTTTGGGGCAACATCATGAAAAGCACTACATGCCTATCCACTATGATAGTAAGACGATGACCGAGGCTCAACTTAAGTATACCAGAACGGAAAAGGAATTCCTTTCCGTGGTGTATGCATTTGAGAAATTCTGACCTTACCCCGTCTTGACCAAAAGCATCGTGTATATGGATCATTCAGCAATCAAGTACCTCTTGGTTAAGCAAGATGCAAAGCCGATATTGCTTCGTTGGATTCTCCTCCTAAAAGAATTTGATGTCACAATCCTTGACAAAAAAGGAGCCGATAATCTAGCGGCCGATCATCTTTCTCGCTTGGAAGATCCTCACCAATGTGTGAACGAGAACAAGGAAATTACCGAAACATTTCATCTCGAGACACTTGGTGTAGTGAACTCTAAGAAAGACTCATCCACCCCATGGTTTTGCGGACATCGCAAATTACCATGCGGGCAACTTCATCATTAAGGTTATGACGACTCAACAAAAACGAAAATTCTTTCGTAACGTCAAGTTCCACTTTTGGAACGACCCTTATCTATTTCGGACTTGTGCGGATCAAATTATTTGACGTTGTGTTTTTGGCACCGAAGCTTCTAATATCCTTAGAGCTTGTCACGAGGTACCAACGGGTGGTCACCATGGTGCTAATCTCACGGCGAAGAAGGTCTTTGATGCCGGTTTCTTTTGGCCCACTATTTACCGAGATGCGCACGCGCTTGTCAAGTCCTGTGACTCATACCAACGTCAAGGAAAAGCCTCACAAAACGATGAAATGCCACAAAATATCATCCAAGTGTGTGAGATCTTTGACGTTTGGGGAATTGATTTTATGGGGCCGTTCCCATCATCTCGTGATAATAAGTACATCCTTGTCGCCATTGACTACCTATCTAAGTGGGTGGAAGCTAAGGCTTTGCACACGAACGATGCTCGTGTGGTAGTCAAGTTTTTGAAGCAATTGTTCTCTCGGTTTGGAACCCCTCGTGCAATCATAAGCGATCGTGGAACCCATTTTTGTAATGACCAGTTCGAAAGGGTTCTAAAGAAATATGGGGTTACACATCGGCTTTCTACGGCTTATCACCCGCAAACGAGTGGGCAAGTCGAGGTTTCAAACCGAGCTTTGAAAAGGATCTTGGAGAGGTCGATAGGAGAGAACCTACAATCGTGGTCGGATAAGTTAGACAATGCTTTATGGGCCTTTCGTACCGCTCATAAGACGTCCATTGGGTGCACTCCTTACAAGCTTGTGTATGGGAAGAATTGCCACTTGCCCATTGAACTCGAATACAAAGCTTATTGGGCCCTAAAGCATTGTAATGATGACATTGAGACCGCGGGAAAACACCGGAAAATGCAATTAAATGAATTTGATGAATTGAGAGACATTGCTTATGAAAACTCATTGATTTACAAAGAGAAAACTAAAAAGTTTCATGATTCAAAAATTAAAAACTGGGTTTTTAACATTGGGGATCAAGTGTTGATTTTTAATTCGAGATTGAAAATATTTTATGGCAAGTTGAAATCCCGTTGGTCGGGTCCATTCACCATTACCCAAGTGTTTCCTTATGGGACCATCGAGCTAGCTCAAAATGATGGTCCTGACTTTAAGGTGAATGGCCATAGGTTGAAGCACTACTTTGGTGGGGAAGTTCCTTCTTTGAACGACCTCGATCAAGTCACCTTCCCCAATGATAATTAGTATTGAGGGTATCGAGTCGAGCTTATGACTCGGTAATAAAAAACGAGGTGCCTCGTGGGGGAGTTCCCATGCTTATCCATGTACATATTAACGCTTTCTAATGTAGTTAACGTGAGGTGATTTGTGCCCTTCCAACCTTTGTTCTGTGGTTGTTTGTGCATTGTGGTTTTTAGATGATCATTATCCTCACGATTGGAGCCTCTTGTGTTCGTTTTACGTGAGCACTCGATCGTTTTCTTTGAAGAATTTCTCGATATCCATATGATATATCCTTGATTGTTCTAACCTTAGGTTTTTAGCACACTTCATAAACGGATATTCATTTAATGGTTCCACCCTTTCCATGCTAGATTAAGCATTCGACTACATCTCTAGTATGGGGGTATCCTACCCTTAGACTCGAAACATTGAGGACAATGTTTAACTTTAGTATGGGGGGGTGAATAGATACTTGCCTTGCCAATCCTTCACGCTTTCCAAAGTTTATCTTTTTTTTATTGTTTTGTTGCAAAATAAGGATAAAAATGGCCAAATTTTAATTTTTTTCTCAAGTTTCATAAGTGTTTGAAGACACGAATGTAGATTTTCCGAAGGCGAGAATAAGATTAATTTTTGACTCGACCGTGCGTGTTGAGCACTTAGCTTCGATTCCTTAACTTTATATTAGGCTAAGTCTCTTAAATGACGACGAGAAATGATAGAGTTAATTATAAGTTACTATGCTAAACGTAGAGTACTCGTATTCTTTCAAAAACTCATGTGTTCTAATTGTTTGCTTATTCTCCCTTCACTTGTATATATATTTTGCTAACAAGTATTAGCTTAGCGATTTAGTCTTGATTGTTGGTTTCTAGTCTTTTCTAGTAGCTTCCATGTAATTAAATTAGGAAGACATTAAGGTATCGCCAGCGTCACGGTTTTGAAGTATTGGCAACCCGAATAATCAAAAGCTTCACCCAATAATAAGATTTCAAGTGCTCACCTAAATCAAGCAAAAATTCGAAGCTCATAAGGCCGAAAAATCTATGTGAAATTGAAAGTTATTAAGCCTTAATCTTTGAAGCTTTAAAGATCCAAAATTCGCTTTTAGCGTGAGGATATACGTCTATGGCCATAATAAACACCTCATGGCAAGGTTAAATAAAAGGCAAGGCAAGACCGAAGTCATAATAAAAGCTCCATGGCGGAGTTGAATAAAAGATGGAGGTAAACATATGATAATAAGCCCATCCGTTAGGGGGCGTATAAAAGTCTTGGTAATAAGTCTCATGTTCAAAACCGTTATAAAACCGTGTTTATCGATCCTTCTTGTTGACTTAATTTTTTGACATCATCGTCTATTAGGAGGGTTTATTAATTCGATGGTCTTGGTTACACCGTTATGATATTCTATTTTTGGACCTTAATCTCTATCATCGCATAAGTCAAACAATGTATCCTCATGAACATTCAAGAAAAAAATAAAATATAAGAGATACCACCTAGGATTAAGGGAGTCTAAGTACGTGATTAGGGCATATGAGTAGTGTTAGCATAACTAACTTATAATGACAATGATCTCGTTTCACGCTTGGCATGGAATTGGGTGAAAATCGAGGACGACAAAATTATTTCTAACAAAGCATTCACGTGTTCTTATGAACCTAAACGTCCCATTTTGCGATGAAAATCATACATTATGTCTAAAACACAAGTAGTAGTAGTGTAGTAAGTTTATGGTTCAATAAAAGTCCATAAAAAAGAATTTTGGGGTGCTATGATACTTAATTCTAGCATTGCGTGAGGGCACGATAATGGTTTAGTATGGGGGAGTGATGAGACGGCTTTTATACGTAGTCTCATCATCCAAAACGGGCTTAATATGGTTAAAATATCATAAAAAGTACTATATATATTCTTGTGTTTGTTCAATATGTATTTTAGGTACGGATATTGAGAAAATGACAAAAGATCACAAGAAACAAGCAAAAACGAACACGGGAAACGAAGCCGCACAATGAACCCGACGCAAGTGTTGATTTTCCAAGAAAAGTCCTTGAAGAATTGATGATTATACAAGAAGGGTCCTTCATTATTGAAGAATTGACACTTTAAACCCTTGTATATTCATAATTATAAGTTTGGTCCCTAAAGTTTGTCAAATTTACAAAAAGGACCCTCAACTTTGAAGAATTGGCAAGAATGGTCTCTCAAATTTGAAGACTTGTCACTTTTAGTCCTCCATGAAGACAAAAATACAAGTGAAGACCTTTAAGAATGAAGACATGCCATAAAGCACCCTTCAAATATCATCAAATGGCAAAACAAGTCCTTTATAAATCCTTTTGAAAGTTTTGGTGGCCAAAGTGTGAAGTTTAAAACTTCAATTACAAAGGAAAATTTTTTTGTATGTTTAAACTTGAAAAGACAAAAAGAAGAAAAGAGAGGGGTGAAAGCTGTGAGACAGCCATACTTACATAGACAAACCAGCTATTGCCACGTGCCTCACTCAATCTTAACATCCAATCACAACTCACCAAATTGCCACATCAACCATCCACTCACCCAGTTATTAACTAATTATATTAATTAGTTTAAAATGGGCGCCTAACTCGTTTTTAAACACTAAACAAGATCAAAATAGGTGTTCATCAGCCAAGAACACGAATTAGGGATTTTTGTTTAAGCAACAATTAGACTCTCATAAACTCCAGATTTATGATTAACCACATATCAAACAAAACCCAACTCTTAAACAAGCCCTCATCTCTACTTTTGTCACATGTTGCCTCCCCTGACCCACGAACTAGCATGAAGACAAGAATTGCCATGGGATTAACGTACAAAGATCATGCTTCATTCCTACGCAGCATTTGGACGTCCAAGATCAACTCTATCCCACTGGCATCTCAGCAAAACGCCAAGAAGTCCAAATTTAGTCAACACATATTCAAAAATTCAAGGGCATTTTTAGGACATCACTACATTAGGGTTTATAGTTTTATCCGCTTCTAGTAGCTTGTACACCCTCTATATAAAGGGTTTAGGGTCTTTCCTTTACTCTTGTTCTTGGTTTTTCCTTGGCCATTTTCTATAAAGCTTTGTTTCAATGGAATGAAAAAAGTTTGAAACTTTTGACGAAATCCAAGTGCCATCTTTACTTTCTTGTTATTATTTAATGTTATGAGTTTAGTTTTGAAGTTTCAAAGTTTGTTTTAAAGTTTATGAATGTTTGTTCTCAAGTTTTTCAAAATCTGATTTTTTCCTAAGTTCTTAGTTCAAACACTTGAAGCTTTTGGGTCATAAGCTGATCATATCACCCTGATAAGGAGATTATCAAGGTGAGGTGAGACTTGTGGCTTTGGAACATTCAAGGGGTGGGGAACAAGCTTGGAACAAATCTGCTTCATTTTCCATTTTTTATATAATATGTTTGTTACTAACACTGTTGATCTTAGTAGCTTATTGGAAGCTTTTGGTTGTTAGGCTACCATAAAAGCTCTTAGATTCGTGAGTGTGGATGTACATTCATGAGGTTTTCACTTTTGTCTTGAAAAATCTATCAAGAAAGTGGTACTAAGTGATTTTGTTGCCTGCTGGTGTTTGGTGCTATGTGATGCATGCTTTGTTGTTCTAAGTTCTTTGTAAGATTGTTATGATGCTTGTTTGAGTTTGGTTAAACCTGAAAATGTTTTTGGATTTGTTAAAATTTGATTTAAAAAGTTAAAAGGGTGTTTGGGATTACTATTTGATTCAAGTCTGCATGAAACGGGGTAGTGGTTTAGAGTTGATTTTTGGTTGTAACTGATATTTAAGGTGTTGAGTGCTGATATTTGCTTAACTTGTGCTTTGAAAAATAAAATCTGAAATCTTGGCTTAACTAGTTTGTTTTAGGTCATTTTGATCTGAAATCTTGTGCACACTTAGATTGTATGCTAATCTAGGGATAACAAGTGCTAAAACATAGTTTGTATAACCTGATTGATAGATTTGAGGCTTTGAAATTCAAGATTTGGTCAAGTATATTAGCAAAAGGAGTTTGTGTTCATTAGTAAAGTTAAATAGGGTTCATACTAGCTCAAATCTTTAAGCCATTGCATGAAACAAGTTTGTTTGTGTTCACTTATATTTATTTAAGCTGTTGTATGCCTTTGGTGGACTTTGTTTGGCTTAATCTTGCTTAATCTACTTATTTCATCAGTAACTGCTTATTTTCCATGTCTGTGTCATATTTGAGCACTGTTTGATTAAACTGTACTATTTGGCTGGTTGATTTTATGATTTATTGCTTGTTTGTGACTCCCTACAACCCACTGGTTGTAGGGGTGCCTTGATTGTCCAAAGAAACCAACTGAAACTCTCTAAAAAAGCAAGTCAAGAAAGTCAAAGCAGTGGGAACCCTTTCCCACTGTTGCTAGCCTCTACTAGTGTGATTTGGTCAACAACTTATTTATAAGTCATTCTAGCTTATTCTATTGTGCAACAACTTATTTTTGTGATAGAACTTAATATTTTCAACTTATAAGTCAGTTTTGAAGTTTGAAGCTTTTGGTTTTAGCTTTTGACTAGAAAACGACTATTTTGTCTTTTTTCAAAAACAACTTATTGCTTATTCCAGCTTATTCAGTGTGCTTATTTGAAATATTTTTGATTATTAAGCTTAGTTTTGTCATATAAAACCTTTTGCAAGTTGAATCAGCTATTGAAGTGGTCTAGAACTCGAAAACGACTATTTTGTCGTTTTGTGTAGAGAGATTTGGCTTATTTCAGACTTATTTCTTGAGCTTATTCAAAAATTCTTTTTACAAACAACTTTGTAATCTCATAAGAAGGATGTGTGTCAAATTTCAGCTTATGGCTTAATGGGCCAAAAAGCCCATTAAGAATAAGCTGTTTGCTTATTAAGTTGTGATAAGCACCGATGCGGCTTTTGGGCCCCTAGAGTTTTGTGTTTAAAATTGAATTTTAAACTAGACTGGAACTTTTCAGCTTATTTGGTTGACTTTTTGCTTATTGGGCCAAAAAGCCCATTTGACTTGGACTGTTTTCACTTTTGGCCCATTTGGAGGCCCAATAGGGGTATTTAGGTCATTTTACTTTCATTTATGGTTTTATTAAGTTAAAATAAAGTAGTTTGCAAGTTTTTAGAATTTTTTATAAATTTTGAACTTTAAATATTATTTTAATATTTAATTTTAGTTTTTAATCATTTTAAATAGTTTTAATTAGTTTTAAATTTTTCAAAAATATTTTTTAGTTTAATTAAGTTAATTTAGAGGTTTAAAAATTGAAAAACTTATTTTGGGCTTTTTATTAATTAAATTAATTTTTAGTACTTTAATTAGCATTAAAAAATTATTATTTAATTAATTAAAAGGTTTGAGTAAGTTTTGATTTTTTGTAAACTCTAATTGCATTTTTAGGAATTTATTTCAATTTTCTAGAAATTTTTAGGGTAATTTTTAAATTTTCGTCACGTTTTACGGTTTTACGTTTACGTCATTCGTCGTAGTTTAATTTTAATCGTAACCGTCATCATTTTGTTTCTCATTTTGTTTCTTAATATTAATCTCAAAGTTAATCAAGTCTTAACACACACACACCAAGCCTCTTTGAGAACGATCTCACACCAAGGGTCATAAGTGTTTACGTTTTCCTAAACGTACGCTTAATTCTTACCCTATTTACGCTCTTTTTCCTAAAAGACGTAAAAACACAACTATCATGTAGTTGAAAGGAAGAATATGACTCTCCAAGAGATGAGTAGGACCATGTTAAACGAGCAATCTTTGCCTTAAAATTTTTGGTGCAATGTCGTAGACACATCGACCTATATTCTCAACTGAATTCTTATTCGACCCTTTCTAAGAAAGACACCCTATGCGATTCTTAAAGGCAAGAAACCCTTGCTTGAATATTTAGAGTGTTTGGAAGCAAGTGCTTCATTCTCAACACCAAAGATTACCTTAGTAAGTTCGACCCAAAGTCGTACGAAGTTATCTTTTTAGGATATTCACAAACTACTAAAACCTACATAGTCCCTAATAGAACCTCGGGCGTAATTAAAGAATCACTCAACATGACATTTGATGAAACTCCACCCTTGTCTAAGACACCACCTTTGGTAGATGATGACTTAGATGAATTAGACATAGTTAAAGCCAAAGAGATTAGAAAACTAAGAATTAAAGAACTTAGTGTTGAAAAGGAAGTAAACATTAAGGAATCTAAGGATCATGCCCTAGATAATGTCATAGGCGACCTTAACCAAAGGACTCTTAGATCTCAAGTCCAAGATCAAAGTAACTTCTTTTGTTGTGTCTCCTTGATTGAACCGAAGAATGTTAAATAAGCTTTGATAGATGAGAGTTGGGTCATCGCCATGCAAGAAGAATTCAATCAATTCATTGCTAATGACGTTTGGGAAATCGTTCCTCCACCTAGAAGTACCACCATCATAGGAACCAAATAGGTTTTTAGGAACAAACTAGATGAGAATGGTGTAGTGTCTTGTAACAAGGCTAGACTTGTAGCTTAAGGTTATAATCAACAAGAAGGAATTGATTATAACGAGACGTATGCACCCGTAGCAAGGTTACAGTCTATTAGGATCCTTTTAGCGTATGCGTGTGCCTTAGACTTTAAGCTTCAATAAATGGATGTAAAGATTTCATTTCACAACATTTGATTAATGAGGAGGTATATGTGGGTCAACCTCCCGGCTTTATTGATTTTTTAGAAACCGGATCATGTTTACATGCTTAAGAAAGCTCTTTATGGTCCTAAACAAGCACCCAAAGCTTGGTATGATAGACTTATATTGTTTCTTGTAAAACATGAGTATACCAGAATGTTAGACAATACGCTCTTTACAAAGAAGAAAGGATCTCACTTACCATTGTTCAAATATATGTTGATGACATTATATTTGGTTCAACTTGTCAAAGTATGTGTGATGACTTTGCTAAAATCATGCATGACGAGTTCAAAATGAGCATGATAGGTGAACTTAACTTCTTTTTAGGACTCAAAACTAAACAAATGGATGATGGTATTTCTTTAACCATTTTCTTTAACCAATCTAAGTATGTTAAAGAAATGCTAAAGAAATTTGGATTAGAGGACTCTAAGCCTATGAAGACCCCCATGGCCTCGGATACAAAACTCACCGTAGATGATGATTGTTAGTCGATAGACAATACCTGTAACACCCCATTTGGATAAATGGACCGTTACGTAGTAATTATGGCGTGTCATCAAAGCATGCAAGGTAAATATCTAAAACATTAAATGACCATAAAGGAAATCGGAAACAAACATCGGCTCCAACATAAGCTCCACACACAAATGCATAAGTATAGAATGTAAGGAAAGGACTAAACAATGTCAAACAAAGCAAAAGTATGTAAATGCATTAAAAGAGAAAGAAGACTAGGTGCCTCCATTCTATGCACGTACTCTTGAATCCTAGCTTTGCCCTTTTGTACCTGCCGTATTGGGACATGGAAAGAAAAATACGGTTGAGAAATACGCTTAGTGTGCGGATATATGACAATGAAATGTAAAGAATAAACATAAGCAAGTAATGAAATGAAATGAATAACAACGAAATAAGTGTATGTCCTGGAAAAACCTGGTTTAAGCTTATAAGACTAGTTTTATATTTATGAAAAGACTTATGTTTAATTTATTATGAAAACTGTATTTTAAATATGCCCGGAGCCCATATAGGTCATGTTATATCAACGTGCATGAATACTTAGAGGGGTGACCTCATAATGCAATTAGAGGGGTTGCCTCTAATTAATATAGTATGAGTGGAGGGATCAACTCTTGTAACGGATGCAAGGCACATATCACAGTTACCATGAAATCTTACTAACTTGTCCTAGGATGCACCCATTCGCCCCACATGATAATAAAAACAAAGGACAAATACTGTAAAGGGACGCTGCGAGCAATCACTCTCACCGCAGAAGAGTCATAACACCGGTGCCTCCAGTGCTATGGTTATGGAACCCCTATAACTAGGTGAAACTGGCATGCATGTATATAGCTCAGGAAATCTAAAATAAACATAACATATATTGAAGTGTTTAAGACACGTAAGCTACTGTAGAAAACAGATGGCTGCAAACGGGGAATCCTAATATAGGAAATAAGTGTCCATACTGAAGGACGGAATATCTGTACCTTATGTCCAATAAATGAAGACGAAAAAGAACGCGAAAGATCACTCCGACTTCACGATAGCTACATAATAAAGTGGACATGAATAAGTGTCTGTTTTACGCATACATACTTGTTATTTAGTTTACTTGACGTGTTCATATTTATTATACTTGTTCTTGTCTTGTTTTATTATTTCATGTTTAATCATGTGTTTCTTAGTGTTTTCATGTGTTATTGTTTAGTGTATTTCATGTTTTATGTGTAATAGTACTTTTTAGAACATAATGAGTAACTTTTTAAAAATAGCAGGTATCTATGTATAGTAACTTTCCAAAAATAGCACGTTTCCATATATATTAACTTTCCAAAAATAGCAAGTTTTCTTAAATAGTAAGTTTCCAAAAATAGCATGTTACCATATTTAGTATGTTTCCATAAATAGCATGTTACCAAATTTAGTATGTTTCTATAATTATCATATTACCATAATTAGTATAATTCCATATTTAACATGTTTCTCTAATTAATGTATTTTCATAATTAATCATAGGCTTAGTAAAAACTTAAATGATATAACATATAGTTTGAATAAGATATAATATGTCATGTTTAATTATATTGTAAAGTTTAATAATGATTAAATACTTAAGCTTGACTTATAATTATTAATTAATAATGATATTACATGTTATCATAGGTTATTGTTAATTAATAATATTTCACGATTAATGTAATTAAACTTTACCTTAAAATGATATAAATTAATTAAGTTAAGTTTTAATTAATTTACATGTACATGAATAATTAAGTAACTAACTATTTTATAATAAGTTTATATAAATAAAATGTACATACATGATAACATGATTATATTTAAATAAATTATATCCTAAGTCATAACCATTAATAATTTAATTAACCATGTTTTAATTAACTAATTAAATAAATAATTTTAATACCATGCATTTGTAAAAGTTTAGCCAAAACACCCCCTGCGTGTTTTGGTGTTAACCGAACCCCAAACGAAACTACATCGAGACCATGGAGGTCACGGTGTCGCCTCGAAGTCCACGCAACACCAAAGCCATTCGGCTGTGGCTTGCGGCCGAACACCCAACAACCACCTGCCTGCTGCTCGGTGCCACTGGCGCTGCCTGCGCAGCCTCTGGCGAAGCCAGGTTGCAGCTGATGCCGCCGTTCATCCCCCTGCTGCCCACTGCATACCCACCGAGACCTATAAGGTCTCGATTACCACTTTTTGGGTCACGCACCCCACTGCTATGGCAGTTGGGGTTGCGACTGCTTAAACCAAAACACCACTGCCACCACAAAGGTTGCAGCTGGTGGAATAATTAAGCCACCGAGAGTCATGCAACTCTCGGTTTGTGTGTAGCCGAGCCAAACAAAACCAAAACCAACCCTTTTCTTGTTTTAATCTTATTAATTACATGTTTTCCCTTATTTGTTTTTAAAAGACCTTGGATCATACATAATTAAAATAAAAAGGAAAGGATTAGGGAATACCAAACGCTTGGATGTTTTAAGGATTGAATAACGAACATGAACCCGTAAATATCAAAGATCAAAAAGCAATGGATCGTCCTTGTGGTTGTTGTTGATGCCGCGACTAAGAGGAGGAAGGAGGAGAGATTTTTAGGGTTTTGTAAATTACTGTGATATGCATTTTTATGTAAAATCCTGGATTCCTTTTTGGTTAAGGAGTGGATTACAAATGGGTTGGGCCAAGCCCTTTTCCTCCCTTGTTTTGGACGCCACATATACTACACATACATAAACATTCGTTTTATTTTTCGTGTCTTAAATTATCATCGTGTGTGTTCGTCTTTAACGTTCGTGTTTTATGTCTTGTATGTTTTAAGTATTTTACGTGAATACTTATCGTGCATTATTACTCATGTTTACATACGTAATACTTATAATACTTAGTTAATATACGTAACGTTTGTATTAAATGTTCGTGATTCATGTCGTATATTAATTAATAAGAAATTTTAAATTTGACCGTAAATTCTTACATTTAATGATATTAGGGATTTTAAAGCGGGTTTTACTATACCAAATATAGAGGTATGATTGGTAGTTTTTTATACCTTACGGAAAGTCGATCGGATATCATGTTTAGTGTTTGTCTTTGTTCCCATTTCCAAGAGGCTCCTAAAACTTGTCACCTTGAAGTGGTTAAGCGTATCTTTCGATACTTAAAGGCACTATACATTTAGGATTATGGTATCCTTAAGGGACCAGCGTAGAAACTATAGTATATGCCGACTCGGATCATGCTGGAGACTATGTGGACCGGAAAAGGACTAGCGGTATTTGTACCTTAATGGGTTGTTGTTTAACTTATTGATTCTCAAAGAAACAAGTCACTCTTTCTATATCCACCATGGAAGCCGAGTACGTGAGTGCCGGTAAAGCTTTTCAACAAGCTCTATGGCTGAAGCAAGCGATTATTAGTTACGGGATTACACTCAATGATGCTCCAATCGTGTGTGATAATAACGGTGCAATGGACCTTAGTAAGAATCCCGTGCAACATTCGCGAACTAAGTACATAGAGATTCGCTACCATTCCCTAAGGGATAATGTTCAAAAAGGGAACCTTTTAATTAATAATGTACCTTTGGTATAAAACTTAGCCGACATCTTCACTAAGCCACTTAAGAGGGAACCTTTTCATTACTTGTGTCTAGGTCTAGGTTTAATGGAACATATACCTTGATTGTGCTTAATTAAGTCTGTTAGAAATTATTGTAAAAGTACCAAGTACCGTTAGTTATTATACCAAGTACCATTAGTGTTAGTAAGTATTGTTAGTGTTAACGCGGTACATGCTAAGTACTGTTAGTGTTAATGTATGTACTACTAGTAAGATAAGGACGAGTATATCTTTAGTAAAGATATATTATAAGTATATTGAGAGTATATCGTCTATGATATACTTATCTAAATAGAATATACTAGGGTTCCTTGCACTATAAAAGGAACATTAGGTGCATTGAGTCTATTGTACCTTTCTACAATCGATAATAGAAAATTGAATAGTTAGAGTATACTGTTGTTCTTCTTTGCTTTTATAAGTTAGATTCCACATAACTTATTAGAGTTTAGTAAGAGTCTCTCAAGTGCTCTAATTTGTTTGCAAGCTATTGTGCAATCCTTAATAGGATCTTGATCTATTCAAAGGGATCAACAAGTGGCATCAGAGCTTGTTGAGAAACTTTGAATAAGAAGAATAAAACCCTAAAAACCTTCACCTATAAAAACTTACATTATGTCTGAGGTAGGAGATGATTTTCAGATCCCTGATCTTATACCTCAGGGACAACCTCAAGTTGTGTAAGATGCACCTTTTATACCACCTCAACCCGCACAAACCACACAAACTTTAGTTGCGACACCAACAGCTACACCTACTCCCCACACTCTGTCTATTGTAAAACTTCCTATTCTCAAAAGTGATAACTATGAGACATGGGCCATGCAGATGGAACACTATATGAATAACATAGATCACATTCTGTGGGAGGTCATTAAGAACAGGAATTCTCCCAAAAGATACATTGGTTACCAGATGGTACATGTCTTGCTTTGCCTGCTGTCACTGCTGAAGACATTCATGCTGAGATCATGGAGAAAAAGGCAAGAACTGCTTTGGCTATGGCACTCTCAGAAGAAATTCTACCTAGCTTTCATCACTACAAAGATGCAAAAGTCATGTGGGATGCAATCAAACTTAGATTTGGAGGAAACGAAAAATCTAAAAAGATGAAGAAACTGGTGCTAACGCAAGAATTTGATAACTTCACAATTTCTAGTGCATAAGGGATTCATAACGGATATGGTAGGTTAAGCAAATTGCTTATTCAACTAGAAGTTCATGGACTAACGATTCCCAATGAAGAAGCTAATAAAAAGTTCTTCAAGGGGTTCCACCAGAGTGGAAAGTAATGGCTATGCACTTTATCACAAGAGATGATTTGGATATTACTCCATTTGATCATCTTTATAACAATCTCAAGATATATGAGATAGATGTTACAGGTACTGAGCCAATTAAAGCAACTGTATCAAAGCCTAACTTGGCTTTTGTGTCAGAAGACAACAACGGTACATACTCTCAAAATACCGTTGGTGGATCAATTAGCGGTACTTACTTCAAAAGCACCACCGGTGGACCAACTAACAGTACTTACTCTCAAAGTACCGATAACAGTCCATTTATGACTAAGAGTACACAAGGAAGATCTCCATCATTGTTCAATGAGAATGATGCCTTTTCATTATTTGCTGGTCAAGATAATAGACCAAGGTTAACCCTTGATAATTTTCTTCAAATGGATGATGCTGATTTAGAAGAAATGAATCTAAAGTGGCAACCTGCCATGATCTCTGTTAGGTCCAAAAGACTCTACAAAAGTTTTGGAAGGAAGATGACTGTTGATCCTAATGAACAATTAGGATGTGACAATTCAAAGGTTGAATGCTAAAACTATGGAAATCTTGGACACTTTTCTAGGAAATGCAAGAGAGATAGCTGAAAGTAGCAACCAGATGTCCAAGAACAACAATAGATACGGCCCTAGAGTCTCTAAAAGTGTCCAAAAGGAGAAAATAGAAGTCCTCGAACTCCAAAAGGCTCTAAAGCTTTGGTCACAGTAGATGGAGTGGTCAACTGAGCTCAAGTGCATGAAGAAGAAGAGCATGGTCTAATGGCTCTTTCTCATGGAGACACTGAGGTACATCCTTGTTCTAAAGATTGTGTTCTTCAATTTAACTGTCTTAAAGTAGAACTAGAAGAACAATATCAAAAGGTTAATACATGTACTGTAGAGGTAAATGCTTTTAAACAAGGTGTTGCTAAGTTAGAAGCAAATATAGTTTTGTATCAAAAAGGTCATCAAAACTATGAAGAGAAAATTAGGATTTTGACTCTTCAAATGAGAGAAAAAGACTTAAAAATCCAGGCATTTGAAAAACAACTTTTGAAAGTTATAGCTACTAATGAAGTTTTAAAAGCTAGTTTATATAATGAAAGAGAAGTAATAGTCACTGGCAAAAATCTTCAAAAGGCATTGGTAAGCTGATTAACTCTCAAATGTGGTATTATAAAACTAGCATAGGATACATAGAGGACCAACCTAGGATAACTCTGACTGACATGGACTTATCAAAAGGAATTTTTGATAGTACTAGTGATTCAAAAAATACTCCTGCCAATGATAGGTATGCTGAAGGAATGAATGCAGTTCCTCCATCATTATCAAGAATATTCATGCCTCAAAATAATGATAAGAGTGTAGAGTTAGATGAATCAACAGTTGTATATGGCAAAAAGTCAAATGATTCTAATTCAGACTCCAACAATTACACTGATTGCACCTCTGACTCTAGTATTCTGACCCAAAGTGAACCTATAGTGACTAAAAAGGTTGTGTATCCACCTCTTATCAGCACCTTTGTGCCTGAGGGATATGTGCCTACACCTAGTTCTGCTTCTATGTAAGTGAAACCTCCTAGGAAGGAAATGGATAGCAATGCAAAACATCATGGTAGTATCAAAAGGGGTGGCTTAGGTTTTGAGAACACTAGGACAGACTTACCTTTTGGATCTTCTTTGAAAAGAAGAGGATGTTTTGTTTGTGGTAGTCTAGAACATCTTATTAAAATTTTTACTATGTATGAATAAAATTGATAGACAACAAGCTATTAAAAAGGTCACTATAAATCATGAGAAAAGTGCACAAGGTAAAAATGCACATAGAAAAGGGAACATGGAACCACAAGCTGTTAAATCTAAGTGGGGTTATGCTCAAAGGGTGACTAAACAAAACAAGACCAACAAAGTTAGTCACCCTCAAAGCAACATAGAATTTATACCTAGGGCAATACTTATGAAACAAGGTCTAGTACCTTTAAGGTCAAGTTCTCCAAGTACTGGTTGACCAAAACTAAAAGTACTGCTAGACCAAATACAAGTACTGCTGGTCGAAAGTCTAGAAAACCAAAGTCCCACACACCTTCTAGGAGTCTATTTGAGATTGCTAAGTCACTTAGAAATAAGCCTTATGCAAAACCAATGCAAATGTGTGTTCCTAAGGGACAAAAATCATGTGTTCAACCAAGTACTGCTAAAACGGTACTGAGAAAGCGAAAGGTCAGCGCGAAGGTTCAAAAAGGTCTAGAAATAATGAACCTACTTATGTTTTTGACTATATAAATGGAACCATGAAATACAAGAGTGTTGTAGTCTTATAGGAAAAACTACTTATCAAACACTTAAGTATGTCGGTCCCACAAGATCCAAGCCTAATGTGGCTTGGGTCCTTGTTAAAAACTAATTTAGTTTTTATATGTGCATGAGCATCTAATCAATGAATTGAAGGATAACGGAATAGTAGATAGTGGATGCTCAAGACACATGTCAGGGAACAAAGACTACCTTGCTGAATTTGAAGAATTCAGAGGTGGACTAGTAGCCTTTGGTGGAAGTAAAGGCAGAATTACTAGCAAAGGAAAGATCAATACAGGAAGGTTGGAGTTTGAAAAAGTGTTCTTTGTTATAGAATTAAATGAGTTCAATCTTTTCTCAATATCACAAATATGTGATAAAAAGAACAAGGTACTTTTCACAGATACATATTTTTTGGTGGTCTCTTCAGATTTTGAGATGCCTAAGGAATATCAAGTACTTCTTAAAGTACCTTGGTACTCAAGAAGAGAGTTCCTCTACATCAGACACTAAGGATGACGATGATGATGCTCATATCTATGTACCAAATCTGCCTACTATCTCACCTACATTAGTAAGCCTACAACAGAAGCAACCAGTGATATCAAATGATGATCAAGCCTCATTTGATGAAATTCAGAGGCTTATAGATCAAGAAAAGAATGCCACAACTAATGCTAATAACTCTAGAGAATAACCCTTGGAATTACAAAGCTCAACAATACATATGTAAACTAGCGGTACTTCACTTACAAGTACTGCTGCCTCAAATTCTGTAAATACTGTCGATTCACTATAAGACATTCTTCAATCTATGGATGATGAAGATTCTTATGCTAGTACAAAGGAAGGAATCTTCTAAAATGCTTCCTATGATGAGCTGGGTGGAGTGACTGATTTCAATAACTTGGACACTGTTATACTAGTCAGTCTTATTCCTACTCATAGAGTCAATAACAATTATCCTATAGCTCAGATCATTGGAGATCCAAAGTCTGTTGTGCAAACTAGGAGACAAGTTAAAGCTAGTGCTGAAACCCATGCACTTGTGAGTTATATCAAGAAACAACAGAGAACAAATCATAAAGATACTCAACATTGTTTGTTTGCCTGTTTCTTATCATACGTAGAGCCTAAGAACATTTCTCAAGCTCTTGATGAAGAATCTGGGTGGATTCTATGCAAGAAGAGCTTATGCAATTTGAACTACAAAAAGTTTAGATTCTTGTTGACCTACTTTCTGTAAAAAGAGTAAATGGTACAAGGTGGGTTTTCAGAAATAAAAAGGATTAAAGGGGTGTTGTTGACAGGAACAAGGCTAGACTTGTTGCCCAAGGATATACACATGAATAAGGGATAGACTATGATGATTTTTTTGCACTAGTGGCAAGGATAGAAGCCATTAGGTTATTTTTTGCCTTTGCATCATATATGGGTTTCATAGTCTACCGAATGGATGTGAAAAGTGCTTTTCTATATGGCACCATTTCTGAGGAGGTATATGTATCACAACCTCTAGGTTTTGTAGATCCTAAATTCCCCAACAGAGTCTACAAAGTTATCAAAGCTCTTTATGGTCTTCATCAAGCCCCTAGGACATGGTATGCAACTCTTTCCAATTTTCTTTTGGAACATGGATATAGGATAAGGACCATTGACAAGACTCTTTTCATTAAGAAGAATGCTAAGGACATCATCTTAGTCGAAGTATATGTGGATGACTGATGTGTAGGAAACGTGTCGGTATATTTTAATGTAATACGTTATAGAGCAAATTAAGAAAATTTCCTTTAGGAAAAAGTAACAGTCTAAATAAGCTAAAGACGGATTAACTAAACACGAGAGTGATCCTGATACGTTGTACACGAAGAAATTGTGAATTTGAGACTTTCTTTTTTATTTGGACTATCGAATTAAATTGGTTTCGATTTTTATCTAAAATCCTACGTTCTTTTAGTAAAAGTGCATGAATCGCTAAAAACTAACTACAAGATGAATTTAAAACTATATTATTTATTTAAAACTTTATTTAATTTTATATTTAGACTAATAAATTGAAACTAATTTAATTAAACAATATTTTAATAAAAGTAATTATTATTTTTTTATTTTTTATTATTTTATAATTTTTATATGATTTAAACTAATAAATTGTGACAAAATAAAATAATCTTTTATTTATTAAAAGGAATATTAATTCTTTATATTTAATGTTTTAAACTAACAATTTGATAAAAGAGACGTTTTTTAATTAAAATGCCAGTTAAACTAAATGTATATTAAACTCAAAGTGAATTACTTGTATCAAAAGAGAGCGCAGCTCAGTTGGTTAAGGCGTTGGCCTATTGAAGGGCAGGTCTCGAGTTCGAGACCTGTTGGAGACAAATTTTTGCAATAATATTTTTGGAGATCAGATGGAATCAAAATTAACACTCAAATCTAAGCAGAACAACAATCAGCAATTAAATTACAACAACTAAATTATCAGCAACACAATCAAATATCAGCAAACCAAAATCAATAGACAAAAATAACAAGATAAACAGATAACAACAAATCAAATCCTCTATCGCAGCAATATAAAACTACCAAATCAGCAGACAAAATGAGAACACCAACTACAGCAATTTCAACAGGCAGACTTGCCCTATGTTCTGAACCCAAACACACTCGTTATCAATAATCATGAACCACACAGCAAGATCTACAAGAAATTTCAGCAATGAACGTACAAATTTAAAACTCAGGTTCGAACAACCTTATAAATCGTGAACAAACCAGATTCATACAGTCTAAATATTCAGCAGTATTAAAATCCAATATTCAGCAAACTCAAACTGAAACTAATTCAATATGTAAACTCGAAAGGCAGCAGATTATAACAATACTAACAATTAACTTTCTCACAGATACAATAACTAAAGCATAAGAAGTCAAACTTCAATATGCATTAAACAAATTCAGAGTAAAAAAAACTTCAAATCTAATACAAAATAGATTTATATCAGCAGAAACATTATCATAAACAGAAACATTCCCAAAAAAAGATCCAAACTCACAACAGATTATCAACTTCAAGCAGATTCACAAAATAACATAAACTAAATATCAGTTTATACTCAAATTTTATAAAAAAAAATTGACCTTAACCATTTTACTTGAAGATATCCTTTGCTGAAGAAATCAGGCGCTGAGCCGATTTATCTAAAACGACACCAAAACACCAAAACAAAGCGTATTACGTCAACCTCTCCACATCTATTACTTACCGAACCAAACCCTCGAACAAGGAACAACTTCTCGAACCATCAGCTTCATTTTGACATTTATTCAGTGGGAATAAACGTGCTCCCTATTTCTAACTTAATCATTCACATAAACTATTGATATGAGATTATATGAACAATTCTTACTTATAATATCAGTTTGTAGAGTTAGAAAATGCAAGAAATTTTAACCGTATAACAAAACTTGGATAAAAAGATATTAAAACTGAAAATCAACTTTTATTATATCGAATCAAACATTACAATATTTAGAAAAAAGAAAAATAAAATTTTCTAACTACAAAATAACATTATAACAGTAGAGAAAAAGGGATGAATTTATAATAAATGGCGGGGGTATTTATAGCTGGCGAAGAGGTGAGGATTTGTTAAAGGAGAATCGATTTAAGCCCTTGGATCATCTCTTCAGTCTTCTCTCTCTTGTTTATTTTGATCTGATGGCTGATAAATGCCTACCCTTACACGGATTGCCAACCTGGCACTAAGTGTGCTAGTTTGGATCCGATGTGGCATTGAGTGATTGGCCCTTTGTCAGGTTTTCAGTGAATCCACCAATCAAAATGAAGGGATGACGAGTTGAAACGCCACATCACAGCCTTGTACTAAGCATCTTAGTGTAGATCACGCATCGTCCTTCCCTTAATTATCTGAATAAGGGTGCGCGATGTGCAATCATTGATTTAATTGATGACCCCTAAAAACTAGGGTTCTTAACTATTGCGAATTCTTCCCCAAATTATTTTCACTCTCGTTTCTATTTTCTTTGTTTACTTTGAGTCTTTGACCGAAGATATTGACCAAAGAGTATAAATAACTCTTTCTTCTCATTATTTGTTATTGGGCATTTGGGACTTTTGTTGACCAAATATATGAACTTCCACCGTCTCTTTTGTTTGTTGATGGGCTTTCAGACCCAAAAGATATATAACTTCCATCCGTCTCATATATTACGTGTGGGCTTGGACCAAATGTTGACTTGGGCTCAATTTTGGGATTCAAGTAGTAACATAACTTTATTAGTGGGCTTTTCAGGCCCATTAAGCTCATGTGGGTCCCACTTATCCTCAAACTTTTTGCAAATCCGCGAATATAACGAACCCGACTTTTGGCCTTGATAAAATCTTCAAACTCGTGTCGATTTTTGCCGTTTTGTGATCTTGGTACCTACACACATGAAACAACAAAACAAGCATATACCATACAAATTTCATATAAAATATGCATTTAAGGTTTGTTTTGTGACATAAATGATATGAGTATTTCACTCATATCAAACTCCGCCTTGCTAAGCAATTGCCGTGTCCTCACGCAATGATAAAATAAAGCAACTAAATACATTTTTATTCGACTTTTGAAACTTTATTTTATACAAAGACATAATGTATTGCTTTCATTATTGAAAAATAACTTTTAGGATCATAAAACTCAAATAGATTCATCGTCCTCGACTTTTCACTCTTTCCATGCCAAGTTTAAAAACAAGATCGTTGTCAATCATAAGTTCCAATGTTAAGACCACTTATACAAGTAATTTGTGTTAAACTCAATCTCCTTTATTCCTAGTTGTATCTCTAGATTTTAAAGATTGTCATTCACCCAAAGGCTCATTTGACTTATTTAATAATTATTAGTCCAAAAATGAAGGCAAAAACGGTGTAAACCCAACACTCAAAACCTAACCTCATCCTCAAAAACCGTTGTCACTAAAGAAAGCCCACATCAAGGATAACTTAACACGATTTTAGGAATTAATTCCCGGATCTGAAATTTGGCTAATAGGACTACTTAAAGCAAAAATTATTCCTCCGCAGTCGATTTGACTTTATTTATAGAGTTAGCAACATTTACATAATACACCTTGAGGCTCTTTAAGATATAAAAGTGATCCTTATCTATGATCCACACCCTAAGGCTCCTTGGACATAAACAAGGGAATTGACATTCATCATCCACCCTAAGGCTCATAATGATGAAGCAATTTTTATTAAACACTTCACCATGCCATACACCCTAAGGCTCTAATGACAAGGCTAGTGCTACATGACTCCCACCCGAAGGCTCATATAGAATATGTTTTTATTTATTCTTCTTTATTTATGATACATATAGTAAGCCAAATTTGGCAATCCCATGATCAAAAAGTGCATGACGCTGACACCCTCAATGAGTTCTTACTTTAATTACAAGGGAAGAAAAAGAAGGAGTTAAGAGTTAAGATATTGAACCCAAACCGCTAAAAACTTCATTTATTAAGCAATTAAATATTTAAACGTGAAAAATAAATATGAGGAGAAGAGTAACACAAAAAACTTATACAAGGAAGACTTAACCTCAAAACTTATGATCAACTCTATCATCTCTTGTTCTCCATATTGTAAAGTCTCAAAGATGTGAGACTAATGGACATTTAGCCTTGCAAGTCTAAATTAAGTCTATATTAAATCAAAGTTTTGGGTTTTCAAGTCATCTATAGGATCTTGCATCTTCTTAGACTTTTTCAAGTTTAGAATCTGCATTTTAAATTTTCCTTGATAAATGACTTTCTAGGATCAATTATAGGAACTTGCGAAAAGTTCTTGTTCTTAACCCGTAAGAGTTAAGACTTTCGCATTTTAAAGTTCCTTATATAAAAGTCTAGCAAAACTTGATTTAAGCGGTTAAGGAATGAGCTAAGGTAAAAAACCGGTCGAGTAAAAAACTATTCTTATTTTCACCAACGGAAAGCCTACATTTGTATCAAAAACACTTATTTTATTTATTATTAAACAAAAAATTGCACTAAAAATTTAAAACTTTAACGAAAAACGACACTATTACGTTTGGACACGACAAAAGCAATTGTAAGCGATTATATCGATTGACTCCCCCATGCTAAAACCAAACATTGTCCTCAATGTTTCCTAGCTCAAGACTAACACCCCTTGCTAGAACATGAAGAGTCGAATGCAAAAGTCCTAACATGGTAAGAGTACGCAAATCTATAAGCTGTTTATTAATTATGCGTTAAGATAGAACGTTAGTCGATAAAAATCAAAGGATAACATATTCCCCATTTGACAATCAAAGTATGGAAGCTCGAGTGGACCGGGCAAAAACCGAAACGAGAGTCTTCAATGATTATGGACATACCTAACATTCACATCACAACAAAACACGAGCACGAGCTTGAAAAGATCAAGCCTTATTAGTGTTAGAAAATAGAAACAAGATAGAATGTATGGGACTCCCCCACAAGGCACCTCGTTTTTGTTAACCGAGTCATGAGCTCGACTCGGTCTGCATTCATTGGTCCTTAGGGAAAATGGTGAAAACCGGCATAATGGAGTAAAATCCATCATAAAACACGATGCTGGGGTCAAAGATCACATCCTCGTTGTCAGATGACAAACGAGAGGATGAAACTCCAACATAAATCTCTAAAAAGAGAGGGTGGTCGATGTCATAAATCATGAAATGGATATGGTATGCTCCCCGAGATAAAATCGAACCAAGATGATCGAAAAGTCTTTCAATTATTACATCGGTGAAAGGCCGAGATTTCCCTAAATCAATGATTCCGGGATCGAATACCTCGTCCTCGGGAGAGAAAGGAATAGACAACACGGTGTCTTCCCCCTATGCTAATCCATAATCATGTAAAGCACATGGTAATGGTGGGGTAAATGTCTCATCCATAGTGGTATCAACATGCATAATCTTGTTGACCTTGTCACTCTTTGGAATGTGAACAAAGGGGTCATGATACTCAAAATGAGTTGCATGAAAAACCCGCACACTAAGATCAAAGCGATTGGGATGGAGATTTGGAGTAGAATTATCAAACAGATATTCTATAAAGAAAATTTCTCCCTCCAGGTCAACCTTATCATCATAAATCGGGTGATCAAACCAAGGGTTTTCAAAACCATTATTAGAAACGTTCTCAAGATAGAGAGTGTTTTCCTTTGATTCATAAGACTTTTCCTCAAATTCCGAAGGAATGTCTATGGAAAGAAACTCATCAACCTCCTTAAAGAAAAGTTCATCATCACAAAGGGTGAGAGATGAAGGAGGTTTGATGGTTTGGTAAAGATCCATTGGAAGTAGTGAAATTGGGTTCTCAATGTTAATCACATTAATATCTCCCTTCGGATCGGTGCTCTCAAAATTCTCTTTAAACAATGGATTATCATTCCATGAAACTTCAAAAAGAGGATTCGAGTAAGTCACATAAGTGCCGTCATTCTTGTCATCACAAGAAATATCCGACAAAGTATTGAGTGTGTCATACTCGGATACAAGATCATCATTCTCACTAGAGGGAAGCTCATCGGGGAAATCATCGAGAATGGAAGGTAAATCATGAAGATCACGGTTGATCTCGGAAAAATCGTCATCGAGATCGAAAATGTCTTCACTTCTCGGTGGAAGTGGATCAAGAAGAGCAACAAGTTTATCGACGAACTTATCCAACGAATAGTCACTAACCCCACTCGGTGTAAAGTTAGGAATCAAAGGCTCTTCAATAGAAGAATGTGCCTTAGTATCATCTATTTGGTCCTTTGAAGGGAGTGGAGACGAGGTAATATTAAAACACCTTTCAATGGAACAAACATCTCCCTCCGGAATTAACTTTTCACTTTCCCGAAATGAGGGTTCTATGATTTTCCTTACACCCTTGTAAATGAGATAATCCTTTTTTGTGTTACTTTCAAAAGTTTTCAACAAGTTTCACACTTTCCATATTTTTAGAAACATATTTTGGAACTTTTTCCGCTTTGAAAACAACATTTTCATCCCCATAAAATAATTTTATCTCTTCTTTCCTAATATCAACTAGAACTTGAGCCGTGGACAAAAATGGACGTCCCAAAATTAAAGGCACACGAGGGTTAGTCTCATAATCAACAATTGCAAAATTGGCAAGGTACAAAAACTTCCCCACTTTAACAATGACATCTTTCGCTATACCAACCGGGTAAGCGGTGGTTCCATTAGCAAGCTCAATGGTCATTCGAGTGGGAGTAAGTTGTGATAGGTCTAGAGTCTTCCACATGGATAAAGGCATTAAGTTGATGCTAGCTCCTAGATCGGCTAGAGCTTTGCATTCCTCAAGCCCTTGGAAAACACAAGGTATCAAAAATTGGCCCGGATATCTATATTTCTCGGGATAGAAATCAAGGAAAACCGCTGAACAAGTCACATCCAAAGTAGCCTTGGTAACGTCAAGAAATGTCTCTTTAGGTGGAGGATTAAACTCGATCACATCTTGTGTTTTAGGAACCTAAGTGATGGGAGTAACCGGAGGTGGGATATGAGAAACATTTTTGAAATGTGATTCTCTTTCATTAAAATTTCTGGGTTCCTTTCCACTTTATAAGAAACATAAGGTTGAGGTCGAGAAACCAAATTCCTATCCAAAATATTATCATTGTGAACGGTGATGGACTTAATCTCTCCCTTCGGGTTTGGTATGGTGTTGCTAGGTAAGCCACCCGAAGAAGAGGAGGGTTTGCACATTATTGCTTCAAACATCGAAAGAATTTTGTTCTCAAATTTTGCTTGATTTCCCTCAATACGGTTTTGGCTTTGTTCTAATCTTGTTTGGTTAAGATCAATCTTGTTATTTTGCCCCTTGATCGTATTTTGAAAATCGAGTTTCAAAGTGTTCATTTGTCCTTAAAGATTATTTTGAAAAGCTTTCAAATTTGCCTCATCTGTTTTGATGTAGCTTGACAAAACATTTTGATTATTGTTTTGAAAACCTTGATTGTTTTGATTGCCATGAAATCCATTTCCTTGATTAAAATTCCCTTGGTTAGCACGGTTAAAATTATTCCCATTGTTTCCATTGTTGTATCTATTTTGAATCGGTTGAAAACCCGGTGGAGCAACATGATTCTGGCGAGGAGCTTGACCGTTAGGGCCATAAGTTCCCGTCGCCACAAAAGCACTAGCTTGATCAAACCCCGTGGTTGAACAAGCATAATTCGGATGTGCTCCACCACATAAGACACAAAAATTCTCAACCGCATTTATCGATCCATGAGGGTTCTTCCTAATCTCATTCAAAATCGTGTCAATCTTAGAGTCCAATCTAGCAATCTCAGGACTATATGAATTCACATGAGAAACAACCGGTGTGTTCCGTGAATATTGAACTCTAGATTTATTTTCAATGATACCCCACGCGTCTCTCGGAGTTTTCTTAAAAGATTACCACCCGCAGCGGCATTTAAAGAATCTTGTTCAACCATATTAAGTCCGTTATAAAAAGTATTTATTTGGTGTAACTCCGTGAAACCGTGGTGTGGACATTGTCTCAACAAATCCTTAAACCTTTCCCAAGCATCTCCAAACGATTCATGCACTTTTTGTTCAAATCTAGTTATTTCATTCTTAAAGTGAGTTGTTTTAGATGGTGGAAAGAAATAATTCATGAACTTAGACACTAGATCGTCCCATGTCAAAATCGAACCCGGTGGTTCTTTTTCATACCAACGCTTAGCATTTCCCTCGAGCGAGTACGGAAAAAGCATGAGCTTAATCGCGTCATTCGGCACATATCTAAACTTGAGAGTCGAGGTGATACAAAGAAAATTCTGAATGTGAGAATGCGGGTTATCTGTGTCATTGCCACGAAATTGGTCGACACGAATGAGTGATAAAAGACCCGTCTTAATCTCATAATGATCCGCCAAAATAGCCGACACAACGATTGTTTCCCCGTACCCTTCGATGGGTGCACGGAGCAATTCCTCCATTGTTCGGTTATCGGCCATATTAACAACAATAGGTGGAAGCTCGGGTTTCACTACTCGTTATTGACGATGTAGATTTGCTAATTATGATCCGGTGGTCTAACATGGTGGAATATGGTGGTGGTAGCCATTGTTGGTTTAGAGAGAGAGAAGAGAGGTTGAATGTGTGAGAAATGAAAATGTATTCAAATGATAAAATCACAAGCAACACCCCTCCTTGGAAGCTAAGGAGGGGTATATATAGCCACACATACAACATAAACTATACAACGAACCTAGTCTAGTCTAAACGTGTGTGACTATGATAACTAATGGGAATTCCTAAATGTCGTCACATAAAGTGAGTTTCCAACAATCTTCCCCCATGGGACGACGTGTAGAATTCCATACAATATTCTTCCTAACAAGTACAAAATGATTAAGAACAAGAGCTTTCATGAAGCGTCCAATGCTGATGAAGTCTTCTGAGGCCTTCGTCTTCAAGACGACTCATCTTTAAAGTAACTTGTAGAAGAAATACTGTCACGGCACGAGCTAAGTAACCCATACACTTCTGGTTAAGGAGAAGCTTCTGAATTAGCTTCCCCCTAATTCATGCCACATAAACTTGATGTAGAAGCTTTTTAAATAGCTTCCCCCTAAATTGAAAATCCTCGTAAGCAACTTCAAAGCTTTCAATAAAGCTTAGAATAATTAAGCGCACATCGGAATCTAACAAGCAAATCCCATCATATAACATGATAACGTTGCTAAGAGAGATTGAAAGTAAGGGGTACACCAAGTAGATCAACAACTTCTCTTCTCACGCTTGAATAATTCTTCTGAATTTTTCTTCCCCCTGAGAGTTCAAGTTATGCATACCAGAAAGAATCAAGACATTTCTTCCCCCACGTAGTTGAAGAAAGTAAATCAATCCCAATTATGAAGCTCAAATACTGAAGTGGACACTTTATCCCATTCATGAAGTTGACATCGTAACACCAGAGTCAATTAAGTCCCGGAAATGCACATGTCTTCTTCCGGAGATGCACCAGAGTCAATTAAGTCCCGGGAATGCATATAGGAAAATGATGATGAATAATTGCAACAATCAAACAATTAAACCTCGAATCAGTAGTGTACCGTTTAGAGATTGATAACGACACGAGTTAAAACACTGATTTTCTCTGCGGCTATGACAAATGTCATCCCGGAATATCTTCAAATCAAAAGAAGGTATGAAGTTCATCACGTGTACTCGTTGTGCGTTCAATGTGTCTTCTTCTTCCCCCTTGATGGTTTCGAAATTCGGAACCATCAACAAATCGTACGCACATAAACCTGAAATCTCGTGAGAATAATAAATAAGCTGAATAATATATTTTGTGAGAATCAGCTGTTGATCAAAAATCTCTTCTCATAAACTCTCCATGGCCACCTTTACCAACCCACGTGAAAGCAATTTGAAGTAACCACTGAAAGAATGAACCGGATACATCAAACGTGAAGCTGAATAAAAATCCTTCGATCTTGTGACTTAAGCTTGCACTATTATTGAATGAAGAACGGTGGAGAAATCTCTAAGTACTCAATGCATCACTGAAGAAGTCTATAAGCACAACACCTCTTGAAATTATCCACGTCGACTAAGCGCGTGACACTGAGTACAACAATGTAACCCCTTTAAGTGATAATAATCCGAGTCATCAACCATCCACCCCGAACCCGGAAACCAGATAACCAAGTCTTCATTCTAAGATTAAGCATGAGCAAGTTATCTATGAAAGATAAAATAAATACACGCCTTCGAAAAATCCGTCTTCAACGCCACGTAATTAATACCCGGTCAAACAAAATCTATAGCCACTAAAAAATCGCCCAATTTTTTCTTGGTCTCGTCTCAAATAAATTCTGTCACGTTGTCTTGTCTTTATCAGGTCACTTGTTGTCTCGACCCGATGATATATTTAAATCCCGACAATATCCACAAAGTTTTATTCAAAATAACTAATTTTGAAATGAAAATTTGTGTATATTGTGTTTTAATACATACGGCCCAACTCAAATTCTTTGTTTAAAAAAAATTGAGTCCAAGGCCCTCATGCGTTCAATTGTCATGGCCCATTGCAATGCTTATACCCGGTCCACAATTGGTTTATAACCCTCCACCACTCCTAATTTCACTCACGTATAACTTAACCATCAACAAACCATATCCTAATCACATCTTCGTTGTATCCGCCCTCACACACTCACTCCTACCAAACTCACATAGTAACCATCGCCTTTCACCAAACTTTCCCAACAGTTAAACCTTCATCCGCCCTTTTCTCTCCACCCATATCTCATCTCAAACAATTAAACAACGAATCCCATCAAATCTTCAATCAAATTATCATCTAAGTTGAAACCCACCGATTCATCTAGCCTGTATCTCTTGTCAACGATTATGAACACCATCAAGGCTTCAAGATCTGTTAAAGGTCTCGGGTAGGTTTGCATGTTGTTTTATGTATGATTTGAGTCTTAATCGAAATAATGAACTGATTATAACAAAATTGTTATACTTCTTTCATATCTTTCGTATATTAAAGAAGCGTAGGGGCTTTACACAGATCTGTGATAAAATAGTTTTCGAGAAATAGATCTTAAAGAGATCCTTAATCGAAAAAAATAAACTGAGATCTCTTGGATTTACTGTATTGAGTCTAGAAGGTGATTTAAGTGACGATGGGCATAGATTAGTTATGATGGAGTTGTGGTGATATAAGGTTGGATGTCGAGTCAACTCAGTGAGTGAACTGAGTCAACTCGGTAATTACCGAGTTGACTCGGTTGAGATGGATTCGGTCAATTGTTAAGTTAAAACTACATGGTCATGATTTGTTGAATCTGCATCGTAGTCAAAATTTTCAACCATCGCAGTCAAACATTAAAAAATTTCCATCACAGCCTAAACTTGTGAGTCCATCGCAGTCAAAAACTTTAAGCCATCGCAGTCTAAACTTATGAGTCCATCGCAGTAAAAAGACTTTGAGCCATCGCAGTCTAAACTTGTGAGTCCATCGCAGTCAAAACTATGTTGTCCATCGTAGTCTAAAACTTTGACCCATTACGATGGAACCCATCGCAATGAGAGTCCATCGCAGTCTAAAGCTTTGACCCATCGCAGTCAAGATGTAGAGTCCATCGCAGTCGAAGTCCCATCACAGTGTAAACTAGGACCCATCACGATGGTACCCATCGCAATGGTACCATCGCAGTCAATGCGATGAACCTGAAGCTGAAACCTTATCCACGAGTAGTCCTTGTTCCTGAAAATCCGGGAATGGTACTCTAAAAATTCTTCTGGGTAATTTTATCATCAGAAACAACAAGATAAGCCCAGAAAAAAATACCAGATCAATAATTAAGCCAGAAACCACTTTTGACCAATTTTTGAATATCAAAAACAAGATAACTTTTGACCACGAAGACAACTTTTGACCATAGATGAATAGGTTTTGATGAAACCAATGAAACAAAAAGGAAACATCTTTTGACCATGGCAATCTTACTGATGACATACAAATGACAGACAAGGACAAGAAGGTTATGAATGGTGGATATAAAAACATGTGAACGTGACAAAAGAATGAAAGATTCGGACCAAAAAATTATAGAACGAGACCCAAAAAAATTTTGACCACCAAATCGAAACAAAAAACATGATCCAAGGAATGAACCAAGGCTCTGATGCCAAATGTAGATTTGCTAATTATGATCCGGTGGTCTAACATGGTGGAATATGGTGGTGGTAGCCATTGTTGGTTTAGAGAGAGAGAAGAGAGGTTGAATGTGTGAGAAATGAAAATGTATTCAAATGATAAAATCACAAGCAACACCCCTCTTTGGAAGCTAAGGAGGGGTATATATAGCCACACACACAACATAAACTATACAACGAACCTAGTCTAGTCTAAACGTGTGTGACTATGATAACTAATGGGAATTCTTAAATGTCGTCACATAAAGTGAGTTTCCAACAGACGATGTCTATTTCTACGAGGAATGTTTTCAAGTCTATCATGATTAATCAAAAGTTGATTAGAACGTAATTGCATAAACCAAAATGACGAGAATTTAGAGGGTTGAAGAAAAAAAATAGATAAGAAGAAGATTATTTTTGGTATTTTTATTTTTCAAATCAATCAAAGATTGATAAAAACAAGGAGTAAGGATAATTAATATGGAAGTAAACTATCCACGTTCGACTTTGAAACATAGGTGAAAACCTAAACGTCTCGAGGTTCAATAAGTAAACAACGACAAAACTAAGGTTTATTACTACTTGAGTTGGTAAACTAATAATCGGTTCTCCCTCTCAATATATGCACGAAACGAGGTGGCTTAAAGCACTTAAAAAGCTTTTTCCTTAGACGACATTTTATAGCTCATCGCCTTATACCCACCTTATAGTTTGTATAAATCGAGTTCAAACTTTTTATTAGTATTTATCTATTATGCCTTTATTCTTTGTTTTGGATTCGAATACAATAGCTAGGTGATGAAATCCCAACTAAGGTTTGTGTTTTCACGCTTTTGGAGGTAGGTAAATTTATTGTTCTACGTAATATAATATATTAGCAAAAAAAACACGAAAACCCGATATTTATATTATTTTATAGAAAAATAACAAAATTTCCAAGGGATGGAAAAGGGTCTTCAAATCAACGATCAACAAATCACCACGAAAGAAATCGTACACAATTTCCCCGGCAGTGGCGTCAAAATTTTTGATGTGTGAGAAACGTGTCGGTGTATTTTAATGTAATACGTTATAGAGAAAATTAAGAAAACTACCTTTAGGAAAAAGTAATAGTCTAAATAAGCTAAAGACGGATTAATTAAACACGAGAGTAATCCCGGTTCGTTGTATACGAAGAAATTGTGAATTTGAGACTTTCGTTTTGATTTAGACAATCGAATTGAATTGGTTTCGGTTTTTATCTAAAATCCTACGTTTTTTTAGTAAAAGTGCATGAATCGCTAAAAACTAACTACAAGACGAATTTAAAACTATATTATTTATTTAAAACTTCATTTAATTTTATATTTAGACTAATAAATTGAAACTAATTTAATTAAACAATATTTTTAATAAAAGTAATATTTTTAATAAATTGTGACAAAATAAAATAAACTTTTATTTATTAAAATAAATATTAATTTTTTATATTAAATGTTTTAAACTAACAATTTGATAAAAGAGACGTTTTAATTAAAATGTCAGTTAAACTAAAAGTATATTAAACTCAAAGTGAATTACTTGTAACAAAAGAGAGCCCAACTCAGTTGGTTAAGGCGTTGGCCTATTGAAGGATAGGTCTCGAGTTCGAGGCCTGCTGGAGACAATTTTTTGAAATAATATTTTTGGAGATCAGATGGAATAAAAATTAACACTCAAATCTAAACAGAACAACAATCAACAATTAAATTACAACAAGTAAATTATCAGCAACACAATCAAATATCAGCAAACCAAAATCAATAGACAAAAATAACAAGATCAACAAATAATAGCAAATCAAATCCTCTATCGCAGCAATATAAAACTACCAAATCAGCAGACTAAATGAGAACACCAACTACAGCAATTTCAACAGGCATACTTGCCCTATGTTCTGAACCCAAACACACTCGTTATCAATAATCATGAACCACACAACAAGATCTACAAGAAATGTCAGCAATGAACATAAAAATTTAAAACTCATATTCGAACAACCTTATAAATCATGAACAAACCAGATTCATACAATCTAAATATTCAACAGTATTAGAATCCAATATTCAGCAAACTCAAACTGAAACTAATTCAATATGTAAACTCGAAAGGCATCAGATTATAACAATACTAACAGTTAACTTTCTCACACATACAGTAACTAAAGCATAAGCAGCCAAACTTCAATATGCATTAAACAAATTCAGAGTAAAAAAAAACTTCAAATCTATTACAAAATAGATTTATATCAGCAGAAACATTATCATAAACAGAAACATTCGCAAAATAAGGTCCAAACTCACAACAAATTCTCAACTTCAAGCAGATTCACGAAATAAGATAAACTAAATATCAATTTATACTAATTCTTTATAAAAAAAAATTGAGCTTAACCATTTTACTTGAAGATATCCTTTGATGAAGAAATCAGGCGCTGAGCCGATTTATCTAAAACCACACCAAAACGCCAAAACAAAGCTTATTACGTCAAACTCTCCACATCTATTACATACCGAACCAAACCCTCGAACAACGAACAACTTCTCGAACCATCAGCTTCATTTTAACATTTATTTTGTGGGAATAAACGTGATCCCTATTTCTAACTTAATCATTCACATAAACTATTGATATGAGATTATATGAACAATTCTTACTTATAATATCAGTTTGTAGAGTTAGAAAATGCAAGAAATTTTAACAGTATAACAAAACTTGGATAAAAAGATATTAAAACTGAAAATCATCTTTTATTATATCGAATCAAACATTACAATATTCAGAAAAAAAAAAAATTCTAACTACAAAATAACATTATAACAATAGAGAAAAAGGGATGATTTTACAGTAAAATGGTGGGGGTATTTATAGCTGGCGAAGAGGTGAGGGTTTGTTGAAGGAGAATCGATTTAAGCCCTTGGATCATCTCTTCATTCTTCTCTCTCTTGTTTGTTTTGATCTAATGGCTGATAAATGCCTACCCTCACACGGATTGCCAACCTGGCACTAAGTGTGCTAGTTTGGATCCGATGTGGCATTGAGTGATTGTCCCTTTGGCAGGGTTTCAGTGAATCCACCAATCAAAATGAAGGGATGACGAGTTGAAACGCCACGTCACAGCCTTGTACTAAGCATCTTAGTGTAGATCACGCATCATCCTTCCCTTAATTATCTGAATAAGGGCGCGTGATGTGAAATCGTTGATTTAATTGATGACCCCTAAAAACTAGGGTTCTTGACTGCTGCGAAGTTCTTCCCCAAATTATTTTCTCTCCCGTTTCTATTTTCGTTGTTTACTTTGAGTCTTTGACCGAAGATATTGACCAAGGAGTATAAATAACTCTTTCTTCTCATTATTTGTTATTGGGCTTTTGGGACTTTTGTTGACCCAATATATAAACTTCCATCGTCTCTTTTTTTTGTTGATGGGCTTTTGGACCCAAAAGATATATAACTTCCACCTGTCTCATATATTACATGCGTGCTTGGACCAAATGTTGACTTGGGCTCAATTTTGGGCTTCAAGTAGTAACATAACTTTATTAGTGGGCTTTCAGGCCCATTAAGCTCATGTGGGCTACACTTATACTCAAACTTTTCACAAATCTGCGAATAAAACGAATCCGACTTTTGGCCTTGATAAAATCTTCAAACTCGTGTCGATTTTTGCCGGTTTTTGTGATCTTGGTACCTACACACATGAAACAACAAAACAAACATATACCATACAAATTTCATATAAAATATGAATTTAAGGTTTGTTTTGTAACATAAATGATATGAGTATTTCACTCATACCAATGACATTATTTTTTGTTCAACCAAGAAGTCATGGTGTGAAGAGTTTGAATCTTTGATGAAAGGAAGGTTTCAGATGAGTTCTATGAGAGAGAACTTACTTTCTTTTTAGGACTTCAAGTCAAACAAAGGAAAGATGAAATATTTATCAGTGATGATACGTATGTTGCTGAAATCTTGAATAAATTATCAAGTATGGATACAAGGAGTACAAGTACACCTTTTGAAGCCAAGAAGTCTTTGTCAAAAAATGAACATGGTGCAAGTGTGGATCTTCACTTGTATAGGTCCATGATTGGGTCACTTATGTATCTTACTGCTTCTAGGCCAGATATTATGTTTGCCATGTGTGCTTGTTCAAGGTTTCAAGTCAATCCAAAGGTTTCACATCTACATGTTGTGAACACAATCTTCAAGAATCTCAAAGGACAACCTAACTTAGGTTTATGGTATCCAAGAGATTCCACTTTTGATTTGGAAGCTTAATCAGATAGTGATTATGCTGGAGCTAATAATGATAGGAAATCCACAACAGGAGGTTATGAATTCCTAGGAAGAAGACTTATATCTTTGTAGTGTAAAAAGCAAACTATTGTTGCTACTTCTACAACTGAAGCTGAATATGTGGTTGCTTCTCATTGTTGTGGACAAGTATTTTGGATTCAAAATCAAATGTTAGATTATGGTTTCAATTTTATGAATACCAAAATCTACATTATAATGAAAGTACTATATGCATTGTCAAAAATCCAGTATTTCACTCCAAAACCAAGCATATTGAAATAAGACATCACTTCATAAGGGATGCTTATGACAAAAAGCTTATTCAAGTTTTGAAAATCCATACAGATAACAATGTAGTTGATTTATTGACCAAGGCGTTTAAAACAAAGAGTTTTCAGTTCTTGGTAACGCATATTGGTATGCTTAACCAATAATTGCTGCATATGTTAAAGGGAGGTAATAATTGTATAATTATTATGTTGATTATATTGTATAGTGTTTGTAGTTGTTTTTGGTGTGATTATAGGTTATTAGATCAAGGTAAAAGAGGATACAATGAAAGTGGATTGCATGTACCGTTATTTATCTTTGAGGTACCGTTTTGAATACCAAGTACCACTAGGCATAATTGAAGTATCGCGTCTATTCCATGTACCACTATTTGACCGTTGTACCGTTGGAGGGTCTCTTTTGTAAAATTGGTGGTTTCCTCGCGCTTGGGTTTGCTTCCCATATATAAAACCACCCCAATTACATAATTGATTCACCTAATCTTTTATTTTAACATTCTATAACTCTAATTCTCATCTTCGTTCATAAAAAACAACAATGGCTGATCTTCAAGTGATCTCTAAACACAACCACGTTGCTAAGTTGATTCAGAACACTGTTTCGCATGATTTTCATGAGATTCTTGACATTCTCTTTAGAAGTCGCATACAATATGCACTTACTGTAAGTTCTACTGTGTCTATTCCTATTGTTGAACAATTTTGGAGTACTGCTGATACAAGAGATTTTGCTAGGTTGAAAGTTCGTTTCTCGGTATCTTCTCGAATTGATTACTGGTTAAATGTGTGACTCAGTTGTTCTTGGTGACGAAAAATGAAGTTGGATATCTATTCTATTTGAAAAGGTAAATGCGAAGCGAAAATAAACAAAGACAAATAATAAAGGATCAATGCAAATAATAAAACGAAAAGTAAAGCAAAACAATAAATAAAAATAAAACTAAAAGACGAATTTGATTAAAGACTGAAAAATAAAATAAGACAAACTTAAACTGAAACTAAAAGGAAGGCAAGTAAAAGTGCGACTAAGTAAAAAGACGGGAAAAATAAAGTTTAAAATTCAAAAATATAAACATAAAATAAACTAAATCTGAAATTACAAAACTAAGAAAAAGTGCTCATTCGGAAAAAGTCTTTCATCCGGAATAAATTGATTCATCCGGAATAAGTCTTTCATCCGGAATAACAGCTCATTCGGAATAAATGTTTATCCAGAATATTCCCCTCATCCGGTATAATTGCTCATCCGGAATAAAGGTTCATCCGGAATAAACGTTCATTCGGAATACGTTGCTCATCCGGAATAATCACTCACTCGGAATAAAACAGTTCATGCGGAATGTATGGCTTCGTCCTGAATAATTAAAAGAAGCTTCATTCGGAATATAAAGTTTCATCCGGAATATCCCCCTCATTCGGAATAATTGCTCATCCGGATGAAGGTTCATTCGGAATGTTTTGTTCGTTCGGAATGTAGGGTTCATCCGGAATATATTAAGCAAAAACCATTATTCGGAATAATAAGAAGAAAGTGCTGACTCGGAATAATTGTCTTGATTCGGAATACCAACTGATTCGAAAATAAACTACACTGATCCGAAATACTAAACTGATGCGGAATAAATTATAGAAAGCCTTGATCCGGAATCTGGGTAAACGAAGGAAACGAAGAACAGGGGTTGAAGAACTAGGCACAAATCCAATCAAAACTAACCAAAATCAACCAAAAGATCAAACTAAAATAACCACTAATGAAGAATTAACAATAACCAATCAAAATAAATCACTAAAACTAACACTAATGATCAAATCAATCAAAACCCACTTGATTAAAAACCATAAAAACTCAAGAACATAACACAATCAAATGTAAAGATTAAGCAAGAAAGGTAGAAGAAGATTAATTAAAAGCTTGATTAAAAAGCAAAGATTCAACAATAACAACTTTAAAGATTTAAGTGCTAAACATTAATCTAGAGAGAGAAAGCAATAATTCTAGAGAGAGAGAAACTACACCTAATCTATCCTAATCTACTCCTAAAACTAACCAACCCTCTCCTAACAAATGAGGGTGGTATATATAGGAGAGGGGAGTGGTTGGTGGCTTCTCCTTTCTTTCTTTTCTTCCGTCTCGTCTTTAAAGTCTCGACTTTTGGCACGGGATTTCTTTAAACTTGTCTTGAAATTTCTTCATAAATAAGACTTGAGTTCTTCGGCTTTATTAAACTTCCATCTTTGGACTTTTTCTTTGATAAAAGCCCGTGTTAGCCCGTGTTTTCCTTCCTTTTCACATTTTGGTCCTAAAACACAACAAAAACACAAACCACGCATAATTCCGACATTTACGACATAAAATATACGTTATGTTCTCGTTTTCATTATAATTAAGTGGTAAAAGGATGGGTGTTTTCACACCTATCAAATCCCCTACACTTGACCATTGCAATGTCCTCATGCAATGCATTAATTACAAAGCAAGATTTCACTTTTCATCACAATCAATCCACGTTGGCCTTTATTAAAGAGATAGGAAATAACAAAACAAGTAAAGAAAACAAAGACTTACCTTAGGGTTTTGGAATGTTATGAATGATTATCACCCTCAAGTTTCACGTTCCCCATACCAAGCTTAAAAACGAGATCATTGTTGTTATAAGTTAGCAAACTAACATGAACTCATGTGGGCCAATTATTTACTTAGACTCCCTTATTCCTAGGTGTATCTCTTATATTTTATTATTGTATTTAATGATCACGAGGATGCATTGTTGACTTATTTCGATAGTTATTAAGGCTGAAAACAAAGTGGGACGATTTAATCAATAGTTAGCTAAAGGACAAAATCTTTTAAAACTGCTTCTCGGGACCTCATAAAGTTCATATCTTGGCATAACTCGCTTCGCGATTTGAGACCTTTCTCGGACCGATATTTGGTAGCGACTTCTTACTTCAAATCTTGAGAGACGTTCGTGAAATAATGGTCTTCTCTTCATAATAGGAATTTCTTTACTTGAAGTTTTGAGAGATTCTTCATCTTTGGACCACGACTTCTTCATTTTTCTCCAATCTTTATTTTGGACTTTGATATACAACGATCCGCCTCCTTTTAGGACTTGGATCTATTTATCCTCATACCTTGTTAGGGCCTTTTTGGATAGACTTCTCCATGATCTTTACGGGAGTATTTGCTTTTCGCCGTGTGTCTCGATCCTTCATATTGATTTTTGATAAATGATTCTTCACATCACTTTTCGATCTTTAGCAACAAAATGTAGCCCTCATATCTTGTTAGGACCTTTTTGGACTCGCCAATCTTCGCATCCCGCTTTAATAAGTTATGCCTTGGCTATGAACTCTAATCAATACCGAGCAACTTTTAAACGATCTTGGGCTAGAAGCTAAGTAACTTTTCAAATCGCACAACCTTATTTATTGCAGATAAATTTATAAGCAAGCGATGGGAGAATAGGCTTATAATCAACTCACATAAATTCACGAAAGAATACCAAACTTATAATTGACTCTATCATCTCTCGTTCTCCACAGTTTAAAATCTCAAGGAATGAGACTCGTGGATGCTTAGCCAATTAAATCAACGTTTTGGGTTTTCGAGTCATCTATGGGACCTTGCAAACTCTTAGACTTTTTCAAGTTTAGAAATCGCATTTTAAAGTTCCCTTGATAAAAAAATCTCTAGGATCAATTATAGGAACTTGCGAAAAGTTCTTGTTCTTAACCCGTGAGAGTTAAGACTTTCGCGTTTTAAAGCTCCCTATATAAAAGCCTAGCAAAACTTGACTTAAACACGTTAAGGATACTAGCTAGAGTAAACTTAGATAAGTAAACTCGGGTTGAGTCAAAATATTCATAACGTTTGAAAATTAAAACCACTTTATTAAAATTTATTCTAGCAAGGAAGGAAAATAACCATAACAAAGGAAAATACAACTATACAACTAGGCCAAAATAGATTAAAAATTTTGAAAAATGTCGAAAAATCAACTTTTCCGGTTAAAATGAGGACAAATTCATGGAAAAGACCACTTAATTCGATAGAAGTCCCCCCTACACTTGATATAAACATTGTCCTCAATGTTTAAGCATGTGGGAGTAAACTCCCCTACACTTAGGACATTATGCACTTTGTTTAAATCTTGCTAAGGAAAGGACAACTAAATTGATTCCTATTTTAATATTGAAAAATATAAAATAGAGAATCAAAAGAGTTTAGGATAGAACCGGGAAGGTGGAAACACGGAATCATGGGTCATCAAAAGTCATAAATAGTGTGTCTCTGAAGCTCTAATCCCTGCACATGATAAGAAAGAAAACAAGAAACACCAACGGGGCTCCCCCTACAGTTATGAAGAAAAAAAGATAAAGATAGATTATCGGGTTGCCTCCCGAGAAGCGCTTGTTTTTGTTAACCGAGTCACGAGCCTGACTCGACCCCGAATTAAATGGTCCACGGGGAGGCCTCGAATGTAATACCGGGATCAAAAATCTTATCCTCGGTCCCGGAGGAACATAATAAATGAGAGGCAGGAGGATAAGTCATGAAAGGTAGAAAAGTCCTCTCAACATACGAAAAGTATGTGAGGTCGTGATCTACGGGAGGTGGGATGGGTAAAGGAGACAAATTGTCATCCCCCAAAGACAATGGATGGTCACTATTCGGCAATGCCGTAAAGGTATCAATCATAGAATGGTCAATGTCACCTCCCGGGTCAAAGCACTCATCCTCATTTCCTGGTATGAAATGAGGAGAGTAAAAGCGATACATCACCTGCTTAGGTGTTGATTGTGGTAAAAATACGACCTTTAGGAAAAGGAACGTAAAAGCGGTAAGTATTAAACAAATGACTTTAGGAAAAATCAAATGTTAATGACCCTTATGAAGTTCAAGTTCGTTTCCCAAGGAGGTATATGTGTGTGAAAAACTTGTTAAATGTTTGTGATTAATGATTGGTTTAGAAGGGGATGAGAAAAGAAGATGACGAAGACGTGAAAATTACTACTAGAAAGTTAAAACGTAAAACCTTAAAAATTACAAAAATAAAAATTAATTCTAAAAATTACAAAAAATTCACCAAAAATCAAAATTAATAAACTAAGAGTTTACCAATGATCAAAACTTTTTCAAACCATTTAAATAATTAAATATTCAATTTTTAAATGCTAATTAAAGCCCTAAAAATCAAATAAATTATCAAAAAGCCCAAATAAAGATTTTCAATTAGTAAACCTCTAAAATGACCTAAAAAGATTAAAAACTATTTTTAGAAATTTTTAAACTAATAAAAACTATTTAAAATGATTTAAAAACTATTAAAACTTAAAATAATTATAAAAATTAATCTAAAAGAGATAAAATTATTCTAAAAGTTGCTAAATTCCTATTTTAATGTATTAAAGCTAAGAAAAATGTAAAAAGTTGGTAAATGTGAAATTTGAAAAATAATAATAAAATAATATTAAAATAATATTAAAAATCCAAAAATTATAAAAAATTCTAAAAACTTGCAAACTAGTTTATTTTAACCTAAATAATCAGAAAATCAAAGTGAAATGACCAGAATACCCCTATTGGGCCCTCAAATGGGCCAAAACCAACAACAGTCAAACCAAACGGGCTTTTGGGCCCAAAAAGTCAAACTTGGCCCAATTGACTTGGAAAAGCCCTATATGACTCAAAATTTAATTCTAAGAACAAAACTCTAAAGGCCCAAAAGATGAATATGAGCTTATCACAGCTTATTAAACACACAGCTTATTCTTATTGGGCTTTTCAGCCCATTAAGCAATAAGCCAATGCCATAAGCTCTAATTTGACACACAACCTTCTTTTGGGATGCTTATGAGATCTGTAAAAAGAAATTTTGAAAATGCACACTCAATAAGCCAGAAATAAGCAAAGTATTATTTCACTAAAAGACAAAATAGTCGTTTTTGAGAAATAAGGCACCTCAGAAGCTCTAGTTTGTTGCAAAAGCTCACAAATAGCTTAACTAGGAATAATCAATCAAGAAAATCACAAAAAGCCAAGTAGAATTAGCTTTAAGAGCAAATAAGCTGGCTGAAAAAGCCAAATAAGCTAGTCTTCTAGCAAAAGCTTAACTAAAAGACTTGTAAACTTCCAAATATGGTATTAAGCTAAGAAAAATGATTTCTATTACAAAAACTAAGTTGTTGCATGTACCAATAAGCAAAACAGATTCAATAAGCCTTGAAACCAAGTTTGACCAAAAGTCAAACGCTGATAAGTTGAAATCAAACGCTGACAGGAACAAAGTGGACGTTGACACACTTAATGATGTGTATGGACTTGTTTTTCACCCTGCTGGTCAAGGTTTGAGTGCAAACCTTGTGAATCAAAGCTTACCAATTGGGTAAACTTGATGTGTTTTGGCACAAATAAGCCAATAAGCCAGTGGGCTTATAAGCTATCAACAGATAATTTCAAATAGCCAAATAACCTTTCAAGCAGCAAACAAATAAGATCCAAGCAGCCAATCAACAATCCTAATGCTAGAAATCACAATGCAACACCAAATGAGGTGGTCACTTTGCTGACGCAAATGACCACTTCAGCAAACTTTGATAAGCTATAGCAATCACAATAAGCCACCAAATTCAACAACCAGATAACCAATAGATAGCTTATCACCCAAACTATTCCCAAATCTGATTTCAGACCTTAGATCCAAGTAACAAAGAAGTTATTGGATCTGATGTGTTTGACCAATTCCAAAACCACTTCTATCAATTTTTGCAAAACTTCAAATCCCTTTTCCAAACTTTCAGAAACTTAACCAATGAATAAAACTTGTAAATTAAGACTTGTTTAGACCTCCCAAACCCTAAGAACCAAGGGCACAAGGCCACAAGGCCTTATGAACCAGTAATCCCAAACAATCCTTTATCAACGAATTTTCAAACAAACTTCTGATTTTTCAAACACAACCTACTGATTTTAATGATCAAATAGCTACACTAGGTGACAACTAACAAAAACCAGCCATAAAATACAAAGCACAAACACAAGAACACGAAATCATATACCAAAGTACAAAATAAGCAGAAACATGAAATTTTGAGAGGAATCTTAACAAGAGGTTATACCTGCCTTCCACAACATCCTAGGAAGGCCAGCTATGCTCCTTGGACCTTGTTCAACAACTAGAACAAGACCAAGGTACTTCAACAAGAAAGATGATGAATGCCTTGGTTGATGTTTCAAAGCAGAAACTCAAGGACTTGATGCCTTCAACACAAGCAGCAAACAACTCAACCAAGGGCTCTAATCCCTTCACAAGCTTGGTGTCAACAAGCTTGCAAGAGCTTATAGCTTATGGTTAAGGGTTAGTACACAAAAATAAGAAAAATCAGAACCTTCTTTCAAGCTTTTTCAAACTTGAAAAACCTTACAAAACATAAACGTCCTTGATCCAAAAGGTTCAAGCACACTTATAACAATCAATGGAACTCAGAATCACCCTTTAAACAACACCAACTTTCAAAAAACATAAAAAGGAATTAAAATTTTCTCAAAATACCAACTTTTATAAAATTTTGAAAAGGAATTACAAGTTTAAAAGGTAAAGACTGGAACCAAGGGACTCTCACATGTTGAGGTCTCCTTTTATTGGCAAATGCCAGGCTACACTATTCACAAACCCTAGAAGTGAATTCTCTAAAATGCCCTTAAGTCCTTGAGGCAGTTTGTTGTTGATGAGCTGTCCAAAGTGATCCCAAACATTCATTTTAGCTTTGTGATGAAGCAAAGGCTCTCAGCTGTTGATCTTGACACGTGGCATGACTTGGAGGGCAAGTAGTCACATGATAGGTAAACGGGTATTTGGGGGTGGGGTCCATTGTGAGAGGGAATAAGGGTTTTATGGTTTGGATGAGTTTCTGCACATGTGAATCACTCATGTGCAAAGGTAATTGAAAATTACCTTAAGTTTAAGTGGTGTAAATTCTGGGTGGGTAAAAGGTGAACAGTAACTCGTTTGATCCGATATTGGGGGAAGTTGTGGTGTTTGGCGCAATTTTCATGTTTAAATGTTTCAATAGCACACTTTTGGCCCTTGTTCTTCTTCTTTTCTTTAATTTGCGTTTTAAAACGTGTCAGCGCCTAAATCCTTTGTAACAACTTTCAGTCTTTGGCAATTTTGGCACAAAACTTTCCAATAAGGTTTACAAGGGTTGTTTTTGTCATTTTGAGATATTTCAAGGGCTGATCTTGGACAATGTTGATCTTCAAAGGTCTTCAATGTATCTTTGGCTTCATGAGGGACCATTGTTGACAATTTTGAATTGTTGAGGGACTAAACTTGCCATTTCTTCAAAGTAGAAGGACGATTTGTGTAATTTTGACAAACTTAAGGGACCAAACTTGTAATTATTGATATACAAGGGTTTTAAGTGTCATTTCTTCAATTAATGAGGATCAATCTTGTATGTCTTCAAGTTTTCAAGGGTATTTGTTGAGTATTCCATGATTTAGGGCCCGGTTCTTTGTACGGCTTCGTTTCTCGTGTCCGTTTTTCCTTGTATCTTGTGATCTTTTGTCTTTTTCATGATATCCATACCCAAAATACACAAGTAAATAAACACAAGCATATATATGGTATTTTATGACATTTTTTATGCATTTAAAGCCCGAAAAGAACGATGAGATCATGTATAAATGCCATCTCATCACTCCCCCATACTAAGCCATTGTCGTGCCCTCACGTAATGCTAGAATAAAGTATCTAAGCATCACCAAAGTTCAAATTTATTATCCTTTATTGAAGAGTAAAAGACTTGCAACATACTACGAAGATGTGTAAAGACATAACATATGATTTTCATCACGAAAGTGACTTTTAGGGTTAAAGAATAGAAACAAGCAAATGTCCCTTAGAGTAAACTTCGTCATCCTTGATTGTCATACATTCCATGCTAAGTGCAAAAACGAGATCATTGTTGGTACAAGTCACAATGCTAACACTACTCATACGTCCAAATTGTGTAATACTTTTTCCTCCCGTAATCCTAGTTATTATAAAAGGAAATGGGTTACTAGCATTTTTTATCTATTTGTCATGGATCACAAGTGATTCATATTGACTTATTTGAGTAGTTATTAGTCCGAAAGCAAAGTAGCACGATTTGATCAATAGTTAGCCGAAGGACAAAATCTTTTAAAACGGCTTCTCGTGTATCTCCTTAAGTTCATATCTTGGCATAACTCGTTTCACGATTTGAGACCTTTCTCGGACCGATATTTGGCATGTACTTCATACTTCAAATCTTGGGAAGACGTTCTTGAAATTATGGTCTTCTCTTCATATATTTGGAATTTCTTCACTTGACGTTTTTGAGAGATTCTTCATATTTGGACCACGACTTCATCATTTTTCTTCAATCTTTACTTTGGATTTTGATATACAACGATCCGCCTCCTTTTCGGACATGGATATATTTATCCTCATACCTTGTAAGGGTCTTTTTGGATAGACTTTCTCCTTGATCTTTAGGGGAGTAATTGCTTTTCGTCGTGTGTCTCGATCCTTCATATTGATTTAGGAATAATGATACTTCACATCATCTTTGGATCTTTAGCAAAAATAGAGCTCCTCATGCCTTGTTAGGGCCTTTTTGGATGATCGCCAATCTTCGCGTCCCGCTTCAATAAGTTATGCCTTGGCTATGAACTCTATTCAACCCCGAGCAACTTTTAAACGATCTTGCGCTAGAGGCTAAGTAACCTTTCAAATCGTACGACCTTACTTATTGCAATTATGATTTATTCCTAATGCATTGATCTTATGGGAAGAAAAAGCCACAATTAAAAACATATGAGTTTTTGAAAGAACATTTTCATGTTCTACGTTTAGCATGATCACTTGTCTAACTCTATCATTTCTCGTTCTTCACTATATAAAGACCTCTAATTAAAGAGACTCGTGAATACTTAGCCATGCAAGTCAAAATTAAGCCAAATTTGGATTAGCTTTCATTAAGACTATATCAAATCAAAGTTTTGGGTTTTCAAGCCACCTATAGGATCTTGCACTTTCTTGGACTTTTTCAAGTTTAGAGAATGCGTTTTATAGTTCCCTTGATAAGTGACTTTCTAGGATTAATTATAGGAACTTGCGAAAAGTTCTTGTTCTTAACTCGAATGAATTAAGACTTTCGCGTTTTAAAGCTCCTTATATAAAAGTCTAGCAAAACTTGAATTGAGCGGGTTAAGGAATGTAAATGGCTCCAAATGCCCATCAAGTCAAAAATTAACTCTTATTCTACCCATCGGAAAATATACATTCGTGTCTTAAAAACACTTACGAAAACTAAGAAAAATTTTAAAATTTGGTCATTTTTAGCCTTATTAGCAACTAAAACAAAACATTGAAAATTGGAAAGCGTGAGGGCGTAGCAAAGCAAGTACCTATTCACCCCCCATACTAAAAGTAAACATTGTCCTCAATGTTTCGAGTCTAAAGGTGGAGCACCGCCATACTAGAGATGAAGAATCGAATGCTTAGGATCTAGCATGGAAAGGGTGATCAACAATATATCTAAAGCCGTTTATTAAGTATGCTAAAAGATAATTGTTAGAACAATAAAGGATATGTCATAGATTCGTGAAAAACTTCTTCAAGCAAACGATGGAGGCTCACGTAAACGAACACGAGAGTCTTCAATCGTAGATGATGATGGTCTAGATAACACAATCACAAACAACCACGAGACAACGAGTTGGAAGGGTACAAGTCCCCTTATTAGTGAATAGTAAGCATAAAGGATAAGCATGGGATCTCCCCTACGAGGCACCTCGTTTTTGATTACCGAGTCATGAGCTCGACTTGATCCCCTCAATGCTAATTATCATTGGGGAAGGTGACTTGGTCGAGGGCAACCATTGAAGGAATTTCCCCACCAAAGTAGTGCTTAAGCCTATGTCCATTCACCTTAAAATTAGGACCATCATCTTGAGCTAGCTCGATGGTCCCATAAGGAAACACTTGTGTAATGGTGAACGGTCCTGACCAACGAGATTTCAATTTCCCGGAAAATATCTTAAGTCGAGAGTTAAAAAGCAACACTTGATCACCAACGTTAAAAACCCGGTTTTTAATCTTTGAATCATGAAACTTTTTAGTCTTTTCTTTAAAAATTAATGAATTTTCATAAGCATTATCTCTTAATTCATCCAATTCATTCAATTGTATTTTCTGGTGATGAGTGATCTCCCTCGGTCTTCAAGTCAAAGTTTGCATGCTTAAGGGCCCAATATGCCTTGTGCTCCAACTCAATGTGCAAATGACAATTCTTCCCATAGACTAACTTATAAAGAGTGCAACCGATAGGTGTCTTATAAGCGGTCCTAAATGTTGATCCCAAACTTAGATCGATTAAGCTTTGTGTATACGAGATTAGATCAAGTAATACACGTAGAGAAACCTTTGCTTATGAATAAAGTAACTAAGTGTTATGCGGAATTAACACTTAATCTAAAACACAAAGATGTTAAACAAACTTTCACTTGTATTAGAATGATCGTACTTGATTACAATGAAAGAGGTTTAACTTGTGAAAACTTATGAAAACTGATATATAACTTTAACCTAAAAGATCTTCTTTTATAGAACAAGAAGTCTTGTACAATAAGCTACGAATCAACTATTCTAGGTAAAGATAATAATAGAAAATACAATGTCGAGCTTATCTTTACCATACACATATAAAGAAACAAATAAACAAAAAGATTCGTATGAAGATATATTCCATCAGTGTCAATCTTCAAGGCTGTCAGCGTTGACTTCTTCAATGTCAACGCTTGGCTGTAAGCGTCCAATGTCATCCTATCAGCGTTGACATTCTTCTTATCAGCGTCTAGTGAACTGACCCATAATTTATTCCCAACAATCCTCCCCTAAACTTGATATCTATTCCAATGATCAAGTTTCTGAATAAAAACTTAAGGCTTAGGAGGAATCTTGCAAAAACTTCTTATGTTGGTGATAAACATATCTAATCAAGTCCTTGGCCACGTCACTAGTATAATCAATCTCCAAGGGTGTCTCTAGCATCTTCTCCAACACTTCTTTGGACAAGAAATAGTCAGCATCCACAAGTAGATATTCTGAAAACTTTGTAGAGCTCAAATGAAATACACCACAAGTAGAATAAAGCCTCCAATGAAGATTACTGAGATCATCTTCAAGATCCTTCCATATGGTAGGATCTGCTTCTCTTGGACCACACAAAGTCAAAAATGTGTTCCAAAGTCTTATTCCATTTGCTGAAGTAGGTGCTTCAGCTGTATACTTGGCCTCTATTAATCTCCATAGATGCACCAAGTCTTCTCTGTCTATGCTTGCAAAGATAGAAATGACTGAAGTGAAAGTATGTACCTCCTTTCCAAACCTGCCAATCTTCCAAAATCCACACTCATCTTCATCAAAACTGATGATTGGATTTCTGTCATCTAGAGGTACTACATTAACCAAATCTGAAGCTTCCAATGGAGAAATCTTGAGATGCTTCCTTATGACACCTTCAGTTGGATAATACACATCCATATCTTTGGGAAATTGGAGAGGATCTCCTTTCTTCACTGGTCTTTGAGCAATCCTCATCTCCTTTTGAATCTGCATTTCCTCAGCAAGCTCTTGTTTCCTTTCTTCTGAAAGAAACTGATAGACATTATTTTCTTGCACATTCCTCCAAATAGGATGTGCCCTATACTCTAACTCCTCAAAGGATAAAGCCAGCAGCTTCTTGTATGTCCATCTAGGTTGATGGCATCTAAGCAACTTGTAGTACAACTGCCTTCTATCTCTTTTGAGCCAAGTCTTGACCTCTTGTGCATTAAACCTCAAAATCACCTTTATGTCATCTTGTACCCTGAGAAGAACTTCCAACCCCCAAATTTGATATGATAAACTCATCTCTGGGTTGTCCATAACCTTGTCTTCCCAAGCATGGTACATTCTGGTGATTTCTGGTAGGTCCCAATCAATCTGATTCTTCAACTCACTCAATCTTTCCTTTGCTAACTCATCCCCATATTCAAGCCTTTCTGGATCTTCAATAATTTGAATACTTGAATCTGAGCTATCTCCTTCTTTATCATCACCACTCTCTTCCTCACTCTCAGAAGTAGCAACAAATGGTGATCTACTACTCCTCTTCAAATCTCTTTCCAAAAGTTGTGCAGCCAACTGTTCATCAAATGCAATTTGTGCTGCATCTTTCTTTGGAACATCTTCTTCAACCAATTTTCCTTTACCTTTGTCTTTTGGATCAATAATAGGTAAAGTAGAAGAAGGAACCTGTGTGGACACATCTTTGATGATTGTTGATGACTGGAATACATCAACACTACCTGCAACTTTGTCAGCGTTCAAGTTACCTCTATCAGCGCCACGATTACCTTTGTCAGTGCTGGATGTGTCAGCGTTCAAACCTGTATCAGCGCCCATTGTTGCTGTGAAAGATCCTTCCAAGTTTAATGGTGTCACCTTGGATGTATCAATAACTGGGTGCTTCTTCAAGTTGGTGAGTGCTTCAGCAACCTGTAAAGATTCACTAAATTGTGAACTCTTCTCTGAACTCTTCTCACTAGCTGTATGAATCAGCTCATCCTCTTCATCCTCTTCATCCTCCCCTTTGGAAGATTCCTCCATTAGACTCCTGCTACTTGGATTCTCCAAAACAGTTACCCTCTCCCTCAATACTTGGAGTTCACGGCCCTGGTTGTTGACAATTTGTACAAGGCTGACATTTTGCTTTTGCAAGCTAATGACAGCAACCGTCAATTCAGTCAAAGTCATAGGTTCCAATCTGCCCTCAGCTAGAATGGGGATTTGACCTCCCAAAATAGAATCATAGGGCATGGATGAGGTCTTAATGATGTTGGGACTGTCTTGACCAGCATCTAAGCCTGTGTCAATAGCCCCAGCCTCATCCATGTCACCAGCCACACTTGTGGAGGTGGTTCTCTCTGCAACAAGGCTAGGACCACTAGAGGAGAACACTCCAGTAGTCCTTTGGCGTTTATTCAACCTAGATTGTAATGGGGTAGAAGATGAAGTAGATTGTGTGGGTGTGGGTTGGTTAAGGGGTGTTTGGGATTGTTCAGGGATGGTATTAGCGTTGGGATTGGCTGTGTCAGCGTTGGGTTGGTCAATGTCCATGTGGTCTGGTGAAGGTAATGGTTCATGAATAGGCTCAAGTTGGGGTGCAGGTTCTGGTTGTGGTTGAGCAGCCTGAATTACTTCAAGCATGGCTTGGGTGAGAGGTATGGATCTGTTTGTGGAGCTCATTTTAGCAAAAATGGTTTTCTGTTGTTTAGGGATCTCATAAAAAGTGTCATGATCCCTAGAACAATATTCTTGTAAATCAAAGACCATTTGCAAAAATCTTGGGTAAGCCAAAGTCATTTTACTTCCCTTGTTTTTACACATCCCTTCAAAAATCATTTTTGAAAAATTATACTTAAGCCCACGTGTTATACAAACCAAAGCACTTGCAATTGACCTGTTTATTTCATTAAAAGAAGTACATTTTGGACTTAAGCATTGGAGAAGGACATGTATCAAATATTTCCAGTCAGAGGGAAATTCCTGCTTATGATATTTATTTAAAGTGACATCAGCAGGAATAGGATAACCCAATTCCCTAAGACCTTGTTCTATTGTTGCAATGGCAAGAGTAGTCACACCATCAGCGTCATCAAGACGCAAAGCTTGGCGAACCAAGGCTTCAGTGACCACCCATGTTCTTCCATGAACAGTAGATGTTAATGTGGTCACTCCATTAGCTGTTGTGGAACTAACAGTGTTCCAAAACTGTCTAATGTGTGCGACAGGGACTAATGGTGTATGAGAAAGTGCATACCTTAAGGAGGATGCATTTAAAAATGCCACCATTTGTGAATACTGAGGGAACAAATCATTATCAGCAGTCAAGTAAGCTACCATATTATGTTGGCTCTTGAACTCCAATGTTAAATTCTTTGAGTTGAACTTGGGTGCCATGGTGAAAGCTGTTTAGGTTATGTGATATGGGAAAAATCTAGGAGAAAAATGTTAGACAAGAAAATATGAATACCCAGAATAAAAAGATTAGCCAAATTTATAGGAGAGATGCATGATTTTGATTGGTAAAAAATGAGGCAGTTATATTCAAAGAGCAATGATGAAAATATTGAATCAAATATAACTTATCTCATGCATTAATTAAAAGTAACAACTCCCCAAAATTACGGCCAAAGAATAGTCAAAAATAACAACTAGGTAGGGCCCACTAGGTGTCAACGGTCAAAAATAGCCCATCAGCGCCCAACGGCTATATTTTCTTGTCAGCGTTTGCCGAAAGCCTTGTCAGCGTCACGATTGGACGTAACAGCGTTTGGAGAAAAACTTGTCAGCGTCTAAAAATAAAAATATTTAAAAAGAAAAAGACCTTAACAAAGTAATTTATCCTAAGGGAAATATCTTACAAGTTGATAATAATTACTGGGCGGCAAGCACTGTCCATTTATGCACACTTGCTTAAGCAAGATAGACACAAATGTCCTCTAGAGTCCCTTGCTAACCAAAATACTTACCAACAAAGTTATTTCTCAAAATTCTTTGTAACTCCCAGGTAAACCCATAACAAAACTATTCCCAAGCCTCCCATCAGACCACAACCAATTCTAGGCCAAAAATGTCTTGGCAGCATGCATAGTTTATCAACTTTGCATGCTACAGTGCCTCATGGTTTAGTAAAACTAACCCATACTCACCTGTGGACACAATCTAGAATTGTGATGAGAGTATTATAAGAATACCCAAGAGTCCTAAAGGTTCCTTAAACCTCCCCTCAAACTATGAGACATGAGTTTCTCAAAATATATATGAACATTAAAAATTTATGTCAAGATAGGAATATAAATATTCCAACCATCATCCATAAACAAAAACATGTCCAAATAGCTCTTCAAAGATCCATAAGCAACTCTGTATCCAATGGCATAAAGCTACCACCACCTACACATTTAGATTGAAAACCACAAAACTAACATTTGTTGCTGACAGCGTCCCGACAACACTTGTCAGCGTTGAAGGAACTCTTGTCAGCGTTAGACAATAATATCTCTAATCAACGGCAAAATAACACTTGACAGCGTTACATTTACCTTTGTCAGTGTTAGAAAAATAAAGTGGAAAAATCTAAATCATCACAAAGACCAATAACAATGCATTATCCTGTACATACTTTTACAAAAAGGTTCCAAAACACATATTAAGTGAGATTAACCATTCCAATATTTGTTACCAAATATTGAAATCTTCCAGCATCAAAAGGTTTAGTTAATAAATCAGCCACATTATCTTCTGTGGCTACTGTTAGAAGTATTTAAAGTGATGGTCAAAGAAGTGAAGTCACATATTATATGACCACCCCTTAGGGGGAGATTGTTAGAAGTATTTAAAGTGATGGTCATATAATATACCGTTGCGAAGCTCGTGGAAAATGCTATTCAACAGTGTCGAGAGTTCTATGTCATTATTATGCATGAAACGGGAATTAGTCCCGAACACACAAATGAGGAAGGCCTCCTATTCATGTAAGCCTTAGTATAAAAGGCATAACCATCCTCATTTGTGTGTGTGTCTCCCATTGTATCTTTTCTCTTCTTCTTGTTTTAGAGAGAGAAACTCTCCTTAGTTTCTCTCACTAGAATCATCTACCTTGTATCTTTCTAGTTCTTCTTCATCAAATCTAATATTCCATTCTTAGTTTTAATCTTGATCTTAATCATCTTTATTTCTTATTCTATAAGTCGTGTGTTCCAATCTAACAGCTACCCTATCTGGTTGTATTAAACCTTTCTCAAAGCAATCTCTTATAAAATGATGTCTAATTTCTATGTGTTTGGTTTTAGAATGATGTACATGATTTTTAATAATGCATAAAGTACTGGTATTGTCTACAAAAATCTTGGTATGCATAAAATTATACCCATAATCCAACAGCTGGTTCTGAATCCATAAGACTTGTCCACAACAAGCAGCTGCAGCTACATATTCTGCTTCAGTTGTAGAGTTTGCCACCACTGTTTGTTTCTTGCATTAACATGTACTTTTTCAAGTATACGTTTTTCCTTTTTAATGTAAACCCTATATCCTTTGCTCTGCACTGAATAACCCATGAAGTAGCCTTCATCACCTTTTGAATCAAATTTACCTAGGGCTTCACTAGTTTCTAAAACAACTACATGACAACCAAAAGGCTTGAGAAATCCAATATTTGGCTTCCTTCCCCAAAGTAACTCATAAGGTGTCTTATTATGTATTTTGTTGACCAATGCCCTATTTTGAACATAACAAGCTGTGTTAACAGCTTCAGCCCAAAAGGCTATAGGAAAGTGGGCATCAGCCAACATGGTTCTGGCTGCTTCAATAAGGGTTCTATTCTTCCTTTCAGCAACCCCATTTTGCTGTGGGGTTCTAGCTATGCTAAACTGCCTAGTAATCCCTTTCTTGGCACAAAAATCATCTAACAACTGATTTCTAAACTCACCCCCATTGTCACTTCTAATAATTTTGACCTCATTACCATTCTTCTTTTCAATCTGGGTAATGAAATTAATCAGACTTTGGGCAGTTTCACTTTTCTTGGCTAAAAAGAAAGTCCATGTAAACCTGGAATAATCATCAGTGATAACAAAACAATATGATTTACCCTTCAAACTTTCTATATTAGTTGGACCAAAGAGGTCCATATGCAATAAGTGAAGTGGTTTAGAACTAGAGTGCACCTGTTTAGACCTGAATGAGACCTTGTGCTGCTTGCCCTTAAGACATGCAACACAAGAGTGGTCATTGTGGAAAGCCTTTTCAGGCAAACCATCAACTAAACCATGCCTCACAAGTCTATTGATATTCTTAAAGTTTATGTGCCCTAATCTCCTGTGCCAAAGATTACTTTCATCTACTGAGGCTTTAGCATAAAGACATGACATCATTTTATTATTTATCTTAATTCCATTAAGATTTACATTATATATGTCTTTATGCCTTGGTGTTCTAAATTCTATGTATTTTTCCTCAGGGAGCTTGTAATCTTTACTTAACACTAAGCACTCAGTATCTGTGAAAAGAACCTTATTTTTGTTATCACACACTTGTGATACACTAAACAAATTATAATCCAGTTCTTTTACCAGGAAGACATTATCAAAACGTAGATTATTGGTGACAAGGGTTCCTTTTCCTATAATGGTGCCGTAGCCCCCTCCAAAGTAGACCTTATCACCATCTTGAATAGGAGTGAAGTTTGTCAGATAGTCTTCCTTTCCTGTCATGTGCCTTGAGCATCCACTATCCCAATATCCATAATCATTGATCTTCTTCTGAATGCCCTGCACATAAAGAAAACACATTAGTTTTCTTTGGGAACCCAAGCCTTGAAAGACTTGGATTCATCTGGTTGTTCAACAAGAACAGACTTGGTTCTCATAACAACCCCATTTTCATCCCTTTTTGACTGAAATTCCCAGTTAACCCCAATTGGTGTTGACATTGCCTTTGAAATATAATGAAACCTGTTGCATGTCATAGAAACACCAGTAGAATTAGAGTTTTGGTCTTGTTTTGGTCTCCATGTTAAGCTAGTAGAAGCTTTAGACCTATTTCCCTGTGGTTGCAAATACCTAGGTTTGGAAGTGTGTCTGTCAGCGCTGAAATTGCTCTTGTCAGCGCCCCGATTGCCTTTATCAGCGTTGAACCTAGGGTTTGCTACAGGAACCCATTGCCTATTAGACCAAGTGTTTGACTTTTGAAAAGGTCTTAGGCCTTGTGTGTTAGACCCTCTAGAAAAGAATGGGGCTGGTCTAACAACTTGTGAACTTTTGTTCACAAAGGTATTGGGTCTGACAGTGTTTGACCTATGTTGACTTTTGTCAGCGCTGAAATGGTTCCTATCAGCGTTGACATTGGAAGCGTTGACACATTTGTATGCCAAATGTGAGAAGCTACCACATGTGTAACAAGCTTTTCTAGACATAGTCTTAGGTCTAGAAGCAAAGAAGCCTGTTCCATGGTTACTAACTTGGCTTTTTGGTGACCTAGTATTCCTATACATCTCTGCATACTTAACACTAGGTTTTCTAACAGTTTGTGGGCCAAGGTCAACAGCTTTGCCAGTGGTAGGGTGTGTGATTTTAATAGGTTTAGGATCATTGGACTCCACAATATTATGGCTCGTGTTTGGTGTGGGCTCATTTGGACTTTCACACAACAACCCTCCCTTAACAAACAAAGTGTGGTTAGCTTTCTTCCACTCATCTAGGTCAGTCAGTTTTTGTTTGTATTCTTCAACTGGAGAAGTCACTCTAGGTGGAGGAATGAATTCCTTCTCTTGGAGTTCTGGCAAGCCAGTCCAAGATAAGTCCTTTGATTGGACACCATAGAAATCCCCAGCTGGTGGTGGAACACCAGTATAATCTTTCATCCCAATCCCACTCATGTCCTTAGAGTCTCTTTGTTTGCTAACACACTCTCCTAGGGATTGTGTGGCCTTATCAAATCTCTGGATTTTAAGACTCACATTATCTTTATTTTTGTTAGCCTCCTCTAACTGAGCTATCAAATCAAGATTAACCCTGTTTACTATATCTTGACAATCTTTACTTTGATGTAACTCATGTTTTAAGATATTTATTTGATCCTTTAAATCAAACTCCATTTTCTTATACTCAGCTACTGTCTTTTCTGTTTGGGTAAGAGCAATTTGATAATTAGATACTTTGCATCTTTCAGTACTTGCCTCATCTAATAATTTTACTATCTCTTGATTTAGTTTTTCAGTATTTAAACGACAACCCTTAGAACAGAAAGCATCATCATATACCTCATTATCTGATGAAGAGGAGGAGTGTGCCATGAGAGCATATTCAACATGCTCTTCTTTAACTTCAGCAACCAAAGCTCTGTCTTCTTCCTCATCCTTAGCCATAAAGTTCCAGCTCCAGTCCCATCCTCCAACGCCATCAATTTGTTGAACAGCAACCATGGCCTTGGGATCTTGGCTCTTAACCATTTGGCTTGAGGGCTTACCAGCATCAGATCTTCTTGGAGATCTACATTCCCTCATAAAGTGCCCCATCCTATGACAATTGTAGCACTCAACCTTTGATTTGTCAAATCCAGCAACATCCTTAGCATTAAAGGTCATCTTCTTCTTGAACCTTTTATTAAACCTGTTTGCTCTTAAACTTACAAGAGCCATAGTCCACTTGATGTCCATCTCTTCCAATTGTTCATCACTTATTTGCTCAAGATCTTCATATGTAATCCTTGAATCACTGGGCAAAGAAGCAATGAATGCACACACAGTATCTAGATCTAAACCAGCAGGTTTAATTCTATCAGCGCCAAAGTTGTGTGTGTCAGCGCTTGAGTATAAAGCGTTGACAGGATATGATCCAGCGCTGACAGACTGAGATCCAGCGTTGACACATTGAGATCCAGTGGCTGGATGTCCATAGAAGTTCATGGAATCAAATTGGCCTTCACTTTGTGAGAAGAAGGCCATGTTATTACTGGAAGATTTATTATCACTATCCAAAAGCCATTCATTCTCCAACAGTCTTAGTTTGTTGAAGATGTCATCAAACCTGGAGGTCTTGTGGGTGTTATTGACAAGAATGGATCTTGTCTCAATCTTCCATACATCACCAAGGCTTTTGAGAAAAGTAGCATTCAAGTCAGGGTCATCAATCTGTGTTCCCATGAAGGAAAGTTGACTTGTGATGTCAAGCAATCTACTTCTCACACTGCTGAGATTCTCATTTGGTTGAGCCTTAAAGACAGCATACTCATGCATGAGTTGCTTCTTCTTTTCATCTTTTGTGTCAGCATTGCCACCATGTGCTACTTCAAGAGCTTCCCAAATCTCTTTTGTAGACTCAAAGCGTTTGTACTTGTGCTGATTCTCATGACCTAGGGCGTGTTTCATGATGTTCAAGATTTTCATGTCCACCCTTTTCTTGGCTATATCTTCAACAGATACAGCTCTTCCATCTTCAGGCTTTTCCTTCTTATCAGCTTCAGGACAGTTAGGAAGGGCTACCCTTGCGACAATAGCAGCAGCAATCTTTTGAGCTTTGTTGAATGTGTTCCCATATTCAACAATCTCCCAAAGAGTGTAGTCATGGATGGCTATATATTGCTCAAAATTAGACTTCCAAAGCTCGAAGTTCCTGGCATCAAACATGGGAATTTTGATACTAGGGTTTGTGGAGTTGTTTTGTAGCAAAGCAGAAGGCTGATTTGTGCCAGACATGATGTTTTTAGGGTTTTGAGAGATTTAGGGTTTTTAGGGTTTGGTGTTTTAGGGTTCTTGCGTTACTTAAAGATCAAAAGTTTCTCAACAAGCTCTGATACCACTTGTTGATCCCAAACTTAGATCGATTAAGCTTTGTGTATACGAGATTAGATCAAGTAATACACGTAGAGAAACCTTTGCTTATGAATAAAGTAACTAAGTGTTATGCGGAATTAACACTTAATCTAAAACACAAAGATGTTAAACAAACTTTCACTTGTATTAGAATGATCGTACTTGATTACAATGAAAGAGGTTTAACTTGTGAAAACTTATGAAAACTGATATATAACTTTAACCTAAAAGATCTTCTTTTATAGAACAAGAAGTCTTGTACAATAAGCTACGAATCAACTATTCTAGGTAAAGATAATAATAGAAAATACAATGTCGAGCTTATCTTTACCATACACATATAAAGAAACAAATAAACAAAAAGATTCGTATGAAGATATATTCCATCAGTGTCAATCTTCAAGGCTGTCAGCGTTGACTTCTTCAATGTCAACGCTTGGCTGTCAGCGTCCAATGTCATCCTATCAGCGTTGACATTCTTCTTATCAGCGTCTAGTGAACTGACCCATAATTTATTCCCAACACTAAAGGCCCATAAAGCGTCATCAAGTTTGTCGGACCATGAAGCACGGTTTTCTCCAATTGACCTCTCTAAAATCCTCTTCAAAGCTCGGTTCGAAACCTCGACTTGCCCACTCGTTTGCGGGTGATAAGCCGTAGAAAGACGATGAGTAACTCAATATTTCTTCAGAACCTTTTCGAATTGGTCATTACAAAAATGGGTTCCACGATCGCTTATATTAGCACGAGGGGTTCCGAACCGAGAGAATAGTTGCTTCAAAAACTTCACTACCACAGGAGCATCATTAGTAGGCAAAGCCTTAGCTTCCACCCACTTAGAAAGGTAGTCCACCGCGACGAGGATATATTTGTTGCCATGAGACGATGGGAACGGCCCCATAAAGTCTATTCCCCAGATGTCGAAAATCTCACACACTTGAATTATGTTTTGCGGCATTTCATCACGTTGAGACTATTTTCCTTGACGTTGGCACGAATCACACGACTTCACAAGTGCGTGTGCATCACGATAGATAGAAGGCCAAAAGAAGCCGGCATCGAACACTTTCTTAGTCATGAGATTAGCACCATGGTGACCACCCGTGGGTCCCTCGTGACAAGCTCTAAGGATATTAGAAGCTTCGGCACCAAACACACAACGTCGAACGAGTTGATCCGCACAAACTCGAAAGAGATAAGGGTCGTCCCAAAAATAGAACTTGACGTCACGAAAGAATTTTCGTTTTTGTTGTGTCGTCATACCCTTGATTATGAAATTGCCCGCATGGTAATTTTCAATGTCGGCAAACCATGGGGTGGTGTCTTTAGAATTCACTACACCGAGAGTCTCGAGGGGAAATGTTTCGGTGATTTCCTTGTTCTCGAAAACATCTTTGTGAGGATCTTCTAGACGAGAGAGATGATCGGTCGCTAGATTCTTGGCTCCTTTTTTGTCAAGCACGGTGACATCAAATTCTTGGAGGAGGAGCATCCAACGAAGCAATCTCGGCTTAGCATCTTGCTTAGCTAAGAGATACTTGATAGCCGAATGGTCGGTATACACGATGCTTTTAGTCAAGACGAGATAAGATCAGAATTTCTCAAAAGCATAGACCACGACAAGGAATTCCTTTTCTGTTGTGGTATACTTTAATTGAGCCTCGGTCATCGTCTTACTAGCAACAAGAATGGGAGCTTCGGTAAGTTTCCTTTTGAGAGTTTCGAAAGCTCTAACACAATCCTCATTGAAGTTAAAAGGAGCATCCTTCTCGAGAAGGTGTGTCATAGGTCGAGAGATTTTCGAAAAGTCCTTGATGAAACGACGATAAAAGCCCGCGTGGCCTAGGAAACTCCTAACTCCCTTAACGGTTTTGGGATGAGGTAACTTGGCGATGACGTCTACCTTAGCTTTATCGACCTCAATCCCTTCCTTCGACACCTTATGTCCTAAGACGATTCCTTGTTTACACATAAAATGACATTTTTCCCAATTAAGCACAAGATTGGTTTCTTCACAACGTTTTAACATTTGCTCGAGATTAGATAAACACGACGTGAACAAATTGCCAAACACTGAGAAGTCATCCATAAACACTTCCATCTACTTCTCGATCATATCGTGAAAAATCGCCATCATTCACCGTTGAAACGTACCCGGTGCATTACAAAGTCCGAAAGGCATCCTACGATAAGCGAACGTTCCATAAGGACACGTAAACGTAGTCTTCTCTTGATCACGAGGGTCGATAGGGATTTGAATGTAACCGGAAAAACCATCTAAAAAGCAATAGAATTCATTTCCCTCAAGTCGCTCCAACATTTGATCCATGAAGGGCAAAGGAAAGTGGTCTTTACGAGTGGCGTCATTTAACTTTCGGTAGTCAATACACACCCTCCAACCGGTCACAACACGAGTGGGAATTAACTCGTTGTTTTCATTAGGCACAACGGTCATTCCTCCCTTTTTAGGGACACAATGGATTGGGCTCACCCATGGGCTATCGGATATAGGATAAATCATTCCCGCGTCAAGGAGTTTAAGGACTTCCTTTTTGATGACATCGTGAATTTTGGGATTTACCCTTCTTTGACTTTGAATTGCGGGTTTGTAGTCTTCCTCCATTAAAATCTTGTGAGTACAAAATTTTGGGTCAATACCCTTAATGTCGGATATTTTCCACGCAATTGCCCCTTTATGAGCCTTAAGAACTTTCAAGAGCTCGGTTTTTTCATCATTAGCAAGACCTCTTGCAATAATAACCGGCAACTTGTCATCACCTTCCAAGAATGCGTATTCAAGGTGAGAAGGAAGATCTTTCAATTCAAGGATAGGTGGTTCCTCGATTGAAGATTTTGGTTCAACACTCATAACTTCCATCGGCGGAAGAAATGGTGGAATAGAAGTATCATCACTAATCAACACCTCATCTTCATTGTAGATTTCATTTGAAGTGAGATCGCCTCCTTGGAATGGAGTGAGATTTGGTGTGGAATTAGCAATAATCGGATCCAAAATAGTGGGATTGCCACTTGACGAGCTATCGGAAAAACCTAACACTTGTGAAAACTCATCGCAAACCACATCAACGATGTCAATGTGATTGATGGTATCAATTGCATAAACATGAGAAGGTTTCGAGTTTTGAGTAGCGTTTATAACAAGTTCCTCTTCGTTGAATCTCAAAGTGATAGTTCTTGCATGAACATCAATAAGCGATCTCGAAGTATCTAAAAATGAACGACCTAAAATTAGAGGAACTTGAGGATCCGCGGGGATGTCAACTACTATAAAATCAACGGGATAGTAGAACTTCCCCACTTTCACGAAAACATCTTCGGCTACTCCACATGCTAAAATCGTAGAATGATCGGCCATCTCGATAGACATGTTCGAAGGAATGAGAGCCGGAAGCGAAAGCGATTTCCAAATGGAAAATGGCATCAAATTAATGCTCGAACCAAGATCGGCCAAGGCGAGGCATTCTTTCATATCTTGTATGTCACAAGGAATGAGAAACTTTCCGGGATCACCAACTTTTTCCGGTATGCGGTTAAGATAAACCGAAGAACAATTAGCAAGCTTTGAAAGCTTTTCCTTATCGCTCATCATACTTTTAAAAGTGGAAGCAAAACGAGGCATATACAACAACGCGTCAGCTAAGCTTACATCAAAATGCACTTGTTGGAACATCTTTATAAAAAGATCGATTTGTTGTTTGTTACGTTCTTGCAATTTCTCTTTGTTTCGTCTCGAAGGGTAGGGTAAAGGTGGTGTGGGTTGGTCATTAGGCAACGGCCTTGGAAACTCGGGTTCCACAATTGGTATTGGTTCAACCGTAGGTGTGGTTTGAGCGGTACTTCGTGGGATTGTAATGTGCTCCTTTTCGACCATCACCTCGGGTTCTTTCTCGATTTCCTTCTCCGTAGAAGTACTTGGACGAGAGATTGGTTCCTTGAAAGTTTTACCACTTCGTGTAGTAATAACCTTCATTTCTCCCTTCGGGTTTGCAATGGTATCACTAGGAAGACCACCTGAGGAAGAGGGTTTACACATGATTGCTTCAAACATCTTAGCCATTCGGTCCTCAAATTTTGATTGCCTAGCATCCGCTTTTAATAACTCTTGCTTAATCTCATGTTGTCCTAATTCCATCTTTTGTTGATTTTGTTGAAGACTTTGGACATTTCCTTCCATTTTGTTTGCATGAGTTTTAAGTTCATTAGCAAGTTCATTTTTTAGCTCGTTTTTCAACTCGGATCTTAAGCTAATCATCTCACGTTGCATGTTATCAAATTTAGCATCATTTCCTTTAGCATAATCCAAAAATTCCCCTTGCAAATTTTTAGTGTGAGCATTTTGAAAACCTTGTGTAGTGTTTTGAAAATCACGGTTTTGGTTTTGATTAGAAATTTGTCCATTCCCATTTTGATAATTCCCTTTGTTGTAATTGCGTGAATTGCCTTGGTAATTACCACCTTGGTTGTTGTTTCGATAATTATTAGCATTTTGGTTTGGTGGAGCTTGATTTTGGCGGGAACCTTGACCGTTTTGGTTGTAAGTTCCCGTTGCTACATAAGCACTCGAAGTGTTACCATCCGCGGTAATGCACTTGGAAAGATCATGAGCTCCACCACAAGACAAACAACTCTTAGCAACCGCTTTAACCGAAGCGGAATTTGAAGCTTCTTGAGCTTTCCAATGGGACATAAGATTAGAAAATCTATCAAAAAACCGATTTTCCTCATTAGCTTCATCATGTAAGGCATTAATGCTACGAGACGATGATGACGATGACGAACCCAAATTGGCAACACTCGGTGTGTTACGAGGGCTATAAACCTTAGATCTATTCTCGATGATTTGAAAAGCCTCATTTGTCGTCTTGCACAAAAAATTACCACCCGCGGTGGCATTCAAATAATCTCGTTCATGATCATTAAGCCCATTATAAAAAGTATCAACTTGATGCAATTCCGTAAAATCATGGTGTGGACATTTATGTAACATTTCTTTAAAGCGTTCCCATGCCATTGAAAAACTTTCATTATTTCTTTGCACAAATCGTGAAATCTCATTTTTCAAATGTGTTGTTTTAGATGGTGGAAAAAACTTGTTCACAAACTTAGAAACGAGATCGGCCCATGTCAAAATAGAATTTGGCGGTTCTTTCTCAAGCCAAATTTTTGCGGGTCCATCTAAAGAGTATGGAAACAATATCATCTTAATGGCGTCATGTGGAACATCCTTAAACTTGCTAGTAGCGGTGAGACGGTTAAAATTCCTAATGTGATAGTGGGGGTTGTCTTTCTCGTGACCTCTAAACTTATTTGCTTGCAACATCGACATTAAACCCGTCTTAATCTCGAAATTCTCCGCAAGAATGGCGGGAATCACAATGGCCTCTCCAAAACCCTCGGTGGGTGCTTGTAGCAACTCCATCATAGTACGATTAGCCATGACGACTTCTTGTTCTACAATAGGTTCAACAATTGGAGGTTGTTCTTCAATCAACGTCTCTTGATTGTCTTGCTTTTGAAGACGTTTACGAGCTCGTTTTGCTTGATTACGAGTGATCATAAACTTCACGAAGAATGGGAGGTGAGCAAAGAAGATTCTTTTTGGGTGTTTTGTGAATTTTCAATTTTTTTGTGTTTTTGATGATATTTAATTTTTTGGATTTTGGTTGTATCTTCGTAGACAACAATCTACAAAATCTCTCCTCGAATCAAACTTTTGATTAAAGAAGCCTCAAAGGAATGAAAACGATCACGTGGAGTGAACGCCTTCGAATGACTTTAGAACTTTGGTGAAAACCAAATTGTTCAAGAGGGTTTAGTCACAAAGAAACCAAGCAAATATATTATACGTAATAATACTTTGGGCGGCAAAACCCCCGATTAGCCTTCAATCTTAAAATACTCACAAGCAAGCGGGGAAACGAGGCGGCGCGAATCACTTAAGAGCCTTTTTCCTTAGGGTATATTTTATAATACCCGCCTTATACCCACCTTATAGTTTGTATTTTTCAAAATCGAGCTTCACGAAAGTATTTATCTATTTTTGCTTTTTTCTTTTTGTTTGAGATTCGAATACAATATTTGACTGATGAAATCCCAATTAAGGTTGTGTTTTCACACTTTTGGAGATATTGTTTATTTGTTGTGATACTTAATACAATATAGTAATAATATTTTCACAAGAAAAACCAAGAAAATCGATAATACGTATTAGTAGAGTTCTACTAATACAAATACTATTTATGGTTAATATTAAAAACAACAATACAAATTAATCACGACACACCTCCCCGGCAGCGGCGCCAAAATGATTGTGGTAAAAATACGACCTTTAGGAAAAGGAGCGTAAAAGCGGTAAGTATTAAACAAATGACTTTAGGAAAAATCAAATGTTAATGACCCTTATGAAGTTCAAGTTTGTTTCCCAAGGAGGTATATGTGTGTGAAAAACTTGTTAAATGTTTGTGATTAATGATTGGTTTAGAAGGGGATGAGAAAAGAAGATGACGAAGACGTGAAAATTACTACTAGAAAGTTAAAACGTAAAACCTTAAAAATTACAAAAATAAAAATTAATTCCAAAAATTACCAAAAATTCACCAAAAATCAAAATTAATAAACTAAGAGTTTACTAATAATCAAAACTTTTTCAAACCTTTTAAATAATTAAATATTCAATTTTTAAATGCTAATTAAAGCCCTAAAAATCAAATAAATTATCAAAAAGCCCAAATAAATATTTTCAATTGGTAAACCACTAAAATGACCTAAAAAGATTAAAAACTATTTTTAGAAATTTTTAAACTAATAAAAAATATTTAAAATGATTTTAAAACGATTAAAACTTAAAATAATTATAAAAATTAATCTAAAAGAGATAAAATTATTCTAAAAGTTGCTAAATTCCTATTTTAATGTATTAAAGCTAAGAAAAATGTAAAAAGTTGGAAAATGTGAAATTTGAAAAATAATAATAAAATAATATTAAAATAATATTAAAAATCCAAAAATTATAAAAAATTCTAAAAACTTGCAAACTAGTTTATTTTAACCTAAATAATCAGAAAATCAAAGTGAAATGACCAGAATACCCCTATTAGGCCCTCAAATGGGCCAAAACCAAAAACAGTCAAACCAAATGGGCTTTTGGGCCCAAAAAGTCAAACTTGGCCCAATTGACTTGGAAAAGCCCTATCTGACTCAAAATTTAATTATAAGAACAAAACTCTAAAGGCCCAAAAGCTGAATATGAGCTTATCACAGCTTATTAAACACACAACTTATTCTTATTGGGCTTTTCAGCCCATTAAGCAATAAGCCAATGCCATAAGCTCTAATTTGACACACAACCTTCTTTTGGTATGCTTATGAGATCTGTAAAAAGAAATTTTGAAAAAGCTCACTCAATAAGCCAGAAATAAGCAAAGTATTATTTCACTAAAAGACAAAATAGTTGTTTTTGAGAAATAAGGCACCTCAGAAGCTCTAGTTTGTTGCAAAAGCTCACAAATAGCTTAACTAAGAATAATCAATCAAGAAAATCACAAAAAGCCAAGTAGAATAAGCTGTAAGAGCAAATAAGATGGCTGAAAAAGCCAAATAAGCTAGTTTTCTAGCAAAAGCTTAACCAAAAGACTTGTAAACTTCCAGATATGGTATTAAGCTAAGAAAAATGATTTCTATTACAAAAACTAAGTTGTTGCATGTACCAATAAGCAAAACAGATTCAATAAGCCTTGAAACCAAGTTTGACCAAAAGTCAAACGTTGATAAGTTGAAATCAAACGCTGACAGGAACAAAGTGGACGTTGACAGACTTAATGAAGTGTATGGACTTGTTTTTCACCCTGCTGGTCAAGGTTTGAGTGCAAACCTTGTGAATCAAAGCTTACCAATTGGGTAAACTTGATGTGTTTTGGCACAAATAAGCCAATAAGCCATTGGGCTTATAAGCTATCAACAGATAATTTCAAATAGCCAAATAACCTTTCAAGCAACAAACAAATAAGATCCAAGCAGCCAATCAACAATCCTAATGCTAGAAATCACAATGCAACACAAAATGAGGTGGTCACTTTGCTGATGCAAATGACCACTTCAGCAAACTTTGATAAGCTATAGCAATCACAATAAGCCACCAAATTCAACAACCAGATAACCAATAGATAGCTTATCACCCAAACTATTCCCAAATCTGATTTCAGACCTTAGATCCAAGTAACAAAGAAGTTATTGGATCTGATGTGTTTGACCAATTCCAAAACCACTTTTATCAGATTTTTGCAAAACTTCAAATCCCTTTTCCAAACTTTCAGAAACTTAACCAATGACTAAAACTTGTAAATTAAGACTTGTTTAGACCTCCCAAACCCTAAGAACCAAGGGCACAAGGCCACAAGGCCTCATGAACCAGTAATCCCAAACAATCCTTTATCAACCACTTTTCAAACAAACTTCTGATTTTCAAACACAACCTACTGATTTTAATGATCAAATAGCTACACTAGGTGACAACTAACAAAAACCAGCCATAAAACACAAAGCAAAAACACAAGAACACCAAATCATATACCAAAGTACAAAATAAGCAGAAACATGAAATTTTGAGAGGAATCTTAACAAGAGGTTATACCTGCCTTCCACAACATCCTAGGAAGGCCAGCTATGCTCCTTGGACCTTGTTCAACAACTAGAACAAGACCAAGGTACTTCAACAAGAAAGATGATGAATGACTTGGTTGATGTTTCAAAGCAGAAACTCAAGGACTTGATGTCTTCAACACCAGCAGCAAACAACTCAACCAAGGGCTCTAATCCCTTTACAAGCTTGGTGTCAACAAGCTTGCAAGAGCTTATAGCTTATGGTTAAGGGTTAGTACACAAAAATAAGCAAAATCAAAACCTTCTTTCAAGCTTTTTCAAACTTGAAAAACCTTACAAAACATAAACGTCCTTGATCCAAAAGGTTCAAGCACACTTATAACAATCAATGGAACTCATAATCACCCTTTAAACAACACCAACTTTCAAAAAACATAAAAAGGAATTACAATTTTCTCAAAATACCAACTTTTATAAATTTTTAAAAAGGAATTACAAGTTTAAAAGGTAAAGACTAGAAGCAAGGGACTCTCACATGTTAAGGTCTCCTTTTATAGGCAAATGCCAGGCTACACTATTCACAAACCTTAGAAGTGAATTCTCTAAAATGCCCTTAAGTCCTTGAGGCAGTTTGTTGTTGATGAGCTGTCCAAAGTGATCCCAAACGTTCATTTTAGCTTTGTGATGAAGCAAAGGCTCTCAGCTGTTGATCTTGACAGGTGGCATGACTTGGAGGGCAAGTAGTCACATGATAGGTGAACGGGTATTTGGGGGTGGGGTCCATTGTGAGTGGGAATAAGGGTTTTATGGTTTGGATGAGTTTCTGCACATGTGAATCACTCATGTGCAAAGGTAATTGAAAATTACCTTAAGTTTAAGTGGTGTAAATTCTGGGTGGGTAAAAGGTGAACAGTAACTCGTTTGATCTGAAATTGGGAAGAGTTGTGGTGTTTGGCGCAATTTTCATGTTTAAATGTTTCAATAGCACACTTTTGGCCCTTGTTCTTCTTCTTTTCTTTAATTTGTGTTTTAAAACATGTTAGCGCCCAAATCCTTTGTAACAACTTTCAGTCTTTGGCAATTTTGGCACAAAACTTTCCAATAAGGTTTACAAGGGTTGTTTTTACCATTTTGAGATATTTCAAGGGCTGATCTTGGACAATGTTGATCTTCAAAGGTCTTCAATGTATCTTTGGCTTCATGAGGGACCATTGTTGACAATTTGGAATTGTTGAGGGACTAAACTTGCCATTTCTTCAAAGTAGAAGGACCATTTGTGTAATTTTGACAAACTTAAGGGACCAAACTTGTAATTATTGATATACAAGGGTTTTAAGTGTCATTTCTTCAATTAATGAGGATCAATCTTGTATGTATTCAAGTCTTCAAGGGTATTTGTTGAGTATTCCATGATTTAGGGCCCGGTTCTTTGTACGGCTTCGTTTCTCGTGTCTGTTTTTCCTTGTATCTTGTGATCTTTTGTCTTTTTCACGATATCCATACCTAAAATACACAAGTAAACAAACACAAGCATATATATGGTATTTTATGACATTTTTATGAATTTAAAGCCCGAAAAGAACGATGAGATCATGTATAAATGCCATCTCATCAGGTGTGCACGCGGTAGGACGGGGTGGTAACATAATATGAGAAATATCAGAAGACATATCTACCACCCGCGTCACCTCACCAGACCGAATCAAATGGAAGGTAGGGTCAAATCTCTCCACCTCCTCTACGATGGGAGGTGGCATGGCTAACAAAGAATGCTCATCAATAGCAAGAGATTCGGAGCTATCAATGTCCTCAATCCCCTCTTCAAAGAGAGGATTCACCTCACTAGATATGTAAGCGTCATCAAAATCAAATAAAGGGTTCGAATAAATCTTGAAAGTTTCCTTCGGAACGTCTTCATCGGATAGTGACTCGTCATCACTAGAAGTAAAATCATCATCTTGAACAAAAAGAGGATTAGAGAAAACCAAAGAATCATCTCTCAAAGTGTTGGTAGAAGGAACATCATCATTAAGAGCGACCTCTTCCGTAAGCTCCTCAAAAGTTAGCACATCACAAACCTCATCAAAGAATTTATCAAGACCAAAATCACTAATCTCACTCGATGTATCACAATCCTTAAATTCATTGGGGATATTAAGAGAGGGAAGTGCAATTGCGCTAGGACATTGAGCAACTAGATCATTAATAGTATTGTCATCGTCATCATCATCATAATAGTATGGACGCACAAGAGGAGGGGTATAATCACTAAGATTAGATACTTGCTCTTGTTGCTGTCGCTCTTGTTGCTGTTGCTTTTGCTCCTTCAATGCCTCGGTCAGTTGAATTAAGTCGTCATGCAGTTTCAAAAGAATGGCTTGTCTTTCTTCATTCAGAGTAGTGAGTTGTTGGGCAATACAAATTCTCTGAGAGGATTGATGATTGAGGTTGGGGTGTGGGGGCTCACAGTTATGAAAACCAGAATTATAGCACGGATGTGGCTCATAGTAAGTCATCGGTTGAGAAGAATTATAACACGGATTTGGTTCATAGTAATCCATCGGTGAAGAAAAATGAGAACACGGATTTGGCTCATAATAAGTCATTGGCTGACAATAAGAAGTATCGTGAGGGCCCCCACAATTTTGGCAACATGGGTATGGAGAAAAACCTGGTGAGTTTTGTGGATAGCTATTTCCATTGTCATAATTGTAACCCGGTTCTTGCTCGTGACCATACGAGTATCGAACCGGACACGAAACATGCCAATGAGAATCACTTCCACAATAGATGCAAGGGGGAATAGGAGGTGGATTAGAAAAGGACGAATTAGTCGAGTTGCACGATGGACAAAATCCGAATTGTATGTTATCTATATCGTTTCCGCACCGCTCACATGTACACCATTGACATGAGTCGTTCCCGTATAATCGTCTCCCACACCCGAAGCAATGGACATAAGAATCCATAAAGAAAAATAGATAAGCAAGAAGAATATTTTTGGTGCAAAACTTTTAAAAAGAGATGCTTTTTATGATTTTTCAAATGTTTTTGGGATTTTTGAAAATTTTTGACACGAAAAATAACGTTCACAAGTGAACGGATCCCAAAAGCCAACGCGTCTCTCACAAAAAACCGTTAATCTTCACGAAAAGAGCCGGCAGCGGCGCCATTTGATACAAGATATTTTGCTAGGTTGAAAGTTCGTTTCTCGGTATCTTCTCGAATTGACTACTGGTTAAATGTGTGACTCAGTTGTTCTTGGTGACGAAAAATGAAGTTGGATATCTATTCTATTTTAAAAGGTAAATGCGAAGCGAAAATAAACAAAGACAAATAATAAAGGAGCAATGCAAATAATAAAACGAAAAGTAAAGAAAAACAATAAATAAAAATAAAACTAAAAGACGAAATTAATTAATGACTGAAAAATAAAATAAGACAAACTTAAACTCAAACTAAAAGGAAGGCAAGTAAAAGTGCGACTAAGTAAAAATGCGGGAAAAATAAAGTTTAAAATTCAAAAACATAAACTTAAAATGAACTAAATCTGAAATTACAAAACTAAGAAAAAGTGCTCATTCGGAAAAAGTCTTTCATCCGGAATAAGTCTTTCATCCGGAATAACAGCTCATTCGGAATAAATGTTTATCCGGAACATTCCCCTCATCCGGAATAATTTCTTATCCGGAATAAAGGTTCATCCGGAATAAACGTTCATTCGGAATATGTTTCTCATCTGGAATAAACACTCACTCGGAATAAAACAGTTCATGCGGAATGTATGGCTTCATCCGGAGTAATTAAAAGAAGCTTCATTCGGAATATAATGGTTCATCCGGAATATCCCCCTCATTCGGAATAATTGCTCACCCGGAATGAAGGTTCATTCGGAATGTTTTGTTCGTTCGGAATGTAGGGTTCATCCGGAATATATTAAGCAAAAACCTTTATTCGGAATAATAAGAAGAAAGTGCTGACTCGGAATAATTGTCTTGATTCGGAATACCAACTGATCCGGAATAAACTACACTGATCCGGAATACTAAACTGATGCGGAATAAATTATTGAAAGCCTTGATCTGGAATCTGGGTAAACGAAGGAAACGAAGAACAGGGGTTGAAGAACTAGGCACAAATCCAATCAAAACTAACCAAACCACTAATGAAGAATTAACAATAACCAATCAAAATAAATCACTAAAACTAACACTAATGATCAAATCAATCAAAACCCACTTGATTAAGAACCATAAAAACTCAAGAACATAACACAATCAAATGTAAAGATTAAGCAAGAAAGGTAGAAGAAGATTAATTAAAAGCTTGATTAAAAAGCAAAGATTCAACAATAACAACTTTAAAGATTTAAGTGCTAAACATTAATCTAGAGAGAGAAAGCAATAATTCTAGAGAGAGAAACTACTCCTAATCTATCCTAATCTACTCCTAAAACTAACCAACCCTCTCCTAACAAATGAGGGTGGTATATATAGGAGAGGGGAGTGGTTGGTGGCTTCTCCTTTCTTTCTTTTCTTCCGTCTCGCCTTTAAAGTCTCGACTTTTGGCTCGGGATTTCTTTAAACTTGTCTTGAAATTTCTTCATAAATAAGACTTGAGTTCTTCGGCTTTATTAAACTTCCGTCTTTGTACTTTTTCTTTGATAAAAGCCCGTGTTTTCCTTCCTTTTCACATTTTGGTCCTAAAACACAACAAAAAAACAAACCACGCATAATTCCGACATTTACGACATAAAATATACGTTATGGTCTTGTTTTCATTATAATTAAGTTGTAAAAGGATGGGTGTTTTCACACCTATCATACTGCTACTGCTGTTACTCGTCATAATGAACCCTGTATTAGAGCTAGGGTTATTGATAGGAATATATATGTTATAGAAGTTTTGTTAAGAACATCCTTAAGACTTAATGATGCCAATGGCATTAGTATGCTACCTGACTCAGAGATACATGATGGCCTTGCAGCCATGGGATATGAGGGTGGTGGGGAAATACTTACTTTCTTTAAGGGTTTATTTTTACCTCAATGAAGATTACTTTTCATACTATTATTCGTTGTTTAAGCTCTAAAAGTACTTCTTTTGATCAAATTCCTACTGTTTTGGCATCAGCTGGTATTTGTTTGGCAACTAATAGAGTTTTTAATTTTTAAAAAATAATTTTTGATGGTATGAATAGGAATTTAGATGCCTCTAAGAAATTCTTGATGTACCAGGTTTATTTAGGTAATAATCCAAGACCAAGTCCCTAACCTACCTACCTCATCAGAAACATAGGATGTCCCTACTTTCACCAAAAGGACCTTTTATTTCTTGTCAAAGAAAGGTACAACTTTTACAGGGACTGTAACACCATTATTTACCCATATGTTAGCAGATGACGCTAACACAGAAGGTGAGGATCCTAGCTCAGCTAGTGAACCTCAGCAAACTCCCTCTCATCACACTCCCCAACGCTCTGGAGAAGTACAATCTTCTTCTTCTCATCATGAGGATGACCAACCCATCTCTGATGAGATGATCCACACACCTACTGCTTCACAAGATGCTAGTGGTTCACCACAAGACAGGGCAAAAGAGATGTTGGATTTTGCAAATTTAACTGCTTTTTGTACAAGTTTCTCTAAACATGTTAAAGATTTTCTAGATGATAAGCTTTGGCAATGCAAGAGGATTGAAGAGCTGAAAGCCAAGATCAAAAAGCTAAGAAGGAGAGAAAATCGTTAGATCAGGCATCACAGATCAATTCACAAAGCCTCAATTGAAGGAGAAAAAGCAAAATTTAAGGGCCTTCTGGAGAAAACAACTGAAAGAATCTAAACAGGGCAGGAATTTAGATGAAGCAGGACATTCTTCTATTATTCCAGCTACTTTTGGGGAAGGAAATTCTGAGGAGAATAATTTTACTTCTGATGATGATTTTAAACACTATGTGGACGACATTAATATGGAGGATCAACCACAGCCACAATGACCACCACAACAACAGTAGGTGATTCAAGAAGCAAACTGGAAGAAGTTTTATGAGAAGCTTGAACAGACTGATCAAACTTTTCTAGTTACTACAAATCCACAACAACAGAAGACACAGTAACTTCAAAGAAAGGTGATGGGTTTGACAAGACTGAGGAATTGGAGGTTGAAAGAACAGCTTCTAAAAAGAATAAGGTATCTGATAATACCTTGGTGATTGATGATAGATATGTGTCTATCGTTGGTGAAGAAAGTACTGCTGATGACCCAAGTACTGTCGAGCCTAATGCAAGTACCGTTAAAGGTGCAAGTACTGCTGGTCAAAGATCTTCACTTCCAACTTCTGAAGAAAGCTCTACTCCATCTTTTGGAAAAGATGAGACTTTAGCAAATATTTTGCTTGGTCTTAAGGAGAAAAGTTCAGCAGAGAAATCTAGACAAACAGAAGTTGAAAGAAAGGCACAAGAAGAAATTGTGAAAGCTTAAGAACCTTAAACAACAGAGCCACAACACGAACAGGTTGAAGAGCCACAAGCACAATAAGATAAACCTGTGGAACAACCAGAAGTTGCTAGTAAAGTCCAAGATAGAGGCAAGAAGGTGAAGACTTCAAAGCTTGCTACTAAAGGTATTATTATACGAGGTCAACAACCCAATGAGAGTGAAGATGAAAGACCTCTTAGGTTCACAAGGAAACAACCAAAGATTGACCCTAAAGACAAAGGCAAAAAGAAGTTATAGTCTGAATCAAAAGAAAAGGATGATAGTGATTCAGATAATGTAAATAATGCCATGAATAAATTTCATCAAATGGAGCATGATGAAGAGGTAGCTTGGAGGTTACAAGCTAGACTCCATAAAGAACAACAACAAGAAGAACTTACAACTAAACAATCATTGTTGGAAACACAAAGAATACAACAAGAGTGGAATATTGAAGAATATGACAGAATTCAAGTTGAACTTAAGGCAAGTGAACTTCTAGCTGAATCTTTGATAGCTGAAGAGAGATGCTTATGATGAGGAGGAAAAACCAAAAGTTGATTGATGACCTAGTCAGGGAGCAACAAAGGTTCTTTGCAGAGAAAAGAAGACTAGAGAGAGTTAAGCCCCCAACTACTAATCAACTACGGAATAAATGATGTCTTACCTCAAGAAATTGAAGCATTTTACTCCTACTCAGCTGGTTAGGAAGAATTTTGATGAAATCAAGGCACCTTATGAACAACACAAAATGAGAAAATTAAACTTAGTTGAGATTGGATCTTAGAAGAATAAGAAAGATATTGAAGATGTTAAGAAGTATCTAGGGCAACAAAGACAATTTGGAAGTACCCCCAGACTTGATGATACAAGTACTGCTAGACCAGAAGAAAGTTCTCCACCAATCAAGACTACTTATGCTAGGAAGAACAAGAAAGCTAAGGAGACTTCAAAGGAAGCAAAAACTCAAGTGTTGGATGAAGGGATAAAGCTCAAGGTGTTGAGAAGACTAATAATGTACAAGCGGTATATACACAGTCAACGGTACATTAAGGAATGGTACATAAATATTTAGAGGTAGATTCTGCTGCAACAGATCAAGAAGAGAGAACCTCTAGAGGGACTAAGAGAAAAAGGTCAACTAAGGGAAAGCAACTAGTAAAGAAGAAGGGAAAATATACAGCTTATGAAGAAAGTGATAGGGATGAAAGTTGTAGGAAGTACTTGAAGGTAGTTGGATTTGCATATCAATGCATGGACACAGAGATTTTGGGAAAGAAATCTTATATTACAAGATGGATATGTGCTACAAATCAAGGACTTGAAGCTCATAGAATAACCAGAACAGATGGAACATTTAGGATGTTCATGTTATTAGAAGATATCCTTCATATACTTGATAGACAAGATGTTCAAGATCTACACAGGTATGTACAAGGAGGAAGTGAAGGAAGAGAAGATGTCTTACTATTGCTTCATGAGTTGAACTTTATGTATGAGCTATATACTGATAATCAAGAGGTTTTGAAAGATTTAGAAAACAAAGTTCCTACTTATTGGAGATGCTTTAGATCATGTGGAGTGAATACATTGGATGTAGATGATGTTACTTACTATATGCTTCAAGAAAAAAGATATCCTTTCGGAAGAAGATTCCTAGAAAGGATGTTGGATCTACAACTGGAAGTTTTAGAGGAACCCAATGGTGCTTTGGAGTTGATCAGAATGACCAAACAACATATTAAGGATTTGAAGAAGGGGGAGGAAGGTGATAAAGAAACTTAAGTGTTTGAATTTTCGTCACACTTCATAAATGGTTATCAGTTCACCATGTCTAACCAACATTAGAACTGGCAAGTCCATAAGCAAACGGTTTATGGTAATGACTTCTTAAATCCGTTAATAGCTGGTAGTATGCTAAAAACTACATGGTCATTAACTCACCATGCTTAAATACAAAGAGTAAGATAGTCCAACGGTAAACGGTTCTAGGTAAAGACTCTATCAAATCCGTTGAATGGTTGACGGTCTACCAAAAATCGTAGGGTTATCAGTACACCTTATTCTTAATGAATAAAATATTGGCTATTCCAGAGTGTGCGGCTAACTGGTAAAGAGTAAATCAAATCCGTTGATAGCTGATGATTTGCTAAAAATCATAATGCCAATACGGATTGGTTTGTTTTTAACTATTTTATTTCAGGTGAGAAGACACAAGCAGGAATGTTGATTCATAAATAAACATTGGTGACATGTTCAAAGAGATTTATGCCTATCAAGGAGTTTATACAGAAGTTTTGTCATCATCAAATAGGGGAAGATTATTGGGCTAAAAGCTTAAAGATGACAAAGTCTAACACATGAAGACAACATGGTTGTTGTAAAGAATGTTCAAGATATAGAAATCACATTTTGAAGACAAAGATGAAATTCATGAAGCTTTGGAGTTCATTATATTAGAAGAAGATCTACAAGAAGTGTTTGAATACATTCAGTTGGTAAACAAATCAAGATTACCAAGTTCAATCCAAGTTTGAAGTGAAGTTTGAAGACATGTATTCTTATACATTCAACACACAGAAAAACAAGAAGACAACAAGTTATCATTCTTGTTTAGGGAGAATTGTTGGGAATGTTGGAAATTTGTTTTACGTATTAGAAAGGATCGGTCACTCCAACAATAGATTAAGTAGTAGCTCGTAGTCTAGTTAACTTAATAGTAAACAAACAAGGCCAAGCGAAGCCTACAAAATGTGTAGGCCGGCGGCCCATTGTAAGCCCAAGCCCATCTCATGGGCTTGGGTATATAAACCCTCTCCTTAGTTGGAGAGGGTGTGGTTCACTTCATAATTTCACATAGTTAAAGTGTGTTTTCTTCATACTTTCGCTCTCTAAGTGTGTGTGTTCTCACCATCTTTCTATCTCTTTCTCTCTCTAGAATATAAGCAAAATTTACAATATCCTACAAATCATTCCATATAAATTTTTTTTGTGTTTTTTATGGTTTTTTCTTGATACAAATCATCTACATAGTTGTGGTAGAGATTTGGTATATTTACTTTGGCTAAAAACACAAAATTTTTGGGTGTTTGGATCATTTTTTGGCTTAAAGTCTCGAATTGGTTCGGTTTTATCCAAGAAAAGTGGAAGTTGGGATCCCTTTGTACTATTGCGACACTAAAACCATCGCAATGTCATTAGGGTTTTGATTTTGCGACGCGTATTGCTACAGAGTTGTGACATTGCGACAGTTTTGTGATATTGCGACAGCCTAGTGGTATTGAGACTAAGTTGTGACATTGCGACAGGTTTGTGATATTGCGACAGGTTTGTGACTTTGCGATAGGTTTGTGATATTGCGACAAGTTTGTGACTTTGCGACAGGGTTGTGATATTGCGACAGTTTTGTGACTTTGCGACAGGTTTGTAATATTGCGACAGGTTTGTAATATTGCGACAATTGTGTTATTGCGATAGTTTTATGATATTGCGACGATTTTTGTGATATTGCGACAAGAGTTATTGCGACAGACCTTAGCAAAATTATTACTTAAAAATTTTCGTGAGTTTTTGTTTGTCTTGGAATTTTTTTGGTTTATCGAGCACATATTTCAGGGGTTTTCATCATTTTTCTTGACTTCTACACACGACAACAAACACATTTACTTTCTCTCATTGTTCGATCAACCTTTGTAAATCTTAACTTATCAAAATGGAGTTTACATCACTCACGGATAAGTCCATCCTCTCGGGTACGGATAATCGTCCACCAATGTTGGTGAAGACTATGTACGAGGATTGGGCTTCCGAATGGAACTTTATATGTTGAATAAAGAGAACGGACATCTCATTTGGGCATCGGTGCTCAATGGACCATTGGTATATGGTACTGTGATGGAAGGTACTATTACTCGTCCTCGCACAAAGGATGAATTAACTGAAGATGCTAAGATTCAAGACAAGTGTGATAAACAAGCTACAAACATCATTCTTCAAGCCCTTCCTCCAGATGTCTACAAACTCGTCAGTAAACAGAAAGTTGCCAAAGAGTTACATGATAGAATTCGTGTTCTAATGTAAGGCACCTCGTTAACTTAACAAGAACGAGAGTGTAAGCTATATTATGCGTTTGATAAGTTTGCCTATGTCCTTGGGGAGACTCTCAATGATTACTATTTGAGATTCACTCTATTGATGAATGAGCTCAACATCTATAGCCTAGCAATTCCTATGTTTCAATTAAACATCAAATATTTGAACACTCTTCCTTTCGAATGGAGCAAGTACGTGACGGCTGTTAAATTGGCTAAGGATTTGCATCAAACCAACGTGGATTAACTTCAAGCTTTTATTCAACAACATGAATGCCACGTGATCGAGGCTCGGTTGTCAACACCTCAAGTTCATGATCCACTTGCCATGTATGCTTCTCAACAAATGACTCCCCAATAAAACATGGCTTACACTTATCAACAACCATCATACTTGCAGCAGCCACCACAACACACCTATCAGCAACCACAACAACCATCTTATCAACCACTAATGATGCCACATCAAGCATTTCAACAAAGTGTTCTTCAACAGCCTTATCTACAGCAACCAACACATCAGGCATCACCATCACAAGCTATCAGTTCTCCAATGGGTTATACTCCCCAGCAAGGATATTTTCCAATTGAAGCACCACAAGCACAAGCCTTCTAGTCCAATGAACTTCCACCAATTCAAGCACCGGTCTTTACTTCAAATGATACACCGAGTGATGTCTTAAACCATCTCACTACCTACTTGTCAAAATTTGTTGCAACTAGAGGTTTTCCACCAACGAACAATCAGCTCCGCACTTCTTCAAATCCTCGATAACAAGCCACTATTCAAGACGGTCAAGTGACAGTGCAATCGATTCAGGGAAGGCAAAATACATATGGACCTACTACAAGAAACGTGAACGCTCAAGTTGTGACTTCTCAAGCTAGTGGAAATGGAAGCCCTATTGGTCCTCAAAAGGTTGTGACTTGCTACAATTGTCGAGGACAAGGTCATATGGCTAGGGAATGCACTCAACCGAAAAGGAGAAGGGATGCAACGTGGTTTCGTGAGAAGATGTATTTGGTCGATGCTCAATCTAAGGGAAAGATTTTGGATTCAGAGGAGTTAGCATTTCTTGTAGACCCAGGGGCAGCAGATAAGGAAGGCATTGCAATCGTCTCTACTTCTAATGCAGCATATCAAGCAGATGATCTTGATGCATATGATTCGGATTATGATGACATTCACTCAGCCCAAGCTGCTCTTGTTGCTAATCTCTCTCACTACAGTTCTGATATCGTCAGTGAGGTACCAACGACATCTTATATTGTTCATGATAATCCACATCAAGTTGAGCATGAAAATGACAACCTCAAACAACATTCGGGAACTAGTAACTCAAATGATGTGGTATACAATCCAACACATTTGAGTAAACCTCAACCAAATGTTACGACGGGTATGGAATCTTATGATCAACATGATTTGGTAATGGTGCCTAAACAGATTATTGATAACATGAATGTGGCTGTCCTACAAATCATAGATATGAATTCCAATCTAACCGTTGAGCTTGCGCTGTATAAGGAAAAGGTCAAAACTTTTGAAATGGTCCCTCAAGCAGAGAAATTAACTTATTCTGAATTTGACCAATTTTGTTTTGAAAGGATAGAACACTTAAACGAAATAGAATCATTAAGAGCTAATATTTCCAATGAATCAAAATAAAAAGAGTCGGTTGTAAATGATTTTCAAAAACTTAAAAAAGATTTCGAAACTCTCGAGTCTAAAAAGTTTGAATCAGAAATTAATGCTACCAAACTTCTTAAATTCAAGGAACAACAGCTTTTAAAACAATACGCTTCCACAGAAAAGATTCATCTTTTAACTAAATCGTTTAAAGAACTTGAACTTAAGCGTCTTCAAGATTTACCACCTAATCTAGGTTATGTAAAACAAGCTCAGGAATATATTCCTTGTCTTTATGATGTGACCCTAATTGGCAAATCGAAAGAAGCACCTTATGTTCGTGATACTGAGGATACAATGTCACTTGCGGAAGAAACTCGATCTAAAATGGTTTCAACATTCCATAAGCTTGATTATGTTAAGCATAATAAAGATCAATTTTATAAAAAACCCGTGTTCGCTTACAAATGGAATTATCTCAATTATTAGCTTTTGTGCCCCAAAGTTTGTCAGAGGAAAACCTTCCTAGTACGTCTCCTACACTTGTCAAAAAGGATTTAACTAAGTTAATTCCACCGCTAAGTAAGGTGTCAAATAGCTTAAATGCGGTGCACCAACACTTTGTCGATTTTGACAAGGTCATTAAGGAACGTATGACGGCTTCGGCGATAACGAAAGGTGAATGGAATTTTGAGCACACTAGAGCTGTGTATCGAGACGAAATTGTTCTGTTTGTAAACAATATTAAAGCTTGTCTTAGCAATATTGATCAAGATTTGCTTTTGGAAATAGATGAAGTTAAACGTGTTTTCAATGAAATGGATGATGCTTATGAAAACGGTTTACTTGAGATAGAACGAAATTCACGCCAAAATGATCAGCTTCTGAAGAAAGTGATGTCGCATAATATTGTTTCCGTCTTTGTGAATAATAGTGTTGATAATGAATCTATTGTGCATAATGTTGAATCTGTGGATAATGTGGTAGATAGTACTTGTCAAAAATCTGACGCTGAGTTTTTAAAGCTTCAAGATTCTTAATCTTCACTTTCAAAATGTTTTGATGAGATTTAAAAGCATTGTATTTCGCTTGAATGTAAACAACAATTTATTCAAGAGCTTTTTGAAACGTCATTCGAAGGTGTTAATATAGATGATGCAAATTTTCAAAAGAATTTTTGATTGAATTTACAATCAAAACAGCGTCAGCCAGGTGACAAGGTTGCTAAATCTTTGCCGATACACATAGATAAAATCTAAGGAGATTAACTGTGTGAACATACTTGAGGCCGTTGAGAATTTTAAACTTGATCTAGATAATCGAGTTTCTAAGATTTTGTCCAAAGTTGATAACTAAAAAAAAATACACAACTCTTCGATTCAATAAAGCCCGCATGTGCTGATACCACTGCACAGAATCAATCATTGATTGAACGACTGAATCGAAAGTAGGTGGAAATATCTGATTTGAGGGAACAAATTTGTGATAAAAATTTGGCTTTGGTTGAGTTAAAGAAACACTTCATACCCTAAAAGGTAAGAATGTTGTAGATAACATAGCCACTGTCTCAGCATCGTCCTCTAGTGCAATTTAAAGGAACCTCGTCACCGTCACACCACTTAACAAGGGCCCTAGGACTAAACCATCTCAAACATTGGTCACTAAAGATAAGGAAAAATCAAAACCAGTTTCTAATATTCCCGTGTTGCCTTCTATAGGAGTAAACACCACTACTAAGGCTCAAAGATCTAAGCTTAAAAGAAACATGAAGAATTATAGGATCTTACCCCATCTAGTAGTCATGTGAAGAAGAAAGTAGAAGCTACCCTAGGAATGTTATTACTGTTTTGAATAAAAAGAATCATGTAGCTAAACCTAAAGGCTCTACGGTTTTGCATCGTTCTAAGCCTACGATGAATTCTAATTTGAAATGTTGGAATTTCAATGAATGTATGTTTTCTAGTCGTCATGATTCTTGCCTTATTGACCATGTGAATGAGATGAATGCCCGGAAAAATGGTTTAGAATGGAAACCAACTGGGAAAGTGTTAACCCAAGTTGGTTGGGTGTGGCGCCCCACTGGTAGAACTTTCACTATAGTAGGAAATGTGTGCCCTTAACTAGGTTCACTCCTACTAAATCAAAGAAAGCCTGCCCTTTAACTAAGAGTACCAAGGCTACCAAAACACAAGCGTGTCCTTTAACTAGGAACACCGACACTACTGCAGGAAGCAAGTTCCCTTTAAATAAGTCTACTCCCACTGTAGTGCCCGGTAATAATCCAAAACCTCTGAAAGTTGGAACAATAAAACATCTTATTGGTAAAACTCACATTAGAAAACGCCAGAAATCTAAGGATAACACAAATGTTAGTAATTTTGATAATATTATATCTGTATCTGCTAACACTCCGGAACCAATAGTTTCCAATGCATTGTCTAGTGTTGTTGCTGAAAATAGGTGGTCCAAATTATTCTCTGGTATTTGGACTCTGGTTGCTCCAAGCATATGACCGGAGATCGCTCTCAGCTCAAAATTTCCGTAAGCAAGTTTCTTGGTACGGTTCGATTTGGAAATGATCATATTGCAAAGATAATGGGCTACAGTGAATATCATATTGGGAATATTATAATTTTAAGAGTGTATTATGTGGAAGGTCTCGGTCACAATTTATTTTCTATGGGACAATTTTTTGATGCAAACCTAGAAGTCGCTTTTCGAGAACATACTTGCTTCATCCGTAATTTGGAAGGGGTTGATTTATTGAAAGGAACTCGAGGGAATAATTTGTACACTTTGTCTCTACAGGACATGATGGCAGCTTCTCCCGTATGTCTTCTCTCCAAAGCATCAAAGACTAAGTCATGGTTATGGCATCGACGGTTATCTCATCTTAACTTTGACGCTATTAATTATTTGGCGAAAAACAAACTTGTTCGTGGTCTTCCTAAACTTACATTTCACAAGGACCATTTGTGTTCCGCGTGTACAATGGGGAAAAGAACTAAGAAATCACACAAACCCAAGACTGAAGACACCAACCAAGAGAAACTTTATTTGTTGCATATGGATCTTTGTGGGCCAATGCGTGTTGAAAGTCTTAGTGGCAAAAAGTACATCCTCGTCATTGTTGATGATTACTCTCGGTTTAGATGGATGAAATTTCTTACAACAAAAAAATGAGGCACCTAAATTTGTCATCGGATTTCTCCAGTTGATTCAAGTACGTCTCAACACTACTGTCCGACGCATTCGTACAGATAATGGAACCGAATTTGTGAATCAAATCTTGCGTAATTAATATCTGAGAAATCGTTCTTTGAAGTATGTCTAATTGAATTGATCACGGTTTAACGTGCGACTCAGTCGTATTTGGTGGATAAAAGAAAAGGTTGTCGTTGAGTAAAATAAAAATGCAAACTTTAACGTAAATGACAAAGTAAATAAAGTTATAAATGATTAAAAAGTAAATGGCTAAAAATTAAACCTTTAAAGATAAACCTAAAAATAAAGACTTTAAAAGTAATTAAGTAAATGACGAGAAATTAAAGCTTGACAAAAAGTAAATTAGAAAACTTAATAAAATTGCAAAGTTAAAATAATTCTAAGATAAAACAATTAAAATAACACTTAAGAAAAAAGGCGGGAAAAATGAAGTTTAAAACTAATACTGAAAACAAGAAGCAAAACCTAAGTCGGGAAACCAGAAACCAAACCTAATTCGGAATATGAATTCCATACTCAATCCGGAATGTGAACTAATAAGTGTGTAAACACTTATCCTTTTGCCACTAAAATCAAGGAAAAACAAGACCTAATCATGTGTTTAATGTCGTAAAAGTCGGAATTACGCGTGGTTTTGTGTTTTTGTGTTAAAATAGGTACAAATGATCAAAAGGAAAGAAAACACGAGATTTCACGGTCAAATGTTGAAGAAAAGTCCAAAAAGAGACGAAGACAAAGTCAAAAGACCAAAAGTGTGCCGAAGATCACGAAAACCGGAAAAATCAACACGGTTTTGAAGAAAAGATCGACAAAGCCGAAATCGAGCTCGTTCTTAGTGGATTTAATATTACTTGAGTTTAATGGGCCTTGTGGGTCCCGCATTTGCTTATTGGGCCCACAAGCCCATTTGGAAAATTGAACTATATGGATCTAGGCCCATAAAAACATTCGGATGGTTTAACAAGAGTGGCCCAAGCCCTTTTTCTACTTCAAGAAACGAATGGATAATTGGGCTCCAAAGCCCATTACACAAGTAAATAATAGAGGACGGATTTAGTGATTATTCACTTTGGCTTGGTCAAGGTCTCGGTCAACCCACATCCACCTACCATCACACACGTGTAACCCATTTACTCTCCACACAACACAATAAATAAACGAGATATTATTTTACCCATCCCATTTTGGACGTTACAAACTATGCAAGTTTTTCACCCACCACTTTCTTCCACAAAACACGCAGTTACCCAAACCCTAAAATTACCATCCCAATTAACTCACCCAAATTTGGGGGTTTTACCTAATTCGTGTGATTCACACGGATTGGGATTAAATCCCCATAGTTTTCAGATCAAGCACTATTGTGGTCCTCCCCTCTCCATCTGACGTGGCCAATCCTATTGATTTGATTGGCTATAACACCTCTCCACCACCAAACTTCCCAATCAGAGAAGTCCACATCACCCATCAACTAGCACATATAGCACAAAATTGCCAGCCTGGCAATCCGTGTGTCCTATAATTCATTCTCCACCGCAAGATTGAAGAGAGAGAAGAAGAAAGATAGATTCTACGGCTCAGATTGGATGCTTACAATGGAAGCTATCAAGAGGGTTTCCAAGGGGTTTGCCTATAAAAACCCCTTCATATCTGTAATTTTGGTGTGCTTTTTACTTTATTTTAATTTTTATGTCTAAATTCAAGTTTTTCAGTTTAATTAACTTTATATAAAAGTTTTATTTCATTTTACTTTAATTCAGTGATAAAAATATAAAAAGTCAAAAAATATTTTATTTACTTTTATAATTTTAATTTAGTTTTCAATATATTTTTAATTAGTTTATTTCAATTAATTATTTTAAAATAGATTTTATTTAATGTTTTTAAAAGTCTTTAGTTTAAAACAAATTAGATTTCAATTTAGATTTAAGTTTTATTTTAAAATTAGTTTTATTTAAATTGTTTTAATAGTTTTTAATATTAAATAGATTTTAGTCTAAAAATACTAAAAATATATTTACCAAAAACAAAATATAGTTTTACGTTTAATCGGATTTCAAATTCGAGTCGAGCCGAGGAAACAAACTTAATTGAACAAATACCTAGTATTAAAATGGCGCCGCTGCCGCTTCGCTCGTACGATTGACGATTTTTCGTGAAGACGTATGGATTTTGGGATCCGTTCTCTTTGAACGTTACGTTTCTTGCAACAAAAATAAAAAATACAAAAAAAAATCAAAAACTTAAAAATACAAAAAAATTTAAAATATCACAAAAGCAATTTCTTTCCTAAGAATTGCACCAAAAAAATTAAAAAAATACAAAAGTAATACTTTTTCCTAAAAGTATTACACCAAAAATATTACGTATTAGTGTTATTTCTTATTTCGATTTCTTTCGATTTTTATTGTGAATATATATTTTTCTAAAAAATACAAAAAGATTTTTCTTTTACTCTAGTATATTACGTAGCACAATAATTTACCTACTTTTCAAATAAGCCTTAGTTGGGATTTCATCACCTAACTATTGTAGTCGCATCCATAACGAAAAAAAGGCAAAATAGATAAATACTAGTAAGACGTTTGAACTCAAAATATACAAACTATAAGGTGGGTATAAGGCGACGCGCTATAAAAGGCCGTCTAAGGAAAAAGGTTTTTAAGTGCTTTGTGCCACCTCGTTTCCCCGCGTGCTTGTGCGTATATTGAGAGGGACGACCGATTATTGGTTTGCCAACTCAAGTAGTAATTAAGTATATATTTTTGTAGATTTTTCATATTGCTCCTCGAGAGGAAAATCCTTTTCCTCTCAAAGTCGACCGAGGTCACCTACCTCATTCCAAAGTTTTAATTGTATGCGCACTCGCGCGCATACATACATACCGATTGGTGTACCAAACTCTTCCAATTCTTCCAAAAAGAAGAAGAAGAAGAAAAACAAAAAGACCATCATTAAAGTCGATCCCGAGAATCGAGCTTTCGACAATACGATGGCAACGGATAATCGACCAGTGATTGAGATTATACAATCTCATGTTGAAGGAAACGATGACGCGATTGTGGTGCCGGATATTGGAGCTAATAACTTTGAACTTAAAACGGGTTTTATTCAAATGGTTTCCGCTACACCATTTTTAGCCAAACGTTTCATACAATTAGCCAACACCGTCAAATACAATGGGGTGCCACAAGAGGCTATTCGTTTGCAACTCTTTCCTTTTTCCCTCGAGGGACAAGCCCGGATTTGGCTTGATAAGGAACCACCCCAAAGTATTACCACATGGATCGACTTAGAGACCAAGTTCATAAACTACTTTTTCCCACCATCACAGACTACTTCTTTAAGGAATGAGATCATCACCTTTGAACAACAATATGGGGAAACGTTTAGTGAGTCTTGGGATCGATTTAAAGAACTTTTGAGAAAATGTCCACAACACGGTTTCACTAAAGTGCATCAAATTAATACGTTTTACAATGGTCTAACTCTAAATGACCAAGACTCACTTAATAGTGCCGCGGGGGGCAATATTCTTGTGAAATCAATGAACGAGGCTTGGGCCATAATTGAAAACAAGGCTAAAGTGCAAACCAAGAGTGTTAGGGCTACTATGGCAAGTGCTAGTACTAGTAATAATGAGGTGACTAATCAAATTAAGGAGCTTACTTCAATTGTGAAACACCTTGTTTTAAGAGATAACCCTCCCACTACACATGTGAATGCCGTAAAAGAAAATTGTGAAACGTGTGAGACTTGTGGTGGACCGCATTCATACTTTAATTGTGACAAGGTTTACAATAATCAACAAGAAGTTTATGCTTATAATAACAATGAAAATGAGCGGATTCATTTCAAACCAAATGTTGATGTTAACCATTTGTCTTACAAGTCTAATAACTATTTGGCTCCCCCGGGTTTTGTAGCACCACAAAGACCACACCCACCCACCCAAAATAGGAACCAAGGTCCTCAACGGGGTAATTTTCAAGGAAATTCTAATCAATGGGGTTTTAATCAAAATCAAAGGAATTTTCAAGGGCAAAACCAAGGGTTCAATAAACAAAATCAAGGATTTAATAACCAAGGTTTTCCAAATCAAGGATTTAATCAAGGTTATAATCAATATCAAAACCAAGGTTTTCCTAACCAAGTTTTTCCTAACCAAGGTTTTCCTAATCAAGGTTTTCCTAATCAAGGTTTTAACAATCAAGGGTATAATCAAATGAACATGCATAACCCTCAAATGGACTTGGTTCTACAAAAATTGACCGACCATGAACGAATTATGAGAGAGATGCAAGAATCGACCGATAAGAAATTTTTGACTATGCTTCAAAACCTTCGTCCCCAAGGTGCCCTCCCTTCGAACACCATGACCAATTCTAGGGCTAATGTTAATGCTATTACTACTAGGAGCGGTAAGACCACCGTAGAACCTTCCTATCCCCCACCTAACCAAGGACCCGAGATACCTTCTTCTTCGACATAACCTCCTTCTTCTTCCACTTGTGACATACCACCCGTTATGCATTCGTCTACACCTTATGTTCCACCGATACCCAAATTTTCTACCATACCTTCGGTTCCCAAACCGGTTCCTTCACCTTCCATTTCTATTCCTCCTCCTCCACCAAAGGATGTGAGTGAGCAATCTACTCCAAAGCCTTCATCTCAACCCAATATACCTTATCCCTCAAGGTTGCGGAAAGAGAAATTGAAGAATAAGGATGATATTCAAGTTTCGAACTTCCTAAAAATGTTCAAACAATTGAATTTTAATATCACCTTTGCCTAGGCGCTCACTCACATGCCTAAGTACGCTAAGATGTTTAAGGACCTTTTAAGTGATAAGGAAAAGTTGCTTGATATTGCCAATACACAATTGAATGAGAATTGTTCCGCGGTTCTTTTGAGAAAATTACCGGTTAAGTTAGGAGATCCTGGTCGATTCCTTATTCCTTGTAATTTTCCGGGTGTTGAGAATTGTATGGCTTTGGCGGATCTCGGAGCGAGTATCAATCTTATGCCATTGTCCGTGTGGAAACAATTATCTTTACCCGAGCTAGTCCCCACTCGTATGACATTGGAATTAGCTTACCGTACGGTTGCTTATCCGGTGGGGATAGCCGATGATGTTTTTGTAGGAGTCGACAAATTCACTTTTCCCGCCGATTTCGTCGTAGTCGACTATGAAATGGATCCCCGTGTTCCCTTAATTGCGGGACGACCCTTCTTGAGAACCGGGCGTACATTAATTGATGTAGCCGCGGGTGAAGTTATCATGAGGGTCGGGGATGACAAAATCGTCTTTAACATGGGTAAACTTTCCAAACATCCCGATGAGCCCGAATCCGTGAATTACATCGATGTGCTCGACGAAGCATGCGAAGAACATTTTCACGAGGCTTGTACGAGCGGGATTTCTCCTTTACCTCATGTTGAGACCGTAGCTTCTATTCCTCCTTCATTAACTCCATTTGGAGAAAGTGATTTTCTTTTACAAGAATTTGAAGCGAGTTTAGGGATGTGGATTTAAAATATGACGATTCTCCCACCGATTGGGAAGAAGACATTCGTACCATTGAAAGACATCTCAATGAGGACCATATTTCTCCACCTACTCCTAAGGAAGTTACAAACGATGATCCTAATTTGACTAAGCCTTCCATTGACAATCCACCGGATTTAGAGCTTAAGGATTTACCGTCTCATTTAGAGTACGTTTTCTTAGAGGAGGATAATAAGTTACCCGTCATTATTGCTAAGGACTTAACAGAAGATGAAAAATCCCGACTTATCGATGTGCTTAAGAATCATAAGAAAGCAATTGCTTGGAAAATCTCCGACATTCGCAGAATTGATCCTAATTTTTGTACTCATAAAATTCTCATGGAAGATGACTTTAAACACGCAATCCGAAATCAAAGAAGGGTTAATCCAAAAATTCATGAAGTCATTAAGAAAGAAGTTATCAAACTTCTGGATGCCGGAATGATTTACCCTATCTCGGATTCGCCATGGGTTAGTCCCGTCCATTGTGTGCCTAAGAAAGGCGGAATCACCGTTGTTCCCAATGAAAACAACGAGTTGATTCCTACTCGACTCGTAACGGGTTGGCGAGTTCGTATCGATTATCGTAAGCTCAATGATGCCACTCGTAAGGATCATTTCCCTCTCCCTTTCATGGATCAAATGCTCAAGCGTTTAGCGGGTAATGATTTCTATTGTTTCTTAGATGGTTTTTCCGGATATTTCAAATCCCTATCGATCCAAAAGACCAAGAGAAAACCACATTCACTTGTCCTTATGGAACATTTGCTTACAAACGAATGCCTTTCGGCTTATGCAATGCTCCCGGGACTTTCCAAAGGTGTATGATGGCGATATTTCATGACATGGTTAAAGAAACTATGGAAGTCTTTATAGACAATTTCTCGGTCTATGGTGATTCTTTCTCTTCTTGCCTTGCTAATTTAGAACGTATGCTTAAACGGTGTGAAGACACTCGTCTCGTTCTTAATTGGAAAAAATGCCATTTCATGGTAAAAGAAGGCATCATCCTCAGTCATAAAATTTCCAAAGCCGGTATCGAAGTCGACCATGCTAAAGTTGACGTCATTGCTAAGTTACCTCCACCTACCACCGTCAAAGGAGTTAGAAGTTTTTTAGGCCATGCGGGATTTTATCGACGTTTCATCCATGATTTCTCGAAAATAGCTCGTCCAATGACTCATCTCTTAGGAAAGCATGATCCTTTCATCTTCTCTCAAGAATGTCTCGACTCTTTCGAACTTCTTAAAGGTAAATTAACTAAGGCACGGGTCTTAGTCTCTCCAAATTAGGAGTTACCTTTCGAGCTCATGTGCGATGCTAGTGATTTCGCGGTAGGAGCGGTTTTAGGTCAACGAGTTAACAAACATTTCCAACCCATTCATTATGCTAGTAAGACAATGACGGGGGCTCAATTGCATTATACAACTACCGAAAAAGAGATTTTAGCCGTAGTGTATGCTTTTGAGAAATTCCGCCCCTATCTTGTGCTTTCCACCACCATCGTTTACATCAACCATTCCGCCTTGAAATACTTGTTGACCAAGAAAGATGCTAAACCGAGACTCCTTCGTTGGGTTTTGCTCCTACAAGAATTTAAAATCGAAATTCGTGATAAAAAGGGAGCGAAAAACCTAGCCGCGGATCATCTTAGTAGACTTGAGGATTCTTATCAAGGGGAATCTCCAAATCAAGAGATTAATGAATCCTTTCCCCTTGAGACCTTAATGTCTATTAATTCCAATCTTGATGATACCCCATGGTTTGCGGACATTGCAAACTACTTGGCGGGTGGTGTTCTTATCGAAGGGTTATCGTCCCAACAAAAGAAAAAATTCTTCAAGGACGTTAAAACGTACTATTAGGACGACCCTTATCTTTTCAAGCAATGTGCGGATTTAATCATTCGTAGATGTGTTGATGGGCCGGCGGCTTTACAAATCCTTGAAGCTTGCCATAAAGGACCCATCGGTGGTCACTTTGGTCCTAATTACACCGCTAAAAACGTTTTCGACTCCGGATTCTATTGGCCCTCCATTTATCATGATGCACATGAAATGGTTAAGCATTATGATGCTTGCCAAAGACAAGGCAAGATCACACATAAAGATGAGATGCCTCAAAATTTCATCCAAGAGTGTGAAATCTTTGACGTATGGGGCATCGACTTTATGGGGCCATTTCCATCATCCAAAGGAAACAAGTACATCCTCGTAGCTGTTGACTATGTATATAAATGGGTTGAAGCAAAGGCTTTACCTACTAACGATGCGAGGGTGGTTGTTAACTTCTTGAAACAATTGTTTGCTCGATTCGGTGTGCCTCGTGCTATTATTAGTGATCGCGGGACTCATTTTTCTAATGATCAATTTGCACGAGTCATGGCTAAGTATGGTGTCAATCACCGACTTTCCACCGCGTATCATCCTTAAACTAATGGACAAGCGGAGGTTTCTAACCATGGTCTTAAGAGAATCTTAGAGCGAACCGTGGGAGAGCATCGTGCCTCATGGGCCGATAAATTAGACGATGCTTTGTGGGCTTTCCGTACCGCTTATAAGACACCTATAGGTTGTACCCCTTATCGCCTTGTGTACGGAAAGGCGTGCCACCTCCCCATTGAGTTGGATCATAAGGCTTATTGGGCCTTGAAATGGGCTAATTTTGACATAAACAAAGCCGGTGATCATAGGAAAATCCAACTCAATGAACTCAATGAACTTAGGAATGAGGCTTATGAAAATTCATTAATCTACAAGGAGAAGACTAAGCTCATTCATGATTCCAAGATTAAAAACCGAGAGTTCCATGTTGGTGATCAAGTTTTACTCTTTAACTCTCGGCTGAAAATCTTTTCGGGTAAACTTAAGAGCCGTTGGTCTGGTCCATTCACCGTGGCCCAAATCTTCCGTTATGGCACCATTGAGTTATCCCAACCAAATGGGCCCAACTTTAAGGTGAATGGCCAACGGGTTAAGTTGTAATATGGAGAGGACATCTCTCATGAGATGATTCCATCCCTCTCCACATTTCCCTTGAATTAATTCGGGAAATCAAGTCGAGCTAGAGACTCGTGATAAATAAATCAAGCATCGTATAACTAGGTTAGATTTTTACCTTTACCATCCTTTCCACCCTTTTTCACCTTCATCCATTTCCACCAATAAGTGTGGGGGAGCCAAGTAGGTTGTTTGTGTGTTGTGATGTTGTGCAGGGACATGTGCTTTGATGATCCACTTTTGGTACTTTTGACGAGACCCGTGATCCCGTGTTCCCGTATACCCGGTTCTATCAAAACTATTGTGATTCATACTTGTATATAAATAAAACGAATAAATGTAATCACTTTAGTTGTCCCTTCCTTAGCTCGATTTTAAACAACGTACTCAATGTCCTAAGTGTAGGGGAGTTTATTCTCCCACATTCCTAAACATTGAGGACAATGTTTATATTAAGTGTAGGGGGGATTTCTATCGAATTTTAGTGGGCTTTTCCATGAATTTGAACCCATTTAACCGGAAAATTTAAAAAAATTTCAACGTTTTTCAAATTTTTGATCTATTTTGGCCTAGTAGTATTTCCATTTATTTTCTTTTGTCATCGCATCATATTTATATTTTTCATTTCAAGAATAAAGTAAAGTAAAAAATAAATGAATAAAATAGTTTTAACAAGTTTTGATATCTTTGATATATTAGGCCCGTCGTGAATATTTTGACTCAACCCGAGTTTACTTATCCAAGTTTACTCTAGCTAGTATCCTTAACCATATGGACCTTAATTGGTTTATTAGGCTAAGCATCCACGAGTCTCATTCCTTGAGATTTTAAATTTTGGAGAACGAGAAATGATAGAGTTGATAATAAGTTTAAAGGTTAATTTTGCTTATATGGTTTTTGTGGCTCTTTCTTCCCGCTTGTATATTTAATTGCTTAATAAATGAGGATTCTTGCGGTGTATATTCGATATCTTAACTCTTAGCCAAATCTTTATTCTCCTTGTAATTAAAGCACGCACACATTGAGGGTGCCAGCGTTGTGGACTTCCGACTAAGGTGGCTCATAACCACTAAGTAGGAGGTATTCAGACCATGGGACCGCGGGATTTTTCCTACTATATATATCATAAATAAAGAAAGAATAAGATTAAAACATGACCTCAAGGAGCCTTAGGGCGTGGGGCATGTAGCACGAACCTTGTCATTAGAGCCTTAGGGTGTATGGCATGGTAAGTGTTGAATAAAAATTGATCAATAAAATCAATTCCCTCGTTTGTCGTTCAAGGAGCCTTAGGGTGTGGACAATAGACGAGGAGCATTTTTACATCTTAAAGAGCCTAAGGGTATATGGTGTGAACTTGCTAAACTCCACATAAAGTCTACATGACTTTGGAGGAATAACTAATAAGTAGTACTATTTGGCCAAATTTTGGGTCTAGGAATTTATTCCCCAAATCGTGTTAAATCATCCTTGATGTGGGATTACTTTAGTGACAATGTTTTTGAGGACGAGGTTAGGTTTTGAGTGTCGGGTTTGCACCGTTTGGCCTTCATTTAATAATTATCAAATAAGTCAAATGAGCGTACGGGTGAATGACAATCAATAAATCTAGAGATACAACCTAGGACTTGGAGAAAGAGTATTACACATTTATCTTATATGAGTGGGATTAACTTGAGGACTTATGGTAAACAATGATCTCGTTTTTAAGCTTGGTATGGGGAACGTGAAACTTGAGGGTGATTAATATTCATGACACCAAAGCCCTAATTCAAGTCTTAGATTTCATTACGAGTTTCTTCCATCAAATAATTTCCAAGTTAATAAATCATTATAACTTTTGTCTTCTTTTAAAATTTTTACCTTTTCGTCGTAGTAGTAGTAGTAATAGTAATAAAGGCCGAGATGGATTAATTATGAGAAAAATGTAACTTAATGCTTTCAAACTATGCATTGCATTGGGTCATTGAAATGGTCAAGTGTAGGGGATTTAATAAGTGTGTAAACACTTATCCTTTTGCCACAAAAATCAAGGAAAAACAAGACCTAATCATGTGTTTAATGTCGTAAAAGTCAGAATTACGCGTGGTTTTGTGTTTTTGTGTTAAAATAGGGAAAAATGATCAAAAGGAAAGAAAACACGGGATTTCACGGACAAATGTTGAAGAAAAGTCCAAAAAGAGACGAAGACAAAGTCAAAAGACCAAAAGTGTGCCGAAGATCACGAAAACCGGAAAAATCAACACGGTTTTGAAGAAAAGATCGACAAAGCCGAAATCGAGCTCGTTCTTAGTGGATTTAATATTACTTGAGTTTACTGGGCCTTGTGGGTCCCACATTTGCTTATTGGGCCCACAAGCCCATTTGGAAAAATGAACTATATGGATCAAGGCCCATAAAAACATTCGGATGTTTTAACAAAAGTGGCCCAAGCCCTTTTTCTACTTCAAGAAACGAATGGATAATTGGGCTCCAAAGCCCATTACACAAGTAAATAATAGAGGAAGGATTTAGTGATTATTCACTTTGGCTTGGTCAAGGTCTCGGTCAACCCACATCCACCTACCGTCACACACGTGTAACCCATTTACTCTCCCCACAACGCAATAAATAAACGAGATATTATTTTACCCATCCCATTTTGGACGTTACAAACTATGCAAGTTTTTCACCCACCACTTTCTTCCCCAAAACACGCAGTTACCCAAACCCTAAAATTACCATCCCAATTAACTCACCCAAATTTGCGGGTTTTACCTAATTCGTGTGATTCACACGGATTGGGATTAAATCCCCATAGTTTTCGGATCAAGCACTATTGTGGTCCTCCCCTCTCCATCCGACGTGGCCAATCCTATTGATTTTATTGGCTATAACACCTCTCCACCACCAAACTCCCCAATCAGAGAAGTCCACATCACCCATCAACTAGCACAACTAGCACAAAATTGCCAGCCTGGCAATCCGTGTGTCCTATAATTCATTCTCCACCGCAAGATTGAAGAAATTAAAGAGAGAGAAGAAGAAAGATAGATTCTACGGCTCAGATTGGATGCTTACAATGGAAGCTATCAAGAGGGTTTCCAAGGGGTTTGCCTATAAAAACCCCTTCATATTTGTAATTTTGGTGTGCTTTTTACTTTATTTTAATTTTTATTTTCTGAAAAAAAATAGAATTATGGTTAATTGTAATTTTCATTTTAAAAGTAATGTAATCAAAGTTTTATTATTAATGAAATTATTGTTTAGTTAAATTGGTGTCTCGTTTTATTATTGCAATTTATTTTGATTTTGTTTTTTTATTAAATAATTGTTAAAGTAAAGTAGAAGGAAGAACTCTTTCCCCACTGGAAAGATTAAAAGAAAAAAAATAATAAAAAAAATATATTCGGTTACTGTTGATGTTTTGATGATGTTCTCGGGATGATAAACGGTGGTGTTTGATGTTTTTGTTTCGGTTCACAAGGTGGCTCAGCGCCAACCTTCTACTCAAGGGTTTTCGACAATAAGGTTTGATTTCCTTTTTATTTTCATGTTAATTTAGTTCATGTTTCATATGCTTATTTGGTTGTTTTGGATCTGCTAGTTTCATATTAGTCTGTTAGTATTTTATTGGGTTATTTTGTTGGTTTGGTATCTGCTTGGTATTAAGTTACTGTAGTCTGCAATTGATTTTCGGTTTGCTATTATTTGTTTGGTTTTGGGTTGTTCGGATCTGCTTATGTTCTAGTTTGTGTCTGCTTAAGCTCATTTAAATAGTTCATTTAGATTGATAAGATTTTGTTTAAATTTGCTTATATCTGATTGTTTATGTTTCGGTTTGATTAGAGGTAAGTTTCAGTTCGTATTTCAGTTTATTTAGGTATGCTTACTAGGTTGTCATAGCTGTTTGTTTTAGATTTCAATATAGTTGAATCTGCGTATGCTATATGCTTATTTGGGATTTAGCTTATTTGAGTTGCTGCTATAATTAGAATTTCTTCTCTGCTTTTTATTTGACTGCTTATTAGATTCATTGCTCTTTGGTTTTCAGCCTGCTTAGTTTATTTAGGTTGCGATTTAGTGGATTATTCAGTATGCTTATTTGCTTTTAGTGTTTCGGTTGTATCTGCTTATTTTTTTTAGGATTTAAGTCTGCTTTTTATTTTTTGGTTAATGATGTTTCATGTTGTTTGGCTCGTTTTGGATTTAAATCTACTTATCCAGTTTATTAGCTATAGCGTTTGATCTGTTTTGTTTCGAATTGTTTTGGAGTTTTGGATCGTTTAGTAGCTTATTTCTGTTGCTTATTCATTCTGTTTAATAGCTTATTTGGTTTAGTTTGGTAACTTATTTTTGCATCTTATTTGCTTATTTAATTAGTTCATTTAGCTGTATTGGTTTTTGCTTTGTTCTGTTATTCCAAAATAAAGTTCCAAAAAAGTCAAAAATATTAATTAATAGCTAAAATCTGGTCTGGCCAGGGATTCGACCCCCAGACCTCTCGTATAACTGTCAAACGCCAATTCCATCTGTTCCAGTACTACTTTTGTGTTTCTTTTTGCAACGTTAAATTAATATAGGTTAATTTTTTTATTGGCAGTTTTTTATTAAATTGTTTTATTAAGTTTTGTTAGATTTTATTTTAATTAAAAAAAAATGTTTTTATTCAGTTTTAAAAAATACAAAAAGACAAAAATAGTTTTTAAAATATTTTAATTTTAATCACTTTTATAATTTTTAAAATTAGTTTTTATTTTATTTAAAAATAGATTTTAGTTTTAAACATAATTTTGAATTAATGTAGTTTTAGTTTTATTTAAAAAAAATAGATTTCATTTAAAAAGTTTTTAGTTTAAAATTAATTAGATTTAAAGTTTTATTTTAAAATAGTTTTTATTTAAAAGTTTTTATTTAAATTAGTTTAATTTTTAAATAGATTAAATAGTGTTTTATTAAATAGTCTTTAGTTTAAATAGTTTTTAGTTTATTACACCAAAAATACATTTCACCAAAAACAAATTAAGTTTTACGTTTTAATCGGAAATCAATTCGAGTGAGTCGAGGAAAAACGATTATTAATTGCTTTAAAAAGATTTGCCTTGCAAAATCTTTGTATTAAAATGGCGCCGCTACCGGGGATTTCTATCGAATTTTAGTGGGCTTTTCCATGAATTTGACCCCATTTAACCGGAAAATTTAAAAAATTTTCAACGTTTTTCAAATTTTTGATCTATTTTGGCCTAGTAGCATTTCCATTTATTTTCTTTTGTCATCGCATCGTATTTATATTTTTCATTTCAAGAATAAAGTAAAGTCAAAAATAAATGAATAAAATGGTTTTAACAAGTTTTGATATCTTTGATATATTAGGCCCGTCGTGAATATTTTGACTCAACCCGAGTTTACTTATCCAAGTTTACTCTAGCTAGTATCCTTAACCATATGGACCTTAATTGGTTTATTAGGCTAAGCATCCACGAGTCTCATTCCTTGAGATTTTAAATTGTGGAGAACGAGAAATGATAGAGTTGATAATAAGTTTAAAGGTTAATTTTTGCTTATATGGTTTTTGTGACTCTTTCTTCCCGCTTGTATATTTAATTGCTTAATAAATGAGGTTGCGGTGTAGATTCGATATCTTAACTCTTAGCCAAATCTTTATTCTCCTTGTAATTAAAGCACAAACACATTGAGGGTGCCAGCGTTGTGGACTTCCGACTAAGGTGACTCATAACCACTAAGTAGGAGGTATTCAGACCATGGGACCGCGGGATTTGGCCTACTATATATATCATAAATAAAGAAAGAATAAGATTAAAACATGACCTTAAGGAGCCTTAGGGTGTGGGGCATGTAGCACGAACCTTGTCATTAGAGCCTTAGGGTGTATGGAATGGTAAGTGTTGAATAAAAATTGATCAATAAAATCAATTCCCTCGTTTGTCGTTCAAGGAGCCTTAGGGTGTGGACAATAGACGAGGAGCATTTTTACATCTTAAAGAGCCTAAGGGTATATGATGTGAACTTGCTAAACTCCACATAAAGTCTACATGACTTTGGAGGAATAAATAATAAGTAGTACTATTTGGCCAAATTTTGGGTCCGGGAATTTATTCCCCAAATCGTGTTAAATCATCCTTGATGTGGGCTTACTTTAGTGACAACGTTTTTGAGGACGAGGTTAGGTTTTGAGTGTCGGGTTTGCACCGTTTGGCCTTCATTTTTGGAATAATAATTATCAAATAAGTCAAATGAGCCTACGGCTGAATGACAATCAATAAAATCTAGAGATACAACCTAGGACTTGGAGAAAGAGTATTACACATTTATCTTATATGAGTGGGATTTAACTTGAGGACTTATGGTAAACAATGATCTCGTTTTTAAGCTTGGTATGGGAAACATGAAACTTGAGGGTGATTAATATTCATGACACCAAAGCCCTAATTCAAGTCTTAGATTTCTTTACGAGTTTCTTCCATCAAATAATTTCCAAGTTAATAAATCATTATAACATTTGTCTTCTTTTAAAATTTTATCTTTTCGTCGTAGTAGTAGTAGTAATAGTAATAAAGGCCGAGATGGATTAATTATGAGAATAATGTAACTTAATGCTTTAAAACTATGCATTGCATGGGGTCATTGCAATGTTCAAGTATAGGGGATTTAATAAGTGTGTAAACACTTATCCTTTTGCCACTAAAATCAAGGAAAAACAAGACCTAATCCTGTTTTTAATGTCGTAAAAGTCGGAATTACGCGTGGTTTTGTGTCTTTTTGTTAAAATAGGTACAAATTATCAAAAGTAAAGAAAACACGGGATTTTACGGTCAAATGTTGAATAAAAGTCCAAAAAGAGACGAAGACAAAGTCAAAAGACCAAAAGTGTGCCGAGGATCACGAAAACCGGAAAAATCAACACGGTTTTGAAGAAAAGATCTACAAAGCCGAAATCGAGCTCGTTCTTAGTGGATTTAATATTACTTGAGTTTAATGGGCCTTGTGGGTCCCACATTTGCTTATTGGGCCCACAAGCCCATTTGGAAAATTGAACTATATGGATCAAGGCCCATAAAAACATTCAGATGTTTTAACAAAAGTGGCCCAAGCCCTTTTTGTACTTCAAGAAACGAATGGATAATTGGGCTCCAAAGCCCATTACATAAGTAAATAATAGAGGACGGATTTAGTGCTTATTCACTTTGGCTTGGTCAAGGTCTCAGTCAACCCACATCCACCTACCATCACACACGTGTAAACCATTTACTCTCCCCACAACACAATAAATAAACGAGATATTATTTTACCCATCCCATTTTGCACGTTACAAACTATGCAAGTTTTTCACCCACCACTTTCTTCCCCAAAACACGCAGTTACCCAAACCCTAAAATTACCATCCCAATTAAGTCACCCAAATTTAGGGGTTTTACCTAATTCGTGTGATTCACACGGATTGGGATTAAATCCCCATAGTTTTCGGATCAAGCACTATTGTGGTCCTCCCCTCTCCATCCGACGTGGCCAAACCTATTGATTTGATTGGGTATAACACCTCTCCACCACCAAACTCCCCAATCAGAGAAGTCCACATCACCCATCAACTAGCACAACTAGCACAAAATTGCCAGCCTGGCAATCCATGTGTCCTATAATTCATTCTCCACCGCAAGATTGAAGAAATTGAAGAGAGAGAAGAAGAAAGATAGATTCTACGGCTCTGATTTGATGCTTACAATGGAAGCTATCAAGAGGGTTTCCAAGGGGTTTGCCTATAAAAACCCTTCATATCTGTAATTTTGGTGTGCTTTTTACTTTATTTTAATTTTAATTTTCTGAAAAAAAAATAGAATTAGGGTTAATTGTAATTTTCATTTTAAAAGTATTCTAATAAAAGTTTTATTATTAATGAAATTTTTATTTAGTTAAATTGGTGTCTCGTTTTATTATTGCAATTTATTTTGATTTTGTTTTTTAATTAAATAATTGTTAAAGTAAAGTAGAAGGAAGAACTCTTTCCCCACTGGAAAGATTAAAAGAAAAAAAAATATATATATTCGGTTACTGTTGATGTTTTGATGATATTCTCGGGATGATAAACGGTTGTGTTTGATGTTTTTGTTTCGGTTCACAAGGTGGCTCAGCGCCAACCTTCTACTCAAAGGTTTTCGACAATAAGGTTTGATTTCCTTTTTATTTTCATGTTAATTTAGTTCATGTTTCATATGCTTATTTGGTTGTTTTGGATCTGCTAGTTTCATATTAGTCTGTTAGTATTTTATTGGGTTATTTGGTTGGTTTGGTATCTGCTTGGTATTAAGTTACTGTAGTCTGCAATTGATTTTCGGTTTGCTATTATTTTTTTGGTTTTGGGCTGTTCGGATCTGCTTATGTTCTAGTTTGTGTTTGCTTAAGCTCATTTAAGTAGTTCATTTAGATTGATAAGATTTTGTTTAAATTTGCTTATATCTGATTGTTTATGTTTCGGTTTGATTAGAGGTAAGTTTCAGTTCGTATTTCAGTTTATTTAGGTATGCTTACTAGGTTGTCATAGCTGTTTGTTCTAGATTTCAGTATAGTTGAATCTGCGTATGCTATATGCTTATTTGGGATTTAGCTTATTTGAGTTGCTGCTATAATTAGAATTGCTTCTCTGCTTTTTATTTGATTGCTTATTAGATTCATTGCTCTTTGGTTTTCAGCCTGCTTAGTTTATTTAGGTTGCGATTTAGTGGATTATTCAGTTTTTTTTGTGCTTATCATATCTTATCTGTTTATTGTGCTTATTTCGTTCACTGTCTTCTTGCTGATTATTTCGCTGCTTTAATACTCAAACACAATTGGTCTGAGTTATATAAAATTCCAAAAAAAAATAATTATTAGCAATATAGTCCCACCAGGACTCGAACCTTGGACCTCCTGTCCAGTTACCATACAACCTAGCCAACTGAGCTAGACATTTTCTTGTGTTTGTTTATGTCTTGTTTTATTAATATAGGAATTTCGCGTTTGGCAGTTTAATTAAATTAGTCTAAATTCAAGTTTTTAAGTTTAATTAACTTTATATAAAAGTTTTATTTCATTTTACTTTAATTCAGTGATAAAAATATAAAAAGTCAAAAAATATTTTATTTACTTTTATAATTTTAATTTAGTTTTCAATATATTTTTAATTAGTTTATTTCAATTAATTATTTTAAAATAGATTTTATTTAAAGTTTTTAAAAGTCTTTAGTTTAAAACTAATTAGATTTCAATTTAGATTTAAGTTTTGTTTTAAAATTGGTTTTATTTAAATTGTTTTAATAGTTTTTAATATTAAATATATTTTAGTCTAAAAATACTAAAAATATATTTACCAAAAACAAAATATAGTTTTACGTTTAATCGGATTTCAAACTCGAGTCGAGTCGAGGAAACGAACTTAATTGAACAAATACCTAGTATTATGAACCCTAGATATAATTTGGAATCCGTATCTCGAACTTAAGTCGGAATATGATCTTCCATATGTAATCCGGAATCTGAGATCATCAACTAATTCGGAATCCACGTTTTAGACACATTCCGGGAAAGGTAATTCAAGACTCAATCTGGAATCAAGTTCCTTGACCTAGTTCGGAATCCTCGCCACACACCTAATCTGGAATGCACTTTCCTATACTTTATTCGGAATATGCTATGATGGATCTAATTCGGAATACACTTCCACAAACTAATCCGGAATCCGGATCTTCCCCTCATTCGGAATATAGAACCAAAACACAATCCGGAATCAAGAGTTCTTAACTTAGTTCGGAATCCACTATGTTTGCACTTAATTCGGGATATGTATCCAACATCTAATTCGGGAAATGGGCTTCACACTTAATTCGGGAAAAATTAAACTGCATATAAGTCGGAAAAATTATCCAACATCTAATTCGGGAAACTAGTGTTTTAAAGGAACCCGAATTAAACAAAAATTAAGCTAACCAAAATTAAGCTAAAAACCTAGAAGCACTTATCTAAAAACTTAACCAAATCAACTTTAAGAAAAAGCAAATAAGCCAAAAGTTAAAAACTTTTGAAAACACTTAATAATCTAAATATTTAAAATCAACTTTTTATAAAATAACTTTTAAGAACACTTAATTAAAATTAAGAAAATCACACAAAAAGCTATAAGATCAATAAGCTAACACAATCAAACACAATAAAAACATAAATAACAATCAATTAAGCATAACAATAAGCAAATAAGCATAAAGATTAAACAAAAAAAGAAAGGTAGATTGAGAATAATAATAAACTTGAAATTAAAGATTAAGATTCAACAAACTTACTTGAATTACTTGAAAGGAAAGACAATTAAAGTAAAATGACAAGTATTAAAATGACAATATGAAAATGGAGAACTAATTTGTCAAATTAGCTAACACCTCCTAATGACACATTAGGAGGGTATTTATAGGAGGATTAACATGTGTTGATGCTTTTCTCTTCTTCTCGTCTTTTGTTTTTGACAATAAACTCGTCATTCTCGAATTTGTCTCGGGATTTCTCGATAAATAACATGAACTCGTCTTCTTGGTTCTTCGACTTCGTTAAACTTCCGTCTTTAGACTTTTTCTTCGATAAATCTTCAGAATAGGCCTTTGACTTCCGTTCTTTTTGCACTTTTAATCTTTTGACTTCGTCTTTTGTCTTTTTCTTCGATAAAAGCCCGTGAAAGCCCATGTTTTCTCCCCTTTTCACATTTTGGTCCTAAATCACAACAAAAACACAAACCACGCATAATTCTGACATTTACGACACTAAATACACGTTTTGGCTTGGTTATTATTATAATTAAGTGGTAAAAGGATAAGTGTCACACTTATTAAATCCCCTACACTTGACCATTGCAATGCCCTCATGCAATGCATTAATTACAAATCAAGATTTATATTTTCCATCATAATTAACCCACCTTGGCCTTTATTGAACACAAGACATTAAGGAAACTTAAAGGGATAGAAAATTACAAAATATTTCAATGAAGAAAACAAGTAAAGAAATCGAAGACTTACATTAGGGCTTTGGTCATCATGAATGTTTATCACCATCAAGTTTCACGTTCCCCATACCAAACTTAAAAACGAGATCATTAATATTATAAGTTAGCAAACTAACACAAACTCATGTGGCCCAATTATTCACTTAGACCCCCTTATTCCTAGGTGTATCTCTTATATTTTATTTGTGGAAACCTAAGTTTCCTCGAATCTTTTAGCTACTAGGAATGATCATTGTTCATATGATTAAACACTCAAAGTTGAATAAAACAATAACAATTAAACAAGGTATTTGGGCACAAGAACATATGAATTAAACAAAAGGGTTGCTCATTATAATAATAATCAACAACCACTAGACGTGTATACATTAATCTCACGTCTAGTGCAACACACGCTTTAGGTTTACATTGTGAATGAATGATATGAATAAAACCTAAGAACCTTGTTCCTTTTATAGACTAAGGATTAGGGTTTACAAGAGATAATTATGAATAAACATGTAAATCTTCTATTTAAATAACTAATACAGAATAATATTCTACATACTTATCCTAAATAGAAGCTTCCAACAGCGTTTGACTTTTGTTGACTTCTATCAACGCCTAATTTACTCTTGACAACACTTGGATTACACTTGTCAATGCTTAGACAAATGCCTTCATGTTTTCTTCATTTTTAAGTTTCTGCCACATCAACTTTTTGACCCAACAATCTTCCCCTAGTTGATGTCAGCAAAACTCTTTGTATATCTCTTGTAAGTTGTACATCATCTTCAAATTGATTCCCCTCAATTGTAGCATGTATGTCTTCCCCTTTTTGTCACATCAACAGGGAAGTAAACAATGTACGCAATCTTGAAGATTCTCCAAATGTGGGCTCTGTGTAATGATTTTGAAGAAAAACAAATATAATATTCTTGATGTAGAAGTAGAATAACCCAACCTTGTGTTCCATGTCTTGCACTATCCATGTGATGAAGAACTTATACCAATGGCAAAGTATAAGTAGACCTTGATCTCTTGTCAACATTCTCATCCTTTGTGAGACACTGAGCACGATAATGTAACTCCTTCAAGTGTTATGACAAGTCTTCATCAACAACCATGTAAGCATGAACAAGTTACCTCTAAAGAATAATGTTGACTAGGCACCATCTTTAAAGATATGATAGAACACAAACTCGCGAAAATCTTCTTCGAACATCAAACATACCATAAGAATTCTTCCCCTTAAGCCAACACCTCTTCATGACGAGTCAATATCTTCATATGTAAAAGCTGTTACGGAATAACTCTTTCACAAGGCTATCCCGATTACATACTCTAATATCAATCAAAGTCTTCATGAATTTTTGCTAACTTACTTAAAAATCATTGACCCCTTGTAAAAATATCCGAGCCATTAATATCAATTTGATATTCTAAATAAAAACAGAGATTGCGTGTACCTTAGCGTGTAAATACCTCTTTTTGTGTGATAAAATCTACCAGTTTTCTCAAACAACAGCTATTCCTCTGTCGTCCAACATCTTCCTTTGTCCAATATCCTTTCCATGTGTATTGTCCCATATCGGACAATACCTATCAACGCTTGAACAAATTATTCCTCGGACAACACATGTCAACGCTTTCTGTCAGCGTTAACTTATTCTTTGTCAGCATCGAATTAAGCTTTGTCAGCGTCTACTTCTGTCCCAAATGCTGACGTCATCTGCAGCCATCTCATAAGCCCATTCCATAGTACCCAATCTTAGGACCCACTTCTGTGAAACGGCATCACATGCTCAGACGTCTCTTTTCATACCTTAATTAGATGTGGACCACAATAATCATCACTGTGATCTCTAAAATTCACACGTCATTCCCATGTTTGGAAAAAAGGAAACATAATATATTTCCCCACGTCTTTTTCTTTGCACAAAAACCACACGTGATGTAAACCATAGGAGGTACTAACTTGGACCTCAATAATATTCGAATCACATGAAGACATACCTTGATCCATGGAATAAACAATCTGCTTTTGGGACTACAAGAATAAGCAAACACAAGAATTTGCATACGTCCCATTCTGTAATACCCTTAGACCTGTTGCATCCTGCTACAAACATTCAGCCCAGATCGTACATATAATATGTATGCCACTTGCATCATGGTCCATCTTTTGAATAAGTTTCTTACACAAACGGAAACCATAAGACTTTAAACATGTTGTACGCCTGTTGCTTTTGTACTTTCTTGCTGATCACAAACCACATATAATTATCATTCTAGGGTTTATACCTAAAATACTAAAAACTAATCTTAGATCACAACAACTTTGATCTAAGGTTTTGGACAAAACCCTAATACATGTATCTACACCGAATCATCCCAAATCTTCTTGTTTTCTACTATAGAACCGATCCTAGGGATTATAGAAACCCTAATATCATAATAAGAAAAACAGAAAACCGAAAGACATCTCTCTGCAGCTAACTTCGACTGATAATATCTCATTCATAGGACCTCAGATCGAAGATCCCTTCGGTGAGATCCAAGACACATGTGCTAAGAATACACGGCGCGAATTTCACATCGATCCAACGGTTAACGAATGAGAAATCGTGTTCTGAATACTGCTGTCCACAGACAAACTGCATACGATCACTTCTGACTTCAACGCTTAATAACTTTTTCTTGGGGATAAAACATGACAATCCCTCCAGTGGATGTCTAGATATATGTGTATAGAACACACAAAAGAAATTTCGTGATGATCCAATGGTCCAATAAAAAGTTATGACCTTCTGAATACTGTTGCGCACACAAAAACGACCAGAAAAATCCTATACGAATTTTTCTTCGTCTCACCATTATGAACACCTTGTTGGTCCTAGCATCACGAGCCACGAGGCTCTGATACCAACTGTGGAAACCTAAGTTTCCTCGAATCTTTTAGCTACTAGGAATGATCATTGTTCATATGATTAAACAATCAAAGCGGAATAGAACAATAACCATTAAGCATGGTGTTTGGGCACAAGAACATATGAATTAAACAAAAGGGTTGCTCATTATATTAATAATCAACAACCACTAGACATGTATACATTAATCCCACGTCTAGTGCAACACACGCTTTAGGTTTACATTGTGAATGAATGATATGAATAAAACCTAAGACCCTTGTTCCTTTTATAGACTAAGGATTAGGGTTTGTTGGAAATACGTTTTTTCCAAGGAAAGTATCGGTCACATCATTGTTAGCATAGATCACGAGCTATAGACTATTTAGGACATTGTAACTTGGAGTGACCTCCCTTTGGGGGAGATTGTTGGAAATATGTATTTACGTATTTAGAAAGGATCGGTCACTCCAATGATATTGGGCTCGTGATCCAATATAGCCCATATAGCCCACATGTAGGGTGGGCTATATAAACCCCCTCCTAGCATGTTAGGAGGGGTCGAACACTTTCATTCCATTCAACATTCCATCTTTCTTATTTCTCTCCTTTCTCTCTCTTTTTTCTCTCTCTAAGTTCTTCCCTTCCATTCATTCAATAGATAATCCATAACATGCTTAATCCTTAGAAAACGTAGATCTACAATTGGTATCAAGAGCTTGGTTGATTCTTCGGATTGAAGCGTTTTTATCTATTGATTTGATCTTTTCTTTCTAAATTTTTTCTAGTTTTTTTGGTGTTACGTGTTTTTTTATTAATTTGTTTTCATTTCAATATCAATTTGTGGTCTTTCTCAATTTGATAAAAACATTTTTTTAAGTAAATCTGGTATTATTTTCTATTATTTTTCTCCTACTGTTTTTCTTTTTGTCTACACAATTTTTCTTGTCTCAAATATTGTGTCTTTTGGGTCTCAATCTGTGTCCCAGTTTTTTGTCTTTATCTACTTCATCAACTTCATCAACTTTTGATCTTTTTTCTGGGTATAATTTTCTACTTGCGATCCAACATACAATTTTATATCTGGCAACATATAATTTTTTGGCTGTGATTTGATTTTTTGTGATCGCATAATCCTCGGGGGTTTCTACGTGCGATCCAAAGTCACGATCACTTTCTGCGATCTCCACTACGATCACTACATCGATCCTAGTTTCGATCACGATTGCGATCGAAGATGCGATCACGAGTACGATCGAAGCTGCGATCACGAGTGCGATCGAAGCTGCGATCACGAGTGCTATCGAAGCTGCGATCACGAGTGCGATCGAAGTTGCGATCTGAGTGAGATCGAAGCTGCGATCACGAGTGCGATCGAAGCTGCGATCTGAGTGTGATCGAAGCTGCGATCTGAGTGCGATCTGAGTACATGTGCAATCTAAGTACGATGCAAGACTGCGATGACTTCATTTTTTTAAATGTTGCGATTTGACCAAAGTTTTTTACTCGACTTAACCAACTGAAAACTCGAGCTGTCCCCAACACCACACCCACTCGACAACATGAAAAGGTCTCATCCCTCGAACAAGACCCAAAAACACAACAAACAATCCCTCACCCACACCCTCGACTTTAAACAGACCCTCGTCTAACACTTACTCATCAAAAGACTCGATTAACTCAAAACACTCCGCTCACTCTCACACAACCACTCGAACTCTCACACAACTCAGAAGACTCCAACACTCAGTCTGGAACACAACTTGATTTTTTGTTCAAATCCATTTTCAGTTTTCAAATCAACTGACTTCGACACACTAATTTTACCAAAACTAGACACACAAACACTCCTCGTCTAAACAAATGACACAAACCAGACTCATCTCAAATCAAACACCGACCCATTCTCGATTCTAACAAAACCATTGTCTCGACTTGACTACATAACCAGACTCTTGACTCAAAAGTAAAACAACATTCACAAGATCTCAGATCAGTTTTCGGGATTGGCACGCATGCCAAGATCCTTTTAGATCTACCTCGAATTTAACCTTCATCATTAATCTGTGTAGGGTTTTAAAACCCTTTTGATATTTGAATTTAAGAAAAGATTATAACAAGTCTGTTATAGCTTTTTCTTTGTTTCATTCAACAACACTGAAATTGATCAATCACATGCAATCATATTAACTATAAAGACCTACCCGAGACCTGTAAGAAGATCTTGAAGACGTTTCTTGATCATTTAGGCGTATAATGAACACTAGACGGGCTGTGGGATCAAATTAACTTTCTTAGATGGTTAAAATTAGTATATAATTGGTGGGTACTGATAGATTGATAGTTAATTGTTTAGGTTATTTGAAGCGAGATTGTTGGCTTAGTCAGATCTATTGTGATCTATTTGGGTTAGAGAGTTTTTTCTCTTGCAAATTTGGTGGTTGGGGAGATGAAAAGTTGGGGGCGGAGTAAACAAAGGGGGAGAGGATAAGCTTATTATTTGTAGGGTTATTTACATATATAAAAACGTCAGGCGGATTTTACAAGAAAATGGATATTATTTTTTTATTTAACCATTTTGAAATAAGGCCACATTCATTTTTATTTGTTATTTTTTCTGCCACGTGTGTGGTGACTGGTGTCAATGGTTGCAAAATGGGGCTGAGTACAATTGGGCTACGTTAAATCGAGTAGTTTACTAGTTTACTAAGTTATTTGTTAATTGGCCTCAACTTTTAAGTTATTTAATTGGCCTCAACTTTTACGTTTTAACAATTGGCCTCAACTTTTAAGTTATTTGTGTTTTGCTAAGTTAAATCGAGTCGTGTCAACGTAATCTAGTTAAATTAATTTTCGGGCCGTTTACTAGTTTAACCGAAGGTTGGTTTAATTAGTTTACGGGCTTTCTATTTGGAGTGAGTCGTGGTTGAATTGGACTCCGTTTTAATTTATCATCGTTTGAGCCGACAACAACTTTTGAGCTGAGAAAAAAAGCATATCATCTATCGAGGATTTTTAGAGTCATTTATGGATTTTTCGTTGGTTTGTCAAAACCCGAGACATCAATTTCTCGTCGAATTATACTCTCCCTTTGCCACTTACCTTTCATCAAACATTAATGGAATCGTTGAGTTCGACAGTTCACGAGGGAGAACTACAAAACATGCAACTCAAAGAGATCAAATTGCGTCAAAAAACATTAGAAATCTTTCACGAGCTCAAGACACATCTTGCAAATCTCTATCCGAACAACATGACCGAACTTCCAGCCATAGTTCAAATGTTCTTTGGAAAAGTGGATAATTTCAAAGAAAATATTTTCAGTAATTTGGATGCATTACAGTCGCAATTTGAAAGGGAGAATCTTCATGAGGTTAAAGCGAAGATATGTCTAGAAATCCTTCGCACACAATTTAAGGATTTCTTTGCCTCAACAATGGAACCTCCTTTTGATTATTCGACTCTAATCCTTCACCAGATTTTCAACTTGCATACGGGTTGCCAGACTGAAACCTTTAGAAGTGGTTTACTCAATCACATCAATATACTTGAGAAGTGTATTGAGGTCAGGTTAGTTAATTACAACGAGATACGGTTGAAAAAGGGTCAGATTCAAAGAATCAAGGCGTCGTCTAAGTCATTGAATGCAGCAATACCTCATGAACATGAGAGAGAGACATGCTTCAAGTTGTCGTCAAAAGATGATTACATCTGCCCCGTGCAAGAAATAGGTGCCAGTTTGGTCGTGAAGGTAAGAAATGGCAAGGAATCAGGAGGAACGCATGAAACGAGCAGCAAGATACAAGCACCAACTGTTCAGGTGCCAAGTTTCAACAATATACAGCATGTTAAGCATTCTGAACCTAATTATGCCAAACATGGGATGGAAAAGAGTGATAGCGATACCACTTTTGATTCATCCGATGTGCGTCATAATGGGGGAGAAAGTGCTCAAAATGCTAAACATCATGATAAGTGTCTTATGATTGCTTCTTTAAATAATTTTGATTCTAGGATTAAAGAGCTTGAAACGATTTTAGCTCACCAATCCAAAGAGCTTGAGGATGCCAAAATTGAATTTTCAAAGAAAGCAGAAAAATTTGAAACATATTTTGAAAAGCTTGAAAAGTCAAACGTTGTTCTTGAAAGAAAATTGGATCAAAAAGTTTTAGATTCTAAAGCTGAAAAGGATAATCTTTTGAAACAAATTCAAATGCTAGAATCTAAGTTGGTATCCCAAGATAGATTGCTCAAATAGAATGAGACTTTAAAAGCTCAAGTTCAGGAAAAGGTTTTTGTTATAGCTGCTTTGAGAAATGAATTAAGGAAAACTAAAGGAACTAGTGTGGACACTAAACTTGAAAAACCATCAATCTTGGGGAAATCGCCTACAAATCAGTTCATTCAACAACCGACTGCATTTAGATCCGAGCTATCACAATCCTCGAGACCGATGTTGCCTCCCAAGTTGATATGGTTCATCTTTCTAGAACAGTCACTCCACCTTCCAGGCCCAATGTGACCAAAACAGCTTTAGCAAGACCTAATCACATGATTGCCTCTAGTTTCTCTAAAAATACCAAGACCGCGTCTAGAACTAGTTCAAATGACGTTCACCATAAATCTGGTCTGAGGGAAGTTAAGCAAAAGACACATGTAAGAGATAGGTATTTCAAACCTAGATAGATGCCTTCTAGATTACCCAACACTGCTAACCGTAGAATGTCAAATCCTAGGAGCATCAATCAATCGTCCAGGAATTCTAGATCTTACTCGGACGTTAAATATGCTACTTGTAAGACATGTAGAAAATGTGTCTTTACGGCAAATCATGATTCTTGTATCAAGAAATTACTTAATAAGGTGAACTCCCGTGCTAGACTTAAATCCCAGTGGGTTGCTAAAATCAAACCCATTCGTAAAATGTGGCACCCCACTGGTAGAAATTTCACTCTTGTAGGAAACGAGTGCCCTTTAACTAGGATAGTCTCCGATTCTACTAAGACTGCTAGGGAGGAAATTGAAAAGGATGATGCATCACTTAAGCCTGAACTTAAGGTTTTCTATAAAAGGAAACGTTTTCCATCTAAGACAAGTGAATCATCTACTCAGGTCGCCTCTAGCACAAGAAAATATAAATGTGAACCCCCACTTGCTTCTAAAATTGATATCGCTAACCCATGTCAAAGCATACAAATTCCTAATGAGAATGCAGGTACCAAGGTTGATGTTCCAAAAGAACGAAGCGGTCCAATCGTTGTATACCGTTCAACTAAGGACACTCTTAGAGTTTGGTTGCTGAAGAAGCAGATATCGGAGAAACAAGTGTCTCAGGGGATTCATGGTTAAGCTTACCAAAAGGACTTATAGTCACATTACAGACTATAACTCGATCTTCAAAGAAAGGAATGTTTATCGCCGATGATAAACTTATCCTCACAACGAGAAATTAATTTTTCTCGGGCATGAGCTTATGTTAAAAAAATTCGAAGTTCTTAAGCTCATGCACAACGGCTTGTAGTCACATGTCAGATTGTAACCCGCGATTCTAAGAAAGGAAAGTTTATCACCCATGATAAACTTATCCCCATTAACGAGAAAGTAAATTTTCTCGGACACGCGCTTCCGTTAAAACTATTCAAAGGTTTTAAGCTCGTGTAAAATGGCTCTTCGTTAAATGACAGACGATGACCCGGACTTCAGAGACAGGGAAGTTTATCTACGCAACGATAACTTACCCTCTTAACGAGAAATTAAGTTTTCTCGGGCATGAGCTAAAATTAAAAACATTCGAAGTTTTTTAAGCTCATGCTCAAAGGCTTATAGACAAATCACAGTCTGTGACCCGTTCTTCAGAGAAATGGAAGTTTATCTACGCAACGATAACTTACCCTCAAAACGAGAAATTAAGTTTTCTCGGACACGAGCTTATCTTAAAACCATTCAAAGGTTTTATGCTCGTGTATATGGCTCCTCGTTAAATGACAGACGATGACCCGGACTTCAGAGAAAGGGAATTTTATCTACGCAACGATAACTTACCCTCAAAACAAGAAATTAAATTTTCTCGGACACAAGCTTACATTTAAACTATTCAAAGGTTTTAAGCTCGTGTAAATGGTTCATCATTAAATATCAGATGATGACCCGATCTTCAAATAAAGGAAAGTTTATCGCCGATGATAAACTTATCCTTATTAACGAGAATTTAAATTTTCTCGGACGCGAGTTTACATTAAAACTATTCCACAGTTTTTAAGCTCGTGTAAATGGCGTATAATTATGTTTCAGATTATGCCCCGAACTTCAAAGAAAGGAAAGTTTATCACCGATGATAAACTTATCCTTAAAACGAGAAATTAATTTTTCTCGGGAATGAGCTAATATTAAAAACATTCGAAGTTTTTAAGCTCATGCACAATGACTTACAGTTAAATATCATACTGTAACTCGGAATTAAATTTTAGGAGAGCTTATCTTTAAAGATAGCTTATCCTTGTAACGGGAAATTAAATTTTCTCAGTCATGAGCTTGTATTAAAACATTCCAAGTTTTAAACTCATAAAGTTAAGTGTATCTTTTAAATAAGAGAATTTTTCTTCTTAACGAGAAATTCATCTTTCTCAGTCATGAGCTTTACGTTAAAACATTCAAAGTTTTTCAAGCTCATGAAAACGACTTCTAATTAAATGTCAACTTAGGACTCGTTCTTCAGTTAAAAGGAAAGTTTATCGCCGATGATAAACTTATCCTTAACAACGGGAAGTTTACAACTTCTCGGACTTGAGCTCGTTTTGTAAGATATTCAACATCTTAAGCTCAAGTAATTGGTTTTCAAAACTTTGAAAACAATTTTTCGAGAATTTCTCAAAAGGTTTTTCTAAATCTTTTAAAATTGTGTGTTCAAAAATGTTTTGATAAAGAGAGCATGTATTCTGGAATCGATAATATTTACGATACTAGAAATACCATTCAATAATGACACGGGGTTGTAAATAAAGTTCGAGCAGAAGTTCAAATTTTTAAAACATGCTCCAAATGGTTTGATATTATTTCAGATAGTAACCCGTTTTTCATATCAAGTCAAGCATTTCACCGGAAAGCTTTGACTCAACAACGGGAATTAATTTTCTCGGGCATGGTTTATTTTATAACCATGTAAGGGATTGTGTTTACGGAATAACCCAATCTAACACGAATATATGTACGTGTCAGTGCATTTATTTGTTAAAACAAGAGAAATCTTATTTTTATGAAGTTATCATCTCCACCAACCGTAGCAATTTACAATTGATATCTACATACTCGATGATGCGACTACTCAAACGGTGACTACAGCTCTTTCAATAGAACACGGGTCAACAATTGAGGGGGAGCAATTGTCCAGCATTCAGAATCCTTGATGCCGAGAGTGCCAAGTTCACATATTGGTGTCAAGACAACGATATCAATCGTACACATGGAGTAAAGAGATAACTTCAGACATGATGAGGCGACCAACATTCGTGAACAAGAACCATGTGCTTCATTCATATGATGTTCTCCATCATTCAGGTCCAACCTCATAAATCGCTAATCTTGTGAATTCATTATCATATATGATCTTTGTACGTGATAAATACCTTACACTTGTGTTTAAAGGTATTTAATTTACGTTTCAAGTACACCCTCATTAATTTTAGGGGGAGCTTGTGTAATTCATGAAGATAATTGGCTTTGTATTTTTCTTCTCAAATTTTCTTAAAATGCTATTAAATCAATTGATATTAAAAACATCGATTGGGTTAATATTTTTAATATGGGGGAGAAAATGCGATTTAATATGGGAAATGAGTAATCATAAAGGGTTTGACTTAACGTGATAGCTCATCCCGACATGTGCGAAATGTTTTTGGATATCGTGGCATATGTTAAGGGGGAGCAAAACGGATTTGTACTTCAAAATGGATTTCATGGTGATTTGTATTTACCCGTAACCCATTTATTTCATGACGATGAAGATTGTGGTGACATAAGGATGGTAGGATAGGTTAAAGTCCCATGATTCCTCTAGAACCGTAGGAATCTTCCCAAGGACATTCCATAGCTAGAAATACTAGTCCTTAGGAAAGATGGAGAAAGATTATAAACGTAGCTGAATGCTGACCAAGTACTTAAGTTAGCACTGGAACAATCACGACAAGGTGCTAGTTATGACGTATTGGTAAACATTGAAGGGGTTGAAGAATGAAAAAGAATTGTAAAGACAAAGGGTGAAAAGAAAAAAGCCCTCCTTACAACTTAGGCAGAAACCGGGTCAACACATATGCTATTGAGATCATTTGTAATGATGCTCGATATTGAAGATAGACATCATGGACCCAGTGATGCAATGCACAACCCAACCCAGCTAACTCAAATATCTCTCAAAAGGTATTTGTTTTAATCACACGGAGATCAACATGTCTTCTATCGATTTATTCACTCCGAATAAGTTGGTATTGAAATGGTGGCACTCCTCTCCAGCCTCGGATCACTTAAATCCAAAATGCAAGATCGAGTCTAGAGCCATTTGAGATCATCAAATATCTCATTAGAACACACTTTCATAATTCCTTACTTCTTCACACACTGTGATAAGTAAGAAACATCTTAAGAGTCCTACGCAAAATCTTCATGATCTTGCCTGAACATCCGAGTAATACGAAAGTATTTACAATGAAGATGGAAATCCTTCTTGAGCGAATATCAAAAAGATCATGGTAGGTGACTTGTGCGATTCTTTATGAATCAAACTTGTGATAACTGGAAAGCAATAGTGGTTTAATTCTTAAATGAATTTAAACACGTTCCAGGCCTCTATGCAATATCTTAGTGATCTTACTAGAACACTCAGAGTGATACCTTAGTGTTCACAGTGATGAGTGGAAATCCTTCTAGTGTTAACCTCAAACAGCACTTGGTGGGTAACTTGCAAGATTCTATACGAATCAAGCTCGTGACAACTGGAAAGCAACGATGGTGCGGTTCTTAATTGAATTTCACTTGTTCCAGGAACATGAATTGATGGCTTCAAATCATGCGGATATTATTATCCAAATGATTCACTCTTTATGTTCGCAGTCAGCTTTGGATGGTCGAATAAAGAGAACGGGTTTACCCGCGAAATCTTGTCAAGGAGGTTCTTAATTGAAACTACCTGCCACAAGTACGATAGTTAATATCGTCCAACGGTCTTCACCGACCGGAGGTAAAAATGCTACCGAATTAGAATGAAATGTTCAAGGCCATTTAATCTGTATATGTTTTGTTGCTAACTGTCTTATGCAGCGTAACAAGAAGGTGGCATTGCGGTGTACAATCCAGAAGAAGTTGTCACCACATGCTTATACTGTATGCTCTTAATACTTCAACAAATTCAAGAAAGTCTAAAAGTCAAGTCTTCCGATGTATTAAACTCTTAAGCTTTCAAGAATTTATAAAAGTATATGTATGTGGAACATGAAGTCACGAGGAGGCAAATATCACAAGTGATGAAGGCACAAGGTCAAGGCAAGGAAACATGCTCAAGACTAAAGTCAAAGATCACATCAATCATATTTACAAGAACAAGATCGAAGACTAAAGCATAGTATGCTAGGTTTAAGATTTTGTAAAATGGTGTGACCTCCGTTTGGGGGAGATTGTTGGAAATACGTTTTTTCCAAGCAAAGTCTCGGTCACATCATTGTTAGCATAGATCACGAGCTATAGAATATTTAGGACATTGTAACTTGGAGTGACCTCCCTTTGGGGGAGATTGTTGGAAATATGTTTTTACGTATTTAGAAGGGATCGGTCACTCCAATGATATTGGGCTCGTGATCCAATATAGCCCATATAGCCCACATGTAGGGTGGGCTATAAACCCTCTCCTAGCATGTTAGGAGGGGTCGAACACTTTCATTCCATTCAACATTCCGTCTTTCTTATTTCTCTCCTTTCTCTCTCTTCTCTCTCTCTAAGTTCTTCCCTTCCATTCATTCAATAGATAATCCATAACATGCTTAATCCTTAGAAAACGTAGATCTATAGGGTTTACAAGAGATAAATATGAATAAACATGTAAATATTCTATTTAAATAACTAATACAGAATAATATTATGCATACTTATCCCAAATAGAAGCTTCCAACAGCGTTTGAATTTTGTTCTGTCAACGCCTAATTTACTCTTGACAACGCTTGGATTACACTTGTCAATGCTTAGACAAATGCCTTCATGTTTTTTTCGTTTTTGAGTTTCTACCACATCAACTTTTTGACCCAACATTATTATTGTCTTGAATGATCACGAGGATGTATTGTTGACTTATTTCGATAATTTATTAGGGCTGAAAATAAAGTAGGACGATTTAATCAATAGTTAGCTAAAGGACAAAATTTTTTAAAACTGCTTCTTGGGACCTCATAAAGTACATATCTTGGCATAACTCGCTTCACGATTTGAGACCTTTCTTGGACCGATATTTGGCGTTGACTTCATACTTCAAATCTTGAGAGACGTTCATGAAATAATGGCCTTCTCTTCATAATAGGAATTTCTTCACTTGAAGTTTTTAAGAGATTCTTCAAATTTGGACCACGACTTCTTTATTTTTCTCCAATCTTTATTTTGGATTTTGATATACAACGATCCGCCTCCTTTTAGGACTTGGATCTATTTATCCTCATACCTTGTTAGGATCTTTTCGGATAGACTTCTCCATGATCTTTAGGGGAGGATTTCCTTTTCGTCGTGTGTCTTTATCCTTCATATTGATTTTTGATAAATGATTCTTCACATCACTTTGGATATTTAGCAACAAAATATAGCCCTCATGCCTTGTTAGGGCCTTTTCGGACTCGCCAATCTTCGCATCCCGCTTCAATAAGTTATACCTTGGCTATGAACTCTAATTAATACCGAGCAACTTTTAAACGATCTTGTGCTAGAAGCTAAGTAACTTTTCAAATCATACAACCTTATTTATTGCAATTATATTTATTAACAAGCGATGGGAGAAAAAGCTCATAAATAACACACATAAATTCATGAAAGAATACCAAACTTATATTTGACTCTATGATCTCTCGTTCTCCACAATTTAAAATCTCAAGGAATGAGACTCGTGGATGCTTAGCCAATTAAATCAAAGTTTTGGGTTTTCAAGTCATCTATAGGATATTGCATCTTCTTAGACTTTTTCAAGTTTAGAATTTGCTTTTTAAAGTTCCCTCGATAAACGACTTTCTAGGATCAATTATAGGAACTTGCGAAAAGTTCTTGTTCTTAACCCGTAAGAGTTAAGACTTTCGCGTTTTAAAGATCCCTATATAAAAGCCTAGCAAAACTTGACTTAAACACGTTAAGGATACTAGCTAGAGTAAACTTGGATAAGTAAACTCGGGTTGAGTCAAAAGATTCATGACGGGCCTAATACATTAAAGACATCTAAACTTATTAAAACCATTTATTAAAATTTATTCTGCTAAAAGAAAATTAACGATAACAAAGGAAAAACTACTAGGCCAAAATAGATCAAAAAATTTGAAAAATGTCGAAAAATCAATTTTCCGGTTAAAATGAGGACAAATACAAGGAAAAGCCCACTTAACTTCGATAAAAGTCCCCCCTACACTTAATATAAACATTCTCCTCAATGTTTAAGCATGTGGAAGTAACCTCCCCTACACTTAGGACATTGTGCACGCTGTTTAAATCTTGCTAAGGAAGAGACAACTAAAGTGATTCCTATTTTAATATTGAAAAATATAAAATAGTTAATCAAAAGAGTTTAGGATAGAACCGGGAAGACGGGTACACAGAATCACGAGTCGTCAAAAGTCATCAAGAATGGATCTTTAAAAGCTCGAATCCCTGCACATGATAAGAAAGAAAACAACAAACACATACTAGGGTCTCCCCTACACTTATTATAAAAACGGATAAAAAGGATAGATACTCAGGTTGCCTCCCGAGAAGCGCTTGTTTTTTTTCACCGAGTCGTGAGCCTGACTCGACCTTGATTACAATGGTAAGAACCTTCAACAACATCCACCGGGAACAAATACATGATTTTCGTCTAACAAATAACACAAGCTTAAGGTGAAAAAGACAAGCCAAAGAAGAGTAGGCAAGGTTCCCTTAAGCAGTTGTTGAGCACGGTGGTAGAAAGTATGATGAACTGCAATCATATCTCCATTGTTTCCAAAAGTCTTTCCTTTTATTGCATCAGATGGATACTGAGATGGCTTAAAAATTGTGATACCTGGATCGAACACCTTTTCCTTTAGGGGAAAATAAGACTCAGGATCAGTAGAATTTGAAGAAGATCCGCTCATAAATCTCACAATCTCATCCGACAAAGTTGGATAGAGAGGTGTCAAAACATAAGTACTGCGGATGTCGGTGTGTTCCGGTGTCTTCTCCTTTGAAACGGGTTTCTTAATATCTGAAGGAGGATAAAGACCATAATAAAAGTACAAAGGAAGAGAATCATGCTCATTGGTAAAGTATGTATTGAGAAAAGTAGCAAAATCTTCCTCAAATGAGTAATCATCCAAAGTAGGATCAAGCATTGATGGTGGAGGATCTTCATCAAAAATAGGAGCAATGTCATCATTTGAAGAATCACTCGAAAGAGTATCAACATCATCAAAATCATCATAAGTTGGCATGTCTTTATACTCTGAAACAAAATCTTCATAATCATCCACATCGGAATTAGAATCATCATCATAGATTGGTGGAGCATCATATATTGGTGGGGCATCCAAATTTGGAGGAGGATCTTCAGAATCTTCCACATTTTCTTGAAAAAGTGGATTATCATAGATAGGCTCGAAAAGAAGATTGTTTTAAACGGTAAAATCATTGAAATCAAGTTTTGTAGTTTCCAATGGAGTTGTGACAAACTCGTCTTAAGCACATCAATCATTTTCACCGATTCTTTTCCATTGGATTTGCTTGTAATCTTCCCCATCTTAAAAATTTGTTGATCATTCCCGACCCTTAAGATTAGTTCACCTTCGGTAACATCGACTAAAGCTTTTCCGGTTCTCAAGAATGGCCGTCCAAGTATTAACGGAATACGAGGGTCCATTTCATAATCAACAACAACAAAATCGACCGGAAAAGTGAAGGTACCAACTTTAACGAAAACATCTTCGGCAATACCAACAGGGTAAGCGAGAGTTTGATTTGCTAGCTCAAGAGTCATCTTTGTCGGTGTAAGATCGGGTAATGATAACTTTTTCCAAACACTTAATGGCATCAAATTTATACTTGCCCCGAGATCGGCTAAGGCAGTAAATTCTTCGGTTTGGTTAAAAGTACATGGTAGCACAAAACGACCGGGATATCCAAGTTTTTCCGGAGGTTCTTTAAGAAGGACTGCAGAACAATTCTCATTCAATCGAGTATTAACAAACTCGACCATCTTCTCCTTCTTACTAAGCAATTCCTTGAATGCTTTCACAAATTTAGGCATTTGGACAAGTGCTTCAACGAGGCTAATGTTAAAGTTCATTTGTGTAATCATCTTCAAAAAGGAAGTAACTTGAGCATCCTCTTTAGTGAGCACTTTGCACTTGTCTAACCGAGAAGGATAAGGGATATTGGGTTTAGGTGGTGTAGGTGGTGAAGGGGAAGGTATGGTAGGTGTAGATTTAGATGTAGAAGGTGGGGATGATGAAGGTTTTGTCTTTGGAACTTCTTTCGTAAGAGGTGGAGACGGTAATGTAGAACTAGTACTAGGCGTGGAAGTAGGAGGAATAAATGGGGGTGGAGGAGGTGTAGATGGAGTAACTAGGGTTTCTCCACTACGTGTAGTAATAGCACACACATTCGCTCTTGGGTTGGTCACAGTATTCGAAGGAAGAGAGCCCGAAGTAGAGGGGTTGATTATTTTGAAAGAAAGTAGCCATCATATTCCGCAAATCATTCGTTTTATTGCTTAAAGAAGTTTGCATATCATTTCTAAGATCGGTTCGAATATCATTCCCTTGTTTAGTGATATCACCTTTCAAGTTAATGATTTGGCTTTGAAGATTCTTAACTACCTCTCCTTGGGTCCTCATGAAAGTTTCAACATCTTGATTATATGTCGTGGGTGGAGTGACGGGTGGAACTTGGGGAGCGGGTGGGTGATATGGATTAGAAGCTCGAGGTTGGTTTGGATTGATTCTATTGAAGTTTTTTGGGTTGTGGTTTTGAGGAGAAAAACCGGGTGAAAGAAAGTTGTTGGAACAATAACTTAGCAAGTTACGATCACCTTGAGGTCGGGCTTGATAGCTTTCCATGGAATAGTTAGCATGAGCCGCATACACGTTTTCCGGATTTTCATAAGTAGAAGGACAATCAGTGTATGAATAAGGACCGCCGCAAGTCTCACAAGAAAGTGTTACAGCTTTAACTTGGTGCAGTTGATTCATTGCCATGAGTTGGAATTTTTTGTTCATTTCGGCCATCATGCGGGTGAGTTCGGTCATCTCGGGGTTTGATGAAGTAGAAGAAAAATTGACTCTCGGGTTATTCCTTGAAGATGTAGATAAATCCCAATTTTTGTGATGAGTGGTCATGTTCTCTATAAGCTCTCTACACTCCTCGGGTCTTCTTTTCATAAATGTGCCACCGGCGGCTGCATTAATCGTATCACGATCACGAAAAGTTAAACCATTGTAGAAAGTATCAATCAAATTGACGGGAAGCATATTATGATTAGGACATCGATCGATCACAACATTATAACATTCCCAAGCATCGAAAAGTGATTCATCAGTTTCTTGTGTGAAACCACTGATTTGATTCCGAAGGCTCGTTACCATGGATGGTGGAAAGTAGCGCGACAAACATCGTCGATTCATTTCGTCCCATGTATGAATTGATTTCTTTGGAAGACGATCAAACCATTTTTCGGCATGGTGGGATAAAGTGTGGGGAAATAGATGAAGGCGAAGAAAATCCATGGTAACACCGGGCAATTTCATGCTTTGAGTGACGGTAATGAATTTGTCGAGGTGTTTGTTGGCATCATCATCCGGTAATCCTTGAAATGGACAAGTATTTTGAACTTGTTGGATCATGTGATGCTTCAACAAAAATTCAGGAGCCGTGATTTGCATCAGCGCAATCGGTCCTCTACGTCCATTCATTGTTGGTTGACAAGGCTCCTCCATCGTACGAAGGTCGGGTGGAGGGATATGGTTGTTATTATTCATGTTGGGTGAGGTGGATTATTATTGTTGTGTACACCGGCCATGTCTAAATCTTCAAGAGTCTCGGGCTCAGAATAAGACGAAGATCTAGTACGCATACACATACAAAAGAAAAATATAGCAAAGAAATAGACAAATAATGGTTAACGTAAAAATAAAATCTTTTTGGTGCAAAGCTTTTGAAAAAGAAATGCTTTTTATGAGTTTTTTTTATGTTTTTGGATTTTTTAAATTTTTTTATTTTTAGGATTTTTGAAAATTTTTGACACGAAAAATAACGTTCACGAGCGAACGGATCCCAAAATACAACCCGTCTCTCACAAAAAACCGTTAATCTTCACGAAAAGAGCCGGCAGCGGCGCCATTTTAATATCTGAGAAATCGTTCTTTGAAGTATGTCTAATCGAATTGATCATGGTTTAACGTGCGACTCAGTCGTCTTTGGTAGATAAAAGAAAAGGATGTCGTTGAGTAAAATAAAAATGCAAACTTTAACGTAAATGAAAAAGTAAATAAAGTTATAAATGATTAAAAAGTAAATGGCTAAAATTAAAGCTTTAAAGATAAACCTAAAATAAAGACTTTAAAAGTAATTAAGTAAATGACGAGAAATTAAAGCTTAACAAAAAGTAAATTATAAAACTTAATAAAATTGCAAAATTAAAATAATTCTAAGATAAAACAATTAAAATAACACTTAAGAAAAATGGCGGGAAAAATGAAGTTTAAAACTAATACTGAAAACAAGAAGCAAAACCTAAGTCGGGAAACCAAAAACCAAACCTAATTCGGAATATGAATTCCATACTCAATCCGGAATGTGAACCCTAGATATAATTCGGATTCCGTATCTCGAACTTAAGTCGGAATATGATCTTCCATATGTAATCCGGAATCTGAGATCATCAACTAATTTGGAATCCACGTTTTAGACACAATCCCGGAAAGGTAATTCAAGACTAAATCCGGAATCAAGTTCCTTGACCTAGTTCGGAATCCTCGTCACACACCTAATCCGGAATGCACTTTCCTATACTTAATTTGGAATATGCTATGATGGATCTAATTCGGAATACACTTCCACAAACTAATCCGGAATCCGGATCTTTCCCTAATTCGGAATATAGAACCAAAACACAATCCGGAATCAAGAGTGCTTAACCTAGTTCGGAATCCACTATGTTTGCACTTAATTCGGGATAAGTATCCAACATCTAATTAGGGAAATGGGCTTCACATTTAATTCGGGAAAAATTAAACTGCATATAAGTCGGAATAATCAAATGCCAGATCTAATTCGGGAAACTAGGGTTTTAAAGGAACCCGAATTAAACAAAAATTAAGCTTACTAAAACTAAAGCTAAAAACCAATAAGCACTTATCTAAAACCTTAACCAAATCAACTTTAAGAAAAAGCAAATAAGCCAAAATTTAAAAACTTTTAAAAACACTTAATAATCTAAATATTTAAAATCAAAACTTTATAAAATAACTTTTAAGAACACTTAATTAAAATTAGGAAAATGATAACTAAGATTTTACTAGTTGAAAAAGTTCGTTTCTCGGTATCTCTTCGAATTGATTTCTGGCTTAAAGTATGACTCTGTTGTTTTTTGGTGAAAAAGAATATTTTGGTTGTTTTAAAATAAAAGTGTGAAACTTTAAAGTAAAAGTGCAATTAAAGTAAATCTAAGTCTAATTAAAATAATGGTGCAAGTATTTAAAACGTGACTGAAATTAATGGGCACTAAACGTAAATAATGTAAACTTAATTCTATCTAAGGCAATCTTAAAACGCAACTAAAACTTAAACTAAGGCAAGTCTAAAATAAAGCTAAGGCAAATTTAAAGTGCAACTAAATAAAAGGCGGAAAAAATAAAGCTTGAAAATAAAAGACAGAACTTAAAAAGAAAAACCAAAAAGAACCTGACAGAAGCCTTGATGCGGAAGTTTAAAACTTCCGAATGAACTGGCTTGATCCGGAACTTTCAAAGTTCCGAATGAAACAACCTTGATCCGGAAGTTGCCCTTGATCCGGAACTTCTAGACTTCCGAATGAAGTACCCTTGATCCGGAACTTCTGGACTTCCGAATGAAGCACTCCTGATCCGGAAGTTCTTCCGAATGAAGCTTCCTTGACTCGGAACTTTTAATGTTCCGAATGAACAAGTTTGATCCGGAAGTTGCCCTTGATCCGGAACTTCTTGATCCGGAACTTCTTCCGAATGAAGCTTGATTCGGAAATTTTAAAGTTCCGAATGAACCACTTCCTCCTCTTTGGCTTGGAACTTATCTGGGAACACAGAAACAGAAACAAACATTCCCGAAGAACAAGGGATCACAGTAATCATCAAATCTAAAGCAGATTAATCAAAATCTAAACAAAAGATTTAACCAAATTAATAACAAATCATTCAATAATCATAAACAAACAATCTAAATCAACAAACATAACCAAATTAATCAAAACCCACTTGATCAAGATCATAAAAACTCAAGAACATGAACAATGAAGATAAAGAACAAATTAAACAAGAAAGGTAGAAGGAGATTAGCAATAAGATAAAAATTAACAACAATTAAAGGTAAACTTACTTGGAATTAAAATAAAATCAAAGGTGCGTTACATGAGAATTAAAGTGCATAAAATTAAGGAACAAGAGAAATGAAAATGGGGAAGAGAGGCTTGTCAGGCCTCCAACAACTACAAATGAATCTAGCCTATTCTATTTATAGGGAGATTAGGGAGGGACTTAGGAAGATTCCTCCCTCTTTCTTCATTCTCTTAATTGCACACTTAAGTCCTTGATCTTTTTAATCTTTTGTTAGTCTCTTAATACTTGGACTTTGTCTTGGGATTTCTTCAACTCGTCTTGATCTTTCTTTATAAACAAGACTCGAGTTCTTCGGTTTTTTTAGTAAACTTCCGTCCTTTGACGTTTTCTTCGATAAATCTTCAGAATTGGTCTTGGACTTCCGTTCTTTTTCCACTCTTGATCTTTCGACTTCATCTTTCATCTTTTTCTTCAATAAAATCCGTGAATGCCCGTGAATGCCCGTGTTTTCTCCACTTTTCGCCTTTTCGTCCTAAATCACAACAAAAACATAAACCACGCATAATTCCGACATAAAAGGCATAAAATACACGTTTTGGTCCGGTTATTATTGTAATTAAGTGGTAGAAATGATGGGTGTTTACACACCTATCAAAACCCCTACACTTGACCATTGCAATGTCCTCATGCAATGTATTAGTTACAAAGCACGTTTATAATTTTCATCATAATTAATCCATGTTGGCCTTTATTAAAGAGATAGAAAATTAAAAACATACAAAATAAAGAAATCAAAAGCATACCTCGGGTTTTGGAAATGTTATGAATAATCATCATCCTCAAGTTTTCACTTTCTCCAAACCAAGCTTAAAAACGAGATCATTGTTATTATAAGTTAGCAGACTAACACGAACTCATGTGGGCCAATTATTCACTTAGACTCCCTTATTCCTAGGGGTATCTCTTTTATTTTATTGTTGTCTTGAATGATCACGAGGATACATTGTTTGACTTATTTCGATAATTTATTAGGCCGAAAATAAAGTAAACGATTTAATCAATAGTTAGCTAAAGGACAAAATCTTTTAAAACTGCTTCTCGGGACCTCATAAAGTTCATATCTTGGCATAACTCGCTTCGCGATTTGAGACCTTTCTCGGACCGATATTTGGCAGCGACTTCATACTTCAAACCTTGAGAGACGTTCATGAAATAATGGCCTTCTATTCATAATAGGAATTTCTTCACTTGAAGTTTTGAGAGATTCATACTTGGACCACGACTTCTTCATTTTTCTCCAATCTTTATTTTGGACTTTGATATACAACGATCCACCTCCTTTTATGACTTGGATCTATTTATCCTCATACCTTGTTAGGGTCTTTTCGGATACACTTCTCCATGACTTTTGGGAAGTTTTTGCTTTACGTCGTGTGTCTCGATCCTTCATATTGATTTTCGATAAATGATTCTTCACATCACTTTGGATCTTTAGCAACAAAATATAGCCCTCATGCCTTGTTAGGGCCTTTTTGGACTCGCCAAATCTTCGCGTCCCGCTTCAATAAGTTATGCCTTGGCTATGAACTCTAATCCTTACCGAGCAACTTTTAAACGATCTTGGGCTAGAAGCTAAGTAACTTTTCAAATCGTACAACCTTATTTATTAGCAGATAAATTTATTAGCAAGCGATGGGAGAATAGGCTTATAATTAACTCACATAAATTCGCGAAAGAATACCAAACTTATAATTGGCGCTATCATCTCTCGTTCTCCACAGTTTAAAATCTCAAGGAATGAGACTCGTGGATACTTAGCCTATTAAATCAAAGTTTTGGGTTTTCGAGTGGCCTATAGGATCTTGCAAATTCTTAGACTTTTTCAAGTTTATAAATCGCATTTTAAAGTTCCCTTGATAAACGACTCTCTAGGATCAATTATAGGAACTTGCGAAAAGTTCTTGTTCTTAACCCGTGAGAGTTAAGACTTTCGCGTTTTATAGCTCCCTATTTAAAAGCCTAGCAAAACTTGACTTAAACACGTTAAGGATACTAGCTAGAGTAAACTCGGGTTGAGTCAAAAGATTCACAACGTTTGAAAATTAAAATCACTTTATTAAACTTTTATTCTAATAAGGCAAGAAAATAACTATATAAAAGGAAAAACTAATAGGCCAAAATAGATCAAAAATTTTGAAAAATGTCGAAAAATTGATTTTCCGGTTAAAATGAGGACAAATACAAGGAAAAGGCCACTTAACTTCGATAGAAGTCCCCCCTACACTTAATATAAAAATTGTCCTCAATGTTTAAGCATGTGGGAGTAAACTCCCCTACACTTAGGACATTGTGCACTTTGTTTAAATCTCGTTAAGGAAAAGACAACTAAAGAGATTCCTATTTTAATATTGAGAAATATAAAATAGTGAATCGAAAAGAGTTTAGGATAGAACCGGGAAGAAGGGAATACGGAATCACGGTTCGTCAAAAGTCATCAAGAGTGTGTCTTTGAAGCTCTAATCCCTGCACATGATAAGAAAGAAAGCAAGAAACACCACGGGGCTCCCCCTATACTTATGGTGAAAATAGATAGATAATTGGGTTGCCTCCCAAAAAGCGCTTGTTTTTGTTAACCGAGTCACGAGCCTGACTCGTCCCCGAATTATATGGTCCATGGGGAAGCCTCGAATGTGATACCGGGATCAAAGACCTTGTCCTCGTTCCCGGTTGACATCAACAAAGGAGAGGCGGGGGGATAAGTCTTGAATGGGAGAAAGGTCCTTTCAACATACGAGAAGTATGTGAAATCGAGGTCCACGGGAGGTGGGGTGGGTAAAGTAAGCACATTGTCCTCCCCCAAAGACAATAGATGCTGAGCAAGCGACAAAGCCGTATTGTTATCAATCATAGCATAATCAATGTCACCTCCCAGGTCAAAGCACTCATCCTCTGTGATAGTGGCTAAAGAGGAGGATGAAAGGTGCTCGGGAGGGGGACTTGGGACAATATCTTCCTGCAGCAAATTATCAAAAATAATGTCCCCCTCTGTGTCAGAATCATCAATACCTGTAGGGG